>CM064912.1:18984629-21384629 GCA_032727855.1 Quercus ilex subsp. ballota | reverse complement strand
CTTGAATGAAACATTTTAGAGGCTAAGTAGGCTTTTAGGCATTTGGCCTATTTCTAAGTAAGCCAAATATCATCGTAATGATGACCTTGTGTGAGCCATATGGATTTTTAGTGAATGAGTGGTTAGTCTGGTTTGGATGAGTCTGTATGTAATGTACCTATATATAGTAGTACACTAGCAGAAATAAGATACACGAATACATGTATATGATACAGTGACTTAATCAACTCATATAATTGAATTATTCGTATTATTGAATCATATGTGTGGTTGGTCTGTGTGGCTTGGATGAGTTTGTATGTATTGAATCTATTAAATTTTCTTACAAGTAATGTGCAATAAATCTAATTTCGGTGATAAGTGTTATGTGTGTAACATTTCAAGTTACATAAACAGAACATTGGAAACATCAACATATCTAACTGGAGGCATTTCACTTCCTAAGATTTTTCATACATTACAAAGCAGAGGACATTGTCCAACCAAAGCATAAGAATCATATGAAGCAACAAAGAACAACAGGGAAAACAAGAGAAACAACTTTACTTTTACTTAGCCAAAACTAATGAACAATTAATCTATAGAGTTGCAAAAGTTGAACGTACATAATCATCGTTTGCCAAACATTAACAACAACCATTTCTATTGCATAGAATGTGTAGACATTAACAACAACGTCTAATGTTCGTAGGTAGAAATTTTTGAAAATCATCATTGCTTGAATCTGAGAAGTCTAAAATATCTCTTTCATCATCTAACGTAGTAATTTCATTAATAGACTTGATGGCTCGCTCTTGTGCCTTCCCCTGCTTCCTAGCTTTTTGGATTGCATGAAAACGGTCTAGTCGCCTTTGCATTTGATTGTTCTCTTGTTCAAGATGAGCAAGTATGTTGGTAGGTTTATCCCTAGGTAACTCGACTGAGCGTGCCTTAGGAACTGGTAACCCGTGCCATCGACAATACACCTCTAACTCACACCTCTTCTCGTATAAGGTTGACCATGGTGGTTCTGCTACGGTGAACTCTATTGCGGTAGTATTTGTACTTAGTTTTGTAGGTTTGCCGACCATGATGTGCCCGACGCTTCCAAGACTCTTATACGTGTATATTGGCATATTAACGAAATCTCTCTTCTTTCCAACCCATTTCCCTCCATAGTGGTCTGTGTGTGTCTTTAGTTGTTGATCTGTTGGAACTTGTGATGATTCATTTGTTGACGTGGATCCAAACTTGTTTTGCATTGTATGATTTGATGTTGAGGCGTTGTAACTCATAGCTTAATCAATCTACGAAGTTAGCGGGGTATAAAGAAGATCATTATTCTGTTGCATCTATAATGTAATTTCATGGTCCACGCATTACAATTTCAATTATTAGGGCTTGTCATGTCAATACAGGCTGGAAAAACACTATATCAACAGGATTTTAAATGTTCCCAATGTCACATCAAAGGTGGGCAATAGTTGCAACATTAGATGTAAATGGGACATCTGTGCATCCAATTTCACAGTTGTAAACCTACGTGAGTGAGGGTGTGAAACAGTGCCGAGTTATTAAGCAACACATGCAGAATTGCGAACATGACTTGGCTAAATAGCCTCGTCTGTTGGTCTAATCTATTGTGATTGAAGGAATTTGATATGACTATAGTTGGTGCTACAGCAGCGGGCTGGTGACGTGCCCTCAGAGTTCGAACTTGGTCATCTTGAAACTTCACTATATTAATTGTGTTTAGTCTTTCACGCTGAAATTACACTATATTAATTTATTAATTATGTTTGGTCTTTCACAAAACAGATCCTGAACATCACAATGTTTATTATCTTTGGTCATTAAATATTTAGAGGTTAAAAGCATCACTCTTACAAATTACGTAGCCCCACAACCATCCTTGTAAACAAAATTTTGTTCTATCATAAGTTATATTTATCATTTATTTAATTCTATGTGAAATTCAATTTACATCTATTTTTTATAATTATTAATTTTCTACTCTATAAACGGGGGATAGTTTTGTAAACATTACATGTAGCTTTTACGTGATTCAGTTTAATATGATTCGAATTGGGGCAACAGCAACGGGCTGATGAGGGTATTGTGAGAAAGTTTGCGTACATATTCACGTGAAGCAATTTGATAGGACTAGACTTGGCACAATAGTAGCTGGCATATCCAGTTACTCTACTTTTTTTTTTTTTTTTGGGGAATGACTTGGCATCCGTTGTAGTTATTATTGCTATTGTAGTTATTATGACTGTCACTGGTAGCTAACTCGTGTGACCCATGGAGCAATTGAACAACACGATGAAGATTAACATTCTATACGATTAACATTCGTATACTCCATTGTAGTAGCGCGAAATCAATACACTCAATATTTGATTAAAAAAAAACTGTTAGACCTAATGTGGGAGTGCATGACGTTGTGGCAAGTGTCGCTGTTTTCTTTTTGGATGAGTCTGCACTGCAAGGTTTCATCAATAAATTTTGTAACAAAATATGATGCATGAGGTACTGTCCAAACGGGGACCAAATTCAGAATAATATAACTGCTGATTTAAGAGCAACAACGATACCCAATCAGTGGAAAATGCATGACTAAAAAGCAAAACCTTCAATAAAAACAGTTGCCTGAAGTCAAGATATAGCTTGAGCCATTGCTCCAAGGAAAATCTCCTAGGTGGTTCATCGGCAATATCAAACCCTGTAAACCAATTGTGCTTTAACAAACTTTCAATTTGTATTAATAATTACTATAATGTAATAACACATGAGCGCCATACAGAATTATGAAATAATTCTTATTTACATTTTCGGATCTACTTGATATTATATAGAATCACATAATAACATAAAAATTGTTACAGTTAGAACCATTTCAATAATACTAATAATAGTAACGATGGGCATGAAACTTACCATCATGCGCAAAAAAATCAAATTACTTTCCACATATACCATGTTCTTCAAAACTGCCACTAAAATAGCAAATTATACAACTGGCTGAAAGCCACTTCATAGAACTGTCATACAATTCTCCAAATAGAACCTGCCCATGGGTTGCTTGAGTCGTTATAATGGTCTCCATCATAGCACGAAGATATGGAGGAGGAGGGCCTATATGCGCTGCAGCGGCAGTGTCAACATTTACCTCATCATCACCATCCTCGGCAACAGCAGCTGTGGGATCCCCATGCATGTCCTCATATGGAACATCTTCAGTAGTAGACTATACTCGTGGTCTCTTGGATGAACCAACACTGGGGTCGACAAACTTCTTTTGGGCACTTCACTGCTTCAGAAATTTGGCTTCTATGGGGGCTTGGATGTGAACCAACTCTTGGGAAGGAAAGTTGTCTAATCGTAAATATTTGAGGACCCTATGGATGAGAACTGGAAAGAATAGACCATGCCTCTTATACTTGCTCCTACGCATCTCCATAATGGTTTCAATGAAAAGGGAAGGAAAACAAATGGAATTATTGGTGACCAGGGCGTAAAGAAAGAAACTCCTGTCTATAGGGATTGTATGGATATGAGAGATAGGGAAAATGTTGTGACAAGCTATCCTAAAGAAGATATAATTAAGCTCAGTTAACTCACTCGAGTTAATACTTCGGTCAGAACCCCGAGTGACTGATTGTCCACAAAGAACATCCATAACATCATCAATATGAGGAGACCTAGAGTATGGATAAGTAGGTGTACGAATTATAGGTACATCAAGAGCTTCAGATATGTCGGCCCTAGTTATTATAAACGGTACACCACGTATCCACGATGCCACTTTGTGACCACCGCGATCCTCATGCATCGAGAGATTCGAATAGAATTCTCTAATCAAGTCAGCTAGAAGGGGTTGTATGTTTGTACATAAGGACAACCAATGCCTAGACTGTAGATTCTCATGGACAGAAGGATGCAGTTCATGTAGATTTATTTGCCTTTCTCCCCAAATACGCCTACGCTTAATCAAGGTTTCAAAGGTTTGCTCATTTTCGAGCGTGAGGAACCTTAATTGATCAAACACCACTTTAGGTTCGGATGCAGCTTTGGATTTTCCCCTCTTAGCCCTCTTCGGAGCCATAACTAATTGATGGTCAGTAGTGGAAACACGATCAGGATTCACAGGTTGTTTAGTTGGTGAAATATTTGTAATGCATTTTGCACCGAGTCAATAATTTGAAGATAGAGACCTATAGTAAATAAACTTTAGTTGAACTCAAAGAGCCAACATGCAATTTGTTAACATATTCAATTTTGTCAAAATGATCAATAATGTCACGCACTGATAGCAAGCATTCTAACAGCAATAATATTATACAGGAAACATACAAGTAGATATAGGACCTGACACATTTTCGAAATTCGTAGCTACATGTAGTAAGTTTCACCAACTTGTACAAAAAATCTTAAATTGCACAATGTACAGTTCAGACATACAAACAGCAAGTACATTTTGTGGAAGGAGACTAGTCGAAGACAACCTAATAGATAAGCAAGTAACCTTACTAACAACAAAGCATTTGACTAACCAAACACCCAATTCCATCACAATCTACATAGACAGTGAAGTTTGAAGCATCATCCAAAAATTAATAGAGAATACCGCACCACCAATGTGAAATTTTAAAGATAATAACGATTAAAAGAGTCTTACTATGTAAAATCTTCGAAGAATTTTCGCGGGAAATTCTCGATTCTAGCCGGATGCAGCTGAGAGCAATCAAAGATGTAATTTTGAACTGCTGCAAATTCTGCACAATTGGGGGAGAGTTTATAATGGTGGGTAATCACATATCTCGATATCTTAATAATCAAGTTATATAGATACTCGATAATACGAAAATCGAGTTCTGTGCAATGTGGTCCCATATGCAGCCCAGATATTTGGACTGATCCAGATGCAGTCCAAGAGGACTCCAAGTTCCCAGAAGGGTCTTCCACATAACCCGATTATTCCTTAATCGAGTTATGTGTAGTGTAACACAAACAATGTCCTTTTGGTCCCTTCACACTACTTCGGTTCAATTTGGTTGATTTGGTCCAATTAGGTCCATTTCAATCCAATTTTGACCACTTCAGTCCGTTCAGTCAATTTTGGTCTATTTTGGTCGACGTGGGTCCATTCAGTCCACTTTGGTCATTTGCGAATTTTTGGTCCATTAAGGTACCCTAGGTCTACTTTAGTCCATTTGGTCCATTCAAATTTTGTATGATCATTCGCTCTTTCTGGTCCATTTTGATCCACTTTCGTCCCTTAGGTACACTTTAGTCCATTTGGTCCTTTTGCTCCATTAGGTCCACTTTGGTCTCTTAGGTCTTGTCCACTAGTGGAGCCAGATGGGAGCGAGGGGGGGCACCTGCCCCCCTTGACTCCTCAAATTTTTTAGTAATAGTAATCTAAAGTAGTTATATACTGACATGGAGGAAACAAAAAAAAATGAAAAAAAAAGGAATTTTACTGGTTGGAAGTGACCAAATTAACCATTGCTTTTGTCTTGTCCTATTGCAACTTGCACCTATTTCACTATTTTTTATTTTTTATTTTATATCATTATGTACACCATTTTTACTATTTATGATACTTTTGACAGTATTTTATCCTTGAATGATGTTAGAAATACTACAAATTTTACAACTTATGTCTTACAAATTGAAATGTCACAAATCACAAAAAATTCATTTCAAACATTTATTCATTATTTTTTTTAAGTAACACTAATCACATTCTTACTCCATCAATTTGTAAATTTTTAGTAGCTATGAATTGGTTATTTTTGTTTATTTATTTTAATAATATGAAATATATTCATATTTGCTTACAATTGTTTATTTATTTTGTTATTATTGTTGATTAATATTTTTTAGATTAATTTCACTTTTAATATCATCTTTTAATTTTTCCCCTTATAAACTAAAATTCTAGCTCCGCCACTGGTCCTATCCATTCGGTCCTTTTAGTCCACTTCGGTCTATTAGGTCCACTTTGGTGAATCCGGTCCACTTCGGTCCAATTTGACCATTTCCTAGAAATCTCGGCACTTTTGGAATAGTTTAGTCCATTTTATCCATTTCAGTCAATTGTTCCCAAACAGACACGTAGCTGTTTTATCCATGCCTGAGGTAAGTTGAGTCTAGAACAATTTGATTGAATTAGTAACTAATTTGAACTATTCATGTTGTTTCATCCTTATTAATAATTAAAAAAAAAAGGTTCATAACATATCCAATTTCATTCGTAATTTACTTGGGTAGTGATCTTCTTTTTCATACAACAGGTTTTCTCACATGTGGAAACATCGATGGGTAGCATTACATCAATGTCAGCCTTAATGTCTCTACTGCGGAGAAGACCATTGGTGTATATGAATGATTAATAATCTATTAGACTCTCTTTTTGAGAGAAAAATGAAATTATTCTTTGTTTGGTATTGGAGGAAATGTATGGATTCCTTTTGTCCATGAAGGATTTTTACTATTACTAGTGACTTGGGGTAGAGTATGAAAAGTGGGTGTTGTTTCATCCTTATTCTTGAACCAATATTGATTCCTATTATGTTATGCTAATTTCATTTCAGTTAGTGATCACAGGTGGATGATTATTCCTTGAACCAAGTGGACACTCCCAAAAATAAATTAAAAAACATTGAATGGCCAAGCATATACGAACCGTCTCTAGCAATCCTAAAAAAAGAGAACAGTTTAATCCTAGCCGGATTGGTTTTGAGAAACTTTTTGTGATGACTTTGCAATCAAGTTTACATTTCAAAAGAGAAATTAAACTTCACTAATTGCATATTTGCATGTATTAACCGGATTGGTTTTGATTATTTAAGCAATCATAATATAGAATAACTAGTCCAAGAGGAAAAATAACAGGGACAACAAAAGTATTGACTACCAATGCCTTTATATACTTTGTGCAATTGCTCTACTTCAGCATTGAGAAACCTTTTTGCTCTGCTTCAAGCACAAATCACAATATAATACAATGCACCAACTCTCTAACAAATGCAACTGTGCAACATGCAAACTTCACAGGACCCTAATTACAGATGGATGCCAATTTCATGTCTCTGTACAAGTGCCTCACATGATTTTATTAAAGAGCTAGACACAGTTTTTTCGGAACCCACACACAACCACAAGGAGGAATAAAAGTCATGTTAATGCCACATACTAAAATCTCAAACATTAATCCAATATAGATCATAACTCAAAAATACCAACACACAAATCACAAATCCAGTCTATACATAAATTCTGGTAAATACTAACAACTCAGCAAATATGAAATCTTGACAAACTACTATCTTTGAAGATCGAACAGAGTAGTTGCAAAATAATAAGCTCCCAGAATGGTACATATCCAATATTTTTACTTACAATGCAAAGTTAGTAACCACTTAATCAAGGCATCTGAAAATGTGGACTTTGAACACAACATCGTCCCTCATAATCAGCTTAAATACGCAAACATCTCCTACTTACAAAGTATTGTCACTCGCAAATGCAGACCAACCAGCAGATATGACACATGATGAGTATTTTCCTTCATAAATGTATAACTTCATAGGCCAGAACTGGTCCACAACCTCGAGCTTCACAATGAGTGTACTTCCTTTGGTGTAGTCCTTGATAAAGCCTTCTCTCAGTAAGTAGTTGATAATGCTATGGCGTAAGCTTTGTACAAAAAACAAGAAGACGTATGTCAAACCCATACTGAACCCATTTGAATGAAAAGCTGTTTTGAGGCAGTACTATCACTATATGTTATGCTGATGGTTGGATGGCAGTTATGTTGATGCCATTTTGATTTGATCATGTTGTTCATAATGACTTTACATTCTTATATGATTTCCTACTACCACCTAAGATGATACTATTTGAACTAACAACACAATGAAGCAAATCATTACCAACTTATGTCCATCAACAACTCGATACTACATGCTTTCTAATTGATCTATGGAAAATCAAAGTTAATGGGAGTTGCATTTCTAAAACCCAACAATATGTTCAACTGAAAGCTTACCGCACGATCCTTGCCATTAATGTATGATGGATGAATGATAATCGTGTAAAAGGGATTTTCTGATTTCAAAGCATTGGCTCTCATAAGATTTTCAGCTACACCACCATCTTTCTTAGGACATTGGTCATGTGAGAAAGACTCATCCAGATTGCAATCAGATTCAAGTTTAACTAATGGGCTGCTTTTGCGTCCTACTCAATTTCGTCTAACCCCATGAGCTGATCCTGAAATGACATGACAATTAATCAATTCATGCACATGAAATTAATAGTGAACAGGCTTACAAAATCAATCAGTTCCTTACAAAAGTGTAAGATTCAAACCTGAACTCTCTCCCCTAGTAAAAGATACCCCAAACCACCTTTTTGATTTCTCTAACATTGATGGATTGGTTTTTGCCCTCTTATGAGGTAGAGGGCATGTTACTGGTGGGTTCTCCCCTGTTTCTTGGCTTGGCATAAAGCCATTGATGATTTCAATAGAGTTATCATCACTCTCATTGTCTTCCATCCTACGAACTTGGAGTTCAGCTGCAGGATAGTCTACTTCTGTTGCAGTGGCATCGAATATGAGTACAAAAAATTGTGAATTTCCTTCATATCTGAAAACTAGCAAATGCCCCAGGGTTAGAGCATGACAGCTTGCAAATTCGGACCAACCACTTTGAAAACAAACCTCCCCATCACTTTTTGTCAACTTCACTGTCCATTTTGTACCATTTGGAATCGTAAGAAAGGCCATATCTAACAGATCAACTCCATATTTGCTTATAAACTTCTTTGTAATCCGCTGTAAAAAGACGAACTTGAACATAAATGCAAGCTTTGTAAATAAACACATGCAATCAATCAAGCGAACTTTGAGTTGTGCAGTCAGTACCATTACAGGAAAAATAAATGTAGTCTTTCTTTTATAATAATACTTTAATAATTGTTCAAGGAAGATACTTGTTGGACGAAACGAACCTAGGCAAAAACCATATAGACGGTGGCAGAAAGATGTAATTAAGAAAATAAAATCAAAACTGATGGGATATTTTGTTCCACTATAACCTACGCATTACAAAATGAAAGCTTTTTATGACTACATGTAACATGGAACCAACTTCACAGATTTTTCTTAAACTTGGTCATCAACAAATGTAAAATTTTTCAAGAATCACAAATAAAAACAATAAAGTGGATGACGTTAATTTTTTCAGAGAGAAACTCGGCAATGAAATTAAGTATACTTACAAGCTTTCCTTCTGCTAGAGTTTGAGGCATAATAATCTTGAAAAAGTGTGGGAAGTGTGTGGTAAGATCAGCAGGACCATCCCCATTGTCCCTCCGGCATTGAGAAGTCATCGTTCTGGTTCTCCAAAGTCTTTTTTGCTGAGAATCGTAATTGTTGATGCACATTAGGCTGAGTACTGAAATAGAGTGTCCAGGATTATGGTTGGTCTTCCACATAACCCGATTATTAAGTAATCAAGTTATGTGCAGTGCAACTGTAACCAATCCATGTTATGTGCACTGTACTTGAAAGGAATCCATGTTGGGTTGGTTGGCTTGCACGTAACTCGATTACAGGCAACTTAGGTTATTTGTAGGATTACTCGATAATACATATATCGAGTTATGTGCATTGGGCTTCCACATCCAGCCCATATATTTGGACTGATACAGAAGCAGTCCAAGGGGAATCCAAGTGTCCAGAAGATCTTCTACATAACCCAATTACTTCCAAATCGAGTTATGTGCAGTGCAAGTCACACAACCCACACAATTTTAATTTCCACAGAACTCGATTACAGGAAAATTGGGTTATTCGTAGGATTACTCGGTAATACATATATCGAGTTATGTGCATTGGGCTTCCACACCCAGCCCATATATTTGGACTGATCCAGAAGTAGTCCAAGTGGAATCCAAGTGTCCAGAAGATCTTCCACATAACCCAATTACTTCCAAATCGAGTTATGTGCAGTGCAAGTCACACAACTCACACAATTTTAATTTCCACAGAACTCGATTACAGGCAAATCGGGTTATTCGTAGTATTACTCGGTAATACATATATCGAGTTATGTGCACTGGGCTATCGCACCCAGCCCATATATTTGGACTGATCCAGAAGTAGTCCAAGTGGAATCCAAGTGCCCAGAAGATCTTCCACATAACCCGATTACTTTCAAATCGAGTCATGTGCAGTGCAAGTCACAATAACCCGCTCAATTTTATTTTCCACAGAACTCGATTACAGGGAAATCGGGTTATTCGTAGTATTAGTCGGTAATACATATATCGAGTTATATGCACTGGGCTTCCGCACCCAGCCCATATATTTGGACTGATCCAGAAGTAGTCCAAGTGGAATCCAAGTGCCCAGAAGATCTTCCACATAACCCGATTACTGTCAAATCAAGTTATGTGCAGTGTGAGTTGAGATTCAGTTATTTGGAGTAGTTATGCAGCACTGTTCACACCCATACTAATTTGGCCTGTTTAGTCATCATAAAAGTGGACCTGTACATGTATGGCTTCCATCGACAACTCATCCATAGAGTTCCAACTACTTCCACAATCAAATCATCCATACAATTCCAACCACATCCATAACCAAATCACTTCATTAAACAATCACGTGGATAAGAAAATCATCCACACAATCTACAATGGAAATAAGGAGCCATTATACATTTAAAACCATTGAACCAAGTTGTTCACAATGTAAGTACAACCATTTACATATAAATGATGTCTTGTCATAGTTTACAAGAAGAGATTAAAGTTCAACTAGTGCCACACCAACTGCCTCTTTGCCACGAATCCCATATCTGCACATGTACAACAAAAAATATATCAATACCGCATCTTTTACTCATCTTTTAAAACCATGTTTTACTATCACAAATCCAATATACACATTACTACAAGACTTGTAAGAACAACTTATGACTTGTAAGAATAATTGACAACACTAAATAAGAATAACTTATGGAATATCCCCCTTCTTACTAGGACTTGTAATTGTTACCTGCTATGTACCACCGCGGCTTATTGATTCCACGTTCCGAGTTGGACATCTTCGATGGTTATGACCCTCTTGGCAACACAACCCACACTTCGACTTTGGACCATTCTCAATCCATAACGAGGTTGGCAACTCCCTATCCTCGTCATCCATCTTATTGCGGATCCTTGTGGACTTAGGCCGACCTTTCTTGCGGATCAACCATGGGTTTGGCATCACTATTCTCCTTTCTTGTGGCTCCGGCCATTCTAACCTATCGTTTAGCAGTTGGAATATTGGCTCGTAGCTGTGATACCGTTCTTCCACACGGTAGAAACGATCCATAAACTCCGTGGCATCGTGGTTGTACTTGGCACAAACTGCTATCAAGTGTGAATAGGGGATCTTGTTTGCTTCCCATTTCCCGCACGTGCATGTCTTGTCCACGAGGGAAACCATATGGGTGTGAGCTCCCCTGCCAGTGTTCAACAGTGAAGACTGTGTCTCCATTGTATACAATTGCTGTTGCGCGCTCATCCTTCTAACCATATGGAGCTTCGCCTTCTCTTGATTTGCCTCGAACTTGTCATAGGCATATTTGCACCACTCTTGTCCCTCTTCCAACTACACTAGGGTTTTGTTTTGACGATCGTCAAAGTATGAGTTCACCTTGTAAAATGTGAACTGAACCATTGCAGTTATGGGCAAGCTACGTGTGCCCTTAAGTACCCCATTGAAGCATTTTGACAGGTTGGTTGTCATTGCCCCATATCGGTGCCCATGGTCATGTACAAGTGTCCACTTTTCTTGAGCTACCTTCCTAAGATAGTCATACGCATCGGGGTTGACATTCTTGATGCCATCCATGGTGTTTTCAAACTTCCTAACTTGATTCGCAGTTGCTGTCGTCCATACCAAGTTCTTCAACGCCACACTATTGAAGTTAGTGTTAACATTGCTTACTAAATGGCGGAGGCAATACCGATGATAGACTAAGGGCGGTTGCAAGTAGCCCCTATGTTTAGTGTCATTGAAGCATGATTGTATCCCACGATGCCTGTCAGAGATTATACATTAATTGGTCCGGTTAGTAACATAGGTCAGTAGGCATGCCAAGAACCATCCCCATGTCTCCGTGCTCTCGCTTTCAACAACGGCAAATGCAAGTGGATAAACCTCGTTGTTACCATCTGTTGCCATTGCTATCAACAAATTTCCTTTGTACTTGCCATAGAGGTGCGTTGCATCTATGCTTATCACCGGCCTACAATGCCTGAACCCTCTAATACACGGACCGAAAGCCCAAAACGCATAGTTGAATATATAAGTCCCTGGGACACGGGGGTCGCACTTTAATGTGGTTACAATGTCCGGATCTGCATCGGACAATGCCGCTAGAAAACAAGGCAATGCTGCGTACGACTCATCAAAATCCTCATAAATACGTGCAACTGCCTTCTATTTAGCTTCCCAAACCTTGTACATAGTTACATCATGCCCGTGCTTCACATGCAGAATACTGCACAGGTCCTTTATGGATTGGGTTAGGTCCTCTCGTACATACTTTTCAAGTGCAATGGAGATGAACTTTGAATCCATCATCTGCCCATCGATCGCTACTTGGAGGGGTATGCAACTATGGGGACAAGTACATTTACTGATCACCCACATCCTGTGCTTCTTGCTACAAGTAGCCCGAATTGACCACAGACATGCCTTATGTATGCACCGCACTACTAGCCTATTAGTGTCAGACTTAATGGCCTTGTATTGCTTATTATGCTCCACAGAGTAGAGGGTCAACACATAATGAATTGAGGCTTTATTCTGGGATAGCATCCCCTTCATTGGCTGGTCACCTTTATGCCAACTTGTAAGCTGTCTTGTACCCAATGCAAGTGATGGGTCATTAATATTGTCCCATGTGTTTGATGTGAACCATTCTAGGATAGGAACTATAGTAAGGGAATCCTCCTCGTTGTTTTCGATCTGTGTTCCATCTAAGACCTCTGCTTTGTCCATCGGTCCATTAGTATTAATGAACTCTTCATACACATCTCGGCTGATATCAATATCAAGTCCCCTGTCCATATAGGCTTGGACATGTTCATATGTGTGAGTAGACCCTCCCACACCATGTGTTTGGGTGGCGCCCAACACTTCAATGTTGTCCAAATCATCAACCGCATTGCATGGTTGAGTATTGTAAGGCAAAGGTGTGGCATCAGCAAAGGAAGGATGCATGTCAACCGATAGGGACCCATGTGGCTCTTCCATCCCACTGCCATGCTGCGAACTTGCACCAGCATGGAACCCAACAACTTCAATAGTTACGTACAAGTCGGATGCTATGAACTGGGGGGTTCGCTTAACCCTGTCCAACTCTAGAGCGTCCATTACCTTTCGGTGCATTTTTCTCAAGTGTGTTCCGCATTTCAAGTCAATGAACTTCTGCTTCATTGACTCACCTCTATAGGACAGCCCATGCAACTCATGGAAATACTGCTCCCCATCGTAGTAAACGTAGAAGCAATGACGACCCATGGCAGACTTGGATAAGGAAAATTATTTCCGGTTATCATGCAGAATATCAGGGGTTATGTTATGCCATGGTGTAATTAATCTTTACCAACATGAATGTACAAACCAATTTTTACGGACGCACTATAATGATATCCTAAGTATTCTTAATAGACAAACTTGTTCACCGCTAGGCTTTCTTTTTCAGAAGTGAAAGAGCCGCACAATTTAAACCAATGATTGCTTCTTACATCATTGTTGATACCTATAAATGAATGCATATATCATCATCATAGAAATTTGCATGTATGTTTGTTTATATATATGTTCATAGGTATCTATACATACATTACTATATATGTATACAGTGTCGCTATCACACACACACACACACACACATATTTAGGATTTTGCTAACGTGCAATCTAAGGGCATACAAATAATTAATAATTTTTTAAAAGAATTTTATCAGGAATTGAAGGAAATATTGACAATTTTTTCAATTATTAACAAAATGTAATCTAAACACACATGTATATATATATATATATATATATATATGATCATATATGGGTAGGTAGGTTTGGTTATATATAGACATATATAGATACACACACACACACACACACATATATATGTGTGTGTGTGTGTGTATCCACATACATCAATATCAACTATGGGTAGGTAGGTTTGTTTATATATAGATATATCTATACATACATACATCTATATAGTGTGGCTATACACACACATAGTGTCAGAATCATAGTAAGATGGTAATCACATTTATACTAAAAAGCCAATCCAAGTGTAATCACAGTTGAAATATACCTATCAGGAGAGATGTGCCACAACAAAGAATAAGGGGACCACAGGTGTAGCACGCTTGGTGAGGATGCAATCGTTGGGAGGAAAACGCCAACACAGCAGATGAACTTGTTCACTCCCAAGCTTTCCTTTCAATAACCCATGCAGTGAAGCTGTTTAGACCTGAAAGAGGCAAACACGTGCATGAGCTCTGATATGTAGGTAGTCAATGATAACTCGATATCCTAGTAGTCGAGTTACTTAAGAAAATCTCGAACTCCAAGTGGCCAAGTTATATCTTCAGAAATCTATTGATGTGATGGTTAGTTAGAAACTCAGCAATTTAAGAATTGAGTTACTCAATAACTCGACTACATACAAATCGCGTTTTTCTTCCCATTTTGTCTTTATAATCCCAGGCCTACTCCACTAGTAAGATGCATCACATTCTATTGCAGGAACTAGTGCCACGCCATTTCATGTTTGCAGAGCATAATGGGACGTACTTATGTTGTGTTTAATGATCGTGTTCCAGGCATATACAACAGCTGGCTAGATGCAAGCAAACAAGTTCATCAGTTCCCAAATGCCAATCACAAATCATATAAAGATCGAAGGGAAGTAGAAGTCGCATACATGGAGTATTTGCATCATAATGGTATGGACGTGTGGGGTGGTGCATCCGCATCATCTACAAGTCCAAACATGTCCACCTCAATTCCATCAAGCACATCTCGAAGCGAATGAGCCAGCCATCCAAGTGGAGACATTAGGAACACCTTGTTGAGGTATCAGTTGGAAGTTGCCATTGAGGAGAGTGACCACGCAAGAAGAATTGCAACCTTGAGTGCAAACATGTTGAATGAGGTGGTGGCCCATGTTGTGGGGGATAATGAAGTTGACAAATCGAGTAGACAGCGTACGGGTAAATGAATGCAAATATATGACTTCCTACTGTGGTATTCAATAAGATGTGTATAAATGCGAAGTTTGTGGTTTCCCTAATTAGTGTGGTTTAACTATAAATGTCATCGTTTTCTAGCTATTTGTCTGTATAGTGTAGCTATATTTCCGATGCTTGATAACAAACCTGCTAATTGTTTTATTTATCACATTTTCTAGTTAACCATATTATTTTTGTTTCTGCACTACCTGAAGGTTTTCTTTTATCCAAAAAGATAAAAATAAAAACATATAATGCATGTTTGCACAGTATGAGGCCGTGGAAGCTTTGGGGTAGTGGAAAATGTCATAAAAGATCAGTCCACCATCTTAGGTGAGCAACCCAGTCACCCAGTACCAATGCAGCCATTCTCCAGATTAAGCCATCTGAAATATTATAAGTTTTTTGATATAGTTATAATAATTTTTTGATATAATTATTGTAATAATAATCATCGAACATTGAGATGCGTAAATGGAAAAATAATCAACCTGACCTCATACACAACAAATTAATGTTTTGGAACCTCGAACTTCCAGCACAACTGAAGTGAGCTCACAATTAGGAAGACTAATATGGAATAACTGAGTTTATAATTTGCCTAATACACCACAATTACAATTACAATTTAGTTGGTCTAATCTATTGTATTCTTGTTTCTCCATGGGCAACAAAATCTTTTTACAAATTTACTAGCTATGTATAGCCAAAGTTGTACGAATAAAAGCATATACAAGAAGAACCCAAGAAGAGGCTTCTCAAATTTGTTTCACCACATCTTGCTCCTGCGAATTTCAAAATGATCTGCCATGGTTCTGCTACAGGTGGTTGCAAGGTATTTTGCTAAAGAAGAACGAGAGGCAACACATGGGGAAAACTAACACGAAGAAAAACTACAAAATTAGAAAATTGCAATTTTATATTCTAAAGAAATTGCCATCTTACGTTGTGCTTTTCCTGAAGATTTCAAGACATATTGAGTAGAGCAATAGGCACAGACTGCTATCATTTGGCACTGGCTTTTTTAGTTGCAGTTATTGAAAAACTTCTCAAGATGGCTGGGTAGCAGTGATAAACAGAAATATTCAACAATAATATAGGATTAATTGTATAGTAACTCACAAAACATACGGATGACAGACTGGAATAATCAAGACCACAATCATTGCCAATATTGGAACAAAACTAGGGAAAGCCATTGTGACATATGTTATGGGCAGAATTAGTATGTTGTGTCAGCTCTATGCGTAGCCTTTTATTTTGACTTGCATTTCAGGCAGCTCACCTAGCCGCCGTTCAAGGTAAGTTTGAACACATTGTTAAACGCATCACATGGCACGCAACACAATTAACCCTGAATGCACATTGGGCACTAATGAGACATCTTTCCCCCTAACTAATGTGAGGTCACGGCAGTTCAAAGTAAGAGTGTGGTGTAGAACAGTATTAATTGTTGCTGTCCCAATGAGAAGCCATAGTTGCAACACAGGAGGGAAAACTAACACAAAGAAAAACTACAAAATTAGAAAGCTGCAATTTTACTTTAAATGGACCTTCTTCTGCCTTCAACCTCATAAACTCATTATCGTAGCCATTATTGTCACGAAGTTAATTTTATAAAAAACACTACTGTCAAATCCATTCAACTATAAGAGATGCATATGGAGTGTGACTTTCATGAGCACAGATATTGAACTAAGTTTGAAACCATATATGATAGATGCAACCCTCATGAAAACCTAAAAACATAGGGGATGGGTTGGAAGGCTAAGTCACCTATAGAAGGTGGCATTATTAACACAAACAATAGCATATATTTAGAGAATTAGGCCAGGTAGAGAAATTATCATGTTCTCAAGCCCATTATGTAGTAAGAATTTTCAAAATGCAATACACGTCTTATCTATGCTAACCACCTGCATATTGCAACCATGGAGCGTATTTCTCACAGCAAAAGCAATGCACAAAAGACCCTATAAGTCGCAACGTACTGACATAATAACCACTTGTTAACCATGAAGCTTATTTCTCGGAGACCCTTAAGTCTTTTATTAGGTTAAGCAGTTCACCCCTAAATAGAAGTCCTACCATTAGTCCAAAAAAGACTATATGCATATAGCATAAATACTGAAAGGAACTGGAATAAAAAAAAAAAAAACAGAGTGATAGAGTATAGGGCATATTAACCTTGTTGTTATTCTCTGTTCTCTTCTCCCGTTCTTCTTCCCATTCTCTTCTCTCTTTTGTTTTTCAATTGTGGTACTGTTCATGGGTACATTATTTTTTTTATTAAGTTGTTCAATGGTACTATTTATACAGCCCCTAAACATATCCATATTGTCTCTTTTGTTTTCTTTCTTACAAACCCCAAATTAAGTCCTTCCTGTTACCTATCAAAACCCTAACTTTGCTTCTACCAAATAGCCATCAACAAACTCATCAAACTATCTTTTACTTCCTAACAAAATGCCACAACCTTCTCCTCAACAATTATAAATCAAAACCTACAAATTCTCCTAACCCTGAACCCACCACAAGCACATGTACGCAAATTCCTTAATTTTGTCTTGCATCAAGAAGAAGATTACTAGATATCAGAGTTTGTTTTTGCATTGGAAATGTGTCAAACATGCTTGCCAGATGATGAGAGAGTGTGAGAGTATATGATTATAATGACGAACATAGCGTTATTTCCAAGGTCCTACAGAGACAATTTTGACCATATTAAATATCAAACATCCTCTCTTAAATTGCTTGAGAAAGAGAGAGAGAGATGGGATATAATGCATTATGATAAACATACATTCCCCCAAATCCCATGAAGTAATGAATATGCTTTCTCTCTCTTGTATTTTAGTGGGTACAAAAAAATTGTATTAGTATGGAATCAAAAGAAAGTGATATTCTACCAATTATAACTGCTCACTCTAATAAATTGTGAAAGTTTTGAAAATATTTTTTACGAGTAGCATTTTTTCCACCATATATGAGCTATAAAAAAAAGATACAACTTTAAAAGAAAAGTGAAACGGAAATATCCAGTCACCTATTGACAGGAAGTATAAGCACACACTAAGCCATTTAATGATCTTTTCGTTTCCGCCCATATGCCCTAACAAGTCTAATCTTACCTGTTTCATCAAACACAACAGCATAATTAAATTAACATATTCAATCAAATGCACAGTATAAGTAGCTCAAGAAGATGGGAAGTGTAGACGAAGTACATACCATCATCGATCCCGCAATCGAGAGCATGCGCAGGTAGGCGTCGCGATCTCAGCAAACCCTCCACCGGCTCAATGTCCTTAGCCAGTATTTGCTCAATTTGTATAGCCTCTTCGTAGGAGGTTGGAGATGAAGTTGCCATGGTGGGCTCCATATGCACTAGAGGTGGGGTGGGCATGCCTGGTGTGGTGACAAATATGCATCCACCATCATGGGCAGATCCACTGAAAACTGGGGGCGACATACGGGGAGCGTCCTTATAGTCCATGCTAGCACCACGAGATGTAGTCTGGGTTGGAAAAGTGCCCTCATGACCGGCAATGTGGGATGGCCTAGTACCAACATCGTGTCCTACCGCTGTCGTCAGACAGTACCCAATCAGTGCCAAGCCATGACTCTTTTACACCCGAGTCATCCCCTTCTTCCGAGATGGGTTCCAGCTTGGTCGTACAGCCGCGACCAGCTCGACCACCTCCACGATGTCTACCCCTGCTAGACCCACCACTTTGCTTGTCGCGACCTAGGACCTATGAACCAATGTCGGAGGCTTCTGCGAGCGCATTTGCCTATTAAAGTTGGTCCAGCTCATCAACATATTCTAGTGTCAGCTTAAGGTCATTGTGCACGTCAGAACCTTCGTCACACCTCTGTAGAGACCTCAGCATCGTCCAAACATGCAAAACAAGGGCGTCATAAAAGCAGGAACAAAGGTATGATGCAAAACATGGATAAATCTGTTCCAAAATCAAAAGAAAAAAGTAGAAAATTAAAATTGGACTCAAATGTTACTTATTTGAGATACCTGATGTCATATTTGAAAATTTGAAATTGGACTTTCATGTTGTTAAGGATTTTATGGACTGCAATTTTCACTCAATGAACTCTTGAACCTTTTTAAAAAGAGGCTATAGGAATAGGTTTGAGTAGTGAATTTTGAATAGTATTTCTATAGCTTGGTGGTGATTCCAAGCAACCTCAGGTAGTGAAATGAAGTCTATGGTCTTTTTATTTTTATTTATTTAAATTCTTATTGCTAAATATAAATCTCTACTTATGAAAAAAACGCGCCCTCTGTCCAAGCCAAGTGTTGTGGGTTTGAGCCATATCGGCCTTTCCAAATTTGGAGGAAAGAATTTTTACTGATCACCTCCCAGACACTTACAGAAGCAATAAACTTTTGCGTGGTAACAACCTTTTAGATAATGCAAGTTAGTAAATTAATTGCTATCTCATTGAGAGCATATAGTGGGTGAGGATCCAATCTGCATCATTATTCAATCCTAATTCCACTAGGAAAGAGAAAACAACATAGAATATGAAAATAGTTTCATCTCCCTCAACCAATTTGCATCATATGTAAAAAGCACCCAAGTAAGAAGATTGGACAAACAATAGTATCCAGGATCTTTGCTACTTTCTTCAACATATTCCATACTTTACATGCATGTTCACTTCCTAATCCCTAAAATCTAAGACAGGGAAGCTAAATTTTTCCTCAATAGAGAGAAAATACGATAAATAAGAGGTTTAAAATCATATCAAGGCAGGGGGGGGAGGGGAGGGGGGAAAGCAAGGAATGGAAAGGCCAATTATGTCTGTGTCCTATTTTTGGTCCTTTAGTCAAGAGTATGTCGTTAATTTAAGGCATGAGGCAATGGTGCAGATGAAGAGTACCCTATGAAGAGTCTTACACGTGTGGCAATTGATTAAAAATATTGGGCCATGCTTGGCAAGTCAAGGAGAAATATATAAGGTAATAGTGCACTAGAGTGGTTAGTCAACCAACTTTCTCTGATGTTTCCAAAGCATTTGCAGAAATTATCAAGTCTTAAAAAATATTTTTCATGTAAAACATACTATTGCAGTAGGTTTAATCTAAGCCAGACTAAAAATAGTGTCCAAGGACCAGGTATATCCAGACACAGAACAACCTACCTATCCACCTAAGGTAATGCTTTGTAAATCGTATTAACAGAAGCATATGATCTTAAATTTAGAACATAAAAGTAGCACCTTTGAGTTTGGCTTCAATGCAATGGCGAGGGAAAAATAAGATTTTCATTATTTTACAAATAAAAGAGTATAAATGACAACTTTCACTCAACTGTGCATAATAAAAAGTAGTGAAAAGTTTCTTATGCTTTTATACCAAAACAACATTAAAAAGAACATTCAAAACTATATTTATTTTCGACAAATTCTACAGCACCAGAAAATTATGAAAATACCAAAACAAAAACCTCCAAGGTAACCAATCACAATTTTACAATGTTTCATGAGAAATTGTAGTCCTTAAATTGAGAATAACCATAAAATAGTTATGCACTATACAGGTAATATCTATCATATCACACTAGATAGCTTTCAGTCCTAGAGGTAAGGCTAACTAGTATGACTGTAAACTATCATGAAATGTCTAAATATCACTACTAAAAAGAGTTGCACCGTCCAATTGAAATTACAGGCAACCAAAAACAAATAAACTAAAAATATAAATAAAAGAATAAAACCCAACCCACCCATTGCCAATTAACCATTCCTTACGCAAACAAATTGGATCAAGACAAATTCACTTATTTATGAAGAACTTAATATATAATGAAAGATAAACTCCATAGAGACGTAGAATATAATGAAAGATAAAACTCCATAAAGATAAACTCCATGTAGACAATATTTTTTGAGTTTAAAATATAATGAAAGATAAACTCCATAGAGATGTAACGACAATAATTATTGTGGAGTTTTGCATGCAAGATAAACTTGTTGAAGATATTTAATCAAACAATGGTTTCAACAAAAGGGAAGGAATTGTTGCCTCACCATGAGTTCCCAGTACGCAGACTCTAGTGTTATGTACCGCCTTGTGTTGCGATTGTACCACTGCATGTACTGAACAAGGTATGTATCATCACAGTCCAGGAGAGGGGCAACGCGAACTTCATGCCCTCGGTTGGCCCATTGCTGAATATAGACATCATGGTCTGTCTCCCAATTCTTCTCCCGTTTACCCTAGAGGGATATTTTGTGAAGGACAGTCGACGTATCCACGACAAGTGGAACTAGTTGCTTCATCCCAAATTGACAGAAGACCCGCCCGAGATGATGCCCCTCCACTATTGAAAAGTAGATCAATGGCACCTTGGCCCTCCAAATATGCTGCCTGGTGGTGCAATACACAGGCAGGGAGCCTAATGTATGCATGTACGGCTCCCATACAATCTGCATAAGTGGATTATGTTTGTGATAGTGAGACATCATACTAATTTAAGATTATGTTTGTGATATGTAATATGGAAAGCATGGAATTTCTTGCTTCTATTTGTAAAATAACAACAACATTGTGTTCAAAATAATAACAAAATGAAGTCAACAAGCAATTAAAACAATGACTAGCATTGATCCGCATAAAATAGGAAAAGATCTAGGTTGACCGAGATCCACATTCCAATTTCAGCCCCATGTTCATATTCATATCCTTCAAAGCCAAGCGACTCCATCAGAGACTAAAGTTTTCATTTTTTTTTTTTTTTTTTTTTTTTGGTTGGTTCTGTTATGGTTTTATGGTGAGGTTTCAGTTTTGTTGTAATTGGTTTAAGTTAGGACTGAACTTTGAATGACTTGAAACATAATGCAAGAATGAGCTTTTGGTACATCATTGCTGTGACAACATCTCTTATACTGAATCTAACCATGTAATTATCTATTTTACTGCCAAGAAGAGTACAAAACTTGAACCTTCTTTTGGATTGGTGGTTGTACTTAAATTTTGTTAACAATTTTACTGAATATTTCGTAAAAAAAAATATATTATTTTTGGTTAGGAACGCTTAGGGGTTTCAACTTAGAGTGAGCTCAAGGATGTGCAAATGTAGGAGCCAATGTGGGAAAGACAACATGAACATATGCTAGATACACGAAACTTTTCCTTCGAATTTCGAAATTGCTTTTGCTTTTGTTTTTGTTTTTGTTTTTGTTTTTTGTTTTTTCCTTTTTTGTGCTCCCTTTTTTTTTTTTTTTTTTTTTTTAATAAACTTATTTGTAGGTTTAGAAAAATGTCTTCCAAGATTCAATTTCGTGAAATTAGTAGTAGGTTATTCTACTAGAGTTCAAATTACCACTAATAGGTCTAATTGTTTTTAATATACTTGTAGGCTTTTAATTCTGACCTTCATAATTTCCAGCATTATGAGCTAGATGAGGTAGTGCAGCATTATGGCTGCATCAATCAAGTGTTGCTACTGTAGGAAACGAAAGGAGCCCCAACATAGGAAACAAAACACATTTTATCCTACACAACACCAAACTAAATGAACTTATATTGAGTTCTAGCTTAAGACAGAGTTGGCAGTGTATGAAAATTAGGGAAGAAAAAGAGAAGATTGTGTGCGTGATTAGAATAATCTTCTAACTCATATTTAATAACATAGCACGGGTTAGTGACTAGTAAATATTAATCTGAAGTATTAAGCTTCTTAACATAACACTACAGCAGTATTCGGCATTAATACAACTCCTTAATCGGGGATAAGAGCCTTGAATCACCATATGACAATCAGCACCATGATTCAAATTAATCTAACGAAACATCTGTTGGGAAATTTAGACCCTGGTTGATAGAATTAACAAGTTTTAAACCCAAGTTGTTAATTAGATTTATTATGAATCAAACTTGTTAAAACAAACAAACATCAATATCATGTCAAAATCATATGCAGCGGAAAAGTAAATAAGACAAGATATGATGACCCAGGAAAACCAATGAAACCAACTAGTTTCATAGTAAAAAACCTGGGGGGAAACCTTCCCGAAAAGCAATCCACTATAGTAAAGAGAAGTTTCAGATATAGTACAAAACCTTTGTCCCTAGACTCTACAATTCCCGTAGATGAACTCACAGCAGAAACCTTCTACTGTTTCAGAACCTCTAAACTCTTCAATATATGAACGCCACCTTTTTTTTGTTGCACGGATCCCAGTACGTGACTAACTCCTTTGCACGAATCCAGTACGTGACTCACTCACCAACTTGAGAAAGAAGAATGTTGGCTGCAAAGTTCTTCACTTCATCAACAATGAAGATCAAGAAGCACTTGGTTACAAAGCCCTGAGGCGCAAAGATGCAGTAGCTTCTTTCAGAGAGAATAAGGTATCAGTCACCTTTTGCATATGTTCTCCTTGTATTCTCTTATGTGACGACCTCTAAAATAAGCCTTATATAGGTCTAGGGTTGTGAGAAAAGAAACCCTACACAAATACAAAAGCCTGGCCCAAAAATTAGATTTAAAAATTCTGATTTCCGTAACCTCGATAGATAGCAGGTGTCGAGGAGGTGTCGAGGTTTAATGAGGCTTGATAGATACAGCTATCGAGGAGGTGTTGAGAAGGTGTCGAGGAGACAGAAACTTTCTCGATCGATCCACTAGCTGTCAAGAAGGTATCGAGATTGCGATAAGAAAACACCTTAAGAGCTCGATAGATAGCTAGCTATCGAGAGGTGTCGAGAAGCTATCAAGCTATCTGTCCATAGGTGTCGAGCTATCTATCCAGCTTTAATGAACACCTTTTCTTCACTTGTTTTTTGGTCCAATCTTCATGGCTTTAATACTAGACTTGAACAACATGTTTCTTCAAGTATTAAACACATCTTAGATCTACCCAATTACAAGTAAAGTGCGTTTTGTCAAAGGATTAGCCAATTACATAAAATATGTCCTTAACAATCTCCTCCTTTGGCAATCCGTGATAAAACCACAACAAACAAATGAACATATGAGAGAAGTCATAAATCACTCAACTCATATTCACTTGTTGAATACAATAAAATCTATCCTAACACAAACTCTTGAAAAACTTTGCAAGAAGAGAGTTTATGGCAAGTAGACTTTGACAACTTGTATTTCTAAAACATTTTAAACAAAACTCATCAAGGCATCTTAGTGTGAAACAGAAATAATAAATTACATACAAGTATAAGAAACATGTGTATAAAGATAGAGAAGAAACAACACATGTAGAGATAGGTGAAAAAGACATACATCATCATATCATATAACAAAGATAAGCACAATGTATGTAAACATGGTCACAAGACCCAAGGTACAAGAAGAAGGAGGAAAGCACTCCCCCTAACAAGATGAAACACATCTCCCCCTTACAAAGGAATGTATTTCTCCCCCTAACTTGTAGAATCTTATAAAAAGAAACCACATTCAACTCATAATTTCTCCCCCTTTTTGTCATGATTGACAAAGGGTACAGAAAGCTAGAAAGCTTCACCCGAGAAACAGAAAGATGATCAAGGGGGCATAAAGAAATCCATATAAATGCATGAATGAAATGAAACAAGGTGCTATGGATGACAAGATAAAATAGAAGGACGTAAAACATGTGAAAAACAAATCTCTCAACAAGAAAAAAATGTTAAGCACATTGATCCCAAAACACACATACACACTAAAAAAGTCTAACCAATTTTATATTTTAAAAACAAGTCCAGACAGTTTAGTGAGCATACATTAACACATGTAAAACCTAGTGATGGCCAAATCACATTGTACTTGCACATGTATCAAGAGTAGCAAAGAATATTGCGTGTTATGTGTGAAAAACATCGCAAGATTGCATATGTGTATACATGTTATGATGATCTGAGATATAAGAAAATAATTTTGACTCACACACAATCATAACTGTTTGATGGGTACTATCACCTTTGAGGTACATCCTATAACTCCCACACCTCCTAGAAAACACGCTTGCAATCATATTTAAAGCATTTTAGTCTTTTTGCTTTTTATTTTCTTTTATTTAGCATATCATGCATGGGCATATAAAAGAGAGAAAAGAAATACCCAACATGTCAAGCATAGACATTGCACTTTTGCTATGCCGAAACATACAGATGTCTTTGACACTGCACTTTTTCTATGCCGAAGCATACAGGTGTCTATGACACTGCACTTTTGCTATGTCAAAGCATACAGGTGTCATATTATGATTGGTGGGTAACAGTGGTGAGATGGTTATTTATGCCTTTCTCTCAGGATTTTCTAGTCCTACCCGTCAAAAAGAATGATATGAGTGTTAAGTTCAAGAGATGACTTAATCTTGCTCATCACAAACAAGAGCCACAGAGCTCACTTGCTCAGTTGTGCATAGAGATGCTCATCTAAGCTACAAAAGATACAAAGTTTAGAAAACTTTGTTTCAATGGCCATCCAAGGTACACAAGTACCAATGTACACAAAACACATACTGTTTTTGTATTTTTCTGATTTTTCTTTTTTATTTTTATTTTGAAAACAAAATAAAATAAAAACTAAACAACCAAACAAAAACAGATAAACAACATGAATGCATGAGAGAAAAATGCATATGCATGAAAACACGATAGAAAGATGCAGATGCATGAAAGCATGATTCCAAAAATAGATAAGAAAGTCAGCAAAGAAAGTCCTACTTTAGATAGAAAGAATCAAAGCAGAGGACAAACAGAAAAGATAATTAAGTCTTAGGCTCCTTTCTCACCCACACAGCACGAGTCTTTGGCCGTGAAGATGAAAAGGCACGTGTCCTAGTATGTCTACTAAAGGACATAGAAGAATTAAGATTATCCTGAAATTGAGTTAAAAAGTTCAAGACTTTTAATAACTCTCTAAACAAAGGTGTAGGTCCTTGAGAGGAAACTTGTGACCATTTGGACAATTGCTTATAAGGATACAACTTAAAGCAATTAGGACGAATGTGTCCAGAAGCACCACAATGGTGACAAACATGAGGTCTAACAAAAGATTTAGATTTCATACCTTTATTAACTTTCTCAGATTGTGACACAAAGATAGTCATTGACCCAAAAGCCGTGGACGAAGAGGGGCTGGAGGAAACAGCATATCCTAAGCCAGTCTTATCAGAACTAGGCTTTTGAGCACTCAATACCTCATCAAGCTTTACACTAGACATCCTCTCCATTTGAGTTCTAGCTTGACTAAGCTCAACCTCAAGATTCTTGACCTTCTCTTCTAATGAGGTTTTTTCCACAATAAGAGTCTCAACTAATCTTGAAGTCTCATCTATCTTGACTAACAGATCAGCTTTTTTAGTTTTTACCTCATTAAGCTCTTTTCTACAAAGATGAGAAGTCTTCTCAGATTTTATGAATTCAGTGCATAGCTTATCATAGGCTTCCTGAAGGGTTATCTTCTTGGGTATTTCATCATCAGAAGAATCCTCATTGTCACTAGCACTCTCCACAATCACCTTATCGGTTGTGGTAGCAAAGGCCATAACGTGATGACATTCATCCACAAACTCATTAAAAGAGTCATCCTCAGTATCACTCTAGGTAGCAACCAACCCTTTACCTTTTGACTCCTTGGTCTTTTCCTTCATGAGGTAGTTTGGACACTCTATCCTCATATGACTAAAATCTTTGCACTCATGGCATTGGATAAGGGGTTTCTCATTCTTGCCCTTCCTAGAGGATTTAATTTCCTAGGAGGTTTGCCCTTATCCTTTTTCCTATACTGAAGAAGCTTGATAATCTCATCAGTTATGAAGGTTAGATCCTCATTCTCATCTTCACTTTCATCTTCATCTTCAGAGTCCTCAATCTCTTCCTCTATACCCTTGGGAGCTAAGTTTTTACTCTTTTCACCTCTTCCCATTGAGCCTAATCCCATCTCATAGGTTTGAAGGTTCCCTACAAGATCAGTCAAAGGAATTTGATCAATGTCTTTTGCTTTTTCAATGGCAGTGATCTTGGCATAGAATCTTTCAGGTAAGGACTTAAGGATTTTCCTCACAATTTTGGATTCTACAATAGATTCTCCAAGATTGAAAACAGAATTCACAATATCCTTGAGTTTAGCATAAAACTCATCAAAGGTCTCATCCTCTTCCATCCTTATTCCTTCAAAGCTACTAGTGAGTTGTTGAAGCTTCACAGTCTTTACTGCCTTGGTACCTTCATTGGTGGTCTCAAGAATGGTCCATGCTTCCTTGGCAACTTCTGTGGATGATATCTTCTTAAATTCCTCATTGGTAACCCCACAAAATAAAGCATTCAAGGCCCTACTATTGAAATTTGCAGCTACAATTGTTGCATCATCCCAATCCACAGGTGCTTCCTTTGGCTTGATCCAGCCAACTTCAACAACTTGCCATACCTGATCACCTAGAGCCTATAAAAAAACTTTCATACGAACTTTCCAGTACGCATAATTAGTTCCATCAAATAAAGGAGGTATAAATAAAGATTGTCCTCTATCCATGACAACAGGAGTCAATGGATCACACTCAGGAAATTAATCCAATCAGAGTGAACCTGCTCTAATACCACTTGTTGGGAAATTTAGACCCCGGTTGATAGAATTAACAAGTTTTAAACCCAAGTTGTTAATTAGATTTATTATGAATCAAACTTGTTAAAACAAACAAACATCAATATCATGTCAAAATCATATGCAGCGGAAAAGTAAATACGACAAGATATGTTGACCCAGGAAAACCAATGAAACCAACCAATTTCACAGTAAAAAAACCTAGGGGGAAACCTTCCCGAAAAGCAATCCACTATAGTAAAGAGAAGTTTCAGATCTAGTACAAAACCTTTGTCCCTAGACTCTACAATTCTCGTAGATGAACTCACAGCAGAAACCTTCTACCGCTTCAGAACCTCTGAACTCTTCAATATATGAACACCACCCTTTTTATGTTGCACGAATCCTAGTACGTGACTAACTCCTTTGCACGAATCCCAGTATGTGACTCACTCACCAACTTGAGAAAGAAGAATGTTGGCTGCAAAGTTCTTTACTTCATCAACAATGAAGATCAAGAAGCACTTAGTTACAAAACCCTAAGGCGCAAAGGCGCAGTAGCTTCTTTCAGAGAGAATAAGGTATCAGTTACTTTTGCATATGTTCTCCCTGTATTCTCTTATGTGACGACCTCTAAAATAAGCCTTATATAGGTCTAGGATTGTGAGAAAAGAAACCCTACATAAACACAAAAGTCTGGCCCAAAAATCAGATCTGAAAATTTTGATTTTCGTAATCTCAATAGATAGCAGGTGTCGAGGAGGTGTTGAGGTTTAATGAGGCTTGATAGATACAGCTATCGAGGAGGTGTCGAGAAGGTGTCGAGGAGACATAAACTTTCTCGATCGATCCACTAGCTGTCGAGAAGGTGTCGAGATTGTGATAAGAAAACACCTTAAGAGCTCAATAGATAGCTAGCTGTCGAGAGGTGTCGAGAAGCTATCGAGCTATCTGTCCACAGGTGTCGAGCTATCTGTCCAGCTTTAATGAACACCTTTTCTTCACTTGTTTCTTGGTCCAATCTTCATGGCTTTAATACTAGACTTGAACAACATGTTTCTTCAAGTATTAAACACATCTTAGATCTACCCAATTACAAGTAAAGTGCGTTTTGTCAAAGGATTAGCCAATTATATAAAGTATGTCCTTAACAACATCAATACCAAGCATAGATCCTAAATAAACCAGAAGGCTTCAATAAAAGCATAACCAACCTAGAACGGAACCAATATTTGTAAATCAAATCATTCCTACAACAATCCAAGAATTCAAACAAAAATAAAAATAAAAACGAGGTCATGCAATTGAGGGAAACGAAAATAAAAACCTCAAATTGAGTTAGTAAATTAACCGAATACCTGCTCTACCCGTAATGTAGCCAGCGATGTCCGGTACACAGCAAGGACGTGTGTGGCATGCTTGGCTGTGCTCTTTGGCCCGCTCCACCTACCAAACATAGGGTTTCGACAAATGCTCATTACTGAACTTTACTTTACATTTAACAAAATTTGCTTTTATATTTCACATCCATATACGTTGCATTGATAAGTTTCTTTTGTTTGTTAGTTAAATTGACATATTTTTATTTATATTAAAGAGACAAATAAAATCTAATATACTATTACACATAAATAATTATTCGTAAGAGACACTTAGCTTGAATAACGAGAATTCAATGAACGTACCTAATGGCAAGGGCCCCTGAGTGCACTAGCGGTAGAGGCGGCCTCGTAATAGGGCATATTCATAGGAACCTTGAATAGGCCCATAGCTGCACCAACAAGAGTGCTCCTCCAATCTGCATCGCATCCTTTTTCAATGCACAACAAAGATGCCTGTAGAGCCAGGCCAATGCTGCACTACCTTAGCTGTACTGTCTCGCACCACTGATTGGGTTGAAGAACCGCAGAGGCAACAGTGAGACCCGGTCCACCGACTTGTCCATGAACAACAGGGCCCCTATCCGTACAAGTAGGTGGTAGCAGGCATGTTGCTGCACAACTTCGTCACCAGCGTCCGCAGCTAGGGGAGCAGCAAACTGTTCATCAAGCCACTTGTATTTTATTCTCGCCCCAGTAAGGGTAGACTTATTTGAGTTCGGTATCACAGGTGAAGGTTCATGGCCAAACAAATCCCGGCACACCAAGTTCCATTGCTGGTCTGTCCTCCCAGTGACAGGGAACCCATCCACCAGAATCCCTAGCATCACCTCTATATCTTGTAGGGTAATACCCATTTCTCCATGGGGTAAGTGGAATGTGTGCGTCTCCGAACGCCACCGCTCGACCAATGCCGTGATCAAGGCATGGTCGACCTCCATATCAGAAACCTTGAATAACCCGGTCAAACCTGCTGCATCTATGTATTGCATGATACGTGGGTCTAGCCCAGCCTACGGCAATGCACATTTACGACGTTAAACCTTTATGATGCGAGGCACCACCTGCACATGGACGAGCATTGTGTTAGGTAGTGCACATGAGGTAATTATAAAACGGACATGTATTAATAATACAACTATATACCTCGTCGACGGCGTGCCTCCAAAGCGGAGTTGACTGATGATCCGGCTATTGGGTCAACTGGGTCAGCTCATCGGGTCCAGGCTGCACTCTATCTAGTGCCTACATATCTGACATGGCAGCAAGTAGATTATTAGAAATTATCTGAAAAGTAAACCACAATTAATACAAAATAAAAGCATGGATACAGTAAGACATATTATGATCCCAACAAGATTGTCAACATCACTTCTTGCCCCCACTTAACATGCAACCCAAAAGCAATCAAATTAGAGCTTAAATAAATAAGAACTTGCCATAATTTTACATAAAAACACTTTTTTTTTTTTCTATTATCTGTAATTGAATTTAAAAAAAAAACAAATGACTAATTAATGTGCTAGAAACTTGATTGATACCTAGTTGTTCAACATCTGAGCAATGGACCACTAAGATCCCTATAGCTACAGGTCATTTGGTCTCAAGTTCTCAACTTCATATTTAGAAAACTATACTAATTATTCTACATTTCTACTCACTAGATATGTAAGCATACCATTACTCAATCAGCCCATTTCCCTACTTCTTAGGTCTATTATCAACATTTTAGGAGTTAATTCTACTCAATTTCCTACTTGGTCAGTTAATTTTAGGAGTTGGTTTTAGATCCATTTATATGAGTATGACTCTATCAGACTCCAAACTATACCCAGGTCCAGTATTAGCTATAAGCAATAGTCAAGATTCTACATTAGATCATGAGGCTTAAATTTCATCAAATAAAAACCAAGTACAACAAAATCCAGTGAAGTATACAGGATGTGTATACTTCACTGGATTTTGTACAAACTAGAAGTTTCTAGTACAAACTACAAATTACAAAAAGGACTCTACATGGACAACTCTTGGCATTCAAAATATCCTTCTATTCCTCTCTCTCTCTCTCTCCATAAAAGGAACATAAAACAAGTTGGTACAAAATTCCAAAACACTAAAGAAAGCATGAAAATTGTTTGGTTTTAGTAATAAAGAAAGCATACTTGAAAGATTAATCCCAATTTGTGGGAGAGCACACTAGTGAATTAATACAAAAGCAATTCAATTAGCATTAACAAAAACTAACAAAAAGGTAGCAAACAAAAGGGTACCAAAAAATAGTAAAGTCATTGAGACATCTTCTCACCAAATTGTCTTCCTATTTTAAAAGAGATTTTATCATTTGGTTCAAGATTTAAATGAATGATGTAAGATTTGAGAACCAGCATTTAACAACAAGATAAAAAGTATATGATTCACAGTCAACAGAAAACAAATGAAATAACAAAGATAGATTGAAGTAACAGTCAACATATTACAACTCACACATTCTTAGAGAGAATGAAAGACAAATATAGATTAATCCCCCTCTGATAATCATAAAACAAATGAAAAACATGGAAGATTAATATAAACAATTGAATATTAATAATCATAAAACAAAAGTTACAATCTTTGATGTGCATTTAGTCTATATTTTCAATGTCAGTGCATAGATTAATATAAGAAAATTCACAAAATGGAAATCATGAAATTCATGCCATGGCTTGAACTCTAATGAAAGCAGCAATATATTCTCCATTTTCAATGTCAGTGCATACACTCATACTGTTTGCAGCAAATAGAAATTCTACAATAAATGAAATCAAGAAACGATATCAACATGAAGTTCAATGTCCACACCTATTGCAGAAATGGAAAATCTTTATATAAACTATACTTTCATATATTAATAAATAAATTTTATTGATAGGACATGTTCCTTCATGTTCATGATGATAAGCACACCATAACCTAAAAAAATTATGCACAAAGCTAAGTGATTATGGGAAATCTAGAACAGTCGTTGCTATTTGTAAGCACCCCAGGCACGAGACCAATCAACCAAAGTTCTAATCAATAATGATTCCAATCGAGTCTTTAATCAGTTTGTATCTTCAAAAATACAGCTATTTTGCTCCTTCCACAGTAGCCATTTGTTTTGGCAATATCAAACAGAACTTTTTCAAACATGAAAGCTTGGAAATGTGTTGAAAGCACACGAGCGGATTAGACCCCCAAATTAAAGTTACGGCTTGGTTGATTTTACAAAAACTTAATACTAAGTGCGGAATAGTGTAAACATAAGCATATAAGCAAGACAACTACTCTAATCCATATTTAAAGCAACACAGCAGTAAAAATGAAATGAACAAGAGTAGGGAAGAGAGATGCAAACACAGATAACACTGAGATGTGTTATCGAAGAGGAAACTGAAGAACTCGGTGAAAAACCTCTCCGCTGCCCTTTAAGCGAAAATCGATCCACTAGACAATCAGTTGGGATACATGGGTTAGCAAGAGACCTTCCAAGCCTAATCTACCCGACGTACCTAAGCCCTCCAAGCTCCTACTCTAACAAGGCTTCTCGGAATAGTGTCTTGTCTTAGTTCTCTGGATCCCGCAACAAGCTCCATGTTGCATCTACCATCATCGGCTTCTTCCAATGCTTCCCAGTAGCACCAAAACGTCACTTCACACTCTGAAAGGGTATGGTAAGTATTTGGGCTATCAACCTCTCAATGGTATGGAATTGGAAAGGTAGGAGATGAGGAAATTCCCAAAACAAATGTGTAGAGGATTGTGGGTATAACAATCTCTAACTCTCAAGGTGTTTGGTTAGGGTTTTCTCTCAGAGGCTTTCCTCTCAATTGTGGGTAAAATGGGTATATATAGTGTGGGTACAGAAAGTGTGACTCAGGCTGGACAGGTTGGCAGAACAGAATGCCTCGTGGGTGTCTCGCGGGAAGGCCTTACCCGCGAGATACTTGCGAGACACAGCTGTCTCCACCTGGCCTAACTCTTCGCATTCCAGCATGTGCAGGGCACATGTATCACTTCACGGGAAGCTAAGTCGCGAGACATTCACGAGAAAACTTCAGTCTTCAGATGCTTGAGTCTTCACACTCTCTCTTTCTAACACACAACCCTTACAATGAAATCCCATAGCAAATACAGGGTACAACAGATTGAATAAAATTACAATTAAATTTGGCACGGAATATAAGCCAACAAAAACAAATAGTTGTAAATAATAACTTTACAAAACAAACAAACCATTTTCAAATACTAAAAAATTTAACTTGCACTTATTATCATATTTTCTTCCCCTAGGCAAAATCTAAACCTGAGTCATACCCATAAAATAAACGAAAAAAATTGAAGATTTTGGTAATGCGAGATCCCCTTCTAATAATCATCCATTTCCCGCAAAACAAATGCAGCACAAACAAAACAGTCATCAATGGCAGAGCAACGTACCTGTAATCAATGGCGGCAGGTACAGTGAGGGTTCGAAAAGGGTACGGCAGAGCACCATGATACTGGCAACGACGACTGATCGAAAAGGGTGAGGGAGATTGATGGAGGGTGGGAGAGAGTGAGGAAACGTGATCGCAGAGAGTGAGGGAGAGTGTACAGAGAGAGTAATGGTAGAGAGCGAGGGAGTGTGAACAGGCAAAGAGTGAACAGGCGTTGTGAGACGTTGGTTTTGAAAATGTAAAGCAAACTCGATTTCATACTTACCGAGTTATGCGTTTATAAACAACAAATCAGCTGGTTTCTTCCTTGATGTTCATTATTTCCGTCAGCTGGTTTCCAATTGCCAAGAATACAAATCACCAAAACAACGACAAGCCATGCTTTCGGTTTCGGAACCCAAATTGATTCTAGGGCATCATCCATGCTGGTCTTTATTGGCATGAATATCACGCTCTACTCAGAAGTGAGATAAATAGAACTTTTAAGGCGTAAGTTCTTAGCGACGATGACATGTTACTGACAAACGACTTCCCATCCATTTCAACTGCCTACTTTTATTCTGGCGAGAGATGGAGATAGTATTGTTCCCGTATGTCCCCCTATATTCGCCTCTCTTTAGCACATGATGGAAAAAGAAAAATCAAACAAACAAACAACTTCTGTACAGGCCCCGTTGACTAATAAAACAATACTTTGATTAATGATCATTGGGTGCCGTGATTGTCCCGTCGCTTATTCTCTTCAAATTCATTACTCTATGGGTCAACCTTTCCCTTTGGACACGGCTTGGTCCAGTGAACTGGATCAGATACGAACTGGTTACATGTTCGTATTGGAGCGCTGTAAATCTAAACGTCCTTAAAAGCATTTACAATCATTTGTGTAGAATTTATTGTGTATTTTAGTATTAAAAAATTTATTTTTTCAATTTGATATCATCACTTTTCCAAAACACTTACATCAGATTTTTTTATTTATTTTATTTTCTAAAAAATCATCAGGTTATCTATTTTATACTACACTTCATTAAAATATTATTTCTTTATCAGTTATTTATTACTCTCTCAAATTATCTATCTCTCGCTTTGTATATATGAGCAGACAAGTATTAAAAAATATATTTGCATGTGAATAATGACCATGTATATTTACATGGTTACTTTAACAACAGTCCAAACTTACACAAATTTATATGAACTATTGTGAGTGATTTTTGAAGCCAAGTGTAAAAATTTTATCACTTAAGCTATTGTATACTGACTGATGTGAGTACTACTCTTAGCTGCCTAAACGTTCTCTTTCTTTGAGTCATTTCTTAGAGTGTGCCATGTGAGTGGGAGATCTAGTTATAACTTATAACACTGAGTTTTTGTTAGCGTGCCATGTGGGAGGAAGATTTAATTATAACACAGTGAGTTTTCCAAGATTACATTTGGTGTGATTTGCAAGACTACCACTTTTTGTAAGGTGTGACGGGCTTTAGGGTATTTGTATGGAGGGAGACGATTGAGACAAGAAAGGTGATTGGGAATTTGGAATCGAAGGGGTTCACTACTATTTATAAAGTTTAATTGTTAATTTACCATTTTGATATCAATTTGTATCTAATATTTTTTTAAAAACAATAACAAAATAACTGATTGAAATTATAATGGTCAAAATTTAACTACAAAATTGATTGGACCCTAAGCTTATAACAACTTTAATAAAATAAATATTACTACATATTTTGAAAATATAACCATTGAATTGCATTTTCTTTACGGCTTTACACTCTTAATATGTATGTTAAATTTTGTATTAATTGGATATTATTTACTATATAATCTATAAACTTATATATAGTGCATAATTTCAAACTACAAAAACTAGCAATCTAAACAATTTATTGATGACATAGCTATTGATCTTTAATTTTTTAGAAATTTTGCAACTATGGAAGATATAAGAAGAAGATGCAATCTAATGGTGGATTTTTCAAAATTCACTTCCAATAAAAAGATATTGATTAAGACAGCCTAAGCCTATAACCAATTTTGTAATTAAATTTTGTCCAACTGTACTTCATATGACTACCATTTTGATGTCAACTTGTATCTAATATTATATATATATATATATATATAATCATATTGAAATTGTGATTCATATGACTATATATTCTCCCAAAAAAAAAAAAATCTCTACTTGACTTAGTTAATTTTTTAAAACATCAAAAGGAAATGGATAATCATTTATCTCTCTATTTCCTACTTTTCTCTCTTTCCCTTTCACTCTCCAAACTTCTAATCATTTTTTAAATCAAAATAAACTAAAAAAGAAATACGTAGAAATTTTTTTTTTTTTTTTTATAAAAACCTAAAATATAGAAATGTAAATAGACAATGTATCTTTTATTGTAAACATATAATCACATCCTGAATGCTCTAAAATGTGTAAAAACACAAGAGTTGTTTAGACCCTCAGATTAAAATTACAACTCGATAGATTTTATTCTAACTTATACTAAGTGCGGAAAAAAGAGTAAATGAGAGCGTATAAACAAACAAGCTACTCTAAACCATATTCATAATAATACAACAGTAAAATGAAAGGTAAAAGAGTAGGGAAGAAAGATGCAAACACAAGATAACATGCCGATGTGTTATCGAAGATGAAACTGAAGAACTTGGTAAAAAACCTCTCCGCCGCCCTCCAAGTAGTAATCAATCCACTAGACAATTAGTTGGGATATATGGGTTAGCAAGAGACCCTCTAAGCCTAATTTATCCGTTGTACTTAAGCTCTCCAAACTCCTACTCCAACAAGGGTTCTCGGAACTGTGTCTTGTCTAGATTGCCGGATCCTGCAATACGCCTGATTGCATCTGCCAAATCCTGGCTTCTTTCGATGCTTCCCAGCAGCACCAAATCCTCACTTGATACTCTGAAAGGGTGTGGTAAGTGTTTGTGTTATCAACCTCTCAATGGTATGGAAATGGAGAGGTAGAAGTTGAGGAAAATCCACAAGTAAATTGTGTAGAGATATGTGGGTATAACAATCTCTAACTCTCAAGGTCTGTGACTAGGGTTTTCTCTCAAAAGCACTCATTAACATTTGTGGGTAATGTGGGTATATATAGTGTGGGTACAGAAAGTGTGCATCAGATAGGACAATCTAGCAAAATAGAATGTTTTGCGAGTGTCTCACGGGAAGGCCTCACTCGTGAGCTATTCGCGAAACACAGCTGTCTCCATCCTATCTTGACTCTTCGCATTCCAATCATGTGCAAGGCACATGCATCATTTCGCGGGATTCTTAGTCGCGAGCTACCCACAAAAACTCTTCAGTCTTCAATTTGCTTGAGTCTTCATACTCTCTCTCTCTCTCTCTCTCTCTCTCTCTCACAACCCTTACAATTAAATCCCACAATAAATACAGGGTACAAAATATTGAATAAAGTTACAATCAAATTTGGTACAGAATTAAATCTAACAAAACACATAATTGTAAATTACAACTTTACACATCCAATCCTAAAAAAGAAAACAAAGAAAATAAATAAATCAAAAGCAAAAAAAAGAAAAAAAAGTGGGAAACTTTCATAGGGCTACGGCCCGTAAAATTGATGGGATCATATCCCTTTTAATAATTGCAAATATTTATAAACCTAAAACGTTCGAAGAGTTCAAACAAATCAATATTTAAATTTTGTTTAAATCAATGGAGTATTGTAAATACATTGTATGTATATATCATACCTTATTATTTTAAGCTAAATAAGTGTTGTCTATATATATATATATATATATATAACCGAAAAAGTCAAATATATATATATAATCGAAATATTTGATTTTTTGTTGACCTCTTTATAGCTTGCTACATTATTATCATTTTTTTAAATAAAATTATTTTTGTTTAGTCCAAACTTAATAAGGAGTGAAACTCTATCTCTCTAACAAGTCCAACTTAAACTCAAACTCAAATTCAAACATTGACAATTTATCTCCAAATTTGCGAGGTTAATCATAAACACTATAAAAGCAGTGCAAATCCCAGTATTTTTTTTTTTTTAAAAAAAAAAAAACCGAATAAAAGTATGAGCTCTTCTTATGTTATTTTCATCTCCCCTACTTTGTTAAAAAAAAAAAAAAAAAAAATTATTTTATGGTTTTTCATGTATTTTTTAAAAAGTAATTTTCGTACATGAACCATCAAACTCTCTTTAGCCCTTTTTTACAAGATAAAAAAGTTTGCAATAATTGAAATTTAAGGTTACTTCTACTTCATATTTCTTTGCTTCACCTCACGATATGAAAGTACATTAATTTCTTGGGCAAAACGCTTATATACGATATACCAAACACCAAAAAACCACTCTCATTAGGTGTTTTAAATGCCAAAATATTTGGCGTGGATAAACAGTGCAATCTCAAATTTGAAAGCGTATTGTTCATGAATTACAAAACTTTTATTATTCTTTTATTCGCTGATGGGCCTAGACAAAAGTGAGAATTTTTTTTCTTTTTTTTAATCAACTATTCCCTCTCTCCTCTCTCCTCTCACACCTCTGAAGTTCTCTCTCCTGTATGCCTTCGTCTCTTCCTCTTTACTCTCATTCTCTTCCTCTCTCATCCTCAATCTACTCAGCCAACCTTGAGCCGTTGCTGTGCTGACAATCTCGCCTGGAGTTGCTAATCTCGCCTAGAGTTGTCTCGCCTGAAGCCGCTGATCTTACTTGGAGCCACCATACCTAGAGCGCCGACATCTCTCTCTCTCTCTCTCTCTCTCTCTCTCTCTCTCTCTCTCTCTCTCTCTCTCTCTCTCTCTCTCTCTCTCTCTCTCTCTCTCTCTCTCTCTCTCTCTCTCTCTCTCAGTGCTTATGGCAATATTTGTAATAGTGGTTGGTTGATTTTGGTTATTGTTGGTTGGTGGTGATGGGTTTGTAACAATGGTGGGATGTGGTGGTGGGTTTGTAACCGTGGTTGGTTGTGGTGGGGTGGGCTTTGATGGGGGTGTTAATGACATAGGTGGGAGTGGCGGTGAGCTGTTGAAATGAGTTTTTAATATTGTATTTCTTTATATTTATATTGTTGGTTTTTTAATGTTATTTTAATATTTCTATATATTATTTTAATCTATAAAATAGAAGGATAGAAGATGTGATGTATGGTAAATTGTAAAATGAAGTGTTAATATAATAAAGTAGTCTTTTTGATGTGTTAAAATGACATTTTTTTACAATTTCTAATGGGAATGTTCTTACAGTTTTGTCATTGCCTTAAATTAAACCATAGTTTGTGTAACTTTAAAGTTTAAATTCGACACTTCCCATCTCTTAATTACAAAAGAAAAAAAAAGGTGAAATGAAATTAAATAAAACTCTCTAGTCCATTAGTTTTGACTTACCTTATTACCCTACGATTAGATTCTCCCTCTAATGAAAATCTTCTAACAAAAAAAAAAAAAAAAGATCCTTATTTATCATAAAGATAAACTCATATACTATATAATAAAAGTTGGGCTTAGACACCGTGGTTGCGCTAAGTGGCTTTACCAAATTGTAGAATTTTTTTTTTTTTAGATTTTTAGATTTAAAAAAAATATATAAGTTTTCTTCTCCTATAATCTCTAAGTTGATAAAAATCTTAATTTGATTATTACAATCCAAATTCTTCATATAATCCATCTCATCATTATTCTTCTTTTTTATCCCCCATTTTTGATTTCTTTGGTTTGTCAATTTGTTCTTCTTCCTTTTTTGTTTAAATAAAAATTACTCTTCTTTTTTTTTTTCCCCCATTTTTTGATTTCTACAGTTTGTCAATTTCTTCTTCTTCTTCTTCTTCTTTAAATATATATATATATATATATATATAGATAAACACAATTTTTTATAGATTTTTAAAAAAATAGATATAATTTTTTTTTCTTATCTTTTTCTCCTATAATTTCTAAGTTGATAAAAATTTTAATTTGAAATCACTTCTTTGGATAAAGTTTGATACACACAAAAACTTAATAATTTAATATCAACTTAACTTCTTCTCATCCATTAATATATATATATATATTCTTCTTCCCCCCCCCCCCCCCCCCAATTTTTGATTTCTACGGTTTGTCAATTTGTTCTTGTTTTTTTCTTTTAATATTTAGATAAACACAATTAAAAAAGAAAAAATAATTAAATAATTGATACAACTTAATTACCTATAATACATATTTTAAAATTACATTATCTCTTTCTTCTAATCAAATACCATCTTCTTAATGAGATTTAATATAGTAGAGTTTAACTGGAACTCTACTTCCCTTACAAGTACATGTGAATATAGCACTATTTAAGGTAGATTAGTTATTAGATTTTGATATCATGATACGTAGATCAATTCCATTGCTACAAGGGAATGTAGTCATTTTTTTTTTTTTTTTTGGGGGGGGAGAAGGAAATGTAGTCATTTAGATCTAGCTTATAAATTAAATTGCGAGAAGGAAGTCTCAATTTCACACTTTCATTTTATATACACGGCATGCTACAATCCCTCTCTTCAATTTTTTCGTTATTTACAAGGTAAATTTCTATCTTCCTCAATCTAAAAGCTATGATAATTTTTGTTTATAATTTAATAGAATGAAGTTTATTGAAAGTCAAGGCTCTACAAAACTCACAAATTTAGATTGTGGGGTTTTATTTATTTATTTATTTTTATTATTATTCCGAAGGTGTTGTATCCATTGATTATTGATGTGCTCAAATATGGTTTTTAGGATTTTCTTCAATTTTGTTATGTGTAGTGTATTATAATAAAAAAGAGTAACAACTTTTTTTTTTTTTTTAAATTACTACACTACAAGCTTTAATGCATCTTTAATTGCAGAAATATTTTTAGATTTTTAGATATAATATATATATATATATATATAATTAATTTTTCTTCTCCTATAATTTCTAAGTTGATAAAAATTTTAATTTGATTACAATCCAAATTCTTCATCTAATCCATTTAACAAACAAGTTTAAGTTTAAGTAAGAATCTTATTCTATTTGTTCTTATTGACTTATTTGGATAAAGTAACAACAATAAGTATTGTATTAATTTTTTTATAAAATAACAATTTTACTTTTAGTCTAATTTAAACGTTAATTGTTGTTTATTATTATTATTATTATTCTTATTATTTATTTTTTTTTGTGTGTGTGGATCCCAGTTGATGGTGGTGGTGGTGGTGCTCCAAGGAAACTAATAACACTGAATGATGCTTGGACCTATCTCGTGGAAGTGAAGGAAATGTTTCAAGACAAAAGAGAGAAATATGACATGTTCCTTAAGGTCATCATAGATTTTAAGGCTCAAAGGTACACTCATTGCATTTATGCAGTTTTTGTCTTGGAATAATGGAACATTGTATCTAAAAACCTAATGGATTGTGCCATTTGATAGTGGTGGTGGTGGTACTCCAAGGAAAATAATAGCACTGAATGATGCTTGGACCTATCTCATGGAAGTGAAGGAAATGTTTCAAGATAAAAGAGAGAAATATGACATGTTCCTTAAGGTCATCATAGATTTTAAGGCTCAAAGGTACACTTATTGCATTTATGCAGTTTTTGTCTTGGAATAACGGAACATTGCATCTAAAAACCTAATGGATTATGCCAGTTGATAGTGGTGGTGGTGGTACTCCAAGGAAAATAATAGCACTGAATGATGCCTGGACCTATCTCATGGAAGTGAAGGAAATGTTTCAAGATAAAAGAGAGAAATATGACATGTTCCTTAAGGTCATCATAGATTTTAAGGCTCAAAGGTACACTCATTGCATTTATGCAGTTTTTGTCTTGGAATAATGGAACATTGCATCTAAAAACCTAATGGATTGTGCCATTTGATAGTGCTGGTGGTGGTACTCCAAGGAAAATAATAGCACTGAATGATGCTTGGACCTATCTCATGGAAGTGAAGGAAATGTTTCAAGATAAAAGAGAGAAATATGACATGTTCCTTAAGGTCATCATAGATTTTAAGGCTCAAAGGTACACTCATTGCATTTATGCAGTTTTTGTCTTGGAATAATGGAACATTGCATCTAAAAACCTAATGGATTATGCCAGTTGATAGTGGTGGTGGTGGTACTCCAAGGAAAATAATAGCACTGAATGATGCCTGGACCTATCTCATGGAAGTGAAGGAAATGTTTCAAGATAAAAGAGAGAAATATGACATGTTCCGTAAGGTCATCATAGATTTTAAGGCTCAAAGGTACACTCATTGCATTTATGCAGTTTTTGTCTTGGAATAATGGAACATTGCATCTAAAAACCTAATGGATTGTGCCAGTTGATAGTGGTGGTGGTGGTACTCCAAGGAAAATAATAGCACTGAATGATGCCTGGACCTATCTTATGGAAGTGAAGGAAACGTTTCAAGACAAAAGAGAGAAATATGACATGTTCCTTAAGGTCATCATAGATTTTAAGGCTCAAAGGTATGCTCATTGCATTTATGCAGTTTTTGTTTTGGAATAATCGAACATTGCATCTAAAAACCTAATGGATTATGCCAGTTGATAGTGGTAATGGTGGTACTCCAAGGAAAATAATAGCACTGAATGATGCCTGGACCTATCTCATGGAAGTGAAGGAAATGTTTCAAGATAAAAGAGAGAAATATGACATGTTCCTTAAGGTCATCATAGATTTTAAGGCTCAAAGGTACACTCATTGCATTTATGCAGTTTTTGTATTGGAATAATGGAACATTGCATCTAAAAACCTAATGGATTGTGCCATTTGATAGTGGTGGTGGTGGTACTCCAAGGAAAATAATAGCACTGAATGATGCTTGGACCTATCTCATGGAAGTGAAGGAAATGTTTCAAGATAAAAGAGAGAAATATGACATGTTCCTTAAGGTCATCATAGATTTTAAGGCTCAAAGGTACACTTATTGCATTTATGCAGTTTTTGTCTTGGAATAATGGAACATTGCATCTAAAAACCTAATGGATTGTGCCAATTGATAATGGTGGTGGTGGTACTCCAAGGAAAATAATAGCACTGAATGATGCCTGGACCTATCTCATGGAAGTGAAGGAAATGTTTCAAGATAAAAGAGAGAAATATGACATGTTCCTTAAGGTCATCATAGATTTTAAGGCTCAAAGGTACACTCATTGCATTTATGCAGTTTTTGTCTTGGAATAATGGAACATTGCATCCAAAAACCTAATGGATTGTGCCAGTTGATAGTGGTGGTGGTGGTACTCCAAGGAAAATAATAGCACTGAATGATGCCTGGACCTATCTTATGGAAGTGAAGGAAACGTTTCAAGACAAAGGAGAGAAATATGACATGTTCCTTAAGGTCATCATAGATTTTAAGGCTCAAAGGTACACTCATTGCATTTATGCAGTTTTTGTCTTGGAATAATGGAACATTGCATCTAAAAACCTAATGGATTGTGCCTGTTGATGGTGGTGGTGGTGGTACTCCAAGGAAAATAATAGCACTAAATGATGCCTGGACCTATCTCATGGAAGTGAAGGAAATGTTTCAAGATAAAAGAGAGAAATATGACATGTTCCTTAAGGTCATCATAGATTTTAAGGCTCAAAGGTACACTCATTGCATTTATGCAATTTTTGTCTTGGAATAATGGAACATTGCATCTAAAAACCTAATGGATTGTGCCAATTGATAATGGTGGTGGTGGTACTCCAAGGAAAATAATAGCACTGAATGATGCCTGGACCTATCTCATGGAAGTGAAGGAAACATTTCAAGACAAAAGAGAGAAATATGACATGTTCCTTAAGGTCATCATAGATTTTAAGGCTCAAAGGTACACTCATTGCATTTATGCAGTTTTTGTCTTGGAATAATGGAACATTGCATCTAAAAACCTAATGGATTGTGCCTGTTGATGGTGGTGGTGGTGGTACTCCAAGGAAAATAATTACACTGAATGATGCCTGGACCTATCTCATGGAAGTGAAGGAAACGTTTCAAGACAAAAGAGAGAAATATGACATGTTCCTTAAGGTCATCATAGATTTTGAGGCTCAAAGGTACACTCATTGCATTAATGCAGTTTTTGTCTTGGAAATTGGAATAATGGATCATTGCATCTAAACACCAAATGGATTGTGCCATTTTTTTCTACTTGCAGAATTGGCAATGTTAACATCACGATCTAAGTGAGGGAATTATTTGAAGGGCATAATAACTTGATTTTTGGATTTAACATCTTGCCAAAGATGTATGAAATAGCCCTTGAGGATGATGAGGCTGGTCCACAAACTAAGAAGGTTTAATTTGAACAAATTGACAAACCGTAGAAATCAAAAATTGGGGGATAAAAAAGAAGAATAATGATGAGATGGATTATATGAAGAATTTGGATTGTAATAATCAAAATAAGAATTTTATCAACTTAGAAATTATAGGAGAAGAAAAATTATATATATTTTTTATAACTAAAAATCTTTTTTTTTTTTTTTTTTTTTTTTTTTTGCAATTTGGTGAAGGCACTTGGCACAAATACGACGTCTAAGCCCAACTTTTATAATATAGTATATGATATGATATATATATATATATATATATATGCATTTCATAATACCTTAGTTTCACACAATATGAATTTATTATATAACTTAAAATTAAAATATTTAATTATTTTTATTATATATTCTATTATTTAATTTTAACTAAATTAATAAAAAAAACGTATTTACATATGAATTATGATTAAGCCGTGCATCGCACGGGCATAATTCTAGTTATATAAGTATTTTTAAGAACTTTCCTCTTAATATTAAAAAAAAAAAAGTTCTTAATTAACAAAACGCTATTTTAAATGACTGTCTATTTTTTTTTTTTTTTTGATAAAAAAATAACCGTCTATTTTTTTTTTTTTTTGGCACCACCTGTCTGTTTGTCTATTTTTATGAGTACTACTTGGTGGCAGACAACATATAACAGTCAATTTTAAAGAGGCCTTCCACGTTCCAAGGTTGGAGTCAACTAGGCCCAAAATATGGGGATTCTAGCCTTTTACCCCTATTTTTAAAAATATTTGACAATATGCCCTTATTTTGAAACTACACAGATCTGTACCCCTGTTTTGAAACTCGATTGGTTTAAAATCGAGTTATGCCCGATCAAACTTAAAAGAAAAAAAAAATTGCATGGAACTCGAATTCCATTTAAAACGCCACTATAAGGCTCCTTGAACCTAGTACAGGGCGATAAAACCTATAAAAAAAATTTTGCATGAAAACACCACTATAGGGCTTTAAAACGCCATTATAGGGCTCCTTGAACTTGGTATGGAGAGATCAAACTTATAAAAAAAAATTGCATGAAAACGCCACTATAGGGTTGTAAAATGCCACTATAAGGTTCCCTGAACCTGGTATGGGGCGATCAAACTTATAAAAAAAAAATTGCATGAAAACGCCACTATAGGGCTTTAAAATGCCACTATAGGGTTGTAAAACGCCACTATAAGGCCCCCTGAACCTGGTATGGGGCAATCAAACTTATAAAAAAAAAAAATTTGCATGAAAACACCATTATAGGGCTCCCTGAACTTGTTATGAGGCGATCAAACTTATAAAAAAAAAATTGCATGAAAACGCCACTATAGGGTTGTAAAAGGCCACTATAAGACTCCCTGAACCTGGTATAGGGCGATCAAACTTATAAAAAAAAATTGCATGAAAACGCCACTATAAGGCTTTAAAACGCCACTATAGGGCTGTAAAATGCCACTATAGGGCTCCTTGAACCTGGTATGAGGCGATCAAACTTATTAAAAAGAAATGCATGAAAACACCGCTATAGGGCTCCCTGAACTTGGTATGAGGTGATCAAACTTATAAAAAAAAATTGCATGAAAATGCTACTATAGGGTTGTAAAACGCCACTATAGGGCTCCTTAAACCTAGTATGGGGTGATCAAACTTATAAAAAAAAATTTGCATGAAAACGCCACTATAGGGCTGTAAAACGCTACTATAGGGCTTCTTGAACCTAGTATGGGGCGATCAAACTTATAAAAAAAAATGCATGAAAACGCCACTATAGAGCTTTAAAACACCACTATAGGTCTTTTTGAACGCTGTTATAGGCATGGAACTCGAGCTTATGGAGCTCGAGTTCCATGAATTTTTTTTTTTTTTTTTTTTTTTTTTTTTTTTTTAAGTTTGATTGCCCGATACTCGATTTTCTACCAATCGAGTTTTTTGATTGACACTCGATTTTAATAAAATTGACTTTCGAAACAGGAGCACGGACCTATCCACTCGATTTTAGGACAAGTTTTTGCTTTATTGTTTTTGATTGCCGTGCCAAGAGTAGGATAAAAGTCATACGAAGCAAACATCAATTCTTGACTTTAAGACCCAGGCCCAGAGAGTAGGTTTCAGCTCGTCATTTACGCATTGAATTTGAAATTGTTGTGGGTGCCCTTATATCAGATGACTTTACCGGGTCATTGGGTCTAGGGTGTGGTTAGGAATTTGAAATTTGACGTTGAGTAGGGACTACAAATGAGAAGGGTAGGAGATAGCAGGAGAACGATCTTTTAAAATTTTTGGGGAAGTCTACTGCTACAATATTATGGATTTAAATTTTTTTTTTTTTTTTTTTTTTTTTTGGTTATACTGTAATAAAAAGGATAAAATTATGCCCACATTATCAATCCGGTTACAAAAAATCAGAATTATAATTAAAAAACAACAACAACAACAACAACAACAACAACAACAACGACAACACATATTTTGTAAATATTATTGAATCAATAAGGAGTCTGAGAGTCTGACTGGAAAAGAGTCTCATTATTATTATTATTATTATTATTATTATTTTTTACATATTACATTATGTTATATAATTTTGAAAAAAAAAAAATTTATTAGCATGTTCAACATGAAAATGATGTATTTTATAAACTGATAAATGTATGATATAAAGTCTATATCAAGCTTAATAAATATCTGCTAAGAGTTACAAAAAATATTACATTTTTTTACCTATCAAATTAAAAAGCAAAGTGTAAAAGGAAAAATGAACTAACTATCTTGGCTTAATCTCCTAAGCATAGTGGATTCCACCACCCCCCCCCCCGCCCCCCCCCCCCCCCCAAAAAAAATCCTAAGAATTAGCGTAAAAATGTTAATTTATTGGATATTTTGGTTAAGTCACGGGAGAACCACATCATTTTTTTTTTTTAATATATATAAATATTTTAATTGCTTGGAGTTGAGAGTCAAAACAAAATTGTGAAGTATGAACCATTATAAAACTTTTTGGTTTTGGTAAACTTGTATTTTGTTCCTTTAAAGTTTTTAAGTTCTAAATGTTTAGAACAATTGGTAAATCGTGAATACAAACTTGTCTAAATATAGATCTTAGAGTCTATAGGTTTTATTAGACAATGCTTAAGGTGATTCAAGTCAAGATTCAAGAACATACAAGCTGCAGGAAGAAGACTTCATATTCTGCCTGGTTTGATCGATCGAAGAACAGGCTCGATCAATCGAAAATCGTATCTGCAGAATTTTAAGTTGGCCCAAACAGCAGCTTAAGCCCATTAAGGATTAGGGTTTCAAATCTACTTCTCCCACTATATAAAGGAAACCCTAAGCCACGTTTTTGAGAGCTTTTAGAGGGAGAGAAGAGAGTGCCTCTTTTGTATCTAGGGTTTTGTACCCAAACCTCTTTAAGGTCTTCGTTGCTCATATTGCCATTTATGTGAATCTCTTGTGAGATCTGTGAGGAGCTTTCCTTCACACAAGCTTAGGATTATCAACACCTTGATGATCAACTCAGTTGCTGCCATTGGAGCTTAAAGAAACACAAGCGGGAGTGCTTGTACTTGATTGGAGAATCCAAGAAAGAAGGAGTTCATGGATTCGGAGCTTGCACGTGATCGTGTCAGTAAGTTCTACTGGTGGGTAGCATTAGGAAGTCGAGTGTGGGTGTTTGTAAGTCCTTTTGTATGAACTTCGATTCTTTTATATAGTGGATTCAAGTTTACCTTGAGGATAGCTAGGTTAAATCCTCCCCAGGTTTTTTATCGGTTTGGTTTTCCTAGGTGATCATATCTTTGTGTTCTTTATATTTCTGCTGTTTTATATCTTGATATGATTATTTGATTGTGTTAACCTAGACTTGCATAATTTGACTAAGTTAATCACTTGGCTAATAAATTAGGTTAATCCAATTGTTGTGTTTTAAGGGGTCTAAAAACCTAACAAGTGGTATCAGAGTGGGTAGCTCTTCAGTTTTAGATCTTTTGATCTAAGAGCTGATCCTTGACCCCTGTTGTCATGGATAATTTGAAGTGTCTTTCTGATCATGTTTTTTCTCATGTTTCTGTTGATTTTATTGATGCCTATGAAACTCTTCGTAAGAAATTATTGAAATCTATGAGAATTGCTAAGAAATTCAAGGAAGAGTTAAAATTGGCTAATCTTGAAAAAGAGAAATTGATTGTTAGATTAGATGAATGAATCTAATAAAAAGAATGAATTTTTGAGAAATCAAATTTCCTCTCAAGATGAGAAGATGAAAAGCTTGGAACAAGAGTTGGTTGAATCTAAAGCTAAAATTGAAAATTTGACTAGTACCAAGCCTGCTGATGATAACAAAAGTGTTTCTATTTCTCTTAAGCCTAAAACTAAGAAAGTTTATATCCCTCCTTTTAAGAGGAATAATAAAGAAAATGCTTATTTTGCTAGGTTAGACAAAGGTAAAAGTTCTGATGTAGACGCTGAAGTTTCTAAACCTAAGTCTAAACCTACTGTTGGAGAGCAAAATAAATCTGTTTTTGTGCCTATCTATCACTTTTGTGGTGTTGTTGGTCATATTAGACCAAATTATTCTTTGTTGAGGCAAGAACCAAAGCCTGTGACCGTAAACCCCACTAGGAACACTGATATTCCTAAATTTGTTCCTGTTTGCCACTTTTGTGGTGTCCGTGGTCACATTTGTCCTAATTGTCATAAATTGAAATTTAAAAATTCTGTATGTCAATTTAGGATATGTGATGATATTTCTCCTGCCATAAGTCCATATAAATTGTTTCATATGCTTTTGAAAAATTTAAGCTTGTTGGCTAGTGAAAGGAATTTGTAGGATTTTAGTCTTTCTCAGAAGATTGGTGTAATCCCTCAAATACACTTTGCTTCACATGGATTTTCACCTGCAAAGCCGAAGACTCGTGCTATATAGGTGAGAAAAGATTCTCCGATGTGAGTGTTGCTGACTTGTCCATGATTTAATTCTTTCAATTGTTTGTGGACATGTTTTGTTTCTGTTTTTGGTTGTTTTGTTTTTTAGGTTGTTTTTTATTTAAAAAAAAAAACAACATTAAAAATTTTCAAAAAGACAAAAATATTTTATTTTGTGTCTAGTTTTTCTTTTTGAGGATTACATGAGTTATGATATTTCTCTCTTGATTTAGAACATGCTTGACATTGTGGAGAAACTTGAATAGTATGTGTTATATAAGTGCTAAGCTATTTCTGATTTTGTGTGAGTATGTACTAGTTTGTACATGTACTCAAGGGTTAATTAAGAAATTGGTATTTCTTATTTGTGTACCATCTATAGCTTAGTTAAGCACTGTCATGAATTGCATTTGCATCGTTCATTTAGCATAATATGTGTTTTTTTTTTTTTTTTTGGTCATAAATTTTTTAAACCAAAAAGATTTTTGTGTTTTATATTACATATCATGGATTTGATATCAAGGTTGGCCACCTTATCTTTACATAACATGTTTATGTACCTTGTTTAGCTTGGATGAGCTTATTTATTGCACTTTACTAGTTTGAGCTTTGTAATGCATGTTGTGTGGGAAAGTTGTTTATAGTTTTTGATCACTTTGTCTTGATCTTGAAGTCACATGTCTTTGACTGTCAGACTTGAACCTTTTGAGAAAGGCATAAATAACCATTTCACCACTGTTCACTAGCCAATCATGAACACCTTAGTGCATATCGTAAGATTCTGTGCTCGAAAAAGTGTAACACATGCACAAAAAGAACATAAGGTGTAGCCTCGGTTTAATTGCTTAATGCTTAAAATTGGTGTGTACTATTAGGCTTGATGCCAAATCACATAAATTAAAATTGGTATGTATATTATGAGGCAAAATTCAAGAAACTTACATGATTGCAAGCTTATGTTCTAGGAGATGTGGGAGTTATATGATGTAACTCTTTAGGTGATAGTCTCTTTTAAATTCTATGTGATGAATTTTGTAGACTTTGTGGTTGATTTCTATTTACATATCACCTCACATGTATCTCAAGATTTTGCTAGTTGCACACATTACACAAGTTACTTTTTGCTAAACTTAGTACATTTTATTGTGTGTGATCTTGTTGTGGCCATCCAAGATTAAAAGTTCCTTGATCTTAATGCAAAATGTGTTTAAAGTTTGCGAAATTGGATATTCTAGAGCTTGAATGTACCTGAATTGGGGATTTTGTTCAAATTGGGTTTAATTGATGAAATTGGCTTGTTGATTTGATGTAATTGATCATTATTATCTGTCCTCTAACTTGTGTGATGATCAATTAGTCAAATTTTTTTCAAAATCTTAACAAGTGGTTTTCAATTTTGGAGTTTTTTTATTAGAAACTCTGTGCTCAAGCCAATTTTGTGAAATTGAACTTAAATTGAACTTAGTTTTACTGCATTAGAGCATGTATCATGACATATTTTTTATGCATCATTTGTGTTTAGGATTCACATGCATTGCATTGTTTTTGTATCCATCTTGCAGTTTTGCAGTCATATCTCTCATTGTTTTCACACATAACATGCATACATTTTGCTACATTGGGTACTCAACTTGATCAAAAAATTGATTAATTAATTTTTGAGCTATGTACTTTCTAGTATATGCCTATTTTATGTGTGAACTGTAGAAAATATTTTTCTTAAGAGATATGATGGATAATCAATGTGCAAATATTTTCTCTACTCATGCAATTGTTTATAGGTCACATAGTGTCATGTTTGCATTTTATTGAAAGAGAGAATATTTTTTCTTCATGTGTATCCTCAACTTAGTTTTTTTTTTTTAAAAAAACTTGGTTTGTGTCTTTTTATTTATCCTCACTCCCTTTAGTTTTTCTCAAAACTGTTTTTCCCAAAACTTGTTTTGTTTTTCCTATTTTTTTAGGGGGATAATTTTTTTTAACCTTCGTAGTTCTTAGGGGGAGTTATCTCTATTTTCTCTTACTCTGTTGCGTATGTTTTCTGTCTACCTTCTGATTGGGTAGTCTTTGTCAATATACGACAAAAAGGGGGAGAAATAGTTAAAATGTGGGAATCATGTTTGTTTTGTTTAGGGGGAGCTGAATTTGTTTATGTATCTAACTTAGGGGGAGAGTTAGTTTGCATATTTGTTGATTTACTGTTTCTCTGTCACACATGCGTTTATGCTTTTGTTGAGTGTTTCAGGAATATACAGGTTGATTCAATTGAGCTGCTGTCTACACTTGCAACTGATGGATAGTAGATAGGTTGAATTTGTTGTAATGGGCATTTTATTGTATTGGGTTGTTCTTGTATTTGAGCATTTCATTTTGTATGAAAGTTTTGTCACGAATTGCCAAAGGGGGAGTTTGTTAGGTTCTAAATGTTTAGAACAATTGGCAAATCGTAAATACAAACTTGTCTAGATATAGATCTTAGAGTCTATAGGTTTTATTAGACAATGCTCAAGGTGATTCAAGTCAAGATTCAAGAACATACAAGCTGCAGGAAGAATACTTCATATTCTGCCTGGTTCGATCGATTGAAGAACAAGCTCGATCAATCGAAAATCGTATCTGCAGAATTTTAAGTTGGCCCAAACAGCAGCTTAAGCCCATTAAGGATTGGGGTTTCAGATCTACTTCTCCCACTATATAAAGGAAACCCTAAGGCACGTTCTTTAGAGCTTTTAAAGGGAGAGAAGAGAGTGCCTCTTTTGTATCTAGGGTTTTGTACCCAAACTTCTCTAAGGTCTTTGTTGCTCATATTGTTGTTTGTGTGAATCTCTTGTGAGATCTATGAGGAGTTTTCCTTCACACAAGCTTAGGATTATCAATACCTTGATGATCAACTCAGTTGCTACCATTGGAGTTTAAAGAAACACAAGTGGGAGTGCTTGTACTTGATTGGAGAATCCAAGAAAGAAAGAGTTCGTGGATTCGGAGCTTGCACGTGGTCGTGTCAATAAGTTCTACTGGTGGGTAGCATTAGGAAGTCGAGCGTGGGTGGTTGTAAGTCCTTTTGTATGAACTTCGATTCTTTCATATAGTGGATTCAAGTTTACCTTGAAAATAGCTAGGTTAAATCCTCCATAGGTTTTTTACCGGTTTGATTTTCTTGGTTGATCATATCTTTGTGTTCTTTATATTTCCACTGTTTTATATCTTGATATGATTATTTGATTGTGTTAACCTAGATTTGCATAATTTGACTAAGTTAATCACTTGGCTAATAAACTAGGTTAATCCAATTGTTGTGTTTTAAGGGGTCTAAAAACCTAACAAAAGTTTCATTAATTTCAATTGGATCAAAAAATTTTAAAAAGTGTGGAAAGCCTCCTAAGTATGAGCCCCAAAATCCAACCAAAAAAAATAATAATTTTATCATCCAACATATGAAAATTTTACGTGCTGCTAGCTTGGTTGGTTGATGCATATAGACTTAATTTGCATGTTATTGCCTAGGTCTTCGTCTCATGGTCACAACTCAAAAAAAAAAAAATAAATAAATAAAAAGTGTGTCTCATTCATGGTTGCAACTTGCAAATTGATTTCACGGACCTCATATTTGGATTTTATTAGTAGGCCATTGAACAATTAAATAGTTTCGGCTCGTTTTTACTTGTCAATTGGGCCTACAAGGTACTAGGCTGTTGCGGGTCAATTTCATTGGCAAACCATTAAGTCCCTATCAGTATAGTGATAAGGCCGTAATAACTAATAGGTGATTTTTTATTTTTTTAGTTTTTGAGGGCATAAAGTAAGGTGAGATAAATGAATAAAGGAAAGCTTAATTTGAGGGGACATTCTGGCCTTTTGCCCCTCTTGGGCAAAATAATTGGCCTTATGCCCCTGTTTTGAAACTATATAGGGGCGTGCCCCTGTTTCAATACTCGATCTTACTATAGGCGAGTTACTTAAAATACTCGATTATTCCAGAGCCGAGTTATGTGCAGTTTCCTGCCACCCTGGTCGTCCAGCGTGGATTTTTGGGCAATAAAATATTCCTCCATAACTGTTTAGAACTCGGCATTTTACAAATCGAGTTACTGACGGGATTTCAAATCAATTGTTAGTGTTACTCGACTTCGCAGTAAGCGAGTTGTATCTGGTACGTTCTGACCCGATATCAAATCACCTATTTTGCATGTGAAGCTTAACTCGATTAGTTGGAAATCGAGTTATTAATGTTACTCGACTCTGGTATTGTCGAGTTTTTTCCATAAATCAGCTTCTCATCCACTTCTCCTCATCATTTTCAGATTAGCTCCTCCTCATTTTCAGAATTTTCTGTAAGAAGTTCATATTATCTCTCTATCATCTCAGGTGAGAAACTCATTTTCTTCTTTGAAATACATAGAGAATTTTATGGAGTAAGTAAAAGTAGTTGTAGATAATAGATATTAGGTTCTATTACTTGTGCTTTGGTATGTTCTTGAATGAGTTATGTGAGTAGATTAGGGTTATATTAATTGTTTGGTATTGTTTGGTGCTACAAGAAATGTACAATAATCTATAGAAACAGTGATGAGTGTTATGTGTGTACATTGGGTTATATTGGGTCATTATCTGGTGTAAATTTCATTGACAAAAAATGAAATTCTTTATATTTGCTTAAACTAATGAATAGTTAATCTTTAGATTTGCAAAAGTTGAATGTACATACTCATCATTGGTCGAAACATTAACAACAACGTCTAATATTTATGGTAAAATTTGAGTGTTAGTATTTTATTTTGAGCATGTAATAATACACAAATTTATGAATGTTTTTGTCGTGTACCATCTTATGCAACATTACATTATTTACCAACAGTTGATACACATTGTTAACTTGATCATTTGATGTTATTGTATTCAGCGTCAATGTCTGGTTCTGGCAACCCACAACTCTATAGGCCTCACGATGTGTTCAATGCTATGGGTCGTTGCTGGGTATTGGAAGATGAGTTCAGCTATCCAATCAAACCGAATTTGCGAAATAGTGCTTACGTTCACAATACCATGAGACAGGAGTGGACTTGGTTATTTCGTGAACAACAAATGTTTTATGATGAGTTGGTTGGTTTTAAGTTGCCAGTGCCTCGGCGACTCGCATCGTAAATGCCCAGAGACATGATCGACGAACTTCGTAAAGCATTGAACCGCATAAGAGAAGAAAATAATCGAATGAAGATACGTCTTAATCGATATCGGACCCAAGTTGAGATTCGAGAGTCAGTGGAGGGAGGGTGGTACGAGCACGCACAATTCATGCAATCACTTCTTGCTGATCCCATTTATCAATCAGACGTGGAGATGTCAGATGAAGAGTAATTGTGTTGTCGTATAATTAGACTTTGTTGGAGAACTATTTTGCATTAACTATGTTTTAAATGTTTGTGTGTCACTATTGTTGCATTTGTACTATGTAAACCTTATTATTAATTGTAAGGAGTACGCACGTTATTCGTAATACAGATTATTCCCACACAACGCATAAAAGTTAAATATTCCCACACATAATGTTTTTCAATAAGCACCAATAATATAACACAGAAAACTTAAAATAACTTACACGAGGTCACCAATATGCAGGCATTGCATATTAAACACTAACGCTACTAATATTATTAACTTAACCCTAGACATAACACACATACCACATAGGCATTCACTCTGACAGGTAGTCCTCGTAGTTGAGGACATTGTTACGTTCCGCCGGAGTGAGTTGCCTGTTCGTTGCAGCGGCCAACTCTTCTGCTAGTTGTAGCATGTGATACCTTGACCTACACAGTATCATCAAATTGTTCTCTTTTTTTATTTTTGTCACTGCACGCTCATATTGATGCATGTTTTGCCGTGGCAATGTGACCGAGATACGGTCGACAAGAGGCGCTCCGAGTCGCACGAGATCATCGTGTAGAGCGTTGGACTCGTTCACGCGAAAGTCCCACTCCCGCCGCAATCTGGCATAGTATTCCCTCTCGTCGGAATCTCTCTCCCTCCTATAGTTATCTGGAAAACGAGGTAGCATCCAATTACGCATTGACATTGGAAAATGTGACTTCTGATTGATATGTGTAGATGTTTTGCAAGGGTAGATGTAAATGGGACTTTATATAGGAGCTTTGCAAGGGCAAGTATTCATGTGGATGTGACTATATGTAAGGGTAAGTATTCACGTGAATAAAGTTGATATGACTCGACAGTGTATTGTTCAACGAGGTATTGAGGAGCACATGCAGATCTGCGAACTGCAGAACTGAGAAGTCGACAGTAGCACCTGTTGGTGCATGTGGTTCGCTGAGGCAGTTGTTTGATATGGCTATAGCTTGTGCTACAGCAGCGGGCTGGTGATGTGTACTGCAAAGGAGGTTGTGTATTTATCCACATGAAGACTATTCAGCATTCCTATGTTTCATCTGACATGACTTGATGAGACAATGCCAACCTGTGTTAAATGTATCATAAACTTTTTCAGGGATCCTTGAAAATGGTGCATTGCAAAAGGATGCATATCTGTGTATTGATGTGTGTGTAGGTGATATGACTAGACAAGGTTCACGCAAAGACTATTTAGCATTCCTGTGCTTCATCTAACATGATTTGACGAGACAGTGCCGACCTGTGTTAAATGTATCATAAACTTTTTCAGGGATCCTTGAAAATGGTGCATTGCAAAAGGATGCATATCTGTGTATTGATGTGTGTGTAGGTGATATGACTAGACAAGGTTCACGCAAAGACTATTTAGCATTCCTGTGCTTCATCTAACATGATTTGACGAGACAATGCTGAGCTGTGTTAAATGTATCATAAACTTTTTTAGGGATCCTTGAAAACGGTGCATTGCAAAAGGATGTATATCTGTGTATTGATGTGTGTGTATTGATGTGCGTGTAGGTGATATGACTGGACAGGGTTCACGCGATGAGTATTTAGCATTCCTGTGCTTCATCTGACATGATTTGATGAGACAGTGCTGAGCTGTGTTAAACGTATCAAAAAATTTTCAAGGATGCTCTGCATCCTTGAAAACGATGCATTGCAAAAGGATGCATATCTGTGTATTGATGTGTGTGTGGATGATATCACTGGACAGGGTTCAACAGTGCGAAGCACTTGAGCAGCACATGCCAGTCACTGCAAACATCAGTGTAGCAATGGGGGACAGGTCACCCCCAAAATCGATGCATACACTTTTCAAGGATGCTCTATGTTTTCACGTCAGTGTGGATGGGTACTTCTAGTCAGGGTTCAACAGTGCTGAGCTATCCACCGTAGCTACACTCACTGCTCCCTATAGTGGTATTTGACAAGTGGGATTGAAGAAAGCTGATAAGAACATTTGGCTTTGTAATGGATGGCAGGATTTCGTTGAATACCATTCTATCTGTTATGATTATTTTTTAGTCTTCAGATATCCACTGAGATTCAATATCTACCCAGCAAGAACTGTAAATTGGAAGATCATAAGGTAGAAATAATAGACTTAGATGAAGATGAAACAAACATATCCCTCAAATGATTTGCCCATAAAACATGAAGTTTGTATTCTTTAAAAATTATGTTGTACATAAAGACGAAGAGAGAATGAGTGGTTAGTTTGGTTTGGATGAGTCTGTATGTAATGTTTTTGTATAAAGTAGTAGTAGGGAAAAAATAAGCAAGTGATTTAATACACACTTAGCCAAGTAACGTGCAATAAATGTAAGTTGGGTGATGAGTGTTATGTGGGTAACATTTCAAATTACACAGACAAAATATTGGAAACATTAGCATATCTAAGGTTTTTCCTACAGTACAAAGCAGAGGACATTGTCCAACCAAAGCAAAAGAATCATACGTAGCAACAAAGAATAACAGGGAAAAAATGAGCAAGTGATTTCATATACACTTAGGCAATTCATTGAACACATTGCAACATACTAACATAGCAATTTAAAACATTAGCAGTTTCATGTCATGCATGGTGGAAGGAAGTATTATTTTGAACAAATGTGAGTGTCTACACCTTGATGGTGATGGTCCCAGTTGGTCTGTGTGGGTTCGATGAGTTTGTATGTATTGAATCTATGCGTAAATATTCATATAAAATTTTCATATAACCTTAGCCAAAACTAATGGACAGTTATTCTTTAGATTTTCAAAAGTTTAACGTACATAATCATCTGTTGTCAAACATTAACAACAACGTCTAATGTTCGTAGGTAGAAATTTTTGGAAATCATCATTGCTTGAATTTGAGAAGTCTGAAATATCTCTGTCATCATCTAACGCAGTAATTTCATTAATAGACTTCATGGCTCGCTCTTGCGCCTTCCCCTTTAGATGCTTCCTAGCTTTTTGGATTGCGTGAAAACGATCTAGTCGGCTTTGCATTTGATTGTTCTCTTGTTGAAGACGAGCAAGTATGTTGGCAGGTTCATCTCTAGGTAACTCGGCTGAGCGTGCCTTAGGAACTCGTAACCCATGCCATCGACAATACACCTCCAACTCACACCTCTTCTCGTATAAGGTTGACTATGGTGGTTCTGATACGGTAAACTCTATTGCAGTGCTATCTGTACTTAGTTTTGTAGGTTTGCCGACCATGATGTGTCCGACGCTTCCAAGACTCTCGTACGTGTATATTGGCATATTAACGAAATCTCTTTTCTTTCCAACCCATTTTCCTCCATAGTGGTCTGTGTATGTCTGTAGTTGTTGATCTGCTGGAACTTGTGAATATCCACATGTTGAAGTAGATCCAAACTTGTTGAACATTTTACGATTTGATGTTGAGGCATTGCGACTCATAGCTTACTCAATCTACGAAGTTAGTGGATAGAAAGAAGATAATTATTGTGGTGCATTTATAACCTCATTTCGTGGTCCAAGCATTACTATTTCAGTTATTAGGGTTTGTCATGTCAATACAGGCTGGAAAAACACTATATGAACAAGATTTTAACTATTCCCATTGTCTTGTGTTTAGATTAATGTGGGGACCACACTAATTTAAATATGAAATATAATAAATTTTCCTCCATCCGTGTTTTTAGGTTCGCCTCCCCTTCTACAACAATCAAAACCCACAATCGTTCCTCTCCTACACAATTTTCAGTAACATGTTCCCAATTACCGCACCGATTTAGGCACCTTAATATACAGATCCCATCTTCAGTTTCATGTATAACCATTTCACCATCAAATTCTTGTATAATCATTTCGAAATTCGTAAACGCATTAATATTATGTATTGTTATTTAATATGATACTATGAACCTAGTACAAATCATTTTATTATAAATAGTAACTGAAATGTTATAACACTATTTAAAGTAAAAAATATATATATATATCATACTGACATTTTGGTTGAAATATTTTCGAAAGTAGGCAAAGATTCGGCAACACTCTTGGGGAACATTAAGTTAAGGTATAAAAAACTATTTTCTCAATTTGTATCTACTTATTTATTTCCCTCTATATAAATTATTTAGTCTATTAATTTATTTTTTTTCGTTTTTCTTAATTAGTTGTAAACGCTTCAACAATTTAACAAAAAGCAAACTAATTCTCCAACAAATTCAACTGACCCCATTTTTCAATCACCTAGCTCTACTGCACGACAAAGAAAAAACCTAAATTTTTTAGTACTATGAAGCAGGAAATCCCAATGCGCTACTGATAGTGGGAAGCTGGAAATAGTTTCTGAATGAAGAAGTTGTTGAAGGAAAAAATATAATTGAAAAACGAGTCCATGTGATAATTTTATTGCAGCTTATATACATGGAATCATGCTACTTTGCCAGTCAAATCGTGGAGGCATTGATAACCTTTTGGAAGCATTGGCTTTGAAATTGATAACCTTTTTAAACAATGAACATTGGAAGCAGTGGCTTTGAAATTGACGAAATATGCTTCGACACGTAGCTGCATGAATAGCCCTGTATCAAATTCCAAACTTTCAAGCATGCCACAAAATTGTAATGGGACATTGGAACCGATATCAACCTTATCCTTACAGTTATGCAAAATTTGTGGTTACGTGCAAAAGATGCTCAATCGACCTTGAAATGTTTAAGTTGGTGAACAGGCTTCTTTAACTCTATTTTATTTTATTTCTTTTCCCTCATTGTAGCATCACTTAAATAATAAGATGCAATCTTCTGTTTTTTTATTAATTGTTTGTTAAGCTTTGCAAAAGTTTTACAATTATGATTTCCTTAATGGTTTGCGAAAAGGAACGATTGTCAACTGTAGAAAATTGAAAGTGTAATGATTTTTTATCCTTGTCATTATCAAAAATTTGTACTTACATCTCATCTATATATTACTAAAAGCTGAAGCGTAGCATTTATTGTTGCTACACTCCAGTTAAGCCATATCAGCGTCCACCTTATTATCATTTTCTTTTCAATTTTCCTATAATTGTTTTTAACATTTACTTTTTATTTTATTTTAATATTTACATTTTTCCAACCTTTCTTCATCCTTACCTTTTCATCTCTCCACTACCCTCTACATAAATATTATTCTTCTTCTTTTCATCTCCCCACTACTCTCTACATAAATATTATACTTCTTCTTTCTTTTCATCTTCCTTTATTTTGTCTCTTCTTATTCACACTCTCTTACTATAAATTGGTAACTATCTATTCCATTCTATGCATGGTTTTTTCTCACAAAAAAAGGTTCTCTCTCTCTCTCTCTCTCTCAATTTTTCGATGAATTTTTTTATACATTCTTCTAGTTATGCCAAATTACTAATCTTTGGGAATCCTTTCTTTTCTTTTTTTCTTCTTTGTTTTTCTACACTAGAATCATTATGCTCATTTCTCACTTAATTTAATCGGGTAGTTTGCCGGAATTCAAAAAAAGGTTCTCTCTCTCTTTCTCTCTCAATTTTTCGATGAATTTTTTATACATTCTTCTATTTATACCAAATTTTTAATCTTTGGGAATTTTTTTTTTCTACACTAGAATCATTAAGCTCATTTTCTCACTTAATTTAATTGGGTATTTTGCAGGAATTCAAGTAAAACCAGACAATAAGGAATTTTACGGCATTGGAGAACGCCTGAATATATACCAACCAAAAGTTGAAAGTCAGCAAATTTGTGGAGCTATGATTAAGCTTCAAACGGGATTGATGGTATTGCCAATGTTCTTTAATTAGCATCCTTATTTCTATTTCTCTATATATGTTTCCTAGAATTAGTATTAGTCTCATTTTTATTTTCTCTATTATATTCTAGGTAAACCAAGAGTTCTTTAAAACTCCACATTGGTTGATGCCATTGAGATTTGTTTTTTAATTTTTTTTTTCCTCTTTAATTGTTAAATGTTACCCTTTTTTTGCTCTTTCTTATAACTCTAATTAATGTTGATGGTTCTTTTTTTTTTTTTGGGTAGTTAAGGTTGATGGTTCTTTCTTACAGAGAAAAGAAAAAATTGAAAACAATTGAATTCTGTATAAACCTGTACCTAAAGGGGACATGAGCCTTTGTTTAATTTATTAGAGACAATATATTAAAGGGGCATATCCTTTGGCCATTGCATTGCATTTCTTAGAGGTTAAAAGATAAAGCTTGTCATTATAGGAAAACATTTTGGGTGGGGATAAGGGTGTCATTTTGTTTACTCTAAGAGTAACAAAAGATCCTATTATAAAGGAAGCCCACAATCATATCACATGCTTATTACACTAACCATGAGCACTACTCATTATTCTCTCTCACCATATTTCTACTACATTTGCATTTAGCAACCTAAGATTAAAATTTATTCCCAATAGAAGACTTGTAGAATCATTCAGTTTTTATAGGAAACTAGCCGCAGACTCGCATGATGCGTGGGAATATAAATATTATGTAATGAAGTGTAATATATAAAAAGTAACAATTACTTCAAGCATTGTCTTTTTTTCCAAAAAAAAAAAAAAGAAAAGATTTTTACACACTTTTTTTTTAATCTTTTTATCTCTACAAATATATCATTTTAATATTTTTTGTGTATTTCATTAATAATTTTTAAGGTGAACCATATTCTTCTAACTTTGTTGTAGTGTGTTACATTTGCTTAATATACAACTCATCTCTTAAAGAATAAGGAAATTATTATAATAATAAAAAAATAATCACAAAATTACAGTGTTAACTTAACCAAAATTAAAATAAAACTAAAGAAATAAAAAATAGATTTTATAATAATTTATTAGTCCAAAAATTAGCAGGCATATTCAAATTTCTATTTCCAAAAACAACTAAGTATTAATCCAAACCAAAATTCCATCAAAATTATAAAAGGGAAAGAAAAGACTTTCTTATGGGAAATTAAAAAAGCACAATCCTAAAACACATATTAAAAAAAAAAAAAAACCATCAATCTTAATTTGAGTTATAAGAAAGAACAAAAATCTTTTATGTGCAATTGTTCTCTTTATTGGTAATGAACAAAAATCTTTTATGTGCAATTGTTCTCTTTATTGGTATTTATTGTTATATATTTTATTTTTACTTTTTTTTCTTCTCATCTTATGTTATTCAACATTTAAATTCAGTCACATCTTCTACACCATTAAATTATTTATATTTTCTCTCTTTTTTATTTTTAATAATTAAACATGGAATATTTTATTTAAATAATAAAATTATCCTTAAAAAATTGCACTTTTTTTTTTTTTTTTTTTTTTTTTACATTTACACTTTGTCCAAGCTTTTTTCTTACCTTTATCTTTTCATCTCCCCACTACCTTCTACCTTAATATCACTATTCATCTCCCCACATCTTCCATATCATTAAATTATTTATATTTTTCTCTCCTTTTTATTTAAAAATTAAAAATTAAAAATTTTACTTAATTTCAATAAATAAAAGTGTCATCATAAAGTGGAGTAATACTAGGGACACACTCATTCTCAAATCCAATACATCAAAGTAAAAATATAATACAAAAAAAAATGCCAATTGGGAAACACTAAATTTAAAAAAAAAAAATAATGAGGATATCAAACCAAATATAATATAAAGAAACTAATAGTTATGGATATACTAACTTAAGAGTAGCAAAATTAAATGGAAAAAAAAAACTTCAATGCATATTTAACGCAATAAAATCATCATCAAATTTTGAAAAACAATAGGCTGCTTATGGAGAGAGAGAGAGAGAGAGAGAGAGAGAGAGAGAGATGGTAAAGAAAAAAAAATTAAATGTCAATTAGTAACTATTAATTGGAAAACAAAGAGGTTGTAAAGAGAAGTAAAAATAAAAAATAAATATGACCAATATGGAGAACATTAAAAACTTTACGCTGCAATAAAATCAACTGTTACATTCACTTAAAAAATTGAATCAATAATCAATAATTATACACAATCATAGCAATATATTTAAACTTAAAACTAATCAAACTCTAATTCATAACTAAAAAGAGATGTTCTCATGTAATAATAGAAATTACATAAGAAATAAAGTTAGAAAATTTTAAAATCCCTTTTTTGACACTTCATTTAACTTTATATTTATATGTATGTATGTATGTATGTATGTATGTATAAATGTAATCTTCATACACAATTACATTTAAAAATCTAATAAACAATGCTACATCTCATTTAACACCTCTGTTATGAAAATCATTAGCCAGTAAATATTTGATAATAGTAAAAAATGTTATAAATGAAACTATGGAAAAAAAGTGATAAAACTAATTAGCTACTATCATTGTGAAGTAGTAGTCTATGATTTTACACATCTAAAAAAATGGAATATATAGAGTTTACTTAAGGTATATGTAAAGATTCACGTTAAAAAAAAGATATGTAAAGGTTAAAAAAATGTATATTCTATAAATAAATAAAAAGGTCTATGTAAGGTTTTTATTAACTTAAAAGAAAATGAAAAATCAATTATTAACAACAACAAGAATAATAATAATAATAATAATAATAATAATAATAATAATAATAATATAGAGGTAATTACATTCCCCTTCCTTGAGGTTTGAAGAAATGACACTCTATCCCAAATTTGAAAGGAAACAATATTTCCACCCTTTACATTTGTTTAACCAAACTTTGTTAAATTAATATTAAAATATTGTGTACTAACCTGCCTGTACTTAAGGTAGATTCCAAAATTATCCTTAATTTTAAAATTAAATTCTCTTATTTTAAAATTTTAAATTAAAGTGTATTTCAAAATATTAAGTAATGTCTTTTGCTTCTTCTTTTTTCCCCCCTTTTCTTTTCCCAATGAGTTATGGAGAGATTTGTCATTTCAAATCTTTTGGTATTTTATAAATTTGTATTTTAATTCTAAAGTTATGAGTAATGTCTTTACTAAACATGGTTAAACATTTATAAACAGATTCTTAAATAAATTTAAAATATTTTGTTATTAATATAAACAAAATGGGAGAGTGTTATTACTTATTACCCCAAATATATATAATAAGATCACCCTAAAAAAAAATTATCTCACGCAATGCGCGGGTCTGCGACTAGTTGAATATAAAAGCCATACTAAAATCCTTTTTAAGATTTCAGCTAAACTCTCATTTCATCCCATAAAATTTGAATCATCTGCATTTTCTAATAAAGTTTGGTAAATGATAAATTAGAACCATCATTTCTAACTAAAAATCTCTGCATTTATACATCTAATCTAGCAAACAATAGTACTAAACAATTAAGCAAAATGTTTCTTGTCCAAAGCATATTTCATGTCACTGTGATGACAATACATCTGACTCATGTGGAAGCACACATCTATATATTAGTAAGAACTGAAACGTAGCGTTTAATACTGCTGCTGTCACGTTGTGCCACATCAGCTGCGACGTCATTTTCTTTTAAAAAAAATAATGTTTTCTTCAATTTTAAAATAGTTTTTACAAATTTCAGCCCTATAAATGCAGCTCACTGCTTTTTTATTTACTTCTGCTATCACCCTATAATAAATTTGTATAATTAATTTAGTCCACATCTTATTTTTTTAGTTCCACTATGAAGCCCAACCGAAAGCCTTTTCAATTCAGCTTAAAGGAAAAAGAAATTAAAAATATGAAACGTGCAAGCCAGTTTGGAGGAAAGGGAAAAAAAAAAATTCAAGGAGGCGTTCAAGGTTTTGTGCGACCAAAACGAAAGGTGAGCAGAGAGAGAGCTCGCAGATTGTAACGTAGAGGGAACTTAAAGGGAGGAAAAAAAAAAATGTTGAAGCCTTTAGGTGAGAAAACAGGGAATTTTCATTTAGCTTAAAGGAAAAAGAAATTAAAAATACGAAATGTGCAAGCCGATTTGGAAGAAAGAAAAAAAAAAAGGGAGGCGTTCAGGGGTTTGCGAGACCAAATATAATCTAATTTTAACTATAAAATAGCCTTCAAGCATGCGCGTGCTTAAAAAGGCTAGTATCTGTTTAATCTACTTTTATGATCTCTTTTTCTTTTTTTGGTATAGCCATTGCAGAACTAATCGATAATGCAATGATGAGATAGGTCCCTTTCTATTATCATTTCAATGACTGTAGGTTTTCTTCAAATATGCATATGTTATCAGTTAGGTTACCTTATCCACATTCCAGTTGAAGGGAAAAAAACAAAGAAAATGATCATGCAATATAAAATTAAAACCATGTTTGTGGACCTTGAGAGTAAATATAATAGTATACAAATACTAGTAACTCACATTAAATTACTTTCGTATAATCTACGCGATTGGTACAAAAACAACTCTCCCCCCTACACTACAATCCCTACTTCCCCTGTCTGTTATGCATTGCCAAAGGCAAACATTGAGGGTCAGAGGGTGGAGGAGGTGGAAAAGCACTCCTATACTCTGAAAACTCCGCTCTCAAAGCAGCAACCTCAGCAATAAGCCCATCTAAAAGCTGTCCATGAGCTGCTTGAGTTGCCATAAAGGTCTCCATCATAGCACGAAGAGAGTGAGGAGGAGGAATGGTGGGCTCCGCAGCTGCGCTGTCAACATGTACCTCATCGTCACCATCGTCAGCAACAGCAACTGTAGGATCAATAGGACTCTCCTCAGCACGAACATCTCCAGTAGTGGACTGTACTCGTGGTCTTTTTGATGAACCAACACTCGGTCCAACATTCTTCTTTTGTACACTCCGCTGTTTGAGAAATGTGGCTCCTATAGAGGCTGTGATGTGGATCAACTCTAAGGAAGGAAAGTTTTGTAAATGTAAATACTTTAGAACCCTATAGACAAAAACTGGAAGGAATAGACCATGCTTCTTACACTTGCTCCTATGCGCCTCAGTCATCGTTTGAATGAAAAGGGATGGAAAACAAATAGAGGCATCAGTTACAAGGGCGTACAAAAAGTAACATCTCTCTATAGGAATAGTATGGACATGGGAAATGGGGAAGATGTTGTGACAAGCTATCCTAAACAAGATATAATGAAGCTCGGTTAACTCACTCGAGTTAATTCTTCGGTTAGATCCCCATGTCACTGATCTTCCGCAAAGAAGAGTCATGACATCAGATATATTAGGCCACTCCGAGTATGAATAAGTAGGTCTACGAATAATAGGTACATGAAGAGCCTTGGAAACATCGGCCTTAGTTATGATGAAACTTTGACCTCGAATCCAAGTAGTCAGATACCCATCAGAGGAGCGGATATTGAGATTGGAATAGAACTCTCGAATCAAGGCAGCTGGAGGGGGTTCTAAAACTTTATATAGAGACAACCAATTCCTACACTGTAGATTCCTATGGACAGAAAGAGGTAATTCATCTAGATTGATTTGTCGTTCCGCCCAAATATTCCAATGCCGAATTACATTTTCAAACCTTTGCCCGCTTGAAACTGTTTCAAATCTTTTTTGATCAAACGCAGTTGCAGTCTTAGATGAGGAGGCAGACACTCTTTTGGCTTTGGTTTTAATGGTTTTAGACTTCTTAGGAGCCATAACTAGGATCTATAGAAACGGAACGAAAGCACAACAGAAAGCCAATATTCAAAATTGCGTTAGAGACACATAAAACAATAAAATACATTTGCATGAGTATATAATATACATGATGCATGGATACAATTGGGGCATGAATGAATGCATTGTAATGATCAATTTTTGATTAATCCATGTAGTCAACTTATTTGAAAAATATGCGACACCCACACTATACATTGTGCATTTCAAGCAATTATACCCAATTCAACAAAACATGCTAACCCACCAGTAACTACCAATCCATCAAATTGGCAATGTTTATCAAATTTTCCCAATTATACCGTATCCAACAAAACCCCAATCTAAGCTGTTATCAAAAGATGCATATAGAACCAACAAGCATACCCAGATGTGAAATAACCCAATATAAATGATACAGAATGTGTCACCAACATGCGTAAACAACAACTCATAAACCAGTTCAGATCAAACACTAGTCTTATTCATCCGAATCCCCAAATTCCCAATATGAATACATGAACCCAAATTTCATGGCATATTTCACAAATCATGAGTTCTTTGCAACATTAATTGGTACAAAACGTGTGTACAACATCCATACCAAAAAACCCATTTCATGCCAACATCAAATCACCCACACCCATGAAAATCCCCAAATTCCATATGAACACATGAACCCTAAATTCATGTGTTCCTTTACAAAGCAGTTATGTTTATGTAAATAAATGGTACAAATCGTATGAAAGTTACTCCTATGTAAAAACCCATGAACCATTTCAGACCACAACATCCAAAATCATGTAAATCCCCAGACTTGCATAGTTCGAAATTTCACAATAAGAGGGACAATAATGCAGGAATTTCCTTTAATTTCTATGGAAAGCAAGGGTAAAAGAGTCTTACTACAGGTGAGGGTCGATGTTTGGAGCCCGCGAAGTCGCTTTCCAGCCTGACGAATCGAGAGCAATCGAAGTGCTGCTTCTAAAAACAACTGAGGAGTCGATTGCAGCAATCCAACACCAGAAATAATACTGAGGAAAATATATCCACATAACTCGATACTACAGTAAGTGAGTATCCAGTTTTATAAAACTTTGACCGATCCAACAGCAATCGCTTACCAATCTAAGTTTAGAGAGAAGTTTGGTGGGAGCTGATGTTTTTATAATACTCGCTAACTTCAAAATCGATTTCTATTCTATAATACTCGCTAACCACAAAATCGAGTTCTATTAAACTTGGCCGATCCAACACCAATCGCTTACCAATCTATTTTTGCAGAGAGGTTTGGCTGGATCTGATGTTTTTTTAGATGGGTCGAAGGCCATTCGACTGATCCGAAAAATTTGTCAGAAATACTCGGCTACAAGAATGTCGAGTATTAAATAACTCGCTTCTTGTAAAACCGAGTACTAAGTTTAATTTCACTATCACTATTAACTTCTCTTTAACACCTCAAGTAAAAATATCCACTTTTTATTTTATTTTATTTAAGTTTCATGTTATATCATCAATATGCAGAGCATTCCTGAAATGACTATTACTTATTTGATTTCGTAAGGAATTCAATGGAACTCAATGGATGGGTGGTGCCTCTCGATCATTAAAAATTACATTTCCCTAACTGAATGGCAAAATACCATTTTCTTTGATTATTTTCTTTCTTTCATTTTAAAATTCTTTTCAACTTTTATGTTGCATTATATGCATGAATTTTTATGTTTTATAATTTATGTGTGTGTGAAGCTCCCCCTCTTAGAAACTTGAACTCTGACTCCTATCCTCTACACCCCACAAACACTTATACTTTAAAGTTGTTGAAAGCTATTTGGTAATCAATTGCTAAAAAGGATTTTATACATGAGCAAGAAAATGCTAAAACAAAATGTAAAAATATTAGCACTGGTGACATATAGTTTGAACTTTTTTTTGGTAGAAAGGCGATGTATAACAACTTATGTGGCTACTGCCACAACATACAAATACGGTTCTAGGAAAAGTAAACACTTTACTTTGGATGTTGTATTTGTGTTATATGTACCCATGCTTCGATGTATTGTTGTAGCATACTCGTACTCATACCTTTCTAAGTTAGTTCTTCACTTCTCTAAATCGAGTTTTACTATTGAAGTTGTGAATCATATTAATAACATTCTTAGAGTGATTTAAGTGGAGGAAATTTTATCTTCTGCTGTGTAAGATGGTTTTTTTCCTAACCTCACCAAAAAATAATAATCCATGTAAAATGAAGAGCCAAGAGGACAGGGATAGACAAACACAATATATAATATATGACTACCAAGAGTATACATCGATGTCGGTAAGTCAAAACCAAGTTTTTAACTTCTTCTTTTTTTTCCTTCTTCTAAAAAAAAGCTCAGTTTTTTTGAAGATTACCGAAAACAGAGTTGGTGGGGGCTTATTTTTACTAATTTGTCATTTGAAACATTTTAGTATGGAGATAGTGAAATAACTTGTTTTGAAACATTTGGAAGGGTTAATCCTAGATGCTGAACCATAATCTTCTTTGTCATACACTATCATATATATATATATATATATATGTGGCCGCAAGGATGAAAATTATAAAACATTTTTATTATTCAGACTTTGTTTAGTTTATGAGATCCGTATATATTGTGGTCATGACATTGTCAAAAATATAAGTTTGAAATGTAACTAAGAATAACCTAGTAACAAGCTGTTTGATTAGAATAAAAACAACCTATTTACTTAAACAATAAACTTAACTCAACTTAACTCGAATAACCTGTTATCATCTTGCAGACATTATATTCATAATTGAACCATAAATCAAGTCATAACAATTCATCCTCGTCAACAAAAGCAAATACTTATTTCATTCAACCATAAAGATTCAACTTACTAGTCCAAAAGGTTCCACCCTCCATACTATCAAATTTAATAATATGGCAAAGTTCCATAATTCATACCCCGATGATTATTACATGGACAAACAGTTCGACTGATCCAAAAACTAAAAAGACATTACATATTGGGGCAATAAAAAACCAATGTGATTACATGGCATTTCAAAATACTGCTGATTATGAGCCAAGATCATCCCAATTTTGACGGTTCCATTGAAGATCCGGCGCCTTCCTTGTGCTCATCGTTATTGATATTCATGCTCATTTTATCTCCACTGACCTCTTCCACTTGTGATTGTGCTACATCAAATAAATTGGTTCTCACCTCATTACAAACTTATTTATGAAGCAGTTATAATGTTAAACAAGTCATTTGCATAGTATTAGGAACAAAATTTACTATCAACAACTGGTAGTGTCTACTATCTACCAAGTCTGCCAACTTATCATCTATTAACTATTACTTTTTGAATATGCATGAATATAACTTGTGTTAGCATTGGTCAACCATACCATGATGCATCATTCAACTCAATTTATTCCATTTGCAATCTCAAGAGTGTTGTGCATATTCTATATGTTCTATTTTGATAACTCAAATCCTTTGTCAATAGAGCAGCTTTTTTGCCATTTAAAGTTTTATTGCACCTTGTCTATTTAAAGGATTGAAATCTTGACATTTTATGGGAAATCCAGAACCTTTTTCACATATATGTTATTTTCTTTTTTAAAAATAATCATAAAACTTATAACTCATTCAATCAACATATCAACATATAAATAAAAAATACATTACCTATATCTGCCCCTGCAGAAACAGGAATGCTCAATGGCACATCAAATTTCCTTGGACAAGCCAGTCCAAATGGCGCTTCATATTTTCAGTGACATTTGCTCCGACAGCAATAAATCCCCATCCACACTTCTTGCATTTGCATTTCCAAAGAGTTGAACTCCCCCTCCTTTCGTAGACTTTGAGCTCAGTCTTAGGCTTCTTTGCTGGAGGCAGTTCAGCCACTTCATCAGGTTGGGCATCTAATTCAATGTCTTTTCCTTCACGCTTAATGTCAGTAGGAATCGTCTTATCACTTTCCATCTACACCGATTTAAAGAAAAATTACTGATAAGGAATTTTGTACTTCTACAAACAGTTAAAAAATGAGAAATGAATTTAAAAACACAAAAAAACAAACAAACAAATCTAATATTATGATGATATTTATTCAATAAGGAATTATGTTTCTTAATACTTTATTTATTCAATTATGATGATATTTATGAATTCTATTTCTAATGTTATATGTGAACTAATATTATGTTCATACGCTACACAATTTAATAAAACTTATATGTGAATCAACAAATTATATTACTAATATAATCAAAGTTATATTATCTTGATCATTAGCGTGCCACTTCAAAATTAAAACTGTAATCGAATTGTGCATGTATAATGAAGTAATCATCTTAATAATTAATAAGTCCCGTGGCAGTGACACAACATATATGTAACAACGTTTCAGAAATCATGTTAATTACTTGACAATGACACAACATAATATATAAGACTAACTTTTATTATATTAAATGCAACATATGATATATTATCCCCAACTAATTTCAAATAATTCCTGTTAATTTTGGTTTTCTTCGAATTATTTGTAATAGATTTTTAGTTGAGGCCAAATTATAAAATTCTTTATGAAACTGAGGTATAAATCATTTGTTATTTTAGTAACCGTGTGTGTAGGTGATATGATAAATTAAATATGTCATTTACAAGTGCCAAAAATTACATCTAATAAAACCTCCATCTTCCCATTTCAAAAATAAAATAAAATAAAACAAAAAACAAAAAAACATTTGGTCCTTAAAAAAAAAACAAATACGCAATCAACGTCGTAGCAATTAACAACATAAACGAACGGATGTACAACTACGAAATTTTAAGATGACAAATACAAAAAAAACTTGAAAATAAATCGTAGAGCAAGACCCAATGAATTTAAAATCAACATAAAATGACTAACACAGTAAACGAATTCTACAATTGGTAATCAAAATTTCATACCTTGATAGTGGATTCGGAGGTTGAAAGTTGAAGACAAAGAACAGCGGGCAGCCATCGTATTTAGTAGAAGCTAAATTAGAAGGGACGGCTAGGGATTTGAGGGGAAGAGGGAGTAGAATGTTCACAGACATTACTATGTCTCACACTTTATAGTGTACAATAAATATTTAGTGGAGTGGATGAAAGATGGCAGTTGGAGTTTTGAGGAGAAGAAGAAGAGTCACAGACAGCGTAGACGACGACGACGAAGAGACACAACAGATTCACTGCACTAGCGAGGCCAGAGGGGTGGTAATTCGTTCCAAATACTCGATTACAAGGGTGTCGAGTTATATTAACAATACTCGCTATCTGCAAAGCCGAGTAGTAGATATTTGACAGTCCAACGCCAATCGGATATTTGACGATTACAGTCAAGTTGGGCAGGATTGCTGTATATTACTCGATTACTTTATAATCGGGTACTATACTCGCCACATTTAAGACCGAGTTTATGGACTAAGGAATTTTTTGACCGATCGAGCACCAATCGCACAGAAATCAGGTTGTACAGAGTTTGGCTAGACTCAGGGATTTCTTGACCGATTGAAGACCAATCGAATATCAATCGATTTGTACAGAGAAATTTGCTGGGGTCAGGGATTGTTCGATGGGTCGAAATCCAGTTGGACTGATCTGAATTTTGTTTATAATACTCGAATACTTAGGTATCGAGTTTTATACACGTTACTCGATATTTGTAACACCGAGTTATGTAGAAAACCCCACTCCCTATGCATGGTTCTTTTGTTGTCACCTACAGCTCAGTTCTATTAATTGGAAAACCCCAGCTGTGCATTGCAATTAACTTGTTGCTTTTCCCATAAAAAAAAAAATATATTTAACTTGTTGCTTTTAAGAAGCTGAAAATCATAATAAACATATTACTTTACTGCTTCTATTATTACATGTTACATGTAACTGAATTGTTTGCTTGATAAGGAGCTTAGTGAAATCTACTCTAGTACATAACATTGATGCCATTAACAAAGTGCATGACCACATAAGTACATAACAAAAGTACAGAACATAGTATCAGCTTTCAGGCAAAAAATGACCAATCTAACACTGTCTTCTCATCATGAGACTGAGTTACTCGTGTCCTTTCAGGGCTTCCTAAGGCGGTAGGGATCATCCCGGCTGCACAACGTACTTCTGTTATCACCCATCCACCTCCATGTTACGTGTACCTGCTGTAAACAGTTCAAATGTGTTATGTACATTGGACCTATATAAGATATTAACAAGCAACATAGCCACAACAATGCATATATTCATGACTTAGGACGAATAATGTGACAAAACTATTGAACAACCTCATTTCAGGACTCTCCAATGAGCATCCTATTTAAGTACCGATTGGACTCGTTTGCCTACCCATGCATGCATGAACACCAACGTTTGTTTCATAACTACTCCAAATACTTACTATGGCAATAGAGAACAATTTACTACTACTCAGTTGTTAATAGTCACGTAACGATTTATATGACACCAGTTGTTAAGAAATGGAAGCTTTACCTATGCTACAACTCCACCACTTGTTGACTCCGCATTCCGAGTAGGACATGTTCTACGGTTGTGCCCTTCTTGGCGACACAACCCACATCTTGATTTTGGTCCATTCTCGATCCATAAGGATCTCGGCAACTCCCTATCATTATCATCCTCATCCATCTCATTGCGGATACGTGTGGACTTTGGATCGTGGGTTGGGCATCACTAGTCTAGTTTCTTCTGGAGCCGGCCATGCTAATCTGTCTTTCAACGGCTGGAATACCGGTTCGTAGCTGTGGTACCTATGAGTCACGCTATAGCAAGGATCAATAAACTGCTGTGCATCATGGTTATACTTAGCACAAATTGCTATTACGTGTGAACACAGGATCTTGAGCACTTCCCATTTTCCGCACGTGCATGTCATACTCCGAAGATCAACCTTATGCGTGTGTTGTCCGCCCCCACCAGTCGGAGGATTACCCGGTGTGTCAACTTGATATATCTGCGCTTGTACGAACATCCGTGTCACCATATGGTCCTTTGCCTTCGCTTGATTGTGTTCAAACTTGTCCATGGCATACTTGCACCATTCTTGACCCGCTTCCAACTGTTCTAGAGTGAGATTACGACGAGCGTCAAAATACGAGTTCACTTTGAAAAAGGTAAACCTGACCATTGCCGTTATTGGCAAGCTGCGTGCACCTTTCAGTACTCCATTAAAGCACTCTGATAGGTTGGTTGTCATTGCTCCGTATCGACGCCCTTTGTCGTGTGCAAGTGTCCACTTTTGTTTGTTTTCAGATTCAAGGTACCTGTGTGCAGCCGGCTTAACATTGCAAATTAATTCCAGTGTGGCTTCAAAATTTCTGACTTGATTGCTACTTGCTGCCTTCCATACCAAGTTCTTCAACTCCGGACTTTTCCATTTTGTGTTCACATTGCTGACTACATGGCGAAGGCAGTACCGATGATGGACTTTGGGCGGCCGCAACCAAGTCATACTTGTGTCATCAAAGCAGGCTTTTATCCCTGAATGTCGGTCAGAGATGATGCAAAGATTGGCCCGGTCCGTAATAGTGGCCAACCATGCCAAGAACCATCCCCACGTCTCCTTGCTCTCACTTTCAACAACGGCAAACGCGAGCGGATAAGCCTCGTTGTTAGCATCCGTTGCCATTGCTATCAACAACTTCCCCTTGTACTTGCCATAGAGGTGCGTTGCATCGATGCTTATCACCGGCCTGCAATGCTTGAACCCTTCAATACAAGGACCAAAAGCCCAAAAGGCACAGTTAAACGTGCAAGTGCCTAGCACGTTACGGTTGTCGCACTTCAACTGTGTCACTGTGGTTGGATCTGCATCTTTTAACGCGGCCAAAAACTGAGGTAAGTCTGCATATGACTCATCGAAATCCCTGTAGATGGCCACAACCGCCTTCTGTTTTGCGTCCCAAACCTTATAGTGAGATGCCCAATGCTCGTGCTTTGCATGTAAAAGACTACGCAGGGTTGCTATTGTTCTTGAAATGTCTTCCCGCACGTATGACTCAAGTGTGATGGCAATGAACTTCGAATCCATCATCCTTCCATCATGATCCACCTGCAGTGACGAGCAAGTGTGGGGACCCTTACATGTTGTGATCTCCCAGAACTTGTGCCTTTTGCTGTTGATAGCTCGAATTGACCACGGACATGCATCGTGTACACATGTTACAACTAGTCTCTCAGGGTCTGACTTCATGTACTTAAATTTCTTATTAACGCCCACAGAGAACATGGTTAACGCATGCTGAACCGCAGCTTTATTCAAGAATAGCATCCCCTTGCTTGGTTCGTCCCCCGGTCACCAACTCATGACACCTGTATCCAACGAAGGTGATGGGTCATGAATGGTATCCCATGTGTTTGACATGAACCAATCGGGGTTGGGGTTCGGATTGGGGCAAGCATCCACGTTGTTTTCAACTTATAGTTCATTTAAAAATTCCGGATTGTCCTCCGGTCCATCATTATCAATGAACTCCTCATACACATCTTGAGTGTCATCCATTTCAATTTCCTCGTTGAAGTACATTTGGGTGTCTTCATTTTCTTGTGTATACCCTCGACCCTCAGGAGTATGGATAAACCCTAACACTTTGACGGCTTCATATTGTGCATAGCAACCGCATTGCGTGGTCCAACGTTGTACGGTAAACACGACTCGGCTGTAACTGAAGGGTACATCTCGGTTACAGGAACTGATTCTTGCTCCCCAACTCTACTGGCATACTGTGAACCCCCGTCGACATTACACCCAACAGTGTCAACAATTACATACAAGTCAGAACCGATGAATTGTGGAGCCCACTGTATCACTCCCCACATGATGTCCACATCATCGTCGCATTGTAACAGAATTGAATTGTACAAAACTTAGGTACCCACCAGTTGCTGAGGAGCTCGAAATACAATGGAGATGTCATGGGAATCCTTGTCTAACCCTAGAGCTGACATTATCTTCCGTTTCAGTTTTCTCATGTGTATCCCACGTTTCACTTGAATAAGTGTCTGCTTTTGGTTCGGACCTCGGTATGATAGCCCATGCAAATCATTAATATATGCCTCCCCGTCGTAGTAAATGTAGAAGTAATAAGGACTCATAACGGACCTGAACCACAAATAGTAATAGTTGTATCATGCTGTGTAATATTGTGAAACTATAGGCTAGCTATATATGCCCTATGTTTAGGTGTTCATGCAGGTAAACAAACCTAATTCCCATGATGTGCTAAAAAACCCATCTTGTTTATCACAAATTTTAGGTGAGCCAAAAAGGATTGATGCTAAAAACACTCTATGGAAAAATTGTATGATCTAGTCCACCAAACACGTAAATTCGAAAATGAAAATGTTCACACAATTTGTTTGGGTTTCATGTAGGATATTGTTAATCAAATACGAATTATGAAGCATTGCAAATAAGGGGCATATTTCGTAGCATGCAACATGTAGTGCATTATTATGTTCAGATACCCCCCATTCTTCCAACAACATTCACAAATTTGTGTTATCATAAATGGACTCATGCATTAATATGTTCAGATACCCATGCATTATTATGTTCTGATGGTCCCAGTTCTTCCCACAACATTATTATTCAAAATTTGTGTTATTGTAAATAAATGGACTCATGCATTATTATGTTCAGATACCCCCTCCCACAACAATCACAGAATGTGTGTTACCTAAAATTCTAAACCTCATCTATTATGTTCAAATGCCCCAATTGAAGTCCCATTACATTCACTGACTTTGTGTTGTTATAAATTGTTATGAGTTGTTACCTATTAGGTGAAATGCTGACGGAACGGAGAAGACAATGACACAACAGAGAAATTACTGCACTTTACCTAGCTACTCAATTGAAGTTGAAACTGGCAGTACTAGAAGTTGACACAATAGTAGATGCCACAGTCCGGTCCACGTTCAGAAGCTACCACACGAAGAAGTAAATGGCAAATGGTCAGTGGTCCCATAAGGTGGGGGAGGAAATGAGAAAATCTAACACAGTACTCGAAAATATGTAAATCGAGTTTATATAACTCTGTTAGACAGAGGCCAAGTACCATTAAGGCGTGGTACGATTGTCTGAATAACTCGCTTACCTGAATATCGAGTATAATATACTCGCTTATATTCCTATCGAGTATAATTTATTTCACCTGTATTCAGTTGGGCAGCAGTTATTTGTACTCGTCATTGTGTTAATCGAGTTTTATGTCCTTTACTCGATTAAGTCATTGTCGAGTATTTTACGCTTCATTTAAAAGCACAGCTTCCTCTCATTCTAGTTGGGGCGTATAAGGAAATCAGTCAGAGATGGAGAAGAGAAGCCTCCTTTGCTTCTAAAGGTAACATGCCAACACATTTTACAGTTTTGATGGTACAATTATTTACCACTATACAATTATATATTATGCAACTGTTTGTTAGATCTTGGAATAAGCAACGTGCATATTAGTTGCTGTAGTCTACCGGCACCTGTTGGTAGAGCGACATAGTACATGTTTTATCTAATAGCTCAGATTCAAAACTTGGTAAGTTCTAACTCCAGCACAGCTCATGCGGTTTTAACATACAATGCTATTGTGTGTCCTCTTTTAGGGTGGCAAATACTATGTTGTTTTCGTTGGTCGTGCTCCCGGCATATACGACAATTGGGCAGAAGCAAGTAGACAAGTTCACAAATTCGCAAATGCCGAACAGAGGTCATACAAAGATCGACGGGAAGCAGAATCTGCATACATGGAGTTCATGCAACGTAATGGTAGAAACGTGCAGTATGGTGCTTCCCCATCATGGACATTTCCTACCATGTCGACGTCAAGCCCAAGGGGAACGTCGCAAAGCGAAGGAACTAGCTATTGCGATGGAGATGTTAGGAACAGATTGTTGAGGTATCAGTTAGACGTTGCCATTGAGGAGTGTGACCATGCAAGGAGGATTGCAACCTTGAGTACTAATATGCTGAGTGAAGTGGTATCCCATGTTATGGGAGATGATGAAGTTCATGATTCGACACAACAAGGAAGCGCAAAATGAAGGCGAAACTGTAGCTCATGGTTGTGGTAGTTATGAATCTAGTATTATTACCATGTGTGTTTGTGAGTTATATTGCCTCAAGTTTGCAGTACAATACATTGGCTGTAGAAGTTGTTGAATAGCCTGTTGGTTTCTCTAAGCACAAAGTTTATTTTGGAATCTATATTGACTTGTAATTGCTTGTACTCGTTGTTAACATTGGCTAGATTGTTTTGGTAATTGTGCTTGGCCGTGGATAGCCTATAAGTACTTTGTTTATATCTTTGTGCCTAGAGAAAATAAAATACACTTGTTCTGAAGAAGTTACGAAAATAATAGGCAATTTGACAAGTCATAATTTGACAAGTCATAACGCTTACGTAATATACCTCCTGCCTATTATGATTTTGCAGCATGAAATGAAGCCATCTTCGAATAGAAAATCAAGAAATGAACACCACCTAGCAACAAAACAAAAAAGGCATTTGCCAAACTCTTTCATTACCTAATATGCTCTCATGTTGCACATAACCTAGTAACATATAGAAATGTACGTTTGCATTGCATTTAATGATATTTGTCATTTTACATTTATCGTAGTGCCTTAGTAGAAGCTGTTCAAACATCTGTGTATAGAACCTAATTTATGCACATAATACTCATTCAACCGCTAGCTGTCACATGTATGTGCAATATATTGTCTTCTAGTGACACTAACTGACTAATGAAACCAACTCACACCTGGAAATGCTGTATATCTCTTCAAGGGAGATTGGTACATGTATTCAACTGAAAAATATTCCACTTATTTAAATTGCAAACATTCTAATTTCTGGTATATTAGTAAGTTGTAACAGTAGAATTGCAATGAAGGAGAAACAAAATCCTTGACCATAAGAAATCAAAATAAACAAAGATCATTTCCAGGGAACACAATGAAGCAAACTATCAAACTCACAACAAAGAGTAATAGAGTACATTACAAGGGGAATGAGATTAAGTTCCCATTCCAAGAATTCCATAAGTCACTTTCTCAACAAAACGACTACTTCTTTGCCGTTGCAGGGGCCTTAACTGCCTTAGCATTTGTAGCCGGTTTTCCCCCACCCTTTTTCCTGGCTTCTAGAGCAACTACGACTTCTATCTCACTATCTTCATCCTCATCATGAAGGTTCTGGATAAACCTAACCTTGCTTTCCAACTTTTTCAAACTCCATTTCATGTTTGTTCAGTAGAAATTTCTGCACAAAATACAAAAATTGCAATTATTAATTGTTTCCCTAAGATATGGCCGAAATGATTGACTATCAGCTCTACTCTTTTGCTATTAGCATAAGTGAGCTCACCTCTGTTTTCTTGTAACATTCAAGTCTTAAATGAAAAAAATCTTCAAGAACTGCAGGAAGACATCAAAGTCTACTGTTACGCCATCACAATTCATATAAAAGTCCTGCAGCCAGCATTAATTTTCATGAGAAACTGGGTACAACCACAAACATTGTGGTGGATAACATAATTCTCAAGGACTTGAGCAACTTTACCTCAATGGAGGGAACTTTGCATTCTTTATTACTAGAAGAAATAGATTCCAGGAATTCCTTGTAATATTGTGTCCATCTACGGATTGGTAGCTCTGTTATCCTTAGTGTCATGTCATGGACTAGCTCTATAGTTCCACAAATAGTGTAGGTATTCGCTCCTTCCTTTGCAGCAGTGTTCTCAACAGTTCCTTTAAACCATTTATACCATGGATCCATAGGCTCCATTGCATCACCTTGGTGAAGCACCTAACATTTGCTATTATGTCTCTTGGGTTGTAAGTAGGAATGTAAGAGCTCAAACCAGTCCCAATTCATTGACTACCATTGACAAGAACTGTTGGTATAATTGGCATGTACCTAAAATAACTAAAAAATTAAATTATAAGCCTTATTTATATATAGGAGTTCTTCCTACAAAATAGATAGAAGAATAGGGAAAAAGATACCAAGTTGGTTCAATTGATTGCCCGTCTTCATTCAAGTAGTCAAGAAGGTCATCATCATCCTTATGGAACAGAAACCGCGTGATTGGAGAAAGCCGCGTATGGACATACCTAGCAATTGCATGATCTTTTCCTCCCTGAAATCAAACAAATCAGTTGTGAATTCAAAATGTGATAATAAGATTAGAACTAAAAATGCATACTGAACTAGATGCAATATTTAAAGAGTGACACGAGGCATGTTCATCTCACAACCTTTCTAGTGCCAAATTGGCCATTTGCTTGAAGCAGGTTAACGTTGTTGGAGCCCACATAGTCTTGTGCCATTCCGATGATGGTACTCGCAAGACTCTGCTCACCGTGATGATAAGGTGAATGCTCAGAAACAACCAAAAAACTACACAACTGTTGCTCCCGTGACAAAGTTCCTCTTGAAACAGCAGAAAATAATTTTCCTTTGGCCAGGCTTCAGGCCATCAACCATGGAGGGAACAGACCTCTGAAGATCTACCATTGAAAACAATATAAGCTCCTTGTTGACAAAGTCACTGTATTTTATGAGCTTGCCCGTCTGATCAAGGTGAGTACCAGCCTGCACATTCAGAAGATGTTATAGTAGACATATAGTCATTCACTTTATCTAAAAGCACAAGAAGAAAGCATGGCAAAACTTTGACCTCAAACTGCCTAAGCTAGCTCGTACTCTCTTCTATCTTCTTCTTACTAAGTGCCAGCTCAATGGCCTCCCCATCCTGTTCATCTTCCCAAATAAAATATTTCCTGTGTTTCTCAAGATTGCAAAAAGTACTCTCTTCCTTCCTTTGCTGTGCTTGTTCCCAACCCCTAAAAAGACAAACAAATCAATATGCAAAAGACAGGAAACAGCTAATAAAATTAAAGGTTCTGTAATTGGTTCACATGTAACAAGTTTTCACATGTAACAAGTTTAACAATGCTAATATTTTAACTAGTTAACTGAAAATACCAACCTTCACAATAGGAGTGATAAACTCAATTAAGGAAGATGAAGCTTTTAACATGATCATATATACGAATGAATAAAATTGTTCAACAGCCCTTTAATGTGGGAACCATCATGATCCTGTACAAAAAATTAGAGTTAAAATTTTATATTTGTTGAAGGCTGTTAGTGTGCCTTGTAGAGAGAATTGTAAGCATAAAACAAGAACAAAACAATTAGAGAAACTTAAGGCGCACCTGATCAGTCATACTGTGTATAAAATGACCATCTCTCAAAGAGTTTACATTGTTGTATTTTTTATGCTGCTGAAGTCCAAGAATTTGCTTTATGTACCCAATTTCCTTATAGAAAGTGAGCTGTTTAGCAGTGGCCTCTCAGTTGAACTTTTACCATGCTTATGCTTGTTGCTATAGTTATCATTGGTTGTTTCTTTTTAATGCACCCTTCTCCACTTTTAGAAAATGTTCACAAGACCAACTTCTCAAGTGAGAGACACTTTTAGGAGGGCATCAATAAAAAAGACCAACTTCACAAGACCAACCCCTAATCCACATCTACTCTATAGTTTCATTCAATCTTCCAAAAATAAAAAATAAATAAACGTCTTGAAAATTGTTGTTCCCATAAACATGTTAGAAATTAATCCTAGAGAGTAATTTATAGGTTTAGTGGATTATGTGAGTCACCACAAAAAGGAAAAAAAAAGGGTCAAATCAATATGAAATAATGGGTCTAAAAAAAGGACATTAACATGGTTAATTGTAATTCTGAATTAAAACTAAATCAATGAGTAATTGTCAAATTTTTTACTTTAACCCGATCCAAATGAGACCTCTTCTTCCAAGTTATTAAGTGTGGGGTTTTATTGATGAGGTGCAGATGTTCAAATACAATGCAAGTTCCTGAACTCACCCAAAACCACAGAACAGATCACATTCTCAGTCAACAGAACAAGAAATAAGCATGGAGTATGTAACCTGGGTCTTTCAACTAAGCGGTAACAGCTAATGGTGCAAAGTAAGCTTAATAAGGAGCTCCTCTGCAGCCTAGAATGTGCCAGTGTTAAAGACAACGTCAAATGTGATTATAGTGAAGTCTAAGCAAGACAATCCCTATATATAAAACTTGAATGCAGTTTTAAAGACAACGTCAAATGTGATTACAGTGAAGTCTAAGCAAGACAATCCCTGTATATACAACTTGAATGCACTAAGTTATAGGCCATCAAAGAAGACTGCTAGTCTAAATGGAAATCAGTAGGAATTGTCAAGATCTTTGAATGCCTGAAAGTGCTTTCTTCCTTACTTCCCACCATATGGATTCCCTCTCCCTCAATTTCCATTCCCTCCATTGCAATTAACCCTCCATTACCCTTTCCTCCTCTACCACCATTTTCATCGCTACCCTTTCCTCCACTACCACCTTTTCCATCGTTGCCCTTCCCATTCCCAAGACTCCCTCCGTTTCCTCCAACTCCCTCTCGTTTTTTTCCCACCTCCTCCACCTACATTTAACATAAGAGACCCAAGAACTTCGATACCTTATTTTTTAGTCACTTTCTCCTCCTCCACCACCAACATCTAATCTAATATTGGAAACCCAAAAACTTGGATACCATATATCCCTCCATCCCCTCCATCCCCTTCTAACGACCCTCAAAATCAAAATCCATAGCAATTGCTTTATTTTATTTGTTATTCAATTGTTCCAAACATATGATTAGTGCTACTCGGTTACAAAACCTTCTATGTTAATGTTGGAAGACAGATGCATATAGAAACTACAATAAAATTTGCCTAACTACATTGCAGCTATAGAAAAGGATTTCCAAAATATTCCAAAATTTTTGTATGATTCTACAAAACAAGAAGAAGAAGTAACCACATATATGTACAAATTCTGTATTAAATTTGGGATTCCCTCACCCTAGCAAAAATAAAAATAGGAAGAATTTATGAAGAGAATGTCAAAGAGACATAAAGATCACCTAATTTATGAGTGCAAGTTTTGTCCCAAAAGTTTAAGTTGATAAATTAGCAAAACCCATCTCATCTCAGTAATTACTATTTAAATTGAAGAGCATCATTGAGTAATATTATTTAATGGCTTCTTATATCAGGTAGAGGGGTGTTGCTTGTATGATATCAGCAATAAATTGGGCTACACAACTCAAAGAATAGAGAAAATTATAGTTCCACAATGAGTAGAGAAAATTTGTAAAGCAAGACCCTAACCCTTTGTCCAAAAATTATAAAATCTAGTTCCAATGACATAACATCAATTCTTAACCCACCACAACACCTAGTACAAATCCTGCCACCCCTCCTCCCCCCCCCCCCCCCCCCCGCCCCCCATAAATAGACCTCATCCTATTATGAATTGGTCCTTAAAACCCTTGTGAACACCTACTAAAAACCATCTTCAACATATCAAAACAAGTTTGAATTGGTGGTCGTTGTTGTTAATTCCTAACAAAGTAAGAAAGAAACATAAACCAAACCAATTGTGGCTGGAATTTTACCCCCATATGGTCCACATCATGCCGAGCTTCAGCGATCTTTTCGTTTCCTCACAGCTACCTTGGCAGGTCTCGTCTTACCTGAAATTGAAAACAGAGCACATTACTTGAATGCACACATTCCCTAACAGCCAAAATAGAGTTTAAACATAGGGATAGACCATGTTTTGTACTGTGTACATGTATGTGTCTTATTATTAATATTTTTAACCGAGTTTAATTATTGTTTTGGAATAAAAGTGCTTTTTACAGAGTAAATTTTTTTACTAAATAACCATATACACAACCGTAGTCATTCACAATTAATTCACAGTTATTGGCAATATTATATGCAACTACAACAATTGGCATATCTATTTGAACTATTAGCTCGACGTTAATGCAACATTTGGTGGGATGGAAGTCTACATGAACACAATATCTAACTGCGCTATATGTACATGTACATTGGGTCATCTTCCCTTTGACATTAAATGCATTCACTGGTTGTGCTTCTCATCTTATTGTTTGATTAAATAACTTTGGAAGAAGGTAGCAGGGGAATGCATGGTATTTACCGTGACCGGTCCTGCAACCAGGGGGGTGTATGTCAGTGCGGAGTGATCTTCGCAACCTATGGACCGGCTCAATATTTTCACTCCGTATTTGTTCAATCTGTGCAGCCGGTTCGTCGGGGTTAGGAAGTGAAGGTTCCTGGGTGGGTTCAGCCTGAACTACAGGTGGGGTCGGTCGACCAGGTGTGGGTACAAATATATAGCCACCTGCATGGGCAGAGCCGCTGAACAATGGGGGAGACAGCGGAGTGGGTAGTGGGGATTGAGGGTAAGCCTGAGCATGGGATGCGTGTTCTGCACTATCATCATGGCCAGAGGGATGGGATGCCTGGGCAGTGGCGTCAGACAAGCATCGCGATGACCCGGCGCCATCCATGTACGTGTCCCAATCGGCCTCCAATGGCTCATCATCTGTACAAAGACAATTGTATTTATTAAGATGACAACGGAAGAATTGAGTCACTGAATAAACGAGATAAGTGAGAAACGTTTCAGTATTGGTAATAGAGTGGAGTTTGAGCCATTGAAATTTATGAAATCAGAAGAATGGGATATCGTGTGTGGCTGTGATGAAAATATACTTCGCTACTATAATACATCCTCTAAATAAATTAAAACTGGAAGTACTAGAATTGGAAGTCAATCAATAAGCTAAGGAGGTGTTAGAGTTGGAAGTTACCCAAGTTATCCACATCATCAGGACCAGGTCCACGACCTCCACGGCCTCCACTACGTCCACGCCCTCTAGACCCACCACCTCGCCCGCCATGGCTTGTGCCCTGTGTGGTCGCCTCACTCGCCATGGCACGCGCATTATCCAATGCCACTCGGTTCAACTCCCCAACAAGATCCAGCGTCTTCATCAGCTAGTTGTAAATATTAGAACCTGGTTGGCATTGCAATAGCATTTCCACATTCGACTCAACCTACGGAATAAAGGAGTCGCATTAAAACTTTTTTGGCGCCTTTAAACATTGAGAAAGTATAAAGATTTCAGGTCAAATCGTATGATATTTGAGTATATATCTTGGCAGGTAATTCAGGTCTGATTTGGAAAAATATTATGCATGATGAGCTTATTCATATATATATGAACATTGAAATGGCATACCTGGTGGCAACAAATGCATATCTAGTGGCAAGAAATGAAATGTAAAAACCCAATGAATGTCGAATTATTGAATCAATGGCGCCACAAAACTTAATATTCATAATGCTCTTTGCAACACACGTATAATTTCAATCCATAAAAGAAGCATTGAATGGTTGCCTTACCAGGATTTCCCAGTATGCCGACTCTCGCGTAATATACCGTCTGGTCGACCTTCGGTACTCGGCCATGTATGCAGCAAGGTACATCGTGTCCCCATCCAAAGTGGGTGCGTTGGCAACACGTTCCCCTCTATGGGCCCATCGGTCAATGTAGATAGCATGTTCTCGCACCCAATCCCTCTCTAATTTACCTTGGAGGGAGATTTTGTGGAGTTCAACTGACGTATCCACCAAAGCCGGTGGCGCTTGCTTCATCCCAAACTGACGAAAGACACGTTCGGGATGATGATCCTCTACTATCCAAAAAAAGATCAACGGCACTGTGGCCCTCCACACATGTCGGCCAGCAGTGCAATATGGAGGCAGTGAGTCTAGGACATCCCTATATGGCTCCCAAACAACCTGAATAAATGTTCAACAAAAAACAAATTAAATACGTACTTATTTGTGGCAATCCTTAATTTAGGCAAAAATGTAAAAGACCATTGAAGAATCACTTCACTAAAAATCCTAAGTCATTATTGACCCTCTTATTGGATTTTACATGGTAAGATGCACTCGAATACTACTGGTTGCACTAGCTGAAAATGAGGGAGAAATTTGAAAGGTTCACAGCTAAATATGTGTGGAATAAAAACCACAAACATCAATTCAAAAGAAGGCCAATCAAGGTACTTTATATTGACTGCCCACAGTTGTGAAATGATTGTAACTAATTCCTTGTATATATATGGTCTACTTGACCAACGTTACATTATTAACTATACACATGCAGTAGTTGACAACCCACCAGGTGAAACAAGAAAACTAGGGAGAATTATATTGTCGTGACATGAAGATGTAGAATACCTGGTGTGCCCGTATGCTCGAAAATGACGCACGATACGCAGCTAGCACATGTGTGGCATGCTCTATCGTGCTCTTCGACCCCTTCCATCTAGTAAACATACAATTGTGTTAAATTGATGTTTGTGAATATCAAACAACCATGCTGCCATAAGAGTAAAATGCTTACAAAAAATGAAGCCAGTAATTAGCTTTTACTTTTTCGTTGGAAAATACTTATTACAAATAACTAAGGAAATATGGTTTGTTTTTTTTTTCCTCCATACAACAGTCATGCAGCACAAAAATGATTATCAATTTCAGTTTGCATTTTAAATTTTTAACAGCTTACTCTTGGATAGCCAGCAGTAGAGAAAGGACAGAAGAAATCTATTTATCAAGCAACAAATTAATAGATGGATTAAGAAATCCACAACAAGCAAATCAAAGACACTCTCCTAAGATTCTACCAACAACATTCTTCCCTTTGTTTTTTTTGTTAGTCAGAACCAAAAAACCATTTTTCTCAATCAAAGAATTGATTTGCATTTCATTCACTATTGTATTTCTCCCTAACAAAGCCCTCTTCTCTCTCTTGCAGATCTGTTCTTACTAATCAAAAGTCCCTCAGGTTCTCTCTAAGACTCTGACTATAGATGTGTGTGTGTGTAAATGAAATGAAAGTTTTGATATTTTTGGGTTTTCAGTGTATATGTGTATGAAAGAATTTCTGGATTATGGTTGTTGTGGCACTGTTTATTCAATTTAGTTCGGTAAAAGGAGTGGTGGGTTGGTTAATTTTTGTGGGTTTTGCATGAAATGTATGAAGGGTTTAGTTTGCTTTTTGTTTGACTTTGTTTGCATTTGTGAGTAGTTGATGTAAAATCTTGGCAAATAGAGCATGGGAAAGTGCGTGTGATATTGCATTTAGGAGTGATAACAATGGCAATGAGTTTGCTGTGGATGAAATTAGAGACGTTGTGATGCAAAAGACTTGAACTTTGGAGCTATATGAGGATTACCAAAAGTGGGTTGATGAGGTTTATGTATTTTATGGCTATTTGTGCTAAGTAGTAATAGGTGTTTGTTACTTCTAAAAATAAAAATAAAAAGTAATAGGTGTTTGTTTTCTATGATGCTTAGTCGTGAAAATGGAGTTATTGGACCGCACATTTTAATGGGTTTTTCTTGAAATGGTGAAATACGTTGGTTTAGGATTTTTCTTACTTAAATGCAACTGCATTTGTATGCTTGTATGTTGAACTAGAACTACATTATCCCCCTATACCCTATAATAATGCAAAATATCAAGATGATCAGAGAATAATAAGTACGACATCTGAAAAAATGTTTAAAATTGAATTTTTTTCACATTAATAGAAGTACTAAAATCGGACGTGTCAATTAAGGGAGTAATGGAGTGTATGACTTTAGATTGGGTAGAATGGAGGAAAAGAATACATATGGTCGACCCTAACTAATCTATCAAGGATCCATAATAGACCCTAAAATTTTGAAACTAAGGATTTGTTTGTTATTGTTCTTGTAAATATAGCATGTGAGTCTATAGATCAAAAAGTAAACAGCATCCGATTGATATGAAAATTGGTGTGCATGTGACGAAGGACGTAAGCTTGATTGGGCTTTGATACCAATTTTGAGGTAGGATCTTTAAGTGGTTTGCACTAAATTAAATTTATTGATGAGATCTTGAAGGGTTCTTGAATAAGAATTGATGTTTAAGGGTTTAGGTAAAGAAAATATTGAATCTTTTTATGTGTTGATGGCTGTTAGGAGTCAAAACAGGGAAGAGAACAAGAAATTATATAGATAAAAGTAAAACACTAGGCAATCATACAACGGTTTTCCTAAGCAATCACACTTAGAAGAAGACAATCACACCCGCAAAGCTTAAAATAATCTTCTGGAATATTAATAATATCCATCTCACTGTCAATTTTATTGACAACAATAGCCTTTTATATAGGCTATTGTTAAATCCTTTCCTAGAAGGACGAGTACACTCTAAATAACCTATTCCTAGAAAGACTTATTAACATGTAAACCAAATAGGAAAAGGACTTAGACCGTAAAGTAAGACTCATGGGCCTCTAGATCAATAAGGTATTTTTGTACACGTCTCTTGTTTATGGGATTTGATATGGATGACGTGGTATTATTTGATACAACATACAATTTCCTCTAGAACAACCCATTCCAAAAAATCTGAAAATTTCGAAGTTGCCCATATTCTAGTAAAACTATTAAGAACCAACAACTTTATAACCTAAAAATAAATAAATAAATAAATAAACCTTGGTACCAAGACTTGATAATAACTAAAGTAACCAATGATAAGTGTGAAGAAAGTCCCACATCAAAACTAGACCACAAATCTTGAATCTTTTGGTATTTAATCTTGTTTTTCCTTAAACTCTTTCTTGTCCACATCAATGAGTTAAGAACATAGAGAACGTGTAACACAACTATGGGATTTCCAAAAGATGACTAAAAAACAAAATTTTTAGATGGTGTAAATGTAAGGAAGAATTATGCTAGGTGTAACGTGATTTGACCCTATCTATGTACATATACGCTCGTGCATACAGATGCTCATGTACAGATCCAGTCAAGAAGCCCATTTTTTGAATGTTCATTATTCAATGTCTATTGTTTTTGTGGGTTAACATGCTTTGTTGCTATAATAGGTTTGAAAGGTCATACATAGTTCTTGGGCTGATTTTGGTGTTTGATGCAGACCTCCCTGCAAGTAGTAATTGGTTTTTGAGCTCTAATTATCAAGGTTCTTGGTGTTGTGGTGTTGATTGTGATAATTAATGTGTATTGATATCGCAAATGCAGAGTGTTGTAACATTCACTGTTATTAGTTATTAAATTCCTTATGGTTTGAGATCTATGAGATGATTGTATTTACTGGTGATGGGAGCTTATGAGTTTTGAAGTTTTAAGTCTTCTTTTTCTTTAGTCATTTCATTGATTGAATTAAATCTTCAAGGAGCTATGTATTCACTGGTCTTTGATAGGTAAACTTTTGTTCATTATTAGTGCTCAGTAATAAGAATATAATTCACATGAGTATATGATGGAGTGGCCATACTACAAATGAAGGCCCATCATAAACAACTTTTAACCTGTCAACCTTATTGGCATTAGCCTTGTTCATGATCTGAACATGAATGAGTCCTTAGTGGGAACCATTGCAAATTAAGGGAAAAAAGCATATTGTATATCTATTTGGTTACTTGGTTATGGTTAGAATGTAAATGGGTGATCAGAGCATAAATAGGTGATTTGGAAGATTTTAATACGACCTTTAAAGCACTACGATAGGTATGGGTGATTCTTTTTGTATCTACTGATTATGTGCCAATTTTTATACGAGAGAGAGAGGGCGAATAAATAGATAACAATATTTTCTCTTCAACTTCCTGATCTTAGTACTAGTATTAAATTTGTATATAAAAGAAAGTACTAGTATTATATTAAAAATTATAATATATGTTTCACAAAATGGATTTATTATTAAAGTTAACTATAGAGACATGCACGGTGAATGACAAATGCCATGACAATTGAATCAAACTAATCAGATAACATACCGACAGGTGAGGGGACCTGCATCCATCCGCGGTTGTGGTGGCCTCGTAATAGGGCATATCAATGGGAACCTTGAATATGCCCATAGCTGCACCAATATCAGCGCACCTCCAATCTGCTTCGCCTTCGTCTCTGATGCCTTGCATAGGTGCCTGTACAACCAGGCTAATGCTCCACTATCCCAACTGTACCTCTTCGCGATGCTGATTGGGTTCAGTAACAGTAGAGGCCTCATCGACACCCGATCTGCTGACTTGTCCATAAATAGAATGGACCCTAACAACACGAGTATGTGATAGCGTGCGTGTTGCTGCACTACCTCGTCAGTAGCATCCACAGCAAGGGGATCTCTAAACTGTCTCTTCAGCCAGCTTACTCTTAACCTCGCCCCAGCAAGGATAGACTTGTTTTCATGGGGATGCGGTATTGGGTTTGGAGCAAGGCGACCCAGTAAATCACGACATAATGCAGGCCAATTCCCCTTGGCACTCCCAGTGACGGGCAACCCATCAACAGGTACCCCTAGCATCACCTCAATGTCTTGTAAGGTGATACCCATCTCTCCATGCGGTAAGTGGAAGGTATGCGTCTCCGGACACCAACACTAGACCAGTGCTGTGATCAATGCGTGATCAACCTCCATTTTTGGAACCTTCGATAACCCTTCAAAACCTGCCTCAGCTATGTACTGTTGAATCCGTGGGCTTAGCCCACGGGGTAACTCCCAAGATCGGCGTCTACACTTTAGCACGCCTGGCACTACCTGCACACGAAAGAGCGTTGTCTTAGGATAGTGCACATGAAATAACTATAAGAACTATAAATATTAACAATAATATGCAAGAAACAGTATGCTAACTGGTTAGTTATGATCAATAGCATATCGGATCAATAATATGCAAGAAACAGTATGCTAACTATTTAACTGGTTATTCACTCTACCTCAATAGCATATCAGATCAATTCAAGATCGATGACATTGTTTAAAATTAGCAATAAATGGGTATTATGTTTTGAAATGAATAAACACAGTGCTTCAATATGTCAAATGGAGTATAATAAGAATTAGAATTCAAAAGTCGGTTGTCTTATGTGTAGCCACGTAGGGTTTGTGTGCGCACCTTTGGGAGAATAAAGGCAGCAGATTTTAATTGATTACTATAGCTTTAAAATGAGATCTATTGACTTTGAATATACCTTCTCATTAGCCACTACTAATGTTTAATATTTTTTGTAGTATTAGTAGTTTCAATTTATCCGGAAATAAGACTAGATGCTGTTGATGAAAGAGTGTTTTTAAATTCACGCTTATTTCTGCTTCATACCATTTTCTCTTTTGATTAAATAAAATTCTGCCTAAACCAAAACATAAATGATAACAGTTCAAACATCTATTTACAAATAATCAAAGAACCCTACAAAAAGAAAATGAAACGATTTCGACACGTCCGAACTTCTATACAAGTACGTACCTGACCGACAGGTGTCTCCCACAGTGCTGTGGACCGATGCCCTGGCTGCTGCGTCAACTGTGTACCACCTGCGGGTCCAGGTTCCACACTTTACAGTTGCTGCATATCTGAAATACAATGGAGTCGATAAGGTTTCACAAACATATTCCATATAACAAAAGAAATTGAGATTCTAGTACTAGCAAAAAAGCATAACAGAACTAGGAACAAATCCTTCCTAAATATATTATGAAATTCATGAGTCCAAGTGATAGAGTAGGATTACAATAATTCTATGAAAACTAAAAAAATTAAGCACACGATAATCACATCACCAATGGATAAACACATTACACAAAGAGCTGTGATTTAAATCCAATGTAGAGTTTTACAATATGGATAAATTAGGTCAGTTGCAGCAAATTTCCATATTCTCTTTAACAAAAATCAGAAAAAGAGAAAAGTAAACATCAATTACAATGACAAACACGTTTTGGATACACGTTTTGGATACATAATACAAAAATTCCGTTCACAAGTCAGTATAATTCATCAAAACCTGACTGAAATGACAGCCCATATACAGGGCATTTATGAGTTCAAATTAGTTCAGTGACTGTGGATGTCCATTATGTGCATTTTATGGTCTGTGTATAATTTGTGAATAATTTGTGGATAATTTCTGGAAGCGTGACATGCACTTTCAAACTATGGAAATTAAAAAGCAATTTTCCCTAATAATGAACACCATTGTCATGCCAAATGAACACCCGTGCCCAAAACCCAGTTCAAAACCAAACCCAGCAAAGCTAAAACAGAAACAATAATAATGAATAGAGATAACTCTAACAGAGAAAAACTTAATAAGCCACACCCACACTCAAATCAGAGTACATGCACAAGCTACCCATAACTCAGATTAAATGCAAAGGGGAAAAAAATTGAATTCAGCATTTACAAATTACCTTAATAACTTTCTAATCCTTTAACTCTGAAGATGGATTGGGTTCAGCTTCGGCGATGGTGAGAGTTATGGCGATGGTGAGGGTATGGATGTGGGTTTCAGTTTAGGTTCGGAAAGGGTGAACGGTTTGGTTTGGGTACAGGTAGAAATAATAGAACTTCAAGATGAAGATGCGTTGAACTGAGGGTGACTACTGATCGAACTGAGGAAGGAGGAAGACAGACTGTTTGGGAGACGGACTGAGGAAGGAGGAAGACAAACTGTTTGGGAGACGTTAGATTCAAAGTTGGGTAATATTCTGCGTATAACTCGGTTTCCTCATCAGCGAGTTATAAACAGTGAGGCGGGAATATTTTATTGCCCAAAATCCACGGTGGACGACTAAAACGTACCAGATACAACTCGATTACTGTGAAGTCGAGTAACACTAACAATTGATTTGAAATCCCGTTAGTAACTCGATTTGCAAAATGCCGAGTTCTAAACAATTACAGAGGAATATTTTATTGCCCAAAAATTCACGCTAGACGACCAGGGTAGCAGGAAACTGCACATAACTCGGCTCTGGAATAATCGAGTATTTTAAGTAACTCGCCTATAGTAAGATCAAGTATTGAAACAGGGGCACGCCCCTATATAGTTTCAAAACAAGGGCATAAGGCCAATTATTTTGCCCAAGAAGGGCAAAAGGCCAGAATGTCCTAATTTGAGGGCATAAAGTAACTAGAAAAAATGTTTGACTTAGTAGACGGAGAACCAATAGAAAACTACAGAAATCATTTAAGCTCAAGTTCAGAGTTTTATAAATCAACTAACATCTTTTATGTTTTTAGAAGAAAATCAAACATATCAAATTCCCCCTGATGAGAACTATGAAATTTATCACAACAGCAGAAAAAACATTGTCTAAATAATAAAAGGAAAAATAAAGAGAGATATATCTAGGGGGGCCACGGGTCCATCACTCCATGAGATAAATGCCCAAACAAACTTGTACCGGCAAATAAATCATGGATGAGTGATTTAAATCAAATACAAGTACAAGTCATAACTCCACCTTACAAGTTACAACACATAAGTACAAAGACAAACGTTTTAAATCAAATATAAGACAATCGTTAAAGTAAACATTAAGAAAAGTAAGTGACCAATTTCCCAAAAAAAAAAAAAATTAAGAGCTGGCTCTGAATTTTTGTAAAACCATGATATCACGCTTGTTTAAGGTGACCATTTTCATTTTCACGTGTAAATGACAAATTCCATTGAACAAAAATATTGCTAGGAAGTACAGACACTGACTTGGACATGGGTACAGGTATGACATAGTAATACAAGTAATTTCTGAAAAATTATAACATGAAACGGCTGATAAGATATGAGTACGACACATATACTACTTCCTAAATGAAGTACTCACGCTACCTAGCAATATTGGCTTCAATGAGTTCAACAACTTTTCCATAATTTATCTCCAATAAATTTGGAAGATTCAAAATAAGACAACGTACAATGGATGTAAATTTCAAAGCTAGAAGTAGGAGTATTTGATTTATTGGAAAGCATAGACACAACATTTGGGTTACGGTGCTCGTGTCCAACACATATAGGATACAGGAAACAATTGGATACAATTACACGCATATCCCAGCCATTTTATTTATTTTTTAAATAACAAACACGATAGGGACACTGTTGAGACACGACCTCTACCCAAAAAGAAAAAGGCTAAAATTCACTACCTCTCATGCCAATCTCCTCCCCGCCAATCTTCACCTTCTACGTAGAGCATCTCTACTATGTTCTCTAAATTTTTGTACTGTTTGGAGAGTGAACTGTGATATTTACTTTTTACCTATCTACTTTTTTAAATACACATTCCAACAAACTCTCTATCATTTCTTCATCTCGTTTAAATATTATTTCTTTAATCTTTCTTTATTCTTCCTCTATTCATTCCTAACAACTATATTTTTCAAATTCCTAACAGCGATATTTTTAAATTTTCCAACGGTAATATTTTCAAAATTTCCAACAATTATATTTTCTCAATATCCTTATTTATTTAATTTTTTTTTTAAGATGGTAAGATTCTTGAATAGTTGTCAACATTCTTATAATTTAGTGGCATATTGTTAGAATTATGTGGTTAAATAATTAAAATTTTCAATTTTTAATAGTTTAAGCTTTTGGAAGAGCAATATATATATATATATATATATATATATTTACAAGATAGAAGTTCTACTCTACCCTAATCTAAGTGTATATGTGTGTGAAGCTCCCTCCTAGAGATTTGAACCCCGACCCTTACCCCTCACACTCCACAAGTATTTATACTTGTGGAGTGACCACCGCATCAAGGGTATACATTGGTTTGGAATATCAATTTAACACATATATAACCTACCCTCTTTTATTAAGAGAATTAGAATTTAAACCTTCCCTGATCCATTGTATTATTGAATTATAAAATCTTAAAAAAAAAATCTTAAAAAATCTCATAGGTGTATACTTTTTGCCATTCTATTAGAAGCAAAAATAAAATAAAATATTTACGGCTGTTTACGGGAATATGTTCAAGCAAGCATGTTTAAAAGCTAGTTTCTAAAGAGAGAGATAGAGAGCTACACGAGGTTTCAAGATGAATGAAATACCTGGAACATGATCAACAAGTTTTCTTCCAGCATGCTCATTGTCTCCTTTAGCTACCTTCCAATTGGCAAGAATGCCAATCACCAAAACAACCACACGCCATGCTTTCAGAACAAAAATTAATTATAGGGTGTGTTAGGTTCTAAAGATTTAGGAATTTATGTATTTAGAACTCTAATGTGTAATGTTGGCAAACCATGATCAAAACAGGTTGTTTAGTCTTGTTTAGGCTTGCTCAAAGTTGTGTCTTTTATGTAAAGTTGGAATCGAGTGGCTACAGAAGTATTAGTGACTTTCAGCCTGGCTCGATCGATCGAAGATTAGACTCGATCGATCGAAAGTCACGTATTAGCAAAATCAGCAAACGTAAAAAGGCCATAACTTATCCGTTTGAATCCCAAATCACGAGCCGTTTTTTCCAGTATTTAAAGGACATCATAAGCTAACCCTAGGTAGGGTTTTTAGAGTTTTTTAGAGAGATTAGAGTGCCTCTTGTGCCTCTTTGGTATTTTAGGGTTTTGTACCCAAAAGGCTCTCTAAGGTTGTTGCTCATATTGCTGTATTGTGTAAATCTCTTGTGAGATCTAGAGGAGCTTTCCTTTACACAAAGCTTAGGGTTTTAAAGGAGGAGATGTTATCTACACCTTGATGATCAACTCAATTGCTGCCATTGAAACTTAAAGAAAAACAAGCGTAGGTGCTTTTACTTGTTGGAGAATCCAAGAAAGAAGGAGTCTATGGTCTTGAAGCTTGCATGTGGCCGTGTCAGTAAGTTCTACTGGTAGGTAACAATAAGAAGTCAAGCGTGGGGGCTTGTAAGTCTTATTGTATGAACTTCAATTTTTTTAAGATAGTGGATTCAAGTTTACCTTGAGGATAGTTAGGTCAAATCCTCCCCAGGTTTTTACCGTGTGGTTTTCTGGGTTATCATATCATTGTGTTATTAACTTTTCCGCGGCGATATACTTGATATGATTGTTTGATTGTGATAACCTAAATTTGTATAATTTGACTAAGTTAATTACTTGGCTAATTAACTAGGTTAATCTGGTTGTGTTAAGGGGTCTAAAAACCGTTCAAGTAGTATCAGAGTAGGTAGCTCTTTTGTTTTAGATCTTTTGATCTAAGAGCTGATCCTTGACCCCTGTTATCATGGAAAATTTGAAGTGTCTTTTTTCTCATGTTTGTGATAATTTGAATAAAGAAGATGATGTTGTTTCTGTTGATCTTATTGATGCCTGTGAAACTCTTCGTAAGGAATTATTGAAAACTATGAAAATTGCTAAGAAATTCAAGGAAGAGTTAAAATTGGCTAATCTTGAAAAAGAGGAATTGATTGTTAGATTAGATGAATCTAATAAAAAGAATGAATTTTTGGGAAATCAGATTTCTTCTCAAGATGAGAAGATGAAAAGCTTGGAACAAGAGTTAGTTGAATCTAAAGCTAAAATTGAATATTTGACTACTACCAAGCCTGCTGTTGATAACAGAAGTGTTTCTGTTTCTCTTAAGCCTAAAACTGAGAGATTTTATATCCCTCCTTTCAAGAGGAATAATAAAGATAAGGCTTACTATGCTAGGTTAGACAAAGGTAAAAGTTCTTATGTAGACGCCGAAGTTTCTAAACCTATGTCTAAACCTACTGTTAGAGAACATAATAAATCTGTTTTTTGCCTACCTGTCACCTTTGTGGTGTTGTTGGTCATATTAGACCAAATTGTTCTTTTGGGGTAAAAACCAAAATCTGAGACTAGATTTGCTGTTAGGAATACTGATGTTCCTAAATTTGTTCTTGTTTGTCACTTTTGTGGTGTCTCCGGTCACATTCGTCCTAATTGTCATAAATTGAAATTTAAGCATTCTGTATGTCAATCTAGGATTTGTGATGATATTTCTCCTACCATAAGTCCATATAAATTGTTTCATATTCTTTTGAAAAATTTGAGCTTGTTGGCTTGTGAAAGGAATTTGCAAGATTTCAGTCTCTCTCAGAAGATTGGTGTAATTCCTCAAATACACCCTGCTTCTCATGGATTTTCACCTACAAAGCCGAAGACTCGTGCTATATGGGTGAGAAAAGACTCTCTAAGGTGAGTGTTGCTGACTTGTCCCTGATTTAATTCTTTCAATTGTTTGTGGACATGTCTTGTTTCTGTTTTTGGTTTTTTTTTTTTAGGTTTTTTTTTTTTTTTTTTTTTAAATCCAAAAACATTGAAAAATTTTCAAAAAGACAAAAATATTTTATTTTGTGTCTTGTTTTATTTTTCTTGAGGATTACATGAATTATAATATCTTTCTCTTGATTTAGAACATACTTGACATTGTGGAGAAACTTGAATAGCATGTGTTATATAAGTGCTAAGCTACTTCTGATTTTGTGTGAGTATGTACTAATTTGTACATGTACTCAAGAGTTAATTAAGAAATTGATATTTCTTGTTTGTGTACCCTCTATAGCTTAGTTAAGCACTGTCATGCATTGCGTTTGCATTGTTCATTTAGCATAATGTGTGCTTTTTTTTCTTGGTCATAAATTTTATAAAAAAAAAAAAAAAAAAAAAAAAAAAAAAAAAAAAAAAAAACCTAAAAGATTTTTACGTTTTGTATTTCACATCTTGGATTTATAATCAAGGATTGACCACCTTATTTTTACATAACATGTTTATGTATCTTGTTTAGCTTTGATGAGCTTATTTCTCGCATTTTACTAGTTTGAGCTTTGTAGTGCATGTTATGTGGGAAAGATGTTTATGGTTTTTGATCACTTTGTCTTGATTTACTGTTTTTCTGTCACACATGCGTTTATGCGTTTTGTTTAGTGTTTCAGGAAATATATAGGTTGATTCAATTGAGCTGCTGTCTACACTTTGAGCATTTAGTTGTGTTTTGTCACGGATTGCGAAAGGGGGAGTTTGTTAGGTTCTAAAGATTTAGGAATTTATGTATTTAGAACTCTAATGTGTAATGCTGGCAAACCATAATCAAAACAGGTTGTTTAGTCTTGTTTAGGCTTGCTCAAAGTTGTGTCTTTTATGTAAAGTTGGAATCGAGTGGCTGCAGAAATATTAGTAACTTTCGACCTAGCTCGATCGATCGAAGATTAGACTCGATCAATCAAAAGTCGCGTATCAGCAAAATCAACAAACGTAAAAAGGCCATAACTTATCCGTTTGAAGCCCAAATCGCGAGCCATTTTTTCCAGTATTTAAAGGACATCATAAGCTAACCCTAGTTAGGGTTTTTAGAGCTTTTTAGAGAAATTAGACTGCCTCTTGTGCCTCTTTGGTATTTTAGGGTTTTGTACCCAAAAGGCTCTCTAAGGTTGTTGCTCATATTGTTGTTTTGTATAAATCTTCTGTGACATCTAGAGGAGCTTTTCTTTACACAAAGATGTTATCTACACCTTGATGATCAACTTAGTTACTGCCATTGAAGTTTAAAGAAAAACAAGCGTAGGTGCTTGTACTTGATGGAGAATCCGAGAAAGAAGGAGTCCGTGGTCTCGGATATTGCACGTGGTCGTGTCAGTAAGTTCTACTAGTGGGTAGTAATAAGAAGTCAAGCGTGGGGGCTTGTAAGTCTTATTGTATGAATTTCGATTCTTTCAAGATAGTGGATTCAAGTTTACCTTGAGGATAACTAGGTCAAATCCTCCACAGGTTTTTACCATGTGGTTTCCTAGGTCATCATATCATTGTGTTATTTACTTTTCCGTTGCTATATACTTGATATGATTATTTGATTGTGATAATCTAGATTTGCATAATTTGACTAAGTTAATCACTTGGCTAATTAACTAGGTTAATCTGGTTGTGTTAAAGGGTCTAAAAACCATTCAGGGTGTAATCCATGATGATCTTTATTGGCATATTATGCTCTGCTCAGAAGAAAGATGTATATAGTATTTAAGGCACAAATTCTTAGCTACATCGAGTACTTGTGTTACTAGCAAATGACTTTTCTTCTCAAAAAAAAAAAAGAAAAAAAAAAAGAAAAAAAAAAAGAAAAAAGAAAAAGAAAAAGAAAAGAAAAAAAAAAAAAAGAGCTTTTAGTCATTGTCAATTAATTGCCTACTTTTATTCATAGGAAAGTGATAGAGGATGACTCCTCACTCATATATTTCTCTAATTTACCCTTTTTAACATATTACACAATATGTTATTATTGCCAGTGTCATATAGTTTAACTAGAATTTTTTGTTTTTCTAATGAAATTGTCCAGGTTCAAATCTCCCTATCTTAACGATAGAAGAGTGGTTTCTTCATTAGATGATATTGGTCCTTCTAAAGAGGCAGGCCTAATCCCTGCTAAGAAAGAAAGATCCTGAGTCCAATAAGTTGGAGTTTAGACCTCAAGAGATAATCTTGTACTCACTCGCCAAAGCCTATTTAGCTTAGCTCCTCAGGTAGATTTACCAAGGATTTCAGTACCATCAAGTGTCAGAGAAAGAGCATGAATCTATGGAAAACATCATACAAAGAAAAATGAGAGAGAGAGAGAGAGAGAGAGAGAGAGAGAGAGAAATATCATAAAGTGAATGTACCCTTGCTTTTGGAAGTTTTTATCCTCGGCAAGCTTATTTTTAAGTTGTCTATCAATATAAAATTAGCATTATTCAAATCAAGTTCTTGTTCAAATTTCCCAATGTGGATCATTCAATTCTTAGTTCATACAAATTAACTGTGAGGCCAGAAACTTGATTCTTTGAAAGTTATGTTTCAGAATCCATCTTTTTGACTCCCACATTAATTATCAATTTTTAATTTTTTTTATATAAAAAAAAAAATAGAGACTTGAACAACGTCCCATTGATTGATCAAGCATAAATATACTTTGAGTAATGATTTGGGTGAATTCCATGGCTTCGTCCCTTCAAATTCATTGCCCCTATGGGCATATGCCTTAAGCTGCCTAACAATCTTCTTTGCTAAAGTCATTTCTTATAATAATTATTCAATTTTTCAAGAGTAAAAATTATGGTATTTACCTTCTCTCTACAAAGAATCTAAGTTGATGAAGAAAGCTAGTTTCCTAATTTCTATTAATATTTACAATTGAGAGAATGAATCTTTATGGTCTAGGGGTATACATGGGTTAGGTCAAATCAGGTTTGGGCTTAATCCAGACCCAACCAAATCCCGTTGGGTGGTAGAATGGAGGGCCTGTCATTGACCAAAGAGTATCATTGGATCAAATAGGATCGAATCGAATCAAATCGAATTCAAACTAGTCAAGTCAGTTTTAATTGAAATCGAGAGAGGCAAAAAATCTTCATCGGAATTCTTGATATCTCCACCAATAAACAACAATGATTTTTATCGTAGACAACAGATATTTGAGCAGAGTTGGTAGGGGTTGATTAGATCAATTCGACCAATTCTTGAAGAGTGAGAGCCACCACTCAACCCGATAGAATTATTGAAGTTACACATCCATTGTTGACCACTACTCTCATCAAATTGAATGGGTTTTAGATCAGGCCACCACTAGTCAAATAGTTTGACCAAGTCAAGTAAGTCTAAGACAGATATGATCTTGAAATTCGTTTCCTTCATTATGTAATGCCGCATGCGTGTGAGTCTTGATAACACGATACCGTTTGGATAAGTGGTTGCGACATTTTTTTTTTTTTTTTTTTTTTTACAGAAAGGCAATAGAAGTATATTAATTAAAAGAAGAAAAAGAAAAAAAGAAATACAAAAGAAAGTCGTGGGTCCACAAGAAGTTAAGACAGCCAAACGCAGTGGCTGCAACATTTTTATATTTTGCTTAAATAGTTTTTTAAGGTTGAATTTAATCAACCATCTTGTTGACTTTATTCCGTGTCAAATTTGCTTGTATTTTAGCAATTAGTAATCCTGTATTTAGGTGGGAATCATGTAAGGGTAGTGAGTGAGAGAGTGTGAAGAATTGCTCAAGATTGTGCAAGGATGCAGAGACTCGCGGCTGGACTCGCGGGTGCAAACCGCCAAAGTTTGCACATGTGTGGAGCATGCAAAGGAGTTGAAGAGTCATGCCAGCTGTTGCACTACAGGACAAAAGTCCTAGGTTGGCTAGGCCGTTAGCTAGCAGCTTGAACTCGTGACTCAGTCTAGTCGCGAAGCCAAGTCGCCAGACCACCCTGTTTGGGAAAAAATGACTCTTCACATTCCTTTCTCACCCTACTATATATAGACCCTTATGCCCACGATACGTAGAGAGCTTCTAGAGAGAATTTTGAGAGAGAAACCCTAGAGAAAAACAAGATTGATTCATCCACAATCTTCACCTACAAGACTCTTTAAATTCCTCTACTTTCTACCTCTCCATTGATACATCCTTGAGAGGTTCTTGACCAAATCTTTTTCTCACCATACCCACGTCTGTGAGAAGGTTCTTTTGGTGCTAAGGGAAGCAGTTTGGAAGGGACCAATAGTTATTGGTTGATGCTATGGGCTATAACGGAATCCGGTAAGCTAGAGAAGAAAAAAGGTTCGGCGCAACCTCATTAGAGCAAGAAGCTTGGAGGGTTGGAGGGCTTAGGTACCTGGGTAGATTAGGCTTGGAGGGTCTATTGCTGTTCATGTATCTCAACTATATTTTTTACTGGATTATTGATCGCTTGGAGGGCGGCGGAGAGGTTTTACGCTGAGGGCTTCGGTTTCTTCTTCGATAACACATTGCCGTGTTGTCTTTGTGTTTGCATCTCTCTTCCCTTAATCTTTACCATTTAATTTCTGTTGTGGATGTGATTTTAATTGGTTTAGATTGTTTATCAATTCTGTTATAAGCTTGTTATCATTTTCCACACATACATTGTTTGATATAAAGCTTGAATTGGTAATTTGTTGTTTGGGGATCCAAATGTTCATAATGTTTTCAACGCTATTTGAACTTTCAAGTTTTTAATGGAATGGCATCGTTTTGGACTTGCTAATGCACTTTTGTCTTCTTCAATCAGATTGGTTTGTGGTTTTACACTCTCCAACAATGATAGCTTCCACTAATTTTTAAACAACGGACTTAAAATTTACAAAACGCTATTTTAAATGAGTAGCTCTTTTTATTACTTGATGGAGGATTACATTTTTTTTTTTTTTTTTTTGGGTTCACTTTTGATGAGGACTCCCAAGTGCCAATGATAGCTTCCACTTTGTCTTCTTTTGATGAGGATGAATTATAGTATTAAATTTAGCCCGACATGAATGTAGTTGACATTACAATGACTAGGGCCCTATCTCTAGAGGCCCAAAAACAAGGTCATCAATATCACACCTCTTGTTTTTTTTTTTTTTTTTTTTTTTTGGTGGATATAAAGAAAAACCATCACAATGTCGAGAATATCTAGCATGAGCAATGTTATTTACATAACAAATTTCATAATAAATTTCATACTTGTTGAATTGACATATTCTCTTTCTCTTTTTTTTTTCCTTTTTTTTTTTTTTTTTTTTTTTTAAGAATTGGTAGGCCATAATCTGAATGACCCCTTGTGATTAAACCAATCAATTAATTAGCCAAGTTGTTAATTAATCAATTAATCATGCAAACGCGTGGAAGCACAAATAAATCACCAATAAACTAATTAAGCAGCGGAAAATAAATAAGATGGTGATTTGTTTACGAATGGGGAAAACCCTTGCGGCAAAAACCCCACTGGGTGATTTTCAGGTCACCACTCCCGAAACTCCACTATTATCAAATCAAGCGGTTACAAGTAAAGGAATCCCAAGTACCTTACCAACCTACAGTTGAACCCTTACCCCAATACCCAATTGGACTTGATCTGTAGTGACAGTTCCCCCTTTTGATGCATGGCTCCCAAGTATGTGACCAACCAATTTGATGCACGGATCCCAATACGCGGCTTACTCCTTTGCACGAATCCCAGTATGTGACTAACTCTATAGCAACCCTTTGATTGTCGTAGTTGATTTGCAGCAGCTTCACATAGAAACACCAATAAGATCTTCAATGTTGGTGCAAGAGACTTTGCTTGGTTACAGAACCCAAAAGCGTACAAGAAACGCAACAAGAACTCTTTCTTCTGTAGGAGGAGGCTAGGGTTTCAAAAAGAAAACCTTATGAAGCTCTCTAGGGTTAGGTTTTTCTTTTTCCACCTCCTTTAAATACGAGTTTAATGGGCTCTCCTATTCCAAATAGGTTTACACAAACCTTGGGCTTTTCCTTGTCCAATAAGGATTATACAAACCCATAAACAAATAGCCTTTTAGAATAAAACATTGCTGGCTATAATCTGAAAATCCGTAAGCTCGATCAATCAAGACATCTATTGAGATTTGATGAATCTCGACAGATCAAGCTTCTGTCGAGGAGGTATCGTGACCTATAGATTGCACTTTTCCTGAGCAGTTCTTGAGTAATCTTCATGTCTTCAATTTAACCACTTGTGATGATCATCTTGAACCTACTAAGATTTACCCAAATACAAGTAAAGTGCGTTTTGTCAAAAGGATTAGCCAATTTACATAAATAAGTGACATATGTTCTTAACAAGTAAACACACATATGTCCTAACAGTCTCCCCCTTTGGTAATCCGTGACAAAACCATAACAAACAAATGAATATGTGAGGGAAGTCATAAATCACTCAACTCATATTCACTTGTTGAATACAATAAAATCTATCCTAACACAAACTCTTGAAAAACTTTACAAGAAGAGAGTTTATGGCAAGTAGACTTTGACAACCTGTATTTCTGAAATACTTTAAACAAAACTCATCAAGGCATCTCGTGTGAAACAGAAATAAATAGATTGCATACAAGTATAAAGAACATGTGTATAAAGATAGAAAAGAAACAACACATGAAGAGAGAGGTGAAAGAAACATACATCCACATATATAGAAAATATGTACAATGTATGTAAAACTGGTCAAAAGACCTCATATACAAGATCCATGTATCTGTAAAGAATAGAAAAGAAAATATACATCAAAACCTCACTACATCCCTAAAAAATATCAACACTCCCCCTATCAAAATGTCCTCTACTAACTCTCCCCCTAAGATGACTACTCTCATAACCCAAAACTACTCCTTTTTGTCACGAGTGACAAAGGGTAGGGTGTCATGTAGACATCTCATCAGTAGAGCTAGCATCTCCATCATCATCATCCGAAGCATCATCATCATCATCATCATCATCCTCAGAGTTTGAAACCGCTGGAGAAGGTGGTGAAGGAGTAGCCTCTTGAGCAAAACCACCCATGGTCGCCTGCCGTCGTGCAATACGACCAACATGAACATTCACCTGATACAACTTAGCGGAGAGTGTATCAAGGCGAGTGTCCATGCGCTGCAGCTGCGCCATAATGTCTCCTAGAGATACATCACCCGTAGAGGAAGAGGGAGCAGATGTAGATGGAGCTGATCTGGATGGAGCTGAACGGGAGGGAGGAGTGGAATCCGTCTGTCGCGACCTAAACTGAGCCTCACTACGTTTTATGGTAGCGGCATCTATGGCACAGATGTGTGTGAAGTGGTCGGACACTGGAAAAGGGATAGAAAAATAGCGTAAGATCCTCGTGATAGTGGAAGGAAAGATGAGCTTATCATGGGACGCCGAATCTAGGTGGACATCTATGATAGAAAGGATGAAATGAGAAGGAAAATCTATAGTAAGATGCTCTAGAAGTGATAACAAAAATCGAGCATGAGGCTCTGTGATGGAGTTGTAGTGAGAGAGTGGATGGAGTACAAAAGTCATCACCATGTTTAGAAATCTAGGACCTTTAGCAAAAGGCCTACATGATGTGTATTGATGCTCACCCCAATCAGTAGGACGCTGACAAAAGGCAGAGATGAGCTCATCTTTGGACACAGTCCGCAGACGTTCACAGGAAGGATAGTCAGGAAAATATGTCCTAGGAACACTAAGTACATCCGCAACTAGCTACGGTGTAACAGGGATGCGCGTACCTCAAACTCAAGTGAAAAAGAGAGGTATTGAACGATCTATCCCGTGCATGTTGGAGTAAAACTCCTGAATGAGCACGAGAGGACAAGTGACCGAGACGTCACACAGTGACTCCCATCCCCTACTGTGAATGACAAAGGGAAGGTCAGTGTCGACGAAGTCTGCCAAAATGACTTGGCATTCCGAATGAACACCTCGTATAGAAAAGTTCTCAGAAAATGCCTTGTGGACATCTCCATCACAGAATCGAAGGTTAAAAGGAGCAGAATCAGAAGAAGAGGAAGCTCCAGAACGCAGAGGGTTCCAAGCCAGAGTAGATTTACACTTAGGTGCCATAGACACTACTAACGTAAATAGAATGAGAGAGAGAAAGAAAGAGACAATCAGAAAAGTCCCAAAGCAATTCAAATATATCAAATATATTGAATAGAGAGTACGTATGCGGTATGCATGGGGATGCATAAACATGTGACATGCAAAAGAAATTTCATCATGGGCTCAGCCCAATCCAAACGTACCAGTACACAAACATAGTACACACATCTAAATGCATGAAAATACCATTCTAATGAAAATGTGATGCAATGCATGACATTTTGAACACATTTAAATGAAAACCCATCCCAAAATTTCAAGAAAAACTCATTAATTTTGAAAAACCCCAAAATTTTTCAAAAACCCCAAAACCTAAGATTCAAAACATGAAATGCATGAAGAATGAAGGAAAAAGAGATCATACCAAGTGATTTGAAGCAAGGAAGGGCTGAAAATCATGTGGATTGAAGGTTTTGAGTGAGAAAGCTGAGTTTAGGAGGTGAACAGTCTCAGACAGATTGAGAGAGATCGAGAAAATGAGAACCGGATCGCGAACAGAGCTTATATAGGAACCTCAGTAAATCTCGACAGATGAGGTATCGAGAGGTGTCGAGACATCTGTCAAGGAAGGTGTCGAGAAAATGCACGTCGACAGCTACAGGTGTCGAGAAGGTATCGAGGAATGAACACCAGAACCAAGAACAGAAGCTCGATCGATCGACAAGGTATCGAGGAGGTATCGAGAAGATAGGAACTTTCTCGATTGATCCACCAGGTGTCGAGATTGCGATAAGAAAAGGCTTGAGAACCTCGACAGATAACCAGGTGTCAAGGAGGTGTCGAGACATCTTTAAAAAGAGTTTTTCGAGAAGTGAAAAACACAGACATGAATGCAATTCAACATACACCTCAACCATAGATCCAATCAACATATAAAGCACTCAAAAACATCTCTCGACAAGAATTTTAGCACATGGATCCTCAAAAACACACACACACACACTAAACAAGTCTAACCAATTTTATATTTCAAAAACAAGTCAAGACAGTTTAGTGAGCATACATTAGCACATGTAAACACTTGTGATGGCCAAATCACATTGTACCTGCACATGTATCAAGAGTAGCAAAGAATATTGCGTGTTGTGTGTGAAAAACATCGCAAGATTGCATATGTGTATACATGTTATGACGATCTGAGATATGAGAAAATAACTTTAACTCACACACAATCATAACTGTTTGATAGGGACTATCACCTTTGAGGTACATCCTATAACTCCCACATCTCCTAGAAAACACACTTGCAATCATATTTAAAGTATTTTAATCTTTTTGCTTTTTATTTTCTTTGCATATTTTCTTTTAAGCATATCATGCATAAGCATAAAAAGAGAGAAAAGAAATACCCAACATGTCAAGCATAGACATTGCACTTTTGCTATGCCAAAGCATACGGATGTCTTTGATACTGCACTTTTGCTATGCCGAAGCATACAGGTGTCATACTATGATTGGCGGGCAATAGTGGTGAGATGGTCATTTATGCCTTTCTCTTAGGATTTTCTAGTCCTACCCGTCAAAAAGAGTGATATGAGTGTTAAGTTTAAGAGATAACTTAATCTTACTCATCACAAACAAGATCCACAAAGCTCACTTGCTTAGTTGTGCATAGAGATGCTCATCTAAACTACAAGAGATACAAAGTTTAGAAAACTTTGTTTCATTGGCCATCCAAGGTACACAAGTACCAAAGTACACAAAACACACACTGTTTTTGTATTTTTCAATTTTTCAATTTTATTTATTTATTTATTTATTTTTATATCAAAAAAAAAAAAAACTGAAAATAAACAAACAAAAACATGTTAAACAAACAAGAAAGCATGAAAGAAAGATGCTTATGCATGAAGGCATGATAGTGAGATGCAAATGCATGAAAATATGATTTCAAAAGCATATAAGAAATCAAGTAAAGAAAGTCCTACTTTAGATAGAAAGAATTAAAGCAAAGGACAAACAGAAAAGACAATTAAGTCTTAGGATCCTTTATCACCCACATAGCACGAGTCTTTGGCCGTGAAGATGAAAGACACGTGTTCTAGTATGATTACTAAAGGACATAGAGGAATAAGAATTCCCCTGAAATTGAGTCAAAAAGCTCAAAGCTTTTAATAACTCACCAAGAATAGGTACAGAGCCTTTAGACAAAGGGTGAGACCTATTTGACACTCGCTTATGAGGAAACAACTTGAAACAATTAGGGCGAGTGTGACCAGAATCACCACAATGGTGACAAACATGAGTAGTTTTAGAGCCACTCGGCTTCCTAGAAGGAGGTCTAACCTTAGAGGTTGACAACTTAGGACAATTTGGCCTATATGACCAACAATATGACAATGATGACAAGTGGGGACAAATTCAGAATTTTTATTCAACCTAGGAGGAGTTTTAGACATAGGTTTGGAAACTTCACCGTTAACATCAGAATTTTTACCATTGTCTATCCTAGCAATATTAGCCTTCAACTCTTCATTATTCTTTTTAAATGGGGGAACGTAAAAATCTTTTTCTTTTGAGTTAGGCTCAACAACAAGGTTGGCACTAGTTAATTTTTCAACTTCAGTTTTAAATTCAACTAGTTGCTCTTCCAAACTCTTAATTTTGTCCACCTGAGATGAAATTTGATTTTTAAAATTCTCATTCAAATTATTGGCTTCATCCAATTTTGCAATCAAATCATCTTTTTCAAGCTTGACCTTTTTAACTTTAGCTTTTAATTTTGTAGAATATTCAAGAGATTTCATACAAAAATTATAAAGCTTGCAATAGGCATCTTGAATATCATCATCATCATTCAACATAAGATCATGCAAATCAAAACAATCAAGAGTTTCCATGACAACAGGGGTCAATGGATCAACACAGCAAAGATTAAAACCTAATCCGAGTGTGCCTGCTTTGATACCACTTGATAGGCCACAATCTGAATGACCCCTTGTGATTAAACCAATCAATTAATTAGCCAAGTTGTTAATTAATCAATTAATCATGCAAACGCATGGAAGCACAAACAAATCACTAATAAACTAATTAAGCAGCGGAAAATAAATAACACGGTGATTTGTTTACGAATGGGGAAAACCCTTGCGGCAAAAACCCCACCGAGTGATTTTCAGGTCACCACTCCCGAAACTCCATTATTATCAAATCAAGCAGTTGCAAGTAAAGGAATCCCAAGTACCTTACCAACCTACAGTTGAACCCTTACCCCAATACCCAATTGGACTTGATTTGTAGTGACAGTTCCCCCTTTTGATGCATGGCTCCCAAGTACGTGACTAACCAGTTTGATGCATGGATCCCAGTACGCGGCTTACTCCTTTGCACGAATCCCAGTACATGACTAACTCCACAGCAACCCTTTGATTGTTGTAGTTGATTTGTCGCAGCTTCACATAGAAACACCAATAAGATCTTCAATGTTGGTGCAAGAGACTTTGCTTGGTTACAGAACCCAAAGGCGTACAAGAAACGCAGCAAGAACTCTTTCTTCTGTAGGAGGAGGCTAGGTTTTCAGAAAGAAAACCTTATGAAGCTCTCTAGGGTTAGGTTTTTCTTTTTCCACCTCCTTTAAATAGGAGTTTAATAGGCTCTCCTATTTCAAATAGGTTTACACAAACCTTGGGCTTTTCCTTGTCCAATAAGGATTATACAAACCCATAAACAAATAGCCTTTTAAAATAAAACATTGCTGGCTATAATCTGAAAATCCGTAAGCTTGATCGATTGAGACATCTATCGAGATTTAATGAATATCGACAGATGGAGCTTCTGTCGAGGAGGTATCGAGACCTGCAAATTGCACTTTTCTTGAGCAGTTCTTGAGTAATCTTCATGTCTTCAATTTAACCACTTGTGATGATCATCTTGAACCTACTTAGATTTACCCAAATACAAGTAAAGTACGTTCTGTCAAAAGGATTAGCTAATTTACATAAATAAGTGACATATGTTCTCAACAAGCGAACACACATATGTCCTAACAAGAATCATATTGATATTGATTCTTATAAAGGTTTAATATTAAAACTATTTTATTAACTATTATTAACAACTTACTGCCTTATATATGTGTAAAATTTGTTGTCAATTTTGATCGTGTTTCTAGACTTATTATATCGCCGGTTTTATGTGGGAACTTTCTCCATACATCAATTCTTCTGGTCTTACAAAAAGAAAAAGAGAGCAATTTAATTGAATTTGTTGAATCCAATACTAGAATAAGTCAAATGAAACAAACATCAATTATTGAATTGACGTTTACCAAAAAAAAAATTTATTGAATTAGCATTCGCTCTAGAGTGGGGCTCAGCATGCATGTAATTGACTTTTCCTTTGTGTCATTGTCAACTCAATTAGTGATAAGACCAGGCAAACAAATCGGGAAGATTGGATTTGGATTCGACTTGACTGGCTTTGGGTTTGATCAAGTTCGGGTTAATTCTAGTGGCATTACCTTCCTTAACCCTTCTTTCTTTTAAAAAATTCAATGAAATATTATTATTATTATTAAAATGAGTGTTATTTTAGCTTTGAACATATATGAAGGGTGTTATTTTTTCTCCATCGCGTTTGTCCTCATTGTCTCTAAGCTAGCCCTTATGTGCTAACCAGCCAAATCTATATAGAATGTGACAGGTTATTTAGACCCCATAAACAACCAGATTGCGTAGCCTAGATTAATTAGCCAAGTTGTTACTTAGTCAAATTAAGCAATTCTAGGTTAAAACAATCCAAACAATCATATCAAGAATAATAATGCTGCGGAAAATAAATAACACAAGATATGATCACCCAGGAAACCACACGGTAAAAACCTGGGGAGGATTTGACCCACCGATCCTCAAGGCTAACCTAAATTCACTATGAAAGAATTGAAGTTCATACAAAAGGACTACAAGCTCCCCGCTCGACTTCCTAATGCTACCCAGCAGTAGAACTTCCTGACACGACCACGCGCAGGCTCCGAATCCACGGACTACTTCTTTCTTGAATTCCTCAATCAGCTACAAGCTCCCCGCTTGCTTTTCTTTTAAGTTCCAATGGTTGCAACAGTAATAATCTTCAAGATGTTGAAATTATCTCTACCATGAAAACCCTAAGTTTTATGTAAAGGAAAGCTCCTCAAAGATCTCACAAGAGATTCACACAAAACAGCAATGTATGAGCAACAATACAATATGCACAACCTTCAAAAACGTGGCTAGGGTTTAGTTTATATACCTAGGGTAAAAACATAAAACCCTAAACGTTTAATGAAGTAGGGCTGAGTTGGAAATTCTGCAGAAAATTCAACCTGTGCGATTTTCGATCGATCGAGTCTATTCTTCGATCGATCGAGCCAGGCCGAAAGTCCCAAGTACTTCTGCAGCCACTCGATTCCAACTTTACAAGAATAAACCAACTTTGAGCAAGTCTAAATAAGACTAAATACAATGTTTTGATCATGGTTTGCCAACATTACAAATTAGAGTTCTAAATACATAAAATCCTAAGACCTTAGAACCTAACAAACTCCCCCTTTGGCAATCCGTAACAAAACCTTAACTAACAGCTCAAAGTTTTACAAATGAAAAGCCCTTTACAAAGATAATGCTCATAAAATTCAATTCAGCCTAACTACTATCCATAGTTGCAAGTGTAGACAGCAGCTTAGTTGAATCAACCTGTATAATCCTGAAATACTCAACAAACGCATAAACGCATGTGTGACAGAAAAGAGTAAAACAACAGGTATAACATTCTTGTAAGATTCACACAACACAAAATAAAGACATATATGAATGAACAACTCATAAATATAAGTCAATAAGCAGTGAATCACAAAACAACAAGAATCAATGAAAATGAATATAACATGTATATCAATCAATGTTACTCCCCCTAACATGAATATCCCCAAATACAATCTAAAAACTCCACAAGCTCCTCTAAAACAAGAAAAACTCCCCCTAACTACAAAAACACACTACAAGTCAAAAACTCCACTCCCCCTTTTTGTGACGGAATGCCAAAGGGCAATCACAAGTCGCCATCAAAAGGAGGTGGTGAGTGTGAATGAAGACGTGCAAAATCAGCTCGGAGAGCACGAATCTCGTCCATCAAGTCCACCAAAATCTGACCATGAGCCGCCTGAACGGTCATGACAGTCTCCAAAGTACGACGAACATCGAAGTTGGCCGAAGGAGGTGGAGGAACATCAGCAGCAGCATCATCATCACCAACTGGATCAGTAATATCCTCACCAGCAAGACCTGCAGAAGAAGAAGGAGAAGGTGCGCTACTAGAGGGCTCAGACCTAGAGTGTTTAGAACCAGCTCGAAGATGAGCGGCCCTTTGTCTAAGAAAAGACGCACCTATAGGAGCTATCACATGAACAGGCTCAGAGGAAGGAAAGCCACTAAGATCAAGATAGAGAAGAATCCTATGAATGAAAATAGGATGTACAAGAGCATGAGCAGTAGAGGAACTCCTATAAACTTTGTTCAAAGAACGAAGAAAAAGATGGGGAAAGCTAATAGGAGCATCAGTAACTAGAGCATACAAAAATACACACCTCTTAAGAGGAATAGTGTGAACATGGGAAATAGGCCAGATAGAATGACATGCTATCCTAAAGAACAAATAATGTAACCCGGAGAGCTCAGCAGAAGTGATCCGAGGATCAGAACCCCACTGGACAGTAGTACCAGTGATGTAAGACAAAACATCGCTAATCTCGGGAGACTCAGCATAAGGATAGACAGGATGCTGGACCAATGGTACCCCTAGAGCATCAGCCACTACCCGAGGAGTAATGGTGTACTCTACGCCTCGTATCCAACTCTTGACTAGAGTGTTGGAATCATAGATGCGGATAGAGATGTTTGAATAGAACTCTCTAATCAAGGCAGAAGGTGGAGGAGGATCAGAAACATCCACCAAGGGTAACCAACCCCGACGCTCAAAATTTGCCCTAATGGCAGGATCAAGTTCATCTAACCGCACAGAACGCTCAGCCCAAATCTTTCTCTTAAGGTTTAGCGTCTCAAAAATCTCTTGGTTTTTCTCACTCGAAAACTTCTCAATATCAAAGGATGGAGGGGGTGAAGGAGAAGGTGAGGGAACATTCCTACGGGCTCTAGTCTTCCTAGGCATAGTGCTAAGGAAAGGACAGAGACACAAAGAGAAAACCACAAAGAATAAGAGAAAACAAAACCAAGGGCAGACTGCAAATTAGCACAATAAAGAATATAGAACAAAAATCTATATGATGCATGAACAATAAAATATTGTGATGCATGATCTAATGCAGTAAACAATTAAGTTTAATTGAGAGTAATTTGACAAAATTGGCTTGAACTAGGAATTTCTATCAAAAATCCCAAAAATTTGAAAACCACTTGTTGAATTTTTTAAACAAATTGATGAATTGAGCATCACATAACACAACTCACAGAGTATAATGCTTAATTACATCCAAACAATAAACCAATTTCATCAAATTCAACTCAATTTCACAAAAGTCCCAATTCGGATCAAGAACAAACCCTAGAATTTTCAATTTTTCACCAAACTTAAAATTGATCAAATTAACCACCAAGGATCATTTTCATGATGTGTCCCCACAAAAACCCAATGATCAATTGCATAAATTATGGCTTGAAACAAAAGAAAATCCCAAAATAGCATATTGCGAAAATCGCCCCTAAATGCATGAAAAAATGAAAATAAATTCAAAAAGAAGGGCAAAAGGGTCTTACCGGCTTGAGGAAAAAGAGATCTTGCAAAAACAACGGAGGAAAACGACAAAAATCTCTAAGGTGGAGCCTTGCCAACGCGGAGAGAGAGAAAAACTTTGAAAAGTTTTGAATAGAACCTTTGAAAAAGTCAGAACTGATCTTTTAAAAAAGCTTTTCCACGATATTCGATCGATCGAAAATTACATTCGGTCGATCGAAAAGCACAGTCATTTTAAGACAAATGAGAGCACTTTTTCGATTGATCGAAAAACAGGCTGGATCGATCGAAATGGGCAGAGGCTCACTAAATTTTGGAAAAATCACAGTTTTTGAAAAACACAAGCCGAATTTTGAAAATAACTCCTCAAAGCATTAAATTGAAGAAACAAAATGCATGAATATGAGATGAAATGCTTTTTTCAAAAACCCAAAATTTTGAACCCAATTTTTTTAAAACAGATTTCAATCAAATTCCCATTGAATTTTCTCAAGCAACAAATATGTTGTGCATAAATCTCAAGATATTTTCAAACTTGGTTGGTCAGACCAAAAACACACACTAGCAGGTACAGAGTTTAACAAAGAGTAACTTGTGTAGTGTGTGATACTAGCCAAAATCTTGAGATACATGTGAGGTGATATGTGAATAGTAATCAATCACAAAGTCTACAAAATTCATCACATAGAATTCAAAAGAGACTATCACCTAAAGAGTTACATCCTATATCTCCCACATCTCCTAGAACAAAAGCTTGCAATCATGTAAGTTTCTTGTATTTTGCCCCATTATTTAGGTGAAATTTGGCATCAAGCCTAATAGTACACACCGGTTTGAATTAAGTGAATTGGCATCAAGCTTAATAGTACACACCAGTTTTAATTACTAAGCATTTAACAGAGGCTACACCTTATGTTCTTTTTGTGCATGTGCTACACTTTCTCGAGCACAAAATCTTATGATATGCACTAAGGTGTTCATGATTGGCTAGTGAACAGTGGTGAGATGGTTATTTATGCCTTTCTCAAATGGATCAAGTCCGACAGTCAAATAACATGTGACTTCAAGATCAAGACAAAGTAATTAATAACCATAAACATCTTTCCCACACAACATGCACTACAAAGCTTCAACTAGTAAAGTGCAATAAATAAGCTCATCAAAGCTAAACAAGGTACATAAGACATGTTATGTGTAAATAAATTGACCAACCTTGTTTTCAAAAAATCAAGAAAAATCATGTTAAACATAATTTTTGCTTCCTCCTTTTCCCTTTTTTTATTTTTTTATTTTTTATTTTTTTTATTTTTAAAAGAGAAAACAAATAAATCCTAGAATGAAATGCATGAATGTAATGCAATGCAAGTCCTAGAACAAAAAAAAAAAAAAAAAAAAAAACAAAGAACAATGGTCACAAAAGAATAGAGCAATGAAGCACAAGGACCATGTCAGAAAGACTCAATTAGTTCGAGTCTTTTGCATCCAAAACTTTTTAGATGCACCACGAGCATTGGAGTTCTTATTCACATTCGAGTGATTACCAACTCCAGGATTGGAATAAAGGTTTAACACCTTTACCAATTCACCAATTAATGCCATAGGATCTTGTGCTTGAGGCACAGGCACTTTTGGTTTATTTGCTCTCTTATCAGCTTAAAGCTTGTAACAGTTAGGACGAATGTGTCCAGACTTACCACAATAATGACAAACCCAAGCAGGTTTACCATGCATCTTGTCCTTAGATTTGGTAGGCTCCTTAGGTTTAGATTCTCTTAAGTCTACCCTAATCTTCTTAGGTGGTGAAACTTCTACAGGTTTAACTACCTCACTCACAGAAGGTTTAGAAGAAGAAGAAGGAACAAAAGTAGTGGAATGTGGTCCAGAATCAAAGATGCTTTCAACATATCCTAACCCAGTTTTATCAGATGGATACTTTTGAACATTCAGCATGTGATCAAGTTTAGAACTAGCAGATCTAGCAACAGATAAATCATGTTCCAAAGTTCTAACTTTATCAAGTAAAAGCATGTTCTCAGATTTAACATTATTCAAAAGCTCATTAGCATCAAACAGTTTAACAAGCAAATTTCTCTTTTCAAGCTCAAGAGAATCAATTTTCTTTAGGCCAAGTTCAACTTTCATAGCATCCTTTGCAGCAATTTTGCAAAGTTTGTTATAGGCCTCTTGAAGATCTGCATCTTCAGAGAGTTCCCCATCAGAAGAGTTCTCTTCAGCAGATATGCTTTCATTGACTATAGCAGTAGCCGTGAAAGCAATGAAGTTTCCATCCTTGTCACCACCGGACTCATCATCAGAAACCTCATTATCACTAAGGGTTACAGCCATAGCTTTACCCTTAGTCCTCAAGAATGTAGGACATTCAGATTTCACATGACCATACCCTTGACAGCCAAAACACTGAGGACCCAAAGAGTTATTAGAAGATTGACCAAAATTTTCTCTAGGTTTTTCAAAATTGTTAACCTTAATGGGATCATTCTTCCTAAAATTTCTAGGTTCAGCAGTGTATGTACCTCTTGCCTTTCTATTTGTATTCCTAAGAAAGTTCTTAAAGTTTTTGGCAAGATAGGCAATCTCTGTAGCAGAGAGCTTATCATCAAATCCACCATCATCAACATCATCAACTGACTTAAGAGCCATTGATTTGGATTTGTTCACTTTAGGTAGGTCAGACTCATAGGATTGAAGAGATCCTACAAGCTCATCAACAGGGATGGAGTCCACATCCTTGCTTTCAGTGATGGCAGTCACTTTGGGTCTAAAGTCTTCAGTTAAAGATCTAAGAATCTTCCTGACAATCTTAGGTTGATCATAGATTTCACCCAAATTAAAAGCAGAATTAACAATATCATTCAGTTTGGCATAAAATTCATCAAAGGATTCATCATCAGACATCCTAATGCTTTCAAACCTAGAAGTTAATTGCTGCAGTTTGTTTATCTTAACTGCCTTTGTGCCTTCATGCACAGTTTGGAGGATTTTCCAAGCAGTATGAGCAACCTCAACATTAGAGATCCTCTTAAATTCCTCCATAGAAACAGCATTAAAGATGGCATTCATAGCTTTGCTATTGAATCCAGCTGCTTCTTTTTGAGAAGTTTGCCACTCACTCATAGGAGTAGCGGGCTTCTCCCATCCGTATTCAACGGAATTCCAAACCCTTTCATCAATGGATTTCAGGAATGCTTTCATCCTTACTTTCCAATAAGCATAATTGTTCCCATCAAAATGAGGAGGAACAAACAGAGCGTGTCCATGCTCCATGACAACAGGGGTCAAGGATCAGCTCAGAGATTAAAAATCTCAAACAAAAAGAGCTACCCGCTCTGATACCACTTGACAGGTTATTTAGACCCCTTAAACAACCAGATTGCGTAGCCTAGATTAATTAGCCAAGTTGTTACTTAGTCAAATTAAGCAATTCTAGGTTAAAACAATCCAAACAATCATATCAAGAATAATAATGCAGCGGAAAATAAATAACACAAGATATGATCACCCAGGAAACCACACGGTAAAAACCTGGGGAGGATTTGACCCACCGATCCTCAAGGCTAACCTGAATTCACTATGAAAGAATTGAAGTTCATACAAAAGGACTACAAGCTCCCCGCTCGACTTCCTAATGCTACCCACCAGTAGAACTTCCTGACACGACCACGCGCAGGCTCCGAATCCACGGACTACTTCTTTCTTGAATTCCTCAATCAGCTACAAGCTCCCCGCTTGCTTTTCTTTTAAGTTCCAATGGTTGCAACAGTAATGATCTTCAAGATGTTGAAATTATCTCTACCATGAAAACCCTAAGTTTTGTGTAAAGGAAAGCTCCTCAAAGATCTCACAAGAGATTCACACAAAACAGCAATGTATGAGCAACAATACAATATGGACAACCTTCAAAAACGTGGCTAGGGTTTAGTTTATATACCTAGGGTAAAAACATAAAACCCTAAACGTTTAATGAAGTAGGGCTGAGTTGGAAATTCTGCAGAAAATTCAACCTGTGCGATTTTCGATTGATCGAGTTTATTCTTCGATCGATCGAGCCAGGCCGAAAGTCCCAAGTACTTCTGCAGCCACTCGATTCCAACTTTACAAGAATAAACCAACTTTGAGCAAGTCTAAATAAGACTAAATACAATGTTTTGATCATGGTTTGCCAACATTACAAATTAGAGTTCTAAATACATAAGATCCTAAGACCTTAGAACCTAACAGAATGTCTCCTATGGTGGGGTTTGAATAATTTAATTGGACTTTTTATTTGTTATTTTATATAGAAGTTCAATCCTAAAAGTTTTTATTCTGGTATGGTATGGGATTTTTTTGGCCCATCAACTTGGAACCAATACTGGAAATGGAATCAGATTCCGCAATGGATGTCTCATTTATTATTCTCAATATTTTAGCATATTTTTTCCACTCGAAACAACAACCATTCTCTCCCGCAGCACTTCTCTGCTTCTATTAAGTCCTATACTCGGCATTTTCTCTTTCCAGTCTTATCAATTTATATGTGCTAACAACTTTTCTATGATTTTTAAATCCTAAAGTTACATTATTTTCTGAGATTATTTTTTGTTGTATTTTCCTATTTTTCGATTTATTTTGATGCACATTGTTAGTGTATAGATTAGGCTAGATTAGCCCATTGGGCTTAGCCCAGTATACCTTACTTGTACTGCACTCATATTACTTGTACTGCACACATACCTAGCCTATATAAGGCTCTCTTTTGTACATTATTTTGTACACATCAATATACAGACTATTCAGTCTTTCTCTCACTTTATATTGTTAACATGGTATCAGAGCCTTTCTTTTGATTTTTTGGTTCCTGTGGACGTCTTTGACGTTCTTCCGCTTCCCTCGCCTTCATCCAGTAGTCACTGTCAGAAGCAAGTCACTGCTATCACGCCCACAACCCTAGAACACTCGGATTTCGTCAGTTTATTGATCAAACCGCCAAAGTCAAGGCACACATGGGCAGATCTGACAATCCCAAGCAAAACCCAACCAAGAATGGCCAGAAACCATCTCTCACATGCTCCCACGCGCCAGCTAAAGTTTTTGCCTCACGAGCATGCGCCACCACGCGCCATCTTCCTTTCACATGCACCGAATCGTCTCCATCACGCGCTTTCACGCGCCTACCCTATACCGCATCCTGCCACGTCAACCCTAGAGTGACGTCACACAGCCACATCAATATCCCACGTCAGCATACGTCAGCATCTAGCCATTGACCGTTGACCGAGCCGTTGACCGTTGACCAGACTGTTGACTGTTGACTTTGACCAAAGTTACAATTTTTCAACAGGGCCTATCTTGCTCAATTTTTCGCATGGATTCTGATTTTGGGCTCCGTTTCTTTATTTGAGGTCTCTAAATCCCACCTTTTGGTCATTTTCTTCATTATGGCTCAACAAAACGAACGAGATATCATTCGTCCTATCACCATTATGTTGAATGGTCTTACTAGCTATCATGCATGATCTCAGAATATGACTGTCTTTCTCAAAGGTCGTAAACTATGGAGATATGTGACTGGTTCAATTCCTAAGCCAGTACCAAACCCTAAGTCCAAAGCCACAGCTGCTGAAGATGCCTCCAAGACTGCTGATGATTATGAAGAACGCCTAGAGGAATGGGAGAGTATTCAGAGTAAGATCTTGTCTTGGTTTATCAATACATCTATTCCCTCCATTCATAATTTTCTTCCTCGTCTTGAAACTGCTGAGGCTGCTTGGAAATTTTTGGCCGATCGTTATAATTGTACAAATGATTCAAGCTTGGAGTTCCATATTGAATCAAAACTTTATCAAATGTGCTAAGAGCCAAGTCAGTCTATTTTTTATTTTTATTCTGAGACTTCTACTATGTGGGAACAACTCTTTGCTGCAGATCCTCCACTAGTGTGTTCTAAGGACATTGAGCTATTTGTCAAATATCGGGATCGCCATAAATTTATGCACTTCATGATGGGTTTACGTGAGGATTTTGAGCCTACTAGGGCTTCTCTGCTTAGCCGGTCTCCTACTCCTTCTCTTGATACTGCAGTCAAGGAGCTCATTTCTGAGGAGAACTGGCGGCCTACTTATCACATGTCATCATCTGATCATGTATTGGCTACACTATCTCCACAGCCTCCCATTACTGCATTCACTGCTTCTCCACGAATAAATTCTGGGCGTCCCACCTCTCAGTCTTCCAAAGGTACTCACTGCAAGTTTTGCCGTGCTAAAGGCCACGACATCTCAGTTTGTCGCAAATTGCAGAAATTTGTGCAAGAGCAGAATAAAGTTTCTCTTCCTCAAGCAGCTGCTGTATGTCCTTCAGATCCATCGGTTCCTGTAGGTTCATCTTTGGCTTCCTCACTTACTACAGCTAATATTGAAGCAGTTGTTCAACAAGTTTTATCCCCCACTTCCACTGCATTTTCTGTCACCTCAGGTAAACAACCTTGGTTTTTTGATACTGCATGTTGTAACCATATGACTCCTGATGAATCCCAATTTTCTGATAAGGCACCCTTAGAACATCCAATCACCATTTACACTGCCGATGGAACTCCTATGCCTGTTAGTCATAAAGGAAAAATCTCTTCTCCTTGTTTGTCCCTTAGTGACACTTTTCATATCCCAAAGTTATCCCTCAATTTGCTTTCTGTTGGTCAACTTTGTGAATTAGGCGTAGATCTTCTATTTACTGATCATGGTGTGGATGTGCAGGATCCCTGGACGGGTCAAGTGCTTGGAACAGGCCGTAAGGTTGGTCACATGTTTGAGGTTCATGACTTGAAGATTCCTTCACAAGTTATTTCTACAGCTACTACCACTGCCACCCTCTCACCTGATCTATGGCATACTCGTCTTGGTCATCCATCCTTATCTCGTCTTCAGTTGTTATCTTCTCAAGGTCATTTAGGTTCAGTTTAGTTTCAAAAATCTGATTGTACTTTATGTCATTTTGGAAAACAAATTAAATTACCCTTTAATAATAGTGACTCATTTTCTTCTGCACCTTTTGATCTTATACATTCTGATATTTGGGGTCCTGCACCTATTCCCACTGAGGGGGGATCTAGATATTTTGTTATATTTGTGGATGATTTTTCTCGATATACTTGGATTTATCTGCTTCACCATAGGTCTGAACTTGTGTCTATTTACCAAACATTTCATAAAATGATTGAAACACAGTTTAATCGCACCGTCAAAGTCTTATGATCAGATAATGCTCAAGATTATAATGATAAATCTTTCCTATCCTTTTTAGACAGTCATGGTACCCTTCCTCAGTAGTCTTGTCCTTACACCTCTCAACAAAATGGTCGTGCAGAACAAAAACATCGTCACATTCTTGATGTTATCCGCACCCTTCTCATTTTTGCCTCTCTTCCTGAGCGCTTTTGGAGTGAGGCTACACTCACTGCTATGTACAGCATTAATCGTATTCCTTCACCAACTACACATAACAAATCTCCATTCGAGCTTTTCTACGGTCAAACTACTAACTACTCATCTCTTTGAGTTTTTGGTTGTGCTTGCTTTGTCTCTCTTCCTCCTCATGAACGAACAAAGCTCCAGCCTCATGCTCGTCTCTGTTGTTTCCTTGGTCATGGTGTATCTCAAAAGGGGTTTCGCTGCTATGATCCCATTTCTTGTCACCTTCGTGTCTCCCGTCATGTTGAGTTTTGGGAACATCGTCCTTTCATAAGTCTTCATCAGTTTCCTATGTCCTCTCCCTCAGAGTCTCCCATTTTTACTGATCTTTTCCTCCCTTTCTATCCTAAACTTGTTGAGGATTCTTCGACATCGGCTGCCTCTCCAGACGACTCATCTCCGGTTCTGTCCCCAGCATATGACCCGCCTGTCTTGGATCTTGTGGCACCCCCCTCTCCTAAGCCTCCTGTTGGTCTTGAACTTCATCGTCCCACTCGGGTAAGCATTCCTCCCCCTTATCTCACTGATTATCACTGCTCTTTTGCTCTTGCCACCCTCTATGAACCTCACACCTATCATGAGGCCCATACTGACCCTCTTTGGCAGCAAGCTATGAACGAAGAACTAGATGCCCTTCATAAGAATCACACTTGGGATATGGTTGATTTGCCTCCTGGTCAGTCTGTAGTAGGTTATATGTGGGTTTACAAGATCAAGACCAAGTGATGGATTTGTTGAATGGTACAAGGCTAGCCTAGTTACCAAGGGCTTTACTCAGGAGTATGGCATTGACTATGAGGAAACATTTGCTCCTGTTGCTCGCCTTACATCTGTCAGATGTCTCATTGCTATGGCTGCTATTCGCCGTTGGCCTCTTTATCAAATGGATGTGAAGAATGCTTTCCTCAATGGAGACCTTCAAGAAGAAGTATACATGCAACCACCCCCTGGATATCCACACGCAGGCAGTCAAGTTTGTCGCCTTCGCCATGCTCTTTATGGCCTCAAGTAGGCTCCTCAAGCTTGGTTTGAAAAGTTTAGCTCAGTTGTTGCTCAGTAGGGTTTCACTTTGAGTCCTCATGATACTAGTCTCTTTATCTGAAGATCCTCTGCTAGTATCACTCTTATTCTTCTTTATGTTGATGATATGATTATTACTGGAGATGATTCTGTGAGTATTCGCTCTCTTCAGCACTTCCTTAGTCAGCATTTTGAGATGAAAGATCTGGGCACTCTCAGTTATTTTCTTGGGCTTGAGGTTACCTTATCCTCTGATGGATACTATCTTTCCCAAGCTAAATATGCTTCTAATCTTCTCTCCAAAGCTGGTATCACCGACAATAAGACTGTTTCCACTCCATTGGAATACAATGCAAAGCTCACATCCTTGGATGGTGAACCTATATTCGATGCTACTCACTATCGTCAGTTGGTTGGTAGTCTGATCTATCTCACTGTTACTCATCCAGATATTTCACATGTCGTGGGTATGGTTAGTAAGTTCATTGATGCCCCTTGTTCTATCCACTATGCTGCTATTCTTCGGATTCTCCGATATGTCAAGGGCACACTTTGTCTTGGCCTACATTACTCCTTTCGGTCTTCTCTTGAGCTTCATGCTTATTCAAATGCAAATTGGGTAGGTGATCTAACTGATCAATGCTCTATCACAGGTTTTTGTTTCTTGTTGGGTACTTCACTTGTCTCGTGGAGTAGCAAGAAGCAGCATGTTGTTTCCCGTTCCAGTACTGAGGCTGAGTATCGTGCCCTTGCCGACACCACCTGCGAGCTTGTCTAGCTTCGCTGGCTCTTGGCTGACATGGATGCTCCACAGCCCACTGCTACTCCTCTTTATTGTGACAATCGTAGTGCTATCTACATTGCTCATAATGATGTCTTCCACGAATGCACCAAGCACATTGAGATCGACTGCCACATCACTCGCAAGCATCTCAAGAAAGACAATCTCAAGTTGTTCTCCATCTCCTCTGTTGATCAGCCTGCTGATATCTTCACCAAGTCTCACCCGCCTAGTCATCTTCGAGATCTTATATCTAAACTCCATTTGGCTTCCTCCTTTCTACCTCAAGTTTGAAGGGGGATGTTAGTGTATAGATTAGGCTAGATTAGCCCATTGGGCTTAGCCCAGTATACCTTACTTGTACTACATTCATATCACTTGTACTGCACACATACCTAGCCTAGATAAGGCTCTCTTTTGTACATTATTTTGTACACATCAATATACAGACTATTCAGTCTTTCTCTCACTTTATATTGTTAACACACATAAATTTATGAGAGTTTGTTTAGACCCCTTAAACCAGATTGTTTAACCTAATTTATTAATCAAGTGATTACTTAGATTAATTTTCATATCTAGGTTAAAACAAATAAATCACATCATGCAAAGTTGCAGAAAAGTAAATAACACCATGATATGATTACCTAGGAAAACTAATGAAACTAACCCGTTTCAAGGTAAAAACCTGGGGAGGATTTGACCTAGCTATCCCCAAGGTAAACCAAATCCACTATAAGAGAATTGATGTTTTTACAAAAGATTTAACCCTAAATCTAATGCTACCTCATGTAGTAACATACTGATACGACCACGTGCAAGTTCCAAATCCACGGACTCCTTCTTTTCTTGGATTACCAGCAACACAAGCACACCCTTGCTTGTGACTTTGAGAATCCACTCAAAAGTTTCAGATCACCATCAGTAGTTGATCTTGAATGCAACAACTAGTTCTACCAATCCTTGTGTTAGGACATATGTGGAACTTGTTAGAACATATGTTTTTGTAATTGGCTAATCCTTTGACAAAACACACTTTACTTGTAATTGGGTAGATCTAGGATGAGTTTAATACTTCAAGGAACAAGATTTCAAGTCTAGTATTGAAGCCATGCAAATCTGTCTAAGAAACAAGTGAAGAAGTGCAGTTCATTAAAACTCAACAAATAAATCTATCGAGGTTTAATGCTGATGCTCGATAGAAACAGTATCTATCGAGAATTACGAAATTTAGACTTCCAGATCTGTTTTTCACGCATATCCAAGCTATTTGTGTAGGGTTTCTTTTCTCACAACGCTAGACATATATAAGGATTATTTTAAGAGTCATCTAAGGTGATGCAACTTGATGCAAAGTGATTATTCACTCAAATTGTGACCGGAGACGATTTTCCCTAGTTCATCTTCTTTCTCTTGTAGAAGTTGCTGCGTTTGTACGTCAAGGGTTTTGTAACCAAGGAGCTTCTTGATCTTCATCGTCTGGATGAACTAAAGAACTTTGCAGCCAACATCTTTCTCAAGTTGGTGTGTTAGTCACGTACTTGGATCCATGCATTGAATGGTTAGTCATGTACTTGGAGCCGTGCATTGCAAGGAGAGATTGTCACTACATTACAAGTCCAATTGTGTATTCAGGTAAGGGTTCAACTGTAGGTTGGTATTAGGTACTGGGATCCTTTTTACTTGTAACCGCTTGTTTTGATAATAGTGGATTCTCGGGAGTGGTGACATTAAATTCACCTGGTGGGGTTTTACCTTGGTGGTTTTCCCCATTTGTAAATAAATCACCTTGTCAAATTTATTTTCCGCTGCATTTAACTTAGTTGGTGATTTGTTTGTGCTACCATGCATATTGCATGTAATTGAATCTAATTAATTCACATGGCTAATTAATTGATTTAATTTACCAAAGGGGTCAATACATTCTTGGCCTATCAAGTGGTATCAGTGTGGGCACACTCTAATTAGGGTTAATCTTTGCTGTGTGATCCATTGACCCCTATTGTCATGGCTGCAAACGACATGAAAAGATCTTTTATTTCAAATACATCTTGCTTTTCTAATCTTTATTTGATTAAGTGTCTCGAAAAATGCAAGTCTAAAAGTTATTTGAAAGCTATCATGATGATTATTGAAAAAGATTTTAGTATGACAAAGAAGAAACTAGACTGTCTCAGAATAAAAATGTGCAGAGGAGTTCGTCTAAGAAGAGTAAAAGTTAAAGGCTTTGTTCATAAATGGCAGATGAGAGAAAACACCATTCCTACTGATTTTTCATTTAAGCAAGAGGTGTGCTTTATGATGAAGTCTGCATTCAAGGTAATGGACACATGTTTGTGGTACCTTGATAGTGGATGCTCATGACACATGACTGGAGACCACTTTCTCTTTAAGGTTTTCAAGTCCAAGAAAGGTGGAAATGTCACCATTGGTGATAGGAGTAAATCACAGATAAAAGAGAAGGGAACTATATCTCTACTTGGACTGCCAGACATTGCAAATATGCTATATGTAGAAGGTCTAAGGGTGAACTTGTTGAGTATAAGTCAGATATATGATCAAGATTTTATAGTGCTATTCTCAAAAGGAAAATGCCTTGTGTTGAATGAGTCTGGGAAGAAACTCATAAGCGGTGTTCGCATTCTGGATAACTGCTATGGATTGGTACCTGATGCTGATATTGTATGCAATAGCATTCGATTGCCAAATGAAGACCTATGGCACCAAAGGACGGGACATGCTAGCTACAAACATCTGTCAATTGTATCTAAGCATGAATCAGTCTTGGGGATACCAAAGCTCAGCAAAGTGAACAATGCTGTGTGTGGACCATGTTAGCTTGGAAAACAGACAAAGCAAAACATCCAGGCACTTAGACACCAGCTACATCTAGACCATTGGAGCTACTACATCTGGATCTTATGGGTTCAACTAGAATCGAGTCTCTTCGAGGAAAGAGGTACATCATGGTTGTGTTAGATGATTTCACCAAGTATACTTGGGTCATTCTTCTAAGATCCAAGTCAGATGCTCCTGAGCACATTGAAGTCTTGTGTACAAGATTGCAAGATGGGAAGAACTTGAAGATTGATTGAATTCGAAGTGATCATGGTAAAGAATTCGAGAACTTATATATGGAATCATTTTGCATTAGATCAGGTATATCTCAAGAATTCTCTACTCCTATTACTCCTCAACAAAATGGTATAGTAGAAAGAAAGAACAGAGTCATTCAGGAGATGGCTAGAGCCATGTTACACAACAAGGATGTGGCTACAAATTTATGGGGAGAAGCCGTCAACACTACATGTCTTATGGTTAACATGGTGTATTTCAGACCCAATACCAAGAAGACTCCCTATAAGTTATGGAAGGAAAGAAAGCCAAATGTGGAGTGTTCAAAATCTTTGGAAGTACTTGTTTCACCCTTAAGGATAGAAAGAATGTGGGACAATTTTGATTCCTGAAGTGATGAAGGAATATTTTTGGGATACTCCTCTACTAGTAAGGCTTATCGGGTATACAACAAGAGAACCAAGAAGGTGATGGAAACAATCAATTTTATTATTGATGAAGCTTCAGATTTTGGTTCTGAGAAAATTAGTGAAGAGATACCTAAGGAAATTCTTCCTCCTGAGCCTAAGGGTGTTTAAGAAATATTTGATTAAGAGCCCGCATCTCCAAGTACTCCAAGTGTTGTAGATGTTTCAGCAGACATTCCTACCTCACCTAATTCTGAATCTCATGAAAAGAAAGGACCTTCCTCAAGGATCAAGTTGAGTCATCCTTCTGAAGTTATTATAGGAAATATGAATGAACTTACACTAAGAAAGCTTATAGCTGATAAATGTGTTGCTAACTTTATGTCTTATTCTTGCTATTTGTCGTAGGTTGAACCCACCAAGGTTGAGGAAGCTCTCCAGGATGAAAGCTGGGTTGAGGCTATGCATGATGAACTGCTTCAGTTTCAAAGGAATTATGTCTGGACCCTAGTACCTAGACCGAAAGGAGAGCACATCATTGGCACAAAGTGGATATTCTGCAATAAAACTAATGAGAAGGGAAATGTGATCCGCAACAAGGCTCGTCTGTTGGCTCGAGGATACTTCTAAATGGAAGTAGTAGACTATGATGAGACATTTGCACCAGTAGCTCATATGGAATCAATTAGGATTCTCCTAGCCCTGGCATGTCACTTGAAGTTCAAGCTTTACCAAATGGATGTAAAGACTGCATTCTTGAATATTTTCCTTAAAGAAGATTTCTATGTGGCTTAGCCTAAAGGATTCATTGATCCACACTTTTTGGATCATGTGCTCCTCAAGAAGGCACTTTATGGATTAAAGCAAACATCCAGAGCTTGGTATGACCAGCTTATACAGTATTTGGTCTCACATGGTTTTGCAAGAGGACAAGCTGATCAAACACTCTTTATCAAAAGGGAAGATGGCGAGTTGATTATTACTCAAGTCTAAGTTGATAATATCATCTTCGAGTCTATAAAGGATGAACTTGCTTATAAGTTTTCCAAACTCATGCAAGCCAAGTTCGAGGTGAGCATGATTGGAGAGTTGAATCACTTCCTTGGATTGTAGATCTGTCAGCAAGAGTTAGGTATATTCATATCTCAATCTAAATATGCTAAAAATCGTATGAAAAAGTTTGGATTGGAATCTGCTAGTTCTATTAGAACCCCCATAAGCCCAAATGTTAAACTCACTATTGATTTGTTAGGAAAAAGTGTTGATTCTTCTCTATATAGAAGCATGATAGGTAGTCTGCTTTACCTTATTGCTAGTAGACCTGACATTAGTTACAGTGTGGGAGTGTGTGCTAGATATTAGGCTAATCCCAACGAGTCTCATATGATTGCTTTGAAAAGAATCATAAAGTATGTTAAATCCACTGCAGATTTCGATGTGTGGTATAGCAAGGACACCAACAACGTCTTAGCTGGGTATTTTGATGCAGATTGGGTTGGGAATGCTGATGATAGAAAAAGTCCTTTAGGGGGTTGTTTTATGTTAGTTATAATCTTATCTCCTGAATGAGCAAAAAGCAGAATTCCATCTCATTATCCACTGTTGAGGCTAAAAACATTGCTGCTGGTAGCTGTTGAACCCAACTTTTGTGGATGCAAAAGCTCCTCCTTGATTATGGTATTCGTCAAGAACATCTTACCACCTATTGTGACAATACCAGTGCCATTAACATCTCTAAGAATCCTGTTCAACATTCTCAAACAAAACATATAGAGATTCAACACCACTTCATTTGGGAACTTGTCGAAGATGGTACTCTCACTCTTGAGTTCATTCACAATGATGATCAGAAGGCTAATTTGTTCACTAAGCCTCTTGATAGCAAACGGTTTGAATTCCTACACCAAAACATTAGTGTGATATCCATGGAGTGAACTTTTCTCCTTCTCCTCTTTCCTCATGCGTTTGCATCTAGTTTTATGCTATGCTTTGTTTAACATGTTTTTGTTTGTTTGTTTTCAGTTTTTGCTTTATTTTGTTTTGAAAAAAATAATAATAATAAAAAATTACAAAAACAATGTGTGTTTTGTGTACATTGGTACTTGTGTACCTTGGATGGCTATTGAAACAAAATTTTCTAAACTTTGTATCTTTTGTAGCTTAGATGAGTATTTTAATGCATAACTAAGCAAGTGAGCTTTGTGGCTCGTGTTTGTGATGAGTACGATTAAGTAATCTCTTGTACTTAACACTCATATCACTCTTTTTGACGGGAATGACTCAAAAATCCTAAGAGAAAGGCATAAATAACCATCTCACAACTAAAGCCCGTCAATCATGAATAACATCTGTATGCTTCGGCATAGCAAAATTGTGATGTTTTTGACTTAACATAATTGGGTATTTCTTCTCTTTCTTATATGCCCATGCATGATATGCTCAAAAGAAAAATAATATGCGAAGAAAATAAAAGCTAAAAGAATCAAATGCTTTTAAATATGATTGCAAGCGTGTTTCTAGGAGATGTGGGAGTTATAGGATGTACCTTGAAAGTGGTAGTTCCCATCAAATAATTATGATTGTGTGTGAGTTAAATTGATTTTCTCATTTCCCAAATCGTCATAACATGAGACACTTATGCACTCTTGCGATGTTCTCACACACAACACACAAGTTCTTTGCTACTTTTGATACATGTTCAGGTACAATATGATTTGGCCATCACAAGGAATACATGTGTTAATGTATGCTCACTAAACTATCTTAGCTTGTTTTTGAAATATAAAATTGGTTAGACCTGTTTAGTGTGTGTGTGTGTGTTTTTGGATCATGAATGCTTTGCATTTTCTTGTTAAGAGATGTTTTTAAGAGCTTATCATGTTGCTTGGATCTATGGTTGAGTAACTTGCTTGATTGCATTCACTTCTATGTTTTTTTTCTCTTTGAAAAACTGTTTTTTCAAGCTCGACAGCTTCTCAACAAATCTCAATTGATAGCTATCTATCAAGCCTCTTGAACTTCTTTTCTCAACAGATCTTATCGCATCTTCGATCCATTAAAGCTTTTTGGAATATGTCTCAATAGCTTCTTGACAGATTCTTGATCCATCGAGAAAGCTTCTGTCTGGCCGATAACTTCTCAATAGCTGTTTGATCCATCGAGGTATTTTTGCTGTCGACAGCTTCTCGACAGCACCTCGGCAGATTTTATCTGTCGAGATTTAGTGCTCGACAGCTCTCGACAAAGCCTCGATCCATCGAGATGTGACTTCCTTAAATAGATTCTGCGTGATTTCAGATTTCATTTCTCTCAATCTCTCTTGACAGAAACTTGTCTCTTCACCTCCCGAACACTCACTTCTCACTTGAAACCTCTTTCCCTCTTGGATTTCGGCCTAGGTTGATCATTTCTCCTTTGGTATGATCTCTCTATCCCTTATTCTTCATGCATTTCAAGCATTTAGACCTAGGTTTTGGGTTTTCTAGGAATTTTTGGGGTTTTTGAAAATTTTTGAGTATTTTATGAAATTTTTGGGTTGGATTTTGCTTATATGATGTTATATGCTCATGCATTGCATTACATTTGCATTTCCATAATGTTTCACGTATTGTAGATGTGTGTTTATATGTTGAAACTTGTGTGCTGTTAGGATTGGATTGGGTTGAACCCATGATGCAATTTTCTTTGCACGTCACATGCTCATGCATTGTTCATGCATACGTACCTTTTCATTTCCATATTTGGTACTCTTTGTGATGGTGCTTTTCTGTTTGTCTCTCTATCTCTCTCGAATAGATTGCGCATGGCACCTAATCGCAAATCTACTCCAGTCTGAAACCCTTTTTGTTTCGAATCATCTTCTTCTGATCCTCCTGTTCCCCCTCTTCACGTTCGGTTCCTTGATGAGAAGGCCCATCGGGACTTCTCAGAGAACTTTTCTAGATGTGGCATTCATCCAGAGTGCTATGTGATTCTGTCAGACTTTGTCGACACTCCTTTTCCTGATATCATTCACACTCGGGGATGGGAATCTTTTTGTGAGATACCCTTGAGGTGTCCCACCATGTTCATATACGAGTTTTACTCCAACATGCGCGGTATCGATACCTCTGTGCCTCAATTTGTCATGACATTCAGAGGTACACGTATCGTAGTCACCCCGGATCTTAACTACATGTCTCAAGCGTAGCGCATCTTGACTACCTTGGCTATCAGCGTCTGAGGACTGTGTCCAAAGATGAGCTTTTGTCTCACTTCTGTGAGACACCCTCCTTGTGGGGTGAGCATCAAAACACCCCATGCTCAGGCTTTGCAAAAGGTCCGAGATTCCTTAACATGGTGATGACATTTATTCTTACTCCACTGTCTCACTATAACTCCATCATAGAGTCTCGTACTCAATTTTTGTTATCCCTCTTAAAGGACCTTTCTATTGACTTTCCTTCTTACTTCATTCTCTCTTTCTCGTAGATGTCTATAGGGATATAGCGACCCGTGGTAAGCTCATTTTTCCTTCAGCTATCATGCGGATCTTGTGCCATTCTTCTATACCTATTCCTGATTCTCCTCTCTATATCATCATGGGTGCCATTAGCACGGCGTCTATTCGACAGAGTGAGGCCCAATTTCGTCTGAAGCTGCCATGGACCGAGACGACGACTCCTTCAGCCTATTTCGCTCCATCCACCTTCACTCCTTCTTCTTCTTCTGCGAGTGGTGTAATGCTAAATGCCGTCATAGTGCAGCTTGAGTGCATGGATGCTCGCCTCAATACACTCACTACTGATTTGCATCAGGTGAACACCTATGTTAGTCGTATTGCACAACGACAGGCTGTCATGGGTGGTTTCATTGCTTCTCCATCTCCACAGGCTTTAGAGGATGAGGACGATGATGATGGCTCCGGTGATGATGATGATGAGGATAAGGATGTTAGCTCTTCCGGTGATAAGGAGATGACTGCTTCTCAGTGACTTACCCTTTGTCATTCGTGACAAAAAGAAGGAGTAGTTTTGAGATAAGAGTAGTCATGTACTTAGGGGGGAGAGTTAGCATAGGACATTTTTTATAGGGGGAGTGTTTATATCTTTTGAGGGATGAAGTGAGGATTTCTATATTTTTCTTTTCTTTCTTTTTAGATACATTATCATTTTGTACATCGGTCTTGTGACCATTTAGTGATAGCAAACATTGTACTCATTTATCTTATATATATGATGATGTTGTTATCATTTCACCTATCTCTCCATATGTTGTTTCTTTTCTGTCTTTATACGCATGTTTCTTTTATGTATGCAATCTTTTATTTCTGTTTCATACTAAGATGCCTTGATGAGTTTTGTTTAAAGTGTTTCAGAAAGACAAGTTGTCAAAATCTATCATGTCACGAACTCTTTTCTTGCAAAGTTTTTCAAGAGTTTGTATTAGGATTAGATTTTATTGTACTCAACAAGTGATTATGAGTTTAGTGATTTATGACTTCTCTCGAACTTCATTTGTTTGTTGTGGTTTTGTCACAGCTTGCCAAAGGGGGAGATTGTTAGGACATATGTGGAACTTGTTAGAACATATGTTATTATAAATTGGCTAATCCTTTGACAAAACACACTTTACTTGTAATTGGGTAGATTTAGGATGAGTTTAATATTTCAAGGAACAAGATTTCAAGTCTAGTATTAAATCCATGCAAATCTGTCCAAGAAACAAGTGAATAAGTGCAATTCATTAAAGCTCGATAGGTATCTCGACAGATAAATCTATCGAGGTTTAAAGCTAATGCTCGACAGATGCTCAACAGAAACAGTATCTATCGAGAATTACAAAATTCAAATTTTCAAATCTGTTTTTCACACATATCCAAGCTATTTGTGTAGGGTTTCTTTTCTCACAACCCTAGATATATATAAGGATTATTTTAAGGGCCGTCTAAGGTGATGCAACTTGATGCAAAGTGATTATTCACTCAAATTGTGACCGGTGACAATTTGCCCTAATTCATCTTCTTTCTCTTGTAGAAGCTACTGCATTTGTGCGCCAAGGGTTTTACAACCAAGAAGCTTCTTGATCTTCATTATTTGGATGAACTGAAGAATTCTACAGCTAACATCTTTCTCAAGTTGGTGTGTTAGTCACGTATTTGGATCCATGCATCAATTGGTTAGTCACATACTTGGAGTCGTGCATTGAAAGGAGAGAATGTCACTACATTACAAGTCCAATTGTGTATTGGGGTAAGGGTTCAACTGTAGGTTGGAATTAGGTACTGGGATTTCTTTTACTTGTAACCACTTGTTTTGAAAATAGTGGATTCTCGAGAGTGGTGACCTTAAATTCACCCGATGGGGTTTTGCCTCGGTAGTTTTCTGCATTCATAAACAAATCACCTTGTCAAATTTATTTTCCATTACATAACTTAGTTGGTGATTTGTTTGTGCTAACATGCGTATTACATGTAATTGAATCTAATTAATTCACTTGGCTAATTAATTGATTTAATTTACCAAAGGGGTCAATACATTCTTGGCCTATCACCTTGATTGTAGTTTTAGATCCAGTAGAATCTTGGGTAGTTAGAAGGTATAGAAACTCTCAAATCTCACAAAGAGTAATACACAAGTCTTCCAAAAGTCTCCAAAACGTAGCTAGGGTTTTCTTTTTATATGTGGAGAAGTTTAAGTGAAACCCTAAACCTTTTTATTGTGATTGGACTGAAATAACCTTTTGCAGAAAAACCCTATATGCGATTTTTGATCGGTCAGGTCTATTTCTCGATCGGTCAAGAAAGGCAGGACTTGAATTCTCTTTTTTGTAATTAGCTGGACTTTGAAGTCTTGAAACACACTTATTTAAGCACACTCTAAACATTTAGACTAGACTTCTTTTGCTCTCGGTTTGCCAACACATTACAACCATGATTTTAAATATTTAATCTAAATCTTTAGAACCTAACAATCTCCCCCTTTGGCAATCCGTGACAAAACACACATACCAATGTAATGCTTAAATAAAAACTAGCTCAAATACAAGTTATTGTCCAATTACATATCTTGCACGACTACTAACTATTAGTTGCTAGTATAATTAGCAGCTGTTGAAAGATTTAACCTGTAAATTCCTGGAACACTAAAAACAACTCATAAATGCATGTGTGGAAAATACAGTTAAACTTTGAAATCACAAAAACACACAAGTAGATAGTGAACACATCAACATGAATAACCCCAGAATCATCAACTATCATAATCTCATCACATCAATGTTTAAGTGAAACAAAGAAAATAACTAAAAACAGAAATATAAATACTTCAAAAACTGAATAAAACAAAATACAATAAAGTAAAGTACTCCCCCTAGCCAAAATACATAAACTCCCTCTATGTACACAAATTTACTCCCCCTTTTTGTTACGTATTGCCAAAGGCAACGTCAGTCCTTAAAGGGTGGAGGTGGTGGAAAAGAACTCCTATAATCCGAGAAATTAGCTCTCAATGATGCAACCTCGATCAATAACTCATCAAGCAACTGTCCCTGAGTAGCCTAAGCCGTCATGATAGACTGCATCATGGCTCAGAGTGACAATGGTGGAGCTCATAAAGGATCAACATCTTCAAAATGAATAGCAAGATCCACAGCAGCAGTAGGATCCACATAAGTCTCCTCCACAGCAGGCATAGCACTAGAGGTAGTAGAAGCATCTCCTCTAGGTCTCTTAGAAGTCCTAATGCTTGGCTCAACACTCTTTATATGTGCCTGTCTTTGTTTAAGATAGGTAGTTCCTATGGGGGCTATAATATGTACTAACTCTAGGAAAGGAAACTCAGACGTCTCTAAATAACTCAAAATCCTAAAAATGAACAAGGGGAAGAAAAGCTTTTGACCTTTACTCTTACTCCTATAGACATCAACAATAGAGTAAATAAACATAGACGGGAAACACATAGAACCATCAGTAATAAGAGCATAAAGAAAAGCACAACACTCTATAGGTACGGTATGAACATGAGAGATAGGATAGATGTTATGACAAGTGATCCGTAAGTATAAAGAGTTAAGTTCAGTAAACTCACAAGAGTTGATTCTTGGTTTTAATCCCCAAGAAATAGGACGACCACAAAGAAGGGACATCATATCATCTATAGAAGGAAACTCTGTGTAAGGATAAACTAGTTTATGAACTAAGGGTACTCCTAAAGCCTTAGAAACAACTTGTTTACTTATAGTAAACTCCTGACCACAAATCCAAGTAGTCAAGTAATGACCATCGGTAACCTCAGTATAGACAGAGAGATTAGAGTAAAACTATTTAATCAAGGTAGTAGGAGGAGGTTTAGACACCTTACATAAAGAAACCCAGTTCCTAGCCACAAATGTCCAATGAATGGAAGCATCTAACTCACTCAGAACTATCTCCCTTTCACCCCAAATTAACCTATTCTTGTTCAAGGTCTCATAGGTTTCCTTACATTTTTCAGTCAGAAACCTAACTCCTACAACAGAACCAGATGAAAAGGAAGAACCAAGGGTCCTTTTGGCTCTAGTCTTAAATTTCCCACTAGGTTTAGGAGCCATGTCTAAGAGTAAAAACACAAAACAAAACAAAAACCAAGGGCAGATTGCATAAGAAGGATTAGAGACAAGATAACATGCAAATTTAAAAACTATATGATGCATGACATTGATTCTTGCATGATGCATGATCTAATGTTCTTACATAATCCACAATCAACATAATTTGCAAAATTGATAAGGTAATTTTAAGAGTTATTGAAATATTCCCAATTTTGAAAACCCAGCAATTCTCAAACAAAAGCTTCTATTAACAAATTGAATACCACAACAAGTATAAAACAGGTTGTAATTACTTAATTTATCAATCTCATAAGTCAATTTCACTCAATTTTGTCCAATTTCACAAAATCCCCTAATTTTCAAGAACTTAGAACCCTAATTTCCAAATTTCCAATAAAACTTAAAAATTTTGAAATTAAAGTATGTGAATCATGTTTAAATGATGCATGATCAAAAACCCATGGTTTAGATTTGAACAAAAACTTAATTTTCATCAAAAAACCCAAATTTTCTAATGTGCAAAAATCCTTAAAAAATCAATGAAAAATGCATGATAGCTTGTAATATGATGAAAAAGAAAGGGTATAAAGGTCTTACCCAATATAGAGGAAGAAAGCCTTGGAAGCTTTGACCACGAAAAAGACAATAAATAAATAAATAAATAAAAATTGGATGAGGAATTGAAGAGATAGACAAAAAGGAACTTTTGAAAAAGTTAGATTCGATTCCTATATGTTTCTGAATTTTGAAATCTGATCGGTCGAGAGGAATCAGATAGGAATCTAAAACAACATGAAATTAGGCTCGATCAGTCCCAAGGAATTGGGCAGGAATCGGGACAACCCGAGACTTTTAAAAGAAAATCTAGTTTTTCTCCTTCACATTTTGATCGATCGAAGAATAGGCTCGATCAGTCGAGTTTCAAAGAAACACAAATTTTTGAAAAATTTGAAATACTTTTTCTGCAAAATCTTTGAAAAACAGTGTTTATGATATGACATGCATGTTCATGACTTCAAATGATTCTAAAAATCAAATTTTTCAAAAAAAAAATTCAACTTTATCAAATTCCTCACTCTTTTCTTCTCTCACACCCCATAGATGCATTAAACACTTCAAGAAATTTAACTTTGGTAGGCTACAAAAACATCACAACACAATCATATGTACAGCTTGTGGTGTGTGCAACTAGCAAGTGCATGAGATACTCACAAGGTGATATGTAAACAGAGAATAAACAAACTTTCTACATTATTCATCACATAAGTTTGAAAGTGACTATCACCTAAAGAGTTACATCATATATCTCCCACATCTCCTAGAAAACACGCTTGCAACCTTGCAATTTTTTTTTATTATATTAATTTTGATTTTTCTTTATTTTTCTTTTTGCTTCTTTTAACTAATGTACAATAACACCGAGCATGGCTTTAATGTTTTCCACACAGGCGTTCATGATTGGCGAGTAACAATGGTGAGATGGTTATTTATGTATTTCTCCTAGGATTTTTTAGTCCTTACAATTAAAAGAATGTGACTTGAAAATCAAGAGTGTGTGTTTAAGAACCTTAAACAACTCACACAATATAAGCACTACATAGCACAAACTAGCAAAGTGCAGTAAAATAAACCTCATCAAAATTTAATAAGGTACACAGTCATGAAACGCAAATTTCATAGGCCAACCTCAATTGCACATCTTGAAGATGTATAATACATATATATATATATATATATATATTATTTTTCAATTTTCAATTTTTTATTTTATTTAAAAAAAAAAAAAAAAAACATAGAAACTTAAAACAACACAAACCTAGAATGTAATGTATGAATGTAATGTAAATGCAATCCTAAAGAAAAACAGTTTTTGGTCACAAGAGATAAAAAGAATTAACACAAGGACCATGTTAGACAGACTCACTAAGATTGAGTCTTTTGCATCCAGACATTTTTAGATGTAGACTTGGAGTTTAAATTATTCCTAATATCAGCTTTAGTATTGGTATAAAGGTTAAGAACCTTCACCAACTCATGAATAAGTGCAACAGGATCTTGTGTTTTTGACACAGGCACTTTTTGTTTGGGAGATTGCTTTAAAGCTTGCAGCTTAAAGCAATTTGGTCTTGTATGCCCAGCTTTACCACAAAAGTGAAAAAACCACTATAGTTTGTGGTTTTTCTTGTTTCCAGATTGATTAGACTTTTTGGACTCAGACTCACTAAGATCTACTCTTGTTCTTCTAGAAACAGGAGCTACTACCTTATGAACCTTAACATCAATAGAAGTTTGATGAATAGAAGAATATGATGTAGTAGGTACAAACTTAGGAGGATTCACAATGGTAGAAGATCCATTCTCAACAAACCTTAGACCAGTCTTACTAGAAATAGACTTTTAAACATGTAACATCTCATCTAGTTTTAAGGTAGAAGTTCTATCTATTTGTTCTTTAGCAACAGATAATTCTAATTCTAAACTCTTAACTTTTTCAAGCAAAGACATGTTCTCCATCCTGACAGAGTTCAGGAGTTCATTAGCATCAAACAACTTCAGTAGCAAATTTTTCTTTTCTAGTTCAAGAGTGTTTATCTTTTTCGAACCTAATTCCACACTCATAGCATCTTTAGCTGCTATCTTGCAAAGTTTGTTATAAGCTTCTTGCAAATCTGCATTTTCTGAGAGTTCCCCATTAGAAGGGTTCTCATTAGCAGTCATAATTTCACTTACTACAGCAGTAGCAGTGAAAGTCATAAAGTTTCTTCTTGATCACTTTTAGACTTATGATTAGAAACTTCATCATCACTCAAAGTAACAGCCATAGTCTTACCTTTTGACCTCAAGAAGGTAGGACATTCAGATTCCATATGACCATAACCCTAACAACCATAACATTGTTGTCCTAAAGAATTGTTTAAAGATTGACCTACTTTTTCTTTTGATTTTTCACCATTGTTGTTCTTAGCAGTGTCATTCTTCTTCACATTCCCAGTATCAACATTGTTTCTGTTTCTTGTCCTTCTATTATTGTTTCTCAGAAAGTTTCTAAAGTTCTTAGTAAGATAAGCAATCTCAGTAGATAATAGTTCATCATCAAATCCTCAATCATTAACATCATCAACAGATTTTAAGGCCATATATTTGGATTTATTTATCTTCAGTAAATCAAATTCATAGGATTGAAGTGATCCTACAAGTTCATCTACAGGATGGAATCAACATCTTTACTTTCAGTGATGGCAGTCACTTTGGGTCTAAAGTCCTCCGTCAAAGATCTAAGAATTTTCCTAACAATTTTAGGCTGATCATAGACTTCACCCAAATTAAAAGCAGAATTAACAATGTCATTCAATTTTGCATAGAATTCATCAAAAGACTCGTCTTCAAACATTCTAATACTTTTAAACCTAGATGTCAATTGCTATCGTTTATTTATCTATACTGCCTTAGTGCCTTCATGCACAATTTGCAAGATGTTCCATGCAGTGTAAGTAATCTCCACATTTGAGATTCTCTTAAACTCTTCCATGGAAACAGAGCTGAATATTGCATTCATAGCTTTATTGTTAAAGCTTGTTGCTTCCTTTTGGGCAATAGACCATTCACTAATGGCAGTAATTGGTCTTTCCCAACCGTTCTCAACAAATAGCCATATTCTCTCATCAATTGATTTCAAGAAGGCTTTCATCCTAACTTTCCAATAAGCATAGTTATTTCCATCAAAGTGTGGGGGGATCACAAGAGAGTGACTGTGTTCCATAACAGTAGGGGTCAAGGATCAACTCTAGGTAAAGATACCTAAAAACAAGAGCTAACCTGCTCTGATACCAATTGAAAGTTTGTTTAGACCCCTTAAACTAGATTGTTTAACGTAATTTATTAATCAAGTGATTACTTAGATTAATTTTCAGATCTAGGTTAAAACAAGTAAATAATGTCATGCAAAGTTGCGGAAAAGTAAATAACACCATTGAAAGTTAAAAATGGGTATGAAACACCCTTGAACGTTTAGACCCCAAATTATAAAATTACCAATTCAAGCTTATAATCAAACAATTAATGTGCGGAACATGAACATAAGCCAATCACAGAATTGATAACAAATCTAAGCCAAATATAAACACATCCACAACAGTAAATATAAGGCAAAGATAAAGGAAAGGAAGATGCAAACACACGGACAACACACGATGTGTTATCGAAGAGGAAATCGAAGTCCTCAGCGTAAAACCTCTCCGCCGCCCTCCAAGCGGTGATAAAATCCACTAAAGAATGTAGTTGGGATACATGAACAGCAATAGACCCTCCAAGCCTAATCTACCCAAGTACCTAAGCCCTCCAAGCTTCTTTCTCCAACGAGGTTACGCCGAACCTATTTCTTCTTTAGCTTCCCGGATTTCGCTACTAGACCATAGCATTAACCAATGTATATTGGTTCCTTCCAAACTGCTTCCCTTAGCACCAAATGAACCTTCTCACAGACGTGGGTATGGTGAGAAAAGGATTTGGTTAATGACCTCTCAAAGGTATGACAATAGAGAGGAAGAGAGTAGAGGAATTTGTAGAGATTCTAAGGTAAAGATTGTGGATGATTCAATCTTGTATTTCTCTAGGGTTTCTCTCAAAAATTCTCTCTGGAAGCTTTTTCAATATCGTGGGTATAAGGGTCTATATATAGTGGGGGTGAGAAAGGAATACGAAGAGACAATTTTTTGCTAAACAGGGTGAATTGGCGGCTTGGCCTTGCGACTGGTCTGAGTCGCGAGATCAAGTCGCGAGGTAACGGACTGGCTAGTCTGGGACTTTTGTCATGTATTGCGACAGCTGGCGCGACCCTTCACCTCCCCCATGTGCTTCTCACGTGCCTGAAGTTGGTGGCTTGCAGCCGCGAGCCACCCGCGAGTCCTAGCCGCGAAACTCTACTTCTTTGCACAAACTTGAGCTTTTCTTCAAATCTTCTCACACACTACCCTTACAATAATCCCGCCTAAATACAGGGTTACTAAGTGCTAAATTACAAGCAAATTGGCACGGAATAAAGCTAACAAGATGGTTGATAAAATTCAACCTTACAACCATGGTATGATTACCCAAGAAAACCAATGAAACTAACTCGTTTCAAGGTAAAAAACCTAGGGAGGATTTGACTTGGTTGTCCTCAAGGTAAACCAAATCCACTATAAGAGGAAGTTTTTACAAAAGATTTAACCCTAAATCTAATGCTACCTCATGTAGCAACTTACTGACACGACCACGTGCAAGCTTCGAATCCACGGACTTCTTCCCTTCTTGGATTACCAGCAACACAAGTACACCCTTACTTGTGACTTTGAGACTCCACTAAAAGGTTTCAGATCAACATCAGTAGTTGATCTTGAATGCAGCAACTAGTTCTACCAATCCTTAATTGTAGTTTTAGCTCCAGTAGAATCTTGGGTAATTAGAAGGTACAGAATCTCTCAAATCTCATAAAGAGTAACACACAAGTCTTCCAAAAGTCTCCAAAACGTGGCTAGGGTTTTCTTTTTACATGTGGAAAAGTTTAATTGAAACCCTAAATGTTTTTGTTGTGATTGGACTGAAATAACCTTCTGCAGAAAAACCCTATCTGCAATTTTCGATCGGTTGAGAAAGGCAAGACTTGAATTCTCTTTTCTGCAATTAGCTGGACTTTGAAAATTATTATTATTAATATTATTGTCATGTGAATTAACTAGATAAGTAAGATTAATTGTTCTTTAAGTTACATTTTGCAACTTGCAATTATATGCAGATTTATCCTTTTTTTTTTTTTTCTCTCATGATGGCAATGAGTACCCATGTTTTATAATAATAAAATATATAAATAATTTTACTTCCCATTCAATATATATACTTCAGCTAAAACAGAAGGTTCTTAAAAAGAAAAGAAAAAAAGAAAAAACTAAAACACAAAGTAAGTATTGATTTTAGATTTTCTAGGATAACTTTGTTGAAAAGGTCTTAAAATTCTTGGCATTCATTTTTGAAAGCTCGAAAACGTGTTGAAAAACACAAGAGCTGTTTAGACCCCCGATTAAAATTACGGCTCGATAGATTTTACACAACTTTAATATAAAGTGCGGAATAGTGTAAAAGCGAGCGGATGAACAATATAGCTACTCTAATCCATTAACTAAACAACACAGCAGTATAATGGAATATAAAAGAGTAGGGAAGAGAGATGCAAACACAGAAAACACCAAGACGTGTTTTCGAAGAGGAAACCGAAGAACTCGGCGAAAAACCTCTCCGCCGCCCTCCAAGCGGAAATCGATCCACTAGACAATCAGTTGGGATACATGAGTAAGCAAGAGACCCTCTAAGCCTAATCTACCCAATGTACCTAAGCCCTCCAAGCTCCTACTCCAACAAGGCTTCTCGGAACCGTGTCTTGTCTTAGTTATCCGGATCCCGCAACAAGCTCCATGTTGCATCTGCCATTCCAGGCTTCTTCCAATGCTTCCCAGCAGCACCAAAATGTCACACAACACTCTCCAAAGGTGTGGTAAGTGTTTGGGCTATCAACCTCTCAATGGTGTGGAAATGGAGAGGGAAGGGTTGAGGAGATACCACAAGCAAGTGTATAGAGAAAGGTGGGGATGACAATCTCTAATTACAAATGTGTTTGGCTAGGGTTTTCTCTCTGAAGCATTCCTCAACATTTGTGGGTAAAGGGGGTTTATATAGGATAGGTGCAAAATGTGTGAGTCAGTCAGTACAGGCTGGCAGAACAGCATGTCTCGCGGGTGTCTTGCGGGAAGGCCTTACTCGCGAGATACTCGCGAGAGACAGCTGTCTCCATCTGTCATGACCCTTTGTATTCCAGCATGTGCAGGGCACATGCTTCACTTCGCGGGAAGCTTAGTCGCGAGATACCCGCGAGATTCCATCAGCTTCCAAATTGCTTGAGTCTTCACACACTCTCTATCACACACCCCTTACAACAATTCCCACAACAAATACAGGGTATAAACAATTGATAGAAATTACAATCAAATTTGGCACGGAATAAAAGCCAACAAAACACATAGTTGTAAATCACAACTTTACAATCTCCCCCTTTGGCTATTCCGTGACAAAACCCTAAAACAGACTCTAGACTTAAACGTGAGTTTGGGAACACAGGCAAAACTCACTCACACCTAATTCTAGATTCTGATAAGCTCTTGAAACATATGATCAAGTAACTCCTGAAACACAACAACAAAATATTATCATTGTATGCAGCAAACTTAAAAAGCATATGGAGCAATAAGCACATGATCAAGCAAAATGAAATAGAAACACTAAATCATGGCAAGATCAAACGAATAATCACTATACACAAGTAATTACTATGCTCATTCACACAAGGAATGAACATCCGGATATGCAAGATGATACGCTCATATGAAGAGTACCATTTGCACATCCAACACTCAACCAATGCAAAATACTTGAAGAATTTGCATCTAGGAACAATCCTAATAGGGCACACGAGTGTTCATCACTCAACCAATGCATAGAACGTATATGCATCTAGGAACAATCCTACTCGGGCACAAGAGTGATGTAGAGAAGTAAATGTATCACATTAACCTTCAATAGCATAATCAAAAAGGCTGCATAAGCAAAGTATTGCAAATACATGGCACAAACCATAAAAGCCTACAAATATGCAATGAAACAAAACAACCCTTATAGCTTACAAAAGCAACATGGGTACATGCAAAGTACGCTACAAAGCATAGAGAATATCACAAAAGAAACATCTGAAATAGTACTTAAATAAAGCATAGTATCAAAGCTTTAAACACAAAACAAGTAAACATAGGAATTGTTGACTTCTTCTCCCCCTATCTCCATACTCCCCCTATCAATGACATCATCTCCCCCTTTTTGTCATGGAATAGCTAGTCATCCCCTTCTAGCTTCCGTTGAATTTCGTCCATCTGAGTTTGGAGAGATGTGAGCTGTGAATCAAGACGTCGGTGGTGAGTGTACATGATTGTCACAAATCCGGACATCTTTGTACTCATCTCTTGAAGAGCAGTAAAGATATTGTTGATCTGTTCATCATTGATTCGAGCTGCAGAACTCGAGGAACCCGATGGTGCATGAGTTTCTTGCTTGGTGTTCTTCTTGGCATGGCTCATACTAGCATGGAGAGACTGAATGTTGATTGGACTTGGCCTTGGATATGGACGTTCATCATCCAAAGGACGGACGCCTTTGAGCTTCAATATCTTTGAAATAAGGCAAGAGAAAGGAATACAATTCCTTGAAGCAGTGCGGTCAACTGTTTTTGCCAAAATGTGAAAGATATGAGAGCACACATCAATCTCGACATCCGTGATCAGATCGTTCAAAAACAAAGCTCGACCAAGGTTCATATAACCGGTGCTGGATAAGGGATAGAGATTGCTACACATGATCATTGAGAGAAGTCGTAGCTCGAAAGAGAGAGATGCCACATTGATTGACTTCTTAGTGGGTGAGAATTCCAAATCAGCTCCTAAAGATTGTCTGAGATATTCTTCATCGGGGTTCAGCTCATCATATACCGGCGGTATGGGGAGTATTGGCCGGTTAATGTGTAGAATTTCCGCCAAGTACATTGGTGTGACAGAAAAGCTCTTTTCTCGAACCCAACATTTGATCTCATCACCGACGACACTAGCATTGGCATAGAATTCCTTAACCATGTTCTCGAATGTATCCTCGAAAGATGACAACAGATAGTTCCAATCTTTCGTGGCAAACCAAATAGGTATTTGTGTTTCTTTGAGTGATGGCTGGTCAACCCCCCTTTCAACTATCAGAGGAGCACCCTGAAAGTGGTTCTTGAAGGATTCAAAAGCAGCATGAGACTTGAACAAGTGAGGATCAAAAGTTCCTGTTGAGCCACGAGTTCGCTTCGGTCTAGGTGAATCAGCATCAACATCAATGATCGGTTCTTTCCCTTTGTCGCGGCCTCCTTTCACAGCTGAAGTCTTGAATGGAGACATCTGTGTAACATAGTATACACAACACACAGTAGACAAGAGCAAAACCCATAGACCACAGAACACAGAACTAGATTAGAGTCGGGTTAGGTCAAAATATAAGTAACACTGCTGAATGCATAGACGCAATGCATGGAACAAGGCAAATGGGCATGTGTATGTATGTGTGAACAAGTGTAAGGTGCAAGAGACACACTATCAAAGACCAAATTTAGTGAAATAAGGTCAACCATGTGAACGTCCATGGAGTGAAATCACTTGGTTCCGAATTAGCACAAAAATGTCACTCGAACATTTTGACAAACACCTAGCATGCACAACATCAAATAAGACATGAGCAATGCATGAACATGGGAAAATTTATCCTCAATACAAGATAAAATGCCACAAGGGGCCAGCACAGAAGCAGGAACAACCAATGGGACACAGCCCAAGCAAAAGATTTGACAAAACTTCACCCAATTTTGAAAAAATATCCAAATTTTCGAAAAAGCCCAAATTATTGAAACCCTAACGAAAAATCTGCAAAAAAAATACAAAAACTTCAAAGAGAATGCTGTAGAAGACATACCTTGAAGATGACACAGCAGAAAAAGTTGCTTGAAAGTGAAGGGTTTTGGAAAAAATGACCTTAGGTTGAAAAAGGTTCGACAGAGGTTGAGCGAGGGAAGTTTTTGATAGTTTTGAAAAACTGTCACATCAGCTATATAAAAACTGAAAACACGCGTTTTTCGCGGGTTAGAGAGGGGCGAAACAGTCGCGAGACAGTCGCGAGAAGTGCCACTGAAGCACAAAAATTTTCGCGAGAAGCATTAGGTCGCGAAACAGACGCGAGACAGTCGCGGTAGCTTCTGTCTGAAATTGAAAAAATCCAATTTTAGCCAAACAGCATTTCGCGAGAAGCTGTTGGTCGCGAGACAGTCACGAGACAGTCGCGAAAGTTTCTGTGTGACAAGATAAAATAAAAACTTTCCTCAACTCCTTTTCGCGGGAAGCTCTAAGTCGCGAGCTTCTCGCGAAACTACCCCTGAACCAGTTTTTGAAGAAACACAAAAACATGCACTTTAATCAAAAACAAACGACAAGAAAGTATAAAATCACTTTCAAAAACAAATAAAACACTCAAAAATCTTTTTGGGTTTGATCAACAAAGATTGAGCATGTGAAACCACATTTAAACAAGTACAATCACACAAATGAATAAGGCATTCAATGAACATAGACTTGTGTGTTGTGTGTGGATATCAAAAGTGAGATAGTCCTTAGTCCAATGTGAAGCTTCAATGATCAATTCAATCAAGGCATACACAACTAGCACTAGATTATGTGACCTATCTCAATTATAGAAACATGCATATATGACCTCCCACATGTACTTGATAACAATTCAATGAAGCTTTTCATTTGGCTCCATATTTAACATAACATTTGCAACTTTTGAGCAAAGAGAATCTCATTTAGAGAAAGATGCCTGAAATTTTTGATATTTCAATTTATGAATTAGCCTTTGGCTTTTTGGGCATCATGCATTTTAGTTTGGTCGCTTTCCCTTTTTCCTAGTCGAATACTAGTTTGTGCGACAGGCTTTTGCAGCTCTATATCTCTTTTCATTTGAAGATTTACAATTAGAGAGCTCTTTTAAGCAAAAAAATAAAAGTGGGAAGATATATAGGCACGAGTCTATGCATGTCTCAAGATCAACAAAAACATTCACTAATCATTCATGACAAGGTTGAAGGTCTATTTACAACAGTCACATAGATTTCAGAATTTCTTCCACGATGATATGAGTGCATGAGAAACAAGCTAAGCTCGTTAAATGCACAAAGCCATAAGTACAAAGGTACAAGGCAAAACATGCTTTCAGACAAAACTCAACAAAGTGATCAAACTTTTTGGATTTTCTATTTTTTTTTTATATGCTTTTGAATTTTTTTTGAACACACCCAAAAACAGAACAAGAAGAAAAAACATGATCAATACAAGTGGCAGGTGCAGTACCAAAACAAAAAAACATTTAGACACTAAACATGTGGAACCAAAACAACAGGTATGCAACACAGAGTATTATAGGTTCACACAAGAGATAGAGTTCAGGGAATGATACCGACACCGATGGTCTTACGCAAAGATTCAAACTTTGGGCCATCTAGAGGTTTAGTGAATATGTCTGCTTTCTGATTCTCAGTGTTGATGAACTCTAAGTACACGGTCCTTTCTTCCACCAAATCTCGAATGAAGTGATACCGAATTTCGATATGTTTTGACTTCGAGTGTTGAACTGGATTCTTGGACAAGTTTATGGCACTTGTATTATCACAATATACACACATCGTATCTTGAGTGATTCCATAATCATGAAGAAGCTTCTTCATCCATAGTAATTGAGCACAGCAACTTGCAGCAGCAATGTATTCAGCTTCGGCTGTTGATAGAGAGACTGAATTCTACTTTTTGCTCATCCATGACACCAAGTTATTTCCAAGATAGAAGCATCCACCGGAAGTACTTTTTCTATCATCAATGCACCCAGCCCAATCAGCATCAGAATATCCGGCTAAGCATTCATTTGAATCTCTTGAGTACCAAATCCCATAGTCAGAGGTGCCATTTATGTAACGGATAATTCTTTTGACAGCTGTTAGATGTGACTCTTTGGGGGCTGCCTGAAATCGAGCACACACGCCTACACTGAAGGCTATGTCTGGTCTGCTAGCAGTGAGGTATAAGAGACTGCCTATCATACTTCGATAAAGCGTTGGATCCACTTCTATACCTGCTGTATCCCGACTCAACTTTGATGAGGAGCTCATTGGAGTGGAAGTGTGTTTCTTAGAGTCAAGACCAAATCTTTTAACAAGGTTTTTGGCGTATTTCTCTTGAGATATGAATATCCCATCTTTCCGCTGTTTCACTTGAAGCCCAAGGAAATAGTTCAGCTCTCCCACCATACTCATCTCAAACTCCCTTTTCATTTCTTCGGAGAATTCATGAGCCAAATGGTCAATTGTGGAACCGAAAACAATATCATCCACATACACCTGAGCAACTAGGAGAGACTTCTCATCTCTCTTTACAAACAAGGTTCGATCAGCTTGACCTCTTTTGAATCCGCGATCCAACAAGTATGTTGTGAGACGATCATACCATGCTCTTGGTGCTTGCTTCAAACCATACAGTGCTTTCTTCAACCTTAGCACATGATCCGGAAAATGAGGATCTTGAAATCCTTTTGGTTGCTCAACAAATACTTCTTCATTTAGGAAACCATTCAGAAATGCACTTTTTACATCCATTTGGTACAATTTAAAATCCATAACACATGCAATATACAGTAGAATTCGAATTGACTCTAACCTTGCTACTGGTGCAAACGAATCATCAAAGTCTATGCCTTCCACTTGAGTATATCCTTGAGCTACCAACCTAGACTTGTTTCGAACTACCTCACCATCTTCATCAGTTTTGTTCTTGAAGATCCACTTGGTGCCAATGACATGAGTATCTTTGGGTCTTGGAACCAACTCCCATACATCATTTCTGACAAACTGATGTAGCTCCTGATGCATAGACTCAATCCAATTTTCGTCTCTAAGGGCTTCCTCTACCTTCTTGGGTTCGAATTGAGCAAGATAACAATTGTACGTCACATGATTCGCACTGTATTTTGGTCCTTTTCTCAAACGAAGTCCCTCATTTACGTCACCAATGATATTACTTGGTGGATGATTGAGGGTTACCCTTGATGATGGTCTCTTTGAGGTGGAAGATTCTTCATCTCGAGAGATTGGAGGTTGAACTTCCGGAGGAGTGAGAGGGCTAGAGGGTCCTTGCATCAATCTGGTCACTCTTCTTGGTATAGGAGGTGTGGACTCTTTTTCTGGTGATTCTTTCTCGATCTCATCATCTTGAGACATGTTGTCCTCAACTTCCCCCTTCTTCAGGTTCGATCCTTCACCGTCATCCCTTTCCCTTTCAGATATGGTATCATCAATGACCACATTTATTGACTCCATTACCGTCTTGGTGCGTTTATTGAACACCCTATATGCTCGGCTATTTAATGAATAACCTAGAAATATCCCCTCATCACTTTTGGCATCAAATTTTCTGGGATTCTCTCTGTCATTGAGAATATAACATTTGCTCCCAAATATTCGGAAATATTTCACCTTCGGCTTCTTTTCTCTCCAAATTTCATATGATGTCTTCTTCGTTCCTGCTCGGAAGTAAATCCTATTCCCAATGTGACAAGACGTGTTCACAGCTTCAGCCCAAAACTTCTGTGGAAGATTTTTGTTGAGTAACATTACTCGAGCCATTTCTTGAATCACCCGGTTCTTCCTTTCAACTACTCCATTCTGTTGTGGAGTCTTTGGAGCTGAGACTTCCTTCTTGATACCGTGTTCATTGCAAAATGCTTCAAACTTTGCATTTTCGAACTCTTTCCCATGATCACTCCTGATTTTGATGATAGGTACTCCCTTTTCATTCATCAATCTCTTGCACAATTTCTCCATCTTATCACATGCTTCCGATTTCTCTCTAAGGAAGTCCACCCAAGAATACCTTGAGAAATCGTCAACTATCACCATGATGTACCGCTTTCCACCCATGCTCTCTGTTCTTGTAGGACCCATCAAATCCACATGCAGTAATTCTAACGGACGAGAAGTTGCAACCACATTCACTTTAGGATGGCTTGACTTTGTTTGTTTTCCCAATTGACATGGACCACACACATTCTTTTCAATCTTCCCAAACTTAGGTAAACCAACCACAGCCTCAAGCTTCGAGACTTTCGCCACTTGTTTGTAATTTGCATGACCAAGCCGTTGATGCCACAGCTCCAAGAGATTTACCCGAGCACTTCGACATGCTATGCTGGGTTTTGGAATGATCCCATAGCAGTTATCAGTGGTCCTTAGTCCCTTTAGAACTTGAACACCTTCTTCATTCAAGATTAGACATCCTTTCTTTGAAAATTGGACCAGGAAATCTTCATCACAAATCTGAGTGATACTTAACAAGTTCACTTTTAAACCCTTAATATATAGCACATCAGTCATCAAAGGCAGACCCGGGATATCCACTGTTCCCTTCCCAAGTACTTGTGAATGACTTCCATCCCCAAATGTCACAAATCCATCTTCCTTCTCTTTAAGAGTTTTGAATAGAGATTTTTCTCCAGTCATATGCCTAGAACACCCGCTGTCAAGGTACCACAAACATGAGTTAAACACTTTCAATGCGGTATGAACAAAAAGGCATGCATGAGAGAGACATTTTTGATCGTCAAAACAGGACACATTTTCCTTTATGTCATTCAAGGATGAATGAAGTTTTCCTTGTAAACGACCAATTTTATCACTTAACTGTCTATTTCTTCTCTCATATTCATAGTTTAAAGACTTTGACTCACATAGGCTGTTGTGTATATCATGATTCCTATGAACTAATGATTTCAGCATATGACAGAAAATTCTAGCATGTTTCTTGGATTTAAATAACTCTAAGACAGCATTGCTGGAACAATCTTTAAATATGCTCATTGAGTCATTTTCAAAAACACTTTTCAAATCCTTCATGGTGGTTTAATCAAAAACACTTTTCAAAACACACCAAGGGGTCTAGGATCACACTAAGGTATTTAAACCAAGCAAGTGTACCCGCTCTGATACCAATTGAAAGCTTGAAAACGTGTTGAAAAACACAAGAGCTGTTTAGACCCCCGATTAAAATTACGGCTCGATAGATTTTACACAACTTTAATATAAAGTGCGGAATAGTGTAAAAGCGAGCGGATGAACAATATAGCTACTCTAATCCATTAACTAAACAACACAGCAATATAATGGAATATAAAAGAGTAGGGAAGAGAGATGAAAACACAGAAAACACCAAGACGTGTTTTCGAAGAGGAAACCGAAGAACTCGGCGAAAAACCTCTCCGCCGCCCTCCAAGCGGAAATCGATCCAGTAGACAATCAGTTGGGATACATGAGTAAGCAAGAGACCCTCCAAGCCTAATCTACCCGATGTACCTAAGCCCTCCAAGCTCCTACTCCAACAAGGCTTCTCGGAACCGTGTCTTGTCTTAGTTATCCGGATCCCGCAACAAGCTCCATGTTGCATCTGCCATTCCAGGCTTCTTCCAATGCTTCCCAGCAGCACCAAAACGTCACACAACACTCTCCAAAGGTGTGGTAAGTGTTTGGGCTATCAACCTCTCAATGGTGTGGAATTGGAGAGGGAAGGGTTGAGGAGATACCACAAGCAAGTGTATAGAGAAAGGTGGGGATGACAATCTCTAATTACAAATGTGTTTGGCTAGGGTTTTCTCTCTGAAGCATTCCTCAACATTTGTGGGTAAAGGGGGTTTATATAGGATAGGTGCAAAATGTGTGAGTCAGTCAGTACAGGCTGGCAGAACAGCATGTCTCGCGGGTGTCTCGCGGGAAGGCCTTACCCGCGAAATACTCGCGAGAGACAGCTGTCTCCATCTGTCATGACTCTTCGCATTCCAGCATGTGCAGGGCACATGCTTCACTTTGCGGGAAGCTTAGTCGCGAGATACCCACGAGATTCCATCAGCTTCCAAATTGCTTGAGTCTTCACACACTCTCTATCACACACCCCTTACAACAATTCCCACAACAAATACAGGGTATAAACGATTGATAGAAATTACAATCAAATTTGGCACAGAATAAAAGCCAACAAAACACATAGTTGTAAATCACAACTTTACAATTTTTAAACAAATAAATTAGATTTGTTTAAATTTTGATTGTGAGAAAATCTACTCCATCCTTTTCATAATTAATGAATAATCACAACTCATAGTCAAACTATGTGATCCTAACCCAATTTTTCAATAAGTGGGTTCAATGTTTTAAAATACGGTTTTTACATTCTTAACATAGGAAGATGGCATAGATCGTGAAAATAAGGCAAAAAAAAGAGAAGATATTAAACTATATTTTTGCCCTTTAAATTTTAAGGGTTTTTTTTTTTTTTTTTTTTTTCACTTTGGCCCTCCTTATATTTGATATTCTTTTCAATTGGGCCATTGGCTATGTTATCCATTTTCTTTTGTAATCTGATTGTTAAGTGTTCTTCATGTATAATTATTTCATGAAATACTAGCTCTAAAATGTTGTGGAATGCAAAATTTTTATTTTCGTCAAAAGAAAAACATAATATTGACAGTCAGATTACTAACAAAGATAGACAGTAGTATCAATATGAAAAAAAATAATAAATAAATAAAATCAAACATTACTACAATAATATGTATATTTGGTAAAGAAAATTTTCAACACTAAATGTTCTACTTTCGTCACCTATGACATTTGGTGATGAAACAACTTTCGTTTTGTAATCCCCGTCACCTTATGTCTCAGCAATGAAATTATTTTGTTGCCTAATATTTTCCTCGCTAAACATTGTATTCAGCAGCAAAATAGTTTCATCGCCAAATGTATTTTAATTTTAATTTTATTATTTAAGAATATTTGGTGATGGAATATTTTGTCACCAAAACCAATTTTATTTCTTTATTGTTTTAATTTCAACATATTAGGCGATGGATTTGTTTGTCACCAATTGTTATTTATGTTCATTGTCCAACTTATTAGCGACAAAAAATTTGTCACCAATTGTGTCGAATTTTTTATTTTATTGATACAATATATAGGCGACGAAATATGTCATCACCAATTCTATTGGGTGGTATAAAATTTCATTCCCAATTGTTTTTATTCCAACCTATCTATACTATTGGTGACGAAAATTTTTGTAGCCAAATATTTATTATTTTTAGTTTAATTTTCTATTTTTATTTATTTCTTTTCCTTACATTAACCTACCAAGCATTATAATAACCTCTCATTTGAACAATACATCTATTAGCAAACCATCCATACAATCCAAAAGTAAATAATAATAAAATATTAGATTCAATCCAACCATACAAGTTGTTTGCAACACAATTCTAACAAAAGATGTTTAATAACAATATAAAGATATTAATGTAGTATAAATAGTGCCAAAAGAAGATATCTTAAAATGTCTTCAAGTAGTGCCAAAATAAAATGCCCAAAAAGCCACCAATATTTTGTCACTATGTGTAATGTAGGACAGATCCTCCAAATTAATTTATGTAATTTGTTATTTTTGGTATTTTATGTAATTTTCGTTATTTTAGGTTTAGAATTATTATTTCCTAGTTTTTAGTACTTTTTAGGTCAAATTAATTCCTATTATGGTTAGGTATTGTAAGGTTGAATTTAATCAACCATCTTGTTGGCTTTATTCCGTGCCAATTTGCTTGTAATTTAGTACTTAAAAACCCTGTATTTATGTGGGAATCATGTAAGGGTATTGTGTGAGAGAGTGTGAAGAAATGCTCAAGGATGTACAGTGAAGTAGGGACTCGCGACTGAATCTCACAACTGGGTCGCGACTGGCAAGCCGCCAGTTGATGCATACGAGCGAAGCATGCAGAGAAGCTGAACCGTCATGCCAGCTGTTGCACTAAAGGACAAAAAGTCTAGACTGGCCATTCAGTTAGCTCGCGGCTTGAACTCACGACTCAGTCAAGTCGCGAGGCCAAGTCGCCAGCCAGCTCTGTTTTGGAAAAACTGACTTTTCGCATTCCTTTCTCACCCTAGTATAAATACCCCTTATACCTATGAAATGTAGAGAGCTTCTAGAGAGAATTTTGAGAGAGAAATCCTAGAGAAAAACAAGATTGACTCATCCACAATCTTTTCATAGAGAGTCTTCAAATTCCTCTACTCTCACCCTCTCCATTGTTACATCCTTGAGAGGTTCATTACCCAAATCCTTTTCTCACCATACCCACATCTGTGAGAAGGCTATTTGGTGCTTTGGGAAGCAATTAGGAAGGAACCAATGGATATTGGTTCATGTTATGGGCTATAGCGGAATCCAGTAATCTAAAGAAGACAAAGGTTTGGCGCAACCTTGTTGAAGTAAGAAGCTTTGAGGGCTTAGGTACACTGGGTAGATTAGGCTTGGAGGGTTTTCTGCTGTTCATGTATCCCAACTTCATTCTTTAGTGGATTATTGACCGCTTGGAGGGTGGCGGAGAGGTTTTACACCGAGGGCTTCGGTTTCCTCTTTGATAACACATTGCTATGTTGTCCTTGTGTTTGCATCTCTCTTCCCTTAATCTTTGCCATTTAATTTCTACTGTGGATGTGATTTTAATTGGTTTAGATTGTTTATCAATTCTGTTATTTGCTTATGCTCATGTTCCGCACATTTATTGTTTGATAATAAGCTTGAATTGGTAATTTGTATTTGGGGGTCTAAACGCTCATGGTGTTTTACACGCTATTTGAACATTCAAGTATTAATTAGGATGATTTCTAGAATATGTTTTCTTATCTATCAAGTTTTACGAAACTTTTAAATAAGCCTCTAATTTTGTAAACATTTTTGGAGAGATTATTATCAATAAAAGTTCAGACTTCGTCTATTTCTTTCTATGGTGGATTCTAAGAAATTCTCACCTTGTAGGTTCAAGGAACCCCTCGTGGATTCAAAGTTTACTACCAGAAACTAACAATTTAGTTTCTGCTCTATCAAAAGAGTATTGTGTATGCTTTCTCCAGGCTTCCACAACATGAGTGTGTTAGCTTTTGGTGATGAAAAATTCCTCACTAAATTTCCCTACTAAATTTCATCACCAAATATACAAATTGTAAGGGACTACATGAAATGTAAAAGGTTGAAATGAAAATAATCCCAAACTTTAGGGCCAAAAGTGTAATTTAGGGAAAAAAAATAGTAACATATATCTAAAACCTTGGGTTGGAAATGGTGGGACCAATTGAGATGATTGGGGGTATCAAAGGGTGGGAGAAATCTTGCTTGTTTATAACCATCGCGTTGACTCAATACTTGTGGTGTATGATAAAAATAGTAAGAGGTCTTTGAGGCAATTAAACAATTGATATTGGCTCAAGATTTAGTTTTTTTTATCCCCCAACTCATATCCCTATTTCAATTTTTTTTCTTTATAAATTTTAGAAACTTTATTTGGGTCCCATGTTGATAGTTTTAGGCTTTTTTTTTTCTTTTTTTGGGGGGGGGGGGGGGGGGGAGAAATTAGTAATTGGTCTATGAATGAGGCTTATTCAACCAAAATACCAACCCAAAGTTAGGATTTAAATTCTCTAGAGTTGTTAGAAGAACGCAACTATAGAATTTTAAAATCTTGACTATTCATTGACAAATGAGTGATTTAAATTCGTTACATCAACATCATAGTATATTAAAATAGTTGTCAAAGGATTGACAATATATGTTTGTTTAAATATTGATGGGAGCAAAATTTAAATCATTTATTAATAGAGTTACCATAAAAACTCTAGAAGATCTTGATATTATTGGTAGTTGTAAATTGAAAGCCTTTTTATTATTTTCTATGGATGATTTTTTTAAGTTTTTATAAATAATAAAAGAACCTTTAATCTTATAACTAATAATACTATTAGTTATAATAATTTGGAAGAAAATATATTGACAAAAAGGGTGTAACAAAATTGGATCTATAGTTTCAAAAGTAAATAAAGTAAATCATATAATAAGTTATAATATAAGATTTAAGGAATCCACAAACTCATAAGTTTCTATAGATGACAAATGGAAGTCTAGATTTGTACGTTTTTAGACCCCTTAAACACAAACAATATTAACCTAGTTATTAGGCTAAGTGATTATCTTAGGTAACTTATGCAGATCTAGGTTAACACAGATAAATCGTATCATTGAAATAGTGCGGAAAATAAAGAACACAACGATATGATAACCTAGGAAAACCAAACTAGTAAAAATACCTGGGGAGGATTTAACCTAGCTATCCTCAAGGTAAAACAAATCCACTATGAAAGAATTGAAGTTTTACAATAGCGACTTAGACCACTAACATCCTATTGCTACCTCAAGTAGAAAACTTACTACCACGGTCACGTGACAGCTCCGAGTCCACAGATTACTTCTTTCTTGGATTCACAACAACCACAAGTACTCCCACTTGTGTTTCTCTTTAAGCTCTTTATGCAGCAACTAAAGCGATCATCAAGCTCTTGACATGAATCTTGATTCTTAATAACCCTAAGTATGAATGAAAGTAAACACCTCTAGATCTCAAAAGAGATTCACACATATAGCATAAACAACAACATAAAATGTGGCTAGGGTTTTTCCTTTTATACTTAAGGCAAAACATAAAACCCTACACATCAAACGGGCTTGGGCTGAGTTGGAAAATTCTGCAGTAAAACAATCTGCACGAGTTTCGATCGATCGAGCTTTGCAAATTTACACAATAAATCTTGTAGTACACTCAATTCCAACTTTACACAAAAACACACTTTGAGTAGCCTAAATTTAGACTAAACGTTTTGATCATGGTTTTCCAACATTACACATTGTAGTTCTAATACATTAGCTCCTAATTCCTTAGAACCTAACAAACTCCCCCTTTGGCAATCCGTGACAAAACACATACCAAAACAAAATGCTCAAAGTTACTAAAACAGCCCAACCAAAAAACAATTCAACCTAACTACTATCTATTAGTTGCAAGTGTTGACAACAGCACGACTGAATCAACTTGTATATTCCTGTAACACTTAGCAAACACATAAACGCATGTGTGAAAAATGCAAGTAAAACAAAATAAATTCTTGATTTCACATAGCATAAGATAAAAGGTATATATCATGAATAACCTCATAAATATAAATCAATAATCAATGTAGCACAATGTGAAACAAGAAACAGAACTAAAAACTTAATTTCTCCCCCTATCATATACAACTCATAAAAAATGAAGACATCAAAATAAGTCCAAAGTGAAGCACCTAGATACAATCTATAGTGTACGACATACGACGAATGCTCAAATCATCCGAAGTAGAAGGTGGAGGATTAGCAGCAGTAGTCGGATCAACAAATGCATCTGTAGTCGGATCACCTGAAGAAGAAGGAGGAAGAGGAGGAGGTGCACCAAAGGAAGACTCTACTCTAGGGCATTTAGTGCTAGCTCTCATCTGAGTAGCTCTCTGCCTAAGGAAGGTGGCACCTATGGGAGCTACGATGTGTATGGGCTCAAACGCAGGAAACTCCTCTAAACCTAGATGTAATAAAATCCGATGAATAAAAACCAGAAAGAAAAGAGCATGAGTATAAGAACTATTCCTATGAACCTTAACCAAAGATCAAATAAAAAGATGAGGAAAACTCATAGAAGCATCTGTGACAAGAGCATACAAAAATGCACATCTCTCTATAGGAATGTGTGCAAGTGAGAGATGGGCCAGATAGAATGGAAAGAAATCCAGAAAAAAAGATAATGAATCTTGGTTGACTCGTGAGAAGTGATTCGAAGATCAGTACCCCACTGGATAGAAGACCCAATAAGATATGACATAATGTCATCGAGAGGAGGAGACTCATTGTAAGGATAAACAGGCTAATGTACCAATGGTACCCCAAGAGCAGAGGCCACTACCGAAGGAGTAATGGTGTACTCTTCAGCCCGTATCCAACTCTTCACAAACTGAGTGTTGGAGTCAGTGGAGTGGACAGAGGGGTTCAAGTAGAACTCTCTGATCAAGGTAGTCAGAGGAGGAGGATCAATGTCCATCAATGACAACCAGCCCCTACGCTCAAAGTTTCTCCTAATCTCAAGGTCAAGCTCATCTAAAACTACCTTTCTCTCAGCCCACACAGATCTAAGAATGTTCAGCTTCTCATAAGTCTCCTAGTTTTTCTCACTCATAAACCTCTCACTATCAAAAGAAGGAGTAGAAGAGGAGGTGGATGTCTTATGGGCTCTAGTCTTCCTAACCATGATACTAAGGTTGGAATATGACAGACAAAAAAGAGACAAAAAAAAAAAAAAAAAAAAAAAAAAAACCCCAAGGGCAGACTACATTAGACACAATTAGAGCAAAAACAATATAGAAAATATCAATCTATATAATGCATGAACAATATTAACCCATGATGCATGCTCTAATGCAGTTAGAATCGTTCAATTACACTTTAAAAACTCAAAATTGGCTTGAACATAAAGTTTATATCAAAAACCTCAAATTTTGAAAACCCACTTTCAAAAATCTTAACAAATTGACCAAATTATCATTACACAAGTTAGATAACAGAATATATTGATAAAATTAATTAAGAACACAAGCCAATTTCATCAATTTTTGCTTAATTGAACAAAATCCTCAATTCGGATAGTTTCAAGCCCTAGAAATTTCAATTTTTCCCAAATCATCAAATTGATCAAATTAAACTATGAGGAACATGTTTACATCATCCAATAACAAAAACCCATTGATCAATTGTGACTAAAACATCAAAAATCCCGAATTTCATTAAGTCCTAAAATTCCCCTTAAAATGCATGAAAAATGCATGAAATAAGTGAATAAATGAAAAAGAAAGGGTAGAATGGTTTTATTGGCACTAGAAGAAAAAAACCTTGAGAAAAATTTAGAAGAAAATGACAAAAAAAATTGCTTTGAATCTAGACCAGTCGAAGAGAGAGAGAAAGAGCCTTTTGAAAAGTTTTGAATAGTGAAGAACACGTGAAAAACTTAAGTTTTTAAAAAACTCTCTAAACGATTTTTGATTGATCGAAAAATAGATTCGATCGATCAAAAATTACATTCGATCAATCTAGCAGCAATTGAGCATTGATCGAGCCAAGCAGATTCAAACCAAAATTTTGATCGCAATTTCGATTGGTCGAGCAACAGGTTCGATCGATCAAAAATCTGGAAATTTTTTTGTTTGAAAAACGGAGCATTTTAATGCATAAACTCCTCAAAGCATAATGTTTTATGAATAAAATGCATGAGTATGAGATGAAAAGTTTTTCAAAAACCCTTGAATTTACCCCAAGTCTTCCAAAAACAAGATTTTGAATCAATTTTTTCTCAAATTTCAAACTTTAAACACCTTTTGCATTAAAATCAAGGAATTTTTAATTTTGGATGGCCACAACAAGATCACACACAATAACATGTACAAAGTTTAGCAAAGAGTAGCTTGTGTAGTGTGTGCAACTAGCAAAAGCTTGAGATACATGTGAGGTGATATGTGAATAGTAATCAATTACAATTTCTACAAAATTCATCACATAAATTTGAAAGAGACTATCACCTAAAAAGTTACATCATATAACTCTCACATCTCCTAGAAAACAAGCTTGCAATCATATAATTTTCTTGATTTGCCTCATAATGTACACACCAATTTTATTTGATTAGAAACTTATTAAAATAGACAAGATAATGTACACACCAATTTTATTTGAATGAATTAATTATAGCCCAATAATGTACACACCAATTTTAGCATTAAACCGAGGCTACACCTTATGTTCTTTTTGTGCATGTGCTACACTTTCTCGAGCATAAAATCTTACGATATGCACTAAGATGTTCATGATTGGCTAGTAAACAGTAGTGAGATGTTTATTTATGCCTTTCTCAATAAGTTCAAGTCCAACAATCAAAGGCATGTGACTTCAAGATCAAGAACAAGTGATAAAAAACTATAAACATCTCCCAGACAACATGCACTACAAAGCTCAAACTAGTAAAGTGCAATAAAATAAGGTCATCCAAGCTAAATAAGGTACATAAACATGTTATGTAAAGATAATATGGCCAACCTTGATTTCAAATCCAAGAAAAATAATGCAAAACACATTTTTCCTTTCTTTTCCTCTTCCTTTCTTCTTTTTTTTTTTTTTTTTTTTTTTTTGAAATGAATAACAAAAACAACCTAGTATGAGATGCATGAATGTTACGCAATGCAAATCCTAGAAAAGAAAAAGAAAACAAAAACAACAAAGAGGAATGGTCACAAAGAATAGATAGAATAGAATATAAACTTTCTTTTGGAAAAAAGTATCCATTGTTTTTTATTTCTTTTAATTTGATGTTTATAATTGGGAGAGAGGATTTGAAGGTGCTAATTAAATTGCAAGTATTTTGGAAGTTTAAAAATTGAAACCTGTAGTTTTATCCTGGCCCCAAATTAAAACATAGTTTTAAATGTGTCACTTTATAGTTTAAATTCTAAATTCGATACTTCTTACCTTATTTACACACAAAAAAGAAAATAAAATAAAATGAAATGAAACCCTTAAATCTATTAGTTCTGATTTAATTACCTTATTACCCTAAGGTAAGATTCTCCCCCTGATGAAAATATGCCAAAAAAAAAAAAAAAAAAAGTCATTATTTATCATAAAGATAAAATTATATAAGTATTTTTTTAGGACTTTCCTCTTAATATATAGTAGTTAAAAAAAAAAAAAAAAACCTTTTTAATTAACAAAACACTATTTAAACGATTATCTATTTTTTTATTATTAAAAAAGAGAAATGTTAACGAATGTCTTAAGGGCATTGATTTAAGAACCATTTTTAAAAATATTTTATGTGAAAAATGATATAGCAATTAATTTTTTTCCCGTGAAAGTGGTTTTAAAAACTTCTTAATATAGTTATTTATAATTTCTCTAAAGGCACTTGTTAACATGATTCTTAAAAAAATAACTATCTGTGTGTGTGTGTGTGTGTGTTTTTTTTTTTTTTTTGGCTGAACTGCCTATTTGTGTTAATATTACTTGGTGGAGGACTGTGGGGAAAAGTGGGCATTTGCCCATAATTTATAAACTATGCAACAAAATTCCCATATTTTGAAACTATTTAGTAAAATGGCCTTGGTTTTGAAATTTGATTTTAACAAAATCGAGTTCTGTGTAAAACTCGATATCCGCATAATCGAGTTCTATGTATATTTTTAAGTAAAACTCAACATTAGCAATGTCAAGTGTAAAGTTGTAATTTACAACTATGTTTTTGTTGGCTTTATTATGTGCCAAATTTTATTGTAATTATGTTCAATCTTTTGTACCCTGTATTTCATGTGGAATTTTATTTGTAATGGTTGTGTGTGAGAGAGAGAGAGAGTGTGAAGACTCAAGGCATTGAAGACTGAAGTGTTTTCACAGGTAACTCGCGAGTAAGCATCTCGCAAAGTAATTCATGTGCCCTGCACATGACTAGAATGCGAAGAGTCAGGACAGGATGGAGACAGCTGGTTTTCGCAAGTATCTCGCGGGTAAGGCCTTCCCGTGAGACACCCGCGAAACATTTTGTTTTGCTAGACTGTCATTTCTGATACACACTTTCTATGCCTACACTATTTATACTCACATTACCCACAGATGTTGATGAGTGCTTCTGAGAGAAAACCCTAGCCACAAACCTTGAAAGTTAGAGATTGTGATACCCACATTTCTCTACACAATTACTTGTGGATTTTCCGCAACTCCTACCTCTCCATTTTCCATATCATTGAGTGGTTGATAACCCAAAAACTTACCACACCCTTTCAAAGTGTTCAGTGAGGTTTTGGTGCTAATGGGAAGTATTGGAAGAAGCCAGGCTTTGGCGGATGCAATCGGGTGGATTGCGAGATTCGGAAAGCTAGATAAGACACAGTTCCGAGAAGCCTTGTTGGAGCAGGAGCTTGGAGGGCTTAGGTGTATCGGGTAGATTAGGATTGAAGGGTCTTTTGCTAACCCATCTATCCCAACTGATTGTCTAGTGGATCGATTACCACTTGGAAGACAGTGGAAAGGTTTTACGCTGAGTACTTCGGTTTCCTCTTTAATAACACATTGGCATGTTATCTTGTGTTTGCATTCTTCTTCCCTACTATTTTAGCTTTCAAATTACTGTTGTGTTATATTGATTATGGTTTAGAGTAGTTTATTTGTTTATTCACTCGCATTTACTCTATTCCGCACTTAATATAAGTTAGAGTAAAATCTATCAAGCCGTAAGTTTAAATTGGGGGTCTAAACAACTCTTGTGTTTTTAACACATTTTCGAACTTTCATCTAGTTCTGAATAGTTTTTAGACCCCTTAACCCAACCAGATTAACTTAGTTAATTAGCCAAGTGATTAACTTAGTCAAATTATGTCAATCTAGGTTATCACAATCAAACAATCATATCAAGAATATAAAGCAGCGGAAAAGTCAATAACACAATAATATGATGACCCAAGAAACCACACAATAAAAACCTGGGAGGATTTGACCTAGCTATTCTCAAGGTAAACTTGAATCCACTATCTTGAAAGAATCGAAGTTCATACAATAAGACTTACAAGCCCCTACGCTCGAATTCTTATTGCTGTCCACCAGTAGAACTTACTGACACCACCACATGCAAGCTCCGAGACCACAGACTCCTTCTTTTCTGGATTCACCACCAGTTACAAGCACCCACGCTTGTTTTTCTTTAAGGTTCAATGGCAACAACTGAGTTGATCATCAAGGTGTAGACAACATCTTTTCCTTAAAAACCCTAAACTTTGTGTAAAGGAAAACTCCTCTAAATCTCATAAGAGATTTACACAAAGCAGCAATATGAGCAACAACCAAAATGTGGCTAAGGTTTGCCTTATATGCCTAGGGCAAAAACATAAAACCCTAAACGTTTTAGGAGTTAGGGCTGAGTTGGAAATCTGCAGAAAAACATGTTCTGCCCGATATTCGATCGATCGAGTCTAAGCTTCGATCGATCGAGCCAGGCTGAAAGTCACTAATACTTTCTGCAGCTACTCAATTCCAACTTTACATAAACGCACAACTTTGAGCAAGCCTAAACAAGACTAAACAACCTGTTTTGATCATGGTTTGCCAACAATACAAATTAGAGTTCTAAATACATAAATTCCTAAATCTTTAGAACCTAAAAAGTTCCACTTAAATTTGCAAAAAAAATTTAGTGACAAAGTATGCATAAAACTCGACATTGCTAATATCGAGCTCTACATGTAACTCGGTTTTGTTGAAATCAAGTTTAAAAAATAAAGACATTTTACTAAATAATTTCATAATAGGGACATATTACTGTATAATTTGCAAATTAAGAACAAATACCCATTTTTCCTAAGAACTGGGTACATGTATATCGGTCAATTTTAAATAGGACTTCCAAGTCCCTAGGCAGGAGTCAACTAGACCTAAATTCAAGATCCCCATATCACAATGTCAAGGATATACCAAACGCGGGGGTTTAGCGTGATTTGGGAACTTTTTGAAGAGTAGGACAATTTTTTGCTTTGTTTTTGGTTTTGATTGCCGAGTCCAAGTCCATGAGTAGCTAGCATAAAGGTCATATGAAGCAAACATCAATTCTTGACTTTAGGCCCCAGCCCAAAAAGTAGGTTTCAGCCTGACATTTACGCATTGAAGTTGAAAACTTGAAATTGTTGTGGGGGCCCTTATATAACTTTACGGGGTGATTGGGTCTAGGGTGTGGTTAGAAGTTTGAAATTTGACGTTGAGTAGGGACTACAAAGGAGAAGGAGAGGTCTGAGTCTCAAATTTATTTTACATGCTAGTATATATTACGTTATGTTATATAATTTTGTAAAAAAAATTATTAACATCTTCAACGTGCAAAGAAGTATTTTATAAATTGATAGATGTATAAATCCTATATCAAGCTTAATATATGTGCTGATAGTAACAAAAATATCACATTTTTTACCTACCAAAATTAAAAGCAAAGTGTAAAAGGAAAAATGAACTATCATGGCTTAATCTCCAAAGCATAGTGGATTCCCCCCTAAAAAAAATATCCTACGCATATGGTAAAAAATGTGAATTTATTTTGACATTTTGGTTAAGTCATGAGAGAACCACATCATTTTAGTTTACTTTTAAAATATTTTAAGTGATTAGAGTTGAGAGTCAAAACAAGATTGTGAACTACGAACCATTAAAAAAAAAAAATAGAAGAAGAAGAAGAAGAGGCTTTGAAGACGTAATTTGATAGATCGTGAGTTCAAAAAAAATAAAATAAAATAAAAAAATCCTCCCCTTTTACCTCATCTTCTTTGTAACAGTGAAAGATTATTAGAGCAGTTCCAAATGATTGAAGATGATTCACAGAATCCTATTCCAATGGTAAGATCAAAACCAAGTCATAGGAATTTGTTACTTATATGCAAGTTTAGGGGTCTTTTGGTAAGTTTACAGGTTTAGGGGTATTTTAGTTATTTGGAGGTTTCAAGAGTATTTTAGCATAGAGGAAGACTTAAGTACAGTACCTAGATACAGTACTTAGGTGCTGTTCCGTAGATTCTCCTCTTAAAATTCTGCCATGTAGATTTTTCCTCATGAGATTGAAGTGTATTTTTTAATTAAGTAACCACATGACCTAATTTTAAGTGAGGAATCTAAGAAACAATACCTAAGATATTGTACCTAAGTTTTTTCTTTGGCATAATACAATTAATGCTAACATTGTAGGACGTTTTAGCACATAAGTAGCAAACCCTCTTAAAAGAGAAAACACTAACGTTTTGATCTTTCCCTAATCCGTTGGATTAATAACTAGGATCACACATTATAAGGGATAGTTACTCAGATAATTAAGTCTCTTAGGCACCACGTATTTCCACTCTCTCTCTCTGATTTGCTAAGCTATAATGTAAAAGAGAGAATAATTGTAAAGATTTAGATTAGCCAATTGCAATAATAGAATTTCCACTTTTCTTGAGAAAACTTTCCAATCATTGATAGTAAGACAACTTATTGAACGAAAATCTTTTAATATTTACCACAAAAAAAAAAATCTTTTAATATTTTCCAATTTGTTCCATTTCTTTTATTTGATTTCCCTGCAACACATAGGAACTTTCTAAACTAATAGAATCTTTTACATCATTTCAATTGTTTTTTTCATGGGCCTTGTGCTTGTCAAAAAGGTCACATTTTTAGCTGAGGGAGTGGTGGCATCGCCTACCCATATAAGCTGGCCACCGGCCCACCATAGCATTGGCTTCGGCTAGACTTTTAGTTTTTGGGCTCTTTTGCCACTTGGAGATTTCATTTGATTTAGGCCAAAATACCATTTGGGTCCTTATATTTTGGGGTTATAGTTAATTTATCTATATATTCTATATATATATATATATATATATAACTGAAATCTTTGCTAGCTCCACAATTTTTCACGTCATTTTTTTTTTAATTCTTTTTAACATTTTATTATATTAGAATTTATCAATTTAACCCCCCCATCAGTAGCCTTCACGTCACTTTTTTTTTTAATTTTTAATTCCTTTTAACGTTTTATATATATATATATATATATATATATATATATATTATCAATTTAGAACCCTAAACCCCACTGCTCCCTCTTCAGTCTTCACGTCTAAACCACTCTTCAGCCTTCATGTCTAAACTCCACAGCCTCTTTATTTTCTTATATACGCTAGCACCCCAAAACTCAGATCCTCCATTTGCCACCGCCACCATGGATCACCGCCACTGCATTGATTTTTCTTTGCCTCTCCATCGTCGCTCAATCCAGCCCATCATATTATATGTCGGCAAATTATTTTGAGGTAATTAAAACATGTTTTTTACTCTCCTTAATTTCTATATATTGCTCTCTCTATCCGCTTCAATTTTTCATGGAATTTTGTTAGTTTGTGGCTGTGGGTTGCTTTGGATTTAAGTTTTTTTTTTTTTTTTTTTTTTTTTTTTTTTTTTTGTTTTCATGGAATTTTGTTGGTTTGTGGTTGTAGGTTGCTTTGGATTTAATTTTTTTTTTCTTTGCCAATTTCCAGGTTTTCTTCTTCTTCCTTTGTTGTCAAATCTATGGAAAAGAAGAATCGTGAAATTTTTGTAATTAGATTTTCTTTTTCCCTTTTTTTTGTATGCAATTTTTATTGGATTTTTGGTTTCTTGGAATTCTTCTATTTAGTTTTAATTCTAGGTTTGTTTTAGTTGATATATAGTGTTTTTCTCATCTTCATTTTACATTGGTTTGGATTTTCTTTTTCCCTTTTTTTGGTTATGCAATTTTTATTGGATTTTTGGTTTCCAGGGATTCTTCTATTTGATTTCAATTCTGGGTTTGTTTTGGTTTGATATATAGTGTTACTGTCGTCTTCATTTACATTAGTTTTCCCTTTTTTATTAATTATTATAATCTCTGGGTTGTCTTATATGATAATCTATGGAATGTTATGTTGGGGCTGCCGCTATTTTGGATTCTGTGGGAATTTTTTTTGAAGGCTGGGGTTGGTTAGTATAGTTGTTTGAGAGTTATATAACTCAGTTGTATATGATTATGCAAGATGTGCATGGTATTAGATATTATAAATTTGAGGCAGAGATTCAGAGAGATGGTTGAGAGAGACTTAACAAATAGCAAACTTTAATGAATACCTCTATCATTATGCAAAATCAAAAGGCATATTACAGATTTTTAATCTTTTGACTTCATAACCGAACTTGCTAATATGATAGCAAGACAAACTCCAAATTTTGTGTTGTAAGCTCTTTGTCTGGTATATAAAAAAAAAAGTTTAAAGTTTTACCCTTTTTTTTTTTTTTTTTTAAAGTTTTACCATGTTGTTGAGAGAAACAATGTTATATATAATCTATATAGTATATAATAGGCTATAATATATATGTATATATAAAATAGTTAATATATTTATTCAAGGGTATGACTTTTGAGATAAATACAAACAATTACTTAATAATAATTTGATTGTTCACACTTTTTTTTTCTTTTTAAATTAGCTATATACATGAAAACCATTCACAATTTGTGCATATTCTTTATAAAAACAAATATTCAAGTTTCAAAACTATTGTCAATCATCTTTTCAAAATGCTAAAAATGTATTTGTTGAACCCCTAGAAAGCCTAATGTTTGGCTTTACATCAAACTTTACATCAAGTTTGTTTCAGTAAACAGCAGATTTAGCAATAGTGTTTATTGAAATTATTGATAGTGTATGATTTACAAAATAAATTAGAGCAAAAAGTGGACTTGTGTAGTGAGGTGTGGGGCCAGCAAGTCTTACGGCCCAGCCCACTTCGTTCCTGGGCCGAAGGCCCGAGCCGAGGAGGCACCCAAAATCCGAGGAGGAAAACAAGAACCCCAAGCGCACAACTGGCCATGCCGAGGATGACCCCATCATCGGACATCCGAGAACTTAAGGCAACCAGCAAACACTTCCAAGGAAGCCTTCATGACTACTCAAAGGGCCGAGGGGGAATACCACGCGCCTGCAATATAAATCTGATGGAGGGACAAGCTCATGACAAACAGTCACCTCCACATTAAATGCCCCTGACTACCGCCCTGGCCGCATTAATGAGGAAAGGACTCCGCACCAGCGCCACCTTGGTTGCTGCGACTCCTAAAGAGAATGGGAAGGCGGCTGATGGGACAGGCACCTGAGTAATGTCCTGATCACTCAACAATTGTAGGGTTAGGATTGGTTGGGTGAAGGATATATAATGTAAGAGAATCCCTCCTGAGGGGGGGGGGGAGGCTCCTTGGACAAATGCCGAGGAGCAATTTTAGCAAAGAACTAAGGCATTTAGCCTTCAATAGCAATGAATCCACGATGAAGCTCCGTTTGCCTGTAAGGGCCAATTTCTCCAGCCCACTCTCTACAAATTCATTGTTTGGGGCCTACCGGATTACATCCCTTCTAAGTTCAGAGGGTCCTTCCAAAAATCGAGTCCCTACAATTGGCGCCGTCTGTGGGAAGAATTTGTGCACTAACAGGTGCAACGGACAATCGTCCCCAGAAGGTCAGTCGACGAAAAGTTCGCAAGAATGCGTTTAAAAAAAAGCAAACAAAAAAAAAAACGCCATTACAGAAAAGTAAAAGATTCGAAGAAAGGAAGACAGATATCGTTATTTTATTAGATAAGAAAGACCTACAGTGTACAAACAAAGGCTCAGACAGGCTTGTTTTAAAGCCAACTCTACAAACAAAGGCCCAGACGGGCCTGTTCTAAAGCTAACTAAAGGGAAGGGGGCTGAGGCCGGCTTGCTTCAAGGCCACCAACAACGCCCAAGCCGGTGCGGTGGCACTGGCGCAAAGAGAGGAGCAGATGCAAAGGCGCTGGACGGCCCTTCCTCATGTTGTTCCCTTGATTCTCTTCCAGCCCCACGGTGGTTGGCCGTTGGAGACGGCAACACTCGGGCACCAGATATGACGTATCCTTGCACGCCTCTGCCGGCGATGCAGCGCCCCAGGGAAGAGCGTTATGTGCTTCGGAGAACTCCCTCTTGGCCGCTGTGCGAGGCACCATCAGGATGGCGCACGGATTTGGCCGCACCGGAGATCCGGCACGAGCCATTACATTGGCGGCTCTACATCGTGGGAGGAGGACTTTGGGCCCATGCACACTCACTCCCATCCAATGCCGTCCCATTTCTCCAAACTCTTGTCACAACTTTTGGCGGGGTCATTGAAGGGGCTCTGAGAGTTGGGAGGACATATTTCCTGGTATATTGGAGGGTTCATGAAGAGTAGAAGGTTACTTCTCCTACGTAGCCTTAAATAGGGGCTAAAGATTGATAGGAACGGGGCTACGCAGAATTCGAAAGGTGGATTACCGGAGACATTAATCTTGACCAAATTCCAAACCTCGGACCAGCCGTTCGATCCTCATCAGTCCAAGAGAATTTTAATGAGGGCGCGCCTCGTGTGTTGAAGCGTCAGGCGCGGAATGCGAACCGTCAAGGGACGCCTCATAACTGATGACTACGGAAACCTGATCTGAAAGCAGTGTCATTGCCATGCGTAAGGTTAGCAACCACAGACCATCCTAGTCCGAGGCACAGCGGGGTCGATAGTTCGGTACGCATGACGCCCCACTGAAGACGAGGCAAGGCCGAGGCCATCAACACACCAAAACCGACGAGGCCAGCACCGAGGGTAATCCCCTACACCACGTCCCCAAGTGTTAGACAGAACTAAGGCACTGCATGGTCCGCGGACTCAAGCCTATGAGGAAACTAACTACTTCAAAGACCAAGTATTAGACAGAACCAAGGCACTGCATGGTCCTCGGACTCAGGCGTATGGGGAAACTAACTACTTCAAAGACCAAGTGTTAAACAGAACCAAGGCACTGCATGGTCCTCGGACTCAAGCCTATGGGGAGACTAACTATTACAAAGACCAAGTGTTAAACAGAACCAAGGCACTGCATGGTCCTCGGACTCAGGCCTATGGGGACACTAACTACTCCAAAGACTAAGTGTTAGACAGAACCAAGGCACTGCATGGTCCTCGAACTCAGGCCTATGGGGAAACAAACTACTGCAAAGACTAAGTGTTAGACGAAACCAAGGCACTGCATGGTCCTCGGACTCAGGCCTATGGGGAAACTAACTGCTTCAAAGACTAAGTGTTAGACAGAACCAAGGCACTGCATGGTCCTCGGACCCAGGCCTATGGGGAAACTAACTGCTTCAAAGACTAAGTGTTAGACAGAACCAAGGCACTGCATGGTCCCCGGACTCAGGCCTACGGGGAAACTAACTACTCCAAACACCAAGTGTTAGACAGAACCAAGGCAATACATGGTCCTCGTACACAGGCCTATGGGGAAACTAACTACTTCAAAGACTAAGTGTTAGACAGAACCAAGGCACTGCATGGTCCTCGGACTCAGGCCTATGGGGAAACTAACTACTCCAAAGACTAAGTGTTAGACAGAACCAAGGCACTGCATGGTCCTCGAACACAGGCCTATGGGGAAACTAACTGCTTCAAAGACTAAGTGTTAGACAGAACCAAGGCACTGCATGGTCCTCGGACTCAGGCCTATGGGGAAACTAACTACTCCAAACACCAAGTGTTAGACAGAACTAAGGCAATGCATGGTCCTCGTACACAGGCCTATGGGGAAACTAACTACTTCAAAGACTAAGTGTTAGACAGAGCCAAGGCACTGTATGGTCCTCGGACTCAGGCCAATGGGGAACCTAACTACTCCAAAGACTAAGTGTTAGACAGAACCAAGGCACTGCATGGTCCTCAGACTCAGGCCTTTGGGGAAACTAACTATTTCAAAGACCAAGTGTTAAACAGAACCAAGGCACTGCATGGTCCTCGGACTCAAGCCTATGGGGAGACTAACTATTACAAAGACCAAGTGTTAAACAGAACCAAGGCACTGCATGGTCCTCGGACTCAGGCCTATGGGGAAACTAACTACTCCAAAGACTAAGTGTTAGACAGAACCAAGGCACTGCATGGTCCTCGAACTCAGGCCTATGGGGAAACAAACTACTTCAAAGACTAAGTGTTAGACGAAACCAAGGCACCGCATGGTCCTCGGACTCAGGCCTATGGGGAAACTAACTACTTCAAAGAGCAAGTGTTAGACAGAACGAAGGCACTGCATGGTCCACGGACTCAGGCCTATGGGGAAACTAACTACTCCAAAGACTAAGTGTTAGACAGAACCAAGGCACTGCATGGTCCTCGGACTCAGGCCTATGGGGAAACTAACTACTTCAAAGACTAAATGTTAGATAGAACCAAGGCACTGCATGGTCCTCGGACTCAGGACTATGGGGAAACTAACTACTCTAAAGACTAAGTGTTAGACAGAGCCAAGGCACAGCATTGTCCTCAGACTCAGGCCTATGGCGAAACTAAATACTCCAAAGACTAAGTGTTAGACAGGACCAAGGCACTGCATGGTCCTCGGACTCAAGCCTTTGGGGAAACTAACCACTTCAAAGACAAAGTGTTAGACAGAACCCAGGCACTACATGGTCCTCGGACTCAGGCCTATGGGGAAACTAACTGCCTCAAAGACTAAGTGTTAGACAGAACCAAGGCACTGCATGGTCCTCGGACTTAGGCTTACGGGGAAACTAACTACTCCAAACACCAAGTGTTAGACAGAACCAAGGCAATGCATGGTCCTCGGACACAGGCCTATGGGGAAACTAACTACTTCAAAGACTAAGTGTTAGACAGAACCAAGGCACTGCATGGTCCTCGAATTCAGGCCTATGGGGAAACTAACTACTCCAAAGACTAAGTGTTAGACAGAACCAAGGCACAGCATGGTCCTCGGACTCAGGCCAATGGGGAAACTAACTATTTCAAAGACCATGTGTTAAACAGAACCAAGGCACTGCATGGTCCTCGAACTCAGGCCTGTGGGGAAACTAACTACTCCAAAGACCAAGTGTTAAACAGAACCAAGGCACTGCATGGTCCTCGAACTCAGGCTTATGGGGAAACAAACTACTTCAAAGACTAAGTGTTAGACAGAACCAAGGCACTGCATGGTCCTCGGACTCAGGCCTATGGGGAAACTAACTATTTCAAAGACCAAGTGTTAAACAGAACCAAGGCACTGCATGGTTCTCGAACTCAGGCCTATGGGGAAACTAACTACTCCAAAGACCAAGTGCTAAACAGAACCAAGGCACTGCATGGTCCTCGAACTCAGGCCTATGGGGAAACAAACTACTTCAAAGACTAAGTGTTAGACAGAACCAAGGCACTGCATGGTCCTCGGACTCAGGCCTATGGGGAAACTAACTACTCCAAAGGCCAAGTGTTAGATAGAACCAAGGCACTACATTGTCCTCGAACTTAGGCCTATGGGGAAACTAACTACTTCAAAGACTAAGTGTTAAACAGAACCAAGGTACTGTATGGTCCTCGGACTCAGGCCTATGGGGAAACTAACTACTTCAAAGACCGAGTGTTAGACAAAAGCAAGGCACTGCATGGTCCTCGGACTCAAGCCTATGGGGAAGGGGAAACTAACTACTTCAAAGACTAAGTGTTAGACAGAACCAAGGTACAGCATGGTCCTCGGACTCAGGCCTATGGGGAAACTAACTACTCCAAAGACTAAGTGTTAGACAGAACCAAGGCACTGCATGGTCCTCGGACTCTGGCCTATAGGGAAACTAATTAGTTCAAAGACTAAGTGTTAGACAGACCAAGGCACTGCGTGGTCCTCGGACTCAGGCCTGTGGGGAAACTAACAACTTCAAAGACTAAGAGTTAGACAGAACCAAGGTACTATATGGTCCTCAAACTCAGGCCTATGGGGAAACTAACTGCTTTAAAGTCCAAGTGTTAGACAGAACCAAGACACTGCATGGTCCTCGAACTCAAGCCAATGGGGAAAATAACAATTTCAAAGACTAAGTGTTAGACAGAACTAAGGCACTGCATGGTCCTCAGACTTAGGCCTATGGGGAAACTAACTACTCCAAAGACTAAGTGTTAGACAGAACCAAGGCACTGCATGGTCCTCGGACTCAAGCTTATGGGGAAACTAACTACTTTAAAGACCATGTGTTAGACAAAACCAAGACACTGCATGGTCCCCGGACTCAGGCCTATGGGAAAACTAACTACTTTAAAGACTAAGTGTTAGACTGGACCAAGGCACTGCATGGTCCTTAGACTCAGGCCAATGGGGAAACTAACTACTCCAAAGACTAAGTGTTAGACAGAACCAAGGCAATGCATGGTCCTCGGACTTAGGCCTATGGGAAAACTAACTACTCCAAGGACTAAGTGTTGGACAGAACCAAGGCACTGCATGGTCCTCGGACTCAGGCCAATGGGGAAACTAACTACTCCAAAGACCAAGTGTTAGACAGAACCAAGGCATTACATGTTCCTCGGACTCTGGCCTATAGGGAAACTAACTACTTTGAAGACCATGTGTTGGACAGAACCAAGACACTGCATGGTCCTCGGACTCAGGCCTATGGGAAAACTAACTACTTTAAAGACTAAGTGTTAGACAGAACGAAAGCACTGCATGGTTCTCAGACTTAGGCCTATGGGGAAGCTAACTACTTCAAAGACTAAGTGTTAGACAGAACCAGGGCACTGCATGGTCCTCGGACTCAGGCCTATGGGCGAACTAACTACTATAAAGACCATGGGTTAGACAGAACCAAGGCACTGCGTGGTCCTTGGACTCAAGCCTGTGGGGAAACTAACAACTTCAAAGACTAAGAGTTAGACAGAACCAAGGTACCATATGGTCCTCAGACTCAGGCCTATAGGGAAACTAACTGCTTTAAAACCAAGTGTTAGACAGAACCAAGGCACTGCATGGTCCTCGGACTCAAGCCTATGGGGAAACTAACTACTTCAAAGACTAAGTGTTAGACAGAACCAAGGCACTACATGGTCCTCGGACTCAGACCTATGGGGAAACAAACTACTCCAAAGACTAAGTGTTAGACAGAACCAAGGCACTGCATGGTCCTCGGACTCAGGCCAATAGGGAAACTAACTACTCCAAAGACCAAGTGTTAGACAGAACCAAGGCACTGCATGGTCCTCGGACTCAGGCCTATGGGGAAACTAATTACTTCAAAGACCAAGTGTTAGACAGAACCAAGGCACTGCATGGTCCTCGTATTCAGGCCTATGGGGAAGCTATCTACACCAAAGGCCAAGTGTTATACAGAACCAAGGCACTGCATGGTCCTCGGACTCCGGCCTATGGGGAAACTAACTACTCCAAAAACCAAGTGTTAGACAGAACCAAGCCACTGCATGGTCCTCGGACTCAGGCCTATGGGGAAACTAACTACTCCAAAGGAGAAGTGTTAGACAGAAGCAAGGCGCTGCATGGTCCTCGGACTCAGGCCTATGGGGAAGCTAACTACACCAAAGGCCAAGTGTTAGACAGAACCAAGGCATTGCTTGGTCCTTGGACTCAGGCCTATGAGGAAACTAACTACTCCAAAGGCCAAGTGTTAGACAGAACCAAGGCACTGCATGGTCCTCGGACTCAGGCCTCTGGGGAAGCTAACTACACCAAAGGCCAAGTGTTAGACAGAACCAAGGCACTGCATGGTCCTCGGATTTAGGCCTTTGGGGAAACTAACTACTTCAAAGACCAAGTGTTAGACAGATCCAAGGCACTGCATGGTCCTTGGACTCAGGCCTGTGGGGAAACTAACCACTTCAGATGATTCTAAGTGTTAGGCGGAACCAAGGCACTGCATGGTCCTCGGACTCAGGCCTATGGGGAATCTAACTACTTCAAAGACTAAGCGTTAGACAGAGCCAAGGCACTGCATGGTCCTCGGACTCGGGCCTATGGGGAAACTAACTACTTCAAAGACCAAGTGTTAGACAGAACCAAGGCACTGCATGGTCCTCGGACTCAGGCCTTTGGGAAAACTAACTACTCCAAAGACTAAGTGTTAGACTGAACCAAGGCACTGCATGGTCCTCGGACTCAGGCCTCTGGGGAAACTAACTACTTCAAAGACTAAGTGTTAGACAGAACCAAGGCACTGCATGGTCCTCGAACTCAGGCCTATGGGGAAACTAACTACTCCAAAGACTAAGTGTGAGACAGAACCAAGGCACTGCATGGTCCTCAGATTCAGGCCTATGGGGAAACTAACTACTTCAAAGACCAAGTGTTGGACTGATCCAAGGCACTGCATGGTCCTCGGACTCAGGCCTGTGGGGAAACTAACCACTTCAGATGATCCTAAGAGTTAGACAGAGCCAAGGCACTGTATGGTCCCAGGACTCAGGCCTTTTGGGAAACTAACTCCTTCAGAGGTTTCTAAGTGTTAGATAGAACCAAGGCACTGCATGGTCCCAGGACTCAGGCCTATGGGGAAACTAACCACTTCAGATGATCCTAAGAGTTAGACAGAGCCAAGGCACTGCATTTTCCCAGGACTCAGGCCTTTTGGGAAACTAACTGCTTCAGAGGATTCTAAGTGTTAGACAGAACCAAAAGCACTGCACGGTCCCAGAACTCACGCCTACGGGGAAACTAACTACTTCAAAGGATTCTAAGTGTTAGAGTGTTGGGAAAGCAAGAGTCCCACCTGGTCTTGGAGACATAAAAGGCCTGCCTATGCGTACGTACCTTCACGTTACTACAATCGCTGCCATGACTGGCCGAAGTACAATTGGTTATAAAATCATACAATTAAAAAAAAAAAGACAACAAAGGAAAGAGGAAACGAATAACACGCAGATGTACAAACAGCCAGAACAATTGGAAAGAGAAATAAAAATCACACTGCATTAAATCCATAAAAGATTACATGATGAACACCACATTACAATCTAAAAAAAAAAGGGAAAAAGAAATATGTGAAGGACAAGAGAGACAGGAACGCCGAGGGGCCTGCCCCTCCCACCTATTCTCCTCCCTCAGTAGGGGGCTGGTCCGTAACAATTTCAGGGCTTTTTGAGCTCTGGCCAAGAGAGACGGCCTGCAAAGGCTCAGCAGGAGCGGCTGCCTCCCCAGCGGAAGGAGCCTCGGCTCCAGAGATGGACTTCTCAACCTTCTGTGGCGTCTCCTCAATGGGGCCCTCACCTGATTCTGCTACCTCGGGAGGATCACTTCCTTGGACAAGCTCACCCGTGGGTTCAACGATTGAGGTGTCCTCACCCGTAGCAGCACCGGCTTCCTCTGCAGCCTCTCCAACCTTAGCGCCACTTGGAGTTGCCTCACGGATGGCAGGAGGGTAGTACACACTCTCCTCCTTCCACAAGTCGGACGAGGCCTCGATCCAAGCCTGTCTAAGAGCCTCCCTCCAAACCTCAGCTGAGTAGTGCCTGCACAACCCGGGGACTTGAGCCTTAAAGGCTGCTTCTGTCTCTGCCATCCCCGCAGCATAGGCCTCCTCCTCGGCTTCCTGCTTAGTGGCCAGGGCTTCCCCCCTGCCTTAGTCAGCCTCAAACTTGGCCCTCACGGCCTCATCCTTGTCCCATTCAGCCACCCTCTTGGCTTCCTCGGCAGCAGCCACCTTCTTTGGCAGATCAGCAAGGAGCTCCTTTGCAATCTTCAACTGCTCCTCCGCCTCGCCCAAGCGCTTTGACTGATCTTCGGCCTGCTTCTGGAAGCCGGCAAGGCCTGACAGGGCGTTGTCCCGAGCACTGGTCATCACCTTCAGCTCTTCCCGGGCCTTGGCAAGGTCATCCTCGGAGTTTTTAAGGGTCCGAGTGGCCTCCAAGCGTTTCTCACGCTCCACGTCTATGGCTTTCCCCTGATCACGGGCCGCGTCCTCTAACCTATAAGTGGCCTGAACGGCCTGCCAAACAAAACGAGTACACGATCAGCCGAGCTCAGAAAAGGGGAAGAAAAACTAAAACTGGAAAAATCATAAGTGTTGAGGGACTTACCATTCCCAAATACTGCTTGAGGTAGAGGAAGACCTCCCTGCTCCTCATAGTCCCCAACTCTGCCATGTCCGCTGGAAGTAGCAGGCACCTTTCCAACGCGTCGGCCACATACGCGCCTTCGCCCTCTTTGAAGTCCCTGAGGGAGGAATCGTCCTTAAGAGGCCCCCCATGTAGTATTGGGGCAGGAAGCCAGGCCTGAGCCTCGGGCGGGGTATCGACCTGCTTATCCTGGCCTCGGGAGCCAATCTTCAACTGTTTTGACGGCCGCCGATTATCGCCCTCCTCACGGGGAGACCCAGGCTTTTCCTCAACGAGCCTTTTGCCCTTATCCTTTCTCTGCTTAGGATCAGAGGGCTTGTGCCTAGAGGGCAGACTCGTCTGAAGCGGAGAAGGGGGAAGCCTTGACTGGGTAGGGGCCGACCTGCCCGGGGCAGAATGAGTCTTTGGGGGAGGAGGAGGAAGCTTTGGCTTTGACTTCCCCGGTTGGCCTTCGATTAGATCCAACAAGCTAGATTGGGGCCTCTTCTTGTAACCCATTTCGTGCCGGGGAGGGGACTTGGATGCTGGGAAGTCTGCTTCTGTCAAACGAGGGTCACTAAAGTCTCCTAGAAGGTCCTCGGACTGGTGAACTTGTTCAAAAACGTCAAACTCGTCCTCTGCAGGGCCAAAATCAGCGACTTCCACTTCCCTCTCTAGGCCTTCTTTGGTGGGCTCTGAGAGTCTAAGGGAGGGGGAGGGACCCGCAGGTGTTACGCCTTCTGATACGGAGGGCTCCTCGGGGAACTGGAACCCGTCCTCGGTCACGGTTATTTTTCGAAGCCGAGGATCCTTTGCTCTGATCACGTACTTCGGCGCCGCAAACAATTTTTGAGCCGCGTCGTATCCCACGATCTGGTGAGCGGCCCTAACTTGATTATCGGCTTCGTTCACGAAAACCTCCGCCCTCGGCGCCTTCTGCAAGTCTTCCCGGTTGATCAGACTAAAGTGGCGCGTGAAGGCGTGCGGATCTGCAAAAGAAGACGCGTTCACATTAGTAACCAAATGGTGCAAAAGAAACGGACGAAGTAAAGAATGGAACTGATTAGGGTCCTAGAACCCTCCCCCCATTTTCCCACTGCCCTACCTGGGGTCCCCTCCGTCGTTGGGCAGTGAAGGCCATCGTGCCACTCTCCAGACACGATGAGGAAGTCTTTGTTCAGCCCCTTGCTGGACTCAAGGAGGCACTAAATGAGCCGGACCCTATCATCCCTGGTCTTCAAGTAGTAAGATTTGCCCTTCAGGCACTGGAGGTTATAACACCAGTTAACATCATGGTGGGTCAACCTCAGTCCCATCTTCTCGTTCAGGGCATCCACACAGCCTAGAATCCTGAAGACGTTGATGGCACACTGGGTGGGGGCTAGCCGGAAGTACGTCAGGTAGCCCCTCATCACCGGCCCCATGGGTATTCTCATGCCACCTTCAACGAAGGCAACGATAGGGATCACCACCTCACCCTCCTACCTCCGAAGGTGCCACTCCCCCTCCTCACAATACCTCAAGCCCACGTTGCTGGGTATCTTATAATCGGCGATGAATTTCTCCATCGCCTCCTCAGTATAGACGTATTTCTTAAATCTACCCATCCCCAAATGACGCCTAGAAAAAGCAAATGAGAGAGAGGAAAGAATAGAGAAGAAGAGAACTCGGAGAGAGATAGAGAAACTTACAGAAATGAGTAGAAGCTCCTTGGACAGGCTTTTTATGCTGGGGATGTAGACTCTTGGATGCGAGTAAACAGAGGGACCGGCCTTTCGAGTGAGTATTTATACCCCAAATCAAGGAGCCGCACGGGTTTTCCCGCCCATAAAATGTTAGGCGAATCCCCACCGTTGGATTATCATCCTCCCGTTGAACGTGGGGAGCACAGAGCCGTCTTGATTTAATGAAAGGTGCATCGCACACTTCAAGGCCCCAGTAACGCTTCTGGGGCAGACGAAAAGACTCCAGTATCAACAGAGGGCCGAGCTCGATGGGACGTGTCGCAGGCCCGAGGACATCAAAATCCTCCTTTCTGCCCGAGGATGCGGACAGCAAGATTTTGAGAGGCTATTTTGGGGCCAGCAAGTCTTACGGCCCAGCCCACTTCGTTCCTGGGCCGAAGGCCCGAGCCGAGGAGGCACCCAAAATCCGAGGAGGAAAACAAGAACCCCAGGCGCACAACTGGCCATGCCGAGGATGACCCCATCATCGGACATCTGAGAACTTAAGGCAACCAGCAAACGCTTCCAAGGAAGCCTTCATGACTACTCAAAGAGCCGAGGGGGAATACCACACGCCTGCAATATAAATCTGATGGAGGGACAAGCTCATGACAAACAGTCACCTCCACATTAAATGCCCCTGACTACCGCCCTGGCCGCATTAATGAGGAAAGGACTCCGCTCCAGCGCCACCTTGGTTGTCGCGACTCCCAAAGAGAATGGGAAGGCGGTTGATGGGACAGGCACCTGAGTAATGTCCTGATTGCTGAACAAGTGTAGGGTTAGGATTGGTTGGGTGAAGGATATATAATGTAAGGGAATCCCTCCTGAGGGAGGGAGAGGCCCCTCGGACAAATGCCGAGGAGCAATTTTAGTAAAGAACTAAGGCATTTAGCCTTCAATAGCAATGAATCCACGATGAAGCTCCGTTTGCCTGTAAGGGTCAATTTCTCCAGCCCACTCTCTACAAATTCATTATTTGGGACCTACCGGATTACATCCCTTCTAAGTTCAGAGGGTCCTTCCAAAAATCGAATCCCTACATGAGGCTTTTTTTTTTTTTTTTTTTTTTTTTTTTTTTTGCAAAATTGAATTTGAATTTTGGCCTTGAGCCAAGTAAACATATAAAGGTTGCAATCCTCTTTGTAAATAGTTTTCCCATTGTCTTTAATGTTGGTTTAGTTTCCAACATTAAACTTTTAATGTAACATTACACATTCTTTTTCTTTCTCAATTTTTTTTTCTTTTAAATTCTTGGTGGGCCAGTTAGTCTTTCACTAATTCTTTTAGCTTTTTTTTTTTAATGTGAGGTTGGTTAATTATAATTTTATTTATTTAACTATCCCGTGCATCGCACAGGTTAGCGACTAGTTATCTATATTTTGATAGCAATCAATTTGATCCTTACTATTAATTTACTAAAAAAAAATGTTTATGTGACAAACAAATTGCATAATTGGCATAGTTGAAGGTGATGTGGCACAGCTACATCAACTAAAAATCCAGTCAAATCCACTTTAGAAGCAATTGACGGAATTAACTATTCTCACCGTTACTCATTTAACCCCTTTTACCTTCTCTCTCCAAAATCAATCACTGCCTTTTCCTCTCTTCTTATTTCCCACTTTCATCTCTCGCTCCACCTCCGCTGCCCAGAAATTCATCTTCCCCACACCAAACGATGTGGTATTTTCCAACAACCTAGACTCCTTTAAATCTTGATCACACCATCTAGGCGAAGTAGCTTTTCAGTATTTGTACTCCAATTGGGCAAATTGAAAAAGAAGTGATCTTATTTATTATATTTTTTCGGTGGATTTGGATTTGAAAGAAATATTCTTAATAGAACCCTGTGCAAATTTATAATTAGAGGTATCTCTCTACTGGCAATGGTTTTCAGTGTAATTTCGTGGAAAATTCTGTTTGAATAACTTGTAATTGATTCCATGGAAGGCAACATCATCTTGCTAAATAAACCCATAGCCCAAAATCTATAACCCATAATCTTGTTACACAGACCAGACCAATTAACAACTAATTGGTAAGAGTTTATAATAATAAATAAAATAATAAAAAACTAATTGGTAAAACGATTATTTTGTAGCTCTTGCAAGGGTATTGAAGATTTGATTTTTCAATAAAATCCCTGCTAATTTTCTTCTTTTGTAGCTCTTCATCTTTCATTCCTCTCCAAACCCAGATCCATGTCGTCCTTGATATCTTTGCCACCGACCACCACCGTCACAAACATCATTGGAGACACTCTTTAGACCAAAAAAGAAAGAAAGAAAGTTTAAGTTTCACTGCTAGAAATACCGTGTCGTTTGGTGTAGGGAAGGGGATGAAGAATTTATGGGCAGCGAAGGTAAAGGAAGAGATGAAAGTGAGAACTGAGAAGAGAGGAAAGAGGCAGTTATTGATTTAGGAGAGAGAAGGTGAAAGAGGTCAAATAAGTAACGGAGAGAATAGTTAATTTTGACATTTTTTTTCTAATGTGGATCTGACCTGCATTTTTTTTTTATCTGGCTGTGCCAGGTCACCTTCAACTAATGCCAATTATGCAATTTGTTTGCCATATTGGCATTTTTTTGTTAATAAATTAATAACACGGATCAAATTAATTATAAATTGAAAATAACAAAAACTAAATTGACTGCTATCAAAATTTATTGACAAAATTGATGGTGACCCCAAAACATAGGGACTCAAATAGTGTTTTTGCCATTGATTTATTGAAATTACGCTAGCTCAAAGAAGTTTGAGTTTTTTTTTTTTTTTTACCATTATCCTAGAGTTATGCTACTGGACTGACGATGTGACATGCTCTTAACATTTGATTATAGAAAAAAATGTTATGATTAAAAAAAAGAGTTTTTTTTTTTTTTTTTTTGAGAGAGAGAGAGAGTTGGAGTACTGAAATTGCTCTAGGGATTTCATTTCAATGCTAGTAATCAATTTTTCATGCCTTTAATTGTAATATAGAGATGAGCTTAGAAATTGGCACATTAGACATTTATTTGTAATAGAGAAGGTCCATTCCATGCTCTTCTTCCGAACACAGTCCAACTAGCATACGGTAGAGATGGTCAACGCAAAAATTTTCAAAAAATATTTCACAAATGTTAAGGTCATTAAGTTTTTAATGATAGATAATAAAGTAACATCAGTAATAGGTCTAAATAAGGACTAATAAAAATCTACAAATTTAACTGTCGTAAAAATTTTGTGTCTATAACATTATTTTGTAATCACCCATCAGGCCATCACCACTATAAAATGGCCACCTAGCCAAGCCACATAGCTAATGAAGCCTTATCTATATTGGCTTCTTTTTCTTGGAAACTAATTTCAAAAGCAAGAAATGTAACGCATAACGTAAAGTATAGAAAAATGGGTTAGTGTTTTTTCTAGATAAAAGAAAAGAGAAATTTTAAATCCATAAATATAAACTCTCCAATTTACTAAAAATAAATAAAATCTTAATTTTTTGGAGAGTGAGTTGTTCATTTTTCTTTTCCACCCTATTTAGAAGCTTCAAAACTAAAAAATAAAAAAATAAAAAAAAATCATTTAACAAATTCAATTCTTGTGGTACCATGAAAACTTTGCTTTAAGGGATTGAAAATCAGCAATTTGGTCTTTTCATGTGGTGCCACATACGCAAAAGGTCACGTGAGTTACACATGATCTTCATTTCCATCCAAGTTAATAGACAAAATATCTATGGAATGTGAAAGGTTTTCCTCAAGGAAACAGGAGTTGCTAAACCATAAGACCTCTAGAAGCTAGGCAAATATACTACCTACATCACCAAACCCTCCTAGAATTTGATCCATGTTCAAATTACTCTTTGGGACACCATAAAGTTTGACAACAAATCTCCTTTGGTCATCAAGGAGAATATACATTTTTCATTGGGGCATAACTTTTTCTCTTGAACGTTCATGATCTTGCTCACACTTGACTTCCATTTTTAGGTTACTTTTCTAATTTTTGTTATAGTAATTAGAAGGTAGCATTACCTCTATGAATTACATATTTGAGGTGCGTGCGTGCCTTTGTCATTACTCATCAAAGTTTCTCCAAATTAACCTTTTCTTTTATTATTTTTTTTTTTATAACATACAAAAAGGATGCAACTAGGAATGAGCTATTTGAGATTATCTCAATTGATATTTTTACAAGATTTCTCAACAATTGGAAAAAAGAAATAAAAATCAAATATACCTAGTATTAAACTTTTATATGAGTGTGTGTTATTATTTTTAAATGCATCAATGCCTATGCAAGAAAAAACTTATGGACAATAATGATTTGAATCCTACAATGAATTTCTTGGCTTTTCCTTTTTCAAATTTTTTGGTGATATAATTTAACCTAGTCAATAATGTCCAAACCTTTTTTTTTTTTTCCTTTCTATAGGAAAACTTCTATTTTGTTCCATTAAAATTTTGAAATTTTAAAAGTTTCAATTAGGTTATGTAAGAGGTCACAATAGAGATGCGTTGATTATTAGCTTTGAGTCTCCCTTAGAATCTCTATAGGACCTATTGTAAAGTTGTTATTTACAACTATTTGTTTTTGTTGACTTTTATTCCGTGACAAATTTGATTGTAATTATTGTTCAATCTTTTGTACCCTGTATTTATTGTTGGATTTGATTGTAAGAGTTGTGTGATAGAGAGAGTGTGTGAAGACTCAAGCTATTGAAGACTGAAGTGTTCTCGCGGGTATCTCGTGACTAAGCATCCCGCGAAATAACTCATATGCCTTGCACATGTTGGAATGCGAAGAGTCAAGCTAGGATGGAGACAGCTGTGCCTCGCGAGTATCTCGTGGGTAAGACCTTCCCACGAGACACCCGCGGTAAGGCCTTCCCGTGAGACACCCGCGAGACATTCTGTTCTGCCAGCCTGTCCATTATGATACACACTTTCTATCCCTACACTATTTATACCCACATTACTCACAAATGTTGAGGAGTGCTTCTAAGAGAAAACCCTAGCCAAACACCTTGAGAGTTAGCGATTGTTATACCCACAATCCTATACACATTTGCTTGTGGAATTTCCTCAACTCCTACCTCTCCATTTCCATACCTTTGAGAGGTTGATAACCCACACACTTACCACACCCTTTCAGAGTGTCAAGTGAAGTTTTGGTGCTGCTAGGAAGCATTGGAAGAAGCCAACGATGGCAAATGCAACATGGAGCTTGTTGCAGGATCCGGAGAGCTAGACAAGACACGGTTCCTGAAAGTTCAATATGGGTATGAAACACTCTTGAACGTTTATACCCCAAATTATAAAATATCAATTCAAGCTTATAATCAAACAATTAATGTGCGGAATATGAACATAAGCTAATCAAAGAATTGATAACTAATCTAAGCCAAATATAAACACATCCACAGCAGTAAATATAAGGCAAAGATAAAGGGAAGGAAGATGCAAACACACGGACAACACACGATATGTTATCGAAAAGGAAACCGAAGTCCTCGACGTAAAACCTCTTTGCCGCCCTCCAAGCAGTGATATAATCCACTAAAGAATATAGTTGGGATACATGAACAGCAGTAGACCCTCCAAGCCTAATCTACCCAGGTACCTAAGCCCTCCAAGCTTCTTGCTCCAACGAGGTTACGCCGAACCTATTTCTTCTTTAGCTTCCCGGATTCCGCTACTATACCATAGCATCAACCAATGTATATTGGTTCCTTCCAAACTGCTTCCCTTAGCACCAAATGAACCTTCTCACAGACATGGGTGTGGTGAGATAAGGATTTGGTAAATGACCTCTCAAGGGTATGACAATGGAGAGGGAGAGAGTAAAGGAATTTGTAAAGACTCTAAGGTAAAGATTGGGGATGAGGCAATCTTGTATTTCTCTAAGGTTTCTCTCAAAAATTCTCTCTGGAAGCTCTCTCAATATCGTGGGTATAAGGGTCTATATATAGTGGGGTGATAAAAGAATACGAAGAGACAGTTTTTGCCAAACAGGGTAAATTGGCGGCTTGGTCTCGTGGCTTGTCCAAGTAGCGAGTTCAAGTCGTGACGTAACGGCCTGGCCAGCCTGGGACTTTTGTCCTGTAGCGTGACAGCTGGCGCGACCCTTCAGCTTCCCTGTGTGCATCTCACGTGCCTGCATTTGGCGGCTTGCCAGTCGCGAGCCACCCGCAAGTTTTAGCCGTGAAGCACTGCTTCTTTGCACATACTTGAGCTTTTCTTCACATCTTCTCACACACTACCCTTACAATAATCCCACCTAAATATAAGGTTACTAGGTGCTTAAATTATAAGCAAATTGGCACGGAATAAAGCCAACAAGATGGTTGATAAATTTCAACCTTACAATCTCTCCCTTCGGCTATTCCGTGACAAAACCCTAAAACAAACTCTAGACTTAACGCGTGAGTTGGGAACAGTTGGAAAACTCACTCACACCTAACTCTAGAATCTGTGGAGCTTTTTGAACTATAAAAACAAGTAACTCCTGAAACACAACAACACAATAAGTTCATTGTATACAGAAACTTGTAATGCATATGGAGCAAGCACAATGCGATCATGCACAATGGAATAAAGCAATACACCATGGCAAGACCAAAACAGGTAATCACTATAACCAAGTGATCACAATACTCATTCACATTTAGAATGAACATTCAGACATTCAAGATGACAAACACAAGAAAAATCACTTGAATGACCAACATTCAACCAATGCACAGTACATGAAGTATGTGCATCTAGGAAAAATCCTACAAGGGTATAAGAGTGACAGTACTTAGAAGAAAATGCAAGACATTTTAGTTGGAAGTACTGATTTAACAAAGCACAAATGCTGCAAAAAGCACGGCACAAACCACAAAGGCCTACAAACGTGCATAGAAACAAACCCTTAAAGCTTACAGAAGCAACATGGGTACAAATACTGACCTAACAGAACATGTGCTGAATAACATCAAATTATATAAGCTGAAATAAACAACTAACACCATAGTATTTTGAATTATCAAAGTTATACACAAAAAAATCAAGTGATAGAGAGATGATAAAGAAATCTCCCCCTCAAAACAGGCACTCCCCCTCAAGAGCTGCCCCAAGAGTTCTCCCCCTTTTTGACACGAATGGCCAAAGTGTCACTATTGTAACATGGTGAAAATGCTATCAACTTATGCTGCTACAACATCGATCTGGTCCTGCATGACTGCTATTCTCTCTGACTGCTCTCTCTGGCCTTGTCTGAGATTCTTTTCCAATTCCTCAAGGTGCTTGTGGAGGTTCTCAAATAACATCTCCAACCTATCAGGTTGAGGGGTAGACTGTGCTTGTGTAGTGAGAGGTTGATGTGATACATGGGTGGCATGTACATGTGTATTTGGTTCAAGAGTAGATTGAGGAGCAGGAGAGAGATGTGCACTTTTTGGAGATTTGGATGAATGACTTCTACTAGCTTGTAGAGTGGACATAGAGATTGGACGAAGACGCGTAGTTATTTTCCCAACTGAGGGAGGAGTAACACCTTCACTTAGAACAAATTTCATAATGAGACTGCAAAATGGAAGACACCCTCGTGCTACTGTTCGAGTCGCTGTCTTTCTTATGATATAATAGATATGGGCACAGATGTCAATGGTGGTGCCTGTGATGAGATCCCATAGAAATTGAGCCCTGCCAAGGTTGATATACATCGTGTTAGTCAACGGATAGAGGTTGGTAAACATGATCAGCTTCAATGTTGTCAACTTAGGTGAAAACTTGGTAGTACTTATGGATGTGCCAGAATTGGAGATGTCATGGTCAGGACCAAGAACTTGGAGAATGTCGTGAACCATTGGAGTGCAATCATCATAAGGAGTTAGGTCGGCATTCTCAGGTCTAGTGATTTTGAGAAGTTCAGCTATGGTGTCCGGACTAATGATAAACTCCGTTCCTCTTACCCAAAAGTGTAGTTCACTTTCAAGATCAACTGTGTTGGCGAAACACACCTTCACTAGTTCCATCATTGGATCAACAAAATTTCCAAATAAATCTGCCCAATCTTTTGTCTCAAAGATTCGAGGGACAAAGGTGGTTTCCAAAGAGTCAAATCTGACCTCCCGTTCCACTATAGGGGTTCCTCGGTCAAAAATGCTTGAGTAAGCATGTACGTGTTGAGGAGTTCTGAACAAATCAATATTGAGTTCAGTAGATGGCTGTGATGAAGAACGTGTTCGTTTTGCAATAGGCACTATTTCTTCTTCTGTCATAACCTCTTTTCCTTTAGAGGATTGTCGAGACATCTGTAAAAGAGCAAACACACAGCAAAGTACCAAATGCAATACCACAGGGAACCAACATCAACTTGATTAGATTCAGTTAAGAATGTGAATCAGAAAAATTTCACTTAATTACAAACACAAGAATTAGATCAACACTAAGAAAACAAATGGTCAAAATGATACACACAACACACTGAAGCACATAAACATTCCATGGAGCACAAACTCTATATAGACCACAGAAACATAGACAAATGACCTAAAGCCACATACAGAGAGCATCACAGAAAACCCCAAACCCATATGTCTAATGAGTAAAAGGAAATTCTATCAAACGAACAATGCTCAGACTAGAGACAAGCATACTGAAGCACAAACAAGATACAAAATAAAGTCAGCAACAATAGACATTAACCTCAAACAAACATATTCACCATTTTAGGCAAACCCATTTTTGAACACATTATATCGCAGAACATATGTGCAATATTCAAATCAAGAAGATAATGGTCAACACAGTAAGAATGAAGTGAGCGAAAGAAAACCCATACCTTTTTCTTGGTGTTTAAAGAAGACATGATGCAAAAATGGATTCTTTTTCAGTGAGACACGGAGTGTTTGAGTGAGAAATGAGGAAGACAATGAACAGTCACAAAACTTCGAGGGAAAAAACTGAAAAGTTTTTGAAAACTGATTTTAAAACGCAAAACACGCATTTTTCGCGACTGGGTTAAGTTGCTAGGGTAAGCCGCGAAACACTGTGAAGGAAAGAAACTTGAAAAATTTCTCTAAGTGTTTTTCGCGACTGGAAGGTCTACCCGCAATACAGTCGCGAGATGAGCCGCGAAAATCCCTGAGTACCCCTCGCGAATGGACCTTCCACCCGCGAACAAGTCACCACACTGTGCGGCGAAAATCGTGAAACTCAAATTTTGGAAAAATTTTCTAAGTCTTTTTCGCGATTAGAGCATTTACTCGCTAGTGAGCCGCAAAAAATCTCTGAGTGAGCTCACGACTGGGACATGTGACTGGGCCAACCCGCGACTTAGTCGCCAAAACAGGGCAACACTGTTTTTGAAATTTTTGACATTTTTGTAAAAACAAAGTACTTTCCAAAAACAAATCAAAACACTCAAAAATCTTTTTGTGTTTAATCAACAAAGATTGAGCTTTTGAAAACACATTTAATCAAGTACAATCACACAAATGAATATGACATTCATTGAACATAAACTTGTGTGTTGTGTGTGGATATCAAAAATGAGATAGACCTTAGTCCATTGTGAAGCTTCAATGATCAATTCAATCAAGGCATACACAACTAGCACTAGATAATGTGACATATCTCAATTATAGAAACAAGCATATATGACCTCCCACAAGTACTTGATAACAATTCTTTGAAGCTTTTCATTTGGCTCCATATTCAACAAATCATTTGCAATTTTTGAGCAAAGAAACTCTCATTGAGAGATAGATACCTGAAATTTTTGATATTTCATTAGATGAGTTAGCCTTTGGCTTTTTGGGCATCATTCATACATTTTATTTTGGTCGCTTTCCCTTTTTCCTAGTCAAATACTAGTATGTGCGACAGGCTTTTGCAGCTCTATATCTCTTTTCATTTGGAGATTTACATTTAGAGAGCTCTTTTAAGCATAAAAATAAAAAGTGGGAAGATATATAGGCGTGAGTCTATGCATGTCTCAAGATTATCAAAACCATTCACTAATCATTCATGACAAGGTTGAAGATCTATTTACAACAGTCACATAGATTTCAGAATTTCTTCCACAATTATATGAGTGCATGAGAGACAAGCTAAGCTCGTTAAATGCACAAAGCCATAAGTACAAAGGTACAAGGCAAAACATGCTTTGAGACAAAACTCAACAAAGTGATCAAACTTTTTCGATTTTCTACTTTCTATGTGTTTTTGGATTTTTGACAAAAAAAAAAAAAAAACAGTAAAAGAATGATCAAAAACATATAAGACAATGTAAACACATTTGAACCAAAAACAAACAGAAAACAACCTAAATACTAGCAAGAAGCACACAACCAAACATATTCAAAAACATGGGAAGTATTGATGCATGGACATGTTGTAATGCTTATGTATGAGTACCCTTTGTCACCCACATGTCACGTGCGTTTGGGGTGATATCCTTGACGGATCGGGTACGAGAGTTAGGACTGTCAAACCTTCATGTGAAGCTTTCTAGGCAATTGGTGAAGGCACCGATCATTTTCATGCGTCCATCATTCCTGGATCACAGTTTTGACTTCTTGGTTGCTCACCACCCAAGACTTCATGTCATTTCTTCTTCCTCATGACCGAGGTGCACTTGCATTGTTGTCTGCTCTCAGTTTTTGACAGTTGGGTCTATTATGTCCTTGCAATCCGCAATAGTGACAAAGATAGTTTGTTCTAGGACCCTGTTGCTATCTTAGGAGAGATCTTCCTCTAGCTCCAAATCTGGCTTCAGATTGATTTCGGGACTTGTTAAACACCCGTTGATTAGCCACATTCTTCTTCTTCTCAGCCTCAACTATCTCAGGATTAGGCTTATCAACAGCCGTCTCTTTGGTTTTTACAAACTTTACTTCTTTGGTGACATTGGCTGATAAGCTACTTCCTCCAGTATATCCCAACCTGAACTTGTCTGAGGCACATTTTTGAGATGAAATAACATCATCTAGCTTCCTAGAGGAGACCCTATCTACCTTGGCATGAGCTTGCACTACCTCTTGCTCAAGAAACCTCACTTTCGTGTAAGCTTCAGATAACTCACCATTTAGTGCTTCAATCTCACACTTTGCCTCCTTATATCTGACTAGCAGGCTTTTGTAATCTTCCTCAGCTCTCTTCATTTTCTTCACAGCTGCCTTTGCCACCTTTGTATACTCACCTGATTTCTCAAGAAGTAATGCGTAATTCTTTTGAAAACTGGATGTATCTTCTTCTTCTTCAGCTTCTGATTCTTCAACAATCCCAATAGACTCCACATCAGAACATTCACCCAGCTCATTCACAAGAGTACTCAAGTCATCTGTAGATCCCACATGTGCAATGGTCATGAATGCGGAGTAATTTCCTTCTCCGTCACAGCTCTCTTCAGAGTCAGATTTTGATGAGTCTGAATCACTTAAGGTAGTGGCATAGACCTTTCCTTTTGACTTCAAATAATTGGGACATTCCTTTTTGAAGTGTCCATATCCATTACACTCAAAACACACAATGTCCGAAGGAGATTGAGACTCCTTCCCTTCTTTCCTCGTAAACTCTTTCCTATCACCTCTTGAAGATGAAAATTTTCCTCTGTTAAATGGTTTTCCACTGTTCTTCATCTTCAGAAATTTGCGGAAGTTTTTCGCAAGATATGCTACTTCCTTCTCCACTCCATCTTCTTCGGAGGGATCATCAATTCTTTCGGTAATGGTTTTGAGAGCAAGTGATTTACTCATCTTGTGGGAAGGCAGTCCTAGTTCATATGTTTGGAGAGACCCAATCAGCTCTTAAATTTTGATTTCATCCAAGTCTTTACTCTCTTCTATGGCTGTGGCTTTTCCTCTAAAACTTTCAGGCAAAGACCTCAAAATTTTTCTCACCACATTGGTATCTTCAATCTTCTCATCAAGATTGAGCTTAGTAATGACAATTTTGTTGAGCTTCCCATAAAACGAATCAAACGATTCATCTTCACCCATCTTGAGCTCTTAGAATTTGGTGGTAAGCATTTGGAGCTTTGTGTCCTTCACCTTCTTAGTCCCCTCATAAGTTGTCTCCAAAATCTCCCAAGCTTCCTTAGCTACAGTCATGTGAGATATTCTGTGAAATTCATCTGGAGACACACCACAGAAAATAGCATTTAACGCTTTACTATTAGCATTGGCTGCCGCAAGAGCTGCCTTATCCCAAGTAGATTTAGCAACCTCCGGCCTAGTCCACCGACTTCAACCGCATCCCAAACAGTGTCATCAATAGAGCATAAAAATGCCCTCATTCTAACTTTCCAGAAGGCATAATTATTACCATCAAAAAATGGTGGAACAGTGAGAGATTGAAACCTATCCATCTCAACAATGGGTCAAGGATCACACTCAGGTATTAAAACCACAACAAGTGTACCTGCTTTGATACCAATTGAAAGTTCAATATGGGTATGAAATACCCTTGAACGTTTAGACCCCAAATTATAAAATATCAATTCAAGCTTAGAATCAAACAATTAATGTGTGGAATATGAACATAAGCTAATCACAGAATTGATAACTAATCTAAGCCAAATATAAACAAATCCACAGCAGTAAATATAAGGCAAAAATAAAGGGAAAGAAGATGCAAACACACGGACAACACACGATGTGTTATCGAAGAGGAAACCGAAGTCCTTGGCGTAAAACCTCTCTGCCGCCCTCTAAGCTGTGATATAATCCACTAAAGAATATAGTTGGGATACATGAACAGCAATAGACCCTCCAAGCGTAATCTACTCAGGTACCTAAGCCCTCCAAGCTTCTTGCTCCAACGAGATTACGCCGAACCTATTTCTTCTTTAGCTTCTCGGATTCCGCTACTATACCATTGCATCAACCAATGAATATTGGTTCCTTCCAAACTCCTTCCCTTAGCACCAAATGAACCTTCTCATAGACGTGGGTGTGGTGAGATAAGGATTTGGTAAATGACCTCTCAAGGGTATGACAATGGAAAGGGAGAGAGTAGAGGAATTTGTAGAGACTCTAAGGTAAAGATTAGGGATGAGGTAATCTTGTATTTCTCTAGGATTTCTCTCAAAAATTCTCTCTGGAAGCTCTCTCAATATTGCGGGTATAAGGGTCTATATATAGTGGGGTGATAAAAGAATACGATGAGACAGTTTTTGCCAAACAGGGTAAATTGGCGGCTTGGTCTCGCGGCTTGTCCAAGTCGCGAGTTCAAATCGCGACGTAACGGCCTGGCCAACCTGGGACTTTTGTCCTGTAGCGTGACAGTTGGCGGGACCTTTCAGCACCCCTGCCTGCATTTGGCAGCTTACCAGTCGCGAGCCACCCACGAGTCCTAGCCGCGAAGCTCTGCTTCTTTGCACATACTTGAGATTTTCTTCACATCTTCTCACACACTACCCTTACAATAATCCCACCTAAATACAGGGTTACTAGGTGCTTAAATTACAAGCAAATTGGCACAGAATAAAGCAAACAAGATGGTTGATAAATTTCAACCTTACAGTTCCGAGAAGCCTTGTTGGAGTAGGAGCTTGGAGGGTTTAGGTACATCGGGTAGATTAGGCTTGTAGAGTCTCTTGCTAACCCATGTATCACAACTAATTGTCTAGTGGATCGATTACCGCTTGGAGGGCGGCAAAGAGGTTTTTCGCCGAGTTCTTCGGTTTCCTCTTCGATAACACATCGACGTGTTATCTTGTGTTTGCATCTTTCTTACCTACTCTTTTTCTTTCCATTTTACTGCTGTGTTGCTTAGATTATGGATTATAGTAGCTTGTTTGTTTATCCGCTCGCTTTTACACTATTCTGCACTTAGTATTAAGTTAATGTAAAATCAATTGAGCTGTAACTTTAATTTGGGGGTCTAAACAACTCTTGTGTTTTCAACACATTTTTGAGCTTTCATTTGGTATCAGAGTGAGTACACTTGCTGTGGTTTTAATACCAGAGTGTGATCGTAGACCCCTTGTTGTGCCATGAAAAGTGATATGGCAAAGGTCAACATGAAGCAAAGTAAAGGTGTTTGTGAAAATGACTCTATGAGCATATTTGAAGATTGTTCTAGTAATGAGTTTTTAAAGTTATTCAAATCAAAGAAACATGCTAGAGTCTTTGTACACATGCTGAAAACTTTAATTCACAGGAATCATGATTTTCATAATATCTTGTGTGACTCGAATTCCTTAGTTGACAAATATAAGAGAAGGAATAGAAATTTTTGTGATAAACTTGATTGTCTGAAAAGTAAGGTACACGCATCGATGAATGAAGTAAAGAATGATGAGTTTTGCTTTAATGGTCAAGAATGCCTATCTTATGCTTGTCTCTTTGTTCACACTGCACTGAAAGTATTTAATTCATGTTTGTGGTATCTTGACAGTAGTTGTTCAAGGCATATGACTGGAGATAAATCTTTGTTCAAAACTCTACAAGAGAAGGAAGATGGTTTTATGACATTTGGAGATGGGAGTCACTCACAAGTTCTTGGAAAGGGAACCGTGGATATTCCAGGACTACCTTTGTTAACTAATGTGCTATACATTAAGGGATTGAAAGTGAACTTGCGGAATATTACTCAAATTTGTGATGAAGACTTTTTAGTCCAATTTTCAAAGAAAGGATGCCTAATCTTGAATGAAGGAGGTGTTCAAGTTTTGAAGGGACTCAGGACCACCGATAATTGTTATGGGGTCATTCCCAAACCAAGCATAGCATGTAGGAGTGCTCGAGTGAATCTTTTGGAGTTGTGGCATCAACGACTTGGACATGCTAATTACAAACAAGTGGCAAAAGTTTCAAAACTTGAAGCTGTGGTTGGTTTACCAAAGTTTGGAAAAGTTGAGAAGAAGGTTTGTGGTCCATGTCAATTGGGAAAACAAACAAAATCAAGCCATCCAAAAGTAAATGTAGTTGCCACGTCACGCCCTTTAGAGTTACTACATGTGGATCTGATGGGTCCAACTAGAACAGAAAGCATGAGTGGAAAACACTATATAATGGTGGTTGTTGATGACTTCTCAAGATATACTTGGGTTGATTTTCTTAGAGAAAAGTCAGAAGCATGTGACAAGATGGAAAGGCTATGCGAGAGGCTGCAGAATGAGAAAGGAATTCCCATAGTTAAAATCAGAAGTGATCATGGAAAGGAGTTCGAAAATACAAAGTTTGACGCATTCTGCAATGAACATGGCATCAAGAAGGAATTTTCAACTCCAAAAACTCCACAACAGAATGGGGTTGTTGAAAGAAAGAACCGTATGATCCAAGAAATGGCAAGAGTAATGTTACTCAACAAAAACATTCCACAGAAATTTTGGGCTAAAGCAGTGATCACATCGTGTCACATTGGGAATAGAATTTACTTCTGGGCTGGAACAAAGAAGACATCGTATGAAATCTAGAGAGAAAAGAAACCAAAGGTGAAATATTTTCAAATATTTGGAAGTAAATGTTACATTCTAAATGATAGGGAGAATCCTGGAAAATTTGATGCGAAAAGTGATGAAGGGATATTCCTAGGCAACTCCATAAATAGTCGAGCATATAGAGTGTACAATAAGCACACTAAGACGGTGATGGAATCGATAAATGTGGTCATCGATGACTCTATCTCTGAAAAAGATATTGATGATGACGGTGAAGGAAAAAATCTTAAGAAGAATGAAGGAGATGACAACATGTCTCAAGGTGAGGATGCTGAGAAAGAATCACCGGAAAAGGAGTTTACACCTCCTATATCAAGAAGGGAGACTAGATCAACTCAAGGATCTTCTAGTCCACTCACCCCTCCGAAAGTTCAACCTCTAATCTCTCGTGATGAGGAACCTTCCACTTCCAAGAAACCATCGTCAAGGGTAATTCTCAATCATCCCTCAAGAAATATCATTGGTGAGATAGATGAAGGACTTCGGTTGAGAAAATGACTAGCATATAGTGTGAATCATGTAACATACAACTGCTATCTTGCTCAATTTGAACCAAAGAAAGTGGAGGAAGCTTTGAAGGATGAGAATTGGGTAGAGTCCATGCACTAAGAGTTGCATCAATTTGTTAGAAATGATGTATAGGAGTTGGTACCAAGGCCAAAGGATACTCACGTCATCGGCACCAAGTGGATCTTCAAGAACAAAACCGATGAAGATGGTGAAGTTTTTCGAAACAAGTCTAGACTAGTGGCTCAAGAATATACTCAAGTTCAAGGCATAAACTTTGATGAGGCTTTCACTCCAGTTGCAAGACTAGAGTCAATCCAAATTCTTCTCTCCATAGCATGCATTATGAACTTCAAGTTATATCAAATGGACGTAAAGAGTGCTTTCTTAAACAGATTTTTAAACGAAGAAGTGTTTGTTAAGCAACCAAAGGGGTTCCAAGACCCTCATTTTCCGGATCATGTGTTAAGGATGAAGAAAGCATTATATGGGCTGAAACAAGCACCAAGAGCTTGGTATGATCGCTTCACCACATACCTCCTGGACCATGGTTTTAAGAGAGGTCAAGCCGATCGAACCTTGTTTGTCAAAAGAGATGAGAGATCTCTCCTTGTTGCTCAACTATATGTGGATGACATTGTCATTGGATCCACAATTGAACAACTAGCTCATGAATTTTCAGAAGAAATGAAAAGGGAGTTTGAGATGAGCATAGTGGGAGAGCTAAACTACTTCCTAGGGCTTCAAGTGAAACAATGAGAAGATGGGATATTTATCTCCCAAGAGAAATATGCCAAAAATCTTGTAAAGAGATTCGGCCTAGACTCTAAGAAACATACTTCCATTCCCATGAGTTCCTCAACAAAACTGAGTCATGATGCAGTAGGTCTAGAAGTGGATCCAACACTTTATCAAAGTAGGAACGGTAGTCTTCTCTATCTCACTGCTAGTAGACCAAACATCGCTTTCATTGCAGGAGTTTGTGCTCAATTTCAGGCAGCACCCAAAGAGTCACATTTGACAGTAGTCAAACGAATTATTTGCTACATAAATGGCACATCTGACTATGGTATTTAGTATTTGAATGGTTTTTTGACCCCTTAACCCAACCAGATTAACCTAGTTAATTAGCCAAGTGATTAACTTAGTCAAATTATTCAAATCTAGGTTATCACAAACACACAATCATATCAAGTATATAAAGCAGTGGAAAAAATAAATGACACAATGATATGATGACCCAGGAAACCACACGGTAAAAACCTGGGGAGGATTTGACCTAGCTATCCTCAGGGTAAACTTGAATCCACTATCTTGAAAGAATCGAAGTTCATACAATAAGACTTACGAGCCCCCACGCTCAACTTCTTATTGCTACCCACTAGTAGAACTTACTGATACGACCATGTGCAAACTCCGAATCCACGGACTTCTTCTTTTTTGGATTCTCCAACAAGTACAAGCACCCACGCTTGTTTTTTCTTTAAGCTTCAATGGCAGCAACTAAATTGATCATCAAGGTGTAGGTAACATCTCCTCCTTGAAAACCCTAAGCTTTTTGTAAAGAAAAGCTCCTCTAGATCTCACAAGAGATTTACAAAAAACAGCAATCTAAGCAACCTCTAACACATGGCTAGGGTTTGCCCTATATACCTAGGGCAAAAACATAAAACCCTAAACGTTTTAGGAGTTAGGGCTGAGTTGGAAATCTGCAGAAAAACACATGCTGCCCGATATTCGATCGATCGAGTCTAAGCTTTGATCGATCGAGCCAAGCCGAAAGCCACTAATACTTTCTGCAGCCACTCGATTCCAACTTTACATAAACGCACAACTTTGAGCAAGCCTAAACAAGACTAAACAACCTGTTTTGATCATGGTTTGCCAACAATACAAATTAGAGTTCTAAATACATAAATTCCTAAATCTTTAGAACCTAACAAACTCCCCCTTTGGCAATCTGTGACAAAACACAAACTAAGCTCAAAGTTTACAAATAAAACAGCCCTTTACTAAACAAATCCAATCCTAAGTACTATCCATCAGTTGCAAGTGTAGACAGCAGCTCAAATGAATCAACCTGTATTTCCTAAAATACTCAACAAATGCATAAACGCATGTGTGGAAAATATAAGTAAACAAAATAAATTCTTAATTTCACAAAAACACTAAATAGAGACATATATCAAATGAATAACTCACAAAACATAAGTCAATAAGCAGTGAAACAAGAAACAAAATAAATGTATCTGCCCCTAACATGAATAGACCACAAAAATACATCTAGAGCCAAAAGAATGTAAAAACAAGGTACAGCTCCTAGATACAATCTAATCACCATAGGCTCCAAAGAGTCACAAAACTCCCCCTATCAGCAAAAACACTACAGGCAAAACCAGAATCTACTCCCCCTTTTTGTGACGGAATGCCAAAGGGCAATCACAATCCATCATCAAAAGGAGGTGGCGAAGGAGATCGTCTAGAATGCACCAACTCTGCACGCAAGGCACGAACCTCATCGAGCAAGTCCACCAAAATCTGTCCATGAGCCGCCTGAACAATCAAGACATGATCCAACGTACGTCGAATGTCGAAATCATTCGAAGTAGTCGGTGGAGGAACATCAGCATCAACAGCAGCAGCAACACCAGCAGATGCCTGAGCCTGTCTAGTACCTGTAGAAGATAAGGGAGGGGGTACAACACCAGCATGCTTAACTCGAGGAGCTCTCATATGAGCAGCCCTCTGCGTAAGGAAGATGGCATCTATGGGACCAGTAATGTGAACGGGCTCAGACGTAGGGAAACCATCTAACCCTAAAAACAACAAAATCCTATGAATGAAGATAGGATAGACAAGAGCGTGACCAATAGCGCTACTCCTATGAATCTCGTTCAAAGAATGAAGAAACAGATGAGGAAAAGAAATAGAAGCACCAAAAACAAGAGCATATAGAAACACACATCTCTGAATAGGGATGGTGTGGAGATGAGAGATAGGCCACAAAGAATGACAAGCTATCCTAAGAAAAAGATAGGTAGTCTCAAGAAGCTCAGCGGACGTGATCCGAGGATCAAAACCCCAATAGATAGAAGATCCAGTGATGTATGACATGACATCATCTAAGGGTGGAGACTCCTCATAAGGATAGTCAAGCTGCCTAACAACCGGGACCCCAAGAGCCTCAGCCACTACCCTAGGGGTAATGGTGTACTCAACACCTCGTATCCAACTCCTAACAAGGGTGTTGGAATCATAGACGTGACAAGAGAGGTTTGAGTAGAACTCTCTTATGAGGGCAGTCGGGGTGGATGATCTATCTCCAACAAAGACAACCAGCCCCTACTCTCAATGTTAGCCCTAATGGCTGGATCAACCTTATCTAGGATATCAGAACGCTCAGCCCATATTTTCCTTTTACTGTTCAAATTATCATAGGCCTCTTTGCATTTTGCATCCTTAAACAACTCAACCCTAGAGGGTGACTCAGACGAAGAGGAGGGAGTCTTATGAGCTCTAGTTTTCCTAGGCATGGTGCTAAGGAAAGGACAAGGACACACAGCAGAGCCAAAAATAACAAAAAGGAAAAAACCAAGGGCAGACTGCAAGTTAGCACAAAACAGATATAGAACAAAAATCTATATGATGCATGAACAAATTAAATGTCATGATGCATGCTCTAATGCAGTGAAATTAGGTTCAAATTAAGTTCAAATTCACAAAATTGGCTTGAGCATAGAGTTTCTAACAAAAACCCCAAAAATATGAAAAACCACTTTAATGTTTTGAAATAGATTGATGAATTGATCATCACACAAGGTTGAAAATAGATTAGAATGATCAATTACATCAAAACAACAAGCCAATTTCATCAATTTTAACCCAATTGAACAGAATCCCCAATTTAGATTCAATACAAGCCCTAGAAAATTAATTTTTCACAAAATCCCAAATTGATCAAAATAACCATCATAGATCATGAATATATCCATATAGCAACAAAACCCATTGATCAATTTCACAAAATAAGGCTTGATTAAAAAAAAAATCCCAAATTATGCTTAGTCCAAAAATTTACCCAAAAACCATGAATTAATGCATGAAAACATGAAAAACAATGCAAAAGGAAGGGTAATATGGACATACCAGCTTATGGAGAGAGAAACCTTGCAAGAAATTTGGAGGAAAACGACAAAAAATTGTTGTGGAGCCTTGCCAAGTCGGAGAGAGAGTAAAAAGTTTTAAAAAGGTTTGAAAAAGTGATTTGAACAAGTCAAATATGAAGTTTTAAACAACCTGATTCACGATATTCGATTGATCGAAAAACAGTTTCGATCGATCGAATCAGACAGAGGCTCACTGAAATTTTTAATCGCAATTTCGATTGATCGAAAGATAGACTCGATCGATCGAAATTGTAAAAAAAAAATGAGTTTTTGAAAAACAAAAAAAATTTGATGCAACTCTCCTTAAAGCAATGAAAAATGAGTATGACATGCATGAATATGAGATGAAATTTTTTTCAAAATCCCAAGATTTAAACCCAATTCTCCGAATGATTTAGGTTTCATACAATCTCCCTTTTTAATTCTCAAGCAACAAATTAGTTGTGCATAAATCTCAAGTTATTTTTCAAACTTGGTTGGTCAAACCAAAAACACACACAATAACATGTACAATGTTTAGCAAAGAGTAACTTGTGTAGTGTGTGCAACTAGCAAAAGCTTGAGATACATGTGAGGTGATATGTGAATAGCAATCAATCACGAAGTCTACAAAATCCATCACATAGAATTCAAAAGAGACTATCACCTAAAGAGTTACATCATATAACTCTCACATCTCCTAGAACATAAGCTTGCAATCATGTAAGTTTCTTGAATTTTGCCTTATATTGTACATACAAATTTTAGTTATGTGATTTGGCATCAAGCCTAATAGAACACACCAATTTTAATTATGTGATTTGGCATTAAGCCTAATAGTACACACCAATTTTAAGCATTAAGCAATTAAACCGAGGCTACACCTTATGTTCTTTTTGTGCATATGCTACACTTTCTCGAGCACAAAATCTCACGATATGCACTAAGGTGTTCATGATTGGCTAGTGAACAGTGATGAGATGGTTATTTATGCTTTTTTCAAAAGGATCAAGTCCGAAAGTCAAATAACATGTGACTTCAAGATTAAGACAAAGTGATAAACACCATAAACATCTTTCCCACACAACATGCACTACAAAGCTTCAACTAGTACAGTGCAATAAATAAGCTCATCAAAACTAAACAAGGTACAAAGACATTTTATGTGAAAATAAATTGACCATCCTTGTTTTCAAAAACCAAGTGAGAGAATGCAAAACACAATTTGTTTCCTTTTCCTTTTTTTTTTTTTTATATATATTTTATTAAAAAGAAATCCTAGAATGAAATGCATGAATGTTATGCAATGCAAATCCAAGAAACAAAAAAGGTAAAAAGAAACCAAAGTACAAAGGTCACAAAAGAAAAAGCAATGAAGCACAAGGACCATGTCAATAAGACTCAATTAGATCGAGCCTTTTGCATCCAAAACCTTTTAGATGCACTACGAGCATTGGAGTTCTTATTCACATTAGAGTGATTTTCAACTCCGAGATTGGAATAAAGGTTTAGAGCCTTTACCAATTCACCAATGAGTGCCATAGGATCTTATGCTTGAGGCACAGGCACTTTTGGCTTGTTTGCTCACTTAGCTGCTTGCAACTTATAACAATTTGGACGAATGTGTCCAGACTTTCCACAAAAATGACAAACCCAAACAGGCTTACCATGCATCTTGTCTTTAGAAAGGATAGACTCCTTAGGTTTAGACTCTTTTAGATCAACCCTAATCTTCCTAGGAGGTGTGACCTCTATAGGTTTGACTATTTCACTCACAACCTTACTCATAGGGGGTTCAGTGGAAGAAGAAGGAACAAAGTTTGTGGAATTTGGCGTAGACACAGAGATGCTTTCAACAAAACCTAATCCAGATTTGTTAGAAGGTTCCTTTTGAACACTCAGCATTTGATCAAGTTTAAACTAGCAGATCTAGCAATAGATAAATCATGTTCCAAAGTCTTAACTTTATCAAGCAAGAGCATATTCTCAAATTTCACATTGTTTAAAAGATCATTAGCATCAAACAATTTAGCAAGAAAAATTTTCTTTTCAAGCTCAAGAGATGCAATTTTCTTTAAGCCTAATTCAACATTCATGGCATCCTTTGCAAAGTTTATTGTAGGCTTCTTGAAGATCTGCATCCTCAGAGAGTTCCCCATTAGAAGGGTTTTCTTCAACAGACACACTTTTATTGACTGCAGCAATAGCAGTGAAAGCAATGAAGTTTCCATCCTCGTCACATCTGGACTCATCATCAGAAACTTCATTATCACTAAGGGTTACAGTCATAGCCTTCCCCTTAGACCTCAAGTATGTGGGACATTCAAATTTCATGTGACCATACCCTTGACATCCAAAACACTGAGTACCCATAGAGTTGTTTGAAGATTGACCAACTTTCTCTCTAGGTTTTTCAAAGTTATTAACCTTAGTGGGATCATTCTTCCTAAAGTTTCTAGGTTCAACAGTGTTTGTGCCTCTTGCCTTTCTGTTGTTATTCCTAAGAAAGTTTCTAAAGTTCTTGGCAAGGTAAGCAATCTCTGCAGCAGAGAGCTCATCATCAAATCCACCAGCATCAACATCATCAACAGACTTAAGAGCCATTGATTTGGATTTGTTAGCTTTGGGTAGGTCTAACTCATAAGACTGAAGAGATCCTACAAGTTCATTAACAATGATGGAGTCCACATCCTTGCTCTCAGTGATGGCATTCACTTTGGGTCTAAAGTCCTCAGTCAAGGATCTAAGAATCTTCCTAACAATTTTAGGTTGATCATAGATTTCACCCAAATTAAATGCGGAATTAACAATATCATTCAATTTAGCATAGAATTCATCAAAAGATTCATCATCAGACATCCTAATGCTTTCAAATCTAGATGTTAATTGCTACAACTTATTAATTTTAACTGCCTTAGTGCCTTCATGCACAGTCTGGAGGATTTTCCAAGCAGTATGAGCAACCTTAACATTAGAGATTCTCTTAAATTCCTCCATGAAAACAGCTTTAAAGATGGCATTCATAGCTTTGCTATTGAAACCAGCTGCTTCTTTTTGAGAAGTTTGCCACTCACTTACAGGAGTAGTGGGCTTCTTCCATCCGTATTCAACGGAGTTCTAGACTCTCTCATCAATTGATTTCAGGAATGCTTTCATCCTTACTTTCCAAACAGTATAATTGTTCCCATCAAAGTGAGGAGGAACAACCAGAGAGTGTCCATGTTCCCTGAAAATAGGGGTCAAGGATCAGCTCAGAGATCAAAAGATCTCAAACAAGAGAGGTACCTGCTCTGATACCACTTGAACAGTTTTTTTACCCTTTAACCCAACCAGATTAACCTAGTTAATTAGCCAAGTGATTAACTTAGTCAAATTATGCAAATCTAGGATATCATAAACACACAATCATATTAAGTATATAAAGCAGCGAAAAAAATAAAAGACACAATGATATGATGACCTTGGAAACCACACGGTAAAAACTTGGGGAGGATTTGACCTAGCTATCCTCAAGGTAAACTTGAATCCACTATCTTGAAAGAATCGAAGTTCATACAATAAGACTTACAAGCCCCCACGCTCGACTTCTTATTACTACCCACCAGTAGAACTTACTGACACGACCATGTGCAAGCTCCGAATCCACGGACTCCTTCTTTCTTGGATTCTCCAGCAAGTACAAGCACCCACGCTTGTTTTTCTTTAAGCTTCAATGGCAGCAACTGAATTGATCATCAAGGTGTAGATAACATCTCCTCCTTGAAAACCCTAGGCTTTGTGTAAAGGAAAGCTCCTCTAGATCTCACAAGAGATTTACACAAAACAGCAATCTAAGCAACCTCTAGAACGTGGCTAGGGTTTGCCTTATATACCTAGGGCAAAAACATAAAATCCTAAACGTTTTAGGAGTTAGGGCTGAGTTGGAAATCTGCAGAAAAACACGTTCTACCCGATATTCGATCGATCGAGTCTAAGCTTCGATCGATCGAGCCAGGTCGAAAGTCACTAATACTTTTTGTAGCCACTCGATTCTAACTTTACATAAACGCACAACTTTGAGCAAGCCTAAACAAGACTAAACAACCTGTTTTGATCATGGTTTGCCAACAATACAAATTAGAGTTCTAAATACATAAATTCCTAAATCTTTAGAACCTAACAGTATTCAAGAGACTCGAATGTATGCCTAGCTGGATATTCTGATGCCGACTGGGCTGGGTGCATTGATGATAAGAAAAGCACTTCCAGTGGGTGTTTTTATCTTGGAAATAACTTGGTGTCGTGGATGAGCAAAAAGCAAAATTCAGTTTCTCTATCAACAGCTAAAGCTGAGTACATTGCAGGGGCGAGTTGTTGTGCACAATTATTATGGATGAAGAAGCTTCTTCATGATTATGAAATTTCTCAAGACACTATGTGTGTATTCTGTGATAATACAAGTGCCATAAATTTATCAAAAAATCCAGTTTAACACTCGAAATCAAAGCATATCGAGATCCGGTACCACTTCATTCAAGACATTGTGGAAGAAAAGACTGTGTATTTAGAGTTCATCAACATTGACAATCAGAAGGCAGACATATTTACTAAACCCCTTGATGGTCCAAAGTTTGAGTCTTTGTATAAGACCATCGGTGTCGGTATCATTCCTTGAACTCTATCACATGTGTGAACCTTTTTGCTCTTTGTTGCATATCTGTTATTTTGGTCTCACATGTTTTGTTCGATCATGTTTCTTTTACAAGATTTTTCTTTGTTTTTGTTTTTGCTCTCTTTTTTAGTGTGTTCAAAAATTCAAAAACCCATAAAAATTGAAAAATTTTCAAAATGTTTGATCGCTTGTATTGTGTATATCACATGAGAGTTTGGCCTAGTACCTTCGTACTAATGGCGTAGTGCATTTACAAGCTTAGCTTGTTTTGTATGCACATTTATCTGTGTGGAAGAAATCTTGAAAACTATGTGTGATTGTTGTAAATAGATCTTCAAGCTTGTCATGAATGATTGGCCAATAGTCTTGTTGGTCTTGATACTTGCGTAGACTTATGCCTATATCTCTTCCCACTTTATTTTTTTGTTTTTGCAAAAGAGCTCATCAAATGTAAATCTCCAAATGAAAAGAGATATTAAGCTACAAAAGCCTGTCGCACATACTAGTATTTGACTAGGAAACAGGGAAAACGACTTTTGTTTTGAAATGTATGGTGCTCAAAAAGCCAAAGGCTAATTCTAAATGTTGATATATCAAAAAACATCAAGCACCGGTATCAAAAAGAGATGTATTATCCAAAATGGATCAATTGTTGTGATTTATACAGAAGCCAAATGAAAAGCTTCTAAGTTTTGTACTCAATTTGTGGGAGGTCATATATGTTCATTTCTATAATTGAGATTGATCACTTGATTTAGTATCAGTTGTGTATGACTTGATTGGATTGATCATTGAAGCTTCACTCTAGTCTAAGGACTATTTCACACTTGATACTCACCTATAACACACAAGACGTTGATTCAGTTAATGCTTATCTCATTTGTGTGATTGTACATGTTCAAATGTGGTGTGCATGCTCAAGTACTTGTTGATCAAATCCAAAAAGATTTTTGAGTGTTTTATATGTCTTTTAAAGTGATTTTATAATTTCGTGTCTTTAGTTTTTGTTCAAAATGCATTTTTGTGTTTTTTCTTCAAAAACTGGTTCAGAGGGTGTTTCGCGAGAAGTTCGCGACTTAAAGCTTCCCACGAAAAGGTTTTAAGGGAAATATTTTTTTTGGTCATTTCACTCAGAGACTCTCACTACTATCTCGCGAGTATTTCGCAAGTAAACACTTCTCGCGAAATGTGTTTTAGGCAAAAACTGGAATTTCTTCAAATCAGACAGAAACTCTCGCGACTAATTCACGACTTAAAGCTTCTCGCGAAAGTTTTTGTGCTTTAGTGACCATTCTCGCGATTGTCTCACGATTGTATCACTACTGTCTAACCCACGAAAAACACGGGTTTTCAGTTTTATATTGCAGATGTAACAGTTTTTCAAAACACTCTCATTTCCCTCACTAAGTCTTTCTCGAACCCTTTTCAACCCAAAATCATATTTTACTTAAACCCCATCATTCTCAAGCCTAATTTCTGCATTTTCAACTTCAAGGTATGTTTTCTAAAACATTTTCTTCATGTTTTTTCTAAGATTATGCAGTTATTTGAGTTAGGGTTTCAAAATTTGGGAATTTTTGGAAAATGGGTTGGGGGTTCTTCATTTTGCATATTTTTTTTAAATCTTTGATTGGGCTATGTCCCATTTGTTGTTTGCGCATCTATGTTGGCCCCATGAGGCATTTTAGCATGTATTGAGGCAAGTTTTCACCATGTTCATGCATTATCCATAACTGTTGGGCATTGTTGCATGTTAGGTGTTTGACAGAATGTCCGAATGACATTTCTATGTTGAATTGGACTCAACTGAGTTCCAGTGTTTGTTTTTGGTCTTGAATGACCGTGCTTTATTTGTTTTGGTAAATGGTTGTGTGTTTTACACACTTTGTCCATTTTGTGCCTCAATGCCATGCCATGCCATGCATACCTCTAGGCATGCCTCATGTATCTCATGCTGCATTCTCATGCATCAACACATGCACACTCTTGCATCAACACATGCACACATATGCACACACATGCATACCTACTTAATTTCATGCATTGTGTCTTTGTGTACCTGGTTTAACTGTTTTAGCACGTTGTTTTGAGTTACTTATGCTCTGTTTTAAGTTATTTTACTTTTTCTTTGAACTAACTTGAATCTAATCTAGTTTTGCGCTCTGTTTTGTGTCTTTGAACATTTTTTTTGTTTGCTCTGTGTAATTGTGTAGATGTCTCCTATCAAACATGCAGCCACCAAGAAATCATCTTCCAAACGTGCACGCACTGATTCTGATCATTTCAAGTATGCTGAAGTTGATATGAAGTATAATGACTACTATAAGGACAAAACAATCATCGTGGAAAGGGTCGTGCAACTGGAATCACTTGAAGGCACTTTCATACCTGAGGTGTTCAAAGAAAGAACTTGGACCAAATTGTTGAACCCGGTTGGGGTTGTTTATTCAGAGATAATCAAGGAGTTTTTCTCCAATGCTGTTGTCGAAGGGGATCGTATCGAGTGCTAGGTAAGGCACAAAGAATTTGGAGGTTCGTCCTCCCTCATAGCCAATTACAGTGTCATATGAGGACAGATTAGGTTCTACTGATGAGATGATAAAAATACTTGGTGGCACACCGAAGAAATCATCCATGCACACAATACCATTTTCACTAGAGATGAGGGCTTTAGCATATGTGATGATCCACAACTTGTATCCGGTCACCAACCTCACTACATTGTCAGCTCCGAGGACAAGATTTCTGTATGATCTCTTTACCCACAAAGAGATAGATATTTGTGGACATATCATCCATGTGTTGAAAAAGAGCATTGAGAAGCAAAATTCAAGGACTGTAATGCCTTTTTCCTCACTGATTATGGGATTAATTACTAAGGCAAGACTGAAACTTCCGAGTGGTCTTATTGTGGTTCAGAGGGACTATCCCATTGGTGCGCACACAGTCAATAGGAGCACAGCTCATATCAAGGGCTCCAAAACAGGAGTGCATACGATACCACAGAATCGTGTTGAAGATGACGGTGGAGATACAGAGGAGGAGATTGATAGATTTACTTCTGCTCCAGAGACTCTAGCACAGCCATCCTCTTTTGCACCAGCACGAGGTTTAGACAGGCTGGATCGCCTACTAGATAAAATGGACCAAATGTCTTCTGTACTTTACTCCCATGTGCAGCACACCACGACACAGTTTCCATACCTCCAGGGCCAAATCACTGCCTTGTCTTCACAGATAGATGACTTGTCCATGGCGCGGGGACCAGATTCAGAGTCTGATCAGTTCTATCCTCTTTGGCCATTCCGGTTAAAAAGGAGGAGAAAATTTTGAGGGGGAGCTTGCACATTTTGAGGAGGAGCAGAGTATAGACATTACCTAGGCATAGGAGCTTTGGTTCATACAAGCGGTTTAGTCTTAGTTGTTTTGGTTTAAACTGTTTTTAGTCTTTATAACTGTTGGTTTTTGTTTAACAGTTTTTACTGTTACTGCTTTTGTTTAAAGCTTTAAATACTCTGTTTTTTATTTTAGTTTATTTTTAGTATTTGTGATTATCTCTATGCTTTGTAGCATATTTTTTTGTACTTTTAAGATATTGCTAATATGTCTTAAGTACTTCACTCTTGTGCCCTAGTAGGATTGTGTATCCTAGATGCAAATACTTCGTGTATTTTGCATTGGTTGAGTGTTGGACATGCAATTGATCCTTTGGATTGTTCTTAATTGCATTGCGTGTCCGGATGAGCATTTACTTGCTAAATGTTCATTGTAGTCATTCTTTAATGACTGTTTTTGTTTGATCAAGATATGCTTTCATGTTTTATAATGTTTACAAACTTGATCGCACTTTACTTGCTTATGTACATACCTTGTGTTCAACTTGTCATAAGCTTAATGAAAGTTTGGTTTGTGTGCAAGTGTTTCAGGTAACAGGTATATACGTGCAAGTGCTTCACAGCTTCTAGATTAGGAGTGAATGAGTTTTGCCACTGTTCCCAAACTCATGTTTAAGTCTAGAGTCTGCTTTAGGGGTTTTGTCACGGAATAGCCAAAGGGGGAGATTGTAAAGTTGTTATTTACAACTATTTGTTTTTGTTGGCTTTTATTCCGTGACAAATTTGATTGTAATTATTGTTCAATCTTTTGTACCCCGTATTTATTGTGGGATTTGATTGTAAGGGTTGTGTGATAGAGAGAGAGTGTGAAGACTCAAGCTATTGAAGACTAAAGTGTTCTCTCGGGTATCTCGTGACTAAGCATCCCGCGAAGTGACTCATGTGTCTTGCACATGCTGGAATGTGAAGAGTCAGGCCAGGATGGAGAAAGCTGTGTCTCGCGAGTATCTCATAGGTAAGGCTTTCCCGCGAGACACCCGCAAGACATTCTGTTCTGCCAGCCTGTCCATTATGATACACACTTTCTGTGCCTACACTATTTATACCCACATTACCCACAAATGTTGAGGAGTGCTCCTGAGAGAAAACCCTAGCCAAACACCTTGAGAGTTAGAGATTTTTATACCCACAATCCTCTACACATTTGCTTGTGGAATTTCCTCAACTCCTACCTCTCCATTTCCATACCTTTGCGAGGCTGATAGCCCAAACACTTACCACACCCTTTCAAAGTGTCAAGTGAAGTTTTGGTGCTGCTGGGAAGCATTGGAAGAAGCCAAGGATGGCAGATGCAACATGGAGCTTGTTGCGGGATCCGGAGAGCTAGACAAGACACGGTTCCGAGAAGCCTTGTTGGAGTAGGAGCTTAGAGGGCTTAGGTACATCGAGTAGATTAGGCTTGGAGGGTCTCTTGCTAACCCATGTATCCCAACTAATTGTCTAGTGGATCGATTACCGCTTGGAGGTGGCAGAGAGGTTTTTCGCTGAGTTCTTCGGTTTCCTCTTCGATAACACATTAGCGTGTTATCTTGTGTTTGCATCTTTCTTCCCTAATCTTTTTCTTTCCATTTTACTGATATGTTGCTTAGATTATGAATTAGAGTAGCTTGTTTATTTATCTGCTCGCTTTTACACTATTCCGCACTGAGTATTAAGTTAGTGTAAAATCAATCGAGCCATAACTTTAATTTGGGGGTCTAAATAGCTCCTGTGTTTTCAACACATTTTCGAGCTTTCACCTATTTCCAAAGAAAATTCCAAAGGTTTCACCACTACCATAGCTTCAACTTCTACAACTAAACATAGAAGAGCCACTGTCTGAGACAATATGACTCATCCTACTTAATAATGTCCAAACTTTTTGGTTTTGGTAAACTTCTATTTTGTTACTTTAAAGTTTCATTAATTTCAATTGGATCGAAAAATTTTTAAAAGTGTGGAAAGCCTTGTAAGTATGAACCCCAAAATTCACCCAAAAAAAGATAATTTTAACATTGAACGTATGAAAAATTTACCTGTTGCTCTCTAATCCGGATCATAAATAGTGATAAGGCCTGTAATTGTCAATAAGTTAACATATCTTTCTTAACAAAAAAATTATATTTTAAAAGTTTCATTTTGATCCTCTGCTTTTGAGTATATTTTCAAGATGATTCTCTTGTTCATCTTTGTAAGTAACTTGATTGTTAAGTGTCAAGTGAGTTGATGATGCATGCCTAGTCATACAACACATCACCCAAATTCTAAGAGGAAAAGAAAGAATGCCATTTTAAGGGGGGGGGGGGGGGGGGGGGGGGAAGCGTAAATGCACTTATAGTCCCTACATTTTAGCTTTTCTTTCTATTTTGGTCCCTACATTTTAATTTTACCACTTTTAGTTCCCAAACCAATTATTGTGTGTTATTTTCGTCCTTTCCGTCAGTCAACCAACGGAAATATCTGAGGTGGCTAACGAAGGAATTAAAATATTATAAAAAATGGCACATCAGCATCTAATTTTTTTTAAAATAATTTATCAATTTTAAATAAATAAAAAAAGAAAAAACAAAATTAAAAACAATATGTAAGGTTGAAATTATTCAATCATGTGTTGGCTTTATTCTGTGCCAAATTTTCTTGTAATTTAGCAATTAGATACCCTGTATTTAGGTGGGATTTATGTAAGGGTAGTGTATGAGAAAGTATGAAGAAAACTCAAGAAGTGTGCAATTCAAAGGAGTCTTGTGACTGGATCTCGCGATTGGCAAGTCGCCAAAATGGCACACGTGTGAAGTATGCAGGGGAGTTGAAGGGTCACGACAACCAGAGGACTACAAGACAAAACTTCCAGTTTGGCCAGGCAGTTAGCTCGCGACTCAGACTCGCAACTCGTTCCAGTCACGAGGTTGAGTCGCTAGAATGCCCTGTTTGATGAAAACTAACTTTTCGTATTCCTCATACACTCCACTATAAATACCCTTATACCCACAAAATGTAGAGAGCTTCCAGAGGGAATTTTGAGAGAGAAACCCTAGAGAAAAACAAGATTGACTCATCCATAATCTTCATCACTTGATTCTCCATATTCCTCTACTCTCACCCTCTCCATTGACATATCCTTGAAAGGTACATTTGCCAAATCCTTATCTCACCTTACCCATATAAGTGATGAGGTGTTTTGGTGCTTAGGAAGCAGTTCAGAGAGGACCAATTCATTTGGTTGATGCAATGGGCTTATTGCGGGATACGGTAAGCTAGAGAAGACAAGGTTCGGCGTAACCCTGTTGAAGCAAGAAGCTTGGAGGGCTTAGGTGCACTGGGTAGATTAGGCTTGGAGGGTCTTCTACTATTCATGTATCCTAACTTCATTCCCTAGTGGATTATTGACCACTTAGAGGGTGGCGGAGAGGTTTTTCACCGAGTACTTCGGTTTCCTCTTCGATAACACATCGCCCTGTTGTCTTTATGTTTGCATCTCTCTTTCCTTTCTCTTTACCTTTTAATTGCTAATGTGTTTGTAATTAATTATGGTTTAGAGTGTGTTACCAATTTGGATATAGGTTATATTTCATATTTCGCACATATACTGTTTGATTATAAGCTTGTGTTGATAATTTTGTATTTGGGGGTCTAAACATTCATTGGTGCTTTACACGCTATTTGAACTTTCAATTAGTATCAGAACGAATGCACCTGTTGTGGTTTTATTAACTGAGTGCGATCTTTGACCCCTTTTGAGATGGATCAATCTCAATCTCAATCTCTTAATGTTCCTCCACACTTTGATGGAAGCAACTATGCATTTTGGAAAGTCCATATCAAGGCATTCCTATGTTCTATTGATGAGAGTATTTGGGATGCTATAGGTATAGGATGGACTAGGCTAGAGGCCGCCAAATCCGAATGGGATAAGGCAGCCCTTGCGGTAGCTAATGCTAATAGCAAGGCTTTTAATGCTATTTTCTATGATGTTTCTCCTGATGAGTTTCATAGGATTTCTCATGTTACAATTGCCAAAGAGGCGTGGTAGATTTTGGAAACGACGTATGAGGGAACCAAAAAGGTGAAGGACACCAAGTGGTAAATGCTTACCACACACTTCGAAGAGCTGAAGATGAATGAAGACGAGTCATTCGACTCATTTTATAGGAAGCTAAATGAGGTGGTAATTGGAAATTTTAATTTGGGTGAAAAGACAGAGGACTCCAAGATTGTGAGAAAAATTCTACGATCATTACCGAAGAGCTTTCGTGCAAAGGTTACTACCATTGAAGAGAGCAAGGACCTTGATGAGATCAAAATTCAAGAACTTATTAGCTCACTTCAAACCTATGAGCTATCTCTACCATCACAAAGGAAGAGCAAATCCCTTGCTTTAAAGACAATCAATGAGAGAGTTGAAGCTCAAGACTCATCGGATAAGGATAAGGTTGAAAAGGATGGGCATATCTTGTTAAGAACTTCCAAAAATTCTTGAATTTAAAAAAGAATGGAAAGTTTGCTGAAAAGGGAAAATTCCCAAATTCCTAGAAGTAGAAAAAGGATTTCAAGAAGAAAGATGGGAAGGATTCTCAATCCTCTCAAGTAAACATATGCTATGAATGCAACGATCATGGACATCTCAAGAAGGAGTATCCTAACTATTTGAGAGGGAAGGGCAAAGTGTATGCCACTACTCTTAGTGACACAAACTCCTCTAATTCAGACTCAAAAGAAAGTTGTGATGGAGAGGGAAACTACTCTGCAATCATGGCCATTGCCCCCGTACAATCTTCAGAAGATTTGAGTTTGCTAGTGGAAGAGCTTAGGGAGCACTCTGAAGTGGAGTCAATGGGGATAGTAGGGGAATCCGATGATAAGGAAGATGAAGGAACAATGGCATTACAAGAATCCTATAATACTCTCCTTGAGAAGATCGGTGAATATGCAAGAATGGCTAAAGTAGCCATTAAGAAAATGAAGAGACCAGTCGCCACCACAATCGCCGCTTGTTTTCTTGTTCGTGATTGATTCCTGTCTCATTGAGGAAGAGATGGGGTTTTTGACGTCTCCAATCTACAAGCTAAGAGCATCCTGAACGGCGCCTGATCCACAAAAATTAGATGTGGAGCTTAAAGGGCAAAACAGAGGGTAAATGCTAGGTATATGTGTTTGTGTGCTCAATGTTGTGAGGCTTTGTGAGCATCTATCATGTATAATAACGCGCACGCCCAGATCGGGTTGGTTAGGTTTGATGGCTGCCCTAGATTGGTGGAGGTGGAGATCGTGGTGGCTGGGTCAGATTCGTGGTGTTGGTTCAGTTTTTTTGGGTCGCAGGTGGTGGGTAGATTTGGGTTTTCTATGTCTGGATCGGCTAGGTCCATTATGGATTTAAAGAGAGGCTGATATGTTTTGCTTTGTGTTGGCATGGTTGAGCTAGGTTTGTGTTCGTATGGTTGAGGGATTGAGCTGGGTTTGTCCAATTTTGTGGGTATTTTGTTAATGATTGTATTGATTTAATTTTCAGATTTAAATCTATATTTCTTTTGGATAATTTGGTTTGTGTATATATATGGATTGATTTTTTTTTTTTTTTTTTTGTAGAATATTCTTTTATGATTTTTCTATGTTTGATTTCTAGGTTTGTATGATTTTTTTGGGTTTGTGCTCTTGTGTGTTCTTGATGGGTTTGTATGATTTTCTGGATTTGACTTTGCATTTATTTTGAGAGTAAATAGTTTATGTTTGTTATTGTGTTCTTTATGTTTTTAAATTTGAGTTTGTGTTTGGTTCTGGGTTTATGCTCTTATGTTCTTGTGATGATGTTTAAATCTATGATCATCTTCTTGTGTGTTCTTATTCAAAATGAATTAGATCTAAATTTATGTATTGTATTGTTTTTAATTCTATTTTTTCCTTTTTTATTTAGTTAAAATTGATAAATTATTTAAAAAAAAATTAGATGCTGATGTGGCATTTTTTATAATATTTTAATTTCTCTGTCAGCCACCTCAGATATTTTCATCGATTGACTGACGGAAAGGGCGAAAATAACACGCATTAATTGGTTTAGGGACTAAAAGTAGTAAAATTAAAATGTAGGGACCAAAATGGAAAAAAGCCAAAATGTAGGGACTAAAAGTGTATTTACGCCACACAAAAAAAAAAAAAAAAAAAAAAAAACACACACACACACACACACAAAGACTTAGTTGACTAGATCTATTTTCAAATCACAAGAACATACTCAATCTCATATGTCCGATATGATGCGGCATTTACAATTCAATGTCATAACTACAACACATTTTTCTAACAATCACTTTGAAATTAATTTTTTCTTCATAAATTTAATTAACAAGACTTACTATGAGTGTGATGAGAGAAGAAGGAGCATTACTTTAATTCCTAAAGTATTTAATACACCCGTCAGAATTGGCCAACAATTTAGTTTGGGGTCAGAAGTAAGATTAAATGACAAATTTCATTAAAAAAAATGATCCTTAAATGTTAGTTAATATAAGTAAAAAAATAATAATAATTAAATATTAAACAAAATTTTTGGTATGATACAAATTTAACATAAAATGTCTTTTATGTTTATTGTATAACATAAATATACAAATTAACATAAATTTATTGAAGTATTTTTTTTTTTATATATTTAATATCACTTAAATAATACTCACTTAAACTTTTATATGTTTTTTTAATATATTCCTTTTGTCTTTTGAGATATAAACTTGTTGATTATTATTTTTATTCAAAGTTTGTTAATATTTCCCTTTTCCATTCAAAATATGATAAATCCAGTGTATCTTTTATGTAAGATTAAAACACATTAAACAAAGAGATAAATGAATAAAGGAGAGCTTAATTTGAGGGCATAAAGTAACTAGAAAAAATGTTTCACATTGTGGACCAAGAACCAACAGAAAACTACAAGAGTTTAGTAGATCAACAACTAACATCTTTTATGTTTTTGGAAGAAATGTCTACATATAAAATCCCCCCTCCTAATGAGAACTATCAAATTTATCAAAAAAGCATAAAAAACATTTCCCAAATAATGAAAGGAAATAGAAAGAGAAAGATATCTAGGGGGAACACCAAGTCCATCACTCCATGTGACAAACTTGACCGGCAAATAATAAATCATGAAAGAGTGGTCCACAACCACCTTACAAGTTACAATACATGAGTACATTGGCAAACGTCTTAAATCAAATATAAGACCATCGTTGAAGTAAACATTAAGAAAAGTAAGTGAGCCAATTTCAAAAAAACAAAAAAAAGAAAAAAAAATTAAAGAGCTAGCTCAAAACTATTGCAAAACCATGATATCAAAATTATTTTCAACTCATTGAATTCATGGTGAGATCCACTATGAATGTGAGAGGAGGAAGTACCATTTCTCAAAAATTATCATGTCCTAATTTTTACAGAGGAGGGAGCACCATTTCTTTTACAGAGGAGGGAGAACCATACATGTTTCCTATTTTTTTCAAAAATTGTCATGTCACTATTTCTTACCTGTACTTGTACCCGTGCTGGTATCCATACCTATGCTTCCTAGTCGATTTATAATTTGTTCCTCGTTCATTTTAACTGTTCTGCAACCAATGTGAAAGACACATTAATTTACTGCATGCTTCTTTTTATTTCAATTTTGTTCTCCAGAGTCCAGAGTAGGTGGGTGTCGTATATGGAAACAAATGGTCTTTATATTCTATGATGTGGTTAACTTTTGCACTGGCGTTTCTCGGGTTTGTCATTATACAATAACGAAGCCGTTATTTTTTGGACTCATTAGTTGGTAATAATATTGAATGATATGACCTTGGACATGATACCTATACCAACTATCGTAATATCAAATATCTTTGGCGTGTGGGTTCCAGTTAGCTCAACTGGTAAAGTCTCTGATGGTTGAATAAGAGATCCGGGATTCAATCTCTGCCTATAGTAAAAATAGAATGGTGTCTTAATATGATGATAAAGAGCTATCATTAGGAGTGGATGTCATAGGTTGAGACGCTCTCTCAAAAAAAAAAAAAAAAAGTCTTTGGCATGGCATAAGAAAGAAAAAATTATGGTTTCCAATTAAATTAATCTAAATTAATAAAATTAATTGGTGAAATTAGCATTGCAAAAGATATAAACCTTATTGTTGATACTCAATTTTGGTCAGGGGAGCCCAAGCACACATGACAACAACAGGTATCTGCGTTCAAGTTTATCAAATTAATTCTTCTTTTTAGCATAGAAAGAGAAAATTAATTACATATAGTTTGTTAGGTTCTGAAGATTTAGGGTTAAATGTTTAGAATCATATTTTGTATGTGTTGGCATATCGAGAACAAAGCATGTCTAATTTATGTGTTAGGCAATGCTCAAAGATGTAGGTTTCAAGCTTCAGGTTCGACCTGGCTACAGAAAAGGGAATTCACAATCTACCAAGCTCGATTGATTGAGAATTAGGCTTGAACGATTGAGAATCGTAGAAAAAGAAATTTTGTAGAATTTTAAATTAGGCCCAAACCCACGAAAACGTTTACGAGAGCCCCTACCCCCCCCCCCCCCCCCCAAAAAAAAGTCCAAATGAACAATAAATAGTCAATTGGTTGTTTCGGTTTAACTAAATGAATGATATATTTCGATACCGATTAAAACCAATATATTATTTTGAAGTTATCACTATATATATAGAACTTAGACCACTAACATCCTATTGCTACCTCTAGTAAAAAACTTACTACCACAACCACGTGACAGCACCGAGTCCACGAACTACTTCTTTCCTTAATTTACTGCAACCACAAGTTCTCCTACTTGTGACTTTGAGAACCCACTCAAAGGTTTCAAATCTTCTTTAAATTCTTTAAGTAGCAACTGAAGCAACCATCAAGTTATTGATGTAAATCTTGATCTTGATAGTTCTTTGCATGTATGAAGGAAAATACCTCTAGATCTCACAAAAGATTCAACACACAACACTTCAACAACCTCTAAAGCGTAGTTAGGGTTTTTCCTTTTGCACTTGGAGTAAAACATAAAACCCTACACGTCAAACGGGCTTTGACTGAATTGGAATTTCTACAGAAAAATAAATTTGTACGTGGTTAGATCAATCAAGCCTATTTTTCGATCAATCGAGCCTTACAGATTTTGTCCAATAAATTCTACAATCACCTGTTTCCAATTTTACAATTAAACACACTTTAAGCAAGCCCAAACCTAGACTCTATGTTTTGATCATGGTTTGATATTACAAACTGAAGTTCTAATACATTAGTTCCTAAAGTCTTTAGATCCTATCATTATTTTTTTGCTTTCAATTTTATTTTCTACACGTTTTGCTTTCTTTAATTCTTGTTACTTTGCTTCAATTTATTGCCTTGTCGAAAGACTCATTAGTACTCACTACTCAGTTTCACGTGAGGGTATCAATCTCTGGACAAAACAATTTAGTTTAAAACAAATTGTTTATATAAAATATTCTTTTGCAAGAATGATTTTTTTTTTTTTTTGGCAAGTCAAGGTGGTCTTGTAACCACCCTCGCTTAGTATTTATCTTGCTTTCATCTCTGAAATTGTAACATCATTTATGGAACAGTTTTCTGGCTTAATTTCATAAGCCTTAGATGATTTTTCTTGAACAATGTTGATAAGATATGCAGGCTGTTTTGGAGGAAGGAGTTGAACAGTTTCACTTGAAAGCATAGTTGCAACATCTAGCATGGTAGGTCTATCTGTTGCCTGGTCTTGTACGCATAAAAGACCAACATGAATGCGTCTCAATATTTCAAATGAAGGGGATGACTCATCTATTATTGTTGGGTCTATTAGATCCAAACCTTTCCCTTCATTCCATAATTGCCATGCCTGATAAAAGACCAGTTATACACACAATGTTAACTATTATATTCAAAATCTCGTGTATAAATTTAGAAGAGTTAATTGAGAAACTTTCATATCCTATAAGGTTGAGCGGATACTTAGAGTGATAACAACTATTATTTTTCTTGCTACTCACGATTTCCAATAGTAGGACTCCATAGCTGAATACATCAGTTTTTATTGAAACAACACCATTCATGGCATACTCTGGAGACATGTAACCACTGAAATAATAATTGACCAATAAAATTTAGTGTATGAATATGAACATATTCGCATGCATACAAATAGAATTAAATTTTGATTACTTGAAACGCAGTGAATACTTACTATGTTCCAACAATTCTATTTGTGTTTTCTTCTAATCCTTTCAACCCAAATATTCTAGCCAAGCCGAAGTCAGAAATTTTTGGATTCATATCCTCATCAAGCAAAATATTGCTTGCTTTTAAGTCTCGGTGAATTACTCTTAGTCTTGAATATTTGTGAAGATAAAGAAGTCCTTGAGCAATGCCTTCAATGATGTTGAAGCGTTTTTTCCAATTTAATAAAGACTTTTTAGTAGAATCTGACTCAAAGTAGAAAATAATTGCAAGCAAATGATAAGTAATAATTGATTGCGTTTAATAGAAAAACAAATATCCAATAAGAAAATTTTCCTTGTAATGAACATACACCCTACCAAAGAGGAAGAAGTCTAAGCTTTTGTTGGGCATGTACTCATAGATTAGAATTTTTTCTTCCTGCTCAATGCAAAGCCCAAACAATCTTACAAGATTTGTGTGTTGGAGTTTGGCAATAAGAATAGCTTCATTCTTGAACTCTACCAATCCCTGTCCAGAACTTCGTGAGAGTCTCTTTATTGCTATTTTCTGCCCAGCATATAATTCACCCTGAAAATATATTTCAATAGTGAAATCTCACTTACACACACATCTACTTTGACTTTCCAAAATGGTTAGTTAAGTTTCCATTGAGGCTCCAGAAACCCAAGATCCACTTTGTAAAGACCCAATATGTGACTCATCACACACCCGACAATACAAACTCAAACAATTCAATCCAATTAAATCAGCACAATTTGGTGTATCTCACACACACACACACGCACATAGAGAGAGAGAGAGAGAGAGAGAACCTTATAAACTGGTCCAAAACCACCTTCTCCTAATTTATTTTTAGTTGAAAAATTCCTTGTTGCAGCAGAAATGGTTTCAAAGCTGAAGATTTGCAATTCATGGCTATCTTGCCTATCATTATTTCGTTTCTTCACTTGGTCGCATACAGTGAACGATATTGCATTACCTCTAAGTTCTTGTAGAAGTATCTTTTGTTTCTTCTTTCTCTCCCCTAATTAACAAATATGCAAAATATAATTTGAAAATTTTTTGTTTCCTTATCATCAATAATATATCCAAAAAATCTACGGTAAGCATATCAATTACCTTCCGCTATGTGTTCTTTCACTTTTGCACAGCATATTAAGCAAAACAAGGCGATGATGATTCCCCCTACGGCCACAATGAGCCATATCCACCACTTATTTGCTCGCCACCTGTTCGTCCTCACGTCCGTATCGCCATCTATGATTAGTCATATAGAGAAATTATGTTATATGACTTCTAATACTAATTGTTAGAGATATATATTAAACACATATTAACCCAATGTAATAGGCCCAAGCCCAATCCTACTTGTACTAGTAGTCTAGGGTTTAGTTGCCTATATATACTCATGTTAGGTTTCATTGTAACACAGGTTATTGTACTACACTCTTATACAATAAAGATGTAGCCCTTAAGGGATTCCTCCGTGGATGTAGGCCGTCAAGGCTGAACCACGTAACTCTCGTGTTCTCAGTGTTCCTATTCTATGCTTTCCCCTTCCGCATCCACTCTAGCATATACAACATGATATAACACATTGTGTTTGCTAATAATAATGTCATTTAACGTGGTATCAGAGCCAAACTTCGTTCTTGGCATCAAACAATCATCTCAAACATTCAAAGAAGATTCTCACGTGCACACCACCATCAGAAGTCACACATGCTTGTCTGCTACATCTAGACTTCACAGCATCTCGCAGCCACCGTGGCTCAATGCTATGTCCAAGATCCACAAACTCAAGCAAACCCGTGACATCAATCTTAGATTTGTGCAAATCAATTCTTCGCCTGATTAAACCAACAAGACAGAAGCGCTCCACGACATATCGCGACCAAAACCCAGGAACCTGGAATCTAACGACCGTTTCACGCGCCTCCACGCGCTGACAAAGCCTCAGGTTGCTCCTCCCACGCGCCGCCGAAGCTCTCGGATTCAGACTGGATTATGGTACACGCGCCACTCTGTCAGCCTCGTAACCCTCCGATATACAAAACTCGAGAAGCCCGGCAGCCGAAACAAAGACATGCGCCCACACGCGCCGCTAGCGTTTCTAGCATCTCCTCCACGCTCCGGAGAACTATTCGCACGCGCCACACTCGTCGAAAACTGCTGCTGATGTCATCTGATGACGTCATTAATCCACGTCAGCAGCCACGCAAGCACGTCCACATCACGTCAGCTAGCCACGTCAGCCGTGTCGCCTCGTCAGCACCACGTCACCTAGCTGACCATTGACAGGACTGACCCGACCCGGACCACCCGGATCTGACCCGTGAGCACTGACCGTTGACTTTGCACTGACTCATTGACTTTGACTTTTTGCGTTGACCTTTAACCAAAAGTCAAAATTTTCGAAATGGCCTATCTTGCTCAGTTTTTCGCGTAGATTTCAATTTTGGACTCCGTTTCTTCATTTGAAGCTCCTAAATTGGTCAATTGGCATATTCTTCATTGTGGTTTCTTCAAAGGCATTATTCAAGGCATCTCCAAGTTATCTTCTCATGCTTATCCAACCTCAAGCCTTCATCGAGCTTCTGCCTTAAGTTTGAGGGAGGGTGTTAAAGATATATATTAGACACATATTAGCCCAATGTAACAGGCCCAAGCCCAATTCTGCTTGTACTAGTAGTCTAGGGTTTAGTCGCCTATATATACTCATGTTAGGCTTCATTGTAACACAGGTTATTGTACTACACTCTTATACAATAAAGATGTAGCCCTTAAGGGATTCCTCCGTGGATGTAGGCCATCAAGGTTGAACCACGTAACTCTCGTGTTTTCAGTGTTCCTATTCTATGCTTTTCCCTTCCGCATCCACTCTAGCATATACAACATGATATAACACATTGCGTTTGCTAATAATAATGTCATTTAACACTAATATACAATTATATAGTGAAAGAATGACATGTACAACTCAAAATTTAATTTTAAAACAAACAATTATAGTAGATTGTTAAAATAATATAAAATAAAATAGCAAAATAAATTTCAAACTTATAGAAACTCTTACTGTGTTCCATATTACATAATGGAAAATCAGAAGTGTAAAAATAATATTTTAAAAAAAAAAAAAAAGGCATTGACTTGTTACAACTACACCATGTACGGCAGAAGTTACGTTATGTAATATATGATATAATATGATTTTGATATGAACCTATATAATGTTAAGAACTTAGAATTATACATTTTATATTGGTCTTTATGACAAACCTATCATTTGTTCGCTCATGTATCCCTCAATGTTTCCGTTCAGCTTTTGTTTTGTTTAGCTCAAATCAGAATAAATTTCTATTAACTTCAAACTTTTAAATACTTTAAAAAGGAAAAAAGAAAGAGAATAACTAGATAAAGGTACATACCATCTCTTGAGTTGGTTGGTTTGTCTAGATCTAGATCCGACATTTCGCCAAGACTTGCATATTCGAAACATGCCATGAAAATTCATTATTTAAAAGATAAAGGAGATTGACATTATATATATATATGAATGAATGAAATAAGATTTACGATACAAATGAACATAAAACCTCTATATTGGTTTTGCATGTTTAGAAAGCAATAGCTAGGGGGGAAGGGGGAACTAGAAATTAGAACAACTATAAAGCAAAGAAAAATGAAACAAATAGCATGAAAAACTAACCTCAAGATCAATGATCCATCCCTAGACTTCCGTATAAGAGCCACTGGAACTAAACCATCAAACATGTTTCCGCTTAAATTTCTGCTCGCAAATATAGTTTAAAATAGAATGTCATTTCTTACTTGTAGGTAGTACCCAAGTGATGGGTTGCAACAAAATTTGCTGAATAGTACCATTTTAGAAAAAAATTTGGTGAATAGCAAGCAGTTGAAATTAATTAGTTAAGTAGATTATTTTTGACACTTGAGTTTGTCAAACTTGAGTTAGAGAAACTCGAGTTCCAAATAGTATGCACCAATATTGCCCAAACTCGAGTTCTAAAAACAGCCATCTAAATTAGTTAACTTCGTCCGTGTGCTACTTTCCTAAATATTTTTTTCTAAAAACATGCTATTTGGCAAATTTGACCGATTGGTTCCCTGATATTTTTAAGGTGTCTCATTGACAGAAAATAGAAATAGTCCAACCAAAGGTTGGAAATATAATAAAGCTTTATATATATATATATATATATAAAGCTTTAAGCACAATAACTTACAGGGTCTTCAAATTTGGCAATTGTGCTAAAAATCGTGGTATGTCCCCAGTCAATTGATTGTATGATAGATCCCTGAAATTGACCAAAGAAATAAAATAAATGTGAACATTTAACAATAACACTAGGTAAAGTGTAAAGCTATCCATGGATGTGAAGTTAAACTATTTGCTTTTGTCGTTGGCGAGTGATGACATCCTCACATTGAATATTACAACCTCACATATACATGTTAAGATATCACTTGAACCCAAAAACATTGGAATACAAAACCTATGTCTCACTTTTGGAATACAAAACCGATTATGATACGTTTTATGGTTGAATTTTTTTTCCATTTTAAACAAGAGTGGTTTATAGAAAAAGTCAAATAAATACATAACAAATTGTGATTAATAAAGTATAAGAAAAGTTAAATTTTGGTGCACCACATCAAACCCAAGTGCTAAAATAATATCCCATTCCCTTTTTTACTTACAAGTAAAGCAGTGCTGTGAGGTTGGAGAGTGAAATCGGTATCTCCCCTGACAATTGGCTTGAGCTCAAGTTCCTGCTTGTAATTTATCAGAGAAGAAAGAGTAGATGGCATTGTTGCAAAATCAAACAAACACACACAAACCAAATGAGTAATGAGCGTTTTTAAGCGTTTTTAAGCGTTACAGCAGAATGAAAAGAGTTGCAGTGAAATTCTAGAAAGCTTGTTCTCAGTTAAATTTTTGCAAAGACAACTTCAAATAAATTGAGTTTCCTGCCCAAGAGAGTCAATTTCGTACCGAAGATCGTTTCAGTTTGATTAATGGAATGATATATTTCAATACCGCTTAATACCGGTGTACCGTTTCAGGATTACCGTTAAATATATTAATAACTATTTTCATTGACACATTAAACAAATAATTTAAAACATATATATATATATATATATTGTATACTTCTTTACAAAACAAACTTTTACAATACCAATCTTAATCTTTTAGTAAGTATTGTTTCTCAAAAATAAAATAAAAAATCTTTTAGTAATTATTAAATCAATTAATACAGTTTCATTTTATTTTCTTAAAACCATTGCCTAATACATTAGGCAACGAACCCAACATTCTTTGCTTTAATTAACACACACACACACACACACACACATATATATATATATAATTACTCATTCCCTCGTTTTTATCACCTTGAGTTAATTTTCTTTCACGCCTTTTTTTAAATGCTCCACAGGCAGGTGTAATTGATAGCTCTTCCCATTTTGTTTTCATTTTTCTCCTCCACATCACAAGCCTGGCCCAATCACCTAACACCTACCTCCAATTTCCAAGAACGCGTTTTATCTTCAGATGTTTAAACTTAACTTCTAATCTATCTCCTTTAGTTTCACCTGACCTCTCTCTCTAGTTTCATCTCCTCTCCCAAGGAGGCATTGCCAGCCAGCTACTCATTGGTGTTGCCTCTCACCATCAATGTTAAGGGAAAAACATACGAAGAAGGTAGAAAGTATAAATAAGGGCAATGAGAAGTAGAGAGAAGTGTTTGTGTGTCTAAGTTTGGTATCAGTCCGGTTTTTGTTTTCCGTCCGAAATCCGATATATACGCCATTACAGCCGAAACAACTTCGGTATATAAACCAGTACAAAATACGCTCTTTTTTGTGCTAGCCTCCAGCACGGTATATATTGACTGTACTAGCCGGTACGGTACGAAATAAGCTTCCTTATTCCTACCTTAAAAGTTCTATCACATTCACATAACTCAATAGCTTACATGAATTTCAAATCCAAGCATTGTAATTTATAAAAAACTAAATTGTTAATTTGTAATTACACCTTATAGGTTTGAAATCACTATGATTTTGCCACTACACTTTTTGGTACTATTTATGATTTTGTTACTATTTATGAATCTCACTACACTTTTTGGTACTATTCATAAGTGAACAAAATTTCTCTCTAAATTAGTTTGGAAAGAAATTCTTTAAACTTCTCATATATTTCTTTTTTGGATGTGAATTTTGAAAATCTAACCATTGAATTTCATGTTCCTTACATTCTTAACATACATATCAAATTTCGTCCAAATAGGATATTATTTACTATTTGATCAATTCACTTATTTTTTATATACAATTTTAGATTTCAAAAACTTAAAATTATAACATTTATTTGATGACGTAGATACTGATATTTGATTTTCTTGAAAATTTGTAAGCATTATAGATGTAATAAGAACATATAATCTAACGGTTAGATTTTCATAATTCACACTCAATATAAATATATATAATGAGTTTGTAAGGTTTCTCTCCAAACTAATTTGGAAACAAACTTTGTTTTTCATGAGTCTCATTGTACTATTTCAGCTAACTTTTACCTTTATCTGCAGTACTTTCAACAAAAAGTTTTCAATTTTAGTACAATAAGCGAATCCCAAATGAAAAGTGTAAGGTTGAATTTAATCAACCATCTAATTGGCTTTATTCCGTGACCAATTTGCTTGTAATTTAGCACTTAGTAACCCTGTATTTAGGTGGGAAAATTGTAAGGGTAGTGTGTGAGAAGATGTGAAGAAAAGCTCAAGAGTGTGCAAGAAAAACAGAGTCTCGCGGCTAAGGCTCGCGGGTGGATCGCGCCTGGCAAGCCGCGAAAGGCAGGCACGTGAGAGGCACACTGGGAAGCTGAAGGGTCGCACCAGCTGTTACGCTACAGGACAAAAGTTCCAGGCTGTCCAGGCCGTTACGTCGCGACTGGAACTCGCGACTTGGACAAGCCGCGAGGTCAAGCCGCGAGTTAACCCTGTTTGGCAAAAACTGACATTTTGCATTCCCTTCTCACCCTACTATATATACACCCTTATACCCACTAAATTGAGACAGCTTCCAGAGAGAAAATTGAGAGAGAAACCCTAGAGAAAAACAAGATTGCCTCATCCCCAATCTTCACTAAGAGACTCCTCAAATTCCTCTACTCTCTTCCTCTCCATTGATAAATCCTTGAGAGGCTATTGACCAAATCCTTTTCTCACCATACTCATATCTGTGAGAAGGTTTATTTGGTGCTTTGGGAAGCAGTTAGGAAGGAACCAATAGACATTGGTTGATGCTATGGGCTATAGCGGAATCCGGTAAGCTAGAGAAGAAAAAGGTTCGGCGCAACCTCGTTAGAGCAAGAAGCTTGGAGGGCTTAGGTACTTGGGTAGATTAGGCTTGGAGGGTCTTCTGCTGTTCATGTATCCCAACTACATTCTTTAGTGGATTATTTGACCGCTTGGAGGGCGGCGGAGAGGTTTTTCGCCGAGGACTTCGGTTTCCTCTTCGATAACACATCGTGTGTTGTCCGTGTGTTTGCATCTTCCTTCCCTTTATCTTTGCCTTATATTTACTACTGTGGATGTGTTTATATTTGGTTTAGATTGTTTATCAATTCTGTGTTTAGCTTATATTCATGTTCCGCACGTTAATCGTTTGATATTAAGCTTGAATTGGTAATTTTGTTATTTGGGGTCTAAACGTTCAAGGGTGTTTCATACCCATTTTGAACTTTCAATTGGTATTAGAGCAGGTACACTTGTTGTGGTTTAAATACCTAAGTGTGATCCTTGACCCCTTGTGTTTATTTGCCATGGATTGTGCTTTGTATGCATCTTTGTATGATTTGGTTGGTGTTGATTGTAACATGCCACGTGTTTGTGAAAATGCCTCTATGAGTGATAATCCTCATAATTGTGATGCTATGTTACATGAATCTTTGAATGTTGTTGATATTCCAAATGACAAACTCTTGAAGAAAAATGCTAAGAAGTTTCAAAAGAATTTGAGCAAGTTATTTTGTGAAAATGATGATTTGATTGCTAAGCTCAATGAATCCAATAAATTGGTTGAAAAATATAAGAAACTTGCTGAAAATTCTGTTGAAAAGCTGAAAGAGTTTGAATGTTTGAATATGGACTTGGATGCTAAACTTGTTTTGTCTAACAAACTTGTTGATGAGCTAATATGTGAAAATGAATCTCTTAAGATGCATGCCAAGTGTTTGATTGCTGAACCTATTGTTAAAAAGGGTGAAATTATTTGTTGCAATCATGTTGTGGTATCCGATTTTATGCCTATTGTGTGTTCTACCTCAAAGGACAAATCGGTGTACATTCCTCCACATAAAAGAAATCAAAAAGTGGAGAGAAAAGCTGTTAAGTCAAAGCCTCCATTTAGGTCTCAACCTAAGGCTTTGGATGGATCTAAATTTGTTCCAACTTGCCACCATTGTGGTGTGATTGGTCATATAAGACCTCAATGTTATAAGTTGAAGAGAGAACAAAACCATGTTGCTAGATCCCTTCCCAAAAAGCCTAGTGGACCTAAACACAGTGTTTGTCACCATTGTGGTGCCTTTGGTCATCTAAGACCTCATTGCTCTAAGTTTCATGCTTTCAAAAGAAAAGAGAAACTTGAGCTTCTTGGAAGTTATGCTAAAAAGGGTAAACCGGTTTTGAGTGAAAATAGCATGTTGATTAAGAAAATGTTTAATGCTCTTAACTCATTGACTATGTGCATCTCTGGTTCTCATTCTTCCAACCCTCGCCTCACTTCTATTGAGACACTCATTCCAAACAATCGTTCTGTTTGGATGAGGAAGGGTTCCTATGGTTGAGCTTATGCTCTTTTGGTCCTTGATCTAATTCTTTGGATCTTTGTGGGACCCCTCATGCATTGCATGTTATATCTTCATGCATTTTGTGCATCTTGCATTTATTCATATGCATTATTTTTGTTTTGATCTTACTTTTATGTCTTTGTTTTGTGTGAGTAAAAAATCCAAAACGACATAAAAAATGAAAAATTCAAAAAGTTTAATCGTATATGTTTGAGCACTTATCACATGTAAGTTTTGCCATGTACCTTCGTACAAATGGCTTTATGCATTTACGAGCTTAGCTTGTTCTTAATGCACTTATATCTTTGTGGGAAAAATCTTGACATCTTTGTGTGATTGTTGTAAATCGATCTTTAAATTTGTCATGAATGATTAGTCAATAGTCTTGTTGGTTTTGAGACATGCATAGACTTGTTCCTATATATCTTCCCACTCTTTATTTTGTCGTTTTTGCTTAAAGAGCTCATCAAATGTAAATCTCCAAATTAAAAGAGATATTGTGCTGCAAAAACTTGTCGCACATACTAGTATTTGACTAGGAAAAAGGGAAAGTGACCAAAATAAAATATATGATGCCCCAAAAAGCCAAAGGCTTGTTCATCAAATTGAAATATCAAAAATTTCAGGCATCGATCTCTAAAATAAGATGTATTGATTCAAAAAGATCAAATGATATGAATTGTAAAGAAGCCAAATGAAAAGCTTCAAAGATATGTAATCATTTTCTTGTGGGAGGTCATATATGTTCATTTCTATAATTGAGATAGACTACTTGACTTAGTACTAGTTGTGTATGACTTGATTGAATTGATCATTGAAGCTTCATTCTAGACTAAGAAATATTCCACATTTGATACACACACACAACACACATGCCTAATGTTAAATGAATGCCTTATTCATTTGTTCGATTGTACTTGTTTAAATGTGATGTGTGTGTGCTCAACTATATATGGATCAATCCAAAAAGATTTTTAATCATTTTTTATGTTTTTGGAAGTGATTTTTATCACTCTTTGTGCTCTTGTTTAGTGCTTACATTGTTTTTCAGTGTTTAAACATGTTTTGGGTTGAAAAACAAGTGTCAGAGTTTCTCGCGACTCACCTCGCGACTCACTCGCGACTCGCCAGTCGCCAACCCCAGTCGCGAGTTCATCCAGAAGACTTTCGCGACTCACTAGCGACTCACTAAAATTCTCGCAACTCAGCTCACGACTCGCCCAGTCGCGAAATGCCCAGAATCAGCTTTTTAAAGAGCTTTTTCGTGGAAAACTTGTTTTAAACCTCTCCCATCCTCTTTTAAACCCCTCTTTCACTATTTTTATATCAAAACCCAATCAATTTGAATGGTTTTTCATTCCATTAACATCTCTAAGGTAATTTTAAACCCTTTTAATTTCTTGGATCCTTAGATTATGTTTTGGAGAGTTTTGTGCTCTTGGTTGGAATTTTCATCATAGAGGTTGGGAAAACTTAATTTTTGTGAAGATTTTTGTATGGGATTGGTTTCTTTTGATGATTTGCTTTGGATGTTGGCCCCTTGTGGCAAAAAGAGCATGTATTTAGGGTGGTTTTCATGGTGTTCATGCATTGTTTCACATTGTTGTTCATAGTGTGCACACTAGGTGTTTGATGAAATGCCTTTTAGGCATTTTCTCACTTGTTTGGACTCCAATGAGTATCAAACTTTGGGGTTTCTCATGTTTCCTCATTAGAAACATTTTTGGTTCATTGGTTGTGTATTTAACACACCTTGCCCCACTTGTGTATTTTTCATGCATTGGTTATGCATTGCACTTGCCACCTCTTGCACACACATTTGCTACCCTTGTCATGCATTGGTCTATACCTTATTTCTTCATCCTAGCATGTCATGTTTACCTTATGCTTTGTAGCATTTCATTTCATCTTAGGTTTGAGCTTCATTTTCTCATGCATCATTGCACCCCTCATGCATCATTGTCATTGTTCATACCTTCATCTCTTGCCTTCTTTTCTCCTTGACCCCTTTGTCTATTCGTGTCAAAAAGGGGGAGAGTATACTCTAGAGTAGTATACCGGAAAGTTTTGTCATTTCTATATGACTCTTGTGCACATTCGTAGGGGGAGAGTTATTCCACAGGGGAGATGCATGTACCAAGGGGGAGAAGACATTGAGCTAATAAGAAAACTTTGTTTTGGTGTTTGGTGTATGATCAAGTTGCTCACATGTTTCACATCATGATTACTTGATCGCAATTTACTTACTACACTATACTTGTCCGTTTACTACTTGCTTTACCTTGAGGGTCTAATGTGTTTTGTGCAAGTGTTTCAGGATACAGGTATATATGTTCCAAATTCATCACAGCTCCTATGATTCATGATAGGGGGAGTGATATGATAAGGGAAGTATTTTATGATTTTATATTTGTTTGTACCTAGTACCTTTGTAGGTTGTTAAGGTTTATGTTTTTTTTTTTCTGTACCCATTGTTGCTTTTGTAAGGTTTGAGGGTTGTTTCTAGCACTTTTGCATGTTTGTAGGCTTTTATGGTTTGTGCCATGTATTTGCAAATCTTTGCTTATGCAGCCTTTATGCTTTGTGTTTTGGTACTTGTTAATGCTTTGCATTATCTTAAGTACAACACTCTTGTGCCCTTGTAGGATTGTTCCTAGATGCATATATGTTTGTATGCATTGGTTGAGTGTTGGACTTGCAAATGATTCTCTTCAATTGAGTTTATCAGTTTTGCATGTCCGGATGTTCATTTCCTGTGTGAATGAACATAGTAATCACTTTTGCTTAAGTGACTACTGTTGCTGATCTTGCCATGAATTATTGCTTTTGTGCTTATGTTCATTTTTGCTTGATCATGCCTATTTTGCTCCATATGCTTATTAAGTTTTTCTGCATACAATGATATTGTTATGTTATTGTGTTTCAGGAGTTACTTATTCATATGTTCAAGAGCTTTACAGAATCTAGAGTTAGGTGTGAGTGAGTTTTCCAACTGTTCCCAACTCACGTTTAAGTCTAGAGTCTGTTGTAGGGTTTTGTCACGAAATAGCCAAAGGGGGAGATTGTAAGGTTGAATTTAATCAACCATCTAATTGGTTTTATTCCGTGACCAATTTGCTTGTAATTTAGCACTTAGTAACCCTGTATTTAGGTGGGAAAATTGTAAGGGTAGTGTGTGACAAGATGTGAAGAAAAGCTCAAGAGTGTGCAAGAAAAACAGAGTCTCGCGGCTAGGGCTCGCGAGTGGATCGCGACTGGCAAGCCGCAAAAGGCAGGCACATGAGAGGCACACTGGGAAGCTGAAGGGTCGCGCCAGCTGTTACGCTACAGGACAAAAGTTTCAGGCTGTCCATGCCGTTACGTCGCGACTGGAACTCGCGACTTAGACAAGCCGCAAGTTAACCCTGTTTGGCAAAAACTGACGTTTTGCATTCCCTTCTCACCCTACTATATATACACCCTTATACCCACTAAATTGAGACAGCTTCCAGAGAGAAAATTGAGAGAGAAACCCTAGAGAAAAACAAGATTGCCTCATCCCCAATCTTCACTAAGAGACTCCTCAAATTCCTCTACTCTCTTCCTCTCCATTGATAAATCCTTGAGAGGCTATTGACCAAATCCTTTTCTCGCCATACTCATATCTGTGAGAAGGTTTATTTGGTGCTTTGGGAAGCAGTTAGGAAGGAACCAATAAACATTGGTTGATGCTATGGGCTATAGCGGAATCCGGTAAGCTAGAGAAGAAAAAGGTTCGGCGCAACCTCGTTGGAGCAAAAAGCTTGGAGGGCTTAGGTACTTGGGTAGATTAGGCTTGGAGGGTCTTCTGCTGTTCATGTATCCCAACTACATTCTTTAGTGGATTATTTGACCGCTTAGAGGGCGGCGGAGAGGTTTTTCGCCGAGGACTTCGATTTCCTCTTCGATAACACATCGTGTGTTGTCCGTGTGTTTGCATCTTCCTTCCCTTTATCTTTGCCTCATATTTACTGCTGTGGATGTGTTTATATTTGGTTTAGATTGTTTATCAATTCTGTGTTTAGCTTATATTCATGTTCCGCACGTTAATCGGTTGATATTAAGCTTGAATTGGTAATTTTGTTATTTGGGGTCTAAACGTTCAAGGGTGTTTCATACCCATTTTGAACTTTCAAAAAGTTTTCAAGTTTATTCAATTCAGAAATACCCTAAAAAACTTCCATTAAAAAAATATATTTCACACTTGAAAAGAAAATAAAAAATTAATAAAATTTTTTTATATGAATTTTTTTTTTCAATTTTCTTTTCATTAGTTAATTTCATACTAAACGGAAATTTTTAATGCAATTGGATAATAGACTTGAATTAAATAATTTTGAAATTGAAGGGATTCAATTGAACAAAAATAATGTTTGACAACTAAAATGAATTTTAGTAAAAACTTAGATCCAATTTGCATTTTAGAAATTTAAATAAGTAACATGACTCATTAAAAGAGTCATGTAATCAAAATTTCACATGAATGGTCTCTTCAATTGTCACATTATAGGTTGGAGAAAGATGACTCTAAATTGGTTTGGGACCAAACTTTTTCCCACTTTAATGGATTCCAAATCATAGTTAAAAATATATATATATATATATATATATATATATATATGTATGTATGTGTATATATATATATATATATATATTGTTTCAAAATATAGAAAATAAATACATTAAATTAACTTCGATTTTATATCATTATTGTACTTCAGGCTGATTTTAACAGCCTCCATCAATTGAAATGCAATGTCTTGCTTCTCAAAAAATAAATAAATAAATAAATAAATAATCCACTGGTTTCAAGTGTTGGAAATGCACTCACAGTGAAATTATCATTGGAGTATCATCTGATGAATTGCAAGTCAAACCACTCCATGTTTGTTTAATTGGGACACATGGGTCTCCTTGCCAGTCTTCTCTAGAGATCCTTAATGTTTGTTTGATGTCCATGATAGCATCAACTGTTGTTTATAAGAAATAATACTTAAGATTAATAAATTATTATCATTCAGGATAGAAATTGAAAGGAGGGATTCGAATATTTGTTATACAATGCCTTTTTCTTTTTCTATTTTTGTCTTCTACTACTATAACTTTTGTGTTACAATTTTTACTATAACTCTTTCTTCTGCTTCTTCTTCTTCTTCTTCTTCTTCTTCTTCTTCTTCCTCTTTCTTTCTTCTTTTTTTTTTTTTTTTTTTTTTTTTGACAAAGTTTAGCTATAAATTATATCATCAATTAAATGTTTAAATTTTATTTATTTTATTTTTTTGTAGCATACAATTATTCATAAAAAATAAGTTTATGGATCAAACTACTATATTCTAAACATGTATGTCGAATTTTGTATCAATAGTATGTACATTTTTGTTTAAATGTTAACAAAAAAAAAAAAAAATCATATTTTATGAGAAAGGAATAATTCAATACATATTAACTTGTTATGAGAAAGGAATAACTCAACATTATGAATTTAACCAGATACTATTCTTTCATAAAAAGATTATATAAAACACAATAGGAGAAATTGTCATACAACGGGAGTTTAAAGACTTCTCTTTTATACTAAAAAGAAAAATAAAATTATACTCTTTAGACTGTCTTTATATATGACAAACTTTATAGTAGTTTTAGATATTCTCATTTATGACAAACCTATCATTTGTTCGCTCATGTATCCGTCAATGTTTCCGTTCAGCTTTTGTTTTGTTTATCTCAAATCAGAATAAATTTCTATTAACTTCAAACTTTTAAATACTTTAAAAAGGAAAAAAGAAAGAGAATAATTAGATAAAGGTACTTACCATCTCTTAAGTTGGTTGGTTTGTCTAGATCCGACATTTCGCCAAGACTTGCATATTCGAAACATGCCATGAAAATTCATTATTTAAAAGATAAAAAAGATTGACTTAATATATATATATATATATATATAAATGAAATCAGATTTATGATACAAATGAACATAAAACCTCTATATTGGTTTTGCATGTTTAGAAAGCAATAGCTAGGGGGGAAGGGCGAACTAGGAATTAGAACCACTAAAAAGTAAAGAAAAATGAAACAAATAGCATGAAAAACTAACCTCAAGATCAATGATCCATCCCTAGACTTCTGCATAAGAGCCACTGGAACTAAACCATGAAACTTGTTTCCGCTTAAATTACTGCTCGCAAATAGTGTAAAATAAAATGTCATTCCTTACTTGTAGGTAGTACCCAAGTGATGGGTTCCAACAAAATAAGCTGAATAGTACCATTTTAGAAAAATTTTTGGTGCATAGCATGCGGTTAAAGTTAATTAGTGAAGTAGACTATTTTTGGCACTTGAGTTAGACAAACTCAAGTTTCAAATAGTATGCACCAATACTACCCAAACTCGAGTTCTAAAAACAACCATCTAAATTAATTAACTTATTCCATGTGCTACTTTCCTAAATATTTTTTTCTAAAAACATGATATTTGGCAAATTTGGCCGATTGGTTCCATGATATTTTTAATGTGTCTCATTGACAGAAAACAGAATAGTCCAACCAAAGGTTGAACATATAATAAAGCTTTATATATATATATATATATATATAAAGCTCTAAGCTCAATAACTTACAGGGTCTTCAAATTTGGCAATTGTGCTAAAAATCGTGGTATGTTCCCAGTCAATTGATTGTATGATAGATCTCTGAAATTGACCAAAGAAATAAAATAAAGTGAACATTTAACAAGGTAAAGTGTAAAGCTATCCATGGATATGAAGTTAAACTATTTGCTTTTGTCCTTGGCGAGTGATGACATCCTCACATTGAATATTATAACCTCACAATATACATGTTAAGATATCACTTGAGCCCAAATACAATGGAATATAAAACCTATGTTTCAGTTTTTGTATTCCACTTTATATTACACCAATCATGATATGTTATATGGTTGAATTTTTTTCTATTTTAAACATGAGTGGTTTATAGGAAAAGTCAAATAAATACATAGCAAGTTGTGATTAATAGAGTATAAGAAAAGTTAAACTTTAGTGCACTCACATCAAACCCAAGTGCTAAAATAATATCCCATTCCCCTTTTTACTTACAAGTAAAGCAATGCTGTGAGGTTGGAGAGTGAAATCGGTATCTTCCCTATCAATTGGCTTGAGCTCAAGTTCCTACTTGCAATTTATCAAAGAAGAAAGAGTTGATGCCATTGTTGCAAAATCAAACAAACACACACACACACACACTAGATGAATAATGAGTGTTTTTGAGCATTACAGCAGAATGAAAAGAGTTGCAATGAAATTTTAGAAAGCTTGTTCTCAGTTAAATTTTTGCAAAGACAACTTCAAATAAATTGAGTTTCGTACCTTAAAAGTTCTATCACATTCATGTAGCTCAATAGCTTACATGAATTTCAAATCCAAGCATTGTAATTTATAAAAAACTAAATTGTTAATTTGTAATTACACCTTATAGGTTTGAAATCATTATGATATTGCCCCCTAATGTTAATACTTTAATCCTCTTGTTAATGACTATTGCTAAGGTGGCAGTTAAGTGCCATCTCAAGTCTCAACTCAAAATGACTAACGTTAGGGTTATAGAACACGTCATTTTGATTACATTATGAAAATAATCTCTCTTTGATGTCTTTTAATTATTTATTAGTGTCAGACCGCGAGCTATATCCTATATATAGCCACGGCACCTCAGTTGGTTTTATCTCAAAATTAAACCCACAACCACCATGAAACACTACAAAAAACTCCACTGATCACTAACCCATATCAACTCCATTTTTAATACCAAAGTAGCAGCCATCCCAACATAAAACCGTTGCCCCAATCGAGAGTCTTCAGTATTGGTCTTAGATTTATTTTTTATTTTTTCCAATATATTTATCTGCAACTAAACGTAACGAGGCCTTAAGAAAATTGAACAAAACTCATACCAAACAACAAACAAGTACACGGGCCTTACAAAATTAGTAATCAAAGATGGTCGCTAGGCTTGAAACAACTAGTGATCACAAACGATCACCGAGGATGAAAAACTGGTAGTTGGAGATGGCCACTGGCTAGGGTTGAAAAGATCAATGATTTGAGGTTTAAAGGGAAGTGAGAGAAAAAGATAACCCAATACACAAATCTTAGATCTTGAATGACAAGATCCTGAACCCAAATTAAAAAAAGTGAGGCCAAGTTCAAAAAATCAAGATAGGCTACAATTGATTTGAAGATCAATTTCAGCTCTAGCCTCTCCAATTTGAAGATCCATGCAAGAGAGTTCTGATTTTATTTTTGTAATTGTTTTATTAACCGGTAAATGTTTATTATTATTTTTTTATTTAATGACTTGTATTTTTAAATGACGCAACATGTTTTAATTGGACTAGTTGTAAATACTAAATATTGAATGCTTAAGAAACTTTCTCAATCGATCAACCAGGTGTCGAGAAGCTGTTGAGATTGCGATAAGAAAAAGCTTAAGAAGCTCGACAGATAGCTAAGTATCGAGGAGGTGTCGAGGAGGTGTCGAGCTAGCTTTTAAAACCAGTTTTTCGAGAAGAGAAAAACACAGACATGAATGCAATCAGACATGCAACTCAACCAATGATCCAATCAACATATTAAGCTCTAAAAATCATCTTTTGTTAGGTTTTGATTTTGTAATGTTGGCAAATCATGACAAAACATGACAAAAACTAAGTCTCATTAGTTTAGAATGGTCTACATTGAAGCCCAAGACAAAAAAAAACTCATGTTCAGGATGAAAAAAATGAGTTACAATCTGTTTTGTTCGATTGATACTCAATCAATCGAAAGTCGCATATTAGTAAAATCAGCAAACGTAAAAAGACCATAACTTATCCGTTTGAAGCCCAAATCGCGAGCCCTTTTTTCCAGTATTTAAAGGACATCATAAGCTAAACTTAGGTAGGATTTTCAGAGTTTTTAGAGAGATTAGAGTGCATCTTGTGCCTCTTTTGTAGATCTAGAGTTTTGCACCCAAAAGCTCTCTCATGTCTTCTTCCGGTGTTATTCCTTGAAGAATCTCAAGATCTGGTGTTGTAGAAGTTATTGCATGCAAGATCAACATTTAAGGAAATCCAAAACCTTTGAGTGGAGTCTCAAAGTTACAAGCAGGTGAGCTTGTGTTGTTGCAAAGGCCAAAGAAAGAAGGAGTCTATGGTCTCGGAGCTTACACATGGTCGTGACAGTAAGTTTTCTACTAGTGGGTAGTAATAGGATGTTAGTGGTCTAAATTCTATTGTAAAACTTCAATTCTTTCTATAGTGGATTCAAGTTTACCTTGAGAATAGCTAAATTAAATCCTCCCCAGGTTTTTTACCGATTTGGTTTTTCTGAGTTATCATATCGTGTGTTCTTTATATTTCCGCTGCTTTACATGATATGATTGTTATTGTTTTAACTTAGATCTAAATAATAAACCTAAGTATTCACTTGGTTAATTAATTAGGTTAAACAATCTAAGTTTACAGGGGTCTAAAAACAAACATCTCTCAACAATAATTTTAGCACATGGATCTTAAAAAACACACTAAACAAGTCTAACCAATTTTATATTTTAAAAACAAATCAAGACAATTTAGTGAGCATACATAAACACATGTAAACCTTGTGATGGCCAAATCACATTGTACCTGCACATGTATCAAGAGCAGCAAAGAATATTGCGTGTTGTGTGTAAAAAACATTGCAAGATTGCATAAGTATATACATGTTATGACGATTTGAGATATGAGAAAAAAACTTTAACTCACACATAGTCATAACTGTATGATGGGGACTATCACCTTTGAGGTACATCCTATAACTCCCACATCTCCTAGAATACATGCTTGTAATCATATTTAAAAGCATTTTTTATTTTTTGATTTTTATTTTCTTTGCATTTTTCTTTTTAAGCATATCATGCATGGGCATATAAGAGAGAGAAAAGAAGTACCCATTGATATTTGACATTCCAATTTTGCTATGCCAAAGCACACAAATGTCATTGACATCACACTTTTGCTATGCTGAAGCATACAGATGTCTTATCATGATTGGCGAGCAACAGTGGTGAGATGATTATTTATGCCTTTCTCTTAGGATTTTCTAGTCCTTTTCGTAAAAAAGAGTGATACAATTATTAAGTATAAGAGATTACTTAATCTTACTCATCACAAATAAGAGCCACAAAGCTCACTTGCTTAGTTGTGCATAAAGATGCTCATCTAAGCTATAAGAGATACAAAGTTTAGAAAATTTTGTTTCAATGGCCATCCAAGGTACACAAGTACCAATGTACACAAAACATACACTGATTTTGTATTTTCCTGATTTTTCAATTTTTTTTTAAATTTTTTTATGAAAAACAAGAATAAGCAAAACTGAAAATAAACAAACAAAAACATTTTAAGTAAAGTAAATCATAAAACTAGATTGACTCAAAACAGTAAAGCAAAACACACAAGTTATGCAAAAACAAAAACACAAAGAAAGAGAAGAAAGTGATAGAATCACTTGGAGCCCTTTTCCTTCCACACCTTGGAATAACCTTTCCGTTGATTAAACCTTTGAACCAGCGATGAGAGGGAAGAATTGAAACTATTCAAGTTCGAAAGGAACATGAGGGTTTTTGAGAAGATCTCCAAAAGGAGCAAGAGAGGATTGAAACTAATTCTAGCTTTTGGATGCTATCATGCCATTGCTTTGTTGAGTAGCTAACCACTTATAGTAATTTGGTCGAGTATGACCGGCAGCTCCACAATGATGACAGAGATGCTGCTTCTTCTGTTTAGACTTTTGAGAGTTAGCCTTCTTAACCCTATGGTTTTTAACATCTTTCTTATCCTGCTTAGAGGGTGCTCCTATGATAGATTTACCCTTATCTAAGTTCTCACTAGCTAATTCAGTTTTAACATCATTGTTCTCAATTTCAACATTATTAGTAGAAGGAACAAAAACAGTATTACTAGTAGAAGCAATATTAGAGGAAGAAAGACCATACCCTAAACCTATTCGATCCGAAGCAGATTTCTGAATGCTGAGCATCTCATCAAGCTTTGCACTTGAAATCCTCTCCAATTGAGCTCTAACTTGAACCAGCTCTGCTTCAAGCTTCTTGGTCTTCTCAACCAAGAAATTGTTCTCAAATCTCAGTACTCCAATAGTCTGATTAGCCTCATTAAGCTTTGTGGATAGCTCTTCACGATCAAGTTCCATATCATTGAGTTTCTTGGTGGCCAACCTACAGTTTCTCTTGCTTCTCAGAAAGCTTGTAGAGTTTCTCATAGGCTGTATGGATATCATCTTGATCATCCATCTTCTCACACTTAGAATCCACCAATTCTTATTCTTCGTCCATGTCTTCAACAATCCCTTTAGTAGGATTGACTATGACAGTGAAGGCATTCAAGATTTTGTCATCTTCATTGTCGGAATCATCCTCAGGCTCAGTGTCACTCAAGGTTGCAGCAAGTGCCTTGCTCTTCCCAACGCTCTTGAGATATATGAGACACTCTTGCTTCATGTGTCCGAAGCCATGACACCCAAAGCACTTGGTCCTGCAGGAACAGTGTACTAACCGCCATCCTTTGCATCTTTCTTCCCTTTGTCTTGGCTCTTGAATTGAGAAAAACTAGATTACCTACAATCCTTGTCAAATCCCTTTCCATTGGCATTCTTCATAAACTTCTTGAACTGCCTTGTAATGTAGGACTTCATATCAGAATCCTCATCAGTGTCACTGCTTTTGGCCTTCAAAGCCATGCTCTTGCCTTTACCCGACTTGTCGCTCCTTGATAACCCTAGCTCATAGGACTGCAAGTTTCCAACCAACTCAGTCAATGGAATCTTGTCAATATCCTTTGATTTCTCGATCGCCATAATCTTGGCATGAAATCTCTTGGGTAGAGATCTGAGCACTTTCCTTATAATCTTGGGTTCAGGAATAGTTTTCCCAAGATTGAAGGCTGAGTTCACTATGTCCTTTAGCTTGGCATAGATCTCATCGAACGACTCATCCTTCTCCATCTTTATCTCTTCAAAACTTGTAGTGAGCCTCTGAAGTTTTAAATCTTTGATAGCCTTTGTACCTTTATAGGTTGTCTGAAGGATGGTCCATGCTTCCTTATTAGTTTCAGTCGAGGATATCTTCTTGAACTCCTCATTGGTGACCGCACTGAATAAAGCATTCAATGCCCTGCTATTAAAGTTTGCCGCCTTTGATCTTTGCTTCATCCCAATCGGCCGGCGCTTCCTTTGGCTTGGTCCAGCCAATCTCTACAGGTTGCCACACCTTCTCATCTAAAGACTGCAAGAAAACTCTCATGCGTACTTTCCAGTGTGCATAGTTAGTGCCATTAAATAAAGGAGGTATAATTAACAACTATCCTCTATCCATGACAAATAGGGGTTAATGGATCAGCACAGCAAAGATTAAACCTAATCAGAGTGTGCCTGCTCTGATACCACTTGATAGGCCAAACGCGTATTGATCCCTTGTGATAAATCAACCAATTAATTTAGCCAAGTGAATTAATTAAGTTAATTAACATGCAAATACATGGTAGCACAAATAAATCACCAATAAACTAATTATGTAGTGGAAAATAAATAACTCGGTGATTTGTTTACGAATAGGGAAAACCTAACGGCAAAAACCCCACCGAGTGATTTTCAGGTCACCACTCTCGAAATTCCACTATTATCACAACAAGCGGTTACAAGTAAAGGAATACCATTACCTTATACCAATCTACAGTTGAACCCTTACCCCAATACCCAATTGGACTTGTTCTGTAGTGACAATTTCCCCTTTTGATGTATGGCTCCCAAGTACATGACTAACCAATGCGCGGATCCCAGTACGCGACTTCAATCACCAACTAGAGAAGATTATTGGCTGCGAAGTTCTTCAGTTCATCCCAATGATGAAGATCAAAAAGATGCTTGGTCACAAAATCCAAAGGTGCACATACACAACAACTTCTTCAAGAATGATGAACTAGGGCAAAACTTTGTCTCCGGTCACAATTTGCCTGAACAGACTTTGCTCAATGCTTATGCAACCTGTGAACTCTTTGATGGCCCTTAAAACAATCCTTTTATATGTCTAGGGTTAGGAGAAAAGAATGCCCAAAGACACATTCACAAATTTCAAGAAAATCAGATGGAATTCTAAATTTCATAAACCTCGACAGAAAGGAGCTGTCAAGTAGGTGTCAAGCACACAGGCTGAACAGCTTTCTAAACCTCAACACATGCTAGCTGTCAAGATTTAATAAACTTGCACTTCTCAGCTTGTTTCTTGGACAGACTTGATGACTTTAATATTTGATCTTGAAACTTTGTTTCTTGAAGTATTAAAAACACCTAAAACTACTCAATTACAAATAAAGTACGTTTTATCAAAGGATTAGCCAATTACATAAAAGAATGACATATGTTCTTAACAAATAAACCACATATGTCCTAACAACATAGCAGTCCATTGGTTCACATGTGTTGAAAATGCACTCACAGTGAAATGATCCTGGGAGTATCATCTGAACTGCAAGTCAAACCACTCCATAAATATTTATTAGGGGAACATGGGTCTCCTTGCCAGTCGTCTCTAGAGACTCTTGAAGTTTGCTTAATGTCCACGATAGCAGTCACTGTTGTTTACAAAAAAATGTCACTTAAGATTATAATCATTCAAAAGAAACTGAAAGGAGGGATAAGAAATTTAGAATACTTGTTATACAATACAAAATCAACAAAGGAATAAAAATAATAATCCAAGATTGTCAAAAGTGACTCAGAGGGGTGCCACTAGCTTTTTAAGGAAAATGCTAAAGCCACAAACTGTTTTACAAAACTATTAATGTCCTAAATGATTACCGGTAAGTAAAAATATGATATTACATGATGGGTCCATATTAGAACCAGTAATAATTTGTCACGTCAACAGTTAATAAATAAATTGTAAAATAGTTTGTGTTTATAGCAATTTTCTCGCTTTTTAATTAGGGCAAAGATTTGGTCTAAAACTCTAGTGCACTAGATTATTTGAGATGATATGTGTTCACTTTTAGTCACTGGTTGCCATCACAATGGATCCAACACTTGAGATACTAGACCTAAGCTAAGTCCTTTTAATTAACCCATACGCACATTACTTACTTTTATACTAAAAATAAGTTTTTCATACAAGACTCCCCTTAAGATTTTTTTTAATTTTATTTTGAGAAAAAAACATTGTCATTTATTTATAAGAGCATGATGTCATGGTGTTTCTAATAGAAACATTCAGAGTTCAAATCACTCTTCTCCAACAATCATTTTTTTTTTTTTTAAGTTCAAATCTCTCTTCTCCAACTATCATATTATTATTATTTAAAAACAAAGAAAAAGGAAAAGCAAGATCTCACTTCATGTTTTTTTAAATCTTTTTGAACAATACTACATACACCATATTTTTTTCACAACAAAATTGACAACAGTTAAGTTATATTGATTTTCATTTGGGCTCACTACATATGACTCTTTATTGTCTACAAAAGCCAGTCAAATTAAAGCATCATATATAGTTAATCATTATTTTAAACTAGTGTATAATCCATGCATATACACAATACAATTAAAAAAATTATAATTACAAGTATATACGGATTCAAATTACTCTCTCTCTCTCTCTCGCTCTCTCTCTCTCTCACATTTGTTTATTTTAATTTCTTTTGGATATAGACATGAATTTACTATTTTTTTTATTGAGTTTTTGATGATTTATTTATATTAGACCTTTCATCTTTTGCACCTCATTAATTCACCTATAACAAAAATTAAAAAAATAAATAAATTAAATAGGACATGTGGCACAAATTGGACAACAATTAGAATCCAATTTAAAACCTAATTGGATTTACTCTCAGTTTTACCTATTAATATATATATATATATATATATATATATATGATTCCGCCAAACTCTAAAAATGGTACTAAAGATTTGTGTTTGTTAGTTCCAATAGGAATCAATGACAACTTAATAACTTAAAAGCTGTGTAATGTGTTGTGAAAAATATTGTCTATATAATATTGCTCAACCAATAAAAGGATTTAAAAATAAATAAAAATATAAAACCTACTACACTAACATTAGATTCAATGTTACCACTATTATAGCAGCAAAGAGAATAATGAGATATAAAATAAAAATGCTATAATTACTACAAATTTTATAACATAACATGATATAACAATGAATATGATTGGTGAAATTCAAAATCATAACAAATGAATTTTTTTTTTTCTTTTTGTGATTAATAACACATAACTTGCAAAGGTAATGTTATAAAATTTGTAATATCTCTTTAAAATAAAAGAACATACCATCTCTTGAGTCGGTTGCATTGAATTGATAGAAGGGAGAGATTACACCATAAATCTCAAAGGCGTTGAGGATGGGGGGAAGGTCGGACCCCGTTGTTGCATTAATAGAAAAACTAAAATCGCCTTCGCTGAATGTTTGATTGAGACATATGGAAAGCGGCTTTAAATGGTCAAGTATTATAGGTTCTGAGATATACTTTCCCCCATTCACATCAATAATGAATTCTCTTTTCATTCCTTGCGTAAGTTTTGCAATTTCAGCAAAGTGAAAGCAAACATAACGCTCAGAGGCATCTAATCCAATAGTGTCACCGTCAAAACGTAAGGCATGGTAACCACTTGGTGGCTGGACGGCAGTTCTCAACACTTCTGGCGGTGGTTTATAGCTATCGTTGCTGCCCTGCATGTCAATTGCTAAGGAGGTATTGGTCGGAACCCAGTTTGATAACGTTCTAACAGAATACCAGAGTCGATCATAAACATCGCTCTTGTACCTAGGATAGGAAAAAGGCCATTGTAGCATTAAAAAATATTAGAAACTGCAATAGTATAAGTACAAATGTTCAATCACTTCATAATTAAGTAATTAGGACATTGATTTTCTAATCGTAATTGGAACAATTAAAAAATATTTAAGTTTTTATTATGAAATTCAAATGTTGAACTACATTATATTATGCTCTGTAATAATAAAGCTCCATTTTCAACTGTAGTTTTTGTTATTTTTAATTCTTGTGGATACAATTTTTTTTATTATTATAAAAAATCAAATATAAAAAATAAAGATTCATGTGCTTATCAAGGATCAAGGTATGCTTATAAGGGTCAAGGTAAGCTAAGAGCAAATAACATGTGTTCACTAAATTGATATTTAATTCAATTAATTAAGAAATTATTACAACATAAAACAATACATAATTGATAATGACGCCTAATTATAAAGTCATCTTGCTAAGGAAAAAAAAAACACCTAAACAATCCATTAGGTGTAGTTAGATAGTACAATAATTCTCAAACTCAAAAATCGAAGTCTCACACTTTTAATTTTGAATACTAAATAAGCGAACAACCAAAGTGTCAGACAATATACAAGTCAACAACAACAACAACAACAAAATAGTGTCATACATACATAGTTATAATGGAGAAAATGGGCTTTTGCCCTTTTTTTTAAAAAAATATCCAGCAAAATGCCCCATATTTGAAACTATTTAGGAAAATGCCTCGGTTTTGAAATTCGATTTTCAATTTAAAACTCGATTTTTGAACAATCGAGTTATAGCGAACTAAAAATTTAAAAAAAAAAAAAATTTCTGGAACTTGAGTTCATCCCTGAACTCTAGTACTTTACATGGAACTCAAGTTCCAAAAAAAAAAAAAAAAAATTAGTCCACGTTCGCTATAACTCGATGTTCTAAAAATTGAGTTATACTTTTGAAACTCGATTTTAGAAAAAATCAAGTTTTAAATCAGCGGCATTTTCCTAATTAGTTTTAGACATTGAGCATTTTACTGGATATTTTAAAAAGAAAGGACAAAAGCTAATTTTCTCCTAGTTATAATGCATAAACCAATTTGTTTTTAAGTAGACATCTTTCTAGTTCACCTACAAATAAAACCATTTCCACACCCTATTAAATGTCAACTTACTATTAGATTTGAGCACTTTTATGAGGGTCTACCATAAGCACTTGAGCATGTTATGTCAACTGTCAAATGATGCATCAACCATGAGTTAGCACTTAAGTAGGATGTTGATTAGTGTGAGTATGGGTGTGTCCAATAATTTTTTTCAAGTAATTTTTTTTTCTTTATTAAAATAAAAATGGATTTTTTTTTTTTTTGTTTGTTTTAAATTTGGAATAAAACTCACAAATATTAATATAGGATTAAAATAAATAAATAAATTCTAGGGACCCTGTCTACTATAAACAGAGAAAAAATAAAAATAAAATAAAAATTATAGCTGATTTACCTGACGAGAACCGGATCATCACTTGAGGTGCCCAGGTTGTATCGCCGGCCATTTTGTAGCACTCCGAAGTCAAATGGATAGAGGGACTTGTCCAAAGGACGTAACTCCAAGGCCGAAATGAAAGGTATTCCAGATCCCGTGTTTATCAAACAGACATATATGATGTCAGACGTTGGAACATAAATCATAGTAGGACGATAATCATTGGGGTCAAATGTGGTCCAATAATTAACCCCAACATATACGTCGAACTTGGGAACTTCATTCTTCTTGTCATAGTTTCCATAACGGAAGAAAGCTCTGATGAGATAATTGCTGCTTTTCCCTTGTTCAGGTTTGAGGGTGTAACAATTCTTTGTTCCTTGAGGAAAGCTTCTCACATTAATTAATTGCCGCCCGCCAACCATATTTGAAGGGTAGTGTTCAGGGGATATGACATTATTTGTCCCAGTGTCTACAAAACCTGTATCTGACTTGTAAAATATACCAGTGTCTTCATCCAAGTAATCGTCGGTTGATCCACAATCAATGCTTATGAATTCTAGAAATTTTATGCCGAAGAAGAGCGATATATAAATTTATACATACCAATCAATATGATAAATTCATGTAGAATTTAGTTCGAAATTCAACATAATTAAAAACAAATAAAATAAATGAAAAAGAGTGGTCCAGACTAAGTACCTTTTTCTTAATTTGAAATATTATCATAGTTTTATAACTATTAAGAATTTTGTGGTTCCCATAAAAGAAAAAATTGTGGTAGTTTAAATGAAATCCTGTTCTAAACTATGGACTGCAGCTAATAGCCCTTCTCTTAAAACCAAACACGAATTTGTGAGTGATATTATTTGGTTGTCCAAAATTCTTGTAGTTTAACTAGTTGGTACTTTCTACCATTTTTAATAAAAACATACAGAATTAAAATCCTTCCACTCTCAACTATCTTTGTATATATTTCAAAAAAAAAAAAAAAGAGTCTCCATTGCCCTATTTATTATTATAAAAATAAGTCTCCATTGCCGTATTTATTATTATAAAAAAAAAAAAAAAAAAAAGGTTAGTGCCCCGGGTATATGATTGTCAAAAATTATAAATTAGAGTGATATTAAGGATAATACCTTTTTTTTATAATCAGACACTTCAAATTTTACTATTTAAGTTTTACAAACTAATGTGCTACTAATTACATAAAAGTAATATAAACATTCATTTATTATATTATTTAGTGAAATTGTTATAAATGTTGCATTTCTCTTTTTTAAACCATCGTCAATTTTGGGTTGTGATTTTTATTTTGGAGTATGCTACACTTGTTTTGATAAATAAGAAAAGAAACCTGCATTCCAAATTCATATAGTGTTCATGGTTCGGTTAGTGTGGTTATTGGAAAATTTTGTCACCACACCATAGGAGTCAATTACCCCTTTGTAGGCTCCAATCATGATCATCTAAGCTCAGTTCTCTAGCCTCCATCAATGTGGTTTTTGCTGGATCGGAAGCCAGTTGCACCAAAATCCCAGATTCTACCACGAGAGAGAGAGAGAGAGAGAGAGAGAGAGAGAGAGAGAGAGAGAGAGAGAGAGAGAGAGAGAGAGAGAGAGAGAGAGAGAGAAAATCTAATATCTAAACCTAGAAATCTAAGATCTCAACCAAAAATCCAAGCTCTAAACACCAAAACCCATAACAAATGAAACCCACATCCACATCAAATTTTACCTTGTTAGATTTTCTTTAGATTCGCTACAGATTTGCTTTAGATATGCTTCAGTTTACTTCAATTTAGTGGGTTTTTAGGTTACTAGGTTTGGTATGAGTATGGGTTTGGTGTGCTCGCTCGCCACCATTCTCTCTAAGCTCGAGACTGATCTGGCTCTAGAGATATAGAGAGAGGGAGCACTAGAAAGAAAGGTGATGAATGTATCTAGGGTTTTTGGAAAAGTATTGAGATAGATGGGTTTGTAAGAGAGAGAGAGATACACACATCGGTGTGGTTTGGTGGATGTCAAAATTTACAAACCCTGACTGGCGAGCACACAAAACTGTCATTAAAGTGACCAGTCTTCTTCAATCATCACCAATGGCTCTGTCGATAGTAGTGAGCAAGGGTGCAGCTCTATCAGTAGCAGCTTGGGTGTTGGCTTGAATTGGTTTATACCCCTAGATTTATATATTGGCTACTCGACAATCTAAGAGATTCGATCCAGTCAATCATTGGTCGAACTCACAAAGGTCATAAAAAGAAAAGACATTTTCCTTCTTGCATGATTATAGAAAAAATTCTGTTAGTAAGCAAGGTTTTGAAAACATTTAGGAAAGTAACATCTCGAGCCTTTGAGGCTCGAGTTCAGTGAAGAAACTCGAGCCTCAAAGGCTCGAGTTCTCATTGCTGACATTAAGATTTTTGCCACATGGAATTCAAATCTCTAGGACTTAAGTTCCATAGAAGAAGAAGAAGAAGAAGAAGAAGCATTTGAAGATGAAGGAGAAGATCTAAAGAAGAAAAAAGATGACCTGAAGAGTTTGAAGAAGAACTCATGGAGGAAGAAGAAGATCAAAGGAAAAAGAACTCAACCCACGAAAGAAGAAGAAGAAGAAGAACAAACTAGGTGAATGTAGGAACTCGAGTTACGCAAGGATTTTTTTTGACATTAAATTGCCACCACATGCAACTCGAGTCTTAAAGACTCAATTTCCATCTTTAAACTCAAGTTTTAGAGCATCAAGATGCTAGTTTGCTAAATAGTTTTGCAAACATGACAACTAACTAAATGTTTCAAAAATAAAGCTAAATACAAAAAAAAAAAAAAAAAAAAAAAAAGAATTTTTGGGATAATGATACACCAGGACTCACATCATCATTTATTACTCCCCTCTAACTTGCAATCGCAGGAATGGAAATTTAACTTGTCCTTAGATGGGAACATTGTTTGGATAGAGATTCCATTAGTCAAACATCAAATCCCTCAGGGCTTCTGAGAAAAAAACAAAAAATCCCAATTTCAAGGAAGGGACAATAGGTGAGAGGATGTAAGGATGGGCTCATAACCCCCACTCCTCTTATGGAAAAAAACTGGGTATGGGATGAGGTAAATAATTACAAAAAATACATAACTATTAGGAGCATTCCCATTGAATTGTTCCTTAAAGAATTATAAAATGAAAGAGTCGCTTCAATTGTCCCCCACTGGATTGACCCTTAACATTCTTTGAATTGTTTCTTGAGCTTAGTAAAAAATAGTTGGAGCTCGTTCCCTAACAAGTGCAAGTAATTCAAACCTGTGATGGGTCTCTTCTCTCCTTTTCTTCTATAGCATTATTTCTCCATTATTATCTTCTATAGTCTTCGTTCTCTTTTATTATTCCCTCAATATTCATTTGGACGCTCCTTTTCCCTATTTTATTCCTTTTAGTTTTCTCTTGTAAAATCTTTGATATGAGTGAAGATGTGTCTAGTCTGTGTCAAAGATTGGCAAGTTCCTCCACTAACGATGACCATATAGAGATTAGTAAGGAGGCTCTGGAGAAATCAATGATGAAAGGGCAAGTAAGCCTACTGATCAAATTGGTCACCACAAAGCAATTTAATCAAGAGGCGTTCAAGCAAACCACAAATATGGGAGGATAGGTGGAGAGTGGGGAATGGACAAATGATTCACATATGGGAGGATAGGTGGTTGCCAACTCCAACAACATATCACGCGGCCCATGTCTCCGCAAGTGGATTTTAATGGTATACCTATAGCTTCCTCTTTCATTGATACCGAAACAAAACAATGGAGAATAAATATGGTGGAAAGATTGTTCTTACCACATGACATTACCACCATCCTCAGCATTCCACTAGGTCATAGACTTCCAGATGACTCTATAATTTGGGTAGTGATGAAACATGACAACTTCAGTGTGAAAAGTGCGTACCCTATGGCACATGAAAGGGAGAGCTCAAATGGAGACCCAACAAAACCTATTTGGAAGAAAGTGTGGATGTTACAAACCCATGAGTAGAACTCACCCTTGAAAATTGGCTTGTTAGGGGAGGGTGCCCAAGAGGTTACAAACACATGGTTAAGCTTGCACTTAATCAATGTGAGATACTAGGATCATAATATACCACCACGTTCTGACGTTCATGATGACTCTCTTTAGCGACACTGACCTGTAGCCATTTCTCTTTTTTGGTGGCTCCACTTAACTATCAATAATTTTAATCTAACCTCTAGGTTGCCCTTTCCAGAATCCAACCACAAAACCGCAACTCATTTGATCTCATACTCAATAAGTTACGCCCGATTAATTAGGGTGGTAGTTGGCTCTGATACCAAATGTTACAAACATGTGAGTAGAAATCACCGTTGAAAATCGGCTTCCAGATGACTTTATAATTTGGGTAGTGATGAAACGTGACAACTTCAGTGTGAAAAGTGCATACCCTATATCTCTTGACATACTGGAAGGAAAACATAAAGGGGAGAGCTCAAATGGAGACCCAAAGGAGGTAAATCGGCTTCCAGATGACTCTATAATTTGGGTAGTGACGAAACATGACAACTTTAGTGTTGGAAGGAAAACATGAAGGGGAGAGCTCAAATGGAGACCCAAAGGAGGTTACAACTTATTTGATCTCATACTCAATGAGCTACTTGATTAATCAGGCTGGTGGTTGGCTCTGAAACCAAATGTTACAAATTCATGAGTAGAAATCACCCTTGAAAATCGGCTTGTAAGAGGAGGGTGCCCAAGAGTTTATAAACTCATGGTTAACCTTACAGTTAATCAATATGGGACACTAGGATCATAACAGTAGAACATGCGAGCACCACCTAAAATCCGTAATTTAATGGAGAGTAACAATTGACAGCCTCCCTAAAATTGGGGAATTTATTGAGGTGTGGCATCAATATAGGTCAATGCAAATTGTGAGGCCAAGGTGTTGAGTCACCTGAGATATCTATACCGACATCCGGACAGAGGAATTGCGTACTTGCTGGGATTTTATGGCATTCATCTTCAAGATCAGTCTTGAGGGAACAAGTAGCGAGATGGCCCTCTTCTTTACAGTGGCATGGGCAATATGGTTCAATAGAAACAGAATTGTTCATGGGGACACTTGTCTTAGTGCTGAGGAAATAGTGAGATGGGACATCAATTGCTGGAGGATTTCAGCAAAGCAGCTCTGCCGCCAATTCAAGCTAATAAACCTCCTTAGATGGGGTGGAGCCCGCCAACCCCTGGGGTAGACAAATTAAACGTTGATGGAGCAACATTTTATCTGGATGGCAGCTCAGGTGTTGGGATAGTGGTCAAAGATCATCAAGGGCGAATTATTGCAGCTAAATGTATAAGGTTTTTAGAACAGCTACAGCGCTGAAGAAGTTGAGGAGGTAGCATTTGAATCTGCTCTTCTATTCGCAAAGGAACTCGATCTCAGGAAAGTTCTGATTGAAGGAGAAGCTCAATCGTTTGTCAATGCAATCAAGGGTGCAGTTGAATCCTCACCTAGCGTTGGTCCCATCATCGAGGGTATCAAGTTATTATTGAATGATTTTGTCCAAGCAGATGTGGGTTTCACAGGTAGAGAAAATAACAAGGTTGCCCACTATCTCGCTCAACACGCTAGGAATGTTATGGATATGTACATGTGGTTGGTTGGGGGATTGCCCCCATCCAATCCAATTGGAAAGTGGCTTGGGAAGCGGATGTTGTTATGGCAATTGCCTAATTACTCTCATAGGAATGCCTTCGATCACAAAATAAATACTCCCTCCGTCCCATTTTTTTTGTCCTCTATTCCATTTTAAGATGTTCCAAAATATTGTCCTGTTTCTAAAAATAAAAGTCGTTAATTTACTAATGTTCCTATTATACCCCTATTAATTTACTAATTCAATTTTTTAATAAACTTTCTTAAGGGTATTTTTGGAAACTTATACATTTTTAAAAGGTAGACAAGATAATAAATGATGTTCCCTTAAAAAGTTTGACTTTTCAAGCAGGACAAAAAAATTGGGACGGAGGGAGTAAATAAAAACATAGCTTGAGCTCTGACCTGAACTTTGATAGTAGCATTCCTATGTGCCCATGTTGTGGTAGTTTCCACTTATCTTGGGTCACCCTGACCCACATACATACATACATATATATATATATATATATATATATATAAAAACAATATGGGAAGGGATGGGGATTTTCAAAAGCCACGGGTCAATTGCCTCTTGCCATTAATTTAGTTTGAAAAACCAATATGAGGGAGTGTATTGCTTTGTATAAATCCTACTCATTGATATGGTAAGATTCTCTTATGGGTGTATATATATATATATATACACACTAGCATGTAACCCACACTATGTGCCGCTACAATTTTACATACACTAAAATTTATAGATCCTTTACCTTAAAAAAAAAAAAAAAAAAAAAAAAGATTTGTAGATCATATATTTATTTATAGTATCTTAATATTTTTAGGATTTTTTTTTTTTAAAATCTCTTTCGACTTTAACTTATATTTAACTTAAACCATGATAATTTAATGTAAATTTTTGTTAGCACTTATGTTAAATATTTTATCATACAGCTTCAAAGAGGTGCTTTGATCCTAATTAACCTATATATACTTAAAATTTGGTCAATAACAAATATTTATCAATTTTTTTGTGTACTAAAATGAAACTTATCAATTTCCCAAATAGTACTTCTAGCATATTACATAGTCCATAAAATACCATATATTATCCTAAGATCAACCTTAAGATGGTTTAGATCATAAGTATTTATAATAAAAAATAAAAAATAAAAAGGTTAGATTAGGTGTATGATTGATTTTTTTTTTTTATATGGTTCATTTAATATTAGACTCTTTGCTTTTTTCAATAAATAATTAACTTGGCACAAAAATTAAAAATCTTAAATTGGAGACATAACGCAAAATTGGACCTCAATTGAAATCCAATTCGACCACCGCACACTCTTGGTGCAGTAGTCACTCCACAAGTATAAGTGCTCAGAGAGTATGGGGGCAAGAGTCAGGGTTCAAGTGTCTAAGAGAAAACTTCACAGACATATATACTTAGATTAAGTTAAAATAGAATTTCTACCTTATAAAATAAATAAACAATTTAGAATCTAATTGAATTTTTTCACAAACTTTGACTTAAAATACACACACCTCTGCATGGATTGCTAGAGAAATAAAAGGAAACTTCAAAAAAAATTGCAAAGCAATATTGCGATCATAATTGAAAGCTTCTAATAATAAAACTAATGTATAACCTATGCATATACATGATACAATTAAAAACAATCATAGTTATACACATATATTATAAATTCAAATTATACTTGGTGCGAGAGTTACATATTTTTTAAGTCATAAATGAATTATACTCTCTCTCTCTCTCTGGTTTTTGATGATTTGATAATGTTAGGTTCTAAAAGTTTAGAATAATCGGCAAACTGTGAGCATCAAATTTGTCTAGATATAGATTACTAAGTCTATAAGTATGATTAGACAATGCTCAAGGTGCTGCAAGTCAGAATACAAGAACAAGAAAGTTGTAAGTTTAGGAAATTCGAAACATGCCAGGTTCGACTGTTTGAGAAGAAGGCTCGACCGATCGAGACATAGATCTGCAAAATTTAATTAAGGCCTAACAGCCCATTAAGCCTATCAAGTGATTAGGGTTTTAGATCTAATTCACATAGTATTTAAAGAAAACCTTAAGCCACGTTTTGTGATGACTTTGGAGCTTATCTTTTGAGATTTAAAAGGTTCGATCTGCGCATTCTCCTTTCAAAGTAACAACCGGAAATCAATCTATATACCATTAGAATCGGTAGATCTGAAGTTGCTACATCATTAGTCATCAAAGGTGCTAGAGATCTAAACTTTCAAGGGTGGTCTTGGAATCATAGACTGGAGGTCTATGTGGGAGATTCAAAGCATGAACAGGTGGTTCATGTGTGAACAAGATCTAGGTCAAGGAAGTGTGTGGAGTTAGAGCCCAATTAGGTAACTGTGTTCAGGGACGGACCTACAGTAGGGCGAGGGGGGGGGGGGGGGGGGGGGGGGGAACTAGTATACTCGAAATAATCTGAAAAAATAACCCATAAACTCTCATCCAAAAAATAATAATAATAACCGACAAACTAAAAACTACAAAATAAAAAATAAATATAGATTGAAAACCTAAATTACAATTCTCAAATTTTTACCTTAACCTCATTCTTCCTCCCCTCAACCTCATCAACACCTCCAATCTTCATCACTGCTGCTGCTATTCTGCTCCTCCTTAGATCAGATCCGGACTGTTGCTACTGTTGCTGCTACTCCTCAGAGCTGGACTATTGCTGCTACTGCTCCTCCTCAGATCCTTTGCTATATTGCTCTGCCTTAGCTGGTTAGCCCTCTACCCTTTGAGTTTTTTTATGAACTGTGGTGTTTCATGTCTGACTGCTATGTTTGTGTTGTGGCTTTTGTGTGGACAGTGGACCGGTTTCAATGTTTGTAAATTGTAACTTTTTTTTTTTTTGGGTTTTACTCTTATCTATAAAGAAATAAAGGGGGACCACTAGGAGGCTAGGACAAGGACGTGAGTAGTTTTGTGAATTTGTGAGACTAGTGTTTAAGTCATTAGTGAGACCAATTGACCAAAGTCTTTGGTCTTATTGTTTTGGTTTTATCAAAAATTTTATCTTTGTGACTTTGTCACTTTGTGTGATGTGGCCAATATTAGTAATATATATATATATATATATATATAAACTTGTGCAGTCCTTTTGTGATTATTTTGGTTTTAGATTTTTTTTTTTTTTTGAGAAGTCCCTTTTTTTTTAGTTGGTGTATAGAACTACGAAATATGGAAATAATGAAACATTTTTTGTTATTTGTAGATCATGATTAAGTCCACTACAATATTAATTTTTTTCAAAAGAAAAAATCTAAATAATTTTGAAGTCATAGCTGATGATTTTCTAAAGGACTCTATGATTTTATACATTGAGAAGGAGATTGCTGCAAAATTTGGTACAGAATCACTCATAGACGACTTTGGAGACTTAAAAGAGCGTTGAGTTCTATTTTGATAAATGTGTTGAAATGTTTAAAAAACACTTATTTTGTATGTTATATTTTGTCGACATTTTTATAATATCAAATGTTTAAGAAACACTTATTTTATATGTAGTATTTTGTTGAATATGAAATATATATTTATTTTAAGCTTTGCCCCCCCCTCCCCCCCCGTCCCAAGTTCGAATCCTGATTCCGTCCCTGACAGACTGTGTTAGATTTACTATGAATTGATATTTTGAATTGTAAATCTCAATTTGATATAGGAGATTGTTCTCTTGGGATCATTCCCCTAGGTTTTTTACCTTGAAACAAATTGTTTTATTAGTTTTTCTAGGTCATCATATTATTGTGTTATTTACTTTTCCCCTATGCATGATATGATTTATTATTGTTTAACTTAAATTTGAATAATTGACCTAAGTAACAACTTGGCTATTGTATTAGGTTAAACAAATTGTGTCTCCATGGGGTCTAAATAACAATTGGAATCCAATTTATAATCTAATTGATATACATAGATAGTAATAATAATAATAATAACAACAACAACAACAACAACAACAAAATAAAGGCTTCTTCCTTTGCAATTGTTATGGCAACAAGTTTTTATATTCCAAGCAAGCATGTCTAAAAGCTAGCTATTACATACCTGGAACATGATCAACAAGTTTTCTTCCTGCATGTTCATTATTTCCTTCAGCTAGTTTCCTATTGCCAAGAATACCAATCATCAAAACAACGAGAACACATGCTTTCAGAACCCAAATTGATTCTAAGGCATCATCCATGCTGATCTTTATTGGCATATCATGCTCTACTCAGAAGGAAGATATATAAATAGCACTTTAGCGACAATGACATATATGTTACTGACAATCAACTTCTCATCAATTTCAATTGCCTACTTTTATTATGGCGAGAAAGATGGAGATATCCTTGTCCCCGTATTTCCCACTATATTCCTCTCTCTTAAGCACACGATGGAAAAAGAAAAAACCCCCCGCGTTGACTGATAAAGCAATACTTTGATTAGTGATTTCGGTGCCGTGAATGTCCCGTTGCTTATGACTTATGAGTCATTGCCCCTATGTTGCCCCAATGAAAACAAGTTAACCAAACATAACCAAGTTATTCTCTTCAAATTCATTGCCCCTATGAATCAACCTTTCCCTTGAGACGTGGCTTGGGTCAGGTGTCCTAAATCAATATGACATGGTCACATGTTCTCATCGTATTGGGACACTAAATCTAAGCCTCTTCTACGAATTGAATAATAAAATTTGGGAAAAGTCTAAAAATGAAACCTTATAGTTTTATGAATTTTATCTTGCATTAAATTTAACCATAGTTTGTGTCACTTTAAAGTTTAAATTGGACACTTCCTAATTCCCATCTCTTATTTACAAAATAAATAAAAAAGAAATGAATAAAACTATTTAGTCCGTTAGTTCTGACATACCTTATTACCCTAAGGTAAGATTCTCCCGCTAATGAAAATCTGCAACCCAAAAAAAAAAAAAGGTTCTTATTTGTCATAAACATAAAATTATATAAGTATTTTTAAGGACTTTCCTCTTAATATTTAAAAAAAAATTCTTAATTAACAAAACGCTAGTTTAAATGACTGTCTATTTTTTTTAAAATTAAAAATAACTGTATATTTGTATTATTATTATTATTATTATTATTATATTTTTTTTAATGAGTAACTGTATATTTGCACGAGTATTACTTGGTGGAAGACTACATATATCGGTCAATTATAAAGAGGACTTCCAAGTTCCAAGGCAGGACTTTTCAAAAAAAAAAAGTTCCTAGGCAGGAGTCAACTAGCCCAATTTCAAGATCACCGTATCGCAATGTTGAGGCTATCCCAAAAGCTGGGGGTTTAGCGTGATTTGGGGACTTTTTGAAGAGTAGGACAAGTTTTCGCTTTCAATTTGTTTCTGCTTTCGATTGCCGTGTCCAAGAGTAGGATAAAAGTCATAAGATGCTAACATCAATTCTTGACTTTAGGCCCCAGGCCCAGAGAGTAAGTTTCAGCCCGACATTTACGCATTGAATTTGCAATTATTGTGGGGGCCCAATGACTTTACCGGGTCATTGGGTCTTCACAATTAGAATCCTCTGCTATTAATCTGTCTATCTCCACTGTTAATAAGATAATTCTCCAGTTTCATCTTCAATTTTTAACGTATTGAACTATCTTTATATAAATTTTGAAATAACATAACTTTTAATTTATTTTATTTTGCTACAAAAAAGCAAGAAAATTTTAAAATAGTAATACCATCTCATATACACACAAAAAAAAAAAAAAAAGCCATTTATTTTCACCACCCATTTGTCTTCAAATGTCTAATTCCTATCTGTATTTGTTATCTATTTGAATTCAAATATTTCAGTTATCTTTATAAAAAAATACAAAATTACTTTTTTCCAAAAAAACGTTAAAAAAGTAATACTATCTCATGTACAAAAGGGCAAAAAAAAAAAAATTTGTTATTCTTACCACCCATTTGTATTTAAATATCTGAGTCCTATCTATATTTTTTTAATCTATTTGTATTCAAATACTTTAATTATCTTTATTTAAAAAAAAAACATAAAAAATTACTTCAAAAAAAAAAAATCCACTACCTCACATAAAAACTACTCATTCTTATTCCGAAATATATGTGGTTTTTTTTTTTTTTTTAATTCTTTAAAACATTCCAAAAATTTTTTTATCTAAATTCTATTCAGTTATTACAAATCCTTCATCCATCCACACTAAAATATATCATCTTTCTTTTGTTTAAATCTCAAATTTTTTTACTTATCACAATTTTTTTCCTTATCAATAAATTCAAATGTTCCATTGGATTTCAACTTCTTACGGTTCTCTATCTCATTTTTAAACATTATTCCACATTACCTTATCTCTTTCTTTAAAAAATAAATACACATGGTTATATACACTTTTAAACATTAGTATAACACTAAACCAAAAAAAACAAATAAATAAAAAATAGCATTGTTGCATGCGTAAAGTGCGTGTCATGAGTATAGTACTATTAATAAGAGGATTCTCGGTTTAGTTTTCAACTTTTTGCGTACTAAATACTCTCACACAAATTCTTAAATTCTCTAAAATACATTTATCATTTACTTAAATAATTTTAAATAAATAAATAAATAAAAGGCGAAACTACAATATTGGTCCCTCAAGTTTACCTTATGTGCACAATTGGTCTCTCAAGTTTTCAAAATGAGTAATATATGTCCTTTTACTAACTGTCTTTAACAGTGTTACTTATATGGCTAATAGAACAATGACTTGACATTTTATTTTAATGATGTAGCATATTTTTAATTAAAAAATTACAAATTAAAATTACACGTGTGAAACTTTTTTTACAACCGGTACCAAATTAAAAAAACTCTTTAGCAAAAAAAAAAAAAAAAAACTCTTTTCTTTTCTACCAATTGTGAACACCAAGCCACGAGAGAGAGAGAAGGGGAGAGAGGGAAGATCAAGCCCTAGCCGCCGGTGACATCGCTGCCCTCCGCTGGAGATGGTGGCCTCCACCTCAAAAATAATAAGACTTGTCAACTGAATATATATCAGCAGAAGGTTCTCTACCGTAAACATCTTTGGTTTAAGATCCTACTTTATCAATTTATCAAGTATATTAAGTGGTCCAAGGGAGTATAAGATTTCAAGTGTGAGACTAGATGGGCTCTATCCAAAGCGCTGACCAGCCAGCCTTGGGCTGGTTGTGCGATTTCTCTTCTTGTCAAATTGGTTAATTTTTTATGTAGATGACTTGGTTTAATTTGAGAAGTCTTGAGATGGGACTGTGAAATCAACACTTATCAATGATGAAATGGAAAATTGTCCTAAAGCTGATATCCCTTCATATAAGGATCTAAGAAAGGGAAAATGCTTAGAGTTTTGAAGGACAATGCCTTTGCAATATTTGATGAATCCTCAGTCATTTCAAATTTTTTTTTTCCAAGCCAAACTTAGTTAACACACTTTGTTTCCCTTCTGCTCACCAATTAAAAGTAAAATTTCTAACCAGTAAGTCCATCTATGTAATTTTAATTTGTAATTTTTTAATTAAAAATATGCCACATCATTAAAATAAAATGCTAAGTTATTGTTCCGTTAACCACATAAGTAACACTATTAAAGACAGTTAATAAAATGACTTATATTGCTCATTTTGAAAACTTGAGGGACCAATTGCGCATGCTTCAAACTTGAGGAACCAATTGTGCACACAAGATAAACTTGAGGGACCAATATTATAGTTTCGCCTAAAAAAAACACAAACTAGTTAAAAAAGTAATATACTTCTCCTAAATTTTAGGTTTTTTTCCTTTATTTTCTCCATTCAGCCTAAAAAATAAGACATTGTTACTAACTCATTCTTAAACATTATTCCATGTTACCTTATCTCTTTCTTTTAAAAAAACAAAATACACACGATTATTTATATATCACTTTTAAACACTATAACACTAAACCAAAAAAAAAAAAAAAAAAAATTATCGTACGCACAAAGCGCATGTGATGAGTCTAGTTTTTTTTTATAGGAGTTTGGTTAGAGGTGAGAAGTTTGATGTTTGAAGATGGTGGAAAGTAGGGACTACAATTGAGAAGGAGAGGAGATAGTAGGAGAACAATTATTCTTTTTAATTGAAATATTTTAAAATTTAAGTAAGGATCAAATGAGAATAGATATGCTTATCAATATCTATTATTTGGCGTTTGGTAAGGATCAAATCTAAGGATAGAATGAGAACTCCCAAGTCTTATAAAAAAAAAAAAATCCTCTAAATAAATAATGAAAAAAAAAATATAAACCATTAATTATGACAAATTTATTAAAATTGTAGTTTAACATTTTAAAATGACAAGTACAATACAAAAATAACTATTTAAATTCTCAAATGTTTTATTCTTAATAATAATTTTTAAAAGAGTTTAATCCATAACAAAACAACCTGATAATGTTTAGGTCTATAAGACAAGAGAAAAGATATTGATTGTGGGAGGAATGAATCTATCCCAAGATGGAATTGACTGCTTTGGGTTCAGGTATAACCCTCACGGATTTGCTCAATCCCACATCAGGGAGAGACGCCTCCCACCCTTGTCTTATAAGCATTGAGCCTAAGGAAGGGTGTACCAATCATGTGTGGTACACCCTTATTCCTTTTTCATTGTTTTCTTTGTAACAATGAAAAATTATCATAGCAATTTCAAAATTTAGACATCATTGAAAGCTTAGAGATAGAAGATGATTCACAAAATCCTATTCCAATGGTAAAGATCAAAACAATGTCGTAGGAATTTGTTATTTCTATGCAAGTTTAGTAGTATTTTGGTAAGTTTTTAGGTTTAGGAGTATTTTGTCATAATGCAATTAATGCCAATGTCGTAGGGTATTTTGTTGTGGGATATTTAAACGTTGACGTTTTAGTATAGAAGTAGCAAAATCACTTAAAGGAGGAAATGCTGACGTTTTGATATTTCCCTACTGCGTTGAATTAATTACTAGGATCCTAGGAATAGTCAGTTAGATAAATAAAGTCCGTTTGGGACTGTTGTAACAAACTTATTTTCCCACTCTCTCTGTCTCTGCTAAGCTAAAATGTAAAAGAGAGAGTAATTGTAAAGATTTAGATTAGACATTTGCAATAATAGAATTTCCATTTTTCTTTAGAAAACATTTCAATCATTGATAGTAAGACAACTCGTCGAACGAAAATCTTTTAATATTTTTCCAATTTGTTCCATTTCTCTTCTTTAATTTCCCTGTAACGCATAGAAACCTCTCTAAAATAATAGAATCTTTTACATCATTTCAATTGTTTTTTTTCATGGGCCTTGTGCTTGTCAAAAAGGTCACATTTTAGTTGAGGGAGTGGTGGCACCGCCTACCCATATAAGCCATACAATGCTATGCCACCGGCCCACCGTAGCATTGGCTCCGGCTGGATTTTTAGTTTTTGGGCTCTTTTGCCACTTGGAGATTTCATTTGATTTATTGAAATCCCGTTAGCTTGAAGAAGTTCGAGTGCTCATAACATTTTATTATAAAAAATTTATGATTAAAAAAAAAAAGATAGTTTTTTTTTTTTTTTTTTGAGAGAGAGAGAGAGAGATAGAGTTGGAGTACTGAAGGGCTTGGTAGAGGTGTTTGAGTATTATTGTTCAAAATGTTGTGAAAATTGTGGTTTAAAAAATATTTTGAAAACACGTATTTAAAGTACTCATTATACAAAAAATGTGTTTGGTACGTACTATATTTCTAATAACATCTTTTCAAAAGTGAAAAAATATTTTTATGTTTGGTAGGTGTGTGATTTTTAAAGAAGTGATGACATGTGGTCTAATCAGTGGTAATTACAGTTTTTAAAATATTTACAAAAGTGCCATTGAGCGACATTGTTTGAAATCTGAAAACTGATAAAATGAGTTTTTCAAATTCAGTATTTAAATACCCTAAAATGAGTAACGTAACTCAAACACTCCTAAAAAAAAGACATTTACCAAACGATTGTTTTTTTTAGAACCACAGTTTTCAGTGTGATCTAACCACCTGAAATTGCTCTAAGGATTTCATTTCAATGCTAGTAATCAATTTTTCATGCCTTTAATTGTAATATGGAGATGGGCTCATAACTTGGCCCATTAGACATTTATTTGTAATAGAGAAGGTCTATTCCACGCTCTTCTTCTGAACGTAGTCCAACTAGCATACGGTAGAGATGGCCAGCACAAAAATTTTCATAAAATATTTCACAAATGTTAAGATCTTAAGTTTTTATCGATAGATAATAAAGTAATATTAGTAATAGGTCTAAATAAGGACCAATAAAAACCTGCAAATTTAACTATTGTGAAAATTTTGTGTTTATAATATTACTCTATAATCAGCCATTAGACCATCACCCCTTTAAAATGGCAACCTAGCCAAACCATAGGGCTAATGAAGCCTTATCTACATTGGCTTCTTTTACTTGGGAACTAATTTCAAAAGGGAGGAATGTGATGCAGAATGTAAAGGGTAGAAAAATGGGTTAGTATTTGTTCTAGATAAAAGCAAAGAGATTCTTTAAATCCACAAATATAAACTCTCCAATCTACTAAAAATAAAGAAAATCTCAAATATATGGAGAGTGAATTGTTCATTTTTGTTTTATAGCCTATTTAACAAAATTATTTAACAAATTCAACTCTTGTGGTACCATGAAAACTTAAGGGATTGAAAATCGGCAATTTGGTCTTTTCATGTGGTGCCATGTATGCAGAAGGTCACATGAGTTACACATGATCTTCTTTCCCGTCCAAGTTAACAGAAAAAATATTTATGGAATGTGAAAAGTTTTCCTAAGGAAACAGGAGTTGCTAAACCATAAGACCTCCAGAAGCTAGGCAAAGATACTTGATGTGCATTGATAATAACTTAATTTTGCATATTTATATCATTGTTAGAAAGCATTATCATACTTATTTTGAGTTAATTCATGCATTTTATATTTGGTTTTGAAATAATGTTGAATAATCAATGTTATGCTTAATTGATTTTTATTGCGTGAGTTTGTCTTTTGTTAGAGAATGGAATTAAATAAATAGATTTGTACGGAGAAGAAAACTAATGGACTTTACTTTTACAATGGCCATGATGAAGTTAAAGAAGGCCAACCCAATTAAATTTAAGTCCAATTGGAGCAAGGAATCAAAGGAAATTTGCACCAAATCCAAGTCCAATTCGGATTAGAATTCCAGCCTGCACATCAGTTAGTATTTTTGGCATAACGTTTGGCTCAGAAGTCTAACCAAGGTGATTCAAATTGGGCTGGAAAGTTAACTTAAAGGGCTACAACTTTGTAGTTTACCAAAAGTCTGAATTCTGAAGTTAATCATCGGTTAAGTGAAGTCTAAAAAGCTGAGATTTTTTCCAAATGGGAATTCAATTTGTAATAGGATTCCTTAACCTATTTAAAGGCTCTTTAGGGAAAAATTCAGGGAGGCTAGTGCTAGGGCTGGGGGCTGAACATAGAGAGCGTGGCTACCTCTTTGTGTTTTCTTTCAATTATTATGAGTAGCTAAATTTATAATTAAGATTGAGGATGAAACCTTATTAAGGATTATCAATATTATTTATGTGATTTGGTTTTTCCCACAATAGTTGTTCTTTAATGATTTAAATTATACTTACTTCATATCAATTGACTAAGATGAGATTCTAGATATGAGTTCAATCATGTTTTTCTCATGATTTAGGATTTATCTTAATTAATTGAATGCTTGGTTTATTATTTCTTGATTATAAGATTAGATATCTCTCGTGATTTGTTTGCCAACGGATACAATTGATGATTTGATTTTATACTTAAGAAGCGAAGATGAACATGTTTTAGATATTTACATAGAAGTTTTAATGACAATATTTTCCATGGTAGAAAGATTGATTTCTAGATTATCATGTAGTGGTTGGAAAAAATTAATGATCATAAATATATGCTGATATGAATTAACAAAACAGATTCCAAAATCTTAATTCCTTTCTCTAGATTGTTTACATCTCTTTACTACTTTATATTATATCTTTTCTTAGTTTAATTATTTGCTTAGTATATTTAATTTCAAACAACCAATTTTTATTAAACTAAATTAGGATTAATTTGGTTAAGATTTGATTAATTTTTCTACGTTCATTCAAGTCCTTATAAGTTCGACCTCATTCTTGTCAAACTATACTTCGATATGGTTCGTACACTAGCGAGTGCTTTAAAATTTCACAACAATACTACCTACATCACCGGACCCTCCTTCATGTATGAGAATTATGATGAGCAGAACCAATAGCTAGAATTTGATCCATATGTTCGAATTAATCTTTGGAACATCATAAAGTTTGACAACGAACCTCCTTTTGTCAAGGAGAATATACATTTTTTATTAGGACATAATTTCTTCTCTTGAACGTTTGCGAACTAGCTCACACTCGACTTCCATTTTTTGGTTTAACTTTTCTAATTTTTGTTATGGTAATTAGAAGGTAGCATTACTTTTATGAATTACACGTTTGAGGTATGTGCCTTTGGCATTACTCATAAAAGTTTCTCCAAATTAACTTTTTTTTTTAATTTTTTTTTTTGGTGGCTTACAAAAAGGATGCAACTAGGAATGAGCTATTTGCAGATATCTTTACAAGATTTCTCAAGAATTGGAAAAAAAAAAAAAAAAAAAAATCCAAATATACCTAGTACTAAACTTATATATATGTGTGTGATTATTTTTAAATGCATCAATGCCTATGCAAGAAAAACTTATAGAAAATAATGATTTGGATCCTACAGTGAATTTCTTGGCTTTTCCTTTGTCAAATTTTTTGGCGACATAATTTAACCTAGTCAATAATGTCCAAACCTCTTTTTTTTTTTCTTTTTTTTTTCTTTTTTTTTTAAATATATATGTATAGGAAAACTTCTATTTTGTACCATTAAAATTTTGAAATTTTAAAAATTTCAATTAAGTTATGTAAGAGGTCACAATAGAGATGCGTTCATTATTAGCTTTGAGTCTCCCTTAGAATCTCTATAGTACCTATTTCCAAAGAAAATTCCAAGGCTTTCACCACTACAACAGCTTCAACTTCTGCACCTAAATGTGGAAGAGCCATTGTCCTGAGACAATATGACTGATCCTAGTCAATAATGTCCAAACTTTTTGGTTTTGGTAAACTTCTATTTTGTTCCTTTAAAATTTCATTAATTTCAATTGGATCGAAAAAAATTTAAAAAGTGTTGAAAGCCGTCTAAGTATGAGCCGCAAAATCCACCCTTAAAAAATAAATTTAATATCAAACATATGAAAATTTTACCTGTTGCTAGTTTGGTTGGTTGATGCATGTAGACTTAATTTGCATGTTATTGGCTAGGTCTCCGTCTCATGGTTGCAACTTTAAAATTTTAAATTAAAAAAAAAAAAAAAAAGAAGTCTCATTCAAGGTTGCAACTTGCAAGTTGATTTCTTGGACCCCAAATTTGGATTTTATTGCATGGGCCATTGAACAATTAAATAGTTTCGGCTCATTTCTACATGTCAATTGGGCCTACATGGTACTGTATGGACGTTACGCTGTTGTGGGTCAATATCATTGGCAAACCATTAAGTCCGTATCGGCTCGCTGATCTAGATCAGTATAGTGATAAGGCCGTAATAACTAAAAAGGCCCGTAGCTGTCAATAAGTTGTTGGCAAACCCATAGTAGGTTTGTTTATTTAGTTGAAACTGAAAAATTTTTATTAAAAATTTTATAAATAAACCTAAAAAATAGTTGAAATAATACAGTGAAACTCACAAATAGTACTAAAAAGCGCAATAAAATTCATGAATAGTAGTAAAAATAAGTTGAATGCTAGCAAAAATAAGCTAAATAGTAAAAAAAAGTTGGTTTTTTAAGCTAATACCAAACACAACTGCAATGTGTAGTTTTCATAACTATCGGAAAAGGTGAGGTTTTTTTTTTTTTTTTTAAAGAAAAATGTTATGTTCAAAATATTTTCACAACACTTTCATAACAAATCCTAAGTGATAAGTTGTTTTCGATTGTTATTAGTGGGCAAAACAATAATTTAAGTTATGAATTCAAATTAGAAACAGTAACAACTTATTTCATATGATTTGTTGTAAAAGTATTGTGAAAATTTTGTAGACGTGACACTTCTCTATTTGAAAATTTATATGTAAATAAATAAATTAAAAAAATTAAAAGAAATTTATTTTCCACAAATGCACACTAATATATCTTTCTTAACAGAAAAATTATATTTTAAAAGTTTCATTTTGATCCTTTGCTTTTGAGTATATTTTCAAGATGATTCTCTTGTTCATCTTTGTGAGTAACCTGATTGTTAAGCGTAAAGTGAGCAGATGATGCATGCCTAGTCATACAACACATCACCCAAATACTAAGAGGAAAAGAAAGAATGCCATGTTAGGGGAGAGAGAGAGAGAGAGAGAGAGAGAGAGGAAAAAAAAAAAAAAAAAAGAACAAAGACTTGGTCGACTAGATCGATTTTCAAATCACAAGAACGTACTCAATATAATGCAACATTTACAATTCAATGTCACAACTATAACACATTTTTTGACAATGACATTGAATTATTATTATTATTATTTTATAAATTTAATTAATGAGACTTACTATAAGTATTATGAGAGAAGGAGCATTACTTCTAAAGTATTTACTATACCTGTGAGAACTGGCCAAGAATTTAGTTTGGGGTTAGAAGTAGGATTAAAAGACAAAGTTCATAAAAAAAAGATCCTCAAATGTTAGTTAATATAAGTAAAAAATAATAATAATTGAAGATTAAACAAAATTTTTGGTATGATACAAATTTAACATAAATATAAAATGTATTTATATTTACCGTATAACATAAATATACAGATTAACATAAATTTTTTGAAGTATTTTTCATATATTTAAATATTACTTAAATAATACTCCCTTAACCTTTTATATATATTTTTAATCTATTCCTTTTGTCTTTTGAGATATAAAATTGTTGATTATTATTTTTATACAAATTCTACTCATATTTCCTTTTCCATACAAAATATGATTAATCCAGTATATCTTTTAAGTATGATTAAAAAATATTAAACAAAGAGATAAATGAATAAAGGAAATCTTAATTTGAGGGCATAAAGTAACTAGAAAAAATTGTTTGACTTGGTACAGCGAAAACCAATAGAAAACTACAAAAATCATTTAGGCTCAAGTTAAAGGGTTTTGTAAATCAAGTGACATCTTTTAGGTTTTCGGAAGAAATGTAAACATATAAAATACCCCCGCATGACAACTATCAAATTTATCAAAAAAGCAGAAAAAGCATTGTCCAAATAATAAAAGGAAAAAGAAAGAGAGATATCTAAGGGGGCCAGGGGTCCATCACTACATGAGACAAACGCCCAAACAACCTTGACCGAAAAATAAATCATGAAAGAGTGATCCATAACTCCACCTTACAAGTTACAACACATAAGTACAAAGACAAACGTTTTAAATCAACCATAAGACAATCTTTAAAGTAAACATTAAGAAAAGTAAGTGACCAATTTCAAAAAAAATTAAAACGAAGAAAATTTAAGAGCTGGCTCTGAATTATTGTAAGACCATCAAATCACGGGTGAATGACAAATTCCATTGAACAAAAATATTGCTAGGAAGCACAAACACAAACATGGACATGGGTACGAGTATGACACAACAACACAAAAGCACTATCACTAGATTTCAGGACAAATCACTTTTCTGTTTATGGGTAAGTAAAATCATGGACCACAAAAGCAACACTAACCATGGCTGAGTACTTGAGTCTGAAACTGCTTATTGTTATTATTATTATATTTAAAAAAAAAAACCCAAGCTTATCTGCAGAAATCATTGAAACCAAGATGTAATCTATTGAAGTACACCTATTGGATAAGGATAAGGATGCTAATTTAAATACAACAGATAACTTTAACTCAAATCAATTCAAGATTAGCTAAAAAAATATGAACTCTCTTATGCCATTTATTCATTTTTATACTTTCAAATAACTCATCTCTTATCTCCTGTAACATGTAAACAAATCTGATTGTATAAATGAAGGTCAGTCCCAACGTTTTGGGTGTGGGAGCACAAATTGCAAATGTTACAACACTTTATTGTTAGTTTATTATGTTCTGATATGTTCAACAGTGTGGCCGAGAGAGAGACGAAAAAGTCACATCTTCTTCATCCTTGAGCATAACCCACTTTTAATATGGGCACTCTTCTTTATTTTTTACGAGTTCACTCAAATCTTGTATACAAATTCATTTTTCTATTAATAATCATGGGATTGAACAACAGAACAATCTATTCAATCATAGTTTTAAACAATTTGATAGAGAGATAAAGAACTCAGAAACCCAAAACCTAAACCTAAACCCAGATAGTAGTGAGGAAAATAGCGAATCATTCAAAACTACCAAATCATCAACTCGTAAAATAAACCAATAAATTCAAACATGATGAAAAACCCATAAAATTAAATTTTGGGTACCCATTTTTTGTGGTTGAGTCGATGTTCTCAATCTCCATTCTTCCTCACAGGTAGTTAAGCAAACTCCGACTGAAAGCCATGGCTTAGGGGTTTTGTGAGAGAGAGCTGTGTTGATTTTGTGAGAGAAGGGCTGCTTCCATTTGTTATCTGATGAGAAGCAAGAGAGAGCAAAGAAACAGAGGAAAGAGAAAGGGAAATAGAAAAGGAAGAGAGAGAAAGAAATAATATTTTAATCTAACCGATATTTTTTAGACGAAATTAAACTAAATTATTGGTACTGAAGTTTGCCCATTAAATTTAAAGTAAGTGCTAAATTTTGAGCGACGTGGCATTAAATTTAATATTAAAAAAAGAAAAGAAAAGCAAATCTAACTCATTAAAAAACCAATCCAGTCATTAATGGTGAACCTAACCCATTTCAGGTGACCTGAAAAGTGAAAACCCATGATCTGTGCCTTTTAAATTTTTGTGGGCCAGAATGAATAGCACGTCTGAGTTGCCCAGGGTCGAAGACGCCAGCAATAGAGCCAAAGCAACCCAAACCAAGGTTGACTGAGCCATAGCTTTTGCTTTGGTTTTGACGATGTTGTGGGGTTTCTGAGAAGAGACGATGGAAAATGAACTGCATTGGTCAGGGAGAGTATAGAAAAGTTAAGTTTGTATAGCTGATTAGGTCTCATTCCATAATTGGCATCAAGTGTGAAAGATCCACTTAAAACTCTTGAATTTTTTAATTGAAAATTAACTTGTAATGTCATCAGGTTCCAATATTCTAGTGATGAGAGGAATGGATCGCAAGGGAGAAGAACGGTGGTGCTAGCAGTGAACAACAGTGCCGTTATTTATCTCTCTCTATCTCTCCCTCTCTAGATCAGTACAATGTGATTTCAAATTGGGAATACCCAATTTGAAACGGATCACCTGAAATGGGTTAGGTTCTAATGGTTGGATTGATTTTTTAATGAGTCACATTTTGTGTTTTTATTTTTTAATACTTCCTTCGTCCCACTTTGTTTGTCCTGTTTGAAAAGTCAAATTTTTTAAAAGAACATTATTTACTGTCTTTTCTACCATTTAAAAATGTATAAATTTCTAAAACTATCCTTAAATAAACTTATCAAAAAATTAAATTATTAATAAAATATGGGTATAATAGGAACATTAGTAAATTAATGACTTTTATTTTTAAAAACAGGACAATATTTTGAGGCATCCTAAAATGGAATAGAGGACAAATAAAGTGGGACGGAGGTAATATTAAATTTAATGCCACGTCATTTAAATTTTGCCATATCATGATTCTGTTAGACAAGTAAGCATTAATTGTGCTCATTTTTTAAACTAGAGGAATCATTAGTGCTCATTTTAAACTTGAAGGACTAATAGCACTTAGTGGGCAAACTGCAAGGATCAATAGTGTAGTTTCACATATTTTTTAAGGTGAAACTATACTATTGGTCATTGAAGTTTGTCTTGTGAGCGCAATTGATCCCTTAAGTATCAAGTGAGCACTATCGATCCCTAAGGTTTCAAAAATAAGCTCTATTGATTCCTGCATTAACTTTAATTAATTTTCTTGTCTATGTGTTTAATGGAAGACTGATGTGTCAATTTTTAAAGTGATGTGGCAACTCTTTTATTATTAAAAAATTACATATTACTTATGTGTCTAACTCCTTTTTTAAAAATTAATCAACATATTAAGTTTTGAACACCTAAAGTATCCTTATTCGTTTGACAGCTGCCAAGAAAACCAAAAACCCAGCCAAACTCCATCTACACAATCTTGGGCAATTCTCATATCCTTGTTAAACTAGAGGGACCATTGGTGCTTATTTTAAACTTGAGGGACCAATAGCACTTAGTGGGCAAACTTTAAGGACAAATAGTGTAGTTTCGCCTATTTTTTAAGGCGAAACTACACTATTGGTCATTGAAGTTTGCTCTGTGAGCGCAATTGATCCCTTAAGTTTCAAGTGAGCATTATCGATCCCTGAGGTTTCAAAAATAAGCTCTATTGATCCCTGCATTAACTTTAATTAGTTTTCTTACCTATGTCACTATGTGTTTAATGGAAGACTGATGTGTCAATTTTTAAAGTGATGTGGCAACTTTTTTATTATTAAAAAAATTACATATTACTTATGTGTCTAACTCCTTTTTTAAAAATTAATCAACAGATTAAGTTTTGAACACCTAAAGTATCCTTATTCATTTGACAGCTGCCAAGAAAACCAAAAACCCAGCCTAACTCCACCTACACAATCTTGGGTAATTCTCATATCCTTGTTAAGATCAAAGGCCCATAGTCCCAAATGACTCTAGAGGCTTCCAAGTTCGACTAGGGAACTCTCATTTCTCATGAAGGCAACTTGGCTTGTGAAAAGCTGAGAACGATCACCCCATCATGGTCTAATTTTGAGTTTAATGGCTCTGACTCTACAAATTTTGCCAAATCAACTAGTTCAAGAAGATTTGGATTTCGTGATGGTATTTGCAGCAGTGTGGTATTTGGTTTTGGTATGGAGGCCAGCGGAAGATTGTGGTTGAGGGGACTTGGGTTGTTTTGGGATTAGAAGAAGTTTAATCGTTTGACAACTCAAATCATGATGTGTATATATATATATATATATTTTTTGAATTAAAAAATTTGCCACATCATTAAAAGAATGTGATAGAATTTTTCAAATTAGAACTAGTAACAACTTTTCACATAAATTTTGTTGTGAAAGTATTGCGTAAACATAGCACTTCTCATTGAAAAATATAGTTATTAAAAAAAAAATGATGATTAAAAAAAGAATAAACAATGAATAAAGAAATAATATTTAAATTAGATAGAGAATGTGATAAAGAATATGTTGGAAAGTATATTTGAAAAAGTGGGTAGGTAAAAGCTAAATATCACTGTTCATTCTCCAAACAGACAAAAATTAGGCAAAAATTTAGAGAAACTGCTGGAGATGCTCTAAGGAATGTGATCTAGCAATAGTAGTTGTCTTCAAGATTCACAATCAGATTTTAGTTTAAACCCATAAGAAAAGTAGAAAACGATTACTCGAATCATTTTAATTTTTTGTCTTCATTCTTATTTTTGGATTTCTGGTTTACTGTGTTCTTTAAAAATATATCTGATTGATTATCTACTGGTATTGGAGATCTTCAATTGTTCATTGTTATTATTAATCCGCTGGGAACTCATAATTTTAAGACTAATTTCAACTATTGTCTTTGAGATTAAATTTCATTGTGTTTTGTCATTCTCGTCAACACTCTTGCGTTCTGTTAGAGATATATATTAGACATATTAGCTCAATGTAATAGGTCCAAGCCCATTCCTGCTTGTACTAGTAGTTTAGGGTTTAGTCGCCTATATATACTCATGTTAGGGTTCATTGTAACACAAGGTTATTATACTACACTCTATTGTCCATTTAACATGGTATCAGAGCTAATATTCAACATGGTATCAGAGCTAATATTCAACACGTTCTTTGAAGAATAATAGATGAAGTGCATGATTTTATAATTCTGGGAGTTTTAGTCTCATGACCTGCCCTTCAACCCTGTTTTGTAGTGTATTTTTTCTAGAATTTATTGGTTTGAGGACTATGCATAATGTTGGCATTTCATGGAAAATAGCGATATGGGGTATCTATTCTAGTGCATTTCTAGTATTGATGAATGTTTGTGTCTGATCTAATGGCAAAACGAGTCTAGAAGTAGAATATATTGACATTCATTCCAATTTTCTTTCAAATCTTTGGCTAAGTGATTCCCAGATTCCCCAAATTTGGAACTTTATTATTAATTACTGTTAGTAACTACGGTGACACATATATTTATTTTCTCTTCTGGAACTTGTTTCTAATTTAGTTATATATCTTGTGATGTATTTAAGTGGATTATATAAGCATTGTGTGTTAATCCTTATAAAGATCCTAAGGTGCATATCCAATTAGCAATTGGGATTGGCAAATTGGCCAACCATGTTATTATGAAGATTGTCGTAATATTAAATTTGAATTGTGAGGTTCAAATCATCTTTAGTTTGTTTTGTTGGGTGCTTTTTATAAATTAAAAAAAAATAATGGGGCAGTTAATGAGATAACAAATTTTAGTGGCATTGATGTAATGGACTCAGAAACTAATTGCATGTTGCATAACATTTTTAATTTTTAATTTTTAAAGCATCCACAGAGTATAAACTATAAATACATTATTTGCAGTCTTCATGTGATATATTTCTAAGTAGCATTTTTAATAAAATAATTTCTAAAACTGAACTGATCCACCCATTGGGACCAAAAACCCTTTACATCTTAAATTTCTTCACATGTGTCTAAGAGTTACTACAGTTAACTGTCTTTTAATATGTTGACCATATGGAAGTCTTGTTACCTTCTGCAACACTCATGAAACCACCATGCTTGTGCTTGTTCATTAAAATGTGAAGTCATAACATATTATAATGTATCCTTCAATTGCATAGTGGGGAATTTCTTCTCACTTTCACTTCTGTTGTTGAAGAGGCTACCATGGAAAGCTTCGATTTCATATATATATATATATTAGTTAGTAAACTTCAATATAAAGCACTATTAGGGGCACAACTCTAGTACACAAGATGTATACAAGGAGAACCCAAAATGAATTCATACACTCTGTTAGCTTAAGTTTTTGTTCTTGTTGTATTTTTTTCTTGATCATAATGTTCACCATCGTGAATATGATGTTCACCATATTTGAATAAAAGTATTATTACCTATCAAAAAAAAAAAAAAAACCCCCAAAATGATATCTAGCATAAAAAATTCAAAAGATCAAAGAACTCCAACAAATTTGAAAACAAAAATGAAACGTTATCCATTGTCCAATCATGAAGAGATCACAAGGACAAAAGCTTCGGCCTCATTACCAATGGTTCACTACCTTAAAAAATGCTGCACCTGCTTTCCTTTCTCTCCAAAGACACCACATTGCAAAACAGAATCTTTCCAAATTCACTGCTACAATATCAACGAAAGTGTCATTTCCAGAAATGCTATCAATCAACCACCATTCTTGGGATGGCCCATTTAACAAATTGAACACATAGGAACTACCTTCCAAATTTCACCACTACAATATCTACCAAAGCATCCTTTCCAGCAATGCAATAATGCAACTGCTGTTCTTGGCATGACCCATTTAACACCAAACAAGAAAGCACAGTGAAGAAATTGGATGATCCACTGTCCCAACTTGCAATGATTGTTCCACACATTCTCTCCTTATCTGTTGTAAGGATCTTCCCTAATATTGCTATACAAATGAAAATTCCCACTCTTGGTGAAGCTTTGACTCTCCATTTACTTCTCCGAGGAAAGAGTTGCCACCCTCTGTACTTCATTCCTTATAATAGCTCTTAAATCCTCAACCACTTTCTCAATTTTGTGCCATTCTTAAAAATCTTGGATTCCAATTAAAATTTCCATTAGACCAATCCATTGAAAGCTTTAATAGTGACAAAAATTGCTTTAAGGATTTTGTTTGAATGGTAGTAATCAATTTCATGTCTTTGCGTTGTGCAGATTTTAAATTAGTCTTTTCCTAACTGTTTTTTAATCCTATCTTTTTTCTTTCTTTTTGTCTGTCTATATATATATATATATATATATATATATATATATATATTTTTTTTTTTTTTTTAAACCCCATGCCTGCCCAGGGTGTTTAATTTTGATTAATTCAATCGTTTTGTAATATTTTTTTCTCCTTATTTCATGAATATTATTATCACGAGGGGAAAAGTTTATCCTAATGTAACATTATACTACTGCAGACAGGATCCAAGAAGAGGATAAGAAAAGATGCTGAGAAGAAAATGTGTACTGGGAAAAAGAAAAAAGATTCCATTTCTGTGGATGAGAGAACCATCCCCATGGATTTGGTCTCACAGACACCTACTGTTTGTGGGAAACGAACGAGAAGTTTCAACAGCATTGACAAAACTATTGGGCAAAGAAGGAAGCTAAGTGAGGAACATTTAGACAGGCTGGACCAAAGAGTTGAATCCAGGGATCTAATCACCCAGTTGCCTGAATACGTCATCCATCACATCCTTTCTTTCCTTGATGATATAAAAGATGCAGCTCGAACGAGTATCTTGTCCAGAAAGTGGAGGCAGATATGGACTTCATTCTCCGTTTTGATATTTGACCAACACAAGATTCAACAACAAGAGGGACGTCAGGATATAAGGAACATGAAGAAGGTATTTACTGACTTTGTTGACAACTCTCTGAAGAACCACCTTGAGCGAAAATTAAGTATACAGAAATTGGTGCTACATATTACCAGATATGATTTAGAACTGGCCCCTCATATGGAGCAGTGGATCAACATTACCATTGAAAACAACATGAAAGAGCTAGATCTCCATGTTGTCAAGAAAAGTAAACGTTACAAGTTGCCCCCAGCTATTTTTGCCTCAAAAACAATAACTGGATTAAGGTTACATGGGTGTATGTTAAAATCTCACTGCGATATAAAGCTTCCAAAACTGCAAAAACTGTATCTGATCAACAGATTATTGACAATCTGATCTCCAGCTGCCCTTTAATTGAGGATTTGAGATTCATACACTGCACAGGGTTGAAGGTTCTGCGGGTTTCAGGTCTTCTTAAACTTGACAGGGTTGAGGTACACCATTGCCATGGACTGGCAGAGATTGAAGTCAAAGCTCCAAATCTTCAAACTTTTTGGTTTTGTGGGAAGGAATCCATGCACTGCAAAATTGATTTGGTTGCTTGTGTCTCTTTAAAAAGATTAACATTGGAGGATGGAAACATGACAGATGAAATATTTCAAGATCGGTTAACTAGTTTTCCTTTCCTTGAGAAACTGGACCTAAGCAAATGCAATAAATTAAAGAATATAAAGATTTCGAGTGTATGGCTTAGAAGACTTGTCTTGAGAGGATGCAAAAATCTAGTGGAGGCTGACATAGATGCTCCAAATCTCTTTTCATTCGAGTTTAAGGGTGATAAAATGCCTCTCTCATTTTTAAATCCTTCATCATTTCCTATCAAAAAAAAAAAAATTCCTTTATCATTAAAGGAGGCCATATTTTCTTTTGAACCAGTACATATACGTAGCTATAACCACCTTGGAGGTGAGGATGCTCTCTGGTTTGCTAGATTGAGAAAACTTCTTGAGAAGTTAAAATACTCCAATGGCTTAAAATTGGTCGTCCGCTCCAGAAAGGTATTTGCCTTTTTAACTTTCTGAAAAATTATGAACCCCTATCAACTTACATCTGACAAAATTTATTTTCCTTCTTGTCCTCAGAATGTCATTATACACGAAAATTTGGAAGAAATTTTGCTTCCTCCACAATCTGATCTGAAGCTTGAAATAATCAAACCATCAATGGGCCTTGAAGATTTATTGGATAATTTGTTGAGGACATGGCACCCAGAGATTCTATCAGTAGTATCATCTCCCAGCAGTGAATTCCCCAAGGTATGATAGGATCTCACAGAGCTGTAACATATAACATTGTCATACGTGAAGACTTCCCTTTGTACGCAAATATGCATGGCTAATGGGTTGTGCATCTGTATGGTGTGTGTGTGTGTGTGTGTGTTTTCTCTACACATCATGTTATGAACTTTGTCATAACTTTGGTGGGTGCTATGGAAGAATAACTTTGAATTTGTGCTTCCTGGGAACTATTGTAACTGAATTCCTTTTTCTTTCTTTTTTTCTCTGATGTATAGTTGGTACATGAAAAGATGATGCACAGAGGAGAAAATCCAAACTGCTGTACGTACAACACTCGAAATAAATGTTGGCGACACTTTCTGAAGGGTGTCAAGATTGAAAACATCGAAGCAGCTGCTGGTAAAAGGACATTTGGCTGGATTCCTTGGTTGAAGTCATCTCCGACTGTTCTGCACCAGACAACCAGTTATAGACTATCTTGGGAATCTGTTGAACGTATGTTAAGCAAGTGGAGGATGATGAGGTTGTACGCTTAATCCTATATCAGCGTCTAAAGTTATCTAAAACTGTAGCTCTACTATTTAAACTTTCTCCTGTTTTTTTTTTTTTTTTTGGGTCAAAGGATTAAAATATAATCGGAACACATTATTGAGACTTTTAAATATGAGTAGTCACTGATTTGGTTAATTCATGAACTAGTACGCTCCGAATCAGTAAAATGATTGGTTTTGGTTAGCAGGTGTATGTTCTTCACTATTTTCATAATTAACATTAGGCATACAATATCTTTCAAAATATTTTTACTTTCTAATAATTGTTGATATAATTTGTTGCAATTGGAGTAACATCACTTTCACTTAAGTCTTTCACAATATATATATATATATATATATATATGTATTTTTTTTTATGTGCTGCCAGCCAGATCTTTAGAAGGCCTCCTCTGAGTAATTAATTGGACTTCTATTTGCCTTTTTCTTAGTCTCATGTAAATCAAATACATAAGTAAGATTAGTTCTTTAAGTTACATGTTGCAACCATATGCAGATTTATCCTCTCGTTTTTTTCCCTCATAATGGCAACGAGTTTAAAGTTTTAAACCCATCTTTTATAATAATAAAATATCAGAATAATTTCACTTCTCATTGAAACTAAAATTAAAATTCATGATATATTCACCTCAAAAAAAAAAAAAAAAAAAAATCATGATATATATAATTCAACTAAAATTCATGATTTATTCTAAAGTTCTTAAAATTCCTCTTATTCATTTTGAAACAAGCAGATTTGATTTTGTTAAATTTTGATTGTGACAAAATCTAATTCATTTTTTTTTATAATCTTATGATTAATCACAACTCTATGGTGAAATTATGTGGTCCTAATCCAATTTTTCATATATATATATATATACTTGAAAAAAAATTAAATAGATTTAAAAAATTTTTCATATGTGAGTCCAATGTTTTATAATTTGATTTTTACATTCTTGAAAATAGAAAGTTGGCATAGTTTGTGCAAATGAAAAAAAAAAAAAAAATTGAGAGTAAAGGATATTTTTGGCCTTTAAAATTTGGGATTTTTTTCCATTATAGCAATTTATATTTAATATTATTTTTATATTGATTATGTTGTCCATTTCTTTTTGTAAGTTCACCGTTAGGTGCGCCCTTCATGTTTAACTATTTCATGATAGTTCTAAACTATTGTGAAATGCAGTATTTTTATTGTTGTAAGGAGAAAATCATATTATGGATAATCATATTACTAATGGAAATAGACAACATTAACAATATAAAAGCGAAATCAAACATAAAGACAAGTTAAAATTTTTGGTAAATTATGATTTTGGTATCACATTAAAGTTAAAGTTAAAGTTAAAAGTCAAACATGAAGGGTTATAATAATCTTTTGGTATTGTGTCAAACTAATTTTTGTAGTTAAGTGATAAATGAAAAATACTAAAGTAGCGAATGATCAGAATAAAATATTATTTTCATGCCTTAACATAGAGGTTTGGACTTAGAAGACATCAAGGTAAACCCGGACTCAAGTACATTTTCCTCTGCAATTCCCATCAACGAAAAGCTTAATTCTCTTTAGCAAAAACAATACTATTTTTTTTTTTTCTTGAGTGTATTCCAGATTAAGCTACAACACCCAGAGGAGTTCGTAATCAATGTGAGTGGCCACGTTTGTCCTGTAGTGCATCGTGGCGGATTTGGATCCTCTCCATGGTGGCAGTTTAGTTATCTGAGCACAGTTTGGAATGGAAGTCTCAAAGTCTTTGATGAGATGGATGTATGAATTCAAGAGCAACAGTAGGACCTTTGGGCCAATTGGAATCGAAGAAGGAACCCAACTTACCTTTTCAATGGATGGAGGCCTAATTGTTGGTACATTGACGTAATTGGGTTTCATTTATCAATGTCCAAACAACAAGCCTTTTCCAAATGGGATAAAAATGTCTTAAAAGGCTCACCAGCATTGCTTCAAAATCTTCCGCCTCCAAAGATGGTGAAATCAGAGCAATTGGTACTTCATCCTCTCATACAAAGGTGGAGGCAGGGGTCAAAGGAGTACAATTGCCCCTAACCCTGCCAAAATCTCCCTATATATATATATATATATATATATATATATATATATGTATGTATGTATGTATGTATGTATGTATTCTTTTCTTTTCCTGTATTATTCTTTTTTTGTTGATATATCTCTTTATATGTCAAATTTCATTGAAAAAAAAGAGACGAAAATCTTTTTTACTACGCCAATATTATCAAAGGTTTAAAAGTTATAATTGTAAAAATAAAGATAGAAAAAAGAGGGGGCGGGGGGGTAAAAAAAATTATTACATTTCAAAGTGGTAAGAATAAAATTCTTTATGTGATAATTTATTATTTTTCATATAAACTAGTGTATTGTAATAAAAATTGAAAATAATATAATATTCATAGTTTGATATTATTTTTAAGTTAAACTCTTGGATTTTAGATGCACAAATGTGTTATTATATGGCTTTAAATTGTCATTTATGGGTTTAACAAAAGCCAACATAACATTTATTTAATTACTAAAAATTATTTTCAACTTCAAAAAAAAATTACTAAAAATTATTACTAGTTCAACTAGTAGTCTATTATCGTTGAATAAGAGATTTGGGATTTAAACCCTGTTTATACAAATAACTGATTAACATTTTAGCCTAATGATAAGAGCAATCATCATTGAACGGACACCACAAATTAAAATATTATCGTATCAATAAAAAAAATAATTACAAGAGAATTATAAGCATAATTGACTTATTCATATAAAAAATCAAACAAATAAACACAATATAATTGATATACTATCATTTTATGGGTTCTTTTACATTTTAAGTTGTATGTGCATTGTGTATACACAAAGCTTATGTAGGCAGCAAGAGCCTTATAATTTAACTAGCTAGCATCTCCTAATATTTCTAAGACATCCAGGTAGGGGTGTCCATAGGTCGGTCTAGGTCGGGTTTGTGCCTAATCCACAATTGACTCACTCACATTGGGTGGAAGGTTGAATGACCCGCTGCCAACTGTAGACAACCTTGGGTCAAGTCAGATCGGTCCTCGGTGGACAACGATTGAGTCAGTCGAAGTTGGATCTGAGTTACAATCACTAAATATTCGCCATATCTTCACCGAATTTGTGTTACAACCACCGAATATTCATCGGATCGAAGCAAAAACAACCACATCAAGCCTAGATTTGAGCAAAAATTTTTATCTCATCTCGGGATCTAAGAGAAAAAAAAAAACTAGATCTAACCAATAAATACCAAATCTTCATTGGATCCGAGAGAAAACAACCACAATATAGTTGGATCTAAACAGATCTAGGTAACTCCAGCCATCTTTCAGGGGATTCGTCGTTTGGAATGGGTTCATCTAGTTTTGGAGAAGAAAACCCACCATCCAACCTGCCTAAGTTGACTTTTGGTGGCAAAGACTTGTTGCTGACCATCACTGGCATTGGATCGGCTGGTTTTCAGGTTAGCCTAGGCGATTTGGACAGGTGAGTCGGTTTCCGAGTTTTAGTGGACACCCTTACATCTAGAATTCAAATCCCCCTTCCCTTAATTGTAACTATCAAATTATAAAATTTAACAAAAAAAAAAAGGTATGTATGCATATGGGCGTGTGGAGTTACATACATGTGTGTGTGTATATATATATATAATGAAACTCATAAGTCGTGTTAGATAAAGGGGTACCATTCTGGGAGATATGGATTAATAATTTGACCATATTTCCTAATAAACTTGTAGAGCCAATGGCCACAAAATAGACTAAATTCATTCACAAAAAATGATGTCTTCACAACAAAATTATGCCAGTTGCTTTATTTGGCATTATTGGAAGAGGGCAATTCGAATCATATATCTTATTGATACCATATTTTGCTCGACTTCAATTCAAGCATCAAAACAAATGCCAAAATTTTTAAAAAAGTAAAAATCGCAAGTTTCAAAGCCAAAAAAGGGTAACAAATAAATGCACCATTATTAATGGTGGATCAAAGGGTTGCAACTTTCAAAACCTCTCTGATGGCAATTAAGACCAAAAACCCTAACTAGGTATGGTAAAAAAGTTGACTTTTTGATCGTAGGTCATATTTTTTCCTTTGAAATGATATCATGGGCCAAAATCGGAGTTAAAACGGATGAGATATCAATAAAACCCCAAAACGCTAATTAAAATGATATCATTTTTTTTTCAAGTCAAGCAGTCTGATTTTGGACCAACATCACACAAAAAATTGTACCAATTGGGCAATAATTAGAGCGATCAGTCTAAACCAGCTTAAAGTATGAGGTCTTGACCACCTCTCACAAAAAAAGCTTGATGATATCTGTCATGGATTGGAAGGAATAAATTTTTTTAAGGAAAAACATTATAGAATTTCTTACATTGCATCACCTCCCTTTCAGACGTGATATCTTGACAACCGTAGCTCTAAATCTCACAAAGTTAGAACGTATGGAAACTAGACATCCATGTATTTTCAGGGATATAAATTTTGAGGAAAACAGAGCTCAGAAATGGCTCAAAACAGCCATGTGAAAATCGGACCAGAAACTGGGAAAAAGACAAAATAGCCAAACTTGGTGTACAAGTGGGAGGCTATGTGATGGTATTCTAGAACACCATCACATAGCCTCCAATTTTTTTGGCCTCCCTATAAATACCGGCCCATTTTTTGTAAAAATTATAGAGTTTTTAGAGGTGAAAAATAGAAAAATTATAGAGAAAAATACTAGAAAAATCATAAAAAACCCTAGAAAATTCTAAAAATATTTCTCTCTCCTCTCTTTAGGAAATCCATCACAAAAGTTCATCCCCTCTCATCTTTATTGTAATCTGTGTGGATAACATGTAGGGATGGGGTAGTTTCTTAATAACTGCAGCCATCCCAGCCTCTCTATTTCTTCCAACGTAAACACCATTCATCTTATATATGCAATTCCATTTATTTGCTTGTTGTCTCTTTACTTTATTGCTTTAAATTCCTAGAATTTTGTTTTTGTGTTTGTGCATATCTATCTCTCTTTTCTTTTGTGCTTATATTATTTGTTGTCAATTGTGATACTGTTGTTAAGTTCCTAGATGGGTATTGAACCATAACCTAGACCTAATATGAGAAGTACCTTTAGGGGGAAGAAATCTCATTTCTTCTAGGCATCTAGGAACCTTTTATATTCTTGTTCATATATTTATCTTGTTATATTGTTACCCATTTATTTAATGTTCTTCCCCTTCCCCCTTTACTTTATTATCCCATTTATTTAATGTTCTCCCCACTTCCCCTTTACTTTATTGTCATTCCATTTATTTTAATGTTCTTCCCCTTCTCTCTTTACATTATTGTCATCCTATTTAATTTTTTTCTTATCTCTACTCCCTTTTTATTAATTGCACCTTTTAATTCCGATTGTTCTACATACATACATACATACATACATACATATATATATATATATATATATATATATATATATATATATTACTATCTCATCACCAAATATAAAAAATATTTTCTATTTATTCCTTTTAAATAGGCTCTAAACCTTAAATAAAACACAATATGGGTCTGTTGTCTTAAAGATGGTTGATGGCTTAGAACTCCCATCTCTTTTTGACAAAGAACCCATAAGATTTGAAAGAGATTAAAGCTTATTTAAGAAGAATCCCTAAAAAAAACATTTTTAATCAATGTTTACTTTTATTGTGATTTAAATTCAAGCTCTTTACTTTTATTATCATTTAAATTCAAGCAACTTTACTTTTATTGTCATTTAAATTCAAGCAACTTTACTTTTATTGTCATTTAAATTCAAGTACTTTACATTTCCTTGTCATTTAATTTCTAACAAATTTATTTATTTGCCTTTATTTTATTGCATTTATTTTCTCATCTTTAAATTCACATCACTTATTTACTATTGTTGCTTTTCTCTTTTTCTCATTAATAATGTCGCTATAAATTGATAAGTTTGGGTAAAACAAATCTCTTTAGTATGATTTTCCAAAAGAAAATGATTATTCAAAAAGCTTTGTCCCCTTTTCAAAAGTTGTTTTCACCTCTTTCTTAAAAATTCCCTTTTTAAAGCCTTCTCTTTTCCTTTAAATTTTCTTTTTATTAAAAAAAAAATACATATTTTTTCCTTCCCCTTTCTTTTTTAAAATCCAAAAATGAGAAGCATTTTTCTTTTTTTAAAAAAAAAAAATTCTTCTTCTTCAAAAGAAAAAGTTTTCTTTTACCACGTTGGAATTTCTTTTTTTAAAAATATGATAAAAAGAAATCTATTGAATGAGCAAAGCTTCTATAAGGAGCATTTATTTTCTTAAAAATCAAGGGATTTTTGGAACCCAATCTTTCTCTTTTGAAGATAAAACCCATGAATATTTTCTTTAACTAAAAAATTTTATTTTGTCCAAAACCAATTTTCCTACAAAAATGCTTTACAAATTCTCCTTCCATCACAAAAATCATGGGATTTTTGGTTCAAACCCTTGAGTCTTTTGAACCCCAATTTTCTTTTGTTTTCTTAAAAAGTGTTTTCTACAAAATAATTTCAAAATGGGGAAACTTAGAACACCTTAATATTTTTGGGTTCCTCTAAAAAATGGCTTCCTTCTTCTTCTTTTTCAAAAAAAAAAAAAAGAAAAAAAAAAAAAAACCTCTTTTCAAAAACTTCTTTTTAAAAAAAAAAAAAAAAAAGAGAAAAGAAAATTTGTTTCCCATTGCAAACTTTACTTGTTCAAAAGAATTCTTTTCTTTAAAAAACATGACAAAAGTAGTTTTCTAAAACTTTTCCTTTTTAAAATGACAATCTTTTCCTTCATAAAAAAGAAAATGTTTTTTTTTTCCCCCAAAACTTCCCTTTTCCAAGAATAATAGAATTAATGTTTTCAAAGAAAAATTCTTTCCAAAATAACTAATGCATTATTGTTTAAAATTTTTTCTTAGGATTACATCTTTAAGCATTTGTGCATATGGTTCAATTCCATTGAACTCAGAGACACCAATCAAGCTTACATAGTCCCTCTCTTTTCTTTGGCACTAACATATTTTCATTGTCATCTTTTTTGCATGGTAAAAATGAGAAAAATTGTGGATGACACCAAGGTGCTATCCTTCCAACCTTCTCTTTTTATTATTATATTGTAATCTATTTGTATATAGTATTCACTACAAAAAAAAGGTCCTGTGGCCACGTTTTTAAAACGCGGCCATAGGTCATAAAAACGTGGCTATAGAACGTTTTGGCCTATAGCCGCGTTTTTTTTAGGCCGCGTTTTCAAATGTGGCCTAAACCCCGTGACTAAAGGCCTAGGAGGGTTTATGGCCGCACTTTTCAAACGCGGCCTAAAACTAGGACCTATGGCTGCGTTTAAAACGTGGCCTAAGACTAGGACCTATTGCCGCGTTTAAAACATGGCCTAAGACCAGGACCAATGGCCGCGTTTAAAACATGGCTATAGGTGAAAGCTATAGCCGCGTTTAAAAAAACGTGGCTATAGGTCCTTAATCTACAGTCACATTTAAAAAACGCGGCTATATACCTTTAAATTTAAAAAAAAAAAAAAAAGCTTTGATTACCAAAAATTAATTTTCGGTAATCAAAAGTTTTTTTTTTAAATTAAAATTTTAATTTTTAAAATTAATACTTTCAAACTTTAAAATTTCAATTATAATTAAATTAAGAAATTGAAAAAAAAATACAAACTCAGCAAATTCAAATTCAAACAAAAACCCAGAAATTTCAAAATTAATTAAACACAACATGCTCACAATACAAACACAACATGTTCTAAAATACAAGAAAACAGTACAAGAACACAAACAGAACATCTCCTTCAACGAAATCAACTCAAACTGAACACACAAACTATTCAAGGAAAACTTGCACAAGCTCAAAAATACAAAAATCCCCATAACAAAAACACAACAAGAAAGAGTCCATATGCTCAAACCAAAAATTGATCAAAACACAATCAAACAAAAGCAAAAAATTTTCTACCATGGGTTATTGAAAAATAAAGCAAAGAGAGATAATTTTTTGAGGCACTTTAGCTTCATTGATTCAAAATCTTCAAATCTAAAGCAAAGAGAGACTCAATCTTCAGATCTACTACAAAGAAAGACAGAAAGTTAAAAGGAAAAAAAATGAACAAAACTCAAACAACAATGAACAAAACCCCATATTTTCACAAACCCATTCATATAGCATCAGCAAGAAAGAGAGAGATTGAGAGAGTTTTGAGATTAATACGAGTTGTGAGAGAGCTTTTTTGAAACAGAGAGACTATGATAGAGTTAAAGAGAGAGACTGTGAGCGAGCTTCTTCTTTTTTTCCTACAAGTGCGTGTAATTAAGTCTGAGATTTCATATTTTGAAATCTCATATTTATTTTTTATTTTTTTTATTTAAATATAAGTCTATAGCCACATTTAAAACGTGGCTATAGACTTAACCTATGGTAGCGTTTTAAACGTGGCTATAGGTCCTTCTTAAATAAAAAATAAAAAATAAAAAAAATTTGTGTTTACACTAAACCCATTTGGTGGGTTTTTTTTTTTTTTTTTTTAATTTTTTTTATGTAAGTCTATAGCCACGTTTAAAACGTAGCTATACACTTAATCTATAGCCGCGTTTTAGTATTCACATGCTAATTATATAGTAAATAATTACTCAAATGCTATTGTATGTATTATTTCTAGCTATGTGGTAAATGTCCCTCACATGCTATTTATGTATTTATCTCACATGCTTTGATTGTAAATATTCATTGATGTGAATATTCACATGATATATTATAAGTAAATAAGTACCCACATGTGTGTGTCTATATATATATATATATATATATAGTTTATGTAAAACCTTTTTTCAAAAATCAAAATGCCAAGTATTTTATTTCTTCACTAAAAGGATAACGCTTGAATTAAATTAAGATGGGGTACTATCCTTTGGATAGGCGGTGTAGGGTGCCTAACACATTCTCCACACGTAACTGAACTTCCGAGTCCAAGATCTTTAGTTCGAGACTTTTAATTTACCTTAATTAATAAACCCTTAAAATTGGTTTAGCTAATTAGGCAACTTGAAATGAGTTAGACAAATAAGTGACCAATCACACATAATACAAAAATAAAAATATGAAAAATGAACTTACATACACACTTCACCCTAAAAATACATACACACTAAGAGTCATGTTGCTAAGGATTCAATGTGTGATAAACCAAAAGAAATAGAGCAAAAGTCCTAACCCAACTTTCTTTCTCTTTTTTGGGGTGTCCACATATCTCTTCGTTAAAAATATTAGAAAGTGTTAACTAGTTGAGTTACAAAACTCTTAACGGCACACACACACACACACACACACATATATATACTTATATAAAGCCAATGGATTAGTCACTGTAAATCATTTTGCAGACATATTCCATGGTTAATGGTACCAACTTATCAACGGTAAGTAGGTAATGTGTTTTAAATAATTAAGAAAAAAATTATCTTTTGCATATAATAATAATAATAATTCATTCATCACAAAAATTATGCATCATTGTATCTAATATGCCCATCAAAAGCTATGAAAATACATTATAATACATCACTTGAATTTAACTAAAAAATAGTGAGAAACATGAAATAATTAAGTATATAAGAAGTCTTTAAATACAAATGTATTATTATATAATTTTTCATATTTGCATAGATGGAGCTCCTTACCACAAAGTTTTTGTTTAGTATAACTACCTAACCAAGGCAGCAATATCTGATTGAAGCTCCATAGAATATATTTCATTGGCCTCAATTGCCATTGTCTGGCTACTTCCATTAGCCATCTCCAGCGCCAAACATTCCTTTAGTTCTACCAATACTTGACTCATATCTGGCCTTTGGATTGCAGCTGATGGTATGCATGACATGGCTATCTCCACAGCTTTCCAGGCAGAATTGGTATAGAATTGTCCATGTAATCTTGAATCAACTATGCTTCCAATATCCCCACTTTCAATCATAGGATAAACCCAATCAAGTATGTGAGTGCTTTCTTCACGTTTTCTCATTATTGCAGGACGACCGGTGATTAGCTCAAATAGAACAATACCAAAACTATAAACATCACTTTTTTTATTTAATTTTCCAGATGCTCGAGACCTGTATGTAAAACACAAGTGATTTTTGTTGTGGTTAAAGACAGAACAATCAAATACAGCAAATGGTTCCTATGCAAAGATGTTGATAAGCTGCGAAATCAAATAACTAGTTGAATAAAAATAGTGGTTAAAGAAGTACTTGGAGAATCTTAATGATGCTAAGGAGACTTGGTGGTGGAGCGAGGAAGTTCAAATAATATATATATATATATATAGAGAGAGAGAGAGAGAGAGAGGCCTACGTAGATGTAAAGACACTGTACTTATTTAAATTATGAAGAGGCAAAGAAGGGAGGAAAAAAGTAGCCCAAGATGCCATATTTAAGGCTTACAATGAATTATATAGTAGTTGGTAACAAAGGATCGTTGAAAGAGTATCTTTGAATTCGCAAAGACAAGTAGAAAGGAAAACAAGAGACTTAAATTGTTCCAAGTGTATTTAAGATAAAGATCAACGAGTGTAAATAAATGAAGAGGAGATCATAAAGTTATTTCGAAACATTTTATTATTGGGAGCCATTAAACAAATTGAATTGAGTAAATCAATTGAGGATAAAACTGTAGGTTTGTTTAAGAATTAGGTGGTCAGGGTAAATGGTGCATTGAGGATCGGGTGGAAATAGGAAAGACAGGTGATATAGTTTTAGTAGATGAAATTAGATGTGTAATCATTGCTAAGTTATAAATTTGGAGGGGTGATTTAGAGTCTAAAAGCTCCAGATTAAGAAGGAATAAACACAATACATGGAGTGTAAGTTTTGCAAAAGTAGAAGCAATCATGAAGATGTTGTAAAATTTTATAATCAAAAGATACCAAAGAATGAATACTTTCAATATATTTGATCAATAATTCATAAGGATTGAGAGTTCGAAGAATCTATGAATCATAAGATAAGAGTAAGGTAGATAAAGTGAAAAAGTATATGAGAAGTATTGTGTGTTTGTAGAATACCTATTAAGTTAACTAAAAAATTAGAATTGTTATTGAACCAACTATTCTATGGTATTGAATGTTTGGTCCTTAAAAAGTAACATGTTCATAAAATGAGTATAGTTGAAATGAGAATGTTAAGGTAAATAAGTGAAAATCAAAAGAAGAAATATAATACAAAATAAAGAAATATTTTCAAAGATAGGGGTGACTCTTATTGATTAAAAGATAAGAGCGAGAGTTGTTTGAATTGGTTTGTTCATGTGTATGGGAGAGCAATTAATGAGGGGAAAATGGGCATTCGCCCCTAATTTAGGAACTATGCATCAAAATGCCCTTATTTAACAACTATTTAGCAAAATGTCACTGTTTTTTAAACTAAATTTTAACAAAATCAAATTATAGATAGAACTCGACATTAGCAATGTAGAGTTCTGTGCGTATTTTATCACTTAAAATTTTTTGAAAATTTAAGTGAAACTCGACATTGCTAATGTCCAGTTCCACTCAAAAATATACATAGAACTCGATTTTGAGGAAATTGAGTTTTACACAGAACTCAATTTTGTTAAAATCGAGTTTAAAAAACCGGGACATTTTGCTAAAATAATTTCAAAACAGGGGCATTTTGTTGCATAGTTTGTAAATTATGGGCAAATGTCCATTTTCCCCAATGACCAATAATTAATGATTTGATTCAAGAGAGAATTAATAAAAGGAACTAGAAGAAGACTTTAAATAACATTGGTAGAGATATTAAAAAAATGACAGTTTGGATGCAAACTAGTTTGGAGGAATTCCTCCAAATTGGGTAGGTGGTACCATAAGAAGGAGACAAGTGTTCTAGTCAAGACTAGATTAAGTGAACTAACAACTCCTAAAATGTTAACAATGTTAAACTTCCCCCAAACCCTTATTATTTTATTATTTTTGTGTCTTGGTAACTAAAATAAAGAAAAGTGGGTGCTTTTAAAAAATGAGAGAAATAATAAAATAAATAAATAATTAATATCATATCATATTATTTTAATGAAATAAAATAAAGCATAGAATTGGAAATCTAACGTGGATGTTTTAAAAAGTGATTAATTAAAATGCGAAAAATGGGATCTTATCCTGAGCCTTACTTAATAGCTGAGGGATTTCATAGACCTTTAGAAAATTCCAATTGGTGAAGAAAACAAAAACAAGGTGCAGGTCATGGTCAAAGGCTCAAAATTCTAATATGGAGACCTTATTGTAAAATCACACAATATCATGAACTTTGCATCCTAAATTAAGAATTAAAAATTTAACATATCTTTTAAGTAGAGTTTGTAGTGTGCCTTTGTGTTAGAACTCATTTCTTTCTCCCTTGTGTGTGTGTTTGTTTCTTAAAAAAAAAAAAAAAATTACATTCTTTTCAAACATACCATTTGAAAAGTTTTGACTCTTCCCTTAAATTTGGCTGCAAGTCCTATAAGACAAAGGGTAAAGTGCTTATTACTAATAGCCAAGAGTTAGGTTCTCCACAAAAAATTTTTTTTAAAGAAAAAAAAAAAGAGGGAAGTACTTTTCGCCCAAAAATAAAGAATGGCATTACTCAATTTTGAAGTTTAAGGAGAGATTAAAACTGCACCATAATTAAGTGGGGAAAGTATAGTTAACCCTATTTTTTTTGCCAATTTGTGCATCAAGGATAAAAGATATAAGTAGTGGAACATTTCAACATAATAAGGTTTATTGTGTTGCTAAATCTATTAGAAATTACATACACATCACCTGAAGCTAAATATATTTTAATTTTTCGAATGCATAAAAAATGGGCTTGTAGGTGTGGTCTTTGCTCCTGTGCCACTAAAACCCCCACATTGCATTATGGCATGAAACCACCTAAATACTAATGGGTCTTGCCTAAATATATTCTAACTATGGATAAAAAGTAGATAAAATGCATAAAGTCATCACACTTACTCAGGATCGAGATACCCTAGTGTACCAGCAAGACCAGTGGACACATGAGAGTCATTTTCAGTTGCAAAAGCCCTAGACAACCCAAAATCAGCTATCTTTGCTTGCATGTTTTCATTTAATAAGATGTTGGGGGTCTTCAAATCTCTATGGATTATAGGTGGCTTGCAACCATTATGTAGATACTCCAACCCTGCAACTTCACCAATAAGCAATTAGTATGCAAACAAAGAAATAGATGCTATGGAGAAATAATGATGTGATTGATCTATTTCTAACCGTGTGCAGCATCCACTGCAATTTGAAGTCTCTGATTCCAATTCAAGAAATTTGTATTGGTCACTGCAGCCAAAATGTATTAACTTGTCTTCAATTGCAGTTATTATGGAAGATAATATGGTTTTGCAATCACACTAGAATAGAAATAATAATTCTGAAATGATCAAATATTTATTCGAGAGTTAGTTTTCCAAGTGTATTCCCTGCAACCTTTCACTTTTAGTAATGTTAAGAAGATAACATTTTCTTATAATTTTATTTTTCCACAATTGTTAATATAGCTTGTTGTGGTTGGAGTAATATTACTTTTACCTAGGACAACTACTGCCATCACTTTTAATATGCATCCATATTAGTAGTTTTTTATTGCATCAACTTGTATTCAGACTTACTGTTGCTTTTATTTCATTCCCTGTTCTTCATCCCACCTCCCCCCCTCCACCCTTTTTGTAACTAGTCTTATGTCTCAAATTAGTGCATCATGGAAAGATCTTCTAGTCCCTCGATGAATTTTCAACCTTTTCAAACTCCTTTCCCACAAAAAAGGGGGAAAAATGCAGTATGGAGTGTGGACACTAGTTACAGGAATTGGTTAGATATGCTTTCTTGGTGGACATTACCAATTACAAATTGTAGTTATGAAACAACCTTGCCCTAGACTAATCTGCTTTTAGTTTAATAAGTTCACAAATGTTGAGTCATAAATGAATCACCTTGAATACAATAGTATTATTTATACCTGATAAATGTTGTTGTAGGTTGCCATTAGCCATGTACTCATAAATGAGCGCTTTGTTTTCACCCTCATCACAATACCCAACGAGAGAGACTAAATTTCTATGATGAACTATCATTAAAAGTTGTGCCTGCATTTAAAAAGTTGTCATAAAAAAAACAGTTGTGTTTTTCTTTCCCCATAAAAAATTTTTAAAATTATTTCATAAATCAATACCCTTAGAAAATTTGTTAACTTTTCCATGTAGTTTCATGTTTCATGCTATCATATTTCCAATACAATTTAGAAATTTTCATTATTTTCAAATAATGAAAGAGAATACAGCACTCTTAATCATGATCTAACCTCTGCTTGAAATTCCTTATAACCTTGCTTTGATGATGGAGAAAGCAACTTAACAGCAACTTGAGTTTCATCATTCAAGATGCCCAGATATACTTTTCCAAAACCTCCTTCTCCAATAATGGTCTTAAAGTTATTAGTTATTCTCACAACCTCAGAGTAGTTATAGTGCGGACTCTTCAATTTGAAGTTGGATTTTGTAGTCATATCTACAGTAAACGAAATGATCACATGTAATACACAGAAAAAAGTGAGAGTAATTTGTGTTCCCTTAATCTTGAATTACTTAAACTTATATAAATAAATATCAAAAACCCACAAATTTCTACTCACTGCCACCCACAAATATCATAGTCTAACCATCACAAGCAACATTGTTGCCATAGATTTCTACTACAAATTTAAATGGAGAATTATTGCTAGAACAACTACTGAGTGACCAAAATGACCTAAACCAAACCTCCTTGAAAAAATGTAAGCATATTTTCCCTATACTTAACAAAGCTTCCACTACTAGAAAATATGTTTACAACCCCCACCCCCCCTCCCCCCCCCAAAAAAAATCATTGCAATAACATTAGAGTAATTTCAATAGTTGATACAAGATATTGCAATAAAATCTGAGACAATAGATTTGTGCAACAAAAAATTCCATTACAAAAAATTCTAAATATTTTAGTGACAACTTAAATACAATAATATATATGTTATGCAATAGATAATTATTTCATATTTGTTGCAGTAATAAATAGTAAAATCATTTCTATTAAGTTATTGCAATGGTAACTTCATTGTAATAAACAATCATTTTGACTTTTTTGTTGCAATAAAATACAAAAATAATTGATATCAAGTTATTACAAGGATTTCTTCATTTTAAATTATTGCAACATATTTTCCTAATGTAGTATGGTATTAAAGCTTCCATTGAAATTGAAATTGAAAATTATAATTTATTATTACAACTACTTTTTTTTATACAATAATTTATCATTTTTAAGTTACTATTGCAACTTTTAACTTCTATGAACTGTATATTGTAAATTTGTAATAACAATTATAAAAAAGGAAGACTTACCTTGTCTTTTCCTTTTATAGATAGTTAGGGCACAAAAAAAGAACAGGAGAACTAAAACTACTGCGGATGTTGCAACAATTGTCACAACAAAAAGCTCCTTTTTGTGTTTCTTCTCCTTTTTCGTACATGGAACCGAGAGACAATGATCCGACATTTTCTCAAGACTTGCATATTTGAAACATGCCATGACAATTCAGTTTTTAAAAGATAGATGAGATTAACATTATATATATATATATATATATATATATATATATGAAATTATATTTACGAAACAAATGAACATAGAACCTCTGTATTGGTTTTGCATGTTTAGAAATCGATAGCTAGGGGGGGAACTTGAAATTAGAACAACAAAAATGTAAAGAAAAATGAAATAAATAGCATGAAAAACTAACCTCAAGATCATTGATCCATCCCTAGACTTCTGTATAAGAGCCTCAGGAACTGAATCATCAAGCTTGTTTCCACATAAATTACTGCTCGCAAATATTGTGTAAAATAAAATGTCATTTCCTCCTTGCAAGCAGTACCCAAGTGATGGGTTCCATGAGAATTTCAGGGTGCCTCATGGGCAGAAAATAGAATATTCTAACCAAAGGTTGGACATAGCTTTAGTTCAATAACTTACAGAGTCTTCAAATTTGGCAATTGTGCTAAAAATTGTGGTATGTTCCCAGTCAATTCATTGCACGATAGATCCCTAAAATTGACCAAAGAAAAAAATAAATGTAAACATTTAACAATAACTTTGGGTAAAGAGTAAAGATATCCATGGATTTGAAGATAAACTATTTGATTTTGTCACTGATGAATGATGACGGCCTCACATTGAATATTATAGTGCTTGCATATAAAGCTTAAAACATTTCTCTACAACAACAATACTTTTAATTGCATGACCTGCATATAAATTTAAAAGTTTGTCCTCCACAACATCAACCACATTTACTATGGATTTTTAGAGAGAATCCACTAAGACTCTATTCATATACATGTTAAGATATCACTTGAACCCAAAAACGTTGGAATAGAAAACATATATCCCACTTTCCGTGTTTCGCACTTTATATTCTACCAATCATGATATGTTATATGATTGTTTTTATTTTTTCTATTTTAAACATAAGTGGTTTATAAGGAAAGTTAAATAAATACATAGCAAACTGTGATTGGTAGAGTATAAGGAAAGTTAAACTTTTGCACACTCACATCAAACTCGAATACTAAAATAATATCCCATTCCATTTTTTTACTTACAAGTAAAGCAGTGCTGTGAGATTGGAGAGTGAAATTGGTATCTCCCCTTTTAATTGGCTTGAGCTTAAGTTCCTGCTTGTAATTTATCAAAGAAGAAAGAGTTGATGCCATTGTTGCTAAATCAAACAAACACACACATACACACACACAAAACAAATGAATAATGAATGTTTTTTAGTATTACAACAGAACCTATTTCGTCTAAAAAAATTTCTTAAGAGCTTGTTCTCAGCTAAATTTCAAATCCAAGCATTGTAATTTATATATATAAAAAAAAAAAACTAAATTTTTAATTATTAATTACACCTTATAGGTTTGAGATCATTATGATTTTACCCCCTAATGTCAATAATTTAATCCTCCCGTTAAAAACTATTGCTGAAGTGGCCACCTCAACTTAAAATGACTAGCGTTAGGGTTATAGAACACGTCATTTGATTACATTACAAAAATAAACTTTCTTTTATGTCTTTTAATTATTTATTAGTAAAAAAATAGTTTTTTTTTTTTTTTTTTTAAAGTTCTTTTTCTTCTTCTCCAGTTTCCTTTATTCAGTAATTTCTTGCAGATTCAAATTAACACCATTATCGACATTGAAAGGCTCAACTATAACCCCTCTCAGTCACAGCCATGGTACCCTGTATATAGCTAGCCACGACACCTCAATTGGTTTTATCTTAAAATTAAAGCCACATGACAACCACCATGAATCACTACAAAACACACCACTGATATCACTACCCCATCTCTGTTGGGGATATTACACAAAGTAATAATGGAATAACAAGATTAACACAAAAGGCAAGTAGAAAATAGATAACTTGAAGATACAATATCGTTTTCCTTAGATAGTATTTGCCCCCATATTATTGTTGCTAAAAGGTTATCGCAAATTTGTTCTCAGGATACAACTAAAATATTGGGTTCTACATATAACAATTTTGGAGAATGACCATAGGGTTATATCTCATCAAAAGGCACATATGGAGAGTCAAAATATTGTTTTATAAAACCATTCACTAGGCTTGAAACCTCTTCCACCTTTCTGAACAGTCACCAGAAAAATTCTACAAAAAATTCTGTTTTATAACTTTCGATTGATCGAGTGCTCTTTCCTATCGATCGAACAGGAAGCAAACACCAATCGTGGCTTGATCGATTAAAAATGCTGAATTTCAAATTTTCACTTAGAAAATTTTAGAACTTGAATTTTCACTTTATGAAACCATGTTCTCCAAACTCAAACATCATTAACAACCTATCCATGTATATACCTATATATACAACAATCTCAACCCCATTTTTAATACCAAAGCAATCGGACAAACATAAAACCGCTGCCCTAATCAAGAGTCTTCGATATTAGTCTAAGATTTCCATTTTCTTTTTTCCAATATATTTTTCTGACCGCAACTAAACGAGACATTAAGAAAATCATTAAAAAAAAAGACTCATGCCAAACAACAAACAAGTACACTGGCCTTACAAAATTAGTAATCAAATTAAGATATGGTCACTAAGGTAGTAGTGTTGAAACAACTAGCGATCACAAATGATCGCTGAGGTTGAAAAAATTGGTGGTTGGAGATGGCCACTAGCTAGGGTTGAAAAGATCAATGATTTGAGATTTTAAAAAAGGATGTGAGAGAAAAAGATAACCCAAGTCACGAATCTCAGATCTCAAACGAAAAGATCTTAAACCCAGATAAAGATATCAAAGCTGATGATGCACAAAAATCGTTAGTGAGTTGATCGACCACACACGCGCTAATCGAAGTACTTGAAGAACAATAAGAAATAAAGGACTACAGAGAGCACTGGTGAGGAGGTCTAATGCTTATATAGTGATGTAGAGCTGACCTAGATCCCTTGATCGCAAGGTTTTTCCTTTTAGGGAAGATTTAGAGTTAAGGCTTCGAGATCTTGGGCTTTTCTTCCCGTATAAGGAAGATACAAGCGCGGAGTATTGTCTTTGGGTGTGGCACGTAAGTTCTTTCCATATAGGGATATATGAGTGGGGAATACACAAAGGCTTGTGGGGCCTAGTGGCTCACTTGTTGGCTTGGGCCACCTTAACCTGTCGGTATGTTGCCCCATCCGTTGGGTGTAGGCCACTTTCATCCTGTCGGTACACCTTCCCATCCATTAGTCTGTGAACTAGAAAATGCCAATGTGTACATTAGCTACATATGTGGGTGCCCGACGGGACCCTCTGAAGGAGTGCTACCCAACGGGTCTTTGGCCTATGTCCATTTGGAAGACTTGATCATCCTAATGGGCAATATTGATGAATATTCTTTTTTGGACGAAAATGCCCTTATTAGAAGTTAATTTTCAAAAATTAGAGATAGAGTGCAATTGATTTGGAGATCAATTTCGGCTTTGGCCTCTCCAATTTGAACATCCATGAGAGAGAGAGAGAGAGAGAGAGAGAGAGAGAGAGAGAGAGAGAGAGAGAGAGAGAGAGAGAGATTTGATTTTATTCTTTTTAATCATTTTTTTATTTAATGAACTGTATTTTGAAGTGATGCAACACATTTTAAATGGACCAAATTGACTACTTATTTGGCATTTAGCACCACACGTTAACGAGATTGATATGATGCAATTACCCTCTTTTCTCTCAAATTTTTTTTTTTTTTACTTAACTTTTTAACTTATTTTTAATATTTTAATTTAATGGTTGAATGAAAGTTATATTTTTCAACTCTCAATCTCATTTATTGATTACAATTGCATCACATACAATGCCCTAGTTCTTAAACCCGATCTCAATCCCATTAACAAATACAACTGCAAAGACTAAAATCAAAATATCCTATAAAGTTAGTGGTTATAGTCAAAGTTTCTTTTTAAGGATAAAATATTATTAGAGTCCATCTTGATCAATAAAGTTTTTTTTTTCCCTTAAACTTTCTAAATATCATTTTCAATAGTTTAGAAACAAAAATAGAGATGAAAAATGGGAAAAAAAAAATTCAATAGTTTAGGGTCGAAAGAAAACTTTGATAAAGTTTAAGAACAGAAAGTAATTCATTTTTGATTGTTAAAGGACCAAAAAATTTTTTTGATAGTTTATGGACAAAAGACAAAAATTCTAAAATTTAAGGATAAAAAACAAATTTCTAGTAAAGTTTAAGAATCAAAATAACATTTTATCTTTTTAAATTTTAGTAGGCAAAATCAATAATTGAAAACTTTAATAGTGCAATTTTCAATTCAGTAACATGCAAAACATTTGGGTTCATCCAATTCCATTAGATATTTAGATTGAAACCAACGCTCATAGTTTACAAATCATTTGAAATGTGATCAATTCCATCTTGTTATCTTGAACGGCGCATCTTTAAAACTACTAGCAGTTTTGTGATGGTCCAGCTATTCTAAATTTCTAATGGATTCGTACTCGATATTTATTCTTTAAAAAATAAATATATTTATTTTGATATATAGAAAACAAACATATCCATTGAACTTCCATTGGTTCACATGTGTTGAAAATGCACTCACAGTGAAATGATCCTGGGAGTATCATCTGAACTGCAAGTCAAACCACTCCATGAATATTTATTGGGGGAACATGGATCTCCTTGCCAGTCGTCTCTAGAGATTCTTGAAGTTTGCTTAATGTCCACGATAGCAGTCACTGTTGTTTACAAAAAAAAAAATGTTACTTTAGATTATAATCATTCAAAAGAAACTGAAAGGAGGGATAAGAAATTTAGAATACTTGTTATACAATATGAAATCAACAAAGGAATAAAAATTAATCCAAGATTGTCAAAAGCATCTTTTCTTATGAAATTCTCTCGGTGCAGCGCAACCGCATATAAAGTGACTTAGAGGGGTGTCACTGGCTTTTTATAAGGAAAATGCTAAAGCCACAAACTTTTTTACAAAATTGTTGATGTCCTAAATAATTATTAGTAAGTAAAAATGTGATATTACATGGTGAGTTCATATAAGAACCAGTAATAATTTACCACATCAACAGTTTATAAAAATATTGTAAAATAGTTTGTGTTTATAGCAATTTTCTCGCTTTTTAAATATGGCAAAGATTTGGTCTAATACTCTAGTGCACTGGATTCGTTAAGATGATATGTGTTCACTTTTTGTCACTGGTTGCCATCACAATGGATCCAACACTTGAGATACTAGACCTAAGCTAAGTCCTTTTAATTAACCAGTACACACATTACTTACTTTTATACTAAAAATAGGTTTTTCATACAAGACTCCCATTAAGAATTTTTTAATTTTAATTAAAAAAAAAAAAAAAAAAAACACTGTCATTTATTTATAAGAGCAAGATGTCCTGGTGTTTCTAATAGAAACATTCAGAATTCAAATTTCTCTTCTCCAACAATCAATTTATTTTTTATTTTTTAAGTTCAAATCTCTCTTCTCCAACTATCATATTATTATTATTAAAAAAAAAAAAAGAAAAAAAAAGGAAAAGCAAGATCTCACTTCATGTTTTTTAAATCTTTTTGAACAATACTGCATACACAATATTTTTTTCGCAACAAAATTGATAACGGTTAAATTATATTGATTTTCATTTGGGCTCATTACATAAGCCTCTTTATTAATGTCTACGAAAGCCAGTCAAATTAAAGCATCATATATAGTTAATCATTATTTTAAACTAGTGTATAATACGTGCATATGCATGATAAAAAAATTACAATTACACATATATATGGATTCAAATTACTCTCTCTCTCTCTCTCTCTCTCTCTCTCTTATTTATTTATTTTTTATTTTAATTTCTTTTGGATATACACATAAGTTTACTCTTTTTTTTATTGAGTTTTTGATAATTTATTTATATTAGACCCTTCGTCTATTGCGCCTCATTAATTCACCTAGAACAAACATTAAAAAAAAAAATTTAATAGGACACATGGCACAAATTAGACAACAATTAGAATTCAATTTAAAAGCTAATTGAATTTTCTCTTAGTTTTACCTATTAATATATATATATATATATATATATATATCATATTATATTATATATGATAAAAGTTGGGCTTAGACGCTATGGTTGCGCCACATGACTTCACTAAATTGCAGAAATTTTATTAAATTTTTAGATTTTTAAAGAACTAAAAATGAATAGTATACTACTAGGACTCTAATTCATTCTTATCATTAAATAAAATTATATTAACATTATTTTTTTATTTGTTAAGATATATTTTCTTAAATTAAGGGATAATATTTAACATACAAAAATTTGATTTAGATAATATTTATCATCTAATTAACATTACTTTTTTATTTGTTATGATATATTTCTTAAATTAAGGGATAATATTTAACATACAAAAATTAATTTAGATAATATTTATGATCTAAATTTTAAAAATTTTAATATTATTAAATTAATATTATTTTCTCAGAATATTAAGCTACAAAACTTGATTATTAAGGGATAAGCACAATCCAAATTCTTCAATAGCTGATTAATATAAATCTATCCCAAGAAATAGTATATATTTCCATTAATTTGATAATTTCTACGTTAATGACATTTAAAATATATATATATATATATATATATATATATATATATATATATCTCAAAATTCCTTATAGCTATCAACCACATTCTCTTTCTCTTTAAAAAAAAAAAAAAAAAAAAAAAAAAAAAAAAAAAAAAAAAAAAAAAAAACGCAGAAGCAGAGAAAAGCTCCAACATTGATGGGGAGGAGAAAACCCGACAGTTCCACTTCTCAAGCTTTTTTCATTTGCAGATTCTACTGATGTTGCATCGATGATTGTTGGCACCGTTGGAGCCATTGTAAGTGGGTTAGGCATGCCCATTATGACAATATTGTTTGGCCAAGTGATCAATAGTTTTGGCAACAACCAGAGTAGCAACACAGATATTGTTAGTATAATTTTCAAGGTAAATAGACAATACACGGGCTAAGAAAATAAGGAATGCATTTGAATCCTTGATCCTTCTTTTATATTTTTAGAATTAATGATTAAATATGGTTAGAATTAATAGATTAATTTTAACAATTTTCTTATTTGATTTTTATGTTACATCAAATTATCAAGATGTTCTACATGTGTATTCTTGAATTATCAACTTTAATTTTAATTTATAATATTATCAAGATTATATTAATTTTAGATTTATCAATTGTTTAGTACTTTTTTTTAAAAATAATTATCAATTTAAAATTCAATTTGAAATTATCAATTTAATTTATTTTTAGGAAGAAATCTTACCCCTTATTTTAGTGAGATAATTATTTACACTTTATAATTTTTTCTTTTATATTTATTGAATCTATTAAAATATATAATTATTTATACATTTATTTTATAAGCTTTTTTATAAAACCGTGCAACGCACGGGCCTATAACTAGTATATAGAGAGAGAGAGAGAGAGGATAAAAAATCAAAATGATTCCGCCAGACTCTAAAAACGGTACTAAGGATTTGTGTTTGTTAGTTCCAATAGGAATCAATAACATTTTTTTTTTTTTTTTTTTGAGAAGGAATCCATGACAACTTAATAACTTAAAAGCTGTGAAATGTGTTTTCTATAAAATATTGCTCAACCAATAAAAGGATTTAAAAATAAATAAAAATAGAAAACCTACTACGCTAACATTAGACTCAATGTTATCACTATTATAGCAGCAAAGAGAATAATGAGATATAAAATAAAATGCTATAATTACTACAAATTTTATAACATAACATAATATAACAATGAATATGATTGATGAAATTCAAAATCATAACAAATGAATTTTTTTTTTTTCTTTTTGTGATTAATAACACATAACTTGCAAAGGTAATGTTATAAAATTTGTAATATCTCTTTAAAATAAAAGAACATACCATCTCTTGAGTCGGTTGCATTGAATTGATAGAAGGGAGAGATTACACCATAAATCTCAAAGGCGTTGAGGATGGGGGGAAGGTCGGACCCCGTTGTTGCATTAATAGAAAAACTAAAATCGCCTTCGCTGAATGTTTGATTGAGACATATGGAAAGCGGCTTTAAATGGTCAAGTATTATAGGTTCTGAGATATACTTTCCCCCATTCACATCAATAATGAATTCTCTTTTCATTCCTTGCGTAAGTTTTGCAATTTCAGCAAAGTGAAAGCAAACATAACGCTCAGAGGCATCTAATCCAATAGTGTCACCGTCAAAACGTAAGGCATGGTAACCACTTGGTGGCTGGACGGCAGTTCTCAACACTTCTGGCGGTGGTTTATAGCTATCGTTGCTGCCCTGCATGTCAATTGCTAAGGAGGTATTGGTCGGAACCCAGTTTGATAACGTTCTAACAGAATACCAGAGTCGATCATAAACATCGCTCTTGTACCTAGGATAGGAAAAAGACCATTGTAGCATTAAAAAATATTAGAAACTGCAATAGTATAAGTACAAATGTTCAATCGCTTCATAATTAAGTAATTAGGACATTGATTTTCTAATCGTAATCGGAACAATTAAAAAATATTTAACAATTTATTATGAAATTCAAATGTCGAACTACATTATATTATGCTCTGCAATAATAAAGCTCCATTTTCAACTGTAGTTTTTGTTATTTTTATTTCTTGCGGATACAATTTTTTTTTTATTATAAAAAATCAAATACAAAAAATAAAGATTCATGTGCTTATCAAGGATCAAGGTATGCTTATCGAGGGTCAAGGTAAGCTAAGAGCAAATAACATGTGTTCACTAAATTGATATTTAATTCAATTAATTAAGAAATTATTACAACATAAAACAATACATAATTGATAATGACGCCTAATTATAAAATCATCTTGCTAAGAAAGAAAAAAACACCTAAACCATCCATTAGGTGCAGTTAGATAGTACAATAATTCTCAAACTCAAAAATTGAAGTCTCACACTTTTAATTTTGAATACTATATAAGCGAACAACCAAAGTGTCAGACAATATACAAGTCAACAACAACAACAACAACAAAAAATAGTGTCATACATACATAGTTATAATGGAGAAAATGGGCTTTTGCCCTTTTTAAAAAAAAAAATCCAGTATAATGCCTCATATCTGAAACTATTTAGAGAAATGCCCTTATTTTGAAACTTGATTTTCAATTTAAAACTCAATTTTTGGACAATCGAGTTATAGCAAACTGAAAATTTAAAAAAAAAAAAAAAAATCTGCAACTCGAGTTCCTTGAAAAAATTCAAGTGGAACTCGAGTACTTTACATGGAACTCAAGTTCATGGAACTCAAGTTCCAAAAAAAAAAAATTCTAAGTCTACGTTTGCTTCCAAAAATTGAGTTATACGTTTGAAACTCGAATTTTAGAAAATTAAGTTTCAAAACAAGAACATTTCTCTAATTAGTTTCAGATATGAAACATTTTTCTAGATATTTTAAAAAGAAATGGCAAAAGCCAATTTTCTCCTAGTTATAATGCATAAACCAATTTGTTTTTAAGTAGACATCTTTTTAGTCCACCTAGAATAAACCCATTTCCACACCCTATTAAGTGTCAACTTATGATTAGATTTGAGCACTTTTACGTGGGTCTACCATAAGCACTTGAGCATGTTATGTCAACTGTCAAATGATGCATCAATTATGAGTTGGCACTTAAGTAGGATGTTGATTAGTGTGAGTATGGGTGTGTCCAATAATTTTTTTTAAGTAATTTGCTTTTTCTTTATTAAAATAAAAATGGATTTTTTTTGTTTTAAATTTGGAATAAAACTCACAAATATTAATATAGGATTAAAATAAATAAAAAAAAAATTCTAGGGACTCTGTCTACTTAAACAGGGGAAAAAAAAAAAATTCAATAAAAGAAATTATAGCTGATTCACCTGACGAGAACCGGATCATCACTTGAGGTGCCCAGGTTGTATCGCCGGCCATTTTGTAGCACTCCGAAGTCAAATGGATAGAGGGACTTGTCCAAAGGACGTAACTCCAAGGCCGAAATGAAAGGTATTCCAGATCCCGTGTTTATCAAACAGACATATATGATGTCAGACGTTGGCACATAAATCATATTAAAAATTAACCTAGTGTCGTCTTCAACTGTGGTCCAATAATTAACCCCAACATATATGTCGAACTTGGGAAAATCACTCTTGTCGTCATAATTTCCATAGTGAAATAAAGCCCTGATGAAATAATTACTGTTTTTGCCTTGTTCAGGTTTCAGGGTGTAACAATTCTTTGTTCCTTGGGGAAAGCTTCTCACATTAATTAATAGCCGCCCGTAAACAGTATTTGAAGAGTAGTGTTCAGAGGATATGACATTATTTGTCCCAGTGTCTACAAAACCTGTATCTGACTTGTAAGATATGCCAGTGTCTTCATCCAAGTAATCGTCGGTTGATCCACAATCAATGCTTATGAATCCTGGAAATTTTATGCCGAAGAAGAGCGATATATAAATTTATACATACCAATCAATATGATAAATTCATGTAGAATTTATTTCGAAATTCAACATAATTAAAAACAAATAAAATAAATGAAAAAGAGTGGTCCAGACTAAGTACCTTTTTCTTAATTTGAAATATTATCATAGTTTTATAACTATTAAGAATTTTGTGGTTCCCATAAAAGAAAAAATTGTGGTAGTTTAAATGAAATCCTGTTCTAAACTATGGACTGCAGCTAATAGCCCTTCTCTTAAAACCAAACATGAATTTGTGAGTGATATTATTTGGTTGTCCAAAATTCTTGTAGTTTAACTAGTTGGTACTTTCTACCATTTTTAATAAAAATATCTAGAGTTAAAATCATTCCACTCCCAACTATCTCTGTATATATTTCAAAAAAAAAAAAGTCTCCATTGCCCTATTTATTATTATTATTATTATATATAAAAGGTTACTACCCCCGGCATATGGTTGTCAAAAATTATAAATTAGAGTGATATTAAGGATAATACCCTCTTTTTCTTTTTTTCTTTTTTTCTTTTTTATAATCAGATACTTCAAATTTTACTATTTAAGTTTTACAAACTAATGTGCTACTAATTACATAAAAGTAATATAAACATTTATTTATTATATTATTTAGTGAAATTGTTATGAATATAGCATTTCTCTTTTTTAAACCATCGTCAATTTTGGGTTGTGATTTTTATTTTGGAGTATGCTACACTTGTTTTGATAGATAAGAAAAGAAACCTGCATTCCAAATTCATATAGTGTTCATGGTTCGATTAGTGCGGTTATTGGAAAATTTTGTCACCACACCATAGGAGTCAATTAACCCTTTGTAGGCTCCGATCATGATCATCGGAGGTCGGTTCTCTAGCCTCCATCAATGTGGTTTTTGCTGGATTGGAAGTCAATTGCACCAAAATCCCAGATTTTGCTACAAGAGAGAGAGAGAGAGAGAGAGAGAGAGAGAGAGAGAGAGAGAGAGAGAGAGAGAGAGATCTAAAATTTTAAGTTCTAAACCCAGAAATCTAATACCATATATTATCCTAAGATCAACCTTAAAATGGTTTAGATCATATGTATTTATAATAATAATAAAAAAAGGTTAGATTAAGTATATGACTGAATTTTTTTTTTTTAATGGTCAATTCATTTAGTATTGAACTCTTCGCTTTTTCCAATAAATAATTAACTTGGCACAAAAATTAAAAATCTTAAATTGGAGACATAATGCAAAATTTGACATCAATTGAAATCCAATTCAATCACCACACACTTTTAGTGCAGTAGTCATTCTACAAGTATAAGTGTTTAGGGAGTATGAAGGCAAGGGTTAGGATTCAAGTCTTTAGGAGAGAGTTTCACATACAAATATACTTAGATTAAATTAAAGTATAATTTCTACCTTATAAAAAAAAAAAAAAATCTAATTAAATTCTTTCACAAACTTTGACTTAAAACACACACACACACGCACACACCTTTGCATGGATTGCTAGAGAAATAAAAGGGAACTTCAAAAAAAATTGCAAAGCAATATTGCGATCATAATTGAAAGCTTCTAATAATAAAACTAATGTATAACCCGTGCATATTCATGATACAATTAAAAACAATTACAGTTATACACATATATAAATTCAAATTATACCTAGTGTGAGAGTTACATATTTTTTAAGTCATAAATCTCTCTCTCTATTTGGTTTTTGATGATTTAATTATGTTAGGTTCTAAAAGTTTAGAATAATTGGCAAACCATGCGCACAAACTTGTATAGATATAGATTACTAAGTCTATAAGTATGATTAGACAATACTCAAGTTGCTGCAAGTCAGAATACAAGAACAAGGAAGTTGCAAGTTTAGGAAATTTGAAACATGCTAAGTTTGACTGTTCAAGAAGAAGGCTCAACCAATCGAGACATAGATTTGCATAATTTAATTAAGGCCTAACAGCCCATGAAGCCCATCAAGTGATTAGAGTTTTAGATCTAATTCACGTAATATTTAAAGGAAACCCTAAGCCACGTTTTGTGATGGCTTTGGAGCTTATCTTTTGAGATTTAAATGGTTCTACGCATTCTCCTTTCAAAGTAACAACCGAAAATCAATCTACTTACCATTAGAACCTGTAGATCTGAAGTTGCTACATCACTAGTCATCAAGGGTGTTAGACATCTAAACCTTCAAGGGTGGTCTTAGAATCATAGACTGGAGGTCTATGTGGGAGATTCAAAGCATGAATAGGTGGTTCATGTGAGAACAAGATCCAGATCAAGGAAGTGTGTGGAGTTAGAACCCAGTTAGGTAACTGTGTTCGATTTACTACAAATTGATATTCTGAATTGTAAATCTCAATTTGATATAGTGGATTGTTCTCTTGGGATCGTTCTCCCAGGTTTTTTACCTTGAAACGAATTGTTTCATTGGTTTTCCTAAGTCATCATATTATTGTATTATTTACTTTTCCCCTATACATGATATGATTTATTATTGTTTAACCTAGATTTGAATAATTGACCTAAGTAACAACTTAGCTATTGTATTAGGTTAAACAAACTATGTTTCCATGGGGTCTAAAATTCTAACAATTTATATAAACTCTTTTCCTTTTACACAACATTAACTCACCTAAAAAAACTTAAAAAAACTTAGATAAGACACATTGGGTAAGATTAAATAACAATTGGAATCCAATTTATAATCTAATTGATATACATAGATAGTAATAATAATAATAATAATAATAACAACAATAACAAAATAAAAGCTTCTTCCTTCGCAATTGTTATGGCAACAAGTTTTTATATTTCAAGCAAGCATGTCTAAAAGCTAGTTATTACATACCTGGAACATGATCAACAAGTTTTCTTCCTGCATGTTCATTATTTCCTTCAGCTAGTTTCCTATTGCCAAGAATACCAATCATCAAAACAACGAGAACACATGCTTTCAAAACCCAAATTGATTCTAAGGCATCATCCATGCTGATCTTTATTGGCATATCATGCTCTACTCAGAAGGAAGATATATAAATAGCACTTTAGCGACAATGACATATATGTTACTGACAATCAACTTCTCATCAATTTCAATTGCCTACTTTTATTATGGCGAGAAAGATGGAGATATCCTTGTCCCCGTATTTCCCACTATATTCCTCTCTCTTAAGCACACGATGGAAAAAGAAAAACCCCCGGCGTTGGCTGATAAAGCAATACTTTGATTAGTGATTTCGGTGCCGTGAATGTCCCGTTGCTTATGACTTATGAGTCATTGCCCCTATGTTGCCCCAATGAAAACAAGTTAACCAAACGTAACCAAGTTATTCTCTTCAAATTCATTGCCCCTATGATTCAACCTTTCCCTTGAGACATGGCTTGGGTCAGGTGTCCTAAATCAATATGACATGGTCACATGTTCTCATCGTATTGGGACACTAAATCTAAGCCTCTTCTACGAATTGAATAATAAAATTTGGGAAAAGTCTAAAAATGAAACCTTATAGTTTTATGAATTTTATCTTGCATTAAATTTAACCATAGTTTGTGTCACTTTAAAGTTTAAATTGGACACTTCCTAATTCCCATCTCTTATTTACAAAATAAATAAAAAAGAAATGAATAAAACTATTTAGTCCGTTAGTTCTGACATACCTTATTACCCTAAGGTAAGATTCTCCCGCTAATGAAAATCTGCAACCCAAAAAAAAAAAAAAAGGTTCTTATTTGTCATAAACATAAAATTATATAAGTATTTTTAAGGACTTTCCTCTTAATATTTAAAAAAAAAAAAAAAAAAAAAGTTCTTAATTAACAAAACGCTAGTTTAAATGACTGTCTATTTTTTTTTAATTAAAAATAACTGTATATTTGTATTATTATTATTATTATTATTATTATTATTATTATATATATATATTTTTTTTTTAATGAGTAACTGTATATTTGCACGAGTATTACTTGGTGGAAGACTACATATATCGGTCAATTACCATGAAGGATAAGTTGTCTCGAAAAGAGCTTGAGGTGTGGGCCATGGTGGCATGGTCCATATGGAACGCGCGGAACAGACTATACTTTGAAGCATCTCAAACCCCGCCGCATGCAATACTCAAGAGTGCAGAAACGTTACTGGAAGATTACCAGCGTTTAACTCGTAGTATGCCTACCTACTGAGCACCTGAGTGCGCTACCCGCACTTTTTGTGACTCTTGTATACTTTATAGTTTTATTTTCCTTTTGGTAGTCTTGTCTGTTGGGGCCTGGTCTGTGGGAGTCACCCCCAGTGCAAACGTTGTACTCCTTTAGTTTTTTAATATACTCCTATCTTTTCCTGTCAAAAAAACTAAAGAGGACTTCCAAGTTCCAAGGCAGGACTTTTCAAAAAAAAAAAGGTTCCTAGGCAGGAGTCAACTAGCCCAATTTCAAGATCACCGTATCGCAATGTTGAGGCTATCCCAAAAGCTGGGGGTTTAGCGTGATTTGGGGACTTTTTGAAGAGTAGGACAAGTTTTCGCTTTCAATTTGTTTCTGCTTTCGATTGCCGTGTCCAAGAGTAGGATAAAAGTCATAAGATGCTAACATCAATTCTTGACTTTAGGCCCCAGGCCCAGAGAGTAAGTTTCAGCCCGACATTTACGCATTGAATTTGCAATTATTGTGGGGGCCCAATGACTTTACCGGGTCATTGGGTCTTCACAATTAGAATCCTCTGCTATTAATCTATCTATCTCCACTGTTAATAAGATAATTCTCCAGCTTCATCTTCAATTTTTAACTTATTGAACTATCTTTATATAAATTTTGAAATAACATAAATTTTAATTTATTTTATTTTGCTACAAAAAAGCAAGAAAATTTTAAAATAGTAATACCATCTCATATACACAAAAAAAAAAAAAAAAAAAAAAGCCATTTATTCTCACCACCCATTTGTCTTCAAATGTCTAATTCCTATCTGTATTTGTTATCTATTTGAATTCAAATATTTCAATTATCTTTATAAAAAAAAATACAAAATTACTTTTTTCCAAAAAAACGTTAAAAAAGTAATACTATCTCATGTACAAAAGGGCAAAAAAAAAAAAATTTGTTATTCTTACCACCCATTTGTATTTAAATATCTGAGTCCTATCTATATTTTTTTATCTATTTGTATTCAAATACTTTAATTATCTTTATTTAAAAAAAAAAACATAAAAAATTACTTCAAAAAAAAAAATCCACTACCTCACATAAAAACTACTCATTCTTATTCCGAAATATATGTGGTTTTTTTTTTTTTTTAATTCTTTAAAACATTCCAAAATTTTTTTTTATCTAAATTCTATTCAGTTATTACAAATCCTTCATCCATCCACACTAAAATATATCATCTTTCTTTTGTTTAAATCTCAAATTTTTTTACTTATCACAATTTTTTTCCTTATTAATAAATTCAAATGTTCCATTGGATTTCAACTTCTTACGGTTCTCTATCTCATTTTTAAACATTATTCCACATTACCTTATCTCTTTCTTTAAAAAATAAACACACATGGTTATATACACTTTTAAACATTAGTATAACACTAAACCAAAAAAACAAATAAATAAAAAATAGCATTGTTGCATGCGTAAAGTGCGTGTCATGAGTATAGTACTATTAATAAGAGGATTCTCGGTTTAGTTTTCAACTTTTTGCGTACTAAATACTCTCATACAAATTCTTAAATTCTCTAAAATACATTTATCATTTACTTAAATAATTTTAAATAAATAAATAAATAAAAGGCGAAACTACAATATTGGTCCCTCAAGTTTACCTTATGTGCACAATTGGTCTCTCAAGTTTTCAAAATGAGTAATATATGTCCTTTTACTAACTGTCTTTAACAGTGTTACTTATATGGCTAATAGAACAATGACTTGACATTTTATTTTAATGATGTAGCATATTTTTAATTAAAAAAATTACAAATTAAAATTACACGTGTGAAACTTTTTTTACAACCGGTACCAAATTAAAAAAAATCTTTAGCAAAAAAAAAAAAAAAAAAAAAAAAAAACTCTTTTCTTTTCTACCAATTGTGAACACCAAGCCACGAGAGAGAGAGAAGGGGAGAGAGGGAAGATCAAGCCCTAGCCGCCGGTGACATCGCTGCCCTCCGCTGGAGATGGTGGCCTCCACCTCAAAAATAATAAGACTTGTCAACTGAATATATATCAGCAGAAGGTTCTCTACCGTAAACATCTTTGGTTTAAGATCCTACTTTATCAATTTATCAAGTATATTAAGTGGTCCAAGGGAGTATAAGATTTCAAGTGTGAGACTAGATGGGCTCTGTCCAAAGCGCTGACCAGCCAGCCTTGGGCTGGTTGTGCGATTTCTCTTCTTGTCAAATTGGTTAATTTTTTATGTAGATGACTTGGTTTAATTTGAGAAGTCTTGAGATGGGACTGTGAAATCAACACTTATCAATGATGAAATGGAAAATTGTCCTAAAGCTGATATCCCTTCATATAAGGATCTAAGAAAGGGAAAATGCTTAGAGTTTTGAAGGACAATGCCTTTGCAATATTTGATGAATCCTCAGTCATTTCAAATTTTTTTTTTCCAAGCCAAACTTAGTTAACACACTTTGTTTCCCTTCTGCTCACCGATTAAAAGTAAAATTTCTAACCAGTAAGTCCATCTATGTAATTTTAATTTGTAATTTTTTAATGAAAAATATGCCACATCATTAAAATAAAATGCTAAGTTATTGTTCCGTTAACCACATAAGTAACACTATTAAAGACAGTTAGTAAAATGACTTATATTGCTCATTTTGAAAACTTGAGGGACCAATTGCGCATGCTTCAAACTTGAGGGACCAATTGTGCACACAAGATAAACTTGAGGGACCAATATTATAGTTTCGCCTAAAAAAAACACAAACTAGTTAAAAAAGTAATATACTTCTCCTAAATTTTAGGTTTTTTTCCTTTATTTTCTCCATTCAGCCTAAAAAATAAGACATTGTTACTAACTCATTCTTAAACATTATTCCATGTTACCTTATCTCTTTCTTTTAAAAAAACAAAATACACACGATTATTTATATATCACTTTTAAACACTATAACACTAAACCAAAAAAAAAAAAAAATTATCGTACGCACAAAGCGCATGTGATGAGTCTAGTTTTTTTTATAGGTGTTTGGTTAGAGGTGAGAAGTTTGATGTTTGAAGATGGTGGAAAGTAGGGACTACAATTGAGAAGGAGAGGAGATAGTAGGAGAACAATTATTCTTTTTAATTGAAATATTTTAAAATTTAAGTAAGGATCAAATGAGAATAGATATGCTTATCAATATCTATTATTTGGCGTTTGGTAAGGATCAAATCTAAGGATAGAATGAGAACTCCCAAGTCTTATAAAAAAAAAAAAAAAAATCCTCTAAATAAATAATGAAAAAAAAAATATAAACCATTAATTATGAGAAATTTATTAAAATTGTAGTTTAACATTTTAAAATGACAAGTACAATACAAAAATAACTATTTAAATTCTCAAATGTTTTATTCTTAATAATAATTTTTAAAAGAGTTTAATCCATAACAAAACAACCTGATAATGTTTAGGTCTATAAGACAAGAGAAAAGATATTGATTGTGGGAGGAATGAATCTACCCCAAGATGGAATTGACTGCTTTGGGTTCAGGTATAACCCTCACGGATTTGCTCAATCCCACATCAGGGAGAGACGCCTCCCACCCTTGTCTTATAAGCATTGAGCCTAAGGAAGGGTGTACCAATCATGTGTGGTACACCCTTATTCCTTTTTCATCGTTTTCTTTGTAACAATGAAAAATTATCATAGCAATTTCAAAATTTAGACATCATTGAAAGCTTAGAGATAGAAGATGATTCACAAAATCCTATTCCAATGGTAAAGATCAAAACAATGTCGTAGGAATTTGTTATTCCTATGCAAGTTTAGTAGTATTTTGGTAAGTTTTTAGGTTTAGGAGTATTTTGGCATAATGCAATTAATGCCAATGTCGTAGGGTATTTTGTTGTGGGATATTTAAACGTTGACGTTTTAGTATAGAAGTAGCAAAATCACTTAAAGGAGGAAATGCTGACGTTTTGATATTTCCCTAATGCGTTGAATTAATTACTAGGATCCTAGGAATAGTCAGTTAGATAAATAAAGTCCGTTTGGGACTGTTGTAACAAACTTATTTTCCCACTCTCTCTGTCTCTGCTAAGCTAAAATGTAAAAGAGAGAGTAATTGTAAAGATTTAGATTAGACATTTGCAACAATAGAATTTCCATTTTTCTTTAGAAAACATTTCAATCATTGATAGTAAGACAACTCGTCGAACGAAAATCTTTTAATATTTTTCCAATTTGTTCCATTTCTCTTCTTTAATTTCCCTGTAACGCATAGAAACCTCTCTAAAATAATAGAATCTTTTACATCATTTCAATTGTTTTTTTTCATGGGCCTTGTGCTTGTCAAAAAGGTCACATTTTAGTTGAGGGAGTGGTGGCACCGCCTACCCATATAAGCCATACAATGCTATGCCACCGGCCCACCCAGCATTGGCTCCGGCTGGATTTTTAGTTTTTGGGCTCCTTTGCCACTTGGAGATTTCATTTGATTTATTGAAATCCCGTTAGCTTGAAGAAGTTCGAGTGCTCATAACATTTTTTTATAAAAAATTTATGATTAAAAAAAAAAAAAAGATAGTTTTTTTTTTTTTTTTGAGAGAGAGAGAGATAGAGTTGGAGTATTGAAGGGCTTGGTAGAGGTGTTTGAGTATTATTGTTCAAAATGTTGTGAAAATTGTGGTTTAAAAAATATTTTGAAAACACGTATTTAAAGTACTTATAATACAAAAAATGTGTTTGGTACGTACTATATTTCTAATAACATCTTTTCAAAAGTGAAAAAATATTTTTATGTTTGGTAGGTGTGTGATTTTTAAAGAAGTGATGACATGTGGTCTAATCAGTGGTAATTACAGTTTTTAAAATATCTACAAAAGTTCCGTTGAGCAACATTGTTTGAAATCTGAAAACCGGTAAAATGAGTTTTCCAAATTCAGTATTTAAATACCCTAAAATGAGTAACGTAACTCAAACACTCCTAAAAAAAAGACATTTACCAAACGATTGTTTTTTTTAGAACCACAGTTTTCAGTGTGATCTAACCACCTGAAATTGCTCTAAGGATTTCATTTCAATGCTAGTAATCAATTTTTCATGCCTTTAATTGTAATATGGAGATGGGCTCATAACTTGGCCCATTAGACATTTATTTGTAATAGAGAAGGTCTATTCCACGCTCTTCTTCTGAACGCAGTCCAACTAGCATACGGTAGAGATGGCCAACACAAAAATTTTCATAAAATATTTCACAAATGTTAAGATCTTAAGTTTTTATCGATAGATAATAAAGTAATATTAGTAATAGGTCTAAATAAGGACCAATAAAAACCTGCAAATTTAACTATTGTGAAAATTTTGTGTTTATAATATTACTCTATAATCAGCCATTAGACCATCACCCCTTTAAAATGGCAACCTAGCCAAACCATAGGGCTAATGAAGCCTTATCTACATTGGCTTCTTTTACTTGGGAACTAATTTCAAAAGGGAGAAATGTGATGCAGAATGTAAAGGGTAGAAAAATGGGTTAGTATTTGTTCTAGATAAAAGCATAGAGATTCTTTAAATCCACAAATATAAACTCTCCAATCTACTAAAAATAAAGAAAATCTCAAATATATGGAGAGTGAATTGTTCATTTTTGTTTTACAGCCTATTTAACAAAATTATTTAACAAATTCAACTCTTGTGGTACCACGAAAACTTAAGGGATTGAAAATCGGCAATTTGGTCTTTTCATGTGGTGCCATGTATGCAGAAGGTCACATGAGTTACACATGATCTTCTTTCCCGTCCAAGTTAACAGAAAAAATATTTATGGAATGTGAAAAGTTTTCCTAAGGAAACAGGAGTTGCTAAACCATAAGACCTCCAGAAGCTAGGCAAAGATACTTGATGTGCATTGATAATAACTTAATTTTGCATATTTATATCATTGTTAGAAAGCATTATCATACTTATTTTGAGTTAATTCATGCATTTTATATTTGGTTTTGAAATAATGTTGAATAATCAATGTTATGCTTAATTGATTTTTATTGCGTGAGTTTGTCTTTTGTTGGAGAATGGAATTAAATAAATAGATTTGTACAGAGAAGAAAGCTAATGGACTTTACTTTTACAATGGCCATGATGAAGTTAAAGAAGGCCAACGCAATTAAATTTAAGTCCAATTGGAGTAAGGAATCAAATGAAATTTGCACCAAATCCAAGTCCAATTCGGATTAGAATTCCAGCCTGCACATCAGTTAGTATTTTTGGCATAACGTTTGGCTCAGAAGTCTAACCAAGATGATTCAAATTGGGCTGGAAAGTTAACTTAAAGGGCTACAACTTTGTAGTTTACCAAAAGTCTGAATTCTGAAGTTAATCGTCGGTTAAGTGAAGTCTAAAAAACTGAGATTTTTTCCAAATGAGAATTTAACTTGTAATAGGATTCCTTAACCTATTTAAAGGCTCTTTAGGGAAAAATTCAAGGAGGCTAGTGCTAGGGCTAGGGGCTGAACATAGAGAGCGCGGCTACCTCTTTGGTTTTCTTCCATGACAGTTAGTTTTATTTTATTTGTCTAGTTTAATGTTTAGTATTTTATTCTTGTGTTTTCTTTCAATTACTATGAGTAGCTAAATTTATAATTAAGATTGAGGATGAAACCTTATTAAGGATTATCAGTATTATTTATGTGATTTGGTTTTTTCCACAATAGTTGTTCTTTAATGGTTTAAATTATTCTTACTTCATATCAATTGACTAAGATGAGATTCTAGATATGAGTTCAATCATGTTTTTCTCATGATTTAAGATTTATCTTAATTAACTAAATGCTTGGTTTATTATTTCTTGATTATAAGATTAGATATCTCTTGTGATTTGTTTGCCAACGGATACAATTGATGATTTGATTTTATACATAAGAAGCAAAGATGAACATGTTTTAGATATTTACATAGAAGTTTTAATGACAATATTTTCCATGGTAGAAAGATTGATTTCTAGATTATCATGTAGTGGTTGGAAAAAATTAATGATCATAAATATATGCTGATATGAATTAACAAGACAGATTCCAAAATCTTAATTCCTTTCTCTAGATTGTTTACATCTCTTTACTGCTTTATATTATATCTTTTCTTAGTTTAATTATTTGCTTAGTATATTTAATTTCAAACAACCAATTTTTATTAAACTAGATTAGGATTAATTTGGTTAAGATTTGATTAATTTTTCTACGTTCATTCAAGTCCTTATGAGTTCGACCTCATTCTTGTCAAACTATACTTCGATATGGTTCGTACACTAGCGAGTGCTTTAAAATTTCACAACAATACTACCTACATCACCGGACCCTCCTTCATGTATGAGAATTATGATGAGCAGAACCAATAGCTAGAATTTGATCCATATGTTCGAATTAATCTTTGGAACATCATAAAGTTTGACAACGAACCTCCTTTTGTCAAGGAGAATATACATTTTTTATTAGGACATAATTTCTTCTCTTGAACGTTTGCGAACTAGCTCACACTCGACTTCCATTTTTAGGTTTAACTTTTCTAATTTTTGTTATGGTAATTAGAAGGTAGCATTACCTTTGTGAATTACACGTTTGAGGTATGTGCCTTTGGCAATTGGCATTACTCATAAAAGTTTCTCCAAATTAACTTTTTTTTTAATTTTTTTTTTTTTTTGGTGGCTTACAAAAAGGATGCAACTAGGAATGAGCTATTTGCAGATATCTTTACAAGATTTCTCAAGAATTGGAAAAAAAAAAAAAAATCCAAATATACCTAGTACTAAACTTATATATATGTTTGTGTGATTATTTTTAAATGCATCAATGCCTATGCAAGAAAAACTTATAGAAAATAATGATTTGGATCCTATAATGAATTTCTTGGCTTTTCCTTTGTCAAATTTTTTGGCAACATAATTTAACCTAGTCAATAATGTCCAAACCTCTTCTTTTTTTTAAATATATATGTATAGGAAAACTTCTATTTTGTACCATTAAAATTTTGAAATTTTAAAAGTTTCAATTAAGTTATGTAAGAGGTCACAATAGAGATGCGTTCATTATTAGCTTTGAGTCTCCCTTAGAATCTCTATAGTACCTATTTCCAAAGAAAATTCCAAGGCTTTCATCACTACAACAGCTTCAACTTCTGCAACTAAATGTGGAAGAGCCATTGTCCTGAGACAATATGACTGATCCTAGTCAATAATGTCCAAACTTTTTGGTTTTGGTAAACTTCTATTTTGTTCCTTTAAAATTTCATTAATTTCAATTGGATCGAAAAAAATTTAAAAAGTGTTGAAAGCCGTCTAAGTATGAGCCGCAAAATCCACCCTTAAAAAATAAATTTAACATCAAACATATGAAAATTTTACCTGTTGCTAGTTTGGTTGGTTGATGCATGTAGACTTAATTTGCATGTTATTGGCTAGGTCTCCGTCTCATGGTTGCAACTTTAAAATTTTAAATTAAAAAAAAAAAAAAAAAAAAAGAAGTCTCATTCAAGGTTGCAACTTGCAAGTTGATTTCATGGACCCCAAATTTGGATTTTATTGCATGGGCCATTGAACAATTAAATAGTTTCGGCTCATTTCTACATGTCAATTGGGCCTACATGGTACTGTATGGACGTTACGCTGTTGTGGGTCAATATCATTGGCAAACCATTAAGTCCGTATCGGCTCGCTGATCTAGATCAGTATAGTGATAAGGCCGTAATAACTAAAAAGGCCCGTAGCTGTCAATAAGTTGTTGGCAAACCCATAGTAGGTTTGTTTATTTAGTTGAAACTGAAAAATTTTTATTAAAAATTTTATAAATAAACCTAAAAAATAGTTGAAATAATACAGTGAAGCTCACAAATAGTACTAAAAAGTGCAATAAAATTCATGAATAGTAGTAAAAATAAGTTGAATGCTAGCAAAAATAAGCTAAATAGTAAAAAAAAGTTGGTTTTTTAAGCTAATACCAAACACAACTGCAATGTGTAGTTTTCATAACTATCGGAAAAGGTGAGGTTTTTTTTTTTTTTTTAAAAAAAAAAAATGTTATGTTCAAAATATTTTCACAACACTTTCATAACAAATCCTAAGTGATAAGTTGTTTTCGATTGTTATTAGTGGGCAAAACAATAATTTAAGTTATGAATTCAAATTAGAAACAGTAACAACTTATTTCATATGATTTGTTGTAAAAGTATTGTGAAAATTTTGTAGACGTGACACTTCTCTATTTGAAAATTTATATGTAAATAAATAAATTAAAAAAATTAAAAGAAATTTATTTTCCACAAATGCACACTAATATATCTTTCTTAACAGAAAAATTATATTTTAAAAGTTTCATTTTGATCCTTTGCTTTTGAGTATATTTTCAAGATGATTCTCTTGTTCATCTTTGTGAGTAACCTGATTGTTAAGCGTCAAGTGAGCAGATGATGCATGCCTAGTCATACAACACATCACCCAAATACTAAGAGGAAAAGAAAGAATGCCATGTTAGGTGAGAGAGAGAGAGAGAGAGAGGAAAAAAAAAAAAAAAAAAAAGAACAAAGACTTGGTCGACTAGATCGATTTTCAAATCACAAGAACGTACTCAATATAATGCAACATTTACAATTCAATGTCACAACTATAACACATTTTTTGACAATGACATTGAATTATTATTATTATTATTTTATAAATTTAATTAACGAGACTTACTATAAGTATTATGAGAGAAGGAGCATTACTTCTAAAGTATTTACTATACCTGTGAGAACTGGCCAAGAATTTAGTTTGGGGTTAGGAGTAGGATTAAAAGACAAAGTTCATAAAAAAAAGATCCTCAAATGTTAGTTAATATAAGTAAAAAATAATAATAATTGAAGATTAAACAAAATTTTTGGTATGATACAAATTTAACATAAATATAAAATGTATTTATATTTACCGTATAACATAAATATACAGATTAACATAAATTTTTTGAAGTATTTTTCATATATTTAAATATTACTTAAATAATACTCCCTTAACCTTTTATATATATTTTTAATCTATTCCTTTTGTCTTTTGAGATATAAAATTGTTGATTATTATTTTTATACAAATTCTACTCATATTTCCTTTTCCATACAAAATATGATTAATCCAGTATATCTTTTAAGTATGATTAAAAAATATTAAACAAAGAGATAAATGAATAAAGGAAATCTTAATTTGAGGGCATAAAGTAACTAGAAAAAATTGTTTGACTTGGTACAGCGAAAACCAATAGAAAACTACAAAAATCATTTAGGCTCAAGTTAAAGGGTTTTGTAAATCAAGTGACATCTTTTAGGTTTTCGGAAGAAATGTAAACATATAAAATACCCCCGCATGACAACTATCAAATTTATCAAAAAAGCAGAAAAAGCATTGTCCAAATAATAAAAGGAAAAAGAAAGAGAGATATCTAAGGGGGCCAGAGGTCCATCACTCCATGAGACAAACGCCCAAACAACCTTGACCGAAAAATAAATCATGAAAGAGTGATCCATAACTCCACCTTACAAGTTACAACACATAAGTACAAAGACAAACGTTTTAAATCAACCATAAGACAATCTTTAAAGTAAACATTAAGAAAAGTAAGTGACCAATTTCAAAAAAAATTAAAACGAAGAAAATTTAAGAGCTGGCTCTGAATTATTGTAAGACCATCAAATCACGGGTGAATGACAAATTCCATTGAACAAAAATATTGCTAGGAAGCACAAACACAAACATGGACATGGGTACGAGTATGACACAACAACACAAAAGCACTATCACTAGATTTCAGGACAAATCACTTTTCTGTTTATGGGTAAGTAAAATCATGGACCACAAAAGCAACACTAACCATGGCTGAGTACTTGAGTCTGAAACTGCTTATTGTTATTATTATTATATTTTAAAAAAAAAACCCAAGCTTATCTGCAGAAATCATTGAAACCAAGATGTAATCTATTGAAGTACACCTATTGGATAAGGATAAGGATGCTAATTTAAATACAACAGATAACTTTAACTCAAATCAATTCAAGATTAGCTAAAAAAATAGGAACTCTCTTATGCCATTTATTCATTTTTATACTTTCAAATAACTCATCTCTTATCTCCTGTAACATGTAAACAAATCTGATTGTATAAATGAAGGTCAGTCCCAACGTTTTGGGTGTGGGAGCACAAATTGCAAATGTTACAACACTTTATTGTTAGTTTATTATGTTCTGATATGTTCAACAGTGTGGCCGAGAGAGAGACGAAAAAGTCACATCTTCTTCATCCTTGAGCATAACCCACTTTTAATATGGGCACTCTTCTTTATTTTTTACGAGTTCACTCAAATCTTGTATACAAATTCATTTTTCTATTAATAATCATGGGATTGAACAACAGAACAATCTATTCAATCATGGTTTTAAACAATTTGATAGAGAGATAAAGAACTCAGAAACCCAAAACCTAAACCTAAACCCAGATAGTAGTGAGGAAAATAGCGAATCATTCAAAACTACCAAATCATCAACTCGTAAAATAAACCAATAAATTCAAACATGATGAAAACCCATAAAATTAAATTTTGGGTACCCATTTTTTGTGGTTGAGTCGATGTTCTCAATCTCCATTCTTCCTCACAGGTAGTTAAGCAAACTCCGACTGAAAGCCATGGCTGCTTCCATTGGATGAAACCACAATGGAAGGGGTGTGTTGATTTTGTGAGAGAAGGGCTGCTTCCATTTGTTATCTGATGAGAAGCAAGAGAGAGCAAAGAAACAGAGGAAAGAGAAAGGGAAATAGAAAAGGAAGAGAGAGAAAGAAATAATATTTTAATCTAACCAATAATTTTTAGACGAAACTAAACTAAACTATCTATTAAAAAAAAAAAAAAAAAAAACTAAATTTTAAGCGACGTGGCATTAAATTTAATATTAAAAAAAAAAAAAAGCAAATCTAACTCATTAAAAAACCTATCCAGACATTAATGGTGAACCTAACCCATTTCAGGTGACCTGAAAACCCATCCACCCTAGCAGCACTGTCAAGTTGTGGTGTTATGATCAGTGCCTTTTAAATTTTTGTGGGCCACAATGAATGGCACGTCTGAGTTGCCCAGGGTCGAAGACGCCAGCAATAGAGCCAAAGCAACCCAAACCAAGGTTGACTGAGCCATAGCTTTTGCTTTGGTTTTGACGATGTTGTGGGGTTTCTGAGAAGAGACGATGGAAAACGAACTGCATTGGTCAGGCAGAGTATGGTAAAGTTAAGTTTGTATAGCTAATTAGGTCTCCTTCCATAATTGGCATCAAGTGAAAAAGATCCACTTAAAACTCTTGAATTTTTTAATTGAAAATTAACTTGTAATGTCATCAGGTTCCAATATTCTAGTAATGAGAGGAATGGGTCGCAAGGGAGAAGAATGGTGGTACCAGAGGTGAACAGCTCCGTTATTTATCTCTCCTTCTCTAGATCAGTACAATGTGATTTCAAATTGGGAATACCTGATTTGAAACAGATCACCTAAAATGGGTTAGGTTCTAATGGTTGGATTGTTTTATTAGTGAGTCACATTTTGTGTTTTTATTTTTTAATATAAAACTTAATGCCATGTCATTTAAAATTTGTCATATCATAATTCTGTTAGACAACTAGAGGGATCATTAGTACTCATTTAAACTTGAGAAACCAATAACACTTAGTAGGGAAATTTTAGGGACCAATAGTGTAGTTTCACCTATTTTTTATAGCGAAACTACACTATTAGTCATTGAAGTTTGCCCTGTGAGTGCAATTAATCTCTTAAGTTTCAAGTGAGCACTATCGATCCTTGAGGTTTCAAAAATAAGCTCTATTGATCCCTGCATTAACTTTAATTAGTTTTCTTACCTACGTGTCTAATGGAAGACTGATGTGTCAATTTTTAAAGTAATGCGGCAACTTTTTTATTATTAAAAAATTATATATTAACACCAACTCACAATTTAACTTGTCAAACATTTTTAACTTTTTAACTCCCCAAACAATCCAAATCCCTTCAACCACCGCCGTTGCCATTGAAAAATCTAAATCTTCTTGAACCCATCGCAGTTGACAAGTAAATTGCCAAACCTGAAAATTTTATATATATCCTTTTTTAAAAATTAATCAACAGATTAAGTTTTGAACACCTAAAGTATCCTTATTCATTTCGCACGCAGCTTAGATAGCTGCCAAGAGAACCAAAAACCCAGCCAAACTCCACCTACACAATCTTGGGCAATTCTCATATCCTTGTTAAGATCAAAGGCCTATAGTCCCAAATGACTCTAGAGGCTTCCAAGTTAGACTAGGGAACTCTCATTTCTCGTGAAGGCAACTTGGCTTGCGAATAGCTAAGAACAATCGCCCCATCATCAAAATATATATATAATTGAAGCCTTGGACCGCTCCACAATTTTCCATGTCAGCATTATTTAAATAAATATTATAATTAATTAATAAATATTATATTACGATTTTATAGCCGACTAAATTCTCTGATTAAAAAAAAATAATGTATACCCGACTCCTTCTCTTCTCCCTTGCTCCATCTCCACTCTACTCTCCAATCTGACCAATTCAGCCAATCTCTTGCTACCTCTTATTTTATCTCTGACTCATAATCCTACGTTTATGAAGAGAAGAACAAAACCCTAAGAGTTTCTTAGGGAGCAGCGTTATTTCAAGGCTAAAAGTAATTAAAAATTTCATTGTGATTTTGATGGCAAGGTTGTTGCACATGATTATGGCAAAATGGAGTGAGCCAAGCTTCTTAGAGAGCAACATTATTCCAAGGCTTTTGTGTGTTAGCTTTTGTTGGGTATGAAAGGAGTCTGGGCAGAACTTTATTTTTTATTTTTGATGGGTTTCCAAGCTCTTGCATAATGGAGTTTATAAAAGATCAGAGAGGTCTATAAAAAATAAAATAAAAAATCAGCATGAGCTTCCCAAATCCCCTACCATCAACCTTCAATTCCTTCATAAGATTCCAATTGCTTATTAATTTTTCCACTCCTACTTTGGTTTTGATTTTCGGTTTTTGAATTTCTTAATTAGTTTATTTTTATGAATAGTGGTCTCTAATTTTGAGTTTGTAAGGTTGAATTTATTCAATCAATTGTTGGCTTTATTCCATGCCAAATTTGCTTGTAATTTAGCAATTAGATACCATGTATTTAGGTGGGATTCATGTAAGAGTAGTGTGTGAAAAAGTGTGAAGAAATCTCAAAAGTGTGCAATTCAAGGGAGTTTTGCGACTAGATCTCGCAATTGGCTCGTGACTGGCAAGTCGCCAGAATGGCACACGTGTGAAGCATGCAGGGGGAGTTGAAGGGTCACGCTAGCTATTGCACTACAGGACAAAACTTCCAGTCTGACCAGGCAGTTAGCTCATGACTCAAACTCGCGACTCGTTCCAGTTGCGAGCTTTAGTCACCAAAATGCCATGTTTGGTTGTAACTGACTCTCTGCATTCCTCATACAGCCTACTATAAATACCCTTATACCCACAAAATGTAAAGAGCTACTAGAGAGAATTTTGAGAGAGAAACCCTAGAGAAAAACAAGATTAACTCATCCATAATCTTCATCATTTGATTCTCCAAATTCCTCTACTCTTACCTTCTCCATTGATATATCCTTGAGAGGTACATTAGCCAAATCCTTATCTCACCATACCCATATTTGTGAGGAGGTATTTTGGTGTAGTTTAGAAGGGACCGATTCATTTTGATTGATACAATGGGCGATTGCGGGATTTGGTAAGTTAGAGAAGACAAGGTTCGGCGTAACCCTGTTAGAGTAAGAAGCTTGGAGGGCTTAGGTGCACTGGGTAGATTAGGCTTAGGCTTGGAGGGTCTTCTACTATTCATGTGCCCTAACTTTATTCTCTAGTGGATTATTGACTGCTTGGAGAGCGGCGGAGAAGTTTTTCGCTAAGGACTTCGGTTTCTTCTTCGATAATACATCACTGTGTTGTCTTTGTATTTGCATCTCTCTTCTCTTAATCTTTGCCTTTTAATTACTACTGTGGTTGTGATTAATTTCAGTTTAGATTGTTTTACGTATTCTCTTTTAGCTTATTTTCATATTTCGCACATACATTGTTTGATTATAAGCTTGTATCGGTAATTTGTGAATTGGGGATCTAAACGTTCATAGGTGTTTTACACACTATTTGAACATTCAATTGGTATTAGAGCAGGTGCACTTGTTGTGGTTTAATTACCTGAGTGCGATCCTTGACCCATTGTGTTTATTTGTCATGGATAGTGCTTTGTATGCTTCTGTGCATGTTTTGCATGTTAATGAATGTAACATGCTACGTGTTTGTGAAAATGCCTCTATGAGTGATAATCTTCATTATTGTGATGCTTTGTTACATGAATCTTTGGGTGTTGTTGATATTCCTAACATCAAACTCTTGAAGAAAAATGCTAAGAAGTTTTAAAATAACTTGAGCAAGTTATTTTGTGAATTGGGGGTCTAAGCTATAGAAGACAAGGTTCGGCGTAACTCTGTTGGAGCAAGAAGATTGGAGGGCTTAGGTGCACTAGGTAAATTAGGCTTGGAGGGTCTTTTGCTATTCATATATCCCGACTTCATTCTCTAGTGGATTATTGATCGCTTGGAAGGCGGCAGAGAGGTTTTTCATCAAGTACTTCGGTTTCTTCTTCGATAACACATCGCCATGTTATCTTTGTTTTTGCATCTCTCTTCCTTTACTCTTTACCTTTTAATTACTACTGTGATTGTATTTAATTATGGTTTAGAGTGTGTTACCAATTTGGATATAGCTTATATTTCATTTTTAGCACATATATTATTTGATTATAAGCTCGAGTTGGTATTTTTGTATTTGGGGGTCTAAACGTTCATAGGTGTTTTATACACTATTTAAAATTTCAATTGGTATCAGAGCAAGTACACTTATTATGGTTTAAATATCTAAGTGTGATCCTTGACTCCTTCTGTTTATTTGCCATGGATAGTGCTTTGTATGCCTTTATGCATGTTTTGGATGTTGATAAATGTAACATGCCACGTGTTTGTGAAAATGCTTCTATAAGTGATAATCCTCATGATTTTGATGCTTTGTTACATGAATCTTTGGGTATTGTTGATATTCCTAACATCAAACTCTTGAAGAAAATGCTAAGAAGTTTCAAAAGAACTCGAGCAAGTTATTTTGTGAAAATGATGATTTGATTGCTAAGCTCAATGAATCTAACAAATTGGTTGAGATATATAAGAAACTTGCTGAAAATTCTCTTAAAAAGCTGAAAATTTTTGAATGTTTGAATATGGACTTGGATGCTAAACTTGTTTTGTCTAACAAACTTGTTGATGAGCAAAAATGTGAAAATGAATCTTTTAAGATAAATGCTAAGTGTTTGATTGCTGAACCTATTGCTAAAAAGGATGAAAATATTTGTTGCAATCATGTTGTGGTACCTGTTTTTGTGTCTATTATGAGTTCTACCTCTAAAGACAAATCGGTGTACATTCCTCCACATAAAAAGAAACCAAAAAGTGGAGAGAAAGGCCCTTAAGCCTAAGCCACTGTTTAGGTTCCATCCTAGGGAATTGAGTGGATTTAAGATTGTTCCTACTTGCTACCATTGTTGTGTGATTGGTCATATAAGACCTCAATGTCCAAAGTTAAAGAGAGAACAAACTCATGTTACTAGATCCCTTCCTAAAAGGCCTAATGGATTTAAACATATTGTTTGTCGCCATTGTGGTGCCCTTAGTCATCGTAGACCTCATTGTTCTAAGTTTCAAGCTCTTAAAAGAATTAAAAAAAAAAGATAAATTTGAGCTTTTTGAAAGTTGTGCTATGAAAGCAAAATCGATTTTGGGGGAAAATGGTAAGTTGTTGAAGAAAGTTTTTGATGTTCTTACCTCCTTGTCTATGTGCATCTCTGGTTCTCATTCTTTCAAACCTCGTCTCACTTCTCATAAGACACTCATTCCAAACAATTGTTCCGTTTGAATGAGGAAGGGGTCCTTTAGTTGAGTTTTTTCTCTTTTGATCCTTGATCTAATTCTTTCGATCTTTGTTGGACCTTTCATGCATTGAATGTCATATCTTCATGCATTTTGTGCATCTTGCATTTCCATTATATGCATTGTTTTTCTTTTGATCTTACTTTTATGTGTTAGTTTTGTGTGTGTAAAAAATCCAAAACCACATAAAAAGTGAAAATTTCAAAAAGTTTGATCTTATATGTTTGAGCACATATCACATGTGAGTTTAGCCTAGTACCTTCGTACTAATGGTGCAGTGCATTTAGGAGCTTAACTTGTTATGTATGCACATCTATCTTTGTGGGAAAAATCTTGACATCTATGTGTGATTATTGTAAATTGATCTTCGAGCTTGTCATGAATGATAAGTCAATAGTCATGTTTGTTTTGATACATGCGTAGACTTGTGCCTATATCTCTTCCCACTCATTGTTTTTGCTTAAAGAGCTCAACCAATGTTAAATCTCAAAAAGAGATAAATAAGCTGCAAAAGCCATCGCACATACTAGTATTCGACTAGGAAAAAAAGGAAAGCGACTTGTATTGAAAATGTATGGTGCCCAAAATCCAAAGGCTTGTTCATCAAATTGAAATATCAAAAATTTCAGGCATTGATCTCAAAAAGAGATGTAAAGATAAAAAACTATCAAATGTTATGAATTGTAAAGAAGTCAAATGAAAAGTTTCAAAGATATGTAATCATTTTCTTGTGGGAGGTCATATATGTTCATTTCTATAATTAAGATAAACCACTTGACTTAGTACTAGTTGTGTATGACTTGATTGAATTGATCATTGAAACTTCACTTTAGACTAAAGACTATTCCACATTTGATATACACACACAACACACATGCCTAATGTTCAATGAATGCCTTATTCATTTGTTCGATTGTACATGTTTAAATGTGATGTGTGTGTGCTCAACTATATATGGATCAATCCAAAAAGATTTTTGATCGTTTTATATGTATTTGGAAGTGATTTTTATTACTCTTTGTGTTCATATTTAGTGCTTACTTTATTTTTTATTGTTTAAACATGTTCTGTGTTGAAAAACAAGTGTCAGAGTTTTTTGCAACTCACTCGCGACTCGCGAAAATTTTTGTGACTCATCTCGCGACTCGCGACTCGTACAACGCAAGTCGCAAGTTCATCCAGAAGCTTTCGCGACTCACTCACGACTTATTTTGCAACTCGCCGGTCACGAATCGCCCAAAAACAGCTTTTTAAAGTGTTTTTCAAGGGAAACCTGTTTTAAACCTCTCCCATCCTCTCTTAAACTCCTGATTCAATATTTTTGCATCAAAACCCAATCAATTTGAATGGTTTTTCATTCCATTAACAACTCTAAGGTATCTTTAAACTCTTTTCATTGATTTGGATCCTTGGATTATGTTTTGGAGAGTTTTGTGCTCTTGGTTGGGATTTTCATCATAGGGGTTGGGAAAACTTAATTTTTATCAAATTTTTGTATGCAATTGGTTTCTTTTATTGATTTGTGTAAGGTTGAATTTATTCAATCATTTTGTTGGCTTTATACCGTGCCAAATTTTCTTGTAATTCAGCATTTAAAAACTCTGTATTTAGGTGGGAATCATGTAAGGGTAGTGTGTAAGAAAGTGTGAAGAAAAGATTAAGAGTGTGCACTCAAGAAGAGCCTCGCGACTGGATCTCGCGACTAGTAAGTCGCCAAAGGTGGCACATGTATGAAGCATTCAGGGAGAGCTGAAGGGTCACGCCAGCTGTTGCACTACATAACAAAACCTCCAGTCTGGTTAGACAGTTAGCTCACAACTTAAACTTGCACTCGTTCCAGTCTTAAGCTCGAGTCGCCAGAATGCCCTGTTTGGTTGTAATTGACTCTTCGCATTCCTCATACACCCTACTATAAATACCCTTATACCCATGAAATGTAGAGAGCTTCTAAAGAGAATTATTGAGAGAGAAACCCTAGAGAAAAACAAGATTGACTCATCCACAATCTTCATCCTTTGATTCTCCAAATTCTTCTACTCTCACCCTTTCCATTGATATATCCTTGAGAGGTATATTAGCCAAATCCTTATCTCACCATATCCATATATGTGAGGAGGTATTTTGGTGCTTGGGAAGTAGTTTAGAAGGGACCGATTCATTTTGGTTGATGCAATGGGCGATTATGGGATCCAGTAAGCTAGAGAAGACAAGGTTCGGCGTAACCCTGTTAGAGCAAGAAGCTTGGAGGGCTTAGGTGCACTGGGTAAATTAGGCTTGGAGGGTCTTTTACTATTCATGTATCCCAACTTTATTCTCTAGTGGATTATTGACCGCTTGGAGAACGGCGGAGAGGTTTTTCGCCAAGGACTAAAGTTTTTTGTCGAGGACTTCGGTTTCTTCATCGATAACACATCGCTGTGTTGTCTTTGTATTTGCATCTCTCTTCCCTTAATCTTTTCCTTTTAAGTACTACTGTTGTTGTGATTAATTTCGGTTTAGATTGTTTTACCAATTCTGTTTTAGTTTATTTTCATATTTCGCACATACATTGTTTGATTATAAGCTTGTGTTGGTAATTTGTGAATTGGGGGTCTAAATGTTCATAGGTGTTTTACACACTATTTGAACATTCAATTGGTATTAGAGCAGGTGCACTTGTTGTGGTTTAATTACCTGAGTGCGATCCTTGACCCCATTTGAGATAGATCGATTCAATTTTTGAATGATCCTTCATATTTTGATGGAAGCAACTATGCATTTTGGAAAGTCTGTATGAGGGAATTCCTATGTTCAATTGATGAGACTATTTAAGATGCTGTAGGTATAAGGTGGACTAGGCCGGAGGCTGCCAAATCCACATGGGATAAGGCTGCCCTCACGGCAGCTAATGCAAATAGAAAGGCACTAAATGCTATTTTATGTGGTGTATCTCCAGATGAGTTTCACAGGATATCTCATGTTACAATTGTCAAGGAGGCATGGCAAATATTGGAGACCACATATGAAGGCACTAAGAAGGTGAAGGATACTAAGTTGCAGATGCTAACCACTCGAATTGAAGAGCTGAAAATGAGTGAAGACAAGTCATTTGACTCATTCTATGGCAAGCTGAATGAGGTGGTTATTGGCAAGTTCAACTTGGGTGAAAAGACAGAGGACTTAAAGATAGTCAGGAAAATCCTTCGATTATTGCCGAAGAACTTCTGTGCAAAGGTTACAACAGTTAAAGAGAGCAAGGACCTTGATGATATCAAAGTTCAAGAGCTAATTGGCTCACTTCAAACTTATGAGCTATCATTGCCATCACAAAGGAAGAGCAAATCCCTTGCTTTTAAGATGATTAATGAGAGGGTAGAAGCTCACGACTCATTAGATGATGATGAGATCGAGAAAGATGTAGCATATCTGGTGAAGAATTTTCGGAAGTTCTTGAAGTTCAAGAAGAATGAAAAATTTGCTGAGAAGGGAAAGTTCCCAAGTTTCGGAAAGGAGAAAAAGGACTTCAAGAGGAAAGATGGGAAGGAGTCTCAATCCTCTCAAGGAATCAAATGCTTCAAATGCAACGATCATGGACATCTCAAGAAAGAGTGTCCCAACTATTTGAGAAGGAAGGGTAAAATGTATGCCACTACTCTTAGTGATACCGATTCCTTTAATTCAGATTCAGATGAAAGCTATGATAGAGAGGGAAACTTCTCTGCATTCATGACCATTGCTCTTGTGGAATCTTCGGATGATTTGAGTGTGCCAAAGTAGAGTGGGTAGGTGATTCAAGCTAATGCTAAAGTAAAGCGGGTCTCCTCTAAGAAGCTTGATGAAGTGCTTGCTCATCAAAAACCTTTCTCCGACAAAAGTGGATTGGGATACATCGAAGAGAGCAATTCAAGTGTCAAAGTGTCCAAGGATATGAAAATTGTGAAAGCTAAGGAACCAATAGTAGAAACTTCAGTTTTTAAGAAAGTGAAGCCAGAAAAGAAGCGGAATGTGACTAACCAACGGTTTTTTACTAAACCTCCTAACCAATTAGTGGTAAAACCTAAGGGTAAAGGGAAATCACTCCCAAAGTCACAAAGATGTTCGAGAACTTAACATTTCTGCCATCATTGTGGAATTCAAGGACACACCAGACCCAATTGTCATAAGCTTTAAGCATTGAAGAATTCAAGTGATCAAAGGTCGAGAGGACCAAGACATGGCAAAGAGAGTTGGACTACTGAGCAATCAAAAGGCCAAGAAGGTGATCCCGGAACGAGGGATGTGATGAAGATGATTGATGCTTTCACCACTTGTTTGACAAGCTTCACCAAAAGGTTTGAAAGTTAGAACAATGGTACCCAATCCTCTAGGGATATCACCCCAAACACAAGTGTCGTGTGGGTGAAGAAGGGTATGCATGCATAAGCATTTCAACATGTCCATGCATTAATACTTCCTATGTTATGTGACTTTGATTGGTTGAGTGCTTTGTGTTATCGTTTTAGTATGTGTTGAAAATTTTTGTTTGTTTGTATTGCTTTGAATGTTTTTACATTTTTTTTTATCAAACTTAAATTGTTTTTTTGTCAAAAATCCAAAAACACATAAAAAGTAAAATTCAAAAAGTTTGATCGGAATTATTATGCATTGTCACAAGCATGTTTTGCCTTGTACCTTTGTACTAATGGCTTTGTGCATTTACGAGTATAGCTTGTTCTTTATGCACTCATATCATTGTGGGAAAAATCTTGACATCTATTTGACTATTGTAAATAGATCTTCTAACTTGTCATGAATGATTAGTTAATGGTTTTGTTTATCTTGAAACTTGCATAGACTTGTGCCTATATATCTTCCCACTCTTTTATTTTTTATTTTTTGCTTAAAGAGCTCAACAAATGTAAATCTCAAAATGAAAAGAGATAATGAGCTGCAAAAGTCGTCGCACATACTAGTATTTGACTAGGAAAAAGGGAAAGCGACTTTTATGAAAAATGTATGACGCCTAAAAAGTCAAAGGCTTGTTCATCAAATTGAAATATGAAAAATTTCTGGCATCGATCCAAAATGAGATGTATTGATTCAAAAAGATCAAATGATATGATGTGTATGAAGCCAAATGAAAAGCATCAAAATTATGCAATCAAGTTTTGTGGGAGGTCATATATGCATATTTCTATAATTGAGATATATCACTTTTCCTAGTGCTAATTGTGTATGTCTTAGTTGAATTGATTATTGAAGTTTCACATTAGATTAAGGACTATCTCATCTTTGGTACCCACGCACATCACACATGTCTATATTCAATGAATGCCTTATTCATTTGTGTGATTGTACTTGATTAAATATGTTGCACATGCTCAATTATATGTTAATTAAACACAAAAAGATTTTTGAGTGTTTTAATTTTTTTTGGAAAGTGTTTTTACTTTGAAAAATGTCAAAAATTTCAAAAAAAAAAAAAAAAAACCTGTGCAACCCTGTTTTGGTGACTTGCCTCACAGGTCAAGCCAGTTGCATGCCCTAGTCATGAGCTTACACAGAAGGTATTCACGACTCTTTGGCGGGTCAATATCCCAGTCGCGAAAAAGACTTAGAATATTTTGCAAAAATCTGGGTTTTTAGATTTCTCGCGACTCAGTTTGGCAACTTGTTCGCAAGTGGAAGCTCCAGTCGTGAGGTGTATTAAGAAACTTTCGCGAAAAACACTTAGACAAATTTTTCAAATTTTGTCTCCAGGGTTTTTGGCGACTTGGTATGGTAACTTGTTCGCGACTGATTTCAGTCACGAAAATCGCGTGTTTTGCACAATGAGGGTTATTTTCAGGGCAATTTTCAAAAACTTTTCAGTTTTCCCTCGTTTATTGTGACTATTCATTGTCTCCCTCTTCACAAACTCACTGTGTTCTCACAAAAATCCTCCATTTTCTTCATCATCTCTTCATCAATCTTCAAGAAAAGGAATGGGCTCTTTACTTTTCTCAAAGTATTTCATGTTTATAACACTAAAATTCTTGAATTTTGAGGTTTTGTTCAGTTTTGAAAAATATGATGTTCGAATATGGTTTGGGTATATTTTTGTTGAGTTTGTTTTATGGGTTTTGTTGATCTTGGTTGTATGATGCTTATTTCACATGTTTTCACGCTTACTTCTCATTTTTGAGTTGTATTTTTTTGTTGGTATTGTGTTGTGTATATCATACCCATGGTAAAATGTCTTATAGGCATTTTCTTGTGTTCTTGAGGATTTCAAGGAATACAATGGTTATAGGGAGTTCATGGTTTTCAATGTTTAGGAATATCATCTCTGGTTATGTGCTTTGCAAAACATGCTCTTGCTTTTACATGATGATATTTGCTCACACACACATAATGTGATATGTTTGGGGGCCTTAATGATAAAACTCTATTGAGCATTGAGGCTTTGTGTTTTCTCATGTCAAGCAGTCCAATTGAGTGTTGACATGTGTCATCTTGAAAATTAAGACATTTCGGCCAATCAAATAATGCCATGTGTCTTGGAGAAAAAGTCTTCAAGCTCCTGCATTCAGGTTGTGACAAGAGTCACCAATTAAATTCTATCATGTGTCGCTTAACTACCCCCAAACTCCTATAAATAGAAGCCCCATGCATTTCTAGACACCAAGATGTCAAGGAGGACATCCACACCACAAGCAAAATCAAGACGATTTAGAAGTACAAAACCTTGTAATTCAATTGATTGACACCTTTTAGTGTTTCTAAGATATTCAAGGTTCAAATGTCTCATCTCTATTGTAATTATCGAATTATCTGGAAAAATAAAAAGCATGCGTAGGGATGTATGTTTGCAAGTGTATGAGGTTATATATGTTATCAAAAATTTCACATTTTTGCAAGTAAAATTTTGGCTCCTTCTCACATGAATAAAAAATGTGACCGTAAATTTAATTAATGGAACCCATAATTCATGTATGATGAGGGAGTACCTCACTAGGAGTATTGGATATTGTCCTCAATACTTTGAAATTAATAATTTACAACATTTCCAAATAAAATTATAGTTCCAAATCAAGTTATAGAGCTAGGGGCAACAAAATGGGCTAAATTCATTCACAATAAAAAGGGAAAATTATATTTTACCACCCTAAACTATACTCCTGATTACACTTTGTACCCTAAACTTTTCGAATGCACGTTTTGTACCATAAATTATGACCATTGTTAAACTTTGCAACTTGACATTAAGTGTGTCGTACTTGGATGGAAAATTATGACATCTCATGAAAAGACTCAATTGTGCCTCTTCTCAATCCCTAAAAACAAAAGAGAAACTACCCTTTATTATCCTAAACAATATTTTCGATTACACTTTGCACCCTAAACATTAGATTTCTATCCAAGTTAATAGCAAACATGATGTTGAGGTGTAGAGTATAACAAGGGTCATAGTTTAGGGTGCAAAACATGCATTCAAAAAATGTAGGGTGCAAATTGTAATATAGGGTATAGTTTAGAGTGGTAAAATGTAATTTCTCCCAATAAAAATGATGTCTTCGCAACAAAATAAAGCAATTTTGCTTCATTGGAATTGTTGGGAAAAGAATATTTGAACCCTGTATGTCTTCATTTGATATATCAAGAAATGTCAACTAATTGAGCTACAAAGCTCGGGCGGCACATGCACGCGAGCGCACATACACTTATATAGAGCCGGTGGATTAGTCACTTTAATGCATTTTGCATACATATTCCATGGTTCATGGTACAAACGTATCAACAACAATGTATTTTGCATAATAATTAATAAAAAAAATTATGTTTTACATATAAAGATTATAATGATAAATTCATTCAGCATAAAAATTATCCATCATTTTATCTAATATACATGTCCATCAAGTGCAATATAAGTATATTATAATACATCACTTGAACTTAACTAAAAAGGAGTGAGAAACATGAAATAAGTACATGAGAAGTTCTGAAATACAAATGTATTATTATGTAATTTTCCATATTTGCATAGATAGAACTACTTACCGTAAACCTTTTGTTTAGTATAACTACCTAGCTAGGGCAGCAATATCTGATTGAAGCTCCATAGAGGACACTATGAATGGAGTGCTTGAAGTTGTCTCATTGGCCTCAATTGCCAGTGTTTGGCTTCTTCCATGAGCTATCTCCAGATCCAAACATTCCTTTAACTCTACCAATACTTGACTCATGTCTGGCCTTTGGATTGCAGGTGATGGTATGCATGACATAGCTATCTCCACAGCTTTCCAGGCAGAATTGGTGTAGAATTCTCCTTGTAACCTTGGATCAACTATGCTTCCAATATCCCCTCTTTTAATTATAGGATAAACCCAATCAAGTATGTGAGTGTTTTTTTCACACCCTTTCATTATTGCTGGGCGACCAGTGATTAGTTCAAATAAAACGATACCGAAACTATAAACATCACTTTTCTTGTTTAAGTTTCCAGATGTTTGAGATCTGTATGTAAAAAGCAAGTGGCTTTTGTTGTGGTTAAAGATAGAATAATCAAATAAAGCAAGTAGTTCATATACAAAGATGCTGATAAGCTACGAAACGAAATAACTAGTTGAACTAAAAAAGTTTTTAAAGAAGTACTTGGAGAATCAAAACGATATTGACTACCAACTAAGGGGACTTATGGGTTCTAGTTAACTCAGCTGGTAAAGTCTCTAATGGTTAAATAAGAAATTTGGAGTTCAATCCTCGCCTACACCAAAAACTGATTGGTGTCTTGGTTTGATGATAAAGAGCTATCATCAGGAGCGGATACTATATGTTAAAACTCTCTAAAAAAAAGACTAAGGGGACTTGGTGGTTAAATAAGGATGTTCAAACAATAGAGAGAGAGAGAGAGAGAGAGAGAGAGAGAGAGAGAGAGAGAGAGAGAGAAGCCTATCTAATTGTAGTGATAATATTGCTTATATAAATTATAAAAAGGGGAATAAGGGAGCTAAAATTGTGGCATAAGATGCTAGAATTAAGGCTTTCAATGAATTATATAGTAAGTTGGGAATGAAAGATGGATACATAATAGCATCTTTAAAATTTACTTCAATGGTACCAAGTGTATAAAGATGAAGATCAAGGAGAGTTAATAAAGGAAGAGGAAATTAAAGAGAAATGAAAAAGTTATTTTCATAACCTTTTTTAATGGAAACCATAAAAAAATTAAATAGACTGTGTAAATTAATGGAGGATAAAAACTATAAGTTTGTTTGATGAATTCTGATGGACAAGGTAAATAATGCATAGAGGAGGATAAAAACATGAAAAACATGCAAAATAGAATTATTAGATGAAACTGGACGTGTAGTCAATGCCAAGTTGAAAATTTGGAAGAATGGTTTGGACTCTAAAAGATTTAGGTTAAGAAGAAATAAAACATAGTAAATGGAGTGTAAGTTTTGTAAAAGTAAAAATAAAAATGAAGAGGTTGTAAAATTTGATGGTCTAGAAATACCAAAAAATGAATATTTTTGATATATTGGATCAACAATTCATAATGATTGGAATCAGAGAAGATATAAATCATAGAATAAGAGCATGGTGGAGCACTTGGAATGTGCAAAAGAAATATTGCATGGTTGTAGAATGCCTATTAAGTTAAAGAGAAAATATTTATAACCATTATAAGACCAACTATATGGTTTTGAATGTGCCTTCAAAAGCAACATATTCGTAAAATGAATATGGTTGAAATGAGACTTTTAAAGTAAATAAGTGAAAATCCAAGATATTTTTTTTATATAAAATGAAGAAATTTGTTTAAAGATGGGGGTGGCTCCTATTAATTAAAAGATGAGGTAAAGTTACTTGGGTTGGCTCAGTTATGTTTGTGGAAAAGCAATTAATGCACCGAAATATAGTGATTTGATTCAAACAAAGAGAATACAAAGAGAGAAGAAAACTTAAAATAACTTTGATACTTGATAAAGATAGTAAACAATGACATGTTAAGTAAGGAGTTGACAAATTGATTTTGGATAAGAAAGAACAAAAAATAAGAATATAGATGATTGACTCTAATTAGTTACAAATTCATGACCAATCCAAATATTTTGGGATTAAGTGTTAAAGAGTATAATATTTCTTTTCAAATAGATCTCTTGAAAAGTTTAGACTTTATTATTATTTTTTAAATTTGATGAAAATCCTAATTGCTAGGAGTGTTTATTATTAATAATTAGGGGAAATATTGCTCAACTTTTGATTTAGGAAGAAATTACAACTACAACAAAGTTAAGAGAGCAAAGTACAGTGAACCCTTTTTTTTTTTTTTTTTTCCTTTTTTGCATTAAGGGTAAAAGATATGGAAGCAATGACAAATTTCAATATAATAAGGCTTATTGTGTTGTCTATTAGAAATTATGTATCCAATGCCTAAATATATTCTAATTAATTGTGCTAAAAGTACATAAAATTCATTAAGTCTTGAAACTTACTCAGGATCGAGATACCCAAGAGTACCAGCAGGATTGGTGGAGACATGAGAGTCGTTTTCAGTTGCAAAAGCCCTGGACAACCCAAAATCAGCTATCTTTGCTTCCATGTTTTCATTTAATAAGATGTTGGATGTCTTCAAATCTCTATGAATTATAGGTGGCTTGCAACCATTATGTAGATACTCCAACCCTACAACTTCAATAGTGAGCAATTTCTATGCAAACAAAGAAGGGTTTGGTTAATGGGTTCCCTTAAGGCATTTGTTAATGGACCTTTTTATGAAAGTTTTAATACCAATTTCATGGAAAATATAAAAAAGTTGTCAAAAGCTCAATTTTTTTTCTTTTCCCATAAGGCACCCATTAACTTTTCCTAACAAAGAAACAAATATTGAAAAGGAATAATGATGTGATTGATCTATTTCTAACCATGTGCTGCATCCACCGCAATCTGAAGTCTCTGATTCCAATTCAAGACAATATTTGTATTGGTCACTGCGGCCAAAATGTATAAATTATCTCTTCGGCAGAGGTTGTTATAGAAGACAACCCGGTTTTGCGATCACATTAGAATATAATTATAATTATAAAATTATCAAAAAACACATATTTTATTATTCTTTTTCAACATTTTGCTTTTAGTAATATTAACAACATAACATTTTTTCACAACCTTATTTCTCACGGTTAGCTTGGCTTGTTGTGATTGGAATGAAATAACTTTTACCTAGGCCATTATCAACACCATATTTAATATATGCACCAATACTGGCATTTTTAATATATATATATATATATACACACACACACATATATACACAAACATATATATATATATATATATATATATATAAAAGAAAAATATTGTGTCCTTAGGCTTATTTTCACTTTTATTACATTATTTATTCCTCATCCCACACCCTCTTTTCTTTATTCCATCAATTAGTCCTACATCTCAAATCAAATCAGGGTATCCTGGAAGGATCTTCTAGTCCTTCGATGAATTTTAATCTTTTCAAACTTCTCCCCCGCAAAAAGAGGGGGAAATTGCACTTCTCCCTAAAATATGGTGTAGTTGTAGTGACTCCTATACATTAAAAATGAGGAAAATTATACTTTACCATCCTAAACTATATCCTAAATTACACTTTGCACCCTAAACTTTTCGAGTGCACATTTTGCATTCTAAACTATGACTCTTGTTACACTTTTCACCTTGACGTTAAATTTGCCATTAACTTGGATGGAAATATAAAGTTTAGGGTGCAAAATGTAATCAAAAGTATAATTTAGAGTAGTAAAGTATAATTCTTCTTTGTTTTTAATGGATTGAGAAGAGGGCCATTGAGCCATTTCACATGATGTCATACTTTTCCATCCAAGTAATCGACAAACTTAATGTCAGGGTGCAAAGTGTAACAAGGGTAACAGTTTAGAGTGCAAAATGTGCATTCAAAAAGTTTAGAGTACAAAATGTAATCTGTGGTATAATTTAGGGTGATAAAGTGTAATTTCGCCTTTAAAAATGAATTGTGTCATACTTTAACAATTGGCATTAAGAACTATTCCCCCCTTCTGTTAGGATTCCTGTCAAATATATATATAATAATAGGTGAAGTTGAGAAAAACTCAAATTAGAATTTCAAATTGGAGTTCCAATTTTGCACCATGTATCCTAAATTATTTATTTTTAAAGAGTTTTATTTCTTAATTTTATTATCAAATGTGAGACTACATCATAAATATTCATCCAAGTGAGTTATTAAGTACAAAAACTAAAGAGTCTAGAATAAATGAATCGTATTAAAAAAAAAAGTGCTTCACAATAATAATAATAATAATAATAAATGGACAATTTACATTTTATACCTAATAATATCCTTACAAAATTTTTTAAAGAGTTAACAAAATATAAAAATAACTATCAATAGTATTTAAATTAAATATATAGGAATTATATTATACATCTTATTGTATATATTTAAGAGTATCCATGCATATGTAGGGAATTACAAGCTAGTTCATTATCAAATTTCTTCTCGTTAAGGTTTTTTTTTTTTTAATGGAAAATTCAAATTTCTGTTTGTCACATTTTTTTTAGAAAATTCACTTTTGCATTGAATTTGACAAATCCTAAAGTGCTTATTACTTACAAACAACTAGAGGGGGGGACATTGCAATTGCGCCATATTAACTATAATTAACCGGCCCCCCACTCCAAAAATAAATAAATAAATAAAATTAAAAAAAAAAAAGAAAAAGAATTAGGTTTTAACATTGGTGCATTGCAAAAAACAAGATTTTTTTTTCATCTGCTTACAACTAGGTGATTTATACTCAAATTTTCCATCACGGGAGAAACGGGGATTGTCATTGCACCACAATACTCTTGACCACCAAAGACAAGACCTTAATAGATTTTTATTGGGTGTTGTCATTGTCTTTCAAATTATGAGCAAGCAATGTCTAATGTGGAGTGTGACACTACCTGCAGGGTTTAGCTAGATATACTTTATTGGTGGCCACCATCAATGAACTTGAAATGTGGAAGTCTTTCCCTAGACTAATATGCTTTGTTAAAATTTAAGTGTAGTATTTTAGATGCAATATATTAAGTTTTCAATTGAATTCAAATATTTGGTTATATTGTATTTTATTGGTCAATGCAACCATTTATTTAACTTTAATGAAATAATTTAATGTAATGCACCTAAGGTATAATACTTAAATTTTACAATATACTTTTTTTCCAATTGAATTCAAATATTTGGTTATATTTTAATTTATTGGACACTGCAACCATGTATTTAACTTTAACGGAAGAATTTAATGTAATGCACCTAAAATATTACACTTAAGTTTTACCATATACTTTTTAATTTGATAAGTTAACATACATTGAGTAATAAATGCATTGCCTCAAATACAATGGCATTATTTATACCTGATAAAGATTGTTGTAGGTTGCCATTGGCCATGTACTCATAAATGAGCGCTTTGTTTTCACTCTCATCACAGTATCCAACGAGAGAGACCAAGTTTTTGTGGTGAACTATCATTAAGAGTTGTGCCTGCATTTATATATAGTTCTCCATTTTAGCTTAATGAAAATATTGTATTTGCATATTTTATGTTATCATACTTCTAATACAAGATGAAATTTCACATAATTACAAAGAGAATCTTGCACTCTTATATATATCTAACCTCTGCTCGAAATTCCTTATAGCCTTGCTTTGATGATGCAGAAAGCAACTTAACAGCAACTTGAGTTTCATCTTTCAGAATGCCCAAGTATACTTTTCCAAATCCTCCTTCTCCAATAATGGTCTTAAAGTTATCAGTTATTCGCACAACCTCAGAGTAGTTATATTGTCGATTCTTTATTTTGAAGTTGGATCTTGAAGCTCCCTCTACAGTAAGGGAAATCACATCATATGTAACACCTCCCAAAAAAGGAATTTTTGCATGGTTTTGAAAAACAGACTATTTAAATTTTTGAATTAAATTTTTGAACATTTTTATACCATTAGGCCATGCATGGCCTAATAATTTTTGAACACTTTTTAATATAAAATTGAAAGGTCCATGTGTGAAATTTTCATACCCAATCACATGGGTGAGGTGATCTATGGTTTTTCCAGTTTTAATTCAAAAGGATTTTCTCTTAAATTGGGGTTCTAGTGCATTGTCCTTTTCAAAATAGATATCACCAATGTAAAATTAGCAGTTATTATTGACTTATAGCATGTTTAACCACGGTTAGTTAAATCTCTATTGTGTTTACAATAAGAACCATACTCCTAGTCTCCTACTAGGGATTTTTTTTTTTTTTTTTTAAAGCAAAACCAACTTCATTTAATTAGCAATAGAAATAGAATCCAAATACAATGCTTCTAAAGCTGGTGGTGGGGAATCCTCCAACCAAACAATGTCCTCACTGAGATGCCTAGCAAATAATATATTATATTAAATAATAAAATTGTGGATTTTTGGGTTAGTGATAATATCACTTGATTAGGGTTGTGTAATGTTTTGCCATGTGTCATCCTGGTTTCTAATAAGATATGTTGGGGAGAGAAAACCTTTGAGAAACTCATTTTAGTAGTTAAAATATCATTGTTCAATTATATTATATTAATCACTTACTTTTATCGTTAATATTCAATATGAGATTTCACTCACACTTGTATACCTAACAAGTGTTCTTTGGACACTAACTTGGTGTTAAATTTTTTCAATCATTTTTTGTTTCTATAAGTTAGGAGGTTTCGGTTTATCCTAGAAAAAAAATAATATTATATTGGGCTTTAGGATCTTTAATAAACAATCTCAACTGGGGATGAAGCTATATATGGGCTTGGGGGGAAATGACCCTCCCCTCCCCCCAACCCCCCCCAAAAAAAAGAAGGTACTAATTTTAGCAAATTTGTTCAATAAAATTACATTTTCTCCCCTTAACAATGCCATCAATTCTTTTAAGAGTAATGTTATGGCCACAAACTTTTCTACAATATTTTTATAGTCTGTTGAGGTAACAAATTCTTATTGGTTTACATACTTGCATAACTTTTACTTACCAATAATCACTCAGCACATTAGCAATTTGTAAAAATTTTATAGTTTTAGCATTTTCTACCTTTTAAAGGCTATAAAAAAAATATATATTAAATCTAAAGCAAAATATACAAGTCCAAAAAAATTAGGCCAACAACAAAAATTACCAATAATGAAGCTAAAAAAAAATTAAGCCAAATCAACCTATTTTACCTAAAACAAACAACTTAGCCCTTCAAATATTTTTTTTTTTTAAAAGCCTTAGTGGTTAAGCAGTAGAGTCAAAGGTCGGAGTCACTACCCACAATGAGCAGTAGAGCCACTCCCCTTAACTCCAACTCCTGGCTTCGTCCCTGATCTCATTATGTGATGTAATAAAGTATAGAACCAACCATGGAGAGTGGTGTTTAATTTAGTGGTCATTGGGCATACTCCCAAATGGTATGGGAGTTAGATGTCCCAATTTGAATCTCACAATGGGGAGTATTTGGGAAAAACCTCACACCCCTAGCTCAATACTCACTTGTGGCGATGAGATAACAACTATGGCTCACTAGTTCCGATGCTTACCAGCCCAAACCCAATGAGTAGAATTTTATTATGGTAATACCCAAATAGGGAATTCACTCTATTTCCTATCCTTTATATTTTATCCAAAGAAAAATATATATAGAACCAAATAAAAGAAAGACATACCTCGTCTTTTTCTTTTATAGATAGAAACGGCACAAAAAATCAACAGCAAGAGGACCAAAACTACCATTGACGTTGCAACAAGTGCAACAATAAGCTCCCTTTTCGGTTTCTTCTTCTCCTTCGTACATGGAACTGAGAGACAAAGATCTGGCTTTTCGCCAAAACTTGCATATACGAAACATGCCATGGTAATTATATTTTTGAAAGATCAGTGATACTTTCATATATTGAATTAAATTGGAAATATAAATGAAATTGGATTTATGAAACAAATAAACATAGAACCTCTGTAGTGTTTTTGCATGGAAAAAAAATGGGGGGGAGGGGGGGACAGGACAACTTGAAATTTGAACTAAAAAGTAAAGAAAAATGAACTAATATAAGAGGAAGAAAAACTAACATGAAGACCAATGATCCATCCCTAGACTTTTGTATAAGATCCTCTGGAACTGAACCATTGAGCTGGTTTCCACTTAAATTACTGCAAATATATTGTAAAATAAAATTTCATTTCCAACCCCTAAATTGAATTTTATAATGTCAAGCTTAGAGCTCAATAACTTACAGGGTCTTCAAATTTGGCAATTGTGCTAAAAATTTTGGTACGTTCCCAGTCAATTCATTGTATGATAGATCCCTGTAATTGACCAAAGAGAAAGAAAGATTTTAACATTTAAAAATAACTTTGGGTAAATATATCACTGGATGTGAAGCTAAACTATTTGCTTTTGTCCTAGATGACAACCTCACATTTAACTATAGTGCTAAAGCTTAAAGCTTTCTCAGTTTCTCCTCAATCAAAAGTATGTTACAAGATGGTCTTAAGAGACATGCCTTTCATATTTGTGAATCACATACATGTGAATCCAACGTATGTTAAGAGAAAGTGGTCTCATGAGATAGCATCTCATATGATACATTCTCGACAACAATATGTTTTGTTTTGTTTGTTTGTTTGTGTTTGATTTTTTTTTTTTTTTTTTTTTTGAGAATCAACAACAATACATTTAGTTACAGGACATGCACATAGCATTTAATATTTTGTCCTCCACAACACTAATCACATTTATTGCGGTGGAGAGAGATTCCTAGAAAGAATCCACTTAATGACTCTATTCATATTTCATATGCATGTAGGGTATCGCTAGTTTTTCCGACATTTCCCATTCCCATTTTTACTTACAAGTTCTGCAACGCTGTGAGGTTAGAGAGTGAAAATGGTATCTCCCCTGTCAGTTTGCTTGAGCTCAAATTCCTGCAAGTAATTTATCAAAGAAGAAGGAGTTGATGCCATTGCCAAAAAGAAAATTTTGCAAATTATATCATTTAAGTTTGGGATTATTTTAATTTTATCCCTTAAAATTTTAAAGTTTATATATATACCCTGATGTTATATAAAACTTTAATTCAAGTCCTTCCATTAATTACCATTGCTAAGCATTTCCATTTATTACAAAGTTTGACTTTAAATTGGTTTGGAGTTTTCTTTTTCAATCTATTAGTAGCAAATTATAAAGCTATAAATGTGTATTAATTAAATAAGCTAAAATACAAATTGCACCATCTAAGTTTGATTAAAGTTCATTTCAATACTTTAACTTCTAACTTTAGTTTCGTTAAATTGAATCTTCTAACTTTCAAATTTATTTAATTAAGACATTCCTCTAAAAACTGCCATTAAAAAAAAAAAGAAAAAAATTCACTCATGAAAAAAAAAATTTATAAAACTAATAAAAATATTTTATGTGAGAATTTTTTTTCAATTTTTTTTTCATTAGTTAATTGCATAATAAATGGAAATTTTTTAACATAATTGGATAAAGGACTTGAATGAAATAATTTTGAAATTCAAAGGATTCAATAGAACGAAAATAAAGTTTGATGACTAAAATGAATTTTAGTCAAACTTAGACCCCATTTGCATTTTATACATTTAAATGAGTAACATGACTCATTAAAAAAGTCATGAAACCAAAATTTCACATGAATAATCTCTTCAATTGCCATATGATAAGTTGGAGAAAGATGACTCTAAATTGCTTTTGGACCAAACATTTTTCCTATTTTAATGGATTCCAACTCATGGTTTTTTTTGGTTGAAAATAAATATATTTGTTTCAAAATATAGAAAATAAATACATTAAATTTAACTTCCACTAGATATCACTACTATACTTTAGGCTGATTTTAATAGCCTCCCTTAATTGAAATGCAATGTCTTTCTTCTAATATATATATATATATATAAAGAAATTCCATTGGTTTCACATGTTGGAAATGCACTCACAGTGAAATTATCATTGGAGTATCATCTGAATTGCAAGTCAAACCACTCCATGTTAGTTCAATTGGGACACACTGCTTGCCAGTCTTCTCTAGAGATCCTTAATGTTTGTTTGATGTCCATGATAGCAGCAACTGTTGTTTATAAGAAATAGTACTTAAGATTAACAAATTATGATCATTCAGGATAAAAATTGAAAGGAGGGATTAGAATATTTGTTATACAATGTCTTTTTCTTTTTCTATTTTTGTCTTCTATTACCATAACTTTTGTGTTACAATTTTTGCTATAATTCTATTTTTTTTTCCTGACAAAGTTCAGTTACAAATTATAATATCAATTAAATGTTTAAATTTTAATTTTTTTGTAGCATAAAATTATACATATAAAATAAGTTTACAGATCAAACTACTATTTTCTTAACATACATGTCAAATTTTGTCAATAGTATGTACCTTTTTGTTTAAATGTTAACAAAAAAAAAAAATTCATATTTTATGAGAAAGGAATAATTCATATTTTATGAACTTTTTATGAGAAAGGAATAACTCAACATTATGAATTTTATTTCTTAACATTATGAATTTAATCAGATACTATTCTTTCATAAAAAGATTGTATAAAACACAATAGGAGAAATTGTCATACAACGAGAGTTTAGAGACTTCTTTTTATACTAAAAAGAAAAATAAAATTATAAATTTTTTTTTTTTTTGACAAACTTTGTAGTAGTTTTAAATATTCTCATTTTTGACAAACCTATCATTTGTTCGCTCATGAATCCCTCAATTTTTCCATTCAGCTTGTGTTTTGTTTAGCTCAAATAAGAGTATATTTCTGTTAACCTCAAACTTTTAAATACTTTAAAAAGGAAAAAAGAAAGAGAATAATTAGATAAAGGTACATACCATCTCTTGAGTTGGTTGGTTTGCGTAGATCAAACTGAGGAATTACGTTGTAAAGCTCAAACGCGTTAAGGATGGGAGGAAGGTCAGACCCTGTTGTTGCATTAATAACAAAATTAAACTGCCCCCCTTGGAATATTCGATTGAGACATATGGACAATGGCTTTAAGTAGTCAAGAGTTATAGGTTCTGAGGTATAGCTTCCCCCATTCACATCAATAATGAATTCTCTTTTCTTTCCTTGCGTGAGTTTTGCAATTTCAGCAAAGTGAAAGCAAACATAATTTTTTCCGGTGCGATTTGGATTAGAATAACTTAAGGAACGGTAACCACTAGATGGTTTGACGGCAGTTCTCAACACTTCTGATGGTGGTTGATAGCTGTCATTGCTATTTTGTATGTCAATATCTGAGGAGATATTGATCGGAACTGAGTTTGATAACGTACTAAAAGTATACCAGAAGCGATCATAAACATCGTTCTTGTGCCTAGGATAGGACAGGGAAAAGTTGTCACGTTAAAATATCAGAGACAAAAATCCCACATTCTAAAAAGCAGTGTTCAAATTTGACATATTATGAACAATATATATATATATATATATATATAGGGTAAAATATTAGAAACACCCCGGATTTTGAGTTAATACAATAATATCAAGTATTATCACGGCTTTTAAAATATCTAATTTGTTCCTTAGCACAAATGACACTTGACAGTCAAAATTTTCATACTCTAAATTTTTTGCTTCCTTCTAATTTGTTCTGATAGCATAAGTTTCACAATATTTTTATTATGACAATTAAATATGTAAGAGTGGTGATGGAGGTAGGGAGGACCATGCGCGTGCTCAGAGACTCTTCTATTTATTTATTTTTTGTAAAGGTTAATAATATGAATCTATTATAATTTGTGATTACTATATTTTTCAATTACAAAAATACTTAGGGGTGTGATGAATGTTATGACTTAAGCTTTTGTGGGTGAAATAACTTTTTTCATTACACTACTATATATTTTTGTGAATGGAAAATGTAGTAATTCCAAATTATAATGAATTCAAATTATTAATATTTACAAAAAAAAAAAAAAAAAAAAAAAAAAAAGCGCTCAAAGGCTAGTTTATTTTTAAGAATCTAAACGTGGGTTGGGTTTCGACGTGGTATTTGAAGTTTTTTGCATTTGTTTTTAACTTTTAGTTTGTTTAGTAGAGTAGCTATCCGAAACTTTTGTCATTGAATTGAAAGAGGTTATTTATTTATTTATTTTTAATTAAAAAAAATTGAACGTGGGATTTTTTAGGGAAACTTTGAACGTGGTTTTTATTTTTTATCCGAAACCTTTTTTTTTTTTTTAATGGGAGTTATCCGAAAATTTTGTTATACAATTGAAAGTGGTTTTAAAAAAAAGAAAAGAAAAGAATTGAACGTGGTTTTTTTTTTTTTTTTTTTTTGAAAACATTTGAACGTGGGTTTGAACGTGGGTTTTTTTTTTTTTTTTTTTACATGTCTATACCCTACCATTTAAGTTTTACAAACAGGTAAATTTGAGAGTATTTTGGGCATCAAAATTGAGTAATCCAAACAGAGGAAGCACCTTAAATAATAGTGTGTGTGTATATATATATATATATATATATCTCTCTCTCTCTCTCATAGAAAAGCTTCTCTTTTTAAAGATAGTTACAATATGCAACTAACCCCGTAACTCGAACCCTTGTCCTACCAAGACTCCTAAGCACTTTGTGCTTCTATTATTTACTTTTTTACCTTATATAATTCTTTAATTTAGGGAGTATTTAAGAACATATGAGTATTAATGACTCTATTTATTTGTTATTTATTTATTTATTCTTTTCATTTGAAATAGAATTCTACTATAGCCTATCGTAAGTGTCAATATGTGTGAAACTCCCTCTTGGAGACTAGAACCTCGGCCCTTACCCCTCACACCTCATAAGCACTTATACTAATTTTTTTTTTAGAGAGTTTCACAACCTATAGTGTCTACTTCTAATGATAGCTTTTTGTCATCAGACTAAGACACTAATCAGTTTTTGGTGTATAATAATCTAAGTATTAATGACTCACTTTATATTAAAAATTATTATAATAACACTCTTATATATATATATATATATATATCTCTAGAGCTTGCCACATCATTATCATTTAAAAAAAAAATTTTATTTTACCTTTATTATTTAACAATATCAACTTCAACCCGAGGAGGACTAATATTTGACATCAACAGCCAAAGTCCAAACTTAACAAGGAGTGAAACTCTATCTCTCTGACAAGTTCAACTTAAACTCAAATTTAAATGTTGATAATTTATCTCCAAATTTACTAGGTTAATCATAAACACTATAAAAGTAGTGCAAACCCCAATATTTTTTTCTAAAATTGAGTAGAGGTATGAATTCTTCTTCTATTAATTATTTTCTTCTCCTCTACTTTGTTAAAAAATAAAATTATATTTTATGGTTTTTCATGTATTTTTTAAAAAGTGATTTTCGTACATGAACCACCAAACCCTACGCCTGTGACCGTATATGATTTTATTTCATCGTTTTAGGTTTAGACCCGTTAAAATTTAAAACTTTGTGTACTTTTTTCTTTTTCTTATATTTCTCTTTTGAATAGTCATATATTTTTTGAATTGTTTCAATAAATTATTCTTTAATTATATATATTTTTTGGCATTTTGGAAGTTGTAACATATAAATTTGTGTTAGTTTTTGCAATATTTAAACATGTTTAGCAGATTTCAATGACTTTACCATGTATTATTCTTTTGAAGGTAATCAATTTCTCTTTTATATTTCTCTATTGTGTAATCATATACATTTTTTTTTCACAAATTTATAGGAAGTAAATCTTATGATTCTTTAATATTTTTTGGCCTTACAAAGTTTTAACATCTGAATTATTCTTTTGATAGTAACATGCTTTCTCTTATATCACTACACACACACACACATGACTTTACCATGTATTATTCTTTTGAAGGTAATCAATTTCTCTTTTATATTTCTCTATTGTGTAATCATATACATTTTTTTTTTTCACAAATTTATAGGAAGTAAATCTTATGATTCTTTAATATTTTTTGGCCTTTCAAAGTTTTAACATCTGAATTATTCTTTTGATAGTAACAGGCTTTCTCTTACATCACTACACACACACACACACACACACACACACACACAATCTAAATTTGTTAACTTTGAATCTTTTGATTCATTTCAATAGCTATAGCCATGGATTATTCTTTAGCATGTAACCCATTTTTCTCTTATATATCTATTCTTTAATATTTTTTGGTATTTTAGAAGTTTTAATATCTGAATTTTTGAGTTATTCTTTTGTAGTATCTGAAACTTTCTAGCAAATTTTTTGTAAGTTACTACACGTTCAAACAATGCTTTCTTCATTAAATTGCGACACAAATTTGAAGTCATACAAGAGCAAATCATGCAATGGTATAATTTTTTAATCTATTTAAGATTTTATAAAATTATTTTAGTCTACCTCACAAATAGGTAGGTTCCCGTGCATAGCACGGGTTAGCGATTAGTTTAAAGGATTACTATCTTCTTCTTCTTCTTCTTCTTCTTCTTCTTCTTTCCTAATGTTCAATTTGTTTTTTTTCCAAATATAACTCATTCATTTTAGGAGTATTTAGAGCATATGTTCATGAAAATATTTAAGTAAATCTCTTTAGAAAATTTATTTTTATTTCCAAAAAAACTTTACAACTCATTTTCATTTTTGCATGTAGAGTTTTTGATTTAGGGATATATGAATGCATATTTTGTTTCCAGAAAAAATGCTATGAATTTCATGGTAAAATATTTGGGAAATATTCTATCTTTATCATTCATTAATATGTGTATATATATATATATATTTTTTTTTCTTTTAATTTTTATTATTATAATATTTCTCTTATATTACATTGCATAGGTTAAGGCATATTAGAGTGGCATAAAAAAACTTGTCTCCTGGAAATTTTTTTTTAACTCCACCACTTTGTGAGGGAGTGTTTTAGCCAACAATAAATAAATAGAAGCCAAAGATAAAGAAGGAAGAAGGAAGCAGTGACGACTCCAGGAATTTTTTTTAGGGTGTTCCTCAATAAGTATAAATTACACAATCTAATAAAAAAAAATTGTATATTGACAACAACAACAATAAAAAAACACGCAAATACATAAAGTTTACAATTGCCTTTTACGTGGTTTTCTTATCAAATATTTGTCCATAATTCTAGCAAAAGAATAAATAATAAACTATAAGTTCATTTGAAATATTAATAAAATTATTGATTATTGTTATTTAGTTGTTTCATTAATCTGTTTGTCTTTTATAAACTATAATTTATTATATTGTTATTTTATTAATTATAAAATTATTAATTATTGTTTAGCCTAACATAATTTAATTTGTTTGTCTTTTATAATGTATTTTTTTATTATTGTTTAGCCTAACATAATTTAGTTGTTTAATTTGTTTATTAATTATCTTCTATAATTTGTTATGCGTATAATTAATATGTATAATGTAATTAAAAGTTGAGTGTGCCAATCAAGTGATAAACTCAAACCTTAAATTATACCCATGTCAAAACCCAAACCACAAACCAAGGCCCACCCTTTAATTTAATTTTTAATTAATTTTTTTTCCTTTTCCTTTGTTTTCTCCGTCAGGTCTTTTTTTTTTTTTTTTTTGGGGGGGGGGGGGGGGCTGAAATAGTAGAAATATATTAATCAGAAGAAGAAAAAAAAAAAAAAAAAACAAACAAACAAACAAAAGAAAAAACAAAAAGAAACCCGGCCCAGGACTCAAGAGGTTTACAAGCACAGGATGGCCCAGAGAAAACAATGAACCTATAGCTCCAGAAACCTCTAAGGCTCTTTTGTTTTTTTCTTATTTTAACTTATGTGTCATTTTTGCTTTAACCCTCCTTCACAGTTCACACGTATCCTATTTCTTCTAGATTTTTCTGCAGATCTACTTTCCTCTTTTCTTTCTTCTTTTCTTTCTTCGTTCTTATATTTCTTAGTCACAGCTTTTTTCTCTTCAAGCATTGTTTTACACAGCCACCTTACTTCTTTCAACAAGCATCGTTCATCCCTAATAGCACCTCCATGCTCCTCTCTCAAGCCGCCTCTACCCGGCACAACATCTCCTCACCTCCATTACTGATCTATATCTGCTTTGTTTGGATTATAGGTTTATATTTTCATTATTTTGTATGGGAAATCAAGAGTTTTTGTTTTGGCCCAGAATCCGTTTTTGGTTGAGGGTGTTCCTAATTTCGGTTGAGGGTGTTCCTAATTTTTTTTTATGGGTCCGGTTAACGTGTGCCCTAAGGGCACACGTTAAACTTTCTATTTTTGGAAATATTTTCTCGGGAGTTGAAAAAACTGTCATTACCTTTTTAATTCTCGAGAAAATTTTTTCCAGAAATGGAAATTAATGTGTGCCCTAAGGGCACACATTAGTAAAATCCTTTTTTTATAAGGGTAAACAATTTTTTTTTTAATTATTATATATATAAAAAAAAAATTTTCAGGCCAGGGTGTTCCTGGGAACACCCTGGCCAGAACGTGGCGTCGCCACTGGAAGGAAGAGCAGAAGAATTTCCAAATAGTGTTAAGTGACTTTTGTGGGTAGAGAACCATTTGAATATTTTTAAAAGTTTTGATATAGTTAGCTGTGAGCAAAATATTAGGTATAGATTTTGTACTTTGACGTTTTAAATAAAAAGAAATTCAAAGAACAAAACTGTAACTGATTTACCTGATATGGTACTCTTGTCGACCTGTGGTGGTGCCCAAGTCGAATCGCCAGCCATTTGTTAACGCTCCAAAGTCGAATGGATAAAGGGACTTATCCAAAGGACGTAACTCCAAGGCAGAAATAAAAGGTATTCCAAACCCAGTGTTTATCAAACATACATATATGATGTCAGACGTGGGAACATGAATCACATTGAAAAGAGCTACAGAATGTTTGCCGCCCATAATCCAGATTTGTATCGTAATGCTCGGGGGATATGTTGGAATTTGTCCCAGTATCTATAAAACCCGTATCTGACATGTAGAATATACCAGTGACATCATCCGAGTAACTTTCGGTGGTCCCACAATCAATGCTTATGAATCCTGATATATTAATGCCAAAGAAGAGAGAGATATATAAATTTAGAACGTACCAATCAATATTGAAAAGTCAAGATGAATTTGAGTTTGAAATTCAAAATAATTAAATTTAAAAAAATTGCGATAGATTATGCACCTACCCTTCCATATGCTTTTTTCGAATATTTGCTATCCCTAATTTTAAGCACGAACGAGTAAATGACTAAAGTGCCCAACCTTAGTGGAGTTGAGGGTTTTGTGGTTTTCAAATTTTGAGGAACTTGGGTAGTTTTAAGTAAAGAGTAAGATTTAGGTACAGTACTTAGGTGTTATTCTTTATATTTTCTTTTTAAAATTCTGTCATATGAATTTTTTCTCATGTGATGGAAGTATATTTTTTAGTTAAATAGCCATATAGTTAAATCTTAAGAGATGGACATAAAAAACAGCATCCTAAAGTACTATACTTAAGTTTTTTCCATTTAAAAAACTATAATATTTTCATGGATATTTTTTTGGGTCATGTAACCATGATATATAATGCCTCTCTTACATAATATCATAGTTACACTTAACACCATTTTCTCTTTTAGGGCCACTTTATTTTCTTAAAATGATAAAGTGATTTTTGGGTTTTCATTTGTATTTTCGTTTCTGCTACACGTGTTTAGATAGATAAGAAAAGAAACTAGCAACATTTACATATATGTTCTTCTTGAATACGTATTATAGAGGTCCAAGGACAAAAACAAGACTGTAAGTAGTATTTAGGCACATACTTTTAATCAATATTTTCAAGGAAAGGGTGAGGGGAGCTATAAAATAAATAAAAAGTCCGTAGGCACATGAAGGGAGTGCAATTTTTGTGTTGTGGCTGGTTCCAATGAAGTGAGTGTGTGATAGAGAGTTTGTAAATTTTATTTATTTATTATTATTGAATTATAAAATTTGGAAAAAAAATTTCTTAAAAAATCTCATGGGTGTATACTTTCTGCCATTTTATTAGAAGCAAAAACAAAATATAATATTTATGGGTATTGATGGGAATATGTTCAAGCAAGCATGTCTAAAAGAGCAAGCATGTCTAAAAGCTAGGTTCTAAAGAGAGAGATGGAGAACTGAACTGAACGAGGCTTCAAGATGAATGACATACCTGGAACATGATCAGCAAGTTTTCTTCCAGCATGCTCATTGTCTCCTTTAGCTTGTTTCCAATTGCCAAGAATACCAATCACCAAAACAACCACACGCCACGCTTTCAAAATGAAAATTAATTCTAGGGCGTAATCCATAATGATCTTAATTGGTATATTATGCTCTACTCAGAAGGAAGATGTATACTATTTAAGGCCCAAATTCTTAGCTACATCAATTACTTGTGTTACTAACAAACGACTTTTGGTCATTGTCAATTAATTGCCTACTTTTATTCATAGGAAAGAGATAGAGGATGGCCCCACCCATATATTTCTCTAATTTCCAGTGGCGGCTCTAAAAAATTTATTCAGGGTGATCATTAAAAAAACTTAAATTATAAAAAAATTAAGTAAAAAAATTTGAATATATCCACATCACAAAATATGCATGCAAATACATTAAAGTTTTATAATTTCATTCTACGAGTTTTAATATTTTGAATTTGTTACATGATACTTTCCTCTTAATATATAGTAGTTTTTTTTATTAAAATAAAAACCTTCATAGTTAACAAAATGCTGTTTAAAAGACGGTCTATTTTTTTAATATTAAAAAAAGAAAATGTTAATAAATGTCCTAAGAACATTGGTTTAAGAACTATTTTTAAAAATATTTTATAGAAAAAATGATATAGTAATTAATTTTTTTCCCATGAAAGTGGTTTTAAAAATTTCTTAGTATGGTTTATTATTAATTTCTCTAAGAGCACCCATTAACATGATCCCTAAAAAATAATTATTTATTTGAGTTATTTTATTATGGCCGAACTCTATTTGTGCAAGTATTATGAAAGTTGAAAATGCGTGTAAAACACCTTTGAACGTTTAGACCCCAAATTACAAATTATCAATTCAATCTTATAATCAAACAAATAATGTGCGGAACATAAACATAAGCCAAACACGGAATTGATAAACAATCTAAACCAATTTAAAATCACATTCACAGCAGATAATAAACGGTAAAGATTAAAGGAAGAGAGATGCAAACACAAAAACAACACACGATGTGTTATCGAATAGGAAACCAAAGTCCTCGGCGTAAAACTTCTCCACCACCCTCCAAGCGGTCAATAATTCACTAGAAAATGTAGTTGGGATACATGAACAGCAATAGATCCTCCAAGCCTAATCTACTCAGGTACCTAAGCCCTCCAAGTTTCCTACTCCAACGAGGTTGCGCCGAACCTTTTTCTTTTCTAACTTACCAGATTTCGCTATAGCCCATAGCATCAACCAATAACCATTGGTTCCTTCCCAAACTACTTCCCTTAGCACCAAAGGACTTTCTCACAGACGTGAGTGTGGTGAGATAAGGATTTGGTCACTAGCCTCTCAAGGATGTATCAACGGAGAGGAAGAGAGTAGAGGAATTTGAGGAGTCTCTTAGTGAAGATTAGGGATGAGGCAATCTTGTTTTTCTCTAGGATTTCTCTCACAAAATTCTCTCTAAAAGCTCTCTACATTTCGTGGATATAAGGGTCTATATATAGTGGTGTGTGTTTGGAATACGAAGAGGCAGTTTTTGCCAAACAGGGCAAGTTGATGGCTTGGCCTCTCGACTTGACTGAGTCGCGAGTTCAAGTCGTGAGCTAACGGCCTGGCCAGCCTAGAACTTTTGTCCTATAGTGCAACAGCTGGCGTAACCCTTCACCTCTTTCGTATGCTTCTCACGTGTGTTGCATTTTGGCGGCTTGCCGGTCGCAAGTCCTAACCGCGAGTTCTAGTTGTGAGTCTTTATTTCTTTGCACATTGTTGAGCAATTCTTTACACTCTCTCACACACTACCCTTACATGAATTCCACCTAAATACAGGGTTATTAAGTGCTAAATTACAAGCAAATTGACACGAAATAAAGCCAACAAGATGGTTGATAAAACTCAACCTTACATATTACTTGGTGGAGGACGATGTATATCGGTCAATTTTAAATAGGACTTCCAAGCTCCAAGATTCCTAGGCCTAAATTCAAGATTCCCATATCACAATGTTGAGGATAAATCCCAAACGCTGGGGTTTAGCGTGATTTGGGAACTTTTTGAAGAGTATAGGACAATGTTTTTCTTTCTTTTTGTTTTTTTTTGTTTTTTGTTTGTTTTAGAATGCCGAGTCTGAGTCCAAGAGTAGGATAAAAGTCATACAAGGCAAACATCAATTCATGACTTTAGGCCCCAGGCCGAAAGAGTAGGTTTCAATCTGACATTTACGCATTTAAGTTGAAATTGTTGTGGGGCGGCCCTTATAGTTAACTTTACCGGGTCATTGGGTCTAGGGTGTGGTTAGAAGTTTGAAATTTGACGTTGAGTAGGGACTACAAATGAGAAGGAGAGGTCTGAGTCTCAAATTTATTTTACATGCTATATATTATGTTATGTTATATAATTTTGTAAAAAAATTATTAACATGTTCAACACGCAAAGAATTATTTTATAAATTGATAGATGTATAGACCCCTATATAAAGCTTAATAAATGTGCTAATAGTAACAAAAATATTACATTTTTTAACTACCAAAATTAAAAGCAAAGTGTAAAAGGAAAAATGAGCTATCATGGCTTAATCTCCTAAGAATAGTGGATCCCCCCCCCCCCCCCCCCCCCAATAAATAAATAAATAAATAATTCCTAAGGATAATGTAAAAATGTGAATTTATTTGACATTTTGGTTAAGTCATGAGAGAGCACAGCATTTTAATTTACTTTTAAAATATTTTAAGTTCTTGGAGTTGAGAGTCAAAACAAAGATTGTGAACAATGAACCATTACATAAAATAAAAAGGGCTTTGAGTCTCCCTCAGAATCTCTATAGTACCTATTTCCAAAGAAAATTCTAAAGCTTTTACCACTACAACAGCTACAACTTCTGCAACTAAATGTGAAGAGCCACTGTCTGAGACAAAAGGACTTATGCTAGTCAATAATGTCCAAACTTTTTGGTTTTGGTAAACTTCTATTTTGTTCCTTTAAAGTTTCATTAATTTCAATTGGATCGAAAAAAATTTAAAAAGTGTAGAAAGCCTTCTAAGTATGAGCCCCAAAATCGATCTGAAAAAAAATGATTTTAACATCGAACATATGAAAATTTTACCTGTTGCTAGCTTGGCTGGTTGACGCATGTAGACTTAATTTGCATGTTATTGGCTAGGTCTCCGGTCTCATGGTTGCAACTTAAAAAATAAAAAAATAAAAAAATAAAAAGAAAGAAAGAAAGAAAGAAAGAAAGAAGAAGAAGTGTCATTCAAGGTTGCAACTTGCAAATTGATTTCATGGAGCTCACATTTGGATTTTATTGCATGGGCCATTGAACAATTAAATAGTTCATTGGCAAACCATTAAGTCCCTATCGGCTCGCTGATCCAGATCAGTATAGTGATAAGGCCGTAATAAGCTGTTGGCAGACCCAATGTGTATAGTTTTCACTTTTCATAGTTGTATCGGGAAAGGTGAGTTTTTTTTTTTTTTAAGAAAAAAAAAATCTTAAATAACAGGTTGTTATTGGTTGTTATGAGTAGGCAAAAAAATAATTTAAGTTGTAGATTCAAATTATAATCAATAATAACTTACTTCATATGATTTGTTGTGAAAGTATTGTGAAAAATGTTGTGAATGTAGCACTTTCTTATTTGAAAATTTGTACATAAATAAATAAATTAAAAACTTAAGAGAATTTTTTTTCCCACAAATGCACAAGAACATATCTTTCTTTACAGAAAAATTATATTTTAAAAGTTTCATTTTGATCCTCTGTTTTTGAGTATATTTTGCAAGACAATTCTCTTGTTCATCTTTGTGAGTAACCTGACTGTTAAGTGTTAAGTGAGCAGATGATGCATGCCTAGTCATACAACACATCACCCAAATACTAAGGGGAAAAGAAAGAATGCCATATTAAGAGAAAAAAATTTGACAAGAACATACTCAATCTCATATATCCGATATAACGTGACATTTACCATTCAATGTCATAACTACCGCACATTTTTTTGACAATCACATTGAAATTAATTAATTTTTTTTTATAAATTTAATTAAGTAGACTTACTATAAGTATGATGAGAGAAAAATGAGCATTACTCCTAAAGTATTTAATGAAGACATTTCATTCAAAGTCATTGTCCCCGTAGTCCTTCAGTAACCAAACAATTTTCTTTTATGAAGACATTTCTTGAAGCCTGACATGCAAGAGGGAAATCTAGGTATATAGATACCTGGTGAACGGGTTGGATTGGGTTGGATTCCATTTATATTAGTGTCAAAAATGGGTTATCCCTGTACATATTTCAAGTAGGTAGAGGATATTTAAGGAATTTACACGCTAAAAAAAAGGCATTGCGAAGACGCGATTGTTGGAAAAAAAAAAAAAAAAAAAGTCTCGTAGTACCTTCAATTTGAAAATGTAGTTTTTTTGCATTTTAAAAAATGCAAATTGTTAGAAATTGTAGGGCCAAACACAAGTCACTGTGCTTTTCTTTGAAATAGGCTTTTAGCCCGCACAATTATGGGGCCATGCACCCCATTGACTTGTGTTCCTAACAAACAACTTTTCGTCAATTAATTGCCGATTTATATTCTTAGGAGAGAGATGTGCACATATTCTCATCCACCTAATTTGCCTTTTTTCGCTCACTTTCAATATTGATTTGTGTACCGTGAATTTTGGGAGAAAGTATTGTATGCGTTGGTCCAATAAGACATACCCCCACATGTGGGCCCTAACTCACACAAGTAGGCCTATTCCTTTACCGATCTAACAATTTTCTTTCTTGAAGACATTTCTTGAAGCGTGACGTGTGAGAGGGAGATCACGGTGTAATAATTAGACTTGGTAAATGGGTTGGATTAGGTCGGGTTATATTCAAATTAGCGTTAGAAATGGGTTGTACCTAAACATATTGTGAGTAGGTTTGGTTGATTAGTGGGTTTCAATTAATTTAATTGATAAAATTTTTGATAATTAAATAAGAGATTTGATGATATTGTCAATAAGTACAGGATATTTTAGGAAATTACATGCTAAAATAAGGTGTTGCGAAGATGTGATCATTGTTTAAAATACGGGGTTTACCAATAAAATAAAATAAAATAAAATAAAATAAAAAACTGGTAGTAGCTTCTATTTGAAAATGCAATTTTAATTTTGTCATTTTCAAAAACCCAAATTGTTAGAAGTTGTGGGGCCAAATACATGTCACTTTGTGTTTTTCTTTAAAAATAGGCATTTAGTCCACACGATCATGGGGCCAAATGCACCCATGATCATATTATTTTTACCTTCCTTTCATTACAAGAGAATAAATTACAAAATACTCAACAATAAAAGTTAAATAATACATAAATTCTTAAGTGCACAATTCAAAAATCATAAATGATATCATCACAAGAAAAGAGCAATATATATATATATATATATATATATATTAAATGTCGTAGACCATGTTATGTTATCAATGTAATATAATTATAAAGTTTAATTACCGAAAAGGAAAACTAAATTTAAAAAAAATTAAGAATAAAACATAAATATTAGACAAAGAAATAGAAAGAATATATTTTATATGAATTGCATCTCAATATACTCAACCGCAGCAAAAGATCCAAAACTGAAAATATTCATGTTTAAGTGTTGCACCACGATTTACCTCCATAGTTTCTTAGAGTTCACTAATGAACCATCAGAATCCTTATGTGTTCTATAAGTGCAGGAGACCAAGCAAGTTAGAGATTTATAAATGCCTTAATCTCATTCTAAAATATACTTCGCTGTGCAAAGAAACCTACTAAGACATGACCTTGGTTGGGTTTTTTCTTTATGCAATTTAACTTTGTTAATGTGAATAGTGTTGTGGGCTTTGGGCCCAACTAGATTACTTGTATAACACACATTTTTGTACTACACTCTTACTTATACTACACTTATATGCCTCCTATATAAAGGCACTCGTGTATATTCTTTCATTGAGAAATACAATACAATCATTCAGTATTTCTGACATGGTATTAGAGCCACCTTCCTGTAACCATGGTTTTCTGTCCTTACGGTGTATTAAGAGCAATCTTTGTCTTCCTCGGTGTTTCTTCACTGCGTTCATCTTCTTTGGCTTCTTACTGTTGCCGTCAAAACTCTTCGGTATAGTTATGCCACTGTTAGAAGTCGCACCAACACTGCAAGACCATTGTCTTCCTCAAACCACCGTCACAGAGCCAAACTTCATTCAAGGGATCTTCTCAACCTTATCAAATCTCAAGGTTTCATCAAACTTCCATCTTGAGTTTGAGATGGGGTGTTAGAGATATATTAGCCCATTAGTATAAGTCCAAGCCTAATTCTACTGTGTGAAAGCCAAGTCCCCTACTTGTACTAGAAGTCTATTAGTCTAGAGTTTAGTCTACTATATATACACATATTATGGTTCATTGTAACACAAGATTTGTACAACACTCTAATATATTATTGATGTAGCTCTTTAGGGTTTCTTCCGTGGATTTAGGCCGTTACGTTGAACTACGTAACCCTTGTGTGTTATTGTGTTCTATACTTTATGCTTTCGCTTCCACATCCATACTAGCATATTTAACATGGTGTATAAATATTAATATTTAACATGGTGTATTAATACTAATATTTAACATGGTATCACCATCTTTGCTCCTTCGGTTTTGCTTATTTCATTCTTCTTCAGCCACATAAGTATAACAAACTTGAGCCTCGGTCAAGGCTTTGTTATTTTCTTGGCTATGGCGAAACTTAAAAGGGGTATCGATATTATGATTCTATCTCTCATCATCTTTGTATCTCCCGCAATGTTGTCTTTTGGGAACATTGCCTCTTTGTCAAGCTCTCTCACTTCCATGCCTTCCTATCTTCCTCTTCTGTCTTAGATCTTTTTCCAGATGAGGCACATGTTCCTTCTGTAGTTGCTCCTGATTCTCCTGTAGACTTCTCTATCCAACCACCAGATATCACTGATCACTTTCCTAATTCACCTTTTAATGAATAGGTGGAAGATGAATAGGTCGAAGACGAGCTACCCAACCCCAACCCTGAGATTGGCTCCCCTGCTCCTGCTCCTGTAGATCTTGCACAAGACATTCCACCTCATCACTCAACTCAAGTAAGATCTATTCCTGCACATTTACTTGACTATCATTGTTACACTACCCTTGCTACACTACACGAGCCTCACACCTATCATGAGGCTTCCACTGATCCTTTATGGTAGATTGTAATGAAAGAGGAACTTGATGCATTATCTAAAAACTATACTTGAGATTTGGTGACACTCCACCCTGGGAAATTTGTAGTTGGTTGTAAGTGGATTTACAAGATTAAGACTCGCTCTGATGGGTCCATTGAGCACTACAAAGCTCGTCTTATTGCAAAAGGTTTTACACAGGAGTATGAGATTAATTATGAAGAGACTTTTGCTCCGGTTGCTCGTATCTCATCTGTTTATGCCCTCTTAACTGTTGCTATTGCCAGTAAATGGGACCTTTTTCAGATGGATGTCAAAAATGCACTCCTTAATGGGGATTTAAGTGAAGAAATTTATATGCAACCTCCTCCTGGTCTCTCTGTTGACTCAAATAAGATTTGTCACCTTTGACGTGCACTTTATGGCCTTAAACAAATTCCACGAGCTTGGTTTGCCAAATTCAGCTCTACCATCTCTCGCTTGAGTTACATGGCCAGTCATTATAATTCTGCCTTATTTCTTCGTCGCACTGACAAAGGCACTATTTTACTTCTCCTGTATATGGATAATATGATCATAACTGGTGATGACCTCAGTGGCATTCAAGACCTCAAGGATTTTCTCAGTCAGCAGTTTGAGATGAAAAATCTTAGACAGCTCAACTACTTCTTGGGTCTTGAAATCACTCATTCTACAGATAGACTTTATATTACTCAAGCCAAGTATGCTTCTGAACTCTTGTCTCGAGCTGGACTTATTAATAGCAAGACTGTTGACACTCTAGTTGAGCTTAATGCACATCTGACTCCCTCAGGGGGGGAAACCATTGTCTAATCCCTCTCTTTACAGACGCTTGATTGGCAACCTACTTTATCTCACTGTCACTCATCCAGACATTTCCTATGCTGTTCACCAAGTGAGCCAGTATCTGTCTGCTCCACGATCGACTCACTATGCTGCTGTTCTGCGCATTCTCCAATACCTAAAGGGCACTCTCTTCCATAGTCTGTTCTACTCTGCTCAGTCTCCTTTTATTCTTTGTGCATTTTCTGATGCTGATTGGATAGGTGATCCAACTGATCGCAAGTCCACCACTAGTTATTGCTTTCTTCTTGGTTCTTCTCTGATTTAATGGCGAAGCAAGAAACAAACTCATGTGGCTCGCTCCAGTACTAAAGCAGAATATTGTGCCCTTGCTGATACCACATCTGAGCTCATTTGGCTACGATGGCTTCTCAAAAGCTTAGGTGTGTCTACATCCTCTGCTACTCTTCTTTATTGTGACAACTAGAGTGTCATTCATATTGCTCACAATGATGTCTTCCATGAATGGACTAAACACATCAAGATCGATTGTCATTTTATCCGTTATCATCTTGTCCATGGTGCTTTCAAGCTGATCTCAATCTCCTCTAAAGATCAACTTGCAGATATCTTCACCAAGTCACATCTCAAAGGACGCCTTCGTACTTTGGTTAACAATCTCAAGTTGGTCAGACATTCACCTTAAGTTTGAGGGGGGCTGTTAACGTGTATAGTGTTGTGGACTTTGGATCCAACTAGATTACTTGTATAGCACACATTCTTATACTACACTCTTACTTGTACTGCACTTATATGCCTTATATATAAAGGCACTCGTGTATATTTTTTCATTGAAAAATACAATACAATCATTCAGTATTTCTAACAAACTTGAACTGTATTTTGAAGTTAGAAACCTACCAAGACTTGACCTTAGTTGGGTTTTTTTATTATTTATTATTTTTAATGCAATTTAACTTGAACTGTATTTTGAAGTTAGTCGAATGGGGACAAGCCACAGTGGTTGATGCAGAGAAGTGCTCATTAACTAATATTCTACTTGATTTTTCCAACAAGACATTTAGGTTACTCTCTGAAACTAGTTTTTTTCTTGCTTTTGTTTTTGTTTTTAGTTGCCAAATCCAAGAGTAGGTTAAGTCAAGTGACTCAAATCACATCATATGAAGCAGTTATCAATTCTTGAATTTAGGCCCCAGACCCAGACTGGGGCTCTGCCCGACATTTACGAATTGAATTTCCAATTGTTGCGGGGCCCTTATATGACTCTTCTCATTTAGAAATTTAGAACCTGTGCTACCGACCAGTGGCCATTGGTGGTTATTAATTTTTTTCTAGGTATGTTTTTATAATAGGATAAATAGAACTATGATATTTTATTTAGAAACATTAAAATATACCAACCAATTAAGTTACAAGACTCTTAATTTTTAAAAGTTTTAGAAGTTTTAAGTTAAAGGAAAATATTAGTGAAAAAAAAAAAAGAGGACATAGTAGAAATTTTTTTATTTATTTAAAATTTCTAATAATTAAGTAATGAAAAGGGAAAAGATATGCTTTAAGATCTTTTAGTCTTCTCATAAAAAAGAAAAAAAGAAAAGAAAAATCCTTTAGAGTTCTTAGAGAACTCTACTATATTATAAATTCTTTAAATCATAATATTTATCTTTTAATAAATGATTAAGATTCTGCCGGCATCATCAATTCATTAATTTTGAGTCTTAGAATAATAGCTTTATCTCAAAAAATAATAATAGCTAAAAAAATCTTATGAAAATTATATTTAAAACTTACCTAGAGAGAGAGTACCACATCACCCAATTTTGGAAGTACTTATCAATTTTCCTAAAAACATCTAAAATCAAGGAAACAACCCTATCACCTAAAATAGAAAATATATAAAAAAATCAAACATTAACAACCAATAAAGATCTACCCTATAGTTGGAGGCGTTATATGCTGTACCCGGCATATATGCCGGGTACCTCACAAGGAGGTGGGGCCCACACACTGTGGGCCCCCCTCTATGTGAGGTACCCGGCATATATGCCGGGTGCAGCATATACAAAATCCTATAGTTGGTCCTACATCAAAGTAGAAATAATGATGATCCAAATCCCTGAACAACTCTGTGAGTACGCGTCTATCAAAAAAAAAAAAAAAAAAAACTATGTGAGTACACGTAGCTGTCATTAACTGTTCGCATAGAAACTTTATCAACCTCACCCCTTCGTTAATTGGCTGCCTCCTTCACCCAACTGACCAAAGGTTGATACGATGTAGCTTTTGGTTCGAAATGCAAAGCTAGAGACTTAGCAGGGATCATATGGGCAAGCTGGTGTTGAGGAATGCCTAACTGATTTCGACCTAGTCAGTGTTGGTAGCGAAAACTCTAGCAGTTAGTGCATTAGCATTTGGAGATGCAAAATAAACAAAAAAATAAACAAAAAAATAAAAAAAGATACTTATTTTGCATCCTCAAACATTACTTTATCTATTTTACAAATTTATTTTACAACTCATCCTACATACCAGTTTTTATTTTTACATACAACCTAATAAAATAATGTGAACCACCTAATAAAATAATAAAAAGTATTTGTAGGAACTGGATCTGAGCTCTTCAACTTTGAGTGAATGGACTCAGACCCAACTGGCCAAATACAATAAATTTGTAGAAAATGGATTTAAGAACTAGGCCTTAGCGCATGGACAATGGTCGAGATGGTGGTCGCTACAATCAGATAGAGATGAACTGGAGATGAACTAAGATTATTTAAGAAAGTTTGTCCTCGGCACAATCCGAGAAGCTTTGTTGTGATAACTATTGAATGTGAATGGTTACATGAATTCCTCTCCCCTTTCTATGATCTGTTCTACCTATTATATAGTCATCTTTGAACGATCTTTACATTCTACTTGTTGATCATCCAAGCTTATACCTGACTACCTGTCCCATCAGCCGCCTTACCAATCCTCCTGTTAGTTGCAGCAATCAAGGCAGCACTGCTTAGGGGTTACTTCCCCATTAATGCGGTCAGAATGCTAGTGGTGGACATTTATTGTGGAGGTGATAGTTTTTCCTTAAACTGCTCCTCCATCGTACTTCCATGGCTAACTCTTTGTACTTGTCTTTTTCTTGGGATGCGTAAGGAGGCCGCCTTCAGTGGCGTGCTGCTCTTCTTTCTATGATCTCGACTGGCCGAGGACATGGCCGTCCTCGGCGATGTTTCTTGGCAACTTGGGCTTTCTATATTCATCTTCGGACGTTTCTTCATCCTCGACATGGGCCTTGGGCCAAATAGGTTGCCAGATTATTAGGCCCCATAGTATTATTCTCTTTCTTTTTCCCCACTCAATTTTTCTCTTCACACAACCACATATTATGCAACCTTACTATTCATAGATTGCAAATTTTTTAAGTTTACAAACTCAGATGGAGTAAGTTTTGGGTGGCTTAGGTTGTAAAATAGCGACTAGGGGCAAGGTTTTCAGACCCAAACCGTTCATTGAACCATGAAAGGGAGAAATTCAAGGTTTTTGAGGTCGAACTGAGGTCGAACCGGGGTCGAACCGTGATGACATCATAATTAATTTAATAATTAATTAAAACCTAAATATAGATATTAAATTTATAAAACTAGCAAAATTGACTAATATATCTATATATGTGAGGGAAATTTAATGATTTTCAAGCATATATTTAATAATTAAATAAGAAAGTTAATAAAATAAAATAATAACCATGAAAACATTAAAATTTATGATTAATTTTTGAAGTAAAGTTGAATATCTTTGAAAGATTTTAATTATAATTTTTTTTTTATTCCTTGTAAGAGATGGATAATTTAATTAAATAGAATAAAATTGTGTTAATTTTTTTTTTTCAATTGCTAAGGGGTTGGACCGCACGATTCTTGCCTCCGGTTCGTGCGGTCCAACCCCGATTTTAGGGGTTCACGAAATTGCCACATATGCCTCGTTCTTTATGCTTAAAAAATCGGTTTTCATCCCGGTTCCCAGTTTTCACGGTCCGGTTCTGAGAGCTATGACTGGGGGGTGTTTACACCCCCAATACTAATGCTCTTAGAGAAGTAAATTTCTTACCAAGGGCTCTCCATTCTCATGAGAAATCAAATCAAAATCAAAATCTGACAATGAAACTCTCTTCACATCTATTCAAAATTCTTCTAAAGCATGGGATAATATTGGAGTGATTTGTTAAGATATTAAAGCAACATGTCAAGAATTGTGTGAGGGACCACTCTCCTGCCCAGTTTGGAAATGGGCCAAACCCACATGAATGGGTGGAGTCATGTTATTGCTTTTCAAAATGGAGGTTCGACTGACTATATTTTTCCATTTAGATTAAGGGTTTTATAATGGAGTCACAACTTATTTAATTATTGGAATAAATAAGAAAACCATAATTGAAAAATTCATAATTTTATTGATTTGAGAATGAATGTAATTGATTAGGGGTGGCAATTTGTATTTGCAGATCAGGTTTGTGTCACGTCAAGCCATGAGTATTTGGCTATATGGATTAACCCGAACCTAACCTATTAGTAAACATGTCAAGAATCCTCAACCCAAACACGACCTCTTTATTAAACAGGTTGACCCAACCCAACACGTTTAACTCGTTTAATTAATAAGCCATATAAAGGTCAATACAAATAATCAGTTTAATAATCTATTTGATTAATAGATCATACCTAACCTATATAATTTTTATCAATTCTCATATATCTAAAATTAAAATACAATTACAACTATAAATATTGTAATAAACATATAAAAACAACCATTAATTAAGCAATAATATCAAAATAACTAATAACTTTACAAGCTAAACGAGTGAAACGGGTCAGGCAAGTTCGCATGTTGAACACCAACACAACCCATTTATTAAACAGGTTAACCATGTCAACCCGAATATAACTCAAACTCGTTTAGCAATGTCAACCTGAGTTTACGGGTCATGTCAAATTTTGCCACCCCTAACATTGATCATAGGACATTACACGACTTTGGTTCTAAATACAATCTAAGATAAATTGTATGGCCTTATTTCCTAGTTACAATCTAAATATTGAAAATTACATGGATAAGCATTTGATCTACTAACTCTTGATTTAAGTTTAGAGGCTATTGTGAGAGGCTGCAAAAATTTAGAGGCCCTCTCAAAAAGAGATTTGGGTGCTTGTAAGGACACCTATCTTTTGGGGTAGTGGTGTGGAGTCACCACTTATTTTTTTATACAAAAAAATAAGAAAAAATAAATACAAATTACATATCGAAAATACTTCAATGTCATTTGATTGAATAAAGAAAAGTACAATTTTGGTAAATTAAACCTTACTAGGCTTTGCATCCTAGTTACAATCTATGCAAAAGAATACCAAGCTTAGGTCCTAGTTACAATTTACCAAAATTAGGAAAAAAAAAAAAACACAAAGCACTAATCTACCTATCTAAAAATCCAAAGCTCGGGGGCTAGGTTATGGAATAGGAAGGGGTTAGGCACCCATTCCGCCCAAACAGAGTCTGTTCTTCTAGACTCTAATGACCAATATACCCTTTTGCATGATGTTGAATGATATGTTGAACTCACATGACAAACACTTGACAAAATTTAATCGAAATAAACTTGCCTCATGAATATGTCCTCTTTTTTAAAAAAATCAGATTTGTTTTTAGAAAGGATAAAAAGAAATATTTATCAACAAAAATTAGATCTATTTTGTGTGAAGTAAAAAGAAGTGATTTTATCAAGAAAAATCAAGTCTATTTTTGTAAAAGAAAAAAAATTAGATTTTGTTAAAAAGAAATCATATATGTTTTGAAAAGTTAAAAAAAATGATTTTTGGTTTATTAAAAAATTAGATCTGTTTTTGGAAACAAATAAAAAAAAGACTTTTGAAAGAAGATTCACATTCATGAGATAAATTCATTATGCATGCATCACATATAAAAATATTCAACCTAACTTTCAATCCTTTCTTTTAAATTTCAAAATTTGCAATTTGCTAACAAGGAAAACTTTTCTAAAAAGAATCAGATCTGTATTTAATGAAAATACATATCAGTTTTGAGTCCTAAAAAAATCAGATCTATATTTAATAAAAATACAGATTAGTTTTTAAGTATTAAAAAAAATCAGATTTGTATTTATTGAAAATACATATCAGTTTTTGAGTCTTAAAAAAATCAGATCTGGCACTAAAAAGGTCAAATATTCACACAATGGCATTACTGAAGACATCCCTGGTCGGCGTGAAGGACCTTTCCACGTTAATAAGCTCTCATTTAAGGACAAACTTGTGGGAGAAATACCTGGGGCCTATTCCCAATCACTTGCTTTCTCGGATCAAATGGAGGCAGAATCTGAGTCGGATGAAGAGACTGATGACATTAGGGAAGGCCTTGCTGCGATTAGTCTTTCAAAAGAGACCAAACAGCGCATTCAAGCACCATGGGCGAAAGCACTTATTGTGAAAGTTTTTGGAAAGACAGTGGGATATAATTTCCTACATGCAAAGCTTTTGAGTCTTTGGAAACCATCAGGGAGACTTGACATGGTAGACCTGGGCAGAGTCTTCTATTTGCTAAGATTTACGGTCAGGGATGATATAAAGATGGTGCTTATGAAAGGACCATGGTTTATCGGTGAGCACTTTTTATCTATCCGTCGTTAGGAAGCGAATTTCAAACCGTCAGAAGCTCAGGTATCCTTAGTGGCAGTATGGGTAAGACTTAACGAATTGCCCATTGAGTATTATAATGGGGAGGTACTCCGGCAGATGGGTAAAGCATTGGGAAAGGTTCTTAGGGTGGACACGCACACTGCGACAGAAGCAAGGGTTCAATATGCACGCTTGTGTGTTCAAGTGGATGTTAGCAAACCTTTGACCACCATGATCAAGATCGGGCACCGCAGTTAGACTATTGTTTATGAAGGAGTTAATAAACTCTGCTTTTCTTGTGGACGGCTGGGGCACCAGTGAGAGGTATGTTAGTACACCATCAAACTGCCACAATCTCCACTAAAAGATTCTGTTGAGGTAAACGACAAAGAAAAAGCTGATCAAGGACCACTAGCTACTGAGGAAATAGCTGGAGCACAGTCCGAGGCTCAAGACACTTTGGAGGAGGGTCAGTCTGAGGAAGCCTATGGACCTTGGATGGTGGTTACATGAAAAAAGAAAGAAAACAAAGGGGCGATGAAAAGTAGTGTACGCAGGTTACCTGGTGTGGAAGATGACCAGCAAAAGAAATTTGTGCCGTTGGTCAAGATTGGATTTGAAAGGGAAAGAGGTAGGCCGAGTATTAAGGGCTCGGAGGGAAAAAGAAAAGCCCAAGCTGAGATAAGAATGAGTTCGTCAAGCCCAACACAATCTTAAAGCTTATTCGGGTGGGCCGGCATGCATGGGCTCAGTTCAAGTCTTTTCTGAAGGTGCTAACCGAGATAACAGTGAAGTAATAAAATCAAAGCCCAAATCGAATTTAGTTAAGTGCAAAAAAGAAGCTGCCCGTGCTAGGCATCTCCATCATTCTCCTAGCTCTATCGCCAGTCGGAGAGACAACGTGCTCACTCCATCTGTTTGGTCCGCAAGCATTTCAGCTCTCAATTCTGAGGTGAATGGAGATATCATTTTCGGGGTTAACTCCATCAACAACGTGGGCGATCTTTGTGGAAGGGAGGACCATGGAAATTTTGATAATAACAATAGAAAAAATCCAGGCTCATCCAACGTGCACATCGAGTTCAACTTGGGGAATGAAGAGAGACACGTCGAGAGTGGGGATAGGATAAAAAATGGTTTTGTGCACTCTGTCAGTGAATCCGAAGGAAGGTTTGACAGAGAGAAGGATGATGGAACCCATCACAGAGTTCAATCTACTCTCAATTGCTACTGAGAAGATGTTGGGAGTGCTAGAACAAGGACGGATGATGCAAGTGGTGCGAATGATCACATGGATTTTGATGGAGGAAGCGATGTTTCTCCTTCCATTTGATGTATGTCCACCCCCTAATCTTTGTTTGATCATGAATATTATTGCTTGGAATTGTTGAGGCGCTTTGAAGCCCTCTTTTCGGAATCATGTTAGGGACTTGGTGCAAAACAATGATCCCGCTGTGATGATCATTATGGAGACCCGGATTGGGGGTGTTCGAGCCAAAGACATCACTAATAGGCTTCCGTTTGGCGGGGCAATTCATACAGAGACTATAGGATTCGCGGGGGGTCTTTGGCTCCTTTGGAATTCGGATAGAGTTCAGGTGACTCAGTTGGCCATATCAGAGCAAGAAATTCATGTTTTGGTGAAGGTACCCCTTTCTAATTTTGAATTCATTTGCTCTGCTGTGTATGCTAGCCCTAGATTTCATGAAAAATGCATTTTATGGAATAATTTAAAAAATGTTGCTAACCTGCATGACATGCCTTGGATTATTGTTGGGGATTTTAATGAGGTTCTTGCTGAAGGGGATAAATTTGGGGGTAGAAGTGTTAGCTTATACAGGTCTCTGATTTTTAAAGAAGTGCTTGACTACTGTAATATGATTGATATGGGGTTTGTGGGACCACGGTTTACTTGGACAAATAAATGGAATGTCAACGCTCTTGTCTAAGAAAGAATTGACCGCTTCTTTGCCAATTCTAAGTGGTATGCTGCTCATCCGGATGCTAGAGTAACTCACCTTACTAGATGTGTGTCTGATCATTGCCCGATTCTCCTAGAGTCAAACCCAAGTTTCATAGCGTTTGGCTTTCGGATTTATCTTTCCTAGGAATTGTCATGGATGCATGGGGTTAAGCTCGTCCGCTTTGGGAATCTATTAATAACTTTTCCAAGAAAGCTACGGATTGGAACAGAAATCATTTTGGGAATATTTTCGGTAAAAAGAAGTGAGTTATGGCTCGCGTTAATGGCATCCAAAAAGCCATAGCCAACTACCCCTCGCATTCTCTGCTTGAGCTAGAGAAGGATCTTCTCAAAGAGCTAAATGTTTTGTTAAACCAAGAGAAGGAGTTTTGGGTGCAAAAATCTAGAATTAATAGGCTGGTTGAGGGTGATCGAAATACTGCATTTCACCATTTGACTACCATAGTGAGGAGACAGCACAATAAAATATCATGCATTAAAAATGATTTAGGGGAGTGGATTCAAAGTGAAGTTGGGACCATGAATTTTATTAGAGGGGGTTTTGAGAATTTATTCACAACTAGCTTGGAGTCCTCTCCTTTTCATCCCTCTTGGCCGTCTAAGTGGCAAACTATTTTGACTGAGGAAGAGAGATCCAATTTGGGTGTTGTGGTCACGGATGTGGAGATCAAGGAAGGGTTATGGGCTTTGAAGGCTTTCAAAGTGCCGGGTTCGGATGGTCTTCATGCAGGAGTTTTTCAAAGATTCTGGCTTATTATGGGGAATTCGGTGAAGGCAGAAGTGAAAAAAGCTTTCATGGAGTGTAAAATTCTGGATTACCTTAACCGCACCAATATTGTGTTGATCCCCAAGATAGCGAGTCCAGAGAGATTGGGAAATTACCTCCCAATTAGTTTATGCAACACAGTGTACAAGATGGTCACCAAGATTATTGTTGCTAGGATCCGGCCTTACCTTGGCAAACTTGTTTCCCCTCTTAAGTCAGCTTTTGTTCCAGGAAGGAGAAGTGTGGACAATGCCATTGTGGTCCAAGAACTCATCCATACTATTAGTAGCAAGAAAGGTAAGGTGGGGTACATGGCCATCAAAGTGGATTTGGAGAAGGCATATGACAAGGTTGAATGGAGTTTTATTCGAGAAGTGCTAATCAATGCAAACCTTCCCCAAAATTTGGTTAGCCTTATAATGAGTTGTGTGTCGTCGGTCTCTACTTCCATTCTTTTTAATGGAGGGAACATGGAGCCTATTCTCCCCTCTCGAGGAATTAGGCAAGGCAATCCGCTATCTCCCTATTTATTCATCATTTGTATGGAAGCCCTTGGCCATCTTATTGAAGGGAAATGTGAGGAAAAGTTCTGGACCCCCGTCAAAAGTTTTATAAGTGGGGTTGCTTTCTCGCATCTCTTCTTCGCGGATGATTTGGTGCTCTTTGCTAAGCGGATCATGTCAATTGTTCGACTATTAGGGATGTGTTGGATGATTTTTGTGCTAGATCTGGGTAGTCCATAAGTGCTAGCAAATCAAGGGTGTTTTTCTCCCCAAATGTTGATGTCGATACTAGAGAATCCTTATGTGATATATTAGGATTTCATTCCACCCCCAACCTTGGTAAGTATTTGGGATTTCCCATAAAGCATTGTGGGACCAACAATGAAGATCTTAGCTTTATGCTGGATAGGGCTAAGAATAAATTGGCTGGTTGGAAAGCCAATCTTCTTTCATTGGCTAGTAGGGCTGTTTTGATTCAAGCATCTACTTCTACCATCCTAGGGTATGTTATGCAGTGCACGGCTTTTCCGAAGAAGCTGCTTGACAACATTGATAGGGTCAATCGAAATTTCCTATGGGGGTCGACGGATGATGCCAAAAAAACTCATTGGGTGGGATGGCATGAAGTGACCAAATCTAAGGAGAAAGGGGGTTTAGGAATTCAATCAGCTAAGGGAAGGAACCAAGCCTTGTTGGCCAAGCTAAATTGGAGATTCCATGTGGAAAAGGATGCTTTGTGGGTTAAAGTTCTTAACAAAAAATACTATTCTAATCGTAAGCTTAGGGCCATGAATGGTGACAGACTACCTTGTTCTAGGGCTTGGAAGCCTATGAAAATAGGGAGTGAAGTATTCAAGAGGAGGAGTAGGTGGATTCCGAGGAGAAATAGCACTTTGAGTGTTTGGCATGACAATTGGGTCCCCAATGGGTCTTTAAGATCAACTATTCATGGCCCTTTCACTGTTGTAGATGAATCTCTTCAGGTTAAGGATGTTTTTGGTCCACAAGGGTGGGATTGGTCTAGGATTTCCTTTGTGTTACCAAGGCAGGTTCTTATGGATATTAACTCCATTCCATGTTCTTTTCGAGCTGACCAAGAAGAAGATAGGTTGTTCTGGGCAGGAGCAAAGAAAGGGGATTTTGATTTGAAATATGCTTACTCTATAGCCACGGGTAGTGTGGTGGAAGGGAGTTCTTTTTCTGGTAAAGACATTTATTTGGCAGTGTTTGCATAACAGTATCAGAGTGGGAGAGTACCTTGTTAGAAGGTGTATAAAGGAATCGGCTAGTTGCCCTTTGTGCCAAAGGGAACCTGAATCCATTCTACATAGATTGAGGGATTGTGAGGTAGCTAAACTTATTTGGGGGCAGTTGGGAATCCACGAACACAACAACTTCTATGAGGGTAATTTGAGTTCTTGGCTTGAGAAAAACTACAAGTTTAATCGGAATAGAGTGAGCAGCCATCCCCCGTGGAGTATTGCCTTTCCCTTTGCTGTTTGGCATATGTGGAAGCACAGAAATGGTGTGGTTTTTAAGAACCAACATGTTCAGTCTTCTGTCCATAAGGATGCTTTGTTTCAGGTAGTAGAGTTTCAGCATTGTGGGCTGTCTTCGAAAGTTGCAAGTAGCAGAAAGGTGGTTCGTGTCAGATGGGAGAAGCCCTAAGTTGGTTGGTACTGTCTTAATACTGATGGTGCTGCATCAGCTAGTTCGGGCAGAGCTAGTTGTGGTGGATTGGTCAGGAACATGCAAGGAGAGTGGCTCGAGGGTTTCTCTAGGAGGCTTGGGTGTTTGAATAGTTTTGTTGCAGAGCTGTGGGGCCTTAGAGATGGTCTTATGCTTTGTAAAGCTATGCAGCTGAATGTAGTTAACGTTCAAATTGATGCTATGGCTGTTGTTCAGCTCCTCACCAAGTCTACAAACAATAATCTTTCTGTTTTGCCTCTCATTGATGATTGCAGGAAGTTAATCTCCCAAATCCCCCATGTCCGGATCATGCATTGTTATCGTGAAGCAAATTCATGTGCTGACTGTTTGGCTAGTATAGGGACTGTTCAAGAGAGATCTTTTTTGTTGTATCAAGATCCGCCTGTGGATTTGTTGGAGTTGTTAAGCTCGGACAGAGATGGCTTTTATGTTAACAGGACCATCTCTGATCCTTCTCTCCCTGTTTAGTTTGTTTGTTTTAATGAAGTTTCCCTTTTACCAAAAAAAAAATAATAATAAATAAATAAATAAATTAGATCTGTATTTAATGAAAATACAAATCAGTGTTTAAGTCTTAAAAAATTAGATCTGTGTTTAAGGAAAATACAGATCAGTGTTTGAGTCTTAAAAAATCAGATCTATATTTAAGGAAAATACAGATCAGTTTTGAGTCTTAAAAAAATCAGATTTGAAAAATTTAGATCAATTTTTTGAGCTTAAAGAAATTAGATCTTTGATAGTCGTCTACAGATTTTAAAACTTAAGAAAAAGAATCACATTAAACAATCACCTAATAACATGTTAAAGAAAATTCAAGCAAAGCATGGCAATTATATATCAAGAACAAAAAATAATAAAACATGCTAATTATGGTCCTGGCGATTTCCTCAGTAGGACTATTCTCAAAACGGAGTGTCAAACTAAGAGCGACTGGGTAAAATTTTCTTACAAGAAATCCAATGTCTCAATTCGATGGAATTGTTATTGGTGGAAGTGCCCACCTCCTTTGTTGTGGTCTCTAGGATCAGATTACATCTTCATAGTTGGATTAAGGAGGACAACTTTCTATAAGGCTGATAGACTCTTGAGGCAATTCCAATATGAGCGGGGAATGCCCGGTGGAAAAGGAAGAAGACCTTTCACTCCTATGGATACAAATCCTACTTTTGTAAGGAATATGTTGTTGGGCTTGGAGATGGCTGACCAAGTGGATCAATCTTATATTAAGGTTCACTTTCAAAGGATGACCATAAACTATTCTAACTGGCTGGTGAACAAGATTGTGGACAAGGAGGTTGACATGGTTGCGATGAGAAAACAATTCCTTAGAGACAACTAAGAAAGACACGAGGCTGACAATTACGAGTTTAAAAGGAGGGTCAAAGATGACGAAGTATCTAGCACAGATGAAATCAATGAACAACCAAAGGAGGAAAGACTGAAGAAAAAATGATCTTTTTTATTTTTGGCTTTGAACATATTTATTTAAAAAAATTGATGTGAAAGTCTTAGGTTTAGGAAAAGGGTTTTGTTTAAGGTGTAGGTTTTTAGGGTTTGGTTTTCTTATGGTTTGGTTTAGGGTTTGGGTTTGGGTTTGGATTTTGGATTTTGTGTAATGACATGTGTTGGGGACATATTTTTATGTAATTGACATATCCTTTGACAAAACGCACTTTACTTGTATTTGGGTAAATCTAAGTAGGTTCAAGATGATCATCATAAGTGGTTAAATTGAAGACATGAAGATTACTCAAGAATTGCTCAAGAAAAGTGCAATCTGTAGGTCTCGATACCTCCTTGACAAAAGCTCAATCTGTCAAGATTCATTAAAGCTCGATAGATGTCTCGATTGATCGAGCTTACGGGTTTTTAGATTATAGCCACAATGTTTTTATTCTAAAAGGCTATTTGTTTATGGATTTGTATAATCCTTATTGGACTAGGAAAGCCCAAGGTTTATGTAAAACTATTTGGAATAGGAGAGCCCATTGAGCTCCTATTTAAAGGAGGTAGGAAAAAGAAAAACCCTAACCCTAGAAAGCTTCATAAGGTTTTCTTTTTGAAACCCTAGCCTCCTCCTACAGGAGAAAGAGTTCTTGCTGCGTTTCTTATACGCCTTTGGGTTTTGTGACCAAGCAAAGTCTCTTGCACCAACATTGAAGATTTTATTGGTATTTCTATGTGAAGTTGCTGCAAATCAACTACAACAATCAAAGGGTTGCTGTGGAGTTAGTCACGTACTGGGATTCGTGCAAAGGAGTAAGCCGCGTACTGGGATCCGCGCATCAAATTGGTTAGTCACGTACTTGGGAGCCATGCATCAAAAGGGGAATTGTCACTACAGATCAAGTCTAATTAGGTATTGAGGTAAGGGTTCAACTGTAGGTTGGTAAGGTACTTGGGATTCCTTTACTTGTAACCGCTTGATTTGATAATAGTAGAGTTTCGGGAGTGATGACCTGAAAATCACCCGGTGGGATTTTTACCGCAAGGGTTTTCCCCATTTGTAAACAAATCACCGTGTCATTTAATTTCCGCTGCATATTTAGTTGTTTGGTGATTTGTTTGTACTTCCACGCATTTGCATGATTAATTGATTAATTAACAACTTGGCTAATTAATTAATTGGTTTAATTACAAGGGGTCATTCAGATTGTGGCCTATCAAGTGGTATCAGAGCAGGCACACTCTTATTAGGTTTAATCTTTGCTGTGTTGATCCATTGACCCCTGTTGTCATGGAAACTCTTGATTGTTTTGATTTGCATGATCTTATGTTGAATGATGATGATGATATTTAAGATACCTATAGCAAGCTTTATAATTTTTGTATGAAATATCTTGAATATTCTACAAAATTAAAAGCTAAATTTAAAAAGGTCAAGCTTGAAAAAGATGATTTGATTGCAAAATTGGATGAAGCCAATAATTTGAATGAGAATTTTAAAAATCAAATTTCATCTCAGGTGGACAAAATTAAGAGTTTGGAAGAGCAACTAGTTGAATTGAAAACTGAAGTTGAAAAATTAACTAGTGCCAAACTTGTTGTTGAGCCTAACTCAAAAGAAAAATATTTTTATATTCCCCCATTTAAAAGGAATAATGAAGAGTTGAAGGCTAATATTGCTAGGATAGACAATGGTAAAAATTCTGATGTAAACGGTGAAGTTTCTAAACCTATGTCTAAAACTCCTCCTAGGTTGAATAAAAATTCTAAATTTGTCCCCACTTGTCATCATTGTCATATTGTTGGTCATATTAGGCCAAATTGTCCTAAGTTGTCAACCTCTAAGGTTAGACCTCCTTCTAGGAAGCCGAGTAGCTTTAAAACTACTCATGTTTGTCACCACTGTGGTGATTCTGGTCACACTCACCCTAATTGTTTCAAGTTGTTTCCTCATAAGCGAGTGGTCTCATACTTTGTCTAAAGGCTCTGTACCTATTCTTGGTGAGTTATTAAAAGTTTTGAGCTTTTTGACTCAATTTCAGGGGAATTCTTATTCCTCTATGTCCTTTACTAATCATACTAGGACACGTGCCTTTTCATCTTCACGGCCAAAGACTCGTGCTATGTGGGTGATAAAAGATCCTAAGACTTAATTGTCTTTTCTGTTTGTCCTCTGCTTTAATTCTTTCTATCTAAAGTAGACTTTCTTTGCTTGATTTCTTATCTGTTTTTGAAATCATGTTTTCATGCATCTGCAATCTTCTATCATGCCTTCATGCATATGCATCTTTCTTTCATGCTTTGCTTAACATGTTTTTGTTTGTTTATTTTCAATTTTGCTTATTTTTTTTTTTGATAAAATTAAAAAAAAAATTGATTGAAAAATTGAAAAAATACAAAAACAGTGTGTGTTATGTGTACATTGGTACTTGTATACCTTAGATGGCCATTGAAACAAAGTTTTCTAAACTTTGTATCTTTTGTAGCTTAGATGAGCGTCTCTATGCACAACTAAGCAATTGAGCTTTGTGACTCTTGTTTGTGATGAGTAAGATTAAGTTATCTCTTAAAACTTAACACTCATATCACTCTTTTTGACGGGTAGGACTAGAAAATTCTAAGAGAAATGTATAAATAACCATCTCACCACTGTTGCCCACCAATCATAATATGGCACCTGTATGCTTCGGGATAGCAAAAGTGCAGTGTCATAGACACCTGTATGCTTCAGCATAGCAAAAGTGCAGTGTCAAAGACATTCGTATGCTTCGGCATAGCAAAAGTGCAATTTCTATGCTTAACATGTTGGGTATTTCTTTTCTCTCTTTTTATATGCCCATGCATGATATGCTCAAAATAAAATATGCAAGGAAAATATAAAGTAAAAAGATTAAAATGCTTTAAATATGATTGCAAGCGTGTTTTCTAGGAGATGTGGGAGTTATAGGATGTACCTCGAAGGTGATAGTCCCCATCAAACAGTTATGATTGTGTGTGACATGTATACACATATGCAATCTTGCGATATTTTTCACACACAACATGAAATATTCTTTGCTTCTCTTGATACATGTGCAGGTACAATGTGATTTGGCCATCACAAGTGTTTACATGTACTAATGTATGCTCACTAAACTGTCTTGACTTGTTTTTGAAATATAAAATTGGTTAGACTTGTTTAGTGTGTGTGTGTGTGTTTTTGAGGATCCATGTGCTTAAATTCTTGTCGAGAGATGATTTTGAGTGCTTTATATGTTGATTGGATCTATGGTTGAGGTGTATGTTGGATTGCATTCATGTCTGTGTTTTTCACTTCTCGAAAAACTGTTTTTAAATGCTGGCTCGACACCTCCTTGACACCTACTCGATACTTAGTTATCTGTCGAGCTTCTCAAGCTTTTTCTTATCGCAATCTTGACACCTATCTTGACACCTGGTGGATCGATCGAGAAATCTCCTGTCTTCTCGATAGCTTCTCGACACCTGGTCGATCGATCGAGCTTCTGTTCTTGTGTCTTTGCCTTCTTTCTTGACACCTGTCTCGACACCTCTCGATCGATCGAGATTCCCTTACATGCATTTCATTTTTTTTGTTTTGCATTTTTTTTTGTGTCCATAGCATCTTGTTATTCTTTTTCTTGTAGGTCTATGGTTCCCTGTTCTCCTCGTTTCCCTCTTTGTCAGTTTTCTGTCTATCTCTTGTCATGTCTTTTGGCTTTTTATGCCCTTTGACAATCGTGTCAAAAAGGGGGAGAAATTTGAGAATCGAATGTCATTCCTCAGGGGGAGTAATAGACTTAGAGGGAGAACTTCATGTTAAAGGGAAGAATGTTTTTGATGTAACTAACTAAAAGGGAGAGTTAGTTTGATACACATTAATATTGACATATATTTTGTGTTGTGTATCTTTTGGTTTTGTAACCATTTACATACATCATGTGTTGTTTCTATATTTGATGATGATGTGTGTGTTTCACTCTTTATCTCACATGTGTTGTTTCTTTTCTCTCTTTATACACATGTTTCTTGTTTATTTAACTTGTTATTATTTTCCACATGGTACCTTGATGTGTTTTGTTTAGTGCCTTTCAGGAAAAACAAGTTAAAGCCAAGTCAAGATTCCAAACCTTCTTCTTGCAGCAACTTCTAAGGTTCAGATCTTTTAGACTAGGCTTGTTTATTCTGTAATCTTGAGTAGAATGTATTCTAGGACATTCAATGTACTCTTGTGGTTTTGTCACGGATTGCCAAATAGGGAGATTGTTAGGGACATATTTTTATGTAATTGGCCTATCTTTTGACAAAACACACTTTACTTGTATTTGGGTAAATCTAAGTAGGTTCAAGATGATCATCACAAGTGGTTAAATTGATGACATGAAGATTACTCAAGAACTACTAAAAAAAAGTGCAATCTGTAGGTCTCGATACCTCCTCGACAGAAGCTCAATCTGTCGAGATTCATTAAAACTCGATAGATGTCTCGATCGATTGAGCTTACAGGTTTTCAAATTATAGACACAATGTTTTTATTCTAAAAGGTTATTTGTTTATGGGTTTGTATAATCCTTATTGGACTAGGAAAGCCCAAGGTTTGTGTAAACCTATTTGGAATAGGAGAGCCCATTGAGCTCCTATTTAAAGGAGGTGGGAAAAAGAAAAACCCTAACCCTAGAAAGCTTCATAAGGTTTTCTTTTTGAAACCCTAGCCTCCTCCTACAGAAGAAAGAGTTCTTGTTGCGTTTCTTGTACGCCTTTGGGTTTTGTGACCGAGCAAAGTCTCTTGCACCAACATTGAAGATCTTATTGGTGTTTCTATGTGAAGCTGCTGCAAATCAACTACAACAATCAAAGGGTTGCTGTGGAGTTAGTCACGTACTGGGATTCGTGCAAAAGAGTAAGCCGCGTATTGGGATCTGTGCATCAAATTGGTTAGTCACGTACTGGGATTCGTGTAAAGGAGTAAGTCGCGTATTGGGATCTGCGCATCAAATTGGTTAGTCACGTACTTGGGAGTCGTGCATCAAAAAGGGAATTGTCACTACAGATCAAGTCCAATTGGGTATTGGGGTAAGGGTTCAACTGTAAGTTGGTAAGGTACTTGGGATTCCTTTACTTGTAACTGCTTGATTTGATAATAGTGGAGTTTCGGGAGTGGTGACCTGAAAATCACCCGGTGGGGTTTTTGCCGCAAGGGTTTTCCCCATTCGTAAACAAATCACCGTGTCATTTAATTTCCGCTGCATATTTAGTTGTTTGGTGATTTGTTTGTGCTTCCACGTGTTTGCATGATTAATTGATTAATTAACAACTTGGCTAATTAATTAATTGGTTTAATCACAAGGGGTCATTCAGATTGTGGCCTATCAACATGGTTTAATGGAATGGTTGAATTTTGGCAAATTTTTTTCGCTTAATGGGTAAATGGTGGGTTTGGGGAAGTTGTGACCGGACCAATGTATGGCTGCCTACGTACCTCCTTGGCAGAAGGATCAGGTCATCACATAGTTCATTTTTATTTGCCTTAACTTTTACCTAGGCTGTCCTTTCGGGTTTTCAACCTAGCAAACTTTCTCAGTCTCCTTTTTTTTTTTTACTCTCCTTTTTTGTAGATCGCCCTTTTGGGTTTTCAACCTACCTTTTTTGTTTTTTTGTTTTTTTTTTTTTTTTTTAATTTTTAATTTATTATTATTATTTTTAATTTTTTTATTTTTGACGAACCTAGAAAGGGATATAACATAATTTATAACCACTTTAGTCGTGGTGTTTTCAGACTACCACCTCATACGTGGTATTTCTTCAATTGATCCATATTGGTTGGCTCGGTAAAAGGGTTTGCATCTAAGTCCATTAACTTTACTGCTCCCCAAAGTATATCTGCTTGATAATATATGGGCCTGCCCAATTTTGCTTGAACTTCCTGTTTGTCTCTTGAATCGGGGTTCAGATCTCTTTCAGCACCAAATCTCCCAACTTCAAATCTCTAATTCTTACTTTCTTGTCAAAAGCTTTCCTAAGTCTCCTTTGGTAACCTTGAATGTGATACAAGGCCTTGAGTCTCTTCTCGTCCATCACGCATAATTGATAATCTACTTTGCAATTAATCTACTTCAAGGATTTCACTTTCCAGTACTGTTCTTAATGAACGAACACCCATTTCAATGGGGAGTACTGCTTCCATCCCATACACCAATGAATAAGGAGTGGCCCCTCTGGAAGATCAAATTGATGTCCTATACCCCTAAAGTGCATAGGGTAATTGTAGGTGCCAGTCTTTGTAGTTTTTCTTGCTCTTCTTCAGGATTCGCCCTATATTTTTGTTTGTAGCCTCAACCGCCCCATTAGTCTGAGGACGGTAGGGTAAGGATCTATGATGTCGAATATTGAACTATCGAAGTAGCTTCTTTGTTTTTCCTATGAAATGCAGCCCATTGTCAGAGATAATTTCATGTAATACCCCATATCTACAAATGATATTAGTATGAATAAATTGAGCAACTTTCTTCGAGTTCAAAACCTTATATGAGGCAGCTTCCACCTATTTAGTAAAATAATCAATAGATTATGACAGAGATACAACCCTTCTCGTTTACATGTTTCAATTCTTTTGGTGAATACTCACTTGACCCCCAATACATGGTGGTTTATGACAATCTATGTGTTCTAAAGATTATGTAACATAAAGTTTTTTTTTTTTTTTAATTAGATTTTTCTTTTATATAAGATAGAAATTTTATTTTAACTTAATTTAAGTGTATAAGTGTGTGAAGCTCCATCTTGGAGACTTGAACCTTGAACCTTGGCCCTTGCCCCTACACCCCACAAACACTTATACTTATGGAGTGATCATCGCAATAAGGGTGTGCGGTGATTTTTTTTTTAATTAGATAGTTACAAGGGATGAGGGGAAATTTGAACTCTAATTAAGGTTGCCATTTGAAACATAAAGAGGCACCAATTTTATTACAAGATTCTTGACAACAATTAAGTTAATTTATTTTATTTTAAAAAATCTTGTAATTAAAAGCATATCCACAAAAATAGCAACACGACTGAATGAATGGACAAAGATACAACCCTTCTCGCTTCTTTTTGCTGCTGCTTCCAATTTTGAACTACTTAGTTGTTACAATCTTGGTGAGCCGATCGTGATGAATACTCGATTGGCATTTGAGGACCAATTCAAACTGTGACCAGTAAAGGGATGGCAAAGGCAGCGATGCTCATATTGACAACGTAGCAGCGCTAAATCTTGACATGCAATTACCTTTCATTCTTTCATAGCTCTGTGTCTTTTTGTGGTGATGGAATGCTTATTTCAATTGGCAGATAGTTGGGTGTGGGATGAACTTTGCTTATCAAATGGGTTGGAGGAAATATTTGATCGGTCCTTATAAATTAGTCATTACTTGACACTCCAATCCATATCATTATTTTTCTAACTAGCCGTGCATTAGAGGGAAGAATCATTTCACTTTCGAGGAAACTGGAGTGAGTAGAAACAAGATTTGACTTAACTGTCCCTACTATTGCTTACTTTTCCATGCTTAACGTGGAAAGAAATTGAAAGCAAAATTTATGGAATTTGTTAAGAAGAATGCGGTAGTCATTTTCACGAGTCTCTCTCTTTATCAGCTACATTTTGGAAACATTTTCATTCAAACAACTCAAGAATTATAGGCTATGGAGCCAATAAAAAAATTACTACAGTTTCAAGACATTTCAAATTAGCTTACCCTTGTTCACCACAATCTGCAATTAAAATTTTTTTAATGACCCATATGTGAGGTGGTAGTCTAATTTAAAATGGTTGTAAAAAAATTTTGCTTCCTAAAAAGAACTCTTATAAACTACATCAGCATATTGTTTTTATTATTATTATTTTTCTTATACAAGATAGAAATTCAACTCTAGCATAATTTAAGTATATATATATGTGAAACTCCCTCATAGAGACTTGAATCCCGACCTTACTCCCCACACCCCACAAGTACTTATACTTATAAAATGACCGTTGCACCAAGGGTATGCGGTGCTGGCATATTCTTATATATACAAACAAGCTTGATATTTTATTGACATAGCAGGCCAATTATTACTGGCACCAGTATTTTTAGTATTGATAAATACTAATTAGTTCAAATAAGATGGATTAGCACTTTTTGGTATTTTCAAGACATCCATGGTTGAAATCTCCTCCCCTTATAACTATCCATTTAAAAAAAAAATTAAGATGAGTTAGATCCTCTAGAGTTTGAAAATCATCGTCTATGAGAGTAATGATTCTCTAACTAAATGATAGTCAAATTATTCTTTAAATAATAATAATAATAATAATAATAATAATAATAATAGTGTCTTGAACTCTGTCTCTAACACACATGCTTTTATATATATATATATATATATATATAAAATAAAACAAAACTTTGTTTCCAGCTATCCGCAATTTTTGTTTTGTCAAAAAATTATCCCCTATGTGAGTGGGTGATATATATGCCGGATACACAATATCCCCTTTTCTAGCTTTCAAGATTTGCAAGAAAAGACGATAAGATAACTAAGACTTTTTTTTACGCCCCTGCCCCCACATCTCTCCTAAGGATCATGACTAAGGGTCCGTTTGGTTAAAATGGTGAAAAAGTGTGAGGATAGAAAATTGTGGGAGGATGAAAAAGTAGGAGAATAGAAAAGATTTTAATTTTTCTCCTTTGAAAAGCGAATGAATAGAAAAAGTGAGTTTGTATAAATTTATTCATACACCATTGTTAAAAAAATGATAGCCAAATAATACAAAAAAAGTGACAAACAACCAAAAAAAAAAAAAAGCAATCACCCAATTTATTAAAAAATAAAAATAATGTCCCAATAAAAAATCATGTCTAGTTAAAAAAAAAAAAAAAAAAAAAAAAAGGCAACGTGCCCACCACAACCTAGGAAATCAAAAAAATGAAAAAACTGAAAAAAAAAAAACAAAACAAAACAAAGAAGCAAAGTCAGGAAAGAAAACCTAGGAAATCAAAAAATTAAAAAATAAAAAAAAAAACAAAAGAGGCAACATGCCCAGCACCAAAAAAAGAAAAAAAAAATGAATTGAGCATGGACATTTTTGTCCATTAAGTAGCCACATTTTCTCTCTTTAGTTTTCTCTTAATTTTAGAGAGAAAACTTTTTGGTGGGTCTGAGGAGAAAACACATCGGTTCCACCATTTATTTTCCTTTTCCTTCCCATTCCTTCCTCTTTTCTCTCCAAAGTTTTCCATTCACCCTATTTCACCTCTAAACAAACACACCATAAATGTTAATATTATAAGTACACTTGATCTAAAAGTTTAAATCAATATTTTTTTATTGTTATATTATATTAATTGCTTGTGGGGCCAAGGAATCCTACGGCCTAGTCCACTCCGTTTCAGGGCCAAAGGCCCAAGCCGAGGATGCATCCATGGTCCGAGGATAAAAGCAAGAGGCGCAGGCGCTCAACAGGCCGTGCCGAGAACGACCCCATCATCGGACGTCCGAGAACTTAAGGCAACCAGCAACACTACCAAGGAAGCCTTCATGACTACTCAAAGGGCCGAAAGGGAATACCACGCGCCTGCAATATAAATCTGGTGGAGAAACAAGCTCATGACAAACAGTCACCTCCACATTAAATGCACCTGGCCGCCGCCCTGGTCGCATTAATGAGGAAAGGACCCCGCACCAGCGTCGCCTTGGTTGCCGCGACCTACAAAGAGAGTGGGAGGCGGCTGATAGGACGGGCACCTGAGCAATGTCCTGATCGCTCAACAAATGTAGGGCTAGGATTAGTTGGGTAAAAGGTATATAATGTATAGGACCCCTCCTAAAAGAAGGGGGGAGAGGGCCAAACTCCTCGAACAAATGCCGATGAGCAATTGTAGGAAGGGATCAAGGCTATTAGCCTTCAATGGCAATTTATCCAAGACGAAGCTTCGATCTGCCTGTAAGGGCCAATTTCTTCGACCCGCTTTCTACAAATTTATTGTTTTGGGGCCTACAGGATGGTATCCCTTCTAAGTTCAGAGGGTCCATCAAAATCCAGTCCCTACAATTGGCGCCGTCTATGGGAAGAATTTTTGCACTAACAGGCGTAACGGACGACCGTCTCCAGACAATCGATCGACGGAAAGTTCACGAGAATGCGTTTAAAAAAGAAAGAGACAAAAAAAAAATGCCACTGCAAAAAAGTAAAAGGTTCGAAGAAAAGAAGACAAATATTGTTATTTTATTAAGATAAGAAAGAGTTACAATGTACAAACAAAGGCTCAGACAGGCTTGTTTTAAAGCCAACTCTACAAACAAAGGCCCAGACGGGCCTGTTTTAAAGCTAACTAAGGGAAAAGGGGCTGAGGCGGGCTTGCTTCAAGGCCACCAACAACGCCCGAGCCGGTGCGGTGGCGCTGGCGCAAAGAGAGGGGCAGATGCAAAGGCGCCAGACGACCCTCCATCATGTTGTTCCCTTGATTCTCCTCCAGCCCCATGGTGGTTGGCCGTTGGTGACGGCAACACCCAGGCACCAGATATGACGCATCCTTGCATGCTTCCACTGGCATTGCAACGCCCCAGGGAAGAACATTATGTACTTCAGAGACCTCCCTCTCGGTCGCGGTGCGTGGCACCATCAAGAGGGCGCACGGATTTGGCCGCATCGGAGATCCTGCATGAGCTATTACGTTGGCGGCCCTCCGTTGTGGGAGGAGGACTTTGGGCCTACGTACACTAACTCATATCCAACGCCGTCCCATTTCTCCAAACTCTTGTCACAACTTTTGGCGGGGTCATTGAAGGGGCTCTGAGAGTTGGGAGAACATATTTCCTGGTATATTGGAGGGTTCATGAAGAGTAGAAGGTCACTTCTCCTACGTAGCCTTAAATAGGGGCAGAAGATTGATAGAAACGGAGCTACACAGAATTTGAAAGGTGGACTACCGTTGACACTAATCCTGACCAAATTCCAAAGCGTCTATCAGCCGTTCGATCCTCATCAGTCCAAAAGAATATTAATGAGAGCGCGCCTCGTGTCTCGAAACGTCAAACGCGGAACGCGAACCGTCAGGGGACGCCTTGTAGCTGATGACCGCAGAAACTTGAACTGAGGACAGCGCCACTACCACGTATAAAGCTAAGAGTCACAAACCGGCCTGGCCCGGGGCACGCCAGGGTCAATAGTTCGGTGCGCATGACGCCGCACTGCCGACGAGGCCGGACCGAGGCCATCCTCACGCCAAGACTGGTATGGCCAACGCTGAGGATAATTACTTCGAAGAACAAGTGTTAGACAGAACCAAGGCACTGCATGGTCCTCGGACTCAGGCCTCTGGGGAAACTAACAACTCAGAAGACCAAGTGTTAGATAGAACCAAGGCACTACATGGTCCTCGGACTCAGGCATATGGGGAAACTAACTACTTCGAAGACCAAGTGTTAGACAGAACCAAGGCACTGCATGGTCTTCGGACTCAGGCCTCTGGGGAAACTAACAACTTCAAAGACCAAGTGTTAGACAGAACCAAGGCACTGCATGGTCCTCGGACACACGCCTCTGCGGAAACTAACCACTTCAAAGACCAAGTGTTAGACAGAACCAAGGTACTGCATGGTCCTCGGACTCAGGCCTTTAGGGAAACTAACCACATCAGAAGACCAAGTGTTAGACAGAACCAAGGCACTGCATGGTCCTCGGACTCAGGCCTATGGGGAAACTAACTACTTCGAAGACCAAGTGTTAGAAAGAACCAAGGCACTGCATGGTCCTCGGACTCAGGCCTCTGGGGAAACTAACAACTTCAAAGACCAAGTGTTAGACAGAACCAAGGCAATGCATGGTCCTCGGACTCAGGCCTCTGGGGAAACTAACTACTTCGAAGACCAAGTGTTAGACAGAACCAAGGCACTGCATGGTCCTCGGACTCAGGCCTCTGGGAAACTAACTACATCAGAAGACCAAGTGTTAGACAGAACCAAGGCACTGCACGGTCCTCGGACTCAGGCCTCTGGGGAAACTAACCACATCAGAAGACCAAGTGTTAAACAGAACCAAGGCACTGCATGGTCCTCGGACTCAGGCCTCTGGGGAAACTAACCACATCAGAAGACCAAGTGTTAGACAGAACCAAGGCACTGCATGGTCCTCGGACTCAGGCCTATGGGGAAACTAACTACTTCGAAGACCAAGTGCTAGACAGAACCAAGGCACTGCACAGTCCTCGGACCCAGGCCTCTGGGGAAACTAACTACTTTGAAGACCAAGTGTTAGACAGAACCAAGGCACTGCATGGTCCTCGGACTCAGCCCTCTAGGGAAACTAACTACATCAGAAGACCAAGTGTTAGACAGAACCAAGGCACTGCATGGTCCTCGGACTCAGGCCTCTAGGGAAACTAACTACATCAGAAGACCAAGTGTTAGACAGAACCAAGGTACTGCATGGTCCTCGGACTCAGGCCAATGGGAAAACTAACTACTTCAGAGGATTCTAAGTGTTAGACAGAACCAAGGCACTGCATGGTCTTCAGACTTAGGCCTTTGGGGAAACTAAGCACTTCAGATGATCCTAAATGTCAGACAGAACCAAGGCACTGCATGGTCCTCGGACTCAGGCCTCTGGGGAAACTAACAACTCAGAAGACCAAGTGTTAGATAGAACCAAGGCACTGCATGGTCCTCGGACTCAGGCATATGGGGAAACCAACTACTTCGAAGACCAAGTGTTAGACAGAACCAAGGCACTGCATGGTCTTCGGACTCAGGCCTCTGGGGAAACTAACAACTTCAAAGACCAAGTGTTAGACAGAACCAAGGCACTGCATGGTCCTAGGACTCAGGCCTCTGGGGAAACTAACCACTTCAAAGACCAAGTGTTAGACAGAACCAAGGCACTGCACGGTCCTCGGACTCAGGCCTCTAGGGAAACTAACTACTTCAAAGACCAAGTGTTAGACAGAACCAAGGCACTACATGGTCCTCGGACTTAGGCCTCTGGGAAACGAAAAACTCAGAAGACTAAATGTTAGAAAGAACCAGGGCACTGCATGGTCCTTGGACTCAGGCCCCTGGGTAAACTAACTACTTCGAAGACCAAGTGTTAGACAGAACCAAGGCACCGCATGGTCCTCGGACTCAGGCCTCTAGGGAAACTAACTACATCAGAAGACCAAGTGTTAGACAGAACCAAGGCACGACATGGTCCTCGGACTCAGGCCTCTTGGGAAACCAACCACATCAGAAGACCAAGTGTTAGACAGAACCAAGGCACTGCATGGCCCTCAGACTCAGGCCTAAGGGGAAACTAACTACTTCGAAGACCAAGTGTTAGACAGAATCAAGGCACTGCATGGACTTCGGACTCAGTCCTCTGGGGAAACTAACTACTTCAAAGACCAAGTGTTAGACAGAACCAAGGCATCGCATGGTCCTCGGACTCAGGCCTCTAAAGAAACTAACCACTTCAAAGATCAAGTCTTAGACAGAACCAAGGTACTACATGGTCCTCGGAATCAGGCCTCTGGGGAAACTAACCACTTCAAAGACCAAGTGTTAGACAGAACCAAGGCACAGCATGGTCCTCGGACTCAGGCCTCTCGGGAAACTAACTACTTCAAATACCAAGTGTTAGACAGAACCAAGGCATTGCATGGTCCTCGAACTCAGGCCTCTGGGGAAACTAACCACTTCAAAGACCAAGTGTTAGACAGAACCAAGGCACTGCTCGGTCCTCGGACTCAGGCCTCTGGGAAAATAACTACTTCAAAGACCAAGTGTTAGACAGAACCAAGGCACTGCATGGCCCTCGGACTTAGGCCTCTGGGGAAACTAACCACTTAGAAGACTAAGTGTTAGACAGAACCAGGGCACTGCATGGTCCTTGGACTCAGGCCTCTGGGGAAACTAACGACTTCGAAAACCAAGTGTTACACAGAACCAAGGCACTGCATGGTCCTCGGAATCAGGCCTTTGGGGAAACTAACTACATCAGAAGACCAAGTGTTAGACAGAACAAAGGCACGGCATGGTCCTCGGACTCAGGCCTCTAGGGAAACTAGCCACATCAGAAGACCAAGTGTTAGATAGAACCAAGGCACTGCATGGTCCTCGGACTCAGGCCTATGGGGAAAGTAACTACTTCGAAGACCAAGTGTTAGACAGAAACAAGGCACTGCAAGGACTTCGGACTAAGGCCTCTGGGGAAACTAACTACTTGAAAGACCAAGTGTTAGACGGAACCAAGGCACTGCATGGTCCTCGGACTCAGGCCTCTGGGGAAACTAACCACTTCAAAGACCAAGTGTTAGACAGAACCAAGGTACTGCATGGTCCTCGGACTCAGGCCTCTGGGGGAACTAACCACATCAGAAGATCAAGTGTTAGACAGAACCAAGGCACTGCATGGTCCTCGGACTCAGGCCTATGGTGAAATTAACAACTTCGAAGACCAAGTGTTAGACAGAACCAAGACACTGCATGGTCCTCAGACTCAGGCCTCTGGGGAAACTAACAACTTCAAAGACCAAGTGTTAGACAGAACCACGGTACAGCATGGTCCTCGGACTCAGGCCTCTGGGAAACTAACTACATCAGAAGACCAAGTGTTAGACAGAACCAAGGCACTGCACGGTCCTCGGACTCAGGCCTCTGGGGAAACTAACCACATCAGAAGACCAAGTGTTAGCCAGAACCAAGGCATTGCATGGTCCTCGGACTCAGGCCTCTGGAGAAAGTAACTACTTCGAAGACCAAGTGTTAGACAGAAACAAGGCACTACATGGACTTCGGACTTAGGCCTCTGGGGAAACTAACTACTTCAAAGACCAAGTGTTAGACGGAACCAAGGCACTGCATGGTCCTCGGACTCCGGCCTTTGGGGAAACTAACCACTTCAAAGACCAAGTGTTAGACAGAACCAAGGTACTGCATGGTCCCCGGACTCGGGCCTCTGGGGAACTAACCACATCAGAATATCAAGTGTTAGACAGAACCAAGGCACTGCATGGTCCTCGGACTCAGGCCTAAGGGGAAACTAACTACTTCGAAGACCAAGTGTTACACAGAATCAAGACACTGCATGGTCCTCGGACTCAGGCCTCTGGGGAAACTAACAACTTCAAAGACCAAGTGTTAGACAGAACCACGACAAAGCATGGTCCTCGGACTCAGGCCTCTGGGGAAACTAAATACATCAGAAGACCAAGTGTTAGACAGAACCAAGGCACTGCACGGTCCTCGGACTCAGGCCTCGGGGGAAACTAACCACATCAGAAGACCAAGTGTTAGACAGAACCAAGGCATTGCATGGTCCTCGGACTCAGGCCTCTAGGGAAACTAACCACATCAGAAGAACAAGTGTTAGACAGGACCAAGACACTTCATGGTCCTCGGAGTCAGGCCTATGGGCAAACTAACTACTTCGAAGATCAAGTGCTAGACAGAACCAAGGCAATGCATAGTCTTTGGACCCAGGCCTCTGGGGAAACAAACTTCTTCGAAGACCAAGTGTTAGACAGAACCAAGGCACTGCATGGTCCCCGGACTCAGGCCTCTGGGGAAACTAACTACATCAGAAGACCAACTGTTAAACAGAGCCAAGGCACTGCATGGTCCTCAGACTCAGGCCTCTGGGGAAACTAACAATATCAGAAGACCAAGTGTTAGACAGAACCAGGGCACTGCATGGTCCTCGGACTCAGGCCTCTGGGGAAACTAACTACATCAGAAGACCAACTGTTAGACAGAACCAAGGCACTGCATGGTCCTCAGACTCAGGCCTCTGGGGAAACTAACTACATCAGAAGACCAACTGTTAGACAGAACCAAGGCACTGCATGGTCCTCAGACTCAGGCCTCTGGGGAAACTAACTACATCAGAAGACCAAGTGTTAGACAGAACCAAGGCACTGCATGGTCTTCAAACTTAGGCCTATGGGAAACTAAGCACTTCAGATGATCCTAAGTGTCAGACAGAACCAAGACACGATATGGTCCTCGGACTCAGGCCTGTGGGGAAACAAACCACTTTAGGGGATTGTAAGAGTTAGACAGAACCAAGGCGCTGCATGGTCCACAGACTCAGGCTTGTGGGGAAACTAACCACATCAGGAGACCAAGTGTTAGACAGAACCAGGGCACTGCATGGTCCTTGGAATCAGGCCTATGGGGAAACTAACTACTTCGAAGACAAGGTGCCGGACAGAACCAAGTCACTGCATAGTCCTCGGACCCCGGCCTCTGGGGAAACTAACCACATCAGAAGACCAAGTGTTAGACAGAACCAAAGCACTGCGTGATCCTCGGACTCAGGCCTCTGGGGAAACTAAAAACTTCAAAGAAAAAGTGTTAGACAGTACCAAGGGACTGCATGGTCCTCGGAATCAGGCCTCCGGGGAAACTAACCACATCAGCCGACCAAGTGTTAGACAGAACCAAGGCACTGCATGGTCCTCAGACTCAAGCCTCTGGGGAAACTAACCACTTCAGAAGACCAAGTGTTAGACAGAACCAAGGCACTGCATGGTCCTCGGACTCAGGCCTCTAGGGAAACTAACAACGTCGAAGACCAAGTGTTAGACAGAACCAAGGTACTGCATGGTCCTCGGACTAAGGCCTTTGGGGAAACTAACCACATCAGAAGAAAATGTGTTAGACAGAACCAAGGCACTACATGGTCCTCGGACACAGGCCTATGGGGAAACTAACTATTTCGAAGACCAAGTGTTAGACAGAACCAAGGAACTGCATGGTCCTCGGACTCAGGCCTCTGGGGAAACAAACCACATCAGAAGACCAAGGGTTAGACAGAACCAAGGCATTGTATGGTCCTCGGACTCAGGCCTCTGGGGAAACTAACTACTTGGAAGACCAAGTGTTAAACAAAACCAAGGCACTGCATGGTCCTCGGACTCAGGCCTCTAGGGAAACTAATAACTTCAAAGACCAAGTGTTAGACAGAACCAAGGCACTGCATGGTCCTCGGACTCAGGCCTCTAGGGAAACTAACTACTTCGAAGACCAAGTGTTAGACAGAACCAAGGTACTGCATGGTCCTCGGACTCAGGCCTCTAGGGAAATTAACCACATCAGGAGACCAAGTGTTAGACAGAACCAGGGCACTGCATGGTCCTTGAAATCAGGCCTATGGGGAAACTAACTACTTCGAAGACCAAGTGTTAGGCAGAACCAAGGCACTGCATGGTCCTCACACTCAGGCCTCTAGGGAAACTAACCACATCAGAAGAAGCTGTGTTAGACAGAACCAAGGCACTACATGGTCCTCGGACTCAGGCCTGTGGGGAAACTAACTACTTCGAAGACCAAGTGTTAGACAGAAACAAGGCACTGCGTGGACTTCGGACTCAAGCCTCTTGGGAAACTAACTACTTCAAAGACCAAGTGTTAGACAGATCCATGGTACTGCATGGTCCTCGGACTCAGGCCTCTGGGGAAACTAACCACATCAGGAGACCAAGTGTTAGACTGAACCAGGGCACTGCATTGTCCTTGGAATCAGGCCTATGGGGAAACTGACTACTTCGAAGACAAGGTGCCGGACAGAACCAAGTCACTGCATAGTCCTCGGACCCCGGCCTCTAGGGAAACTAACCATATCAGAAGACCAAGTGTTAGACAGGACCAAGGCACTGCATGGTCCTTGGACTCAGGCCTATGAGGAAACTAACTACTTCGAAGACCAAGTGCTAGACAGAACCAACGCAATGCATAGTCTTTGGACCTAGGCCTCTGGGGAACCTAACTACTTCGAAGACCAAGTGTTAGACAGAACCAAGCCACTGCATGGTCCTCAGACTCAGGCCTCTGGGGAAGCTAACCACATCAGAAGACCAAGTGTTAGACAGAACCAAGGCACTGCATGGTCCTCGGACTTAGGCCTCTAGGGAAACTAACAACGTCAAAGACCAAGTGTTAGACAGAACCAAGGTACTGCAAGGTCGTCGGACTCAGGCCTCTGGGGAAACTAACCACATCAGAAGAAGATGTGTTAGACAGAACCAAGACACTACATGGTCCTCGGACTCAGGCCTATGGGGAAACTAACTACCTCGAAGACCAAGTGTTAGACAGAACCAAGGCACTGTATGGTCCTCGGACTCAGGCCTCTGGGAAACAAACCACATCAAAAGACCAAATGTTAGACAGAACAAAGGCATTGCATGGTCCTCGGACTCAGGCCTCTGGGGAAGCTAACTACTTCGAAGACCAAGTGTTAGACAGAACCAAGGCACTGCATGGTCCTCGGACTCAGGTCACTAGGGAAACTAACAACTTCAAAGACCAAGTGTTAGACAGAACCAAGGCACTGCATGGTCATCGGACTCAGGCCTCTGCACTGCATGGTCCCCGGACTCAGGCCTCTGTGGAAACTAACTACTTCGAAGACCAAGTGTTAGACATAACCAAGGAATTGCTTGGTCCTCGGACTCAGGACTCTGGGGAAACTAACCACATCAGGAGACCAAGTGTTAGACAGAACCAGGGCACTGCATGGTCCTTGGAATCAGGCCTCTGGGGAAACTAACTACTTCGAAGACTAAGTGTTAGACAGAACCAAGGCACTGCATGGTCCTCGCACTCAGGCCTCTAGGGAAACTAACAACTTCAAAGACCAAGTGTTAGACAGAACCAAGGCTCTGCATGGTCGTCGCACTCAGGCCCCTGGGGAAACTAACCACATCAGAAGACTTAGTGTTAGACAAAACCAAGGCACTGCATGGTCCTCGGACTCAGGCCTATGGGGAAACTAACTACTTCGAAGACCAAGTGCTAGACAGAACCAAGGCACTGCATGGACTTCGGACTCAGGCCTTTAGGGAAACTAACTACTTCCAAGACCAAGTGTTAGACAGAACCAAGGCACTGTGTGGTCCTCGGACTCAGGCCTCTGGGGAAACTAACCACTTCAAAGACCAAGTGTTAGACAGAACCAAGGTACTGCATGGTCCTCGGACTTAGGCCTCTGGGGGAGCTAACCACATCAGAGGACCAAGTGTTAGAGAAAACCAAGGCACTGCATGGTTCTCGGACACATGCCTCTGGGAAACTAACCATATCATAAAACCAAGTGTTAGACAGAAGCAAGGCATTGCATGGTCCTCGGACTCAGGCCTCTGGGGAAACAAACCACATCAGAAGACCAAGTGTTAGACAGAACCAAGGCACTGCATGGTCCTCGGACTCAGGCCTCTAGGGAAACTAACAACGTCAAAGACCAAGTGTTAGACAGAACCAAGGTACTGCAAGGTCGTCGGACTCAGGCCTCTGGGGAAACTAACCACATCAGAAGAAGATGTGTTAGACAGAACCAAGACACTACATGGTCCTCGGACTCAGGCCTATGGGGAAACTAACTACTTCGAAGACCAAGTGTTAGACAGAACCAAGGCACTGTATGGTCCTCGGACTCAGGCCTGTGGGGAACCTAACTACTTCAAAGACAAAGTGTTAGACAGAACCAAGGCACTGCATGGTCCTCGGACTCAGGCCTATGGGGAAACTAACTACTTCGAAGACCAAGTGTTAGACAGAACCAAGGCACTGCATGGTCCTCGGACTCAGGCTTATGGGGAAACTAACTACTTCGAAGACTAAGTGTTAGACAGAACCAAGGCACTGCATGGTCCTCGGTCTCAGGCCTCTGGGGAAACTAATAACTTCAATGACCAAGTGTTAGACAGAACCAAGGCACTGCATGGTCCTCGGACTCAGGCCTCTGGGAAACTAACCACATCAGAAGACCAAGTGTTAGACAGAACCAAGGCACTGTATGGTCCTCGGACTCAGGCTTATGGGGAAACTAACTACTTCGAAGATCAACTGTTAGGCAGAACCAAGGCACTGCATGGTCCTCGGACTCAGGCCTCTGGGGAAACAAACCACATCAGAAGACCAAGTGTTAGACAAAACCAAGGCACTGCATGGTCGTCGGACTCAGGCCTATGGGGAAACTAACCACTTCAAAGTTCAAGTGTAAGACTGAACCAAGGCACTGTATGGTCCTCGGACTCAGCCCTATGGGGAAACTAACTACTTCGAAGACCAAGTGTTAGACAGAACCAAGGCACTGCATGGTCCTCGGACTCAGGCTTATGGGGAAACTAACTACTTCGAAGACTAAGTGTTAGACAGAACCAAGGCACTGCATGGTCCTCGGTCTCAGGCCTCTGGGGAAACTAACAACTTCAAAGGCCAAGTGTTAGAGAAAACCAAGGCACTGCATGGTTCTCGGACACATGCCTCTGGGAAACTAACCATATCATAAAACCAAGTGTTAGACAGAAGCAAGGCATTGTATGGTCCTCGGACTCAGGCCTTTGGGGAAACTAACTACTTCGAAGACCAAGTGTTAGACAGAACCAAGGCACTGCATGGTCCTCGGACTCAGGCCTGTGGGGAAACTAACTACTTCAAAGACAAAGTGTTAGACAGAACCAAGGCACTGCATGGTCCTCGGACTCAGGCCTATGGGGAAACTAACTACTTCGAAGACCAAGTGTTAGACAGAACCAAGGCACTGCATGGTCCTCGGACTCAGGCCTCTGGGGAAACTAACTACTTCAAAGACCAAGTGTTAGATAGAACCAAGGCACTGCGTGGTTATCGGACTCAGGCCTCTTGGGAAACTAACCACTTCAAAGTCCAAGTGTTAGACTGAACCAAGGCACTGCATGGTCCTTGGACTCAGGCCTCTGGGGAAACTAACTACTTCAAAGACTAAGTGCTAGACAGAACCAGGGCACCGCATGGTACTCGGACTCAGACCACTGGGGAAACTAACTACTTCGAAGACCAAGTTTTAGACAGAATCAAGGCACTGCATGGTCCTCGGACTCAGGCCTCTGGGGAAACTAACTACTTCGAAGACCAAGTGTTAGACAGAATCAAGGCACTGCATGGTCCTCGGACTCAGGCCTCTGGGGAAACTAACTACATCAGAAGACCAAGTGTTACACAGAACCAAGGCACTGGAGGGTCCTCGGACTTAGGCCTCTGGGGAAACTAACCACATCAAAAGACCAGGTGTTAGACAGAACCAAGGCACTGCATGGTCCTCGGACTCAGGCCTCTGGGGAAACTAACTACATCAGAAGACCAAGTGTTACACAGAACCAGGGCACTGGAGGGTCCTTGGACTTAGGCCTCTGGGGAAACTAACCACATTAGAAGACCAAGTGTTAGACAGAACCAAGGCACTGCATGGTCCTCGGACTCAGGCCTCTGGGGAAACTAACCACATCAGAAGACCAAGTGTTAGACAGAACCAAGGAACTGCATGGTCCGCGGACTCAGGCCTATGGGGAAACTAACTACTTCGAAGACCAAGTGTTAGACAGAACCAAGGCACTGCATGGTCCTCGGACTCAGGCCTCCGGGGAAACAAACTACTTCAAAGACCAAGTGTTAGACAGAACCAAGGCACTACATGGTCCTCGGACTCAGGCCTCTGGGGAAACTAACCACTTCAAAGACCAAGTGTTAAATAGAACCAAGGCACTGCATGGTCCTTGGACTCAGGCCTCTGGGGAAACTAACTACTTCAAAGACCAAGTGTTGGATAGAACCAAGGCACTGCACGGTCCTCAGACTCAGGCCTCTGGGGAAACTAACCACTCAGAAGACTATGTGTTAGACAGAACCATGGCACTGCATGGTCCTCAGACTCAGGCCTCTGGGGAAACTAACTACTTCGAAGGCTAAGTGTTAGACAGAACCAAGGCACTGCATGGTCCTCGGACTCAGGCCTCTGGTGAAACTAACTACATCAGAAGACCAAGTGTTAGACAGAACCAAGGCACTGCAGGTCCTCGGACTTAGTCCTCTGGGGAAACTAACCACATCAGAAGACCAAGTGTTAGACAGAACCAAAGCACTGCATGGTCCTCGGACTCAGGCCTATGGGGAAACTAACTACTTCGAAGACTAAGTGCTAGACAGAACCAAGGCACTGCCTAGTCCTCGGACCCAGGCCTCTGGGGAAACTAACTACTTCGAAGACCAAGTGTTAGACAGAACCAAGGCACTGCATGGTCCTCGGACTTAGGCCTCTGGGGAAACTAACCACATCAGAAGACCAAGTGTTAGACAGAACCAAGGCACTGCATGGTCCTCGGACTCAGGCCTATGGGGAAACTAACTACTTCGAAGACTAAGTGCTAGACAGAACCAGGGCACTGCCTAGTCCTCGGACCCAGGCCTCTGGGGAAACTAACTACTTCGAAGACCAAGTGTTAGACAGAACCAAGGCACTGCATGGTCCTCGGACTCAAGCCTCTGGGGAAACTAACTACATTAGAAGACCAAGTGTTAGACAGAACCAAGGCACTGCATGGTCCTCGGACTCAGGCCTCTAGGGAAACTAACTACATCAGAAGACCAAGTGTTAGACAGAACCAAGGCACTGCATGGTCCTTGGACTCAGGCCTATGGGAAAACTAACTACTTCAGAGGATTCTAAGTGTTAGACAGAGCCAAGGCACTGCATGGTTCTCAGACTTAGGCCTATGGGGAAACTAACCACTTCAGATGATCCTAAGTGTCAGACAGAACCAAGGCACTACATGGTCCTCGGACTCAGGCCTGTGGCAAAACTAACCACTTTAGGGGATTCTAAGTGTTGGACAAAATCAAGGCACTGCATGGTCCTCAGACTCAGGTTTATGTGGAAACTAACTACTTCGGATGATCCTAAGTGTTAGACAGAATCAGGGCACTGCATGATCCTCTGACTCGCGCCCACGGGGAAACTAACTACTTCTAAAGATTCTGAGTGTTAGAATGTTGGGAAAGCAGGAGTCTGGGCTAGTCCTGGGGACGTGAAAGGCCTGCCTATGCCTACATGCCTTTACGTTATTACAATCGCTGCCATGACTGGCCGAAGTACAATTGGTGATAAAATCATGCAAGTGAAAAGAGACAATAACGGAAAGAGAAAACGAATAACACGCAGATGTACAAACAGCTAGAACAATTGGAAAGAGAAGTAAAAATCATACTGCATTAGATCCATAAAGATTACATGATGAACACCACATTACAATCTAAAAAAAAAAAAAAAAAAAGGGAAAAAGAAAGATGCAAAGGACAAGAAAGACAGGAACACCGAGGGGCTTGCCCCTCCCATCTATTCTCCTCCTTCAGTAGGGGGCTGGTCCACAACAACTTCAGGACTCTCTGAGCTCTGGTCAAGAGAAACGGCCTGCAAAGGCTCGGCAGGAGCGGCTGCCTCCACAGCGGGAGGAGCCTCGGCTTCAGAGGTGGACTTCTCAACCTTCTGGGGCACCTCCTCAATGGGGCCCTCACCTGATTCAACTACCTCGGGAGGGTCACTTCCTTGGACAAGCCCACCTGTGGGCTCAACGATTGAGGTGTCCTCACCCGTAGTAGCATCGACTTCCTCTACAGCCTCTCCGGCCTCAACGCCACCTGGAGTTGCCTCGCGAATGGCAGGAGGGTAGTACACACTCTCCTCCTTCCACAACGTGGACGAAGCCTCGACCCCAGCCTGTCTAAGAGCCTCCCTCCAAACCTCCGCGGAATAGCGCCTGCACAGCTCGGGGACTTGAGCCTTAAAGGCTGCTTCTGTCTCAGCCATCCCCGCGGCGTAGGCCTCCTTCTCGGCTTCCCGCTTAGTGGCCAGGGCCTCCTCCCTGCCTTGGTCAGCCTCAAACTTGGCCCTAACGGCCTCGTCACGGGCCTCTTTTGCCACCCTCTTGGCTTCCTCTACAGCAGCCACCTTCTTTGGCAGATCAGCAAGCAACTCCTTTGCGATCTTCAGCTGCTCCTCTGCCTCGCCCAGGCGCTTTGACTGATCTTCGGCCTGCTTCTGAAAGCCGGCGAGGCCTGACAGGGCGTTGTCCCGAGCACTGGTCATCGCCCTCAGCTCTTCCCGGGTCTTGGCAAGATCATCCTCGGAGTTTTTAAGGGTCCGAGTGGCCTCCAAACGTTTCTCACGCTCCACGTCCATGGCTTTCCCCTGGTCATGGGCCGCGTCCTCCAACCTATAAGTGGCCTGAACGGCCTGCCAGACAAAGCAAATACACCATCAGTCGAGCTCAGAAAGGGGAAGAAAAGGCTGAAGCTAGGAAAAAATTGTAAGTGTTGTGCGACTAACCATTCCCAAGTACCGCTTGAGGTAGAGGAAGACCTCCCTACTCCTCATAGTCCCCAGCTCCGCCATGTCAGTTGGGAGTAGCAGACACCTTTCCAGCACGTCGGCCATGTACGCGCCTTCGCCTTCTTTGAAATCCCTGAGGGAGGAGTCGTCCCTCAGAGGCCCCCCATGGAGCATTGGGGCAAGAAGCCAGGCCTGGGCCTCGAGCTGGGTATCAACCTGCATGTCTTGGCCTCGGGAGTCTATCTTCAACTGTTTTGTTGGCCGCCGATTATCGCCTTCTTCCCGGGGGGACCCAGACTTTTCCTCAACTGGCCTTTTGCCCTTATCCTTCTTCTGCTTGGGATCAGAGGGCTCGTGCCTAGAAGATAGACTCATCTTGGGCGGAGAAGGAGGAGGCCTTGAATGGGTAGGGGCCGACCTGCCCTAGGCAGGGTGAGTCTTGGGGGGAGGAGGAGGAAGCTTTGGCTTGGATTTCCCCGGTTGGCCTTTGATCAGATCCAATAGGCTGGATTGGGGCCTCTTCTTGTAACCCATCTTGCGCTAAGGAAGGGACTTAGGCATTTGCAAATCCGCTTCTGTCAGACGAGGGTCACCCAAGTCTCCTAGAGGGTCCTCGACTGGTGAACTTGTTCAAACATGCCAAACTCGTCCTCGGCGGGGCCAAAGTCAGCAACTTCCTCTTCCCTCTCTAGGCCTTCTTCGGCGGCCTCTGAGAATCTAGGGGAGGAGGAGGGACCCGCAGATGCTACGCCTTCTGATGTGGAGGGCTCCTCGGGAAACTTGAACCTGTCCTCGGTCACGGTTATTTTTCGGAGTCGAGGATCCTTTGCTCTGATCACGTACTTCGGCGCCGCAAATGATTTTTGAGTCGGGTCGTATCCCAAGATCTGGTGAGCGGCCTTAACTTGATTGTCGGCTTCGTTCATGAAAACCTCTGCCCTCAGTGCCTTTTGCAAGTCTTCCTGGTTGATCAGGCTGAAGTGGGGCGTGAAGGCGTGCGGATCTACAAAAGGAAACACATTCACATTAGTAACCAAACGGTGCAAAAAGAAACGGATGAGGTAAAGAATGGAGCTGGTCGGGGTCCTAGAGCCCTCCCCCCATTTTCCCACTACCCACCTGGGGTCCCCTCCGTCGTTAGGCAGTGAAGGCCATCATGCCACTCTCCAGACACGATGAGGAAATCCTTGTTCAGCCCCTTGCTGGACTCAGGGAGGCACTGGATAAGCTGGACCCTGTCATCCCTGGTCTTCAGGTAGTATGATTTGCCCTTCAGGCACTGGAGGTTATAACACCAGTTTACGTCGTGGTGGGTCAACCTCAACCCCATCTTCTCGTTCAGGGCGTCCACACAGCCCAGAATCCTGAAGACGTTGATGGCACACTGGGTGGGGGCTAGCCGGAAGTACGTCAGGAAGCCCCTCATCACCAGCCCCATGGGTATCCTTATGCCACCTTCAACGAAGGTAACGATGGGAATCACCACCTCACCCTCCTGCCTCCGAAGGTGCCACTCCCCCTCCTCACAATACCTCAAGCCCACGTTGCTGGGTATCTTATAATCGGCGATGAATTTCTCCATCGCCTCCTTAGTGTAAACGTATTTCTTAAATCTACCCATCCCAAATGATGCCTAAGTGAGCTAAGAAAGAGCAAATGAAAGAGAAGGAAGAATAGAGAGGAAGAAAATACGAAGAAAGATAGAGCGACTTACAGAAATGAGTAGAATCTCCTCGGACAGGCTTTTTATGCTGGAAACGTAGACTCTTGGTTGCGAGTAAACAGCGGAATCGACTTTTCGAATGGGTATTTATACCCCAAATCAAGGAGCCGTGCGGGTTTTCCCGCCCCTAAATGCTAGGCAAATCCCCACCGTTGGATTGTCATCCTCCCGTTGAACATGGGGAGCACAGAGCCGTCTGGATTTAATGAAAGGCGCGTCGCGACCTTCGAGGCGTTAGTAACGCATCTGGGGTAGATGAAAAGGCCCCAGTACTGATAGAGGCCCAGACTCAATGGGACGCATCGCAGGCCCGAGGACATCAAAATCCTCCCCTCCGCCCGAGGATGCGGATAGCAAGATTTTGAGGGGCTATTGTGGGGCCAAGGAATCCTATGGCCCACTCCACTCCGTTTCAGGGCCAAAGGCCCAAGCCGAGGACGCATCCATGGTCCGAGGATAAAAGCAAGAGGCGCAGGCGCTCAACAGGCCATGCCGAGAACGACCCCATCATCGGACGTCCGAGAACTTAAGGCAACCAGCAACACTTCCAAGGAAGCCTTCATGACTACTCAATGGGCCAAGGGGGAATACCACGCGCCTGCAATATAAATCTGGTGGAGGGACAAGCTCATGACAAACAGTCACCTCCACATTAAATGCACCTGGCCACCGCCTTGGTCGCATTAATGAGGAAAGGACCCCGCACCAGCGTTGCCTTGGTTGTCGCGACCCACAAAGAGAGTGGGAGGCGGCTGATAGGACGGGCACCTGAGCAATGTCCTGATCGCTCAACAAATGTAGGTCTAAGATTAGTTGGGTAAAGGGTATATAATGTATAGGACCCCTCTTGAAAGAAGGGGGGAGAGGGCCAAGCTCCTCGGACAAATGCCAAGGAGCAATTGTAGGAAGGGATCAAGGCTATTAGCCTTCAATGGCAATTTATCCAAGACGAAGCTCCGATTTGCCTGTAAGGGCCAATTTCTTCGACCCGCTCTCTACAAATTTATTGTTTTGGGACCTACAGGATGGTATCCCTTCTAAGTTCAGAGGGTCCATCAAAATCCAGTCCCTACATTGCTCATTTTTATAATAATAATAATAATAATAATAATAATAATAATAATAATAATAATAATAATAATAATAATAACTAGTTTCATCATATGCGCTCCGCATGTATGATGGGGCTCTTTTTCTATTTTGAGTTTAATGTAATTTTTTTAATTTGAATTTATCTATTGTTAGTGAGGCTACACATGAAGGAATTTTTAAAAAACTAAAATTTAGGATTTGAAATGAAGTAGACTGCTAGTTTAATGTTTGCTACTTTTTAGGAAAAAATATATTAAACGTGTGTGAGATATATTTAAAGGAGAAGTGCTATATCCACAACATTTTCACATCAAATCAAAAGTGATTAGTTGTTATTGGTTCAACAAATCCTAAGTGGCAGGCTGTTACTGGTTGTTATTGTTAGGCAAAAAAGTAATCTTGATGTTAAGTTCAAATTTGAACTAATAACAACTAACCACCTATACTTTGTTATAAAAATGTTGTGAAAATGTTGTGGTCGTTGCACCTCTCATATTTAAATAGAGAGTAAGCTAATTTTTAGGAAAAAAAGTTTATCTGGTAGTTTTTTTTAATTATAATTTTAACCGTATTTTTTATTTTTTAAGAATAAGAATTATCTAATTAGATTATGGGTATTTTTGACATTTTTTGAAACTATAACTAACTTTCTGAATAATAATAATAATAATAATAAACAACTATCAATTGTGAAACTTTACTACTTTGCTAACCAAACCTTTTTGGTATGAAAATACTCTATTTCAATATATAAAAAGAGACGCTTGAACCAAATTGAAAACTTTATAAGTGATAGTCGCAAAGGCACTATTTCTATTGAATACTTTTTTTTTTTTTTTTTTTTGGAGCTAATATAGGTGTTCAAAGCTTTTTGAACACTTGATTGTTGGTTGTTTTTGTGTTTTTCTTTTTATTTTCTCTCGTATGATACACTAGTGAAAAGGCTCTTGAAAACTAATAGGTGATGCTGTTTGCTTCCCTTTCAATTGTTTTCTTGACTAACTGGCCGTGTATTTGAGGGAAGAATTGACTGCATTAGGGAAAAGGACTGTTCTAGCCGTGTATTTAGGTGAAGGAGACTTGGTCATGCATTAGAGAGAAGGACTACTTGGCGGTGAGCCTGTGACCAACTTGAACTGTGATGGTAACTCAAGAGATAGTGTCATGAGAATCCTCTCACAACACACATCTATACATTTGGCAACTTTCCAACTTGCCGTGCATTAGAAATGATGACTAAATTGAAGATGATGACAGTATTGCAGAATTTCATTTTCATCTTTGAAAATGTCAGAACTAAGAAATCTTTTTTCCTATGGTTGAGGATATCGATGTTTGAGACTAATACCAAAATTACTAAAACGCTGTGGAATGTCTCTCTCCAAATTTCTTTAGAAATTTATTATTGAATGTGATAGGCCAGATTTATGAATTTAGCCCAATGAAAAAAGCTACAGACCTCAATGATGTACGCTGCCTCTACATTTGCTCAATGCTCATCAATGGAAACATCAATCCCTGAAAGTATCAAGTTTAGTTTTTTAATTTAATTTCCGTTTTCAGAATTAAGACCACTCCAATTTTTTTCTTAAATTCCTCCATCAATGTGCTTGGATCCACAAAATGAACTCAATTAATTTTAATTTATCCCTTTAGAATTAATTCTCCATCCTTGCGCAAATTTTTATGGTGATAAAAAATGAATAGCCATGTCATCAATTAATTGTTTAAATTCAAATTTTTGTAGTTTAAAATAATGAATAAAATATCAGTTTATGGATCAAATAGTAAATAACATCCAATTAACATGAAAAATGTCAAGAATGTCAAGAATGTTAAAAACATATAAAACATTATTAGGGTACATTTCTTTTTTTTTTAATACCTAATTTTATTTAAGTACCACCTATTTATTTTCAAACACCACTAACAAGTTATTGGGCTTTCCCAAATATTTTTTTCCCTATTATTATGTTGACCACAAATATTTCTTATATTATTATCTAAATTGGGTCATAATATAAACTATCACAAAAGAGCCTAAAAAACTCATATCTTATCTAATTTTATTATCATTATTTTTACTAAGCCCAAAACTGACCCTACAAGCCCAATGCACACATCTCATCCTTTTTTTTTAAAACTCATGGCTACTAATGCTTGACAATATTTCAAAAGCTCAATTCTCATTGGCAATATTAAAAGTCCAAGCTAGCTACTTGCACTATTTTGTAAAAAGTGCAAACCTATTAATACTAGGCAAAAAACTATATCATAGATATTTCACTTAAAATCTAATGAATAACAATGTTTTAAGTTCTTAAACCTATTACTACAATATTGCAAACCTATGAAATCTATCTTATAAAACCCATGGTAACAATTTATGTTATGTGACACTATTCATTTTTCCAAAACTCATGGCAAACATATATCAAGCCCATGGAGAATTATTAATTTGTGTTACTAATATAAAAACCCATGAAAAGTTATGATTTATTTTAAACCCATAATATTTACTTATTTCATACCATATTATAAAACCATGATAACTATTTATGTTACGTAACACTATTCATTTTTCCAAAACCCATGGCAAACATATATCAAGCCCATGGAGAATTATGAATTTGTGTTACTAATATAAATGCCCATGGAAAGTTATGATTATTTATTTTAGACCTATGATATTTATTTATTTCAACCATAATATAAACTCATGGAATTTATATAAGAACCCATGGTCACTATTTATCTTCTACATTCTTAATATCTATTTCCAAAACTCATGGTAATTATTCACCTTATTATGATTATTTATAGAAAAACCCATGAGAATATCACATTATTCCACTATAGTGGTTGTTACCATATTTTATTTGAAACCCGCATCTATTTAAAACCTATGGTAAATATTATTCTCAAGAAATATTGGAGGTCATTTTTTAAAAGCCTCAAAGAAAATATCATTTACAAAATAATCCATGGCAAAAGTTATGAGAAACTATTCAAATTATTATTTAAATACCATGGAAATTAATACCCAAAACCTATCATAAATATTTATTAAAGCTCATGAATACATTTCATTTTTACAAACAACTAAATCACATGTGGAATAAAAATCCATGGCAATATATAGTAGCTTTGTCCATTTTGTAAGGCTCACAATAAGAAAGCAAAAGGATAGGCCCAAGTGGAGAGAACCGCCAAGTCATAGGCCCACCAAAGTACTCAGCCCTCGTGGCTAAGCCCAACATGAAGTCTTAGCCAAAACAGCCCATGTGTGCAAACTAACCTAGCCGGAGAACTCCATTCAGTTATGCCTTCCGCTAGAGGTCACCTCAAGAAACAACTAAGCTCCCAAACCAGATTAGGAGCTGGTAACCTATCCCAGCAGCCTCTTTACCATTGCCAATCATGATCTGAACAGCACTAGAGGCCGAGCCAACGCCTAAAAGCTAATGGGCAATAAATGTCCTTCTTCTCCAAATTTTGACCAAGACTTTCAAGCTCATGAAATCCTCAACTAAATAGTTTGTTTTATTACTATCAATGTATGTAATTGATTCATAAACCAAGCTCATGAATCATAAAGGGGAAAATTTGGGAACATGTGGTTTGGAAGGCATAAAGGGATCTCTTGCAGAACCCTCTAAAGTGGGCTTAAACTTTGACACCTGGCTTGGGATGTTGAATCCTACTTCCTAGGGTCCAAATCTCAGTTGCGGCACTAGGATTCCTCCTTAATACCTGCCTTAATCCTATTGGTTAAACTCAGCTTCAAAAATCTTGACATTTAATGAAAGATTACCCCAAATACTTACCATGTGTCATATTATTCAAAGTAGCAAAGCAACCCCAAAACCAAATCTCCCATTTATGGCCAAATCCTAGGATAATTAAGTCTGCTATTCTGCCCCCTGATAAGTCCTATGTTTTTGGACTTTTGCGAATTAATACCTCCCTAAACTCCACTATAAAAGGATGAGCACACTAGCCCACAAAACACACACCAAACCCTCTGAAAACCTCTGTTATACTTGTTATTCTGTCAAATTTTAGCTTGTAGTTAGCCCCACTAACCCACAAATAAGCCACTTCTGTCCATACCCACTTAGCTTTAGACATTCCCTTTCCCTTTTCTGCATATTCTAAGCGCATAAATGCATCATAATCAATCATAAACAACCATTTACCCATTAAAGACTTAGTTTCAGCATTAACTCTATCATACCATCACAAGCTTACATACCCACTCGCTCAAAACAGCCTATACTACCCCATTCATGCCCCATATATATATTCTCCAAGAATCTTAGTTCAATATCTGCTGCACTGAGCTGGAATCTTTCTCTCCCTTCATTCCATCCTATTTTTTTTCTCTTTTACCTGTAATTATGAAGCCTTTAATTCTGGTTTATTGCTATTATAATGAAGGTTATAATGTCTTGGATACTATGGAATTTTTCCCTTATGTTGATGAAAGTTCAAATAGCGTTGAAAACACTATGAATGTTTTGACCCCCAAATTACAAATTACTAATTCAAGCTTATAATCAAACAATTAATGTGCGGAACATGAACATAAGCTAATATAAGAATTGATAAATAATCTAAGCCAATTAAAATCACATCCACAAATGAAATTAAAATGCAAAGATTAAGGGAAGAGAGATGCAAACACAAAGATAACACGGCGATGTGTTATCGAAGAGGAAACCGAAGTCCTCGGCGTAAAACCTCTCCACCGCCCTCTAAGTGGTAAATAATTCACTAAAAAATGTAGTTGGGATACATGAATAGCAATAGACCCTCCAAGCCTAATCTACCCAGGTACCTAAGCTCTCCAAGCTTCTTGCTCCAATGAGGTTGTGCCGAACCTTTTTTCTTCTCTAGCTTACCGAATTCCGCTATAGCCCATAGCATCAACCAATAATCATTGGTCCATTCCACACTGCTTCCCTTAGCAACGAAAGACCTTCTCACAAACGTGGGTGTGGTAAGAAAAGGATTTGGTCAAGAACCTCTCAAGGATATATCAATGGAGAGGAAGAAAATAGAGGAATTTGAAGAGTCTCTTAGATGAAGATTGTGGATGAATCAATCTTGTTTTTCTCTAGGGTTTCTCTCTCAAAATTCTCTTTGAAAGCTCTCTACATTTCATGGGTATAAGGGTGTATAATAGTGGGGTGAGAAAGGAATGCGAAGAGTCAGTTTTTCCCAAACAGGGTAAGTTGGCAGCTTAGCCTCGTGATTGGTCTAAGTCGCGAGTTCAAGCCGCGAGTTAACTGCCTAGCCAGTCTGGGACTTTTGTCCTGTAGTACGACAGTTGGCGTGACCCTTCACCTTCCCGCATGCTTCTCACGTGTGCTGCAGTTGGCGGCTTGCCAGTCGCGAGTTAGCCGCGAGATCCCTGCTTCTTTGCACAATCTTGAGCATTTCTTCACACTCTCTCACACTCTATCCTTACATGAATCCCACTTAAATACAGGGTTTCTAAGTGCTGAAATACAAGTAAATTGGCACAGAATAAAGCCAACAAGATGGTTGATTAAATTCAACCTTAGAATTGACTTAATAGTAATGAGGAAAATATATGATTTTTATCATGTAAACACACTTATTAATCCGTCAGAAGTCTACCACTGGAGGTCTGCCATATTCACTGCTGGACCATTTTTTTCTCTTGTGTAACTGTTATAATGCGCCCACTTTTATATTAACCAACTATGGAGGAAATGCATAATTTTTACTATGCAAATATATTTATTAATTTTCCAAACATCTACTGCTGGACGTTTTTCTTATTTACCGCTGGACTATTATCTAAGTACTTATTGTGGTGGGTCATCCTTTGTGCTAGCTTATTTTTGCAAGAGGTATTTTTGGGGCTTTATTATGATCTTTGTTGGAGGCAACCCAGACCTTAAGAAAATGAGCCTTTCACACTTCACTGATAGCCTTTGGGCCATGTTCTAAGCCCAAAGTCAAGTCTCGGTCTTGACTTCACAAATACCATGTGGGCAACGAATGAAAAACACCCCCAACAATGGTAAGCGGATTCACTTATTGGATGTTGTTTCTGTGATTTTTTTTTCTTTGAACTAATGCGTATATTTTTTAAACTGTTTTTATTCAAATATTTTGTATGCAAAAATCTTGAACGTAATAAACTGTAATTGAGCTGAACGATTCTATGCACCTATCCCTAATAGGAGATACTATTGGAACAATTTATTCTTTTATTTTGTGTTGTATTTAGTAGAATTTCACAAATAGTGATTGTGAATTGATATTGTATATGTATTATCTACTAGTGATTTTTAAAATTATATATGTAATAGCACTGAAATGAGAAATTTAGCATAGCCAATATAATGAAAATTGCAAAGAAAAACCATTTTAGTACCTTTAAATGTCCTGGTTGAACTAATATCCTATATATTTAATAACTTAAGTTAAAATCAATAGCACTATTATAATTTATCATTCTCATGCTTTAGTACGAGTTACATACTAGTATATGTTAATAAGCAAAACTGAGAGAAAATCTAATTAGATTTCAAATTTGAATTAGAGTCTAATTTTGCGCCACATGTCTCATCTAATCTAAGTTTTTAAATTTTTGTGCCAAATGAGTTAATTTTGTGTCAAAATTGGATTTTAATTTAAGTTTAATTTTGTGCCACGTATCCTATCTAATCTAAGTTTTTTTAATTTTTGCGCCAAATGAGTCAATTTAAAGCAGAAAACAAGGAGTCCACCATAATTAAACCATAAAAAACCTAATTATATATCTAGCTCTGTATATAAAACTAGTATGTAGCCCCATGCATATGTATGGGTACAATTAAAAACAATTACAATTATATGGTTCAAATTATACATTTTTTTAAAAAGAGAGTCAAATTATACATGGTACAATTAAAAACAATAAAAATTATACATTTTTTTAAAACCATGCATTATATATGTGTGTGTGTGTGTGTGTGTGTGTGTGTGTGTGTATAATTTAGAATTTAATTGGTTTTAGACTTTTTGGTTTTTGCACCTAATAATTTACTTACCACAAAAATTGAAAACTTAGATGGATTTGTGGTGAAAAATTGGACTCCAATTGAAATTCAATTTAGAATCTAATTGAATTTGGACTTTTTCGATTTTTACAATCAATAATTCACTTGTTACAAAATTAAAAATTAAATAGGACACATGACGCAAAATTGAGAATCCAATTAAAATTTAACTGGATTTTCTCTGCCAAATGCACCCAGCCGAAACAAACAAAGCCCTCTATATTTGGGGGAAAATTGGCATTTGCCCCTAATTTTAAAACTATGCAGTAAAATAGTTTTTTAATAGTTTTTAAAAAATAAAGGCAAAAGCCCATTGCCCCCTCAATATTTGCACCATCCAGTTTCTGCAGAATAATATGAATTTAAAAAAAAAAAAAAAAAAAAAAAAAAAGAGTAAATCAGCTTGATATCTAGCCCATTTTTGGAAGCTGAGTGTCCTAGCAATTGCAAACAACATTAGCAGTGATATTCGGTCCTGTGATAATGTAGGATTTCAAGAGCTATTAAAGCATTACACGTGATGAGAGTATCTGGAACTGGAAGGAAATAATGCAGTCTGTGTTGCTGAGATAATCTGATAGGGAGAATAGAGTTCAACCTGTTGGAGCATAGCAGAAACGTGAGTCAATTGGATTTGGGCCCTTTAGGCGGTTGTGTCTTTAATTAAACAGTCTTGGAGTGGGCTTGATCCGTATATGATTTAGTCACACCCTGCCCATTAGTTTGCCCATGGTCTACAAATGAGGGATATAAGATTTGGTCCCCAAATGCTTCAATCAGGCCACTTGTTTTTACATAAGATTTTGTTGTTGTTGTTGTCGTTGTGTCTTTTTTTCTTCTTTTTTTTTTTTTTTTTTTTTTTTTTAAAATGTTATTGAGCTACAAAATCTTTGTCCATGACTAAAAAAAAATCTTTTTGATATTTTTCATTTGTTTTTTAAAGCAATATTTTTCATTTTAGGGATACAATATTTTGTTCAAAACAAGAATTTGAAAGCAGTACTAATGGAAACATAACATCTTCCACTTTCAAGTTTCAACCAAGGTCTAAAAAAGACTACAAAATGAAGCAGTTGAGGAATGATTACATAGTGCAACCTCTGCTGTTGTTCCATCAATGGAACCTCTCATGAAGGAAGCATAGCATTAGTTGAAAAAGTTACTTGACTGATATATGCCAGAATTCTTTGTGCCAAAAATGGGTCCTACCCCATAAAACTTCTCGAAGGCATGAAATGGTTTAAGTGGATTAGGATTTTTTTTTTTTTTTAATTAATTTTTTACTATCCCTGTATTGGTCTAGCTTTATTATTTCATTAAGTTGCATGTACCAAAATTTTTTCAGATGATTATATATTTGTGAAATTGCTGATATATAGGAACATTTTTTTTTTTAAAAATAATTTCCAAATCCTTTTATTATGAAAATTATCTATGATGATCAATTAGGAAGTGCAAACTAGTTGAAATATAAGACTTTTGGTTCCAAAATATGCACTCAAATGACAGTCCTTGTGCATATCCTTATGTACATTAAAACCTTTTAAAAATTGTTATTGGTATAAATCATAACCAATGTCATAGTAATATCATGTGGAATTTATGGATGTTTTTTGGGAACCTTTTCCAATTTTTTACTAAGCCTTTACAACATTAATACTTCTACAACTATAAATTAAAAAAAAAAAAAACACTTCAAATTTATTATTATTATTATTATTTAAAAGAAAAACCATAATTCAAACGTAGCTATACCAATAACCAAATTAAAAAAAAAAAAAAAAACTATTAAATATATACGGTGATGGCCAAAATTGCACCATATTTGTCACAAATAAAAAGATATATGTTGCAAGTAACAATAGCAAAATTGCTAATTGATGTGCAATCATTAAAATGTTGAATTTTGGTTAAAAGGTTGATATCAACCTAATTTTTAGCATCTTTCACAATTTTAAGTGAATACATGTAAATTTGGTCAAATGTTAATTTTTATGCCTTATAGGACTTTGAGGAGTACATAAATTTGATTTTGGAAGATGTTGGAAAAGTCAACATCAAGAGGGAGAGCAAAAAACTTTAGGTGGGTTCATTTTTTTCATTTTCCTTTACTTTTAATCTTCCAAATGTGCATACTCTAAATGTGGTACATCTATTTTGTTATTTGTTGATTACATATTAAAAAAAAAAAAAAATGTACAGGGTAGATTCTTCTTAAGAGATGTTACACAACAGCCACTTCTCTCTCTCTCTCTCTCTCTCTCTCTCTCTCTCAATAGTGGAGATAATGATTTCAGAAATTGTGTAAATTGGCATAATGTTGCCGTTTCAATCCCATTGAGGTCTAGCATCTTTGTTTATTGGTAATGTTATAATTTAGATACATCTTGGACATCAAGAATGATTAATGTAATTTATGAAGGATATTTGATTGAATGAGTATGAAATTAACTATATTTGTGTAAGTATTGGAGTGTACTTATATTAGTTATATTTTCTAAATATGATCTCAAGCTCTTGGTTATCATGATATCTCATTGTATGTGATAGATTTTATTGGTTTGGTATATAATTTATACCATGATATTGATTTTTTTTTTTTTTTCATATTAGGGAAGTTATTAATAGTTTTTTCGTGCATCGCACGGGTTAGTGACTAGTTATTATTTAAAACAAAAACCATAATTCAAAGATAGCTATACCAATAACCAATTTATAAAAAATATAAAAAAAAATATAAAAAAAAACTATTAAATAAAAGCTAAAATTGTAGTATAAATTCTTTTCAAAACTTTATACAAAAACTTGAGTTGTCATAAGTCCTTTTTATGCAGCAACTTGTTTTCGCCGATTCTTGATTGTAGATCTCGTTCCGGTAGATGCTTATTGAGTTAAAAGGTTACAGAAACCTCTCAAATCTCACAGGAATAACTCACAAGACTTCCAAGAACTTCTAAAGTGTAGTTAGGGTTTTTCTTTTACACCTTGTAGTGTTGAACTAAAACACTACACATTTTTGTTGGCTTTGGGCCTGATTTAAAATCTGTAGAAAATGACTTTTGATTGGTTGAAGCTTTCTTTCGATCAGCCGAGCTTCACAAAATCTGAAATCTTCTTTTTGCAGCTTAATTGTTCTTGAATCTTGACTTGAACAATCTTGAGCAATGTCTAACACTTAAACTAGACATGTTTTTGTTCTCGGTTTGCCAATGTACACAAATTGAGAATCTAAACATTTATCCTAAATATTTAGAACTGTTAGAAATACTAAATGTGATTGTATTCTATTTCATGATTGAGGAATATACATGTGATGCCTTTATATACGAGGCATATGTGTGTGGTACAAGTAAGCATATGTGTGCAGTACAAGTAAAGTGTAGTACAAGTACAAGTGTGCTATATAAGTAAACTAACTGGGCCTAAAGCCCATAACATAAAATACATTAACAGCCCCCCTCAAACTCAAGGTGGATGTGAGACCAGCTTGAGGCTGTCAACCAAATCACGAGTGCGTCCCTTAGGAAGTGCCTTGGTGAAGATATCTGCAAGTTGATCTTTGGAGGAGATGGAGAAAAGCTTGAGAGCACCATAGACAAGATGAGAACGGATAAAATGATAATCAATCTCGATGTGTTTAGTCCGTTCATGGAAGACATCATTGTGAGCAATATGAATGGCACTCTGGTTGTCACAATAAAGGGGAGTAGCAGAGGATGCGGACACACACAAATCCTTAAGAAGTCATCGTAGCCAAAGGAGCTCAGATGTGGTATCAGCAATAGCACGATATTCTGCTTCAGTACTGGAGCGGGCCATGAAAGTTTGTTTCTTACTTCGCCAAGAAATCAAAGAAGAATCAAGGAGAAAGCAATAACCTATAGTGGACTTGCGATCAGTGGGATCTCCTACCCAATCAGCATCAGAGAATGCGCGGAGTACAAGGGGAGACTGAGTTGAGTAGAAAAGGCCATGGAAGAGAGTGCCCTTCAAGTATCGTAGAATGCGCAGAATAGCAGCATAGTGAGTCGATCGTGGAGCAGATAGATACTGGCTCACCTGATGAACAGCATAAGAAATGTCTGGACGAGTAACTGTGAGATAAACTAGGTTGCCAACCAATCGTCTGTAAAGAGAGGGATTAGACAATGGTTTCCCTCATGAGGGTGTTAGATGCGCATTAAGTTCAACTGGAGTGTCAACAGTCTTGCTATCAGTGAGTCCAGCTCGAGATAAAAGGTCAGATGCATACTTGGCTTGAGTAATATAAAGACCATTTGTGGAACGAGTGATCTCAAGACCAAGAAATAGCTGAGATGTCCAAGGTCTTTCATCTCAAACTACTGACTAAGAAAATCCTTGAGTTCTTGAATGCCACTGAGGTCATCACCAGTTATGATCATATCATCTACATATAGGAGAAGCAAAATGGTGCCTTTATCATTGCGACGAAAAAATAAGGCAAAATCATAAGAACTGGTAGTATAACCCAAGCGAAAGATGGTGGAGCTAAACTTGGCAAACCAAGCTCGTGGAGCTTGTTTAAGGTCATAAAGTGCACGTCGAAGGCGACAAACTTTGTTTGTTTCAACAGAAAGACCAAGAGGAGGTTGCATATAGACTTCTTCATGCAGATCCCCATTAAGGAAGGCATTTTTAACATCCATCTGAAAAAGGTCCCATTTACTAGCAGCTGCAACAGCTAAGAGGGCACGAACAGAGGAGATATGGGGCAACTGGAGCAAAAGTCTCTTCATAATCAATCCCATACTCATGTGTAAAACCTTTTGCAACAAGACAAGCCTTGTAGCGCTCGATGGACCCATCAGAGCGAGTCTTGATCTTATAGATCCATTTACAACCAACCACAGACTGACTAGGAGGGAGAGTAACCAAATCCCAAGTATGGTTTTTGGTTAATGCATCAATTTCCTCTTTCATTGCAATCTGCCATAAAGGGTCAGTAGAGGCCTCATGATAGGTTTGAGGCTCATTGAGTGTATCAAGGGCAGTGAAACAATGATAGTCAAGTAAATGTGCAGGAATGGATCTTACCCGGGTTGAGTGGCGAGGTGCAATGTCTTGTGGAGGATCTTCAGTCGGAGCAGGAGTAGGGGACCTAGGCTCAAGGTGGGGTAGCTCGTCATCAACCTGTTCATCTACAACCTGTCTTAGAAAATCATCAAAAATATCTGAAGATGGAATAAAGAAGTCCAAAGGAGGATCAAGAGTATCTGTAGAAGGAACAGGAGAATCATCTGGAAAGATTTCTAAAACAGAAGAGTTAGTTAGGGAAGAACGAAAGTGAGAGAGTTCAACAAACAAGTGGTGTTCCCAAAAGACAACATTACGGGAAACACGAAGACGATGAGAGACAGGATCATAGCACCAATACCCTTTTTGAGTTTCACCATAACCAAGGAAACAACAAAGTCTAGATCGGGGCTCAAGTTTGTTGTGCTCATGAGCTGAAGAAGAACGAAACAAGCAAATCCGAAGGAGCGAAGGTAATGATAGTCAGGGGGTGACCCAAAAAGGCGCTCATACGGAGTCTGATTATGGATAACAGTGCTTGGAATGATTAATGGCATGAACAGCATGAAGAGCGGCTTCACCCCAAAATGGGGTAGGAACTTTGGCAGAAAGAAGAAGAGCACGGACAGTGTCAAGAATATGACGAAGTTTTCTTTCGGCTCGACCATTTTGTTGAAAGGTGCCTGGACAGGTTAGATGATGTACAGTGCCATAGGAATGTAACAGAGCTTGAAAAGCATATTGAGTATATTCAAGAGCATTATCAGAACGAAAAGTTTTGATATGTTTGGAGAATTGTGTTTCAACCATTTTTGCAAAGTTACTGTATATTGGTTAGATTTCAGAACGAGATTTCATAGGAAAGATCCAACTATAACGAGAATAATCATCAACGAAAACAACAAAATAACGAGATCCACTAATATTAGTAACAGGAGAAGGTCCCCAAATATCAGAATGAATTAACTCAAAAATACTATTAGAGATAGATTCATTATTATTGAAAGGTAAAGCTGGCTGTTTTCCTAACTGGCATGAAGTACAATCAAAATTGTCTTTGGACACAGAACCCAACAGACCCTTAGAAGCTAACTGTTGTACCCGAGTAGATGAGGCATGACCAAGACGAGAATGCCAAAGTGCGAGAGAAGGTAAGGAAGAAACTGCAGCAGCAACAGAGACAGGAGCAACAGGTGGAAGATGAAGATTGTCTACGGGAAACATACGCCCAACCCTAGGACCAGTCCCAAGCTCTTGCCCACCCAGAATAGTAAAAAATAAGGCGATATCCTAGTTCAGCTAATTGTCCCACAGAGCACAAATTATAGGATAGGTCAGGTACATGGAAGACCCCAGGAACAGATAGGTTAGAGGTTGAATCAAAACCTAGACTATTCCCATGCATGGTGGAACCATCAGCTATATGAATATTATGAGGATGTGGTGCAAGGTCAAGTTTGAAGAATAAGGATGAGTGAGGTGTCATGTGATTGCAACAGGCAGAATCAAAAAGCCAAGTTTGAGACTTACTGGGCAGAACTGAGAGAGCAGTGGAAAGAGATGCATTACCAACCATACGAACAGCCTGAGCTATGATCTCCTATAGTTCAGTGGGGGAGAGGTTGATAGTGGATCCAGAAGACTGGGACTCAACTGAAATGGAAGGCATCGGCGGAGTAGGCTCAGTATTAGCAACAACAGTAGTAGATTTGTTGCAACGGTAACAAGTCTCAATGGTGTGGCCAGGACGCTTGCAATAATTACAGAACTTCTTGTTGGTCTGCTTGCGACGATTGCTGGAGCCAGAGAAATCACCTGATTGTTGAGGTTGATCAATGGCAGGAGCAGAAGGAGTAATAGCCAAAACATTGAACTTATTCTGGGCTTGAAGGGTTGCAAGCCGAGTTTCTTCTCTAACCAACTCGTTTACAGTAGTATCAAGAGAGGGAGGAGGACTGCGATTAAGAAGCTGACCTCGGATGGGCTCAAAGTCCTTGTGAAGTGACATCAGGAATTCCTAGAGACGAAATTCATCTCTAACTGTAGCATATTGCTGAGCATCCTTTGAGCCTAAATGAAGCGAAGCTGATCATAGTAGTCATTGATGGATTGCCCTGGTTCTTGTCGAAGTTGATGAAATTCAACCACTAACTGATATTTCATGGATCCGTGAGTAGTGGAGTACCTTTTGGCCAACATATCCCATGCTGATTTTGCATCATCAAAACTGCCCAACAGGTTGGAGATGGAGGGAATGGAAGTGTTCCGAATCCATGTGAGAATCATGTGGTTATGACTATCCCATTCAATCATGCGACTGAGGAAGGCAGCATCTTCTTCACTTGCCCCCTTGACAGGAATAGTAATTGCACCAGTACAATAATGCCAGAGCATGCGACCCTTAAGAAAACTACGCATAGCTTGAGACCAAGGTAAGTAATTCTTATTCCCCTCCAATACAGTATTGATGGGGCGAGGAAGAAAATTATCCTTTTTATCCATTTAAAGACACAATATGCAAAAACAGACTTCAAAAATGAAATCTACGCGAAAAACTGAGTAAGTAGAACTTGGACTGTAAAAAGTCAACCCTGTCGAAAAGTCAACAGTCAAAGTCAACTCTCGGTCAAGGTCAACGGTCAAAGTCAACGGCCTGGTCAACGATGACGTCAGCTGTAGTGGGTGACGTCAGCAGATGAGTGGATGATGACGTCAGCCCTAGGTGATGTGGCAGTATGACGTCACAGATGATGTCAGCAGAACTGAAGGAGGCGCGTGAGTGAGGCGCGGCTTCTTCAGGCGGCGCGTGCAGGCTCCGATGCTTGCGAGACTTCCACGGTTGAGTAGATCGAGGCGAGATGATCACGGTGATATCTGTAAAAACGTTATCGGAGCAAGATGCACGGCGGAGACGGTGATTGCAGTGGTCTTTGTGGTGTGAGATTCCTCAACGACGGCAGCTGCAGTTCCGGAACCCGAGGACAACGGCTGAGAGACGTCGAAGGTTCAACGGTGAGTGGCTACAGCGGTTGTTGTGACGGCGGAAGCGATAAGGGTGGAGTAACACCAAGAGAGACAAGACTGCTAAAAGAAAGGTTAGAGCAGTGGCTCTGATACCATGTTAGAAATACTGAATGTGATTGTATTCTATTTCATGATTGAGGAATATACATGTGATGCCTTTATATAGGAGGCATATGTGTGCAGTACAAGTAAGCATATGTGTGCGGTACAAGTAAAGTGTAGTACAAGTACAAGTGTGCTATACAAGTAAACTAGTTGGTCCTAAAGCCCATAACATAAAATACATTAACAAGAACCTAACAAAAGCACTCTCTCTCAATACAAAGCACAGGGCTGAATACAAATCTTGAGATTGCACCAAAAACAAGGAGAAGTTTCCGCTTCTCAAAAATTGCTGCACACAGAGCCCTCTTCAAAGAGATCTCTCAAACTCGCATTTTGCCACTCCATTCCTTTACAATTTCTGCTACACCCAAATTGTTAGACTAGCCACACAAACCAAATAAGAAAGCATCAGATATATATTTAACCAAGAGGAAACCAAAGTGAACAACGACGGATGGGCTGCTGTACAGACAAATATATGCATTTAATGTAGGTGTGAAACTAAAGCCACGCATGAATGGTCAAGCCAAAAATTGACAAAACTCCAACATAACTTGAATTCAATACAGCCTGAAAAGAAAAAAAATCCTCTGTCATCTTCATCAAAGCCCCTATTGGTTATCTCAAATTGCAAACCCCAAATATTTAAAATGTGATTATAAAGCAAAATCTAACAAATCTTCACCATACAATCTTTTAGACAAGTTAATTAAATAATTTCTCCTTAATTCAAAAAAAAAATTACAAATTTTGCCAAAATCTGCAACCATTCTAATGGAGAAATTATTAGATCACCAATTTTAATCAAATTCTTGTCCACATTGTAGAGACTTCTCCCAAGCCTCAAATGTTTCAAATGCCAAATCAAAACTAAGCCCGACCAACAGACCCAAGTTCAAGTTATTTCCAAATATGCCAATGACTTATAGAATATACCAGTGGCATCATCCAAGTAATCTTTGGTAGCCCCACAATCAAGAGAAATTATAAGGTCCTTATGGTAGACAAGTGATGTGGTCCACCATTCTAGTAAAATACTCTCACTTGTTTAAAATTGTAGAGTTTTAAATAAACACTAAATACTGACTCAGCAATTTTAAATTGGTGAGAGTCTTTAACTGAAATGGTGGACAAATGACGTGGTCCACCGTGAGGACTGTATAATTCCTCCAAACCTAGACTGGGGCTCTACCCAACATTTACGAATTGAATTTGCAATTGTTGCGGGCCCTTATATGACTCTTCTCATTTAGAAATTCAGAACCTGTGCTACTGACCAGTGGCCATTAGTGGCTATTAATTTTTTTCTAGGTATTTTTTTATTTCTAATTTTCTTTTTATAATAGGATAAATAGAGGAGATATTTGAACTCTGATATTTTATTTAGAAATATTAAAATATACCAACCAATTAAGTTACTCTACTTTTAATTTTTAAAAGTGTTAAAAGTTTTAAGTTAAAAGAGTGTTAGTGTAAACAGAAGGACATAGCAGAAAAACATTGTTAGTTAATGAAAAGGGAAAAGGTATGTTTTAAGATCCTTTAGTCTTCTCATAAAAAAAAATAAAAATAAAAAATCCCTTAGAGTTCCTAGAGAATCTACTATATTATAAGTTCTTTAAATCCTAATATTTATCTTTTGATAAATGACTAAGATTATGCCTTATCTCAAAAAAGAATAATAGCTAAAAAAATTTATGAAAATTATATTTAAAACATACTTAGGGAGAGAGAGTACCACATCACCGTATTTTGGAAGTACTTATTAATTTTCCTAAAAACATCTATAATCGAGGAAATAACCCTACCACGTAAATTAGAAAATACATAAAAATTCAAACATTAACAACCAATAAAAATCTACCCTATAGTTGGTCCTACATCAAAATTGAAATAATGATGATCCAAATCCCTAGACAAATCTGTGAGTCTGTGTAGATGTCATAAACCGTTCACATAGAAACTTGTCAACCTCTCCCCTTCATAAATTGCCTGCCTCCTTCACCCATCTGACCAAAAGTTGATCCAATGCAGCTTTTGGTTCGAAATGCAAAGCTAGAGTCATAGCAAGGATCATATGGGCAAGCTGGTGTTGAGGAACGCCTTATTACAATCTAAAGATTGAAAATTACATGGATAATCATTTGATTTACTAACCATTAATCTAAGCTTAGAGGCTATGTTACAAAAAGCTATGTTACAAGATGGGAAGATGTTAAGCCAAAATTCATATCATATCATCCAATATGTTATCAATCAATTTGCATGTTGAATTTAATGTGTGTGCATATGATAAAACCTAATTTCATATATTAACCATTGCATTTCGATTGAAAAATAAATTTTAGTGAGTGTGTGTGAATGGTGATATCCTAGATTCAAGAATTTGAAAGAATTATGAAACTAACATGTTTTTCATATTTTGGATGTGTACTTAAAATTAAAGCTAGTGTCATTCATGAATATGTAATGAAAAACCAAGAACATGTAAAGATTGCATATAAACATTTAAGAATATCAAGAAAATATTTATAGAATTTAAATAATCACTAGCATGCTTTAAACATAAATTCTCATCATAGCAATATAAAAAACAAGTTAGAGAAATAGATTATACTTGCATGCAAGATTCAAATGGTGGAGTTGAGAAGACTAACTCTACCTGGGTGGAAGTTCTAAGGGTGGAGTAGAGAAGAAGAATTAGGAGAGGGAGAGTGAGTCTCACTCAATATCTTGAGTCTCAGGAAGACCAAGATATGACAGGACTAACTCTACTTCACTAGAACCCAAGAGAGGAGAAGAGATGATGTTTTTGTGTGCTTTAGAATGGAGGAGAAGAGGAGTTTATATAGGAGTAGTAGAGAAAATATAAATATAAGGGCATTTAATGAGGGTTGACAAATGATCAAAGAGAATCATGAACCTAGACCCTACTTCAGTATTTAGAGAAAGTTTGTGCATTAAATTTGAAGGTTGGTGGGAGTGATAAATAAGCCAAATGTCTAATACCTCGGTTTTCCTGTAGCTATTGTAATAGTTTTCAGAGCTAACTTCAAAAAATCATATTTTTTAAATTCTAATCGGAATTGCCTCATTCTTATGCTCAAATTGAAGCCCTTGATGTCTACTTTCTGGAAATATTAACCTCACTCCCAAATTCAAAATATTTTGAGAGATATAAACGAAATGGTGAGCAAAGGTCATTTGTTGGAAAATAGTTTTAGCATAATTAACATTAATAGGCCCCAAATTAGTTTCCAATTAACATTAATAGGCTTCAATTACTTCCATTTCAGAATCAATCAGTTCCAAATTTATCCCAATTAAAAAAGATAATTACACAAATTACCCATTGAATAATTAATGTTTAATCTAATTAATCAAGTGTGTGTGACCTTACCATAAGCTATAGTCCTAGCCAATTAAATTATGACATGCAATTTATTTCAAATGGGTTATAATTATAACTAATTGGAATCAATTGTTCATAATCACATATAGTTGATCTCAATTTGCCAAGGGCCTTGTAGCTGAATTGACACCTCCCCATATACAAAGTGCTTAGGGGTTTAGGGGAGAAAGGGTTCGAGCTACGGGGTTAGCAGCGTGTTATAATTATTTCTCAAAAAAAAAAAAAAAAAAGACCTCAATTTGTGATGGTGCATCTTGGCCGTTAAAACTTGATTTGATGACAACTTTCAATCTGATGGCCCATTCAGGACTTATGACCAATCAATTTGATTGTTACAATGTTAAGATCATTTCGATGAAACAAAATTAAGGATCTAATGGAAATGATTAAGATACCTATTTCCAAGGTGAAATTACTCTTTTACCTTTCATGTGAGGTTAAATGTGGATTGCAAAATGAGATGTCAACAACTTGATACTAACTTGCTTGCACATTGATTGACATGTTGTTAGAATTGCTCACTGCATTGTTGCAAAGTTTGGACAAATTTTACTCCCACCTAATTGGATTTCATCCCTCCTCCGGAACTAGAAAGACTTTGGTTGATGTTAATAGTTTTAAAGTCAGCTTGTGTCAAATTGCTTTTATCCTTGTTTTGCTTTTCATTATTCTCTTTTGAAAAAAAACAAAAACAAAAACAAAAACAAAAACAAAAACAAAAAAAAAACAAAAAACAAAAAAAAAAACAAAAAAACAAAAAAAAAACAAAAAACAAAAAAACAAAAAACAAAAAAACAAAAAAAACAAAAAAAACATAAGGAAAAAAAAAATTCGTTCCTATTTCTTTTTTAGAAGATTTCTCCTAAAAAAGTATGACATTATGATTCTTGTGGAATTAAAATTGCCATTTTTAATTCAAAACACATAGCTTAATAAGGTGATGCTTAAACAAGTGGTTTCTTTGCAAAATTGGCTTCCATTGGGATATAGGGAGTTAGTGACTTAGTGCATATTATAACTTTTAGGGTTTTAGGCCATCACAAAATTAATCAACTTTTAAATAAATAATTACTTATTTAATTGTGCTCTTGATTAAAATGATTAACATATCAAACTAGCACAGATCACATAGATAACAAAAATAATGACCTAGCTGGAAAATCAATAAAACTATCAGTTTCGCAGTAAAATAACTTAGGGAGGATTTAACTTAAACAATTCTCAAGGCAATATATCCATTAATATAATTGAAGTTTGTACAATAGGCTCTGAATCCATAGGCTCTTCTATTCATGAATGTTGCACATGATCTCTCCTATTCATGACTCTCAGATCTCCGCTCAAAGATTTAATTAACAACTGTAGTTAACTGACTGCAACAACTTTGCTTTATAACTGGATTTGATGTTTACATGTAGTGATCTAGTTATAGCTTCAAAATGGTTTGGAAAAACTCTAGATTTGTGTACAGTGTACTAAACATTAACCTATTGTATCTTCAAAAACATGCTCTAGTGTTTGTATTTATATGTACTTAAGATCCATTAAAACCCTAAATCAAACGACTAATAAAAGAAGTTGAGGGGGAGGGAGGAGGAGTAGAGGAGAGTAAAGTAGAGTAGACTGAAAGTAAGCTAATTTTGGATCAATTCTACTTTACTTTACTTTACTCTCCCTCCTTCCCTCTTAATCCAGATGGACCATAAAGTATATTTAAAAAGTTTCATTTTGATCCTCCATATTTAAGTACATTTTCAAATTGATTTTCTTGTTTATCTTTTCTCAGTGTCAAGTGAGTGCCTAGTCATACAACACATCACCCAAATACTAAGAGGAAAAGAAACAAGGCCATGTTAAGGGGGGGGGGGGGGGGGGGGGGGGGGGAAGAAAAAAGAAAGACTTGGTCAACAAGAGTGATTTTCAAATCACAAGAACATACTCGATCTCAAATGCCCAATATAATGCAACATTTACAATTCAATGTCATAACAACAATACTTTTTGTTTTTTGACATATCACATTAGAATTTATAGTTTTTCTATAAATTTAATTAATGAGACCAAATATGGCAATGATGTGAGTGGAAGGAGTCTTTCTCCTAAATTATTGGATATATATGTGTGTGTGTGTGTGTGTGTGAATACTAGCCAAGAATTTAGTTTGGGGTCAGAAGTAAAATTAAAAGACAAAGTTATAAAAAAAAAAAAAAAATCGTTCCTCAACATGTTAGTTAATATAAGTAAAAAAGAAGATACAAATTTAAAATAAATTTAAAATGTATTTATGTTAATGTTAATTGTATAGCATAAATATACAAATTAACATAAATTTGTTGGAGCATTTTTCTTATATTTAAATATCACTTAAATAATACTCACTTAATCGATTTCCTCTATATATTTTTAATCTATTCCTTTTGTATTTTGTGATATAAAGTTGTTGATTATTATTTTTATTCAAATTCCGCAAATATTTCTTTTTCCATGAAAAATATGATTAATCCAATATCTCTTTCATTTATGATTAAAATATATTAAACAAAGAGATAAGTGAATAAAGGAGAGCTTAATTTGTAACACCACATATTTTTTTACACCAATTTAATTATTATGCGTAAATTAAAAAGAAGACCCACAATTAAATGGATTTAATTGATTTGGGCCTAGGATATTAAAAAAAAAGTAAATACTATGGAATATGAAGCCCAAGTGAGGTGGCAAAAGTAAATATATGGGCCTTAATAAGCTTATAAATAAATAAAACCCTAGTGTTTTACTCCTTATGCTACACGTGCATAACCTTATGAGGCTGCCTTTTGCTTCAGCCGCTTCACACTACTGAACCTCGCTTTGCTTCACTGTGGCTGTGAGTGAAGACTAAAGGTACGATTCTCTTTTGCTCTAAACTTAGGAAGAATATGTTAGTAGCGTACCTAATAGAAATAAAAATAGGGGCTGCTGTTATGGATCTAAGGCTATGATTATGTCGATAGAAAAAGGGTGTTTTGTGGACATTATATGACCGTATATGGCCTCACTATATATCACCACCCATCTGCCATGTATCTTCACGTTGTCCTTGTTCACTACGTGTCCAGCAACTTCTTTGTGTTTTGGTGGCATCAAGTGAATACTAGGCAATTGGATGGATAATTTAAGGTATATATATTAGGTTGATCAGATAGGTATATATATCACGTGGCTTCCAATACTAGTTTGAATATATATATATATATATATATATATAATATTAGAGTGAATGGATATATTTAATATATGGCTTCCTTTATTAGATGGATCAGACTTTCATCATTCAGCCTATATTAGGTCTTATTTTTACTTGAAGCTATTCCATACATGTGACCCTGCCATTAGGTTCGGCCATATTGAAGTTTCATGAATATCTATGATTATGTTAATGGAAAAATCTGATTAGGCGGCAATATTTTTAAGTCCAGAAATCTGATCAAAGCTGAAAGTGAATTGGATAGTCAAGTGAATAAATGGAGAATTTTGAATATATCAATATTGTCTAGGTTAAAACTATTTAAGTGTGAAAACTGATTTTAAGTGGGAAATTGTGTATTGATGGACCTATCTTTGGTGTTATTTAGGTTCTAGTTGACATCGTTTCGAACAATTGAAGTCAAGCTTGATTTAGCAACTAGAGTTAAGTGGACTACAGATCATGACGTCTCTCAAGATGTGTATATTTATATATATATTTTTGGTAAAAATATATTTATATATATATATATATATATAATTGCAAAAGTGAAGTTTCAAAAACTTATACCATTGTAAATGCATAATATATACCAGAATTTTATTATTTATTGTATATTATTATGAAACTGCACATGTTAAGAATGTTTTCAAATAGTCAGTTAGACAGTCAGCAACCTTTGCCAACACAGCGTTAAGTGTTGGCCTTCGGTCGATGTAGTGTTATTGTGGTGTGGTGCAGTGTTATCGTTTGCTCTTCGGAGCCAATGTTGCCTCTTTGAGGTTAGTGTTATTGTTCCCTATGGGAATCACCCACCGAGTGTTTAGCAGTTTATGTCTTTGTCTGGCTAATAACTAATGTTTTCCATATCGAACTACCGTTTTATTGTTACTGATCCTATAAGTGAAAAATTGGTTATTTTCATAATATATTGTTTCTACCTATTTAGTGCATATTGGCATATTAAAGTGGTTATTATTTTATTTACTGATTTCAATGTTATAGTTAAATGTTTTATTTTTAACAGTTTTATAGTATATATTATATTACTGTTAAATCTATATGCAAGTGTTTTGTAAAGATTATATTTTGTCATAGATACTATTATTTTGTTTGAGAGACATCCTCATGCTATGTAGTCTCTTATTGAGCTTCTAGCTCACCCCCATTTTTCCACCCTTTCAGATTAGAGCAGTGGAAGGTCTTTTGGTAGTAGAGCAATGGAGCTATAGATTGGAGACTTCTTTGGGAGTTATGTTAGTTGATGGACTATTTTAGTATATTTTCTTAGGATAGTAAGTTGTGGCATTTGGGAAACTATATTAATGAGATTGTATTTGGAGACTTTATTGTTAAGGTTTTTGCTTTTATGGATTTCATAGGAAAGATTTTGATTATTTGAAGTTTATTTGTGGATATTTAATTTCGCTCTGTTCCATTATATTAGTGTTGATTTTTAAATAAGACAAGTTACGCATCTAAATCCTTGGTATGGGTTTGGGGCGTTACAGTTATGGTATCAGAGCATAGGTTTAAGATTCTGTAGACTTATACGTTTAATCTTAAGATTATTTTGGAACAAGAGTGTGATCATAGGAATTTCAGTGTTGGAATTATTTGATCTTTCATAGTGTTTTTCAGGAGTGTGTAGGAATGATTGTTGCACTATCTTTTGTTTAGTTTTGACCTTCATGGATATTAAAATTTGTACTTATGATATCTTGTTGTATTGCTTAGAGAGATGGCTTCACCAATGCGGAACACAGGGAATGGTCAATCGAATGCTGAGGGAACCACTAATCTTCAGGCTATTATTGAAGCCATTAGGGCTTAACCAATATTGTGCAACATCAAGTAGGAGCCACTAATCCAACTAGTGCTTTGGAGAAGTTTAGAAAGCTTGACCCTCTTGCTTTCAAGGGTACAAAAAATCCAATAGAGGCTGATAACTGGCTTAAGGCGATAGGAAGACTCTTTAGGGCAATGGAGGTTAGTGATGAGCAACGAGTTATCCTTGCTGTTTTTGTATTGGAAGGCAATGCATTGGAATGGTGGGAATCCACAGAAAGGACACATGGGAGAGAAGTTATAACTTGGTAGCATTTTGTTGAACTCTTTCGTAAGAGGTATTTTCCCGATAGTTTAATGGTGCAAAAGGAAGCTGAGTTCATTCACATAGCACAAGGTAATCAATCCGTGTATGAGTATGAGCGAAAATTTGCTGAATTATCCCGCTTTGCTCCACACATGGTTGACACAGAAGCAAGGAAGGCTAGGCATTTTGAAAGGGGTTTAAGGGAGGAAATTCAGGGACTAGTTTCCATGTTCAAATTGGAAACATATGTAGAGGTGGTAGATCGAGCTCTCATAGCGGAAAGAAATTGCAATTGTCTCTCAAAGGCCAATGATCAAGAGAGAGAGCCAAATCAGAGTAATTTTCTTAAGGGAAAGTCTAGTGAAAGTTTATTCAAGAAGCAAGGGGTGCCTAATTCAAACAAGAAGGCACATAAGACTTGTTCAAGATGTTGAAAGGCTCAAAGTGGAACATGTTATTTGGAGTCGAGAGCGTGTTTTAAATGTGGCAAAACCGGACACTTTATCAAAGATTTCCCAGATTTGAAGAGTGAGCCAAGGGTTGAGCCTAATGATGTGAATCAAAGGCCAAAAATCCAAGGAAGAGTGTTTCCCATTACTGGGCAAGGTGTTGAGGAATCTAAGTCAGGTACCATCTCCTTATTTTTCTCTTATGAAGTGAAACAATGGTTGTTGAGTCTATGTAACTATTGTGTGGTTATGATAGTAGACAATATAATATGGATTGATTAGGAGCATATCATGTTGCTTTGAGTTCTAGAACCTAGTGTATTTCCTTGGGGTGCTTTCATAAATAAAATTTATATGCTAAGTTTAAGAAGTGACATTTGGTTAGATTAAGTGATATTTTTTAAGGATTGTTTTGCAAATTTTAAGAGACAAGAGGTTGCAAGCTAAATTTTGAAAGTGTGAGTGCTAATTGAATCAAGTGGTGTTCTTAGGACATATGATCTCTAGAGATGGAATTAAAGAGGACCCTATTAAGATTGAAGCACTAGTATATTGAGATACATTTGAATTTTCGAGGACAAAAATTTTATAAGAGGGGGAGAATGTAACAACCCATATTTTTTTACACCAATTTAATTATTATGCGTAAATTAAAAAAAGAGACTCACAATTAAATGGATTTAATTGATTTGGGCCTAGGATATTAAAAATAAGAAAATACTATGGAATATAAAGTCTAAGTGAGGTGGCATAAGTAATTATATGAGCCCACACGTGCATAAACTTATGAGGCTTCCTTTTGCATCAGTCGCTGCACACTACTGATCCTCACTTTGCTTCACTGTGCCTGTAAATGGAGACTAAAGGTACGGCACTCTTCTGCTCTAAACTTAGGAAGAATCTGTTAGTGGCATACCTAATAGAAATAAAAATAGGGGCTGCTGTTATGGATCTAAGGCTAGGATTATGTTGATAGAAAAAGGGTGTTTTGTGGACATTATATGACCGTTTATGGCCTCACTTAATATCACCACCCATCTACCATGTATCTTCACGTTGTCCTTGTTCACTACGTGTCCAGCAACTTCTTTGTGTTTTGGTGGCATCAAGTGAATACTAGGCAATTGGATGGATAATTTAAGGTATATATATTAGGTTGATCAGATAGGTATATATATCACGTGGCTTCCAATACTAGTTTGAATATATATATATATATATATATATATATAATATTAGAGTGAATGGATATATTTAATAAATGGCTTCCTTTATTAGATGGATCAGACTTTCATCATTCAGCCTCTATTGAGTCTTATTTTTACTTGAAGCTATTCCATACACGTGACCCTGCCATTAGGTTCGGCCATATTGAAGTTTCATGAATATCTATGATTACGTTAATGGAAAAATCTGATTAGGCGGCAATATTTTTTAAGTCCAGAAATCTGATCAAACCTGAAAGTGAATTGCATAGTTAAGTGAACAAATGGGGAATTTTGAATATATCAATATTGTCTAGGTTAAAACTATTTAAGTGTGAAAACTGATTTTAAGTGGGAAATTGTGTATTGATGGACCTATCTTTGGTGTTATACAGGTTCTAGTTGACATCGTTTCGAACAATTGAAGTCAAGCTTGATTTAGCAACTAGAGGTAAGTGGACTATAGAACATGATGTCTCTCAAGACGTGTATATTTATATATATATTTTTTTTTTTGGTAAAAATATATTTATATATATATATATATAATTGCAAAAGTGAAGTTTCAAAAACTTATACCATTGTAAATGCATAATCTATACCAGAATTTTATTATTTATTGTATATTATTATGAAACTGTACATGTCAAGAATGTTTTCAAATAGCCAGCTAGACAGTCTGCAACCTTTGCCAACACAGGGTTAAGTGTTGGCCTTCGGCCGATGTAGTGTTATTGTGGTGTGGTGCAGTGTTATCGTTTGCTCTTCGAAGCTAGTGTTGCCTCTTTGAGGTTAGTGTTATTATTCCCTATGGGAATCACCCACCAAGTGTTTAGCAGCTTATATCTTCGTCTGACTAATGTTTTCCATATCGAACTATTGTTTTATTGTTACTCATCTTTATAACTGGAAAAAGACTGTTTATTGTCATATTATATTGTTTCTACCTATTTGGTGTATTTTGGCTAATTAAAGTGGTTATTATTTTATTTAGTGATTACAGCGTTATAGTTAAATGTTCTATTCTTAATAGTTTTATAGAATATACTGTATCACTATTAAAACTATTTGTAAATGCTTTGTAAAGACTATATTTTGTCAATGATACTAATATTTTGTTTTGGAAGACATCCTCATGTTATGTAGTCTCTTATTGAGCTTCTAGCTCACCCCCATTTTTCCACCCTTTCAGATTAGAGCAGTGGAATGTCTTTTGGTGGTAGAGCAGTGGAACTATAAATTGGAGACTTCTTTGGGAGTTATGTTAGTTGATGGACTATTTTAGTATATTTTCTTAGGATAGTAAGTTGTGGCATTTGGGAAACTATATTAATGAGATTGTATTTGGAGACTTTATTGTTAAGGTTTTTGCTTTTATGGATTTTATAGGAAAGATTTTGATTATTTGAAGTTTATTTGTGGATATTTAATTTCGCTCTGTTCCATTATATTAGTGTTGATTTTTAAATAAGACAGGTTATGCATCTAAATCCTTGGTATGGGTTTGGGGTGTTACATAATTTGAGGGCATAAAGTAACTAGAAAAAATGTTTCACTTATTAGTGAACCAAGAACCAAAAAAAAAAAAAAAAAAAAAAAAAAAAAACCATTTAAGCAAAAGTGAAAGAGTTTTATATGTCAACTGACATATTTTATGTTTCTAGAGGGATTGTTTGGGGATTCTAGCATTTTACCCTTATTTTTAAAAAAATTTATCAATATGTCCCTGTTTTGAACCTATTTAGGTCTATGCCCTTGTTTTAAAACTCGATTTTAATAAAATTGAGTTTCAATCAAAAAACTCGATTAGTTTAAAATCAAGTTATGCCAAAAAAAAAAAAAAATGGTGGAACTCGAGTTCTGTGCCTATAGTTGCGTTTAGAGAGCCCTATAGTGGCGTTTTAAATGAAACTCGAGCTCCATGAACTCGAGTTCCATGCAGGTTTTTTATTTATTTATTTATTTATTTTTTTAGTTTCATAGTTATAGCTGCGTTCAGGGAGTCCTATAGTGGTGTTTTAAATGAAACTCGAGCTCCATGAACTCGAGTTCCATGCAAGTTTGTTTGTTTGTTTGTTCGTTTGTTTGTTTTTTTTTTTAATTTCAATCGCCCCATACTCGATTTTTTACCAATCGAGGTTTTTTTTTTTTTTTTTATTGAAACTCGATTTTAATAAAATCGTTTTTCAAAACAGAGGCATGGACCTAAATAGTTTTAAAATAAGGATATATTGCTAAATGTTTTAAAAAATAAGGGCAAAATGCTAAAATTCCGGGAATGTTTACATATGAAATCTTCCCCCTTCCATTAAAAATATTGCCCAAAAAAAAAAGAAAAAGAAAAAGAAAAAAGAAAGATATTTAGGGACTAGGGTGGGGTACCGTGTCCATCACTCCATGTGACAAACGTCCAAACAAACTTGACCGGCAAATAAATCATGAAAGAGTGATCCACCTTACACCACATACGTACAAAGACAAACGTTTTAAATCAAACATAAGAAAATCATTAAAGTAAACATTAATAAAAGTAAGTGATCCCATTTCAAAAAAAAAAAACAAAACAAAGACAATTATAAGGAGTCAACTCTGAATTCTTGTAAAACCATGATATCACGCTGTTTTAAGATGACCACTTTCATTTTCACGTGTGAATGACAAATTTCATTGAAGCAGGAGCAATTGATTTATAGCCTCTTCCATGTTCTTCTTTAGCTGCTCAACAACCAGTGCAAAAGACTCATTGATTTACTGGATACATCTTTTCCATATATCTTCACTAACAAATGGTCTCTGGATTCAATGATGTGGTTAACTTTTGCATCGGTGTTTGCCTTGTGGGCATTTACTTTAAGTTCAGCTAATTTGGTTTCAGAGAGGGAGTTTGGTAATTACAAACATGGTAGAGGTAAGTCACTTCCTCCACTGATTGAAGTAGCCAGATATTTGATTTTGAGACATGGGGTCTGCCTATTTTAGTGTCTTTCTAGTTTCTTCTAACTGAATAGCACCGCTTGCATTTCTGTTGAGACCGAAAAATTTGATCATAGCCCTAAAAATTTTATAGCTAGCAGATTATATACTTGTACTTACTCTGAGTTCCAAACTTTGCCATAGTTGATATATTTGATCTGCTTAACATACACACGCATGCGCACGCGCACACAGAAAGTTATTCTAAAACTTTTGCTGGCTTATAGTGAACGGTTTTAGACCCCTTAAAAACAACCAGATTGGTTAGCCTAGTTAATTAGCCAAGTTGTTACTTAGTCAAATTATGTAACTCTAGGTTAAAACAATCAAATAATCATATCAAACATATAAAGCAGCGGAAAAATAAAAGACACAATGATATGATCATCCAGGAAACCACACGGTAAAAACCTGGGGAGGATTTGACTCACCTATCCTCAAGGCAAACCTGAATCCATTATGAAAGAATCGAAGTTTATACAAAAGGACTTACAAGCTCCACGCTCAACTTCCTAATGCTACCCACCAGTAGAACTTACTGACACGACCACATGCAAGCTCCGAATCCGCGGACTCCTTCTTTCTTGGATTCTCCAATCAGCTACAAGCACCCACGCTTGATATTCTTTAAACTTCAATGGTAGCAACCGAGTTGATCATCAAGATGTTGAAGTAATCTCTATCTTGAAAACCCTAAGTTTTGTGTAAAGGAAAGCTCCTTTAGATCTCACAAGAGATTTGCACAAAACCGCAATGTATGAGCAACAATACAACTGGGGCAACTCTAAAAACATTGCTAGGATTTTTCTTTATATACCTAGGGTAAAAATAGAAAACCCAAAACAGTTAGGGCTGAGCTGGAATATTCTGCAGAAAAACATTCTGCTCGAGATTCGATCGATCGAGCCTTTCCTTTGATCGATCGAGCCAGGCCGAAATGCACCAATGCATCCGCAGCCACTCGATTCCAACTTTACATGAAAGACCCAATTTTGAGCAAGTCTAAATAAGACTAAATAACCTGTTTTGATCATGGTTTGCCAACAATACAAATTAGAGTTCTAAATACATAAAATCTAAATCTTTAGAGCCTAACAAACTCCCCCTTTGGCAATCCGTGACAAAACACAAACTAAAAACTTAAAGTTTACAATTAAAAAGCCCTTTACAAAAATAATGCTCATAAAAACTAAATTCAATCCTAACTACTATCCATTAGTTGTAAGTGTAGACAGCAGCTCAATTGAATTAACCTGTATATTCCTAAAATACTCAACAAATGCATAAACGCATGTGTGACAGAAAACAGTATATAAACAGGTATAACATTCTTGTATGATTCACGCAACACATAATAAAGACGTATATCAATGAATAACTCATAGAATATAAATTAAAAAACAGTGAATCCAAAGAAACAAGAATCAAATAAAAAAAATCATGTATATCTATCAATGTTACTCCCCCTAACATGAATATCCCAAAAATGATATACAAAGTGAAGCGCCTAAATACAATCTACTCCACAAAACAAACAAAATCTCCCTAACTGCAAAACTCCTCTACAAACTCTACTCCCCCTTTTTGTGACGGAATGCCAAAGGGCAATCACAATCCACCATCAAAAGGAGGTGGTGAGGGTGAACGAAGACGCGCTAGATCAGCTCGTAAAGCTCGGATCTCATCAAAAAGGTCCACCAAAAGCTGATCATGAGCCGTCTGAACGGTCATGACAGTCTCCAAAGTACAACAGATATCAAAGTCATCCGATGAAGGTGGAGGAACAGCAGCAGCAGCAACATCAGGATCAGGAACAGCCTCACCAGCAGGACCTGTAGAAGAAGAAGGAGGAGGTGCGGACCCAGAAGGTTCAGACCTAGGGTGTTTAGAGCCAGCTCGAAGGTGAGCAGCCCTCTGTCTAAGAAAAGACGCACCTATAAGAGCAATCACATGAATGGGCTCAGAGGAAGGGAAGCCACTAAGATCAAGATAAAGTAAAATCCTATGAATGAAAATAGGATGTACAAGGGCATGAGCAGAAGATGAACTCCTATAAACTTCGTTCAAAGAACAAAGAAACAAATGGGGAAAACTAATAGGAGCATCAGTGACAAGAGCGTATAAAAATACACACCGCTCGAGAGGAATGGTGTGAAGATGAGAAATGGCCCAGATGGAGTGACAAGCTATCCTAAAGAAGAGATAGTGTAACTCAGAAAGCTCAGCAGTGGTGATCCTAGGATCAGAACTCCACTGGATAGATGACCCAGTGATGTAAGACGTGACATCATTCAAAACAGGAGACTCATCATAAGGATAGACAGGGTGCTGTACCAAAGGTACCTCTAGAGCATCAGTCACTACCTTAGGAGTAATGGTGTACTCTACGCCTCATATCCAACTCTTTACCAAAGTGTTGGAATCATAGACGCGGATAGAGATGTTCGAGTAGAACTCTCTAATCAAGGTAGCAGGTGGAGGAGGATCAGAAATAACCACCAAGGGTCAAGCTCATCTAGAATGACAGAACGCTCAGACCATATCTTCCTCTTAAGGTTCAACTTATCATAAATCTCTTGGTTTTTCTCATTAGGAAATTTCTCTTGGTCGAAGGGAGGAGGGGAAGGAGTAGATGAGGTGACAGACCTACGAGCCCTAGTTTTCCTAGGCATGATGCTAAGAAAAGGACAGAGACACAAGAGAAAACCAACAACAAAAAATAAAAAACCAAGGGCAGACAGTAAGTTAGCACAAGAAAAATATAGGGCAAAAATCTATATGATGCATGAACATTTAAAATGGCATGATGCATGTACTAATGTAGTAAACAAAGTTCAAAATTATGTTGAATTGAACAAAAATGGCTTGAGCATAGAGTTTCTAACAAAAGCCCCAAAAATTTGAAAATCACTTGAAAAATTTTGAATTACATGGATGAATTAAGCATTACAAAGCATAATACATAGATTATAATGCCTAATTACATCCAATCAACAAGCCAATTTCAACAATTTCAACCTAATTGAACAAAATCCCCAATTCGGAACTAAACATAAACCCTAGAAATTTCAATTTCTCACAAAACCCAAAATTGATCAAATTAAACTATCACAATCACATTTATAACATGTCCCCATAAAAAACCATTGATCAATTGCACAAAATTGGGCTTGAAACATCAAAAATCCCAAAATTAGAGAGGTCCGAAAATTTGAGAGAGAATGCATGAAAAATGCATGAAATATGCAAATAAACTCAAAAAAGAGGGGCAAAAGAGACTTACCGGCTTGAGGAAAGAGAAATCTTGCAAAATTTTGGAGGAAAACGACAAAAATTTGCTGTAGATCCTTGCCAAGTCGGAGAGAGAAAAGAAAGTTTGAAAAAAACTTTTGAAAAGGTAAGTGAATCAGTCAAAGAACACTGTTTTAAAAAGCTGATTCACGACTTTCGATTGATCAAAAATTACTTTCAATCGATCGAATCACTTCGAAATTTTTAAAAGGAATTTTAAAATTTTCGATCGATCGAAAAATAAAATGAATCGATTGAAACAGGCAGCGGATCACAGTATTTTGAGAAAAATTACAATTTTGAAAAACTCAAACCAAATTTTGAAAAATAACTCCTCAAAGCATTAAAATCAATGAAACACAATGCATGAGTATGAGATGAAATGGAATGCTTTTTCAAAAACCCAAATTTGTAATCCCAGTTTCTCCAAAGAAGGTTTCAGCCAGTTCTTCCTTTAATTTCTCAGGCAAAATAATGTTTTGCATAATTCTCAAGATATTTTTAAACTTGGTTGGTCAGACCAAAAACACACACAATAACATGTACAGTGTTTAGCAAAGAGTAACTCGTGTAGTGTGTGCAAACTAGCAAAAGCTTGACATATATGTGAGGTAATATGTGAATAGAAATTAATCACAAAGTCTACAAAATTCATCACACAGAATTTAAAAGAGACTATCACCTAAAGAGTTACATCATATAACTCCCACATCTCCTAGAACATAAGCTTGCAATCATGTAAGTTTCTTGTATTTAGCCTCTTAACTATGTGAATTGGCATCAAGCCTAATAGTACACACCAGTTTTAATTAAGTGAATTGGCATCAAGCCTAATAGTACACACCAATTTTAAGCATTTAGCAATTAAATATAGGCTACACCTTATGTTCTTTTTGTACATGTGCTACACTTTCTCGAGCACAAAAACTTATGATATGCACTAAGGTGTTCATGATTGGCTAGTGAACAGTGCTAAGATGGTTATTTATGCATTTCTTAAAAGGATCAAGTCCGACAGTCAAATAACATGCGACTTCAAGATTAAGACAAAGTGATAAACACCATAAACATCTTTCCCACACAACATGCACTACAAAGTTTCAACTAGTCAAGTGCAATAAATAAGCTCATCAAAACTAAACAAGGTACATAAGATATGTTATGTGAAAATAAATTGACCAACCTTGTTTTCCAAAACCAAGAAAAATAATGTCAAACATATTTTTGCTTTCTCCTTTTCTCCTTTTTTTTTTTTTTAAATTTTTTTTAATTTTTATATTATTATTAAAAAAAGAGAAAACAAATAAATCCTAGAATGAAATGCATGAATGCAATGCAATGGAAATCCTAGAAACAAACAAAAACAATAAAAACCAAAGATCAATGGTCACAAAAGAATGAGCAGTGAAGCACAAGGACCATGTCAGAAAGACTCAATTAGGACGAGTCTTTTGCATCCAAAACCTTTTAGATGCACCACGAGCATTGGAGTTCTTATTCACATTCGAGTGATTTCCAACTCCAGAATTGGAATAAAGGTTCAATGCCTTTACCAATTCACCAATAAGTGCCATAGGATCTTGTGCTTCAGGCACAGGCACCTTTGGTTTGTTTGCTCTCTTAGCAGCTTGAAACTTGTAACATTTTGGACGAATGTGTCCAGACTTTCCACAATAATGACAAACCCAAGCAGGTTTACCATGCATCTTGTCCTTAGAAAGAGTAGAATCCTTAGGTTTAGCCTCTGCTAGATCAACCCTAATCTTCTTAGGAGATGAAACTTCTATAGGTTTGACAACCTCACTCATAGGGGGTTTGACAGTTTCACTCACAACCTCACTCACAGAAGGTTCAGAAGAAGAAGAAGGAACAAAGTTCGTGGAATGTGGTGCAGAATCAAAGATGCTTTCAACATAACCTAAACCAGATTTTTCTGAAGGATACTTTTGAACATTTAACATTTGATCAAGTTTAGAACTAGCAGATCTAGCAACAGATAAATCATGTTCCAAAATTTTAACTTTATCAAGTAAAAGCATGTTCTTAGATTTAACATTGTTCAAAAGATTATTAGCATCAAACAGTTTAACAAGCAAATTTTTCTTTTCAAGCTCAAGAGATTCAATTTTCTTCAGGCCAAGTTCAACATTCATAGCATCTTTTACAGCAATTTTGCAAAGTTTATTGTAGGCCTCTTGAAGATCTGCATTCTCAGAGAGTTTCTCATCAGAAGGGTTCTCTTTAACAGATACGCTTTCATTGACTATAACTGTAGCAGTGAAAGCAATGAAGTTTCCATCCTCATCACATCTAGACTCATCATCAGAAACCTTATTATCACTAAAGGTTACAGCCATAGCTTTACCCTTAGTCCTCAAGAATGTAAGACATTCAGATTTCACATGACCATACCCTTGACAGCCAAAACATTGAGGACCCAAAGAATTATTTGAAGATTGACCAACTTTTTCTCTAGATTTTTCAAAGTTATTCACTTTAGTGGGATCATTCTTCCTAAAATTTCTAGGTTCAGCAGTGTTTGTACCTCTTGCCTTTCTGTTGGTATTCCTAAGAAATTTTCTAAAGTTCTTAGCAAGGTACGCAATTTCTGTAGCGGAGAACTCATCATCAAATCCACCACCAACATCATCAACTGACTTAAGAGCCATTGATTTGAATTTGTTCACTTTGGGTAGGTCAGACTCATAGGACTGAAGAGATCCTACAAGCTCATCAACAGGGATGGAGTCCACATCCTTACTTTCAGTAATGATAGTCACTTTGGGTATAAAGTTTTCAGTTAAAGATCTAAGAATCTTCCTACCAATTTTAGGTTGATCATAGATTTCACCCAAATTAAAAGTAGAATTAACATTGTCATTCAATTTAGCATAGAATTCATCAAAAGATTCATCATTAGACATTCTAATGCTTTCAAATCTAGAAGTCAACTACTGCAGTTTATTGATCTTAACTGCTTTTGTGCCTTCATGCACAGTTTAGAGGATTTTCCAAGCAGTATGAACAACCTCAACATTTGAGATCCTCTTAAATTCCTCCATAGAAACAGTATTGAAGATAGCATTCATAGCTTTGCTATTGAAGCCTGCTGCTTCTTTTTCAGAAGTTTGCCACTCACTCACTGGAATAGTGGGCTTCTGCCATCCGTATTCAACGGAATTCCAAACCCTCTCATCAATAGATTTCAGGAATGCTTTCATCCTTACTTTCCAATAAGCATAGTTATTCCCATCAAAGTGAGGAGGAACAACAAGAGAGTGTCCATGCTCCATGACAACAGGGGTCAAGGATTAGCTCAAAGATCAAAAAATCTCTAACAAGAGAACAACCCGCTCTGATACCACTTGAACGGTTTTAGACCTCTTAAAAACAACCAGATTGGTTAGCCTAGTTAATTAGCCAAGTTGTTACTTAGTCAAATTATACAACTCTAGGTTAAAACAATCAAATAATCATATCAAACATATAAAGCAGCGGAAAAATAAAAAATACAATGATATAATCACCTAAGAAACCACACGGTAAAAACCTGGGGAGGATTTGACTCACCTATCCTCAAGGCAAACCTGAATCCACTATGAAAGAATCGAAATTCATACAAAAGGACTTACAAGCTCCCCGCTCGACTTCCTAATATTACCCACCAGTAGAACTTACTGACACGACCACGTGCAAACTCCGAATCCACGGACTCCTTCTTTCTTGGATTCTCCAATCAGCTACAAGCACCCACGCTTGATATTTTTTAAACTTCAATGGTAGCAACCGAGTTGATCATCAAGATGTTGAAGTAATCTCTATCTTGAAAACCCTAAACTTTGTGTAAAGGAAAGCTCCTCTAGATCTCACAAGAGATTTACACAAAACCGCAATGTATGAGCAACAATACAACTGGGGCAACTCTAAAAACGTGGCTAAGGTTTTTCTTTATATACCTAGGGTAAAAACAAAAAACCCAAAATGTTTAATGAGTTAGGGCTGAGCTGGAATATTCTGCAGAAAAACATTATGTCCGAGATTCGATCAATCGAGCCTTTCCTTCGATCGATCGAGCCAGGCCGAAATGCACCAATGCATCTGCAGCCACTCGATTCCAACTTTACATGAAAGACCCAACTTTGAGCAAGTCTAAACAAGACTAAATAACCTGTTTTGATCATAGTTTGCCAACAATACAAATTAAAGTTCTAAATACATAAAATCTAAATCTTTAGAACCTAACATATAGGTTCCATAAGCATTGATTGTGGGATTCTAGATGATTTTAAATACACTGATGACAAAACTGAGATAGAATACATTTCCGACAAAGATTTCATCGACTCTGGAGAGAATAAGAACATATCTTCTAAGTTCAATCATGAAACCCTTCAAAAATATCTATGGAATGTGAGAAGTTTTCCTCAGGGAAACAGGAGTTGCTACACCATAAGACCTCACGAAGGCAAAGATACTACCTACTTCATCAGAGCCACCTCCATGTATGGGAATTATGATGAGCAGGACAAGTTGCCAGAAATTGATCTATATAATGGAGTTAATATTTGGGACAAAGTAAAGTTTGACAATGAATCTCATATTGTCATCAAGGAGATTATACATTTCTCTTTGATGGATCACATAAATGTTTGTCTCTCAAATACTGGCTCAGGAACTCCCTTCATATCAGCATTAGAGCTGAGGCATTTTCATAATTCAAGTTATAGAATCTCACCTACAAAATCCTTGGTTCTGTACAGGCGTTTCGATGTTGGTTCAACAACTGGTCAAATAATCCGGTGAGTTATTTCTTGTGGTTATTCAGATTAGTTTTCTATTGTCTCAAGCTACCCCTATCAATAGGCCAGACATTGATGATAATATTCAAGTCTACTCTAATTATCTAAATAAAATTAATATTTTCATAGAGCAGTGTTTCATTTGAAATAAGAACTATACCAAGGCAAGAAAAGTAGGATATAATAGGAGACTATTCCACAGGGCTTTTATAAATGTTGAAGAATTTATTTGACTCTTAAACCATTTTGACAAGTGGATCTATCATAGTGATTAAGCCAGGATGGATAAGATATAGGATAATTTGGTACCATTACTTGAAATCTTGAAGTACTTTTGATTAATTTAGACTCTTATTCATAGTATATTCTGTCTGTCCAATTTGGATGCTCTGGTTTGGGGCGAGTTCCAAGTTTTTGTTTGCAAGGATGATTAGATAATATGTTCTTCTGCAGTAACTTCTTTCACTAGTACATGATATTTTTTTTAATGCCTCAGGTACAAAGATGATGCTTATGATCGAATGTGGTTTCCTTATAACTTTCCTCAATCAATACCATTCGATACCTCCTCTGCTGTTGATAGTGTGAATCATTCTGAATATAAACTGCCATCAATGGTCATGGACACGGCAGTCAGACCAATGAATAATGACTCACTTGATTTTGAAGTGGATACTAATGATCCCACTTTAGAATTTTACATATACCTGCACTTTGCCGAACTTGAAATCATCCAAGAGAACGAACAAAGAGAATTCAACATTAATCTAAATGGTAACTCCTGGAAGGAATCTGTTGTTCCTCTCTACCTGTCCTCAACTACTATAAGTAGTAGCACGCCAGTGAGGGGGACATAAGCTCAATTTTTCTATTTATAAGACAGAAAATTTCACCCTCCCTCCTATTCTCAATGCAATGGAGGTTTACGTATTTAAAGATTTCTTACAGGCACCAACAGACCAAGAAGATGGTATGTTGTTCTTACACCAAATTTGTTGTCAATCAACTGAGATGCAACTTTACTATGTCTCCTCTTTTTGTCGTTCTTATATTTTTATTGGAATGAGATAAAATTTTGATTCAGTTTGAGAATAATGTTGGTGTATATTAGTTAATGCCATCATGGACATTAAAGTGAGCAATGGGGTAACTAAAATCTGGCAAGGAGATCCATGTCTGCCACGACCTGCGTGGGATGGCCTGAATTGCAAAGACAATGGTTATGAGCCCCCTATAATCATCTCCTTGTGAGTGTCTGTTAAACCTAATTAATAAGTCATCTAGATATCTAATGATATACATTACTAGCCTAATTGAGCCTTTTAAATTTAATTGCAGGAGTCTAGGCTCAAGTGGATTGACAGGAAAGATATCTCCTTCAATGGCTAGGTTTAAATCATTAGAGTACCTGTGAGTATTATTCAATAGCAACTTTCAAACTTTACACAAATGAAGGCATTTGCCATTTGAGCATTTTTGACACAATTAGCAAACTATATTGTCAACCCAATGTCACTCCATGAGAATCAATACTTCTCAATCATTCATAGATATAAAGTTTTATAAAGCATTTCTTAACTTAATGTTCAAAATATCTAATCAAACAAATCAAATGCATAATTTCTCAGGGACTTATCAAACAATAGCTTAACAGGACCACTACCAGAATTTTTGTCACAAATGCCAAACTTAACAAACCTGTAAGTGGTTTTGCCCCTGATTTTAATGCCCATACTTAAAATTTGAAATAAACCATCTAACTCAAACAATTCTTTGCAGGAATTTGTCAGGAAACAAACTCTCTGGTTCAGTTCCTTCTGCTCTCCTAGAAAGATCAAATAATGGTTTTCTGTCGTTGAGGTTTGTTTTTACTCAAAAATCATGAATTTATATGATTGGTGATTTGGTAATGTGCATAGTATTCAATGTTTTTCATTACCCCTTTTGTTTATTTAATTTTGCTAAAGATTTAACTTCCATCTTGTATAATTTCAGTGTGGATGGAAATCCAGACCTTTGTGTGATGGCTCCATGCAAAAAGGAGAAAAAGAATTTTGTTGTCCCGTTAATTGCAGCCACTGTCTCAGCTCTAGTTGTCTTAACTATGCTAGTTGTTTGTTGGCGCTGCAAAAGAAAACAAGGTATACGTGGTACAAAGTTTCTTTATTGTGATCTAAACCACTTAATAATAAACACTATCAATACAGAAATCATTTCATTATTATTTTTGAGATACTATTACATTTAGAATAATAAAAAATGAATTTTTCTTAAAAATCTCTTGAATTACTTGAGCATACCATAATTGGAGATTATGATGGTCTTAGTAGCTGCAAAGCAACTTCCAAGAGCTCAGCAAGGAGGCAGGCCACTGAAGTCAGACAATCGACAATTCACATACTCTGAGGTTGTAAGTATAACCAACAACTTTCAGAAAATTGTTGGGAAAGGGGGATTTGGAACGGTATACCATGGATGCCTAAGTGATGGCATGCAAGTTGCAGTCAAAATGCTCTCTCCATCATCAACTGATGGCTCAACGCAATTTCTCACAGAGGTATGCTATTCTACACACAAGAACTTTAATTGTTACCAAAATATGTTCAATTAAAGTATTTATGTATCTATGATTGAGTGCCATTTTGAATTGCAGGCTCAACTCTTGATGCGGGTTCATCATAGAAACTTAACTTTCTTTGTTGGATACTGCAATGAGGGTACAAATTTTGGGATAATCTATGAGTACATGGCGTACAGGAACTTAGCGGAGTATCTATCCGGTACTAATCGATTTACTTATTGATCGACATTCCATTGGTAAAAAGTAACTTAAAAATAATGGACTTCTGGTGGTCAGCCGGCAGAATTGCTCTTAATAAAGTTAAACTTCTAGTTTGGTTCATGCGTTGTAACTAAGATGTGCCAAACTTATACGTGGCCTAGAGTACTTGCGTCATGGTTGCAAACCACCTATAATACACAGAGATGTGAAGACAGCCAACATTTTAGTGAATGAAAAACTGCAGGCCAAGATAGCTGATTTTGGTTTCTCAAAAATTTTCCCAACTGAAGGTCAAAGTCATTTATCCACTGCTATTGTTGGCACGATGGGTTACCTTGATCCAGAGTAAGTCTTTGTGGTTCAGTATACTTCCATTCATTTCATTTTTGGTTTAAGTTTTCTTCAACACATTCTGACTGACAATAGAGTATATTACTTTTATAGTATAGACCATAGACTATAGACTATAGTTTTTATGATAATATTAATGGCCTTAAGAGTTGTTCTTCTATGCAGATACTACACTTCCAACAGGTTGACTGAGAGAAATGATGTGTACGGCTTTGGAATTGTACTTTTGGAACTAATCACAGGCAAGAGAGCAATAATAAAAAGCTATAACAAGGATAAGACTAATATTGTTGATTGGGTTAGCCCCCTTCTTGCTAGAGGGGATATAAGAAATATCATTGATCCGAGAATGCCTGGAAATTTTGACACCAATTCGGTTTGGAAGGCAATAGAGACAGCAATAGCATGTGTGCCATTAATTTCCATCCAAAGGCCAAGCATGAGCCATGTAGTGATTGAATTAAAGGAGTGCTTGGAGATAGAAAAGGCTTATGAACAGGATCGTGGTCCAATGATGAAATCATTCAGCGACACATTTGATGTGAACCCCTTGGGCCTTGAGATGGATATGGTTCCCCAAGCAAGGTTGTACGTACTAGGTAGCCAATGGCTGGCTTTTGAGCGTAATACAAACGATCCAATTTGTTGATTGTAAATATAATGATCGTTTATTTTTCATTTGAGAAACAAAACAATAAGTTATGAAAACCTATAGATCTTGGTATAAACTATAAAGTTGTGATTTACCACTATGTTATTATTGGCTTTAATTTTGTGTTAAATTTGATTGTATTTGTTCAATCATTTCCTTGTATTTTGTGGGATTTTATTATAATGGGTTTAGTTAAGTTGGTGAAGATTGCTTAAGAAGTTGATCTCATGACTTGGCTCGCAAGTGGTGCAACCCGCGAAAGTCACGTGAGAAGCACATGTTGGAAGCTAAAGAGTCAAGTGTTAGGTTGTATTTCGCGAGTCACTTGGCAACTTGGCCAAGTCGCGAGTAACCCGTGAAACTCTCTGCCTGAATGATTTTAAGTGTGACTCTTATATCTTTCACCTATACTATATATACCGTCATTATCCACAAAATTGTAAGGAGGCTATTTAGAAGAAAACCCTAGAGAGTTTTTTACAACACATCCACCTTGTTAGAGAGAGCTACTTATCCTTAAGTGAGAAATCCTTATAGTCTCTTCTCATTCCTTCTCCCATTGTTGTTCCTTGAGAGGTGATTTGTACTTTGAGAGGTGATTTGTACCTAAACACAACCCACACCTATTCAAAGTGTAGAGAGTGTTTTGGAACTTGGATAGCATTGGGAATTTGCCAAAAGAAGCCGATAAAGCTTGGTGGATGCAATCGGGCAGTATTGCGGGATTTAGATAACTAGTGAAGACAAAACTCCGAGAAGTCTATTGGTAGCTAGTGTTTAGAGGGCTCAAGTACTTTGGGTAAATTAAACTTAGAGGGTCTTTTTGGTATCCTTGTACTTCAATTTATTCACTAGTGGATCATTTCGATTTGGAGGGTCGTGGAGAGGTTTTTCCCCAAGTTTTTTGGTTTCCTCTTCGATAACACGTCTCGATATTATCTTGTGTTTGCATCTTTCTTCCTTTCCTTTTTAAGCTTTATATTTGTTATTGCTTGCTTGTGGTTATGGCTTAGAGAATAGTTCCGACTATTAGGTATTATTTACTCTTGTTCAGCACTTAGATAAGTTAGAGTAAAAATAATTAAGCCAGATATTTAAAATTAAGGGTCTATACAAGCTATAGTGTTTTATACTATTTGAGATTTCATAAACAAAACAACTTTTAAAATCCATAGGTCTTTGTATTTTTTATTATTAATTTTTGAAAAGTCATAGGTCTTTTTTCATCTTTGTACTTGTTAGCTAAGGTTAGTTGGTAACTAATTAACTTCTGGCTATCAAATTCGGGGGGTTTTACAAATATCACTTTTCAACTTTAAGGTGGCTATCAATTTGGTCCTTAAAGAAGGCTTATGCACTTTAGTTTCATAACAAATTAAACATATAACTCTGATATATATAAACTTATAACTAGTATATTTTTATTAATGACTAACACTTTTTTTTTTGCCTAATTTAAGTGTATATATGTGTGAAACTCCTTAAAAATTTGAACTTCAATCCTTACCTTCCCACACCTTACAAGCATTTATAATTATATAGTGAACACCGCACCAAGGGTGTACGGTAGAAATGACTAACACTTTTTTTTTTTTTGAGAAAGGACTAACACATTTAATCATATGGTTTATGCAAAAAAAATTTATATCATTAATAATTTGGAAATGTCATTATTATCATGTAGAAATTTTTTTTAAGCCCAAATACCGGCCTAATGTCATTATTATTAGGTAGACATATTTATCTCTTAAAAAAAAAAGGGTAGACATTATATGATTAAATATTTTTATTTTAATTAAATACTCATAGTGTGTTTAATATTTTACCAACCTATTATTAAAAAAAAATGTTACCAACCTAATGTAAAGCTCAAAAACCAAATTGACTTTCACGTTAAAGTACAAGGTGAAATTGTAAACATTCAAATTTTCTTATTAAGCCTGCACACTTCTATTCACGCAATTCCCATATTGTTGAGTGGTAGCCCTAGCATCCCTCTTCCCTGTGTTTATTTGTTTCTTAAAAAAATATTCTAAATATTTTTAAATATATATATATATATATATATTATATTATTTCAATAGTTGAGGGATAGTTGAGGGGTGAAGGATTTGAACGATCACTGCTTCCAATGGAAACACCAAGATTCTAAAAGAAAAGTCTATTACCTATCCAACCTTTTCCTCTCCCCCTTGGTCCACGGCTCCACTCTCCCCATCATGGACTTAAAGAAAAGTTTGGAACAGGTACACTACATATTTTTTATATCATTGATAATAGAGAAATGTTATGTTCATAATAATTTCACAACAAATTTTAGATTGCAAATTATTATTGGTTATTATTAGTGATACAAAAGTAATTTCAGTGATGAGCTTAGATTAGAATCAGTAATAATTTAATTTATCATAGAAAATTTGTTGTGAAATATTATAAATATAGATTTACTCTTGATAATAAGGCAGTCATGAGATGCTTTTCATAGCATGACAACTCGCTAAGAACAATTGCAATGAGTTATTGTCAAGGTTTTCAAATTCGGACCGTTCATTAAACCGTAAAAGAGAGAAGTTCAAGATTTTTTAGGTTGAACCGAGATTGAACCAGGGTTGAACCGTGATGACGTCATAATTAATTTAATAATTAATTAATATGAAATAAATATATACAAATTAAAAATCTCAATTAAAATTTACTTTAAAAAGATTAATTTTATTTTTAGTGAAACTTAAACTATTACTTAAAATTTGTTGTGAAAATATTGTAGTTATAATTTATATCATTTCTCTTTCTTAAAAAAAAAAACACTTTTCTCATATAACAATATTTTTAAAGTTATCACATTAATATATTCTAACTATTAAATATTGGCAGGTATAATTACAAAATTCCAACCATCAAGGAGGCTTAGCTGTAAACCATTCCGGCAAAGTACAACTTGTACAAGTAGAATCAAAACAAAGAAGTCCAATCCAATCCCACTAATTTAAAAAAAAAATAAAAAAAGGGGTCCAATCCAACTATCAAGTGGCTTAGTTGTAAACTATTTTGACCGTTGCTTTTAATCCAATGGTCAGTAACTATGTTGGGTTCTTCAAAGTTCACACCAAACTTCAAACCCTACATTATTGTCTTCTTTTCTTTTTTGCTTTCCCCTACTGCCTACGCCTCTCTCTCCCTCCTTTGTCAACCTCGTTTTTACAATTTTCAAACAAACAGAAGTTTGCATATGCAGAAGCCAAAAGCGTGTCCTCTCACTCCTCTCTCCTTTTAGTTTTCTTTCTTCATCTCTAGCTCTCTCTTTCTCTCATACTCTCACCCTGTCTCACACACACATTACCGGCAGAGAACAAAGCCTGAACTTAAAGCTATGATGTTGGGGATGGCAGTGGCAGATTTTAAGGCTTGCTTCGCCCAAGAGAAGAGTTTCTGAAGAGAGGGAGCTGCGTGATGTACTCTGAAGGGAGCAAAATTTAAAGCTTGTTTTTCTTACTCTTTTTTTTTTTTTTTTTTTTTTTGTTCAGAACCGTGAGAAGTAGTTTGATCACGGTTCTCAGAACCATGAGGTTTGACCGCGGTTCTCACGAGTCCTGCATTTTTCTCATAGGGCGGTTCTTGAGACTAAAAGGACAGCAAAATTAGCGGTTTGAGGTTTTTTCGGTCGAACTATACGGTCCGGTCCGGTGTGAATTTTAAAACCATAGTTATTGTTCGAAAAAAGTAACTTTTCAAATCAATATGTATTTTAATTTTTTTTTTTATTTACTTAAAACTTGCACCCATAGAAGAAAAATTTGATCCGAAGATGCACACGTAAGAGAGTATGAATCATAATTACGAAACAAAACAAAATAGGGTTCTACAATTTCTTATTTTATTTTTGTTAAAAAATTATAAAATAAGTGGAAATTCTTAAATTTTTCAAAAATTATAAAATAAGTAGAAATTTTAAATTTTTCAACACACACCCATCTTTTAGAGAAAGTGCTACTCATCCTTAGTAAGAAATTATTGTAGTATCTTCTCTTTCTCTCTCCTATTGTCATACCTTGAGAGGAGATTTGTACTCAAACACAACCTACACCTTTCCGGAGTGTAGAGAGTGTTTTACAACTTGAGAAGCTTTGGGGATTTGTCAAAAGAAGCCGGTGAGGCTTGGCGAATGCAATCAGTCGTATTGTAGGATCCGGGAAAGCTAAAGAAGACATGACTCCGAGAAGTCTGTTGGTAGCAGGAGCTTGGAGGGCTCAAGTACATTGAGTAGACTAGGCTTGGAGGGTCCTTTGTTATTCATGTACTCCAACTTTATTCTCTAGTGGATCAATTTAGACTTGGAGGGTCGCAAAGAGATTTTTCACTGAGTTCTTTGGTTTCCTCTTCGATAACACGTCTTGGTGTTATATTGTTTTTGTATCTCTCTTCCTTTATTCTTGTGCTTTACTTTTATTGTTTATTGTTCATGTTTATGTACTAGATTAGTTATCGGTTTATTGCACTTCATTTACTCTTGTTCCGTACTTAGATAAGTTAGAGTAAAAGCAATCTAGCCGTAATTTTAAATTTGGGGGGTCTAAACAAACACTTGTGTTTTTACATAAATCCAAGCTTTCAAGTATTGTCCACATTGTTCTTTATTTGCAAAGCTCAATCCTTTTGTTAATCGTTGAGGAAATAGGACATTGGGCACAAGGTTTTATTCTTTTAGTTTGATACTTACAATGAGAGATGAAGAATTTGAATCTTGAACATCTCCTTGGAACACCAAAAAGTGTTAATTGAGTTATAACTTACAATACTGTTGGCATTGAAAGCTCAAATAATGTAAAATACTATAACTTGTTTAGACCCCCAATTTAAAAAAAAAACGGATTAATTGCTTTTATTTTAACTTATGTAAATGTGGAATAAGAGTAAATGATACGCAATAACTGGAAGTACTCTCTAAGCCATAACCATAAACAAGCAACAACAGATATAAAGTTTAAAGAGTAAGGGAAGAGAGATGCAAATACAAGATAACACAGAGATGTGTTATCAAAGAGGAAACTAGAAAACTCAGCGAAAAACCTCTCTGCGTCTCTCCAAGCTGAAATGATCCACTAGTGAATAAGTTGAATTATAAGGATACCAAAAAGACTCTCCAAACCTAATCTGCTCAAAGTACTTAAGCTCTCCAAATTCCAGCTACCAATAAACTTCTCGGAGTCTTGTCTTCACTAGTTATCTGAATCCCACAATACCAATTGCTCGATTGCATCCACCAAGCTTCACTAGCTTCTTTTGGCAAATACTCAATGCTTCCCAAGCTCCAAAACACTCTCTGCACTTTGAATAGGTGTGAGTTTTGTTTGGGTACTAATCTTCTCTCAAGATATTACAATGTGAGAGAAGAGGAGAAGATACTACTAACGAATTCTCTCTATTTTAGGATGAGTAGTTCTCTCTAACAAGGTGGGTGTTGTAGAAACCTCTCTAGGGTTTTATTCTGAAGAGTCTCTTTTCAATTTTGTGGGTAATAAGGGTATTTATAATATGGGTGAAGGATATAAGAGTTACACTTAAAATCATCCAGATAGAGAGTTTCGCGGGTCACTCGTGACTTGCGAAATATAGCCTAACACTTAACTCTTCAGCTTCCAACATGTGCTTCTCATGTAACTTTTGTGGGTTGCACCATTCACGAGTCAAGTCGTGAGATTAACTTCTTGAGCAATCTTCACCAACTTAATACTAAACTTATTACAAATAAATCCCACAAAATACAAGGAAATAAATTAATGCAATTATAACATTTTTTTTTTTTCATGGAAGAAAGCTAACATAAATGTTATGTGAAAAACCATAACTTAACAAACATGATAGTTATTTATAATACATGAAAAGTATGAGAGAGAGAGAGAGAGCTACATTGGATTGTACTAAGTATATGCCCATGATTTTAGGTATAACTGTTATTAATTAAAAGTGGTGAATACCAAAGATAAGGCAATCAAGTTCTCTTCGGAATAGTGGGTTCCAAAGAGGACTGATAAAATCTTTGATGGCTGAATAAGAGATTTAAGGTTCAAACCCCATCGTTCAAACCCCATCTATACCAAAAATTGAGTGATATCTTGGTCTAATAATAAATAGTTATTATCAAGAGCGGACGCCATAGGTTGAAACTCTCTCTCTCTCTCACAAAAAAAAAAAAAAAAAAAGTTCTTTTTGGAACATCCAATGAGTTGAGCTACTTATTACCTCCTCATGCCTTAGTGTATGGGAGAATGCCCCCGCCTCGATTTAAGCCCGGGGAAGAAGTGGGGTGTTTCTGTAATAATATTTCTAACCAGTTCAAAAAAAAAAAAAAAAATCTTTGGAAAAAAAAAAAAGAATGTCTACTAGTAAGTTTCTTAATAAAGATAAAGAGTTCTTTGATACTAGTTTATTAATAGAGAGCTTTTAGAGAGTTCTTTAGCGTATCGAAGTTTCAGGTTTGTTGTAAATAAGGTTCATTCATGGAGGAAGTTCGTGTACAAGAAGTCCATGGTTCTAGCCTAAGGCCACTATGTTGGGAAGACATTCAAGTCGTTTTCTGAGGTTATATTCAAAGTCTATAATTGCAAAGGTTTTCTAAACATAAGCAATTGTAATTGTTTGGTCTCTCGTGAATTTCCAAGTTGGTTAGATTCTCTTTGATGGGTTTTATTATTATTTTGAGGAGGTTATCGATTAGTTTTCCATTTCATCACCAAAATCTGTATGTTGATTTTTTTTCCTGAAAGGGCAAATACCCTATATACTGTTCATTGCGTAGCCTTCTAAATTACTGCAACTTATTGCCACCTGTCTAATTTTATAACTCAGCTAAACACCGTCTCTCTCTGTTTCTTTCATTCCACTTCTTCTTCTTCTTCTTCTTCTTCTTCTTCTTCTTTTCTTTTCGTGCCTGCCAGCAAGCCTATTAGCTTTAGAACTCTTGGACTTCTCAAGCACAATCTTAAGAACCAAATGGCTATTAGGCTTCTCACAATCTCAAGGGACGCATTACCTAATTTCATTTTCCTCTTTCGTGTATAGCATATTCCTTTAATGCATTGTTAATTGCTATATCTGGGCTCCTAGGAGAGGACACTCATTTCGAATCTAATACTTGAGATTTGAGTGAGTGAGTTCCAGATTGAGTGAGTTCGCACATCTAGAAGGGATTGTCTGCCTAGTAGAGGAAAAAAACCAATTGATTTCTCATTGCTTTTGCTTTTCTTTTAAAGCCAGATTTTGACATCGATACTTGGGTAGGGCTTCTGAGGTGGATTTTGGTAGCTAAGCGGTTGTTGAGTTTGAGAATGAGTATGGGTTTGCGGTGGTTTGGTATGGATATGTGTACAGGTTGGCTTTTGGCGTTAACATCAACACTCAACATCTAACCCAGTTTTTTTCCTTCCATTTTCTGGTATTTAGAAAAAAAATTCGGCCACTGTTTAAATACTATATCTAAGGGGATTGTTTTTCTGGTAAGGGAAAAAACAAATCGGAGAGATCTAAATCTATTAGTTTTCTCGCAAGTCATGTAAAAAAGAGGAAGAAATAAAAAAAAAGAGACATTGTTAACGCCGGTTAGCTGAGTAATTAAATTACACAGGCGACTATAATTTAGAAGGGGCATATAAACTAACGTATCTAAATTTTGTCATTTTTGAAATAAGTAGATAGTGTGGAAATAGGATGTGGTGTTTGAACTTTGATTTGAACCACAAATATGTAGCACTACAAAAATTGTAATTGCCATTGAATTATTACTTGAACCTTATTGTTTTTATTTTGGAGAAAATGTATTACTTGTTCCTAAATTTTACCCATTGAGCCGTTTTAGTCCATGAAGTTTCAAATGAATGCTATTGTCCTTGAAATTTTAAAACTGAGCGTTATTAGTCCTTCTGTTATCTAGAGTTAGTTTCATTGCTTATATGGCTAATGAAAAAATAATGTGACAATTTCTAGGCGATATGAAATTTTATTTTTTAATGCAAGATAAAAATTCTACTTTTAATAATAATAAAAATTGGCATTATTATTGCCATATAAAAAACCCATGACTCAACAAATAACCAAACTTGTTTTGAAACGGTTATTCCCATTTCAATTGAATCTGAAGATGCTCTGGCTACTATTCTCTCATCAAAAAAAAAAAAAAATAGAGCTCTAGTTGGTGTGTTCTGTTGCAACGGCGTCATTTGTTTGATATGGGAGCTGAGTTTTTCAATAACCAGATTTAGAACTCAAACTCTAAGATAGTTGGTTGTTGGTACCATTGGATGGGGATTTTGTATAGTGTCTGAGAATTGCCCAAAATCTCTGTGGGCTGTGGCATATATCATCTTTCTAGTTAGTGCATATTTTGCCGGCAGCAAAATTCTAAAAGATAAAACTGGAACTTTTTTTTTTGTTGAGAAACCAGACTGGAATGCTAGACTGGGGCTTTTACTGAACAAAAATAAAACTCAATGAACATCCAACATAGCAAGGGGGAGAATATCACCCACTAAGTCTTTAACCCACACCCTGAAAGTCCAACCCAACCCCAGATTTTTTAGCCAAAGCATCGGCGACTCTATTACAGTTGCATTTCACATGACAAAAAGTAAAACACCGTAGCTGAGCAGTTAAGTGGAGAATGTCATCCACAATATGGCTATAGAAGGATTGGCATGGTTGTATATCTTTGATAGCTTGAATTACTAGTGCTGAATCTCCTTCAATGACTAAATCGCATAGACCAAGCTCAATGGCAAAGGAAACAGCACGTCGACAAGCAAGAGCTTCAACTTCCCACAACTGTTTGGGGTAAGGGGACACATTGTGACATAGCTCCCGTTACTTCACCATTGTTGTCACGGATGACCACGCCCAGGCCAACTGCAACAATGTTCTTGAAAATAGCTTCGCCAAAATTCACCTTGTAGAATTGTTGTTCCGGGGGAAACCAGTGGGGTGGTAGGGAGGCCTCGACAGTTACATGGTTCGAAACTTGGGTATTTAGGAAATCTTGAAGAAAACTACCAACCAGGGAAGGCAACAGCTGCGCTGGTTGGACTGCGTTACCCAGGTGAATAGCATTACGCTTGTTCCACAAGAGCCATGCAATGAGGGAGAAAATCTCACCTCTGTAGTACTCTTCATTGACCTGAAAGAACCTGAAAATAGGTCAAAAAATCCCGTTTTTTTGGGGGGGGGGGGGGGGGGGGGGGGGGGAGGGATGTGACCATTTGTTTAGCCTAGCACAGGATATTCCACACCACATCAACCTCTTGACAACCCCAAATTGCATGCAAGGTGTCCTTTGTGTGAGTTTAACAGATGCTGCAGATAGCAGATGGAACAATGTGACGATGAAGAAGGTTGTCCATCGTAGGGAGAGTATTGTTGCAAGCCCTCCGAACGAAGTGCTTCACCTTATTAGGGACTCGTAGCATCCACAAGCCTCTCCAAAACTGATTCTGTGGGTTAGAATTTGAGCTACTAGCATTGTTGGTTGAAGCATGAAAGACTAACAATTTGTAGGCACTGCGGGTATTAAATTCACTTGAAGAAGAATGGGACCAGATTAGACAATTTGCTAGAATTCTGTGGCTAAGGGGTATGCTCAAGATTAAACTAGCTTCATGGGGCAAGAATAATAGGTTGATCCGGTCATCTTTCCAACCACCTATATTAGCATCAATAAGGCAGCTCGCCTTGGCATCAGGAGGGATAGACGGGATCAGGGAGATGACCCTTCTATAAACTTTGTCCGGTAGCCACTTATCCACCTTAATGCAGACAGATTGCCCATCACCAATACGCCAAACTGCCCCTCTTTTGATGATATCCCTAGCACTTAAAATGTTTTTCCATGCATAGGATTCAAGAATAGAATCTTTTACATCTAGAATAGAACAATCCGGGAAAAATCTAGCCTTAAACACTTTATAACAAAGGGACTCCTTATTATTCATCATTTGCCAAACTTGCTTAGCTTATAGGGAATCATTAAATTTCTCAATATCCTTAAATCTCATACCTCCAATCTCCTTCGCCTCACAAAGATGTTCCCATTTCATCCAATGAAATTTCCTACTATCTAAAGAGTAACCCCACCAAAATTTTCGGATTAGGATCTTAAGTTCCTTTATCAAACCTTTTGAGAGTTTGAAACAACTCATAAAATAAGTGGGAATAGCTAGGATCACTGATTTGATAAGAACTTCTCTTCTAGCCGAATGGATGGATTATTTGGGAGAGAGCACCAAAGGGGTTTGAATATCAAGCTAGAGCATCTTCTAGTTCAGTTGGATTTACAAATTTATATATATATATATATATATATATATATATATATATTAAATACATTGCCACGTCATCTAAAAATTGTTACATAATTTTTTTGTTAACCACACAAGCAATTAAACTAACGATAAGTAGCAGAAAAACTAATAGGGCTTACTTTTTTAAACATTAGGAATTAATAACACTCATTTGAAAATTCAATCTTTAGGGACTAAAAGCGCACATTAAATAAACTTAAGGGACCAATTATCTACTTTCACCTTTTATATTTGGTAATTGATAATTGCGTTTGAACTTGAACCATCCTTTGTTTTACTAATCAATTGCTGCTTAATCATTTGGGGTCTAAATTCAATTCTCCAAATTGGAAAAAATAATGCCATTGGCCCATAGTACTTGTCACTCTAGTGCATTTTGCATTTGTATTATTTCATGGTCAAGTTACCCATTAGCAAATAATTGTATTTCTATAAATAAATAATAAGATAATAATAAGAGAAGTATGCACTAAACACATAAATATAAATCCTTTGTTGTTGACACCCCATTTTGCAACCTGTATTTAATCTCACATGGAGGGTAAAAAGGTAATTTTGCCTTGGAAATATGCATCTTGATTCTAGTCATTAGATCCTTAATCTCATTTCACTAAAATAATATTGATGTTGTAATGATCAAATCGACTGGTCATAAGCCCTATTCGGACCACCAAATTGAAAGTTATCATCAAATTAAGTTTTAGGCTGAGATGCATTATCACAAATTGAGTCCAACTATATGTGATTATGAACAATTGATTTCAATTGGTTATAAGTGTAATCCATTTGATATCAATGATGTGTCATAATTTGATTGGTTAGGACTACATTTTATGGTGAGGTTGCATACACCTAATTAATTAGATAGTTAAACATTAATTATTCAATGAGTAATCTGTGCAATTATATTTTAATTAGAGTAAATTTGAAACCAAATAAGTCTGAAATTAGAGTGATTGGAGTAATTTAATGTTAATTGGGAGCTAATTTGGGACCTATTAATATTAATTGTGCTGAAACCATTTTCTAACAAATAACCTCTGCTCACTATTTCATCGATATCTCTCAGAATATTTTGAATCTGCGAATGACGTTAATTTTACCAGAAACTAGACATCCGAGGCTTCAATTTGAGCATAAGAAAGAGAAAATTATGATTAGAAATAAGTCAGATATGATTTTTCGAAATTGGCTTTACAGACTGTTACAGCAGCTACGGCAAAATCGAATTTTGACTTGCTCACCACTCCCACCAATCTCTCCATTTAATGTACCAGATTTTTCCTAAAGCTAAAATAAGGTCTAGGTTCATGATTTTTTGTCAACTCTTATTAAATGGCATTCCATTCATATTTCCTTCACCACTACTATATAAACCCTCCCCCTCCTTCATTTCAAGACACACAAAAACCCCTTCTCTTCCCCTCTCTTGAGTTCTAGTGAAGTTGAGTAGTCTTGTCATATCTTGGTCTTCTTGAGACTCAAGGTATTGAGTGAGACTCACTCTTCCTCTCCTAACTCTTCTTTTCTTCTACCCTTAGGATCTCTACCAAAAGTCTCCTCCTCCACCATATGGATCTTGCATTAAGGTATAATCTATTTTCCTAACTTGTTTCTTGTGTTGCCATGATGAGAATATAGGATTAAAGCATGATAGTAACTATTTAAATTTTCTTGAATATGTTTGAATGTTCTTAAATATTCTTATGTGTTCTTCATATGTTGTTGGTTGTTCATCATATGTTCATGCATAACACTAGTTTCGATCTTAAATCCACATAAAAAACATGAAAAAAGATGTTTGTTTAATAATTTTTTTAAATTCTTGAATCTAGGATATCACCATCCACACACATTCACAAGAATTTATTTTTCAATCCAAATGCAATACTTAATAAATTGAATTAGGGTTTATCACATGCACACACATTAAATTCAACATGTAAATTAATTGACATATTGGATGATATGGTATGAATGTTGGCCACCATATATAGTCTAGAAGACCGGTTTCACCCGGCAAGGTGGGTGCCTAGCACCTTCCCATCTTGTAACAGAGCCTTCGAACTTAGATTAAGGGTTAGTAGATCAAATGTTTATCCTTGCAATTTTCAATTTTTAGATTGTAACTAGAAAATAAAGTCATGTACTTTATCTTAGATTGTATCTAGGATTAAAGTCATGTAATTTTCCTATGATCAATGTAAATTCAATTGAAAATTAATAAAATGAGGAATTTTTCAATTTTAGTTTTCTTATTTATCACAATAATTAAATAAGTGGTGACTTCATTGTAAAACCCTTAATTTAAAGGGAAAAATATAATCAGTCGAACCTCCATTTTGAGAGGTAATAACACGACTCCACCAATTCACGTGGATTTGGCCCAACATCCTAAAAGCGGGCCGAGGTCGCGGTCTCTCACAGTGGCGACTCTACTAGAGATATTGAGGGCTAAACTTCAATTAGATTATGGTAGCCAACCATGTCATTGTTTGTTTATTGCTTTTTTATATATAATATGTCTAATATGTCATTATTTTGTATATCATGCATCATTTGCTTGAATGAAATTTATTTTATTTGTGTGCTAGCCCAGAAGCCCGGTAGTATTAGCCGTGGATTATGGTCTTCTTGAGACTCACATACCCAGTGGTGAACCTACCACCTACTGCGACAAGGATCATCATGGTTATGCCATGGTGGTTCATATGGACAAATTGTACCATTCGGACCAACGCGGCGCTCCTGGTGTCACAAGTTGGGAGGTACAACGTCCTAGTTTGTGGGGACCTTTAACCTACCTTCTACCCATGTTTTAATGACCCATAGAACCTACCTTTAGGTCGGTCCATGTAAATTGCATTGCATTACGCATGTGTTTGGCCATTGTTTGAACCATGATGATCCTAAGTCCAATGCTTGAGCCCATCATAATTGTTTGAACCTTGTATGCTATGAATGAACTCAAGCCCAAAGGCTTGTGATTGAACTTTACTTGGTATGGAAACCAAAAATTGTTTCTTGAATCATTCTAAGCCCAATACTTGAGCCAATCAAAGGTGTATACATATGATCAACATCAAAGGTCAGAAGCTCACAAGATGCATGCATTTCAAGTGCAAGCCCAAGCCATTTCAAGCAAATATCAAAAGATCATAATCAAGGTTCAAGCCTTTCAAGTGCAAGCCCAAGCCATTTCATCATAATCAAGGTTCAAGCAAGCCAAACCTCAAGCATCCTAAATGGACTAAGCAGAAGCAAGCGGCCCAACTTTGCCTCAGTCCACATTTGGTTTGCAACAACATGGTTAAGCTTAAAGTTTGTTTGTTTATTCCATGTTTCTATGTTTCTTTGAATTCAAAATTTTCATGTAGCATTTAATGAGTTCTGTTCATGTATATATATTAAGAAAAAAACAAAAAACAAAATTCAAGATTTCCAAATCTTTCCCAAAAAAAGAGAAAAATTTCAAATGAAAAAAGTCTTTGGACTAGGGGAATTGAGCCCTTAAGTCATTTAAAAAAAAAAAAAAAAATTTCTTTGAACTAGGGGCATTCGACTTCCTAGTTATTTTTTCAAAAAGACCCATTTTTTTTTTTTCAAAGATTTCAAGATTCTTTAAAGTCTTCTTTTTAAAATGGTACATGAGAATCCCTTGGACAAAACTTTTTCTAAATTAAGATGTTTAAAGGCTTGAACAATCAACTTGTATTGAGAAAGGATTGATTTCATTTAATCCGTGTAAACACTTTTGCTAAATTACTTTAAATAAAAGAAGAAATGGTCTTACAAGGCAATCAAAGAAAATCTATCCATCAGAAAATTCAAAAGGCTCATGCATTCATTCCAAATTTCTGAAAACTTTTGTGTCCCCAATAGTGCATTCATACTTTTTTCTTTTAAGAGGAATTTATCAAAAGAGCTCAAGTCACTATGCCTACAAGCAAGCATTGCTAGGGATAGGAGGCCGTCTTTGGTAAAACAAGATTATACCTTATTACCTAGAATGGTCATTATCTATTGCTAGCCTATTTGAGTCTTTAAACACTTAGCCTGTTTTCGCATGAACCCACTAAAATCTAAACCTAGGGTGGGAAAATTCAAAGTATGCATACTTAAATCTCATGTTGAGGGGGAGTCGACCTTGAGCTTTGAAGCTAATTGATAAACCTCTCCTAGACGACATAAAAGACAAGTAGAGAATTCATTAAGCTAAGAGACCATCAAAGAAAAATAAGCTTTCACTCAATCAAGGAAAGAGAAATGAAATTCCATCAATGTGAGAGAAAAAAAGTGTACATCAAGTTTGAAGGGTCTAAAATTCATCATGCCAAGAGGAATAGAAGATTCATCTAAAAGAGATTTCATCAAAAAAAGGAAAAATTCATCAAGCATAGAAAGGTGCAAGTGCATTGAGGTAAGAAAGAAGTCTAGAAAGTGCATCAAAATGACCAAAAATCATTAATCTGAGAAAAACAATGAGAGAAAAATGTACCTAAAAGTTCATTCAATCAAGAGATGAAAAAATAAATAAATAAATAAATAAATAAATAAAAGAAAAAAAGCCCATTAGATTGAAAACCTGAAAGGGCGGCCTAGGCAAAAATTAGAGCCAAAGAAAAGAAAAAAAGGGGTAAATCCCACCAAGTTGAAAACTTGAAGATGCAACTTAAGAAGAGAATAATTTTACAAGATGAAAGTCTAGAGGTATGATTCAAAATGAATGAGCATAAAAACAAATGTTGATACAAGTGAATAATGAAGACTAGTGAGAAGGTGACAATGAAGAAATGAGAAAACTCCTCCAATACTTGATTTTTGAGTAATGCATACTTAGGGGAACATCATAGGGAATTTTGAGCCTTTTTATATCATTCATTTCATAACCTAAACCCGGCTTACATTACAACCCATGAATAAGACCTCCTTGAAGTCTTGCTAATTGTAGGCGCGTCTTAAACTCTAATAATATTTTTCTCTTGAATTAAAAAAGAAAATGCTTAAAATTTTCAAACTTCACAGGATGATATGTCCGAGGACAAAATTTCTCAAATTCTCAAATCCTCAAAATGACTCAAAAGAACTTCCAAACTTGGAGCACTCTCCTTGTTTGCACCCAACAATATGATTCATAAATATTATCACATTTCATTTTGTTAGGACATATGTGTTTCACTTGTTAAGAACATATGTCATTACTTTTATGTAATTGGCTAATCCTTTGACAAAACGCATTTTACTTGTAATTAAGTAGATCTAGGATGTGTTGAAATACTTCAAGAAACTATGTTTCAAGATCAAGTGTGGAAGCCTTCAAGTCTGTCCAAGAAAACAAGCTGAAAGTGCAAGATTACTAAAGCTCAACAACTAGCTCGACAGCTAGTATGTGTCGAGGTTTAGAAAGCTGTTTCAGCCTGTAAGCTCGACACCTGCGCGACACTTGCTCATAAGCTTCTCGACAGCTTCTATCTGTCGAGATTTGTAAAAATCAGAATTCTGATTTGATTTCTTGGGATCCATGAATGTGTCTTTGGACCTTCTTTTCTCCTAACCCTAGACATATAAAATGATTGTTTTTAGGGCTGTCAAATAGTTCACAAGTTGTGCAAACATTGAGAAAACTCGGTAGAAGCAAATTGTGACTAGAGACGAAGTTCTTGCCCTAGTTCATCTCTTCTGAAGAAGTTGCTGTATATTTGCACCTTTGGGTTTTGTGACCAAGCATCTTTTTGATTTTCATCGTGTAGGATGAACTAAAAAACTTTGTAGCCAACCTTTCTTTCAGTTGGTGTTTGAAGTCGCGTATTGGGATCCGCACATTGGTTAGTCACGTACTTGGGAGCCGTGTAACAAAAAGGGGGAACTGTCACTACAGAACAAGTCCAATTGGGTATTGGGGTAAGGGTTCAACTGTAAGTTGGTAAGGTACTTGGGATTCCTTTACTTGTAACCGCTTGTTGTGATAATATTGGAGTTTCGGGAGTGGTGACCTGAAAATCACCCGATGGGGTTTTTGCCATAAGGTTTTTCCCTATTTGTAAACAAATCACCATGTCATTTAATTTCCGTTGCATACTTGGTTTATTGGTGATTTGTTTGTGCTTCCACGTATTTGCATGTTAAATTGATTAATTAATAACTTGGCTAATTAATTAATTGGTTTAATCACAATGGGTCATTTAGTTTGTGGCCTATCAAGTGGTATCACAGCAGACACACTCTGATTAGGTTTAATCTTTGATGTGTTGATCCATTGACCCCTGTTTGTCATGGATAGAGGACAATCTTTAATCATACCTCCTTTATTTGATGGCACTAACTATGCATACTGGAAAGTACGCATGAGAGCTTTCTTACAGTCTTTAGATGAAAAAGTGTGGCAAGCTGTAGAGATTGGCTAGACTAAGCCAAAGGAAGCGCTGGCCGATTGGGATGAAGCCAAGCTCAAGGCGGCAAACTTCAATATCAGAGCATTGAATGCCCTATTCAGCATAATCACCAATGAGGAGTTCAAGAAGATATCCTCTACTGAAACTGCAAAGAAAGCATGGACCATCCTCTAAACAACCTACGAGGGTACAAAGGTTGTCAAGGATTCAAAGCTTCAGAGGCTCTCAACAAGCTTTGAAGAAATAAAGATGGAGGAGGATGAGTCGTTCGATGAGTTTTATGCCAAGCTCAAGGACATAGTGAACTCAGCCTTCAATCTTGGAGAAACCATTCCTGAACCCAAAATTGTAAGGAAAGTGCTTAGATCTCTACCCGAGAGATTCCATGCGAAGATTACTGCTATAGAGGAATCAAAGGATATTGACAAGATTCCTTTAACTGAGCTGGTTGGAAACTTGCAGACCTATGAGATAGGACTATCTAGGATTGGCAAGTCGGGTAAAGGCAAGAGCATGGCCTTGAAGGAAAAGAGCAGTGACACAGATGAGTCTTTCGATGATGAAGATTGAAAGATGAAGTCCTACATTACAAGGCAGTTCAAGAAGTTCATGAAGAATGCCAATGGAAGGAGCTTCAATAAGGATTGCAGACAATCCAGTTCCTTTCAGTCTAAGGGGCAAGTCAAATGGAAAAAGGATGTTAAGGATGGCGGTCAGTACACTGTTCCTGCAGGACCAAAGTGCTTTAGATGTTATGGATTTGGTCACATGAAGCATGAATGCCCTACATATCTCAAGAGCATTGGGAAGAGTAAGGCACTTGCTGCAACCGTGAGTGACACTGAGTCTGAAGATGATTCCGACAATGAGGATGATGGAATCTTAAATGCCTTCACTGCCACAGTCAATCCTACTGAAGGGATTGTTGATGAAGTGGAAGAAGAAGAAGAATTGATGGATTCTAAGTGTGAGAAGATGGATGATCAAGATGATATCCATTCAGCCTATGAGAAACTATACAAGCTCTCTGAGAAGTATGAGAAACTGTATAGGCTGGCAGTAATGTGGAACTTGATCATGAAGAACTTTCCACAAAGTTTGATGAAGCTAATCAAACGATTGGTGCATTGAGGTTTAAGAACAATTTCTTGGCTGAGAAGACCAAGAAGTTTGAAGCAGAGCTATTTCAAGTTAGAGCTCAATTGGAGAGGACTTCAAGTGCAAAACTTGATGAGATGCTCAGCAATTAGAAATCTATTTCGGATCGAACAGGTTTAGGGTATGGTCTTTCTTCCTCTAATACTGCTTCTACTAGTGCTACTGTTTTTGTTTCTCCTGCTAATAATACTGAAATTGAAAATGCTGATGTTAAAACTAAATTAGCTAGTAAGAACCTAGACAAGGGTAAATCTATTTTAGGAGCACCCCCTAAACAGGATAAGAAAGATATTAAAAACCCTAGGGCTAAGAAGGCTAACTCTCAAAAAGCAAAACAGAAGAAGCAGCATCTCTGCCATCATTGTGGAGCTGCCGGTCATACTCGACCAAATTGCTATAAGTGGTTAGCCACTCAACAGAGCAATGGCATGATAGCATCTGGAAGCCAAAATCAGCTTCAATCCTCTCTTGCTCCTCTTAGAGATCTTCTGAAAGCCCTCATGTTCCTTTCGAACTTGAACGGTTTCAATTCTTCCCCCTCACCGCCGGTTCAAGGGTTCAATCAAAGGAAATGTTCTTCCAAGGTATGGAAGAAAAAGGACTCTAAGTGATTTCATCACTTTCTTCTATCTTCTTGTTTTTGTTTGTTGCATTACTTGTGTGTTTTGCATTTTTTTTAGTCAATCTAGTTTTATGCTTTGCTTTGATAACATGTTTTGTTTGTTTATTTTTCAGTTTTGTTTATTTTGTTTTTGATATAAAAATATAAAAAAAAAAAATTGAAAAATTAAAAAATACAAAAAAAGTGTGTGTTTTGTGTACTTTGGTATTTGTGTACCTTGGATGGCCATTAAAACAAAGTTTTCTAAATTTTGTATCTTTTGTAGTTTAGATGAGCATCTTTATGCACAACTAAGCAAGTGAGCTTTGTGGCTCTTGTTTGTGATGAGTAAGATTAAGTCATCTCTTAAACTTGACACTCATATCACTCTTTTTGACGGGTAGGACTAGAAAATCCTAAGAGAAAGGTATAAATAACCATTTCACCACTATTGCCCGCCAATCATAATATGACACCTGTATGCTTCGCCATAACAAAAGTGCAATGTCAATGCTTAACATGTTGAGTATTTCTTTTCTCTCTCTTATATGCCCATGCATGATATGCTATATAAAAGAAAATATGCAAAGAAAATAAAAAGCAAAAAGATTAAAATACTTTAAATATGATTGCAAGCGTATTTTCTAGGAGATGTGGGAGTTATAGGATGTATCTCAAAGGTGATAGTCCCCATCAAACAGTTAAGATTATGTGTGAGTTACAGTTATTTTTTCATATCTTAGATCGTCATAACATGTATACACATATGCAAATCTTGCGATGTTTTTTCACACACAACACGCAATATTCTTTGCTACTCTTGATACATGTGCAGGTACAATGTGATTTGGCCATCACTAGGTTTTACATGTGCAAATGTATGCTTACTAAACTGTCTTGACTTGTTTTTGAAAAATAAAATTGGTTAGACTTGTTTAGTGTGTGTGTGTGTTTCTAAGGATCCATGTACTTAAAATGTTTGATGAGAGATAATTTTGAGAGCTTAATATGTTGATTGGATCATTGGTTGTGGTACATGTTGGATTACATTCATATCTGTGTTTTTCACTTCTCGAAAAACTGTTTTCAAAAGCAAGCTCGACACCTCCTCGATACCTAGCTATCTGTCGAGCTTCTCAAGCTTTTCTTTATCGCAATCTCGATACCTCCTGGACACCTAGTGGATCGATCGAGAAAGTTCATGTCTTCTCGATACCTTCTCGACACCTGGTGGATCGATCGAGCTTCTGCTCTTGGTTCTGGTGTTCATTCCTCGACACCTCCTCGACACCTTTAGCTGTTGACATGCATTTTCTCGACACCTTCCTCGACAGATGTCTCGACACCTCTCGATACCTCATCTGTCGAGATTTACTAAGTTTCCTATATAAGCTCTGTTCGCGATCCAGTTCTCATTTTCTCGATCTCTCTCGATCTATCCGCGTCTGTTCATCTCCCAAACTCAGTTTTCTCACTCAAAACCTTCAACCCACATGATTTTCGGCCCTTCCTTGCTTCAAATCACTTGGTATGATCTCTTTTCTCTTCATTCTTCATGCATTTCATGTTTTGCATTTAAATGTGTTCAAAATGTCATACATTGCATCACATTTGCATTAGAATGGTATTTTCATGCATTTAGATGTGTGAACTATGTTTGTGTGCTGGGAGGTTTGGATTAGGCTGAGCCTATGATGAAATTTCTTTTGCATGTCACATATTCATGCATCCCCATGCATACTTACGCTCTATTCAATATATTTGATATATTTGAATTGCTTTGGGACTTTTCTGATTGTCTCTTTCTTTCTCTCTCTCTCTCATTTTGTTTACGTTAGTAGTGTCTATGGCATCTAAGCGTAAATCTACTCTAGCTCGGAACGCTCTACATTCTGGAGCTTCTTCATCTTCTAATTCTACTTCTCTTAATCTTCAGTTCCGTGGTGATGATGCCTACAAGGCATTTTCGGATAACTTTTCTAGACGAGGTGTTCATTCGGAACGCCAAGTCATTTTGGCGGACTTTGCCGACACTGACCTTCCCTCTATCATTCACAGTAGGGAATGAGAGTCACTGTGTGACGTCCCAGTCACATGTCCTTTTGTGCTTAGTTAGGAGTTTTACTCCAATATGCACGAGATTGATCGTTCAGCACCTCTTTTTTTCACTCGCGTTTGAGGTACGTGCATTCCTATCACACCGCAGCTAGTTGTGGATGTGCTTAGGGTTCCTAGGATAGACTTTCCTGACTATTCTTCTTGTTATCGTCTAAAGACTGTGTCCAAGGATGAGCTCATTTCTGCTTTCTGTGAGCGCCCTTCGGAGTGGGGTGAGCGCCAGTTCACATCATGTAGGCCTTTTGCTAAAAGGTCTAGATTCCTAAACATGGTGATGACTTTTGTACTCCATCCACTTTCTCACTACAACTCCATCACAGAGCCTCGTGCTTGATTTTTGTTATCACTCCTTGAGCATCTTAACATAGATTTTCCCTCTCATTTTACTTTGTCTATTATAGATGTTCATTTAGATGCGGCGACCAGTGATAAACTCATATTTCTTTCTGCTATCACGAGGATTCTCCGCCATTTCTCTATTCCTTTTCCCGTGTTCGACCATTTCACTTTCATGTGTGCCATAGATGCTGCTACCGTAAAACATAGTGAGACTCAGTTTAGGTCGAGACAGCAGGATTCCATTCCTCCCCCTCATTTAGCTCCATCCGGATGTGCTCCATCTACATCTGCTCCTTTTTCCTCTATGAGCGATGTTTCCCTTGAAGACATCATGGCACAGCTGCAGCGCATGGATGCTCGCCTCGTACACTCTCCACTGAGTTGTATTAGGTGAATATTCGTGTTGGTCGTATTGCACGACATCAAGCAACCATGGGTGGTTTTGCTCCTAAGGCTACTCCTTCTCCACCGCCTCCAGCAGCTTCTGATTTTGAGGATGATGATGACGAGGACGATGATGACGAGGACGATGATGTTTCGGATGATGATGATGGAGATGCTAGCTCTATTAATGAGATGTCTACTTAACACTCTACCCTTTGTCACTCGTGACAAAAAGGGAGAGTAGTTTTTGGATATGAGAGTAGTTTTTGGATATAAGAGTAGTCATCTTAAAGGGAGAGTTAGTATAGGACATTTTTGATAGGGGGAGTGTTAATATTGTTGATACTTGAGGGATGTAGTAAGGATATGATGTATCTTTTATTTTCTTTCTTTTTAGATACATTGTTCTTGTATATGAGGTCTTGTGACCAGTTTTTACATACATTGTACTTATTTTCTCTATATGATAATGTATGTTTCTTTCACCTATCTCTATATGTGTTGTTTCTTCTCTATCTTTATACACGTGATTCTTATATTTGTCTGCAATCTATTATTTCTGTTTCACATAAGATGCCTTGATGAGTTTTGTTTAAAGTGTTTCAGAAATACAGGTTGTCAAAGTCTACTTGCCATAAACTCTTTTCTTGCAAAGTTTTGCAAGGGTTTGTGTTAGGATAGATTTTATTGTATTCAACAAGTGAATATGAGTTGAGTGATTTATGACTTCTCTCATATGTTCATTTGTTTGTTTTGTTTTGTCACAGATTGCCAAAGGGGGAGATTGTTAGGACATATGTGTTTCACTTATTAAAAACATATGTCATTACTTTTATGTAATTGGCTAATCCTGTGACAAAACACACTTTACTTGTAATTGGGTAGATCTAGGATGTGTTGAAATGCTTCAAGAAACTATGTTTCAAGATCAAGTGTGGAAACTTTCAAGTCTATCCAAGAAAACAAGCTGAAAGTGCAAGATTACTAAAACTCGACAGCTAGCTCGACAACTAGTATGTGTCGAGGTTCAGAAAGTTGTTTCAGCCCGTAAGCTCGACACCTGCTCGACAACTTCTCGACAGCTTCTATCTGTCGAGGTTTATAAAAATTAGAATCCTAATATGATTTCTTGGGATTCGTGAATGTGTCTTTGGGCCTTCTTTTCTCCTAACCCTAGACATATAAAAAGATTGTTTTTAGGGCCTTCAAACAATTCACAAGTTGTGCAAACATTAAGAAAACTCTATAGAAGCAAATTGTGACCAGAGACAAAATTCTTGCCCTATTCATCTCTTCTAAAGAAGTTGTCGTGTATTTGCACTTTTGGGTTTTGTGACCAAGCATTTTCTTGATCTTCATCGTGTAGGATGAATTGAAAAACTTTGCAGCCAACATTTCTTTCAGTTGGTGTTTGAAGTCGCGTACTAGGATCCGTGCATTAGTTAGTCACGTACTTGGGAGCCGTGCAACAAAAAGGGGGAACTTTCACTACAGAACAAGTCCAATTGGGTATTGGGGTAAGGGTTTAACTGTAGGTTGGTAAGGTACTTGGGATTCCTTTACTTGTAACCGCTTGTTGTGATAATAGTGGAGTTTCGGGAGTGGTGACCTGAAAATCACCCAGTGGAGTTTTTGCCGTAAGGTTTTTCCCCATTCGTAAACAAATCGCCGTTTCATTTAATTTCTACTGCCTACTTAGTTTATTAGTGATTTGTTTATGCTTCCACGTGTTTGCATGTTAAATTGATTAATTAATAACTTGGCTAATTAATTAATTGGTTTAATCACAAGGGGTCATTCAGTTTGTGGCCTATCACATTTCTTGATTGCCTTTGAAGACTTAATCTGACAATGTTCAAAAGGATGAAGCAAATTTGATTACATGAGTTTAATGATCCTGATCCTTCCTAATCAAAGAGATTTGTTTGATTCTTAAACACTTTGATTTGCCAAAATGGTTGTTCAAAGGATTACCTCTTGTTCATATTAAAAAAAAAAAAAAAAAAAAATCTTTTTCAAAATCCATTTCTCTTGAACTACGTCTTGACTTGATCCTCTATGAGAGAGGTATGTAGGCAGTCTTTCAGAGGTCCGGTCCCAATCATCCAAACAACCTTGGAGAACAAAGTGACAAAATTGTTTGGGTGCATGTTAGGTTAAGCCCATTTGTTTGCATCAAGCATGTTTAAACTTAGAGCATTGATCTATTTATATCGTATGCAAGCTTTCATGATAATTGGTTTCTAAGTTAGAGAAATAAAGCTTTTTTGTAGGAACCAAGGATGGCAGACCATGATCTTCTTCCATGTTTCCCAATGGTCACAACATCAAATGAATTTAGCTTCAATCTAAGCATGGAATATGCCTCAAACTAGGGGCATTGGGTGAGTACTTCCAAATCATTGCTAATTAAAATTATCTTTTTGCAGGAATTAAGTAAGGACTTATCTAGCAATCCGCATCAACTCTAGCCAAAGTTATTCTCATTCAAAGGATAGGTTTTCCAAAAAAGAAAAAAATTATGAATAAATCTTCATCTCTTTTACTCCATCTTCATCTTCGTCTTCTTCACTTTTTGATAATGAACAAATCTTCAAATCTCCCCAAAAAAAAAAAAGATTTCCATATCATTCAAAAAGAGAGAGAGAGGGAGAGAGAGAGAGAGAGAGAAGAAAAGAAAAGAGAGAATTTTCAAAAGGCCTTGGGACTAGGGACATTGGGCTTGTACTTCTTAGGTTACCATAAAAAAAAAAAAAAAATCATCAATCAAAATTTTCAAATCCTTCAAAAAATAAATTTCAAAAAATAAAAAATTTCAAAAAAAAATGAATGAAAATAAAAATTTTCAATTCTTTCAAAAAATTCAAGATTTCCAAAAAAAAAAAAAAAAAAACAAGATTTCCAAATTTTTCAAAAAAAAAAAAAAAAGAATCTTCATTAAATTCTTCTTTAAGAACAGAAAGCTATCATCCTCTTCCATATTCTCCAATGGTGCAACATCAAGTCAATTGTCCACCCTCAACATGGAAGATGTCCCAAACTAGGGGCATTCGCCAGGTATGCCAAAGTCTTTTTAATGAATAACTCCGTTACTAATTGAAAATATTTATTTTACAGGTATTAGGATAAAAGGCCCACAAACATCGGCATGACTAATGCCTCTCAAATCCTTGGCCCTCTGGGAAGCATGCCTAAACTTCAATCTATCAGATCTCTAGGAAGCACATCCAAAAATTCAAATCCATCGGACCTCTGGGTAGCACATCCAAAATCCAATACCATCGAATCTCTTGGAAGCACGTCCAAACTTCAAAACCATTGGACCTCTGAGAAGCATGTCCAAACTTCAAACCATCAGACCTCTGGTAAGCACGTCCAAAATTCAAAGCCATCGGACCTTTGGGAAGCACGTCCAAAATTCCAATCCATGGACCTCTAGGAAGCAAGTCCAAATTCAAATCCTTGGACCTCTGGGAAGCACATCCTAAATTCAAATCCATCGGACCTCTAGGAAGCATGTCCAAAATTCAAGATCACGATTGAAATCCTCATTTTGTCGTAACCACTAGTCAGGATGTCTTGTAGTCATTTTTTTTTTCACTAAAAAAAGGCAAAAAAAGGAAAAAAAAAAAAAAAAAAAAAGGCTGCATGTATGAACTGCGTTTGGACCTGATCCTCTCACTAAGAGGTACAAAGGCAATCTCAAAGGCAATCTCCCCAGAGATTTAGTCCACATTTTGATCCACTACATGAAGGTTCGCATTTTTATCTACATACATCATACATTCACCACGGTTAAATACTGATTGCAAAGTTAGGTGTCTCCTTCATACATTGACATTCGCTTTTCAAGCTCTGCCAATGAAGGGTATTTTGTTAACACCCCATTTTGCAACCCGTATTTAACCTTACATGGAGGGTAAAAAGGTAATTTTTCCTTGGAAATATGCATCTTGATTCTGGCCATTAGATCCTTAATCTCATTTCAGTAAAATGATCTTGATGTTGTAACGATCAAATCGATTGGTCATAAGCCCTAATCGGACCACTAGATTGAAAGTTATCATCAAATCAAGTTTTAACGGCTGAGATGCACTATCACAAATTGAGTCTGACTATAGGTGATTAAGAAAAATTGATTTCAATTGGTTATAAGTGTAATCAATTTGATATCAATGATGTGTCATAATTTGATTGGTTAGGACTACATTTTATGGTGAGGTTGCATATACCTAATTAATTAGATATTAAACATTAATTATTCAATGAGTAATTTGTGCAATTATCTTTTAATTAGAGTAAATTTGGAACCAATTAAGTCTGAAATTGGAGTGATTGAAGCCATTTAATGTTAATTGGGAGCTAATTTGGGACCTATTAATGTTAATTGTGCTGAAACCATTTTCTAACAAATGACTTCTGCTCACCATTCCATCGATATCTCTCAGAATATTTTGAATCTATGAATGAGGTTAATTTTCCTAGAAACTAGACATTCGGAGCTTCAATTTGAGTACAAGAACGTGACAGTTCCGATCAGAATTGAGTCAGATATGATTTTTCGAAGTTGGTTCTATAGACTGTTACAGCAGCTACGGGAAAACCGAATTTTGGCTTGCTCCCCACTCTTACCAATCTCTCCATTTAATGCACTAGATTTTCCCTAAGGCTAAAATAAGGTCTAGGTTCATGATTCTTTGTCAACCTTCATTAAATGGTATTCCATTCATATTTCGTCCACCGCTACTATATAAACCCTCCCTCTCCTTCATTCCAAGACACACAAAAACCCCCCTTTCTTCCCTTCTCTTAAGTTCTAGTAAAGTTAAGTAGTCTTGTCATATCTTGGTCTTCTTGAGACTCAAGGTATTGAGTAAAACTCACTCTTCCTCTCCTAACTCTTCCTTTCTTCTACCCTTAGGATCTCTACCAAGAGTCTCCTCCTCCACATGAATCTTGCATGAAGGTATAATATCTTTTCCTAACTTATTTCTTGTATTGCCACGATGAGAATTTAGGATTAAAGCATGATAGTAACTATTTAAATTTTCTTGAATATGTTTGGTTATTCTTAAATATTCTTATGTGTTCTTTATATGTTGTTGGTTGTTCATCATATGTTCATGCATAATACTAGTTTCGATCTTAAATCCACATCAAAAAGATGAAAAAAGATGCTTGTTTAATAATTATTTTAAATTCTTGAATCTAGGATATCACCATCCACACACATTCACTAGAATTTATTTTTCAATCTAAATGCAATGCTTAATGAATTGAATTAGGGTTTATCACATGCACACATATTAAATTCAACATGTAAATTAATTGACATATTGGATGATACGATATGAATGTTGGTCACCATATATAGTCTAGAAGACCGGTTTCACCGGGCAATGTAGATGCCTAACACCTTCCCACCTTGTAACATAGCCTCCGAACTTAGATCAAGGGTTAGTAGATCAAATGTTTATCTTTGCAATTTTCAATTTTTAGATTGTAACTAGGAAATAAAGCCATGTACTTTATCTTAGATTGTATCTAGGACTAAAACCATGTAATTTTCCTATGATCAATGTAAATTCAATTGAAAATTAATTGTATGGTCAGTTTTTGGCGGCCCAAGCCCAAAGTATGGATTCAGCGCCCACTGAGCCCAAAACAATAAATTTTGTAGAGAGTGGGTGAAAGAGCTAGGCTAATAATGAGAGTAACAGTATCAAACAGCCACACCAATGGGAGAATTTGGATTAATATGTCCTCGGACTGATAGAAATGCCATGTCCGAAGAGGTGCCTTTCATTGATAATTCAATATTACAATTCTTGGAGCTACAATAATCAAATATCTTCCTCTCTTTTTTCTTCTTTTCTTTTTTCTTCCTCCCCCCACTATCAGAGGCTTCCTTCCCTTATATAGTACTGCCTTCCTACATCTTCTCCGTCCACTTGTTCATCATCCAGGCGTCCATTTGAGTGCATGTCCCATCATCCCACTCTTAGCCTTATGTGAGTGGTGGTAGCTGAGAAAGCACTGTTCAGGGGTCTTATCCACATAAATGCGGCCAGAAAGGTAGGTGCAGTGCATTAAATGTGGTGGCTGAAGTATGCCTCTTTGATATTTTCCTGTTCCCATTATCTTTACGCGCGTCTAAGGTTCCTTTCTCTCTTAACACTTGTCAAGCAGGTCGCTTGAACCTCCCAAGCTCGTGTTGGATCAAACCTCTTCGGATCCGAGGACGTTGGACTGCTCGGACATATGAACATCTCCTCGGATAGTACACGTTCATCTCTAGGCATTCCCCTTTGACATGGGCCGGACTGAAGACCTTGCCTCCTCGGACGAAAAGTGTTCCTCATTCTGGGCCTTGGGCCCAATAAGTTGGGTTGGGTTTTTATCCCCCCACAATAGCCCCTCAAAATTGTATTTTTTCATTCGTATCCGAAGAGAAAAAGTAGAATTTTGACTTGCCATGGAGCAAAGGCCTGCAAACAGGTAGATTCGAACTGACACGTGCATAAATGTAGGAACTGTCGCTTCATTAATGCCGCTGCGGTTTCCTCATTTCCCAGGCGCTGCATTAATTGCACCAGGTGGCGCTTTGTCCTTCATATCCAATGGTAACTGATTAATCCAACGGTTACGGTTTTTCTTCGAAATTTGGGCGGGAGTGCCCCTGACCCTTCGTTTGACCCCGTATAAAGCTTCAGAAGTCATTATTCCTTCTTCACTTTGCGAATCTCCAGACGCTCCAGAGAGAAACAAACGCGCCGCTCCGTCCAAACTTCTGAGTTGCTGCTTCCAGGTCTTCCCAGAGTCATCAAGAACCTTCCTACAAGCCTTAAATCTTCTTTCCGATTTGGTCCCGGTGAGTCATCGTTCACCAAGCCATTTAATTTTCTCTTCGGCCAACAGTTTCGTCTAAGCACCATGGGAAAGCTTGAGTACATGGTGGATACCCCTGAGCGACTAGAAGCATTTAGGGCCACGTATCGCATACCTCCCAACGTGGGTGTGAGGTATTGCCCCCCAGAAAAGATTCTAACAGACCGGAAAACGGGAGAGGTGGTTATTCCCCTTATTGCCTTCAAAGAAGGGGGAATGACCATTCCCATGGGTCCTATCACCATTAGCTATCTCCGAAACCATAGGCTCACTCCCTGGCAGTGCGCACCCAACATGTTTAGGATTCTAGGGGCCATCGAGGACCTTAACCTTCACCTAGGATTAGGCCTCACCTGGCTCGACGTAGTACATCTGTACGAATGCCATAGCCAGCGAGACGCGGGATATTACCTGAAATCCCGGTCGGACGTGGTCAGGCTCATCTCTTGCCTCCCCAAATCCAACAAAGGGATGAAAGACGACTATGTGATCGTCTCGGGCGCATGGCATGACGGCCATCACTGCCCAACCAAGCATGGAAAGCCAGGTGGGCCATGTTAGATTTAGGCACATTAACTATAGGCCTAGGGTCCTCGTCCTTTAATCGTTTTTGGTTTCCTTTGTACTGCTATTTGCGAGTCTCTAACATAGCTTTGCTGTGCCTTGGAACAGATAAAAATTTCGTAGCTCCTCGGCTGAGTCTTACGAACGTTGCTGCCCTCAATTTCCTGTTGAGATCTGAGATTTTTGTGAGCGAAGACGGGCAGCTCCGATCAGCTCCTCTCATTCTGGGCTACACAGGAAATCCAAAGGGTTTCCAACCAGTCGGCAACGCAATTGTCCAAGGAGACTGCCGCCTTGCCCGTATTGACGTCGGTCAGAAGGGTTTTTTGGCGTCATACGATCTAGAGCCCGTACCACATCCACGCCCTCAAGCTATACCCCCTCTCGTCCAACCACTCCAGCAAGTCCCTCTCGGACAAGCAGCTGAAGGCGAAGGGGTCGGTTCTTCCACCTCCTCGCTAGAGGAACAGATAGATAGATTCCAGTTTGGGGGTGAGGGTTCAAGAGCCGATCGAGTGATAGAGGTTTCGGACGCTGAGGAGGATACCGACAAGCAATCGGGCATTCACCTTAATCTATTAGCTGCTCACTCCGAAGGCTCTTCGGACGATAATATGGACCTGAGGGCTTTGATGAAAGGCAGGGGGAAAAAACCCGAGCAGAAAGACGCTGGGTCGTCAAAAGTGGTAGTGACACTGCCTCCTGCGCCCACGCAAGTTCCTGACCCAAGTCTGAAGCCCATTCCAGACTTAAAGAAGAAAAGGCCCCACGTTGAGGTTGGGGAAAAACAAAAGCTGCCAGATAAGGGGGCCAAGCAGCAGAAGTTGGCGGACAGCCGAGCCTATAGGGCATCATCCACTGAAAGCCGAGAAGAGGCTTTTGTGGCAAATGTACGCCGAGGGGGAGGACCGAGAATCTGGTCTCCCAAGTTGGAGCTGGAGGGCGCTCCAATCCTGTGGGATACCTCCCTCAGGAATTATGACGGAGGGAGGGCAGGCTATGTCGCCGAAGCCTTGCAGCAACCACTCCTCCTTCCCCACGACATGGAGTCCTACAGGCGCTTCAACCAGCAGGAACTCTTCATGTCTCTTAAGAGGGACTTAGCCATGGTAAGTGCACCCTTTATGAGTTTAAGTTTTATACTTGATTGGCCTTGTTTTTCTTCTTAACAGTGAAAGTGTTGTCATGCAGATTACTCAGCAAGTCTATGTGGCTGAGGGGTTGAACAAGGAGTCTTGGGTCAAAGCCCAAGCAGCAATCCAGTCCTAGCATGAAGCAGAGGCATCCCTTGGAAAGCTGAAGGAGGAGCATTCTCGGATATCCGAGGAGCTTAAAGAGGCGATCTCCCAGAAGCGAAGCCTCGACGCGGGGCTTAAAAATGTTGAAAAACAGGTCGAGGAGCAGCGGAAACTGCTGAATGCCTCGGACGTTAATTTGGCGACCGAACGGGAGCTGGTGAAAGGACTCAGGGCCGAGCTGCAAAAGGCTAGGGATAACGCCAAAGCAGCCGAGCAAAAGGTTCAATTGGCCAAGGAGTCAATTGAAACCGAGAAGAACCTGCTGAAACTACTGCTCGGACTAGCCAGGCCGCTGACCCCGTGCGGCCTCCAGCGAAAGAGTAGATATATAGGGTTTTTAAGAACTTGTAGTCCTTTCTTTATTTAAGAACTTGTAATCCTTTCTTTCTTGTTTTGCTGACTAAGTACATACTTTTCTTTGAATGGAATGGCCCCCTATTTGTCTTTTGAAGTTTTTGATACATGCTTTATCACTTACTACTGCTGTACATACAATCATACATTGCAATTACGACATGATAATACAAATAACTTGACTGATACATCATAATGGTGGTGTGAGTGATAAAAATTAAAATTGAGAAGGATAGGCCGAGTAGGAGTTATTGACGAGAAATGATTTGAATAAGTGCATACGCGATTTTCGCATGTCCTTCCAAGTAAAACATAAGTTGTTACCCCTCGGTTTCACGCTAAACGTAACGGAGGAAGATATTTATAACTTAGAACCAATTTAAACTCAATCAGGAATTTTAGCACTACAAAACCCCAGTAACAACAATTGCGCGCGGGGGGAGTATCGACTAACCTGTCGCTTGGTTCACGGATCCCGGGGTTTGACTGTATTCGTGTGTTAACTTACCCTAATCACCTGGTCCGAGGACTACATGCATGATTGGATTTAAGTTTAAACACTTGAGAACTGTAACTGAGTGCTAACTAACCCAAATCATCTGGTCCGAGGACTACAGGCATAATTGGATTTAAGTTTAAACACTATAGAACTGTAAATGAGTGCTAACTAACCCAAATCATCTGGTCCGAGGACTACAGGCATGATTGGATTTAAGTTTAAACACTATAGAAATGTAACTGAGTGCTAACTAACCCAAATCATCTGGTCCGAGGACTACAGGCATGATTGGATTTAAGTTTAAACACTTGAGATGTAACTGAGTGCTAACTAACCCAAATCATCTGGTCCGAGGACTACAGGCATGATTGGATTTAAGTTTAAACACTATAGAAATGTAACTGAGTGCTAACTAACCCAAATCATCTGGTCCGAGGACTACAGGCATGATTGGATTTAAGTTTAAACACTATAGAAATGTAACTGAGTGCTAACTAACCCAAATCATCTGGTCCGAGGACTACAGGCATGATTGGATTTAAGTTTAAACACTATAGAAATGTAACTGAGTGCTAACTAACCCAAATCATCTAGTCCGAGGACTACAGGCATGATTGGATTTAAGTTTAAACACTATAGAAATGTAACTGAGTGCTAACTAACCCAAATCATCTGGTCCGAGGACTACAGGCATGATTGGATTTAAGTTTAAACACTATAGAAATGTAACTGAGTGCTAACTAACCCAAATCATCTGGTCCGAGGACTACAGGCATGATTGGATTTAAGTTTAAACACTATAGAACTGTAAATGAGTGCTAACTAACCCAAATCATCTGGTCCGAGGACTACAGGCATGATTGGATTTAAGTTTAAACACTTGAGAGAATACTTTACGCAGAGAATTTACACGTCGGTTGAAGAAGAGACTTGGTCAATAAAAGTACCTCTTGAGATTATTTACATTCCATGGGCGCGGTATTACATGACCATCTAGGTCTTCTAAGAAATATGCCCCTATGCCTGCTCCTGAGGTAATACGATATGGACCTTCCCAATTGGGTCCAAGTTTTCCCCAAGCAGGGTTTTTTGCAGTGCCTACAACTTTCCTCAACACTAGATCACCAGGCTCTAGTGGCCTCAGCTTTACGTTAGAATCATAGCCTTGCCTGAGTTTCTGTTGATAATGTGCCAGCCGAACCATTGCATTCTCCCTTCTTTCCTCAATCAAATCTAAACTCCTCTGTAACTGCTCATCGTTATCGGCCGGACTGAATGAACTAGTTTTCATCGTTGGGAACCCGGTCTCCAAAGGAATGACGGCTTCAGCCCCATAGGCCATTGAGAAGGGTGTCTCCCCAGTAGATCTGCGAGGCGTAGTCCTGTAGGCCCAAAGTACGTGCGGCAGTTCGTCTACCCATTTGCCCTTTGCATCATCCAACCTCTTCTTTAAGCCATTTAGTATGACCTTGTTGATGGCTTCTGCCTGCCCATTACCCTGAGGATAGGCTGGAGTGGAATATCTGTTCAAAATTCCCAGCTCACTGCAGTAGTTCCTAAATGCCCTGCTATCAAACTGCAAACCGTTGTCCGAGATGAGAGTGTGAGGAATTCCAAACCGGGTGACAATATTCTTCCACACGAATTTTTGCACATCAACGTCTCTGATATTGGCTAAGGGCTCAGCTTCAACCCATTTGGTAAAGTAGTCTGTTCCGACCAGGAGGTATTTCTTGTTTCCTGCAGCTTTGGGAAAGGGTCCCACAATATCCAAACCCCATTGGGCGAAAGGCCACGGGCTAGATAACGGATTAAGTTTTCCCCCTGGCTGGTGAATGTTTGGAGCGAAGCGCTGACATTGATCACACTTTTTAGCGTATTCGTGTGCCTCCTTTTGCATGTTAGGCCACCAATAGCCTTGGGTGAGGGCTCGGTGAGCCAAGGACCTGCCTCCAGTGTGGCTCCCGCAGATTCCTTCGTGCAGCTCTTCTAGCAACGTCTCAGTTGCCTCGGGATGCATGCATAACAAGTATGGCCCCGAGTAGGAGCGTCTGTAAAGTTTCTGGTCCTCGGATAACCAGAACTTAACCGCCTTCCTTCGAATTTTATCAGCTTCTCCCCTATCTTCAGGCAATACATCTTCTTTGAGAAATCTGACTAGAGGGTCCATCCAGCACGGCCCGGCTCTGACCTGGTGAACCTGAATTACCCCTGACTTCGCCTCTGTAGGCTTGTGCAGATCCTCGACGAGGATGACCCTTGGAAGGTCTTGTGCCGAAGAGGTGGCAAGCGTCGCTAGGGAGTCAGCATGTGAGTTGCCACTCCTGGGGATATGCAGCAAACTGAAAAAGTCGAACCCTGACTGCAGCTGTTTAACACGACCCAGGTACCCCTGCATTCTTTCGTCCTTTGCCTCGAACTCGCCCTGTACTTGTCCTACTACCAATCTTGAGTCCGAGAACAATTCCACGGACTTCCCCCCCATCTTATGGACCATCGTCATCCCCATCAGTAGGGCCTCATACTCCGCCTCATTATTCGTTGCCGAGAAGCCCAGCCTTAATGACTTCTCGATGATGATTTTCTCGGGGGATATCAGTACCAACCCAACTCCAGATCCTTTTTGGTTTGCCGCGCCATCAACGTACACTTCCCAACGGGAGGGATTCTGTTGGGAGACCAGGCCAACTGATTTTTCATCCATGCCTGACGTGGGCTTTACTTCTTCTAACTGGGGCTCCGTGAACTCAGCCACCAAATCTGCGAGGACCTGTCCCTTGACCGAGGTGCGGGGCATATATCTTATGTCGAAAGCCCCCAAGATCGTACCCCACTTGGCAATCCGACCGGTGTAGTCAGCACTTCGGAGTATAGCTTTGAGTGGGAGTTGTGTGAGAACGATGACCGTGTGGGCTTGGAAATAGTGGGGCAGCTTCCGTGTGCCCAGCACTACTGCCAGGATGGCCTTCTCCAGAGGCAAGTAGCGAATCTCGGCCTCATGTAGCGACTTGCTTACGTAATAAACAGGCCTTTGCACACCAGAATCTGATCGTATCAGTACCAGGCTTACTGCATAGGGAGCTACAGCTATGTAGGCAAACAGTACTTCATCAGGCTCAGGACTGGACATGATAGGTGGCCGAGCCAGATAATCCTTAAGTTGCTGGAATGCAGAAGCACACTCCTCAGTCCATTCGAATCCTTTCCACTTGTTGAGTAGGGAGAAAAAGGGACGACACCTGTCTGCTGATCTAGAGATGAACCGATTGAGGGCAGCGGTCATTCCGGTTAGCTTCTGAACCTCCTTGGGGTTCCGAGGAGCTCGTAGATCGTGGATGGCCTTTATCTGGTCGGGGTTGACTTCGATTCCTCTGTGCGTGACCATGTATCCTAAGAATTTTCCGGACCCTACCCCGAACGAGCACTTAGAAGCATTCAACCGTAGCTTGTACTTCCGTAGAATCCCAAAGGTAGTTTCAAGGTCCTTCACATGCTCAGCTATAACTTTGCTCTTCACCACCATGTCATCTATGTAAACCTCGATATTCTTGCCCAGCTGTGGCTCGAACATCCTCGTCATCATCCTCTGGTAGATAGCTCCCGCGTTCTTCAAGCCGAACGGCATTACTTTATAGTGGTAGTTGCCAACAGGGGTAACAAATGCAGTCTTCTTCTGGTCGTCCGGGGCTAATGGTATCTGGTGATAGCCTTGGAAGGCGTCTAGGAAGCTCATCCGAGGGTGGCCGACAGTGGCATCGACCAGCTGATCAATTTTTGGCATTGGGAACGGATCTTTGGGGCATGCCCTATTCAAATCCGTGAAGTCTACGCATACTCGCCACTTCCCACTCTTCTTCTTCACCACCACGGTGTTTGCCAGCCATTCGGGATAAAAAACCTCTTTGATAGCCCCGGCCACTTTGAGTTTCGCTACTTCGTCTCTTACTGCATCAGCATGCTCCTTGGACAGGCGCCGAATGGGCTGTTTCTTGGGGGTGATCAGTGGATTCACCTTCAAGTGGTGGCATATAAACTCCGGGTCTACCCCTGGGGCCTCGTAAGGACTCCAGGCAAACACGTCGAGATTTCGCTTAAGGAATTCTATCAGCTCTTCCTTCTCTTGAAGAGGAAGCTGAGATCCGACTTGAAAGAACCTATCAGGATCATCTCCAATGACCACTTTTGTTAGATCCTCACATCGAGTGCCTTCATCTGGTTCTTCGAAGGGCAACCCCCGAGACTGTAGTTGCTATGAATCCCTCCCGGCTGCGTCCGAGGACTCGGCTGTGGTCCTATGCTGAATGGCAGCTACCAAGCACTGACGAGCAACAGACTGGTCTCCTCGGATCTCACGTACCTGCCCTTCTGACGGATATTTAACCTTTTGGTGTAAAGTAGAGGGAACAGCCCCTAGTGCGTGAATCCAAGGTCTGCCCACGAGTGCCGTATAGGGCGAATATGCATCCACAACTATGAAATCCAACTCCACCACCTCGGTGCCAGACTGCACTGCTAAGCGTATCCGGCCTTTTGGAATGACAGGCCTTCCTTCAAAGCTCAAAAGGGGGGAATCGTACGGCGTCAGGTCCTGGGGCTTTAGGCCTAGCCCCTTATAAAGGTCTGGGTACATTACTTCTACCGCACTGCCCTGGTCCACCATCACCCTCTTTACATCGTACCCTCCTATCCTGAGGGTGATAACTAGTGCATCATCATGGGGTTGGATGGTGCCAATCATGTCTTCGTCCGAGAATCCCATGACCAACGAGGCACCACACTTAGCTCTTTTAGGTCCTCGGCTTGACTCCCCTACGGGTGGCCGACCTACTGACATGATTTTCAATGGCCAGGATCCTGTTCTTCCTGGCGCGGCGAAGACGACGTTTATAGTCCCTAGCGGCGGCTTTGGGGGGTCATCTCTGCGTGGCCCTGGTCCCGTTTGCCCTCGGCCGCTGGAATGATGCAGGAGGTGTTTCAATTTACCGTCGTGGACCAGTTGGTCCAAGTGATCCCATAGGCTCCTGCAATCCTCCGTGGTATGCCCATGGTCTTGATGGTACTGGCAGTAGAGATTATAGTTGCGTTTCTCGGGGTTTCCTATCATCTTGTTCGGCCACCTAAAGAATGACTCGTTCTTGATCTTTTCCAGGACCTGGTGTACTGGCTCTTTGAACACGGTGTTAACCGGTTGAGGGTTCATCGATCCTAATTGCCCGGCAAAATCCCTCCGTGGTTTATTATAATTGTAACGGTCCGACCACGAGTCTCTCCTCTCCTGAGAGATAACCTTGTCCTTTCCCTTACCCTGCTGCTGATCTTCTTCAACCCTCTTATACTTCTCTATGCGGTCCATTAGCTGACGCACGTTTGTGACCGGTTTGCCAGATAGAGATGCCCTCAAACCGTGATCAGTAGGGAGGCCGAGCTTGAATGTGCTGAGGGCCATTGCATCATTGTTACCTTCTACCTCATTGAACATCTCCCAGTACCTGTCTGAATATGCCTTCAAGGATTCACCTTCTTGCATGAACAAGGATAGCAGGGAAGAGAAAGGTCTGGCCACTCTTCGGCATGTGACAAAACGGGAGCCAAATGCCTGAGTGAGCTCTTTGAAGGAGTTGATGGAGCCTGCTGTCAAGCCGTCGAACCACCTCATGGCCACAGGCCCCAGACTGGAAGGGAAAACCTTGCACATCAGGGCTTCATCTCTGGCGTAAACAGCCATCCTTTGGTTAAAATGACTCACATGCTCCACGGGGTCAGTTTTACCATTATAGATGGTAAACGTTGGCTGGTTAAAGCGCCGAGGGAGTCTAGCCTCCTCTATCCTGCGCGTGAAGGGCGACTTAGATATCTGGTTCAGAGCCCTGTTCATGGCATCGTTCTCCATGTCTTCGCGTGATGGACTCCTACGTTGCCTCTTACGATGGGATTCTTCCTCATAAGTGTAGGACTCGCTGGCTGGCGTTTTGGATTTGTGCTGATAAGAGACATCTCGCTCATCATCAAGATCATCCTCAGAGTATGAGGAAGCCCACCTCCTCTTTGCATGGCGCAGCTCTCTCTTTAACTTTTCTACTTCCAGTTGCAAGTCGCGGTTTTTCTTTGCATGGGACACATGACTTCCGCTCTGTGATTGGCCCTGGCTAAGGCGCACTGTGTGTACGCTACCTTCACGATTTTGTCTCCTCTCTAGGTTGGCAAAATGGTCCACGTGTTGGGATGCCCCGGATTCCGCTTGTTGTTCACCTTGTCCTGCCATCATCAACTGTTGCTTTCACTCTGGCACAAGCTCTTCCCACAGACGGCGCCAATTGTATGGTCAGTTTTTGGCGGCCCAAGCCCAAAGTATGGATTCAGCGCCCACTGAGCCCAAAACAATAAATTTTGTAGAGAGTGGGTGAAAGAGCTAGGCTAATAATGAGAGTAACAGTATCAAACAGCCACACCAATGGGAGAATTTGGATTAATATGTCCTCGGACTGATAGAAATGCCATGTCCGAAGAGGTGCCTTTCATTGATAATTCAATATTACAATTCTTGGAGCTACAATAATCAAATATCTTCCTCTCTTTTTTCTTCTTTTCTTTTTTCTTCCTCCCCCCACTATCAGAGGCTTCCTTCCCTTATATAGTACTGCCTTCCTACATCTTCTCTGTCCACTTGTTCATCATCCAGGCGTCCATTTGAGTGCATGTCCCATCATCCCACTCTTAGCCTTATGTGAGTGGTGGTAGCTGAGAAAGCACTGTTCAGGGGTCTTATCCACATAAATGCGGCCAGAAAGGTAGGTGCAGTGCATTAAATGTGGTGGCTGAAGTATGCCTCTTTGATATTTTCCTGTTCCCATTATCTTTACGCGCGTCTAAGGTTCCTTTCTCTCTTAACACTTGTCAAGCAGGTCGCTTGAACCTCCCAAGCTCGTGTTGGATCAAACCTCTTCGGATCCGAGGACGTTGGACTGCTCGGATATATGAACATCTCCTCGGATAGTACACGTTCATCTCTAGGCATTCCCCTTTGACATGGGCCGGACTGAAGACCTTGCCTCCTCGGACGAAAAGTGTTCCTCATTCTGGGCCTTGGGCCCAATAAGTTGGGTTGGGTTTTTATCCCCCCACATTAATAAAATGAGAAATTTTTCAATTTTGGTTTTCTTATTTATCCCAATAATTAAATAAGTGATGACTTCAATGTAAAACCCTTAATCTAAAGGGAAAAATATAATCAGTTGAACCTCTATTTTGAGAGGCAATAACACGACTCCATCCATTCACATGGGTTTTGCCCCACACACCTAAAAATGGGGCCAGGGGCGCGGTCTCTCACATCTGTACCACCTTTTGTGTTCTACTTTATGTTCTACCAATTACAACTTGTCATGTGTTTATTTTTTTCCATTTTAAACTTTGATCATTTTATAAGAAAAGTTAAGCAAATACATAGCAAGTTGTGATTAATAGAATATAAAGTGAAATACAAAAAATGGTACAAATGATTTGTATTCAAACACATTCACACTAAACATTATTGAATCATTTCATCTATTACGTCAATCAAAAGCTAAAAAGTCCTTTGCCACTCATAGTTAATTGCAAAAGACATACAACCATGAAATAAGCGTACAAGAAGTTTTTGAAATAGTAGTAATGTAATACTACATATTTGACATATAACATAGAAGGTAGTTTTTGAAATAGCAGTAATGTAAAACTACATATTTGACACATATCATAGAAGGAACTCCAGACCACAAATACTTTGTTGAGCAACTACCTAGCAAGGGCATCAATATCTGATTGGATCTCCAAGGATACTGAATTGCTTGATATTGTCTTATTGCCCTCGGTTGCCATCCTTTGGCTTCTTGCATGAGTCATCTCCAGAGCCAAACATTCCTTTAATTCTACAGATACTACACTCATGTCCGACATTTGGATTGAAGCCCTTTCTACGCATGACAAGGCTATCTTCGTAGCTTTCCAGGCAGAATTAGTATGAAATTCTCCTTTTAACCTTGGATCAACAATTTTTTGAATATCTCCTTGTTCAATTATAGGATAAACCCAATCAAGTATGTGAGTGTTTTCTTCGGGGCCTCTTATTATTGCTGGGCGGCCAGTGATTAACTCAAACAAAACAATTCCAAAGCTATAAATATCACTTTTTCTATTCAAATTTCCAGTTGCTTGAAATCTGCACTAAGTATAAAAAAATATTTAAGTACAAAAATTATATATATATATATATATATATATATATAATATGTTTCTAACCTGACTTAATAAATATTATTTTCTCATATATAACAAATATTTATATCAAATTAGTTTTTAACTTTTTTTTTAACGTCCAACCAGCTTCTAAACATTTAATTATCTTTTAAGTCATATTGTATTGATAATACCCTTTAAGAATCATAAATTAAGATATTTTATTCAATAATTTAGAGATGACTATTTAGAGTATACTAATAGTTTTAAGAATTATTAAACATACAAAATTTAAAAAAAAAAAATTAAATAATCAAATTTGTCTGACGCCCTAAACGTATACAAGTCAATATAACAAATATAAAAATGCTAAAACTAAAGAAAAATATTATTTTTCATAGGTGAAAATCAGAATATGGATATCTAATACTTAACCACATGATCCACAATTCTTCTAAGGTTTTAGGGGGGGGGGGGGGAAATAGTGTCTATATCTCTAATTCTTGAAATGCAAAATGAAACAATTTGTGAGTGTGTGTATGTAAATAAAGAATGTTTCTATTAAAAAGATATAATAATATATTTATAGGAACATATATTTTAAATATACTTTGATTCAATGAACTACGCATGGTATAAGAGAAAAAAAAGAAAAAAAATAGTGCAATAATTATTTATTTTAACTTATCTATTTTTAGAAAAATATATCATGAATTCCTTTTGATTTGATGGGCTATGTATAATACAAAAGTAATACAAAGGAAAAAACTAGGGGCACCATGACTATAATTTAAGTATGTTGCCAATTCTTTTTAAAATTATGTACACAAAACTATGATATATTCTAACCACAGCTAAAAAAATATATGGGATTCATTAAGTCTTGACACTTACTTTGGATCAAGATATCCAATTGTACCAGCAGGACGAGTTGACACATGAGTGTCATTTTCAGCTACAAAAGCTCTAGACAATCCAAAATCAGCTATTTGTGCTTGCATGTTTTCATTTAATAAGATGTTTGTGCTCTTTAAATCTCTATGGATTATAGGTGGCTTACAACCATTGTGTAAATACTCCAATCCTGCAAGTCAATCGGAAAGCCATCGATTGGTACTTTAATTAAGCAAACAAAGAAACAGATAACGAAGAGGAATAATCATGCCATTAAACTGTTTCCAAACCATTTGCTACATCCACTGCAATTTGAAGTCTCTCGTTCCACTTTAAGACATTGGCATTGGTCACTGCTAGTGGAGAAGCCAGAAACATATTTTTAGCAAGGGGTGCCGAGCTATACATACATACATACATACATATATATATATATATATATATATATAAATTAAATCCAAAGAATAACGTGTGTGTGTGCGCACACAAACACACATATTTTTTATTTATATTTATTGCTTATTCATGAAGAATATTTGCAATTTTGATTTAACATAAGATATTTTCTTATATAAAGAAAAATATTTACATCAAGTCTCTATATCTTGTGGATTCTAGTTAGCTTAACTAGTAAAGTTTCTGATGGTTGAATAAAAGATTTGAGATTTAATTCCTGTCTACACCAAAAACTGATTGGTGTCTTGGTTTGGTGATAAAGAGCTATCATTAGGATCGGATACTATAGGTTGAAACTCTCTTTAAAAATAAAGTCTCTATATCTTATAAAAAAAAAAAAAAAAAAAAGAGTACATCTTAACATGTTTAAATATTCAATCAATTTACTAAAAATAAAATATAATTAAATTACATATGGTATACATTAAATACATTTGATTTGATGAACTATGTAGGATATAAAAGTAATTAGAGAGAATAGAAATGCATTAGGTCAACTATATAAATTTATTGCATATATTTAGTAAAACTCTAGGGGGCAATAATTTAAATTATGTCTAAAATTAATTTTTTTAACCAAAAATACAAGAGGGAGGAGGATTTTTGAAAAGTCAACAAGGGCCATGGCCTGCTTACCCCCGCCCCCCCTCTGAGAAATTATTATTTACACCGGAAAGACTGCTGATGTGGTCCTTCCTAACCAATGAGATGATGTCATCTATGCAAATGTATGTGTGAGCTTCCTAATCAGTACAAGGAATAAAAAAAAATGAAAATTACCAGATGATGTCACATTTGCATAAATAATAGCATTTTATTCGTTAGAAAGTCAAGGAGGACTACGTCAGTAGTCCTCCTAGCGGACCTAATAATTTCTCCCCCCGCTCCCCCCCCCCCCTTCCCCCTCGGCCCTAGTCACTGCCAAAAATATCAATTTCATCACATTCAGTTGAGGTCATTATAAAAAACAAATAGCCTCGATTTTGCAATAACCCAAGAAAATAAATAATAATTGACATGTTCATCAAACACATTACACATACCATTTTCCTTAATTGGAATGGGGAGCAAAGATTTAAATAAGATTTAGAGCACTAATTTATTCCTCCCCCTCCCACCCTCTCCCCAAAATGTTCATTTTCATTTTTTCCTCATCCCATCCACAATAAATTTTCAAGCTTTTTCACCCCAAGAAGGAAACGTTGTAACATTTGTAGGTACCAACAGCAAAGGTGCTTCACTAAAACAAGCCTTTATTACACTTTCATTGGTGGTGTTTATTGTGTTTCGTGGGACAAAATGGGCTTCTGCCCTTTTCAGGCAAATTATGTAGGGAAATGCCCTCCTTCCCAAACTAAATAGCGAAATGCCCATCTTTTAAAACTCGATTTTTGATAAATCAAGTTAGGCCCTATAGTGACGTTTTTAAGGAGCCTATAGTGACGTTTTTTAACTCAACTTCATTGAAATCGAGTTATAGGCAATGAAATCGACCTATAGTAGTGTTTTTTTTTTACCTATAACTTAATTTCTTTGAAGTCAAGTTAAAACACGTCACTATGGGTCTTTAAAACGTCATTATAGGGTCCTTAAAACGTCACTATAGGCTCCTTAAAACGCCACTATAGGGTTTTAAATTTTTTTTTTTCTAACTCGATTTATCAAAAATCGAGTTTTAAAAGAGAGACATTTCCCTATTTAGTTTGGGAATGGGGGCATTTCCCTATATAATTTGCCCGAAAAGGGCAGAAGCCCATTTTGTCTGTGTTTTGTGTAAAGAGCAAGAAATGTTGATGTTGCCAACATGAATGTAGATCTTGGTGAACTGCCCCTTATTTTTGGTGGCTTAATGTAAATATAGAACTAACAAACTGTAGTTAATTATATGGAACTACATGGAGTATCCGAGTATTACCCAAGACTAATCATGCTTTTAATTTGATTAGTTAACATATGTGGGTGTTTTTTTTTTTTTTTTTTTTTTTTTTTTTTATATTTAAATTTTAGAGAAGTTAACATATGTTGAGAGTTGAGTTACCAAGTAATAGTCTTTTGAGTGGAGTTGTAGTGTGCCTTTGTCTTAGAACCTTTTTTCCTCTCTTTTGTATGTGTGTGTGTTTGTTTCTCCCAAAAAAAAAAAAAAAAAATCAAGTAATAGTCTTCAACACAATATTGTATATACCTGACAAATGTTGGTGCAGGTTGCCATTAGCCATGTATTCATAAATAAGCGCTTTGTTCTCACCCTCATCACAATATCCAATGAGAGAGACCAAGTTTCTATGATGAACTCTCACCAAGATTTCTGCCTGCATTTATGAATGGTGCTTTATCTTAGCTAAATTAAATTCTGCTGGCTACATGTCTCATGCAATCGTGCTTCCAATTTAAGATGCAAATCAAATAAATAAATAAATATATAATTTAATTAAATTTTAAATTGGAGTCTAATTTTATACCATATGTCTCATTTAATTTTCTTAATTTTGGTGCAACTATTTACTATACTACAAAAATCGAGTAGTCCAATTTAATTTTCTTAATTTTATGTGTTAAATGAGTTATTAAGTGAAAAAAGATTAGAATAAAAAATAATAAACCCTTAAAAAAATCACCATTATTGATTCATTTTTCTTATAATAATAATAATATTATTATTATTCATATAGTGGTTGGACAAACTAAGATTGAAAATTTCATGGATAATAATTTAAATGATTTTTTTTATTTGTTTCAAATAAAATTATATTTATTTTATTAGTAGTTATTTTATATGATCAAATATACAAACATTATACATATTATATATAAACTTGGTAAAATTATAATATACATTTAATTATGCTTATTTGTAAATATATCTTATACATATGCATGTAATTACAAACTAGTTTCAAGTAATTGAAGAGTACTGGACTCTTATATCTAACCTCTGCTTTAAATTCCTTGTAGCCTTGCTTTGATGATTGAGAGAGCAACTTAATAGCAACTTGAGTTTCATCTCTCATAATGCCAAGGTAAACTTTTCCAAAGCCTCCTTCTCCAATAGCATTTTTGAAGTTATCAGTTGCTCTTACAACCTCAGAGTAGCTATACTGGCGATTCCTCAAATTGATGTTGGATTCCGTAACCATTTCTACAGCAAGGGAAATCATCACAATTTCTAAATGGACGCATGTATGTGAAGAAAATGTTTTCAGCTTTTCACGGGGGATGTGGGGTTGTGTTAGGTGGATTTAATTCATTAAACTATACAAAATAATAATAATAATATGAATGATGAGGTGGATGTTGCTTAAAATAATAGTGGAATTTGTTTTTCTTGATTGTGTTGTAACATTTATATAATTGAGAAAACATATTTATTTAGGTTAATTCTTGAGTCATATCAAAGTAATGAGCAAACCAAAAACAGTTGATGCATTCTTTAAGTAAAAAGATATTGGTCATTCAAAATATTTGGGACACTTGTAACAATAAATGTTCTTTTTTAATGCAAAATGTCCTTCTTTAATGATTTGATGATAGTTGATGAATTTAAGACTCTTGTAGAAACATTCAGAATTTATTAATTTGATGATAATACTTATAAAAAAAATTGATGTTAAACGATTACTTTTATTCTATGAAAGATTTTTGTTGGATATAATTTTCATGCAAAATATTCTTTTTTGTATATTTTGTATGTCTATGGTGAACTAGACAATTTATATATATATTAGAGTTGATAACTTTGTATTCAATGTATTTAGGAATTATGATTATTGTATAAATTCTATAACTCGACCCCTGTAAGTTAAAAATCTTAGCTATGCCCCTTTGTACTATTTTTTTTTTTTTTTTTTTTTTTTTGCATTTAACTTTATATTCACCAATCACAAATTGTCATGTGTATTCAATTTACTTTCCTTATAAAATAACTAATATTTGAAATGGTAAAAAATATACACATAGCATACTACAATTGGTGGAACATAGAGTGGAAAACAAAAATTGGTGCTGATGATTTGTATATTCATTATGGATCCCAATAACAATTATAGAACTTGAAAATAAAAGAGTAAAATACTATTTTGATCCCTAAACATTACTATATATTTGTTTTTCGTTCATAACTTTTATAAAGTTCTTTTTTTCATCTTAAACTTTGTAAACAGTTTTTTTTTTTTAATAGTTTAAATACAAAAATAGGAATAAAAAAAAATAGAAATATTTTCGATAGTTTAGGAGCAAAAAACAAAATTTGATAAAGTTTAAGAATCGAAAGTAAAACATTTCAATAGTTTAGGGACGAAAAACAAATTTTTCAATAACTTAAGGTTGAAAAATGAACTTTTAAAAATTTTAGGACCAAAAACAAAATTTTGATAATGTTTATGTACTCAAATAGTATTTTACCCAAAATAAAGAAAGTCATACCTCGTCTTTTCCTTTTATAGATAGCCAGGGCAATAAAAATTAACAGGACCACGGCTATTGCAGACGTTGCAACAAGTGGAATAACAAGCTCCTTGTTCTTCTTTTTCTGACATGGAAGTGACTGACAAAGATCCGAATTTTCGCCAAGACTTGCATATTTAGTAAGATGCAGTGGTAAGTTATTGAACGATGAATGATTTTGATATACAGAATTTCCTTGGGAAATACAATTAAAAAATGATTCACAAAAACTGATAAACAAATGAACAAAGACCTTTTCTAGTCATTTGGCATGTTCAGAAAGATAACGTGAAATTAGTACGACGATGAAGTCAAGAAAATTGTAAGCTAACCTTAAGACCAAAGTTCCATCCCTATACTTCAGCAGAAGAGCCTCAGGAACTGGACCTTCTAGCTTGTTCCCACCTAAACTACTGCAAATACATTGTAAAATAAGACAATTCATTTCCTGAACCTAAATCTACGTTTGCAATAACAAGCTCAGTTAAAGTTCAATAACTCACAGGGTGTGCAAATTTGGCATTTGTGCTAAAAATTCCGGTATCTTCCCAGTGAAGTCATTATGTGATAAATCTCTAATACAGAAAAGAGTTAGCATTTGACAATAACTTTGGTGAAGATATCTTTGATTTTAAGCTAAACTGTTGCCTTCTATTCTCGTCTACCTTATAATAGGGTATGACACTTGCAATAATACTTAACACTTTTTAATGTAAAATCACAGTACTACTCAAACCCAAAAGCTTTAGTCAGGATTTTATCCCAATTTTGTAAAAATAGCTATTAGTATTATCATTATTGTAGGCGTCCGGGACTCATCATTGATAATTACCGTTGGTGCCATTGCTCTAATGCCAACACTACAGGCATAGCCAACATTGAGAGTGCCCCATCTCTCTGACTACTTTCCTAGTCAACATTTTGAGAAGGACCTTAACACTCTCAGCTTCCTTGGCCTTGAGATTGCTTCCTCCACCTATGGCCAATGGGTATTATTTGACACCAACCACACCTAGCTCTAATCCTCTCTCACTAGCTAGAATCATATAACAAGATCAATGACACATACGCCAGTGAACCCAATGCCCACCTCACTCCTCATGATGACGAACTTCTACTTGATCCCACCTGTGTTGCCAGCTTGTTGGCAGCCTTGTCTATCTTATTGTCACTCAACTTGATATCTCATAAATTGTTTGATGATGCTGAAAAATCACCAATGAACTACACGGTTCTCGCACGATCGAAACTACACCTGCACAACCAAAAAGAGAAGACCTGACAGAGAGCACCAGTGTGGTGCCGGCCAAGTACCCTCCGAAGATCAAGTTAGAACTTCTCACAACTCTAGAGTACCAGAGCTGGGGTGAATTATGCGTACCTTGATTTGTGAGGTTCTTGGGTTTTATAGTGGTAGGGGATTGACCTCCTTTCCTTAGGTTAGAAGTCTTTTCCTTATAGGAGTCTTCACAAGCGTACTTTGCCGAACCCTTTCCTTGTAGGAGTCCTTTTGAGTAGCACTAAACGTGAAACACAAGATATTTCCTTATATATGCAAATGTGGGGACCAAGCTAAGCTACGTTAGGGTCATCAGCTTCGCCTAATCCCTTCAGCTTTCTTGTCATCAGCTACCCTTAACCAATGCTCGGACACGTGGCGCATTCCGGTTGGCTCTGCTTCTGGAAGGGGACGTCGCTTCGTCTTAATTTCGTGCATTTTTCCCCTTATATATAACTCGCCTCCCCCCCTCATTTCTCCTATTTCGTCCTTGCTAATTTCTTCAGAGAAAGCTCGTCGCCTTTACCCCGTCAATTTGTTGACTCCGTCGCTTATGCTACTACCGACGCTTTCGAAACCGTTACTCGCTCAAAAGACATACTTGTAAGTTCTCTTTCTCCTTTTCTTTATACGTATGCATTTTATTCTAATTGATTAATTCCATAGTGAGGCTGTCATCTTAGGTTCTTAGAATGAATTTGTCAGTTATAGGTATTCAGATGTCAAGTGATGCGTCGAGTGAACAGTTGTCAATCCACGATGAAGCAAGCTACGACGAGGTATTCGGTTCAGGTCATGAGTCTGAGGGCTTTTCCTGGTCGTCAGAGAGGGAAACATCAGCCCAATCTCCTGACGAGGAAGTTGGAAGTTATGGAGAGGAGGGTGAGGAAGAAATAGTAAGTGAGGAGGGTGAAGTTGAGGAGGGAGGAGGGAAGGATAGTGACAGAGATGGAGACGAAGGTGACGAGGAATCCTATGAGGGAACTTCAGGAAGTTTTGGAGGCAACCGTCCCTTCATCCTTCTGGAGGAGTGGGCCGTCAATAAATTTCTACCAAAGATGAGTGATAGGGTTTTTAAGGTGCTGCGTACCCGTTACCAAAATCCCAGACCATATTCCAATCTGTCTCCCTAGGAAAAACAAAAAGTGCTATACGGGGAGGACGGTAGACAGTGGCATGTATAACGCCATGTTTGCTGAGGGGCTTAGACTACCACTAACGGCTTTGCATCATTAGCTGGCTGATTTCATGGGGTTGTCCGTCAGCCAGATCGCTCCGAATGCCTGGAGGACCTTCATAGGTGCTGAGATTCTATGGGGTCGTTTAAGCGGAGGGAACCGTCAGCTTTCATTGGACGAGTTCTTCTATTGCTACAGACCCCAGCACATCATTTCTTCTAAAGGGATATATCATTTTGCCACCCGAGAGGAGGAATTGAGATTAGTGTCTGATATGCCAAACTCTAATAGAAATTGGAAAAGTAGATACTTTTTTGTTGAGGGGACGGATTGGGTGTGTCGTCAGGAAGAATGGGAGACGATGCCCCGTGGTTATTTTGACAACACTCGGGCTTTTGTTAGGGATTCAAGTTAATCCCGTCTACCATTTTTCCTTTGTTTGCTTGTTCCAAGCTTCTAACACCGTTTATTCTCCTTGTTTTCAGCTAGCATTTGTCCTCATATTACAGAGGAGCAAGAAGACTTTATTCGCTGGGTAACAGAAATTCCATTAGACGAGCGGAAGTGCCGAGATCTCATCACGCTCGACACCTTACATGCTTATTGCGGGGGTCCCGTGCCAACACCAGAAGCTCACAGATTGGGTGAACACTCTTGTCATCATGAGTAGATTTTCTACCATCCCTATCATTTTTGTTCTTATCGTCGACCATTCTAATGCACGTCTATTGTTTTTTGCAGAAATGGAGGCGGCTAAACAAAGGGTGAGGGCAGCTACTGCCTATAAAAAGGAAGAAGAAAGGAAGGCTAAAGGAAAAGAGGGGGCGTCCTCGTTAGCCCCAAAGGCCGTTTCTAAGGGTTTGGCCAAAAGGAAGGCTGACAGTTAGGATGACCATCCCCCTAAAAAGAGAGCCGTCACTCTTGGGGATGCGCACCTCAAGAAGAAGTCACCCCCTAAGTCTAGCCATGGCGTGGGGAAGGGGGTGATGACTTCTTTGGGTCTTGTCATTGAGGGGCCCCGTTGCTTGCTCACTCACAAGGACTATACCGTCAAGGAAGTAGAGTCCCTTATAAAGCTGACAGACATAGATCCCTGTGCTTAGCTAGGGACAAAGGACTTAGAGGCGTCAGCTCTTTTTGATCTTACCCAGGTAAGTTTACTTCCTTGGCTAACTTTATCTTATGTTTCTCTTGTTCATTGACTGACGACTGTATCTTTTTCAGACCTTGGTATGTGTTAAGGCGCTTCAGGACCTGTGGCCAAGGAGGATGTCGTCACCCGAGTTAGGAAACACAATACTAACTTAATGGACCAGCAAGGAGGCCCTCCGTACTCTGAACCTCGAGTTGAAGGAGATGAGGGAGAAGTTGGAAGTGGTAGGTTGTCAAAAGGCGAAGCTAGAGGAAGAGCTGATGACCTTGCGCAAGCAGGTGGAGAAGGCTGGGGCTGACGCTGTTCATGAATTCTAGACGTCCAAACATTCATCGATTCTTGTGCTAAATATTATGGCACTGGGTTTGAAGATTGCCTTAAGCAAGTCGCGTCAGGCTTCCCAGAGTTAGACCTATCTGGGATTTCTGTGGATGATCCCATACCGACGACACCTGCTGGCGACACCGTTGTTGATGAAGATGACGATTTCACAGAGTTGGACCCTTTTCTTAAAGATGATGACGTCATTTTAGCTCATCCTGCTACAAATCCTCCCGTCTCTACTTCCAACTCGTCCATTGAGCTTTTAGACGTAGAAAGCCCTCTTGCTCAGAGTAAAGATGACGGGATCCCTAATAATGCTCCTGTTGCTTAGTCCTAGCCTCATCTTTGTAACTTACATATTCAATTCAATTTGTAGACAATGTTTTTAAGTGTCCCCTTGCTTTTGGGCTTTTATTTATAAATTTTTTACTCTTATTTGTGGTACTTTGTATCCGGTACTTATACTTCTCATGCTTGTATGCAACGTTTTGTTTGTTCTTGACGAACTAGGATGATCTCGTCATCCTATTTACCTTGTAGTTTTAAGGCACCCTTATGACCTCAACTTGTGAATATTCATTCATTTGGAGTCCATCTCCTTAGCAGACGAACTTTATTTTAAAACCATCGTCTTTGTGGACCTTTTAATAAAACTAACCATATCCTCTGGTGGCCGAACTTGTCAACTTTATGGACTCGTCAATTTTGGGGATTTGCACAATCGTCCATTTTATGGATATTACTAACTAATAATGGTAGACTTGTCTACTTTATAGACTTAATGATAGGCTCGTCTTCTTTGTGGACTTAATACACTTGTCCATTCTATGGACTTAATAATTTTTCATTCTCTTGGGATGAGGTCGTCTACTTTGGACTTATCAATTCTTCACCCCTTTTTGGATGAAGCTGTCCACTTGATGGACTTAAAAATGCCGTCCACTTGATGGACTTAACAATGTCGTCCACTCTATGGACTTAGTAATTTTCCATCCTTGAGATGACGTCTTCCACTTTATGGACTTCAAAATTCTTCATCCTCTTAGGATGAAGTTGTTTACTTTATTTGATAAGTTCGTCTATTTTAATAAATTTGTCCACTTTATGGACTTTATCTGTCATCTCTTTGGGATGAAGTCGCCCATTTTATGGACTGAATATTAGGGTTGTCTACTTTGTAGACTTGGATTTGTCCATTTTGTGGACTTAACACTATTTCACCCTTTTTAGGAAGAGGTTGTCCATTTTATGGACTAAACAATAAAGTCATCTACTTTGTAGACTCGTCCATTTTATGGACTAGTCCACTTTATGGACTATTTTCTGTAGATAAACATTTTAGCCATATCTGAATAAACTCCTCTTATTGTAATAAACTATGCATTTGTAGAAAAAGTAGTTCTTAAAAAGACGAAGACCTGCCCTTTGGGCTTTAAAAGAATTATTGTAGCAAAAACTAAAGTAAATAGAAAAACTGAGTATAGCTAAAATTAACTAAGGTAAACTAGAAATAAAGGGTTGCGGCTCTTCATGCCACCCTTTCTACTAGTAGTACTTCTGTAGGTGCTCGGCGTTCCACGGATGGTGCAGCTTCCATCCGTCTAGCGTCTCCAGGTGGTAGGTGCCCTTTCTCTGCCATGAAGTGATTTGGTAAGGTCTTTCCTAGTTGGGGCCAAGCTTCCCCTGGGTAGGGTCTCTAGCAGCACCCATGACCTTTCTAAAAACAAGATCTCCAACTTGAAAGTCTTTGTGTCGGACTTGGGAGTTGTAGTGCTTAGTCATGTGGTCCTGGTATTGTGCGAGCCTTTGTTCTACTGTCTCCCTGACTTCGTCAACTAGATCAAGCTGTAGACGTATAGCTTCGTTGTTTTTGCTTTCATTATGATTGTCCACCCTGTAGCTTGTGAGTCCAACCTCGGCTAGAATGACTACTTCGCTCCAATATGTTAGCCGAAATGGTGTCTCTCCTATAGGCGTCCTTGCTGTTGTCCTGTATGCCCATAGTATGCTTGGCAACTCTTCAAGCCATATACTCTTTGCCCCCTCGAGCCGAGTCTTGATAATTTTGAGCAAGGATTGGTTCATGACTTTAACCTATCCGTTAGCTTGTGGGTGGGTGGGGAAGGAGTAGTGATTTCTGATTCCTAACTGTGAGCAAAAGTCCTGGAAGGAGTTGTTGTCGAATTGTTTCCTATTGTCTGATACTAAGACTCTAGGGATCCCAAATCTGCATATGATGGACCTCTATATGAAGCTTTGCACATTCCTCTCCATAATGGTGGCTAAGGCTTCAGCTTCCACCCATTTTGTGAATTAGTCTATGCCCACGATCAGGAACTTCAATTGTCGCACCGCAATTGGGAATGGCCCCATGATGTCTAACCCCCACTGAGGGAACGACCATGGGGCTATCATAGGGGTCAACTCTTCTGACGGTTGTCTAATGATATTGCTAAATCTTTGGCATTTGTCACAGGCTCTAACGTAAGTCTGAGCGCGTTTTTGTATGGTGGGCCAGTAGTAACCCGCTCGAATCAGCTTATGTGCCAACAATCGTGACCTTGAGTGGTTTCCGCAGATCCTTTCGTGGACTTCTCTCATGACGTGGTCCGCTTCCTCAGGACCCAAACACCTTAGGTAGGGGTGGGAGAAGCCTCTCTTATATAAGACGTCCTTCATCAAGATGAATTGTGCTGCTTGGACTTTCAGTTTTCTTGCGGCTTCCCTTCCATCTGGTAAGACGCCATTTTTCAAGTAAGAGACTAACGGCGTGGTCCAATTGGTTTCGGAACCTATCTTCTGCACATCGACGAAATCTATTAGTGGAGAAAATTGAACAAAAGAGAGTACGTTATCAAAGGTAGTCATATGTTCGGCTGAAGCGGCTTTGGCAAGTCTGACAGCTTTCTCGTTCTCTCCTCTGGGGATATGGATAATTTTAGCCTTCAGCTTGTCTACCCTTTTCCTTACTTGGTCCAGATATCTCTTCATTCTTTCGCCTTTGCACTCATAATCCCTATTTACTTGGTTAGTGAGGACCTGAGAGTCGTAGTGAATAACTACGCTTGCGGCTCCTGCTGCTTTGGCGAGATCAAGCCTTGCTACTAGAGCTTCGTACTCCATTTCATTATTGGTGGTAGGGAAGTCGAGGCGGACCATACAATTGATCTGGTCTCCTTCAGGAGAGAGAATCATGACTCCTACACCCTCGGCCTGCTTGTTAGAGGACCCGTCTGTATGTATGCTCCACTGTGGACATTCATCTGCCCCCTTGTCTTCTCCGTTGGTGAACTCTGCTATGAAATTAACGACGACCTATCCCTTGATGGCGGTGCACGGTCGGTATTGAATATCAAACTCACTTAACTCTATTGCCCATAGTGCCAATCGACCAGCAGCTTCGGGGTTGCTTATTAGCCGTCGTAAGCGCTTGTCGATTAGGACGATTATCGTGTGTGCTTGGAAGTACAACTTGAGTTTGCAGGCCGCCATAACTAAAGTGAATGCGAGCTTCTTCATTGGTGGATACCTTTCCTCTGTACCACGAAATGCACAGCTGGCGTAGTATACGAGTTTTTGAACCTTTTCTTCTTCTCTAACCAAGGCCGCGCTGACGATTGCCAGGGAGACGGCCAAATATAGGAAGAGTTCTTCCCCTGGTTGCGAAGGACTTAGTAGTGGTGGGGAAGAGAGGTAGGCCTTTAGCTCCTTGAATGCTTGCTGACACTTGGTAGTTCATCCAAAAGATTTCTTCAGCATGCGAAAGAAATGCAAACATTTGTCCGTCGCCCTTGATACGAACTTGTTGAGGGCGGCTACTTTGCTATTTAAACTCTGCACTTCTTTCACGTTCTTCAGGGGGACCATCTCTACTATGGCTCTAATCTTGTCTGGGTTGGCCTCGATACCTCTTTGAGACACCATAAAGCCCAAGAATTTTCCTACTGTTACTCTGAATGCACACTTACTCAGATTAAGCTTTATGTTATAGGAGCGAAGGGTGCCGAATATCTCCTCGAGATCCTTCAAATGGTCCTCTTCTCTTTGGCTTTTACTAGCATGTCGTCTAAGTAGACCTAAACATTCCTTCCGATTTGATTCGCAAACATCTTGTTCATGAGCCTTTAATACATTGCGCTCGTGTTCTTAAGGCCAAATGGCATCACTTTGTAACAAAAAAGACCTTTGCTGGTAACAAATGAAGTCTTCTCCTGATCTGCTTCATCCATTCAAATCTGATTATACCCTGAAAAGGCATCCATGAAGCTCAGTAGCTGGTGTTGAGCTATAAAGTCTACCAGTACGTCGACTCAAGGGAGAGGATAGCTATACTTCGAGCATGCTTTGTTCAGATCCGTAAAGTCTACGCACATTCTCCATTTCCCGTTGGCTTTCTTGACCATCACCATGTTTGCTAACCAATTGGAATAGTATACTTCCCTGATGAAGCCTGCCTCTTGTAACTTGCTGATTATTCTGCTATTGTTTGGTCTCGTTCTTAGGCAAAAATTCGCTTCTTCTATCGAAGGGGTGGAAAAGAAGGCGACACATTCAACTTATGTACCATGACTGACGGGTCAATTCCTGGCATGTCTTCATGACTCTAGGCAAACACGTCCTGATTCTCCTTGAGGAAGGCTATAAGCGCTAGGCGAATCGTTGGGCTGGCGAGAGTGCCAATCCTCGTGGTTCTATCTAATCTAGAGTTATCAAGGGGTATCTCCTCGAGCCTCTCTACAGGTTCTGCTCCCGTCCACTGCTCCTCTATGCTCATGGTCTATAGATGGTCGTCCATCTCCAACATCGCAATGTAGCATTCGCGTGCAGTTAGCTGATCTCCTCGCAATTCTCCTACGCCATACTCAGTGGGGGAATTTAATCATCAGGTGCTGGGATGAAGTTACAACCTTCCATGAGTTAAGGGTTGGTTGTCCTATGATGGCATTGTAGGTGGAGGAGCAATCGACAATAAGGAATGTAACATCCCTAGTGATTTGCTGAAGATAATCCCCAATTGTTACAAGCAATATGATCGTGCCAAGGGGATATACTTTTATTCCTCCAAACCCAATGAGTAGAGCGTTGGTTGGAACTAGACGTTCTCTGTTGATCCGCATCTGTTGGAACGCCGGGTAGTAGAGAATGTCTGCGGAACTCCTGTTGTTAACCAAGACCTTGTATGTGTTATAGTCTCCTACTCGGATGCTAACGACGAGCGCTTCGTCATGCGGTTGGTGAAGACGTCAAGCATCTTCTTTCAAGAAATCAATAATAGGGTTATCGACCCATGGAATCTTCGGGATGACACCTGTCAGCTGAACCATTCTGAGGTAAGTATTTCAGGCCTTTTTGGACAAGCTAGTGGTCGTCGTGCCACCCATAATCATCCTTATGTCTCCTAGGGGTGGTTGGGATGCTCGTAGTCCCGTCGGGGGGCTTGTTCTTGAGGAGGCAGATCTATTCTCTCCCTACTGACGAACTTCTGTAACTTTCTGTGCTTGATAAGGGCTTCAATCTACTTTTAAGTCGTAATAGTCGGCCATATCATGAACGTGATCACGGTGGAAACGGCAGTATTTGTCTCTAGACCTTTTGTTGGGATCTCCCTTCAGCTTTCTAGGGAAGGTTAAGGCTCCTTCGTCCTTGATTTGCATTAGAATTTGGTCGATTGGGGCAGTAAGTGAAGTGAAGCTCATGAACCTCCCTACAGGGGGCTTAGAGCACCTGTCTTCCCTTCATTCTCTAGTTCTTGCCATCTTTCGCCCTCTGTCCTATTGCGTATCTTTCTGCCTCACTAAGGCAGTGGGTCGCGGCTCGTCTCCCTGAACGTTGTTGGTAATCGCCATTGAGCAAGTAAGTACCATGAAATTCTTTGTCTGGGAAGTGATAGTATGGCTTACAAGTTACAAAATTTCCCACAAACGGCGCCAACTGATGATGCCGAAAAATCACTAGTGAACTACACAGTCCTCGCACAATCGAAACTACACCTACACAACCAAAAAGAGAAGACCTGACAAAGAGCATCGGTATGGTGCCGGCCAAGTACCCTTCGAATGTCAAGTTAGAACTTCTCACAACTCTAGAGTACTGGAGCTGGGGTGAATTATGCGTACCTTAATTTGTGAGGTTCTTGTGTTTTTATAGTGGTAGGGGATTGACCTCCTTTCCTTGGGCTAGAAGTCTTTTCCTTATAGGAGTCTTCATGAGCGTATTTTGCAGAACCCTTTCCTTCTAGGAGTCCTTTTGAGTAGCACTAAACATGAAACACAAGATATTTCCTTATATATGCAAATGTGGGGACCAAGCTAAGCTACATCAAGGTCGTCAGCTTCGCCTAATCCCTTCAGCTTTCTTGTCATCAGCTACCCTTAACCTTTACCTAAAGTCATCCCGTCAGCTCTGAGGACTGCTACATCCCGTCTTTTTCCAACGGATCTTGACGGGTTTAACTGGAGTATCATTCTATACCTTTTCAAGGGCGATTACTATTATTGTAATTTTTCCCTTATGATTGTCCATCAAGTGAGTCAGTTCATGCTGCCCCATGATACATTAAGATTGTTGTTGTGCTTCATATTCTTTGCTACCTTAAGGGGCATTAATCATGGCCTACAGATCTCCTCATAGTTGTCTCTTATGCTTAGAGCCTACCTTGATGCAAAATGAACAGGAGACCCTGATAATTATCCATTAATGGTTGTTGTACTATTAGGTTAACTCACATCTAGATATAAATCCCCTTTATATAGTATTTTGTGTTATTTAGTAATATAATCAATAATGTGTTATTGGTCTCATGGTCAATAATTTGCAAATTCAACACAGAAAAGGGCCTGTTTGGTTGGAAGGGTGAGAAGATAGAAAATGGTGGGAGAATGGAAAAGTGAGAGGATAGAAAAGATTTTTATTTCCCTCCTTTTTGTTTGGTTGGGAGTGAAAAGGTTGAGAGATGGAAAAAGTGAGTTTGTATAAATTTACTTATGTACCCTTATTAAAAATGATGCCCAATTAAAACCAAAAAAGTGACGAACAACCAAAAAAAAAAAAAAAAACACAAAAGAAAGAAAAAGAAAAAAAAAAAGAATATGAGCAACATAAACTTGAAAGAAAAAAGAAAAAAAAAGGGAAAGAAGAGGCAACGGGGAAAGGAAAAAAGAAGAAGAAGAAGAAGAGGAGGAGGAGGAGGCAACGTCTAGGAGGAAGGACAAAAAAGTGAAGAAGAGCTAATATATGGACAAAGCCCATGTGCAAGTGCACAAGGGCATTTTGGGCATTTTTGTCCATTAAGCAGCCTCATTTTCTTCTTTCAGTTTTCTCTCTATTTTGGGGAGAAAACTTTTTGGTTGGCCTAGGGAGAAAACACCTAGGCCCTATCATTTATTTTCCTTCCTTCTCAGTCAACCAAACACACTCGAAAAAAGTTTTCCTTCTCATTTTCTCTCCAAACTTTTTCATTCATCCTATTTCACCTCCATACAAACACACCCTAAATGACAAAAAAAATCAGTTAAGCAATTGGGCATGTGTATGAACATTCCAATAAAAATAAACAAGTACAATGAAATTTAAAAAATCATGAGAGATTCATTGATCAATTACCATTGAATTTGGGAAAAGGAACCCTATTTCCTCGAAAATTTCTGCAAAAACTTAAAATAAATCCCCGAGAATCATAGCCTGAAAGTTTATTAAGAAAGTTCAATAACTTACAAGAATTCCAAATTTGACAATTGTGCTAAAGAATCTGGGATTGGCCCAGATAATTTATTGTTTGACAAATCCCTGAAATAATGATTCATTTGCTCAGTAAAGAATGGGTAGCAAACTAGCAATAATTGAACACTAAAAACTTATTACAGCTAAATTGAAGCTTAGAAAGACTATAGGTTTTTTTTGGAAACTTGAATTTGGATTTGGATTTGGATTTTAAATCAATAAATTTAAAATATTAAAACTTCAAATCCGTTGATTTTAGATATCATTTTAAATGTTTCAAATCTAAATCCATGACCTTTATTGATTTTAATAATCCAAATCCAAATACACACATGCCTAAATCCTGCTATCCAAACACATTAGTAGTGCTTTAAGATTGAAAACTAAAGCAGCAATCTTGCTTGTCAATGAGCTTGAGCTCAAGTTCCTGCTCATATTAATTTGTCAAATAAGATACCATTATCTAAAACAGGGTTTCCAATTTATACAAAGAGCTGTACATGCTAACATTTCATATATAACAGATATCATCTCTCTAAAGTTCACAAAAAGTTATATGTGCACTCACAGTGAAATGATCCTTGGATTCTTGTCTAAACTACAAGTCAAACCACTCCATAAATATCGCCGTGGGACACATGGATCGCCCGTCCAGTCGTCTCTATATATCCTGAGAGTTTGTTTGATGTCCATGATTGCAGTAACTGTTGTTTACAACAAATATTACTTCAAATCATTATTTTCATGATCAAAGAGTGAAAGTAGGGATTAGAATATTTGTAATACATTAATAAAGGAAAAAAGTAATCCAAAATTTGCAATTCTTTGGACTAAATGCCATCATTATTTTTGGTGCATTAATGCAATTTCCCAAGACCACAAACAGTCTAAATACTCTATTCAAAGCAATTTAATCAATACCAACTGATAAACTTCCCTGCCATATGCAGATCATCGTAGAAGATCTTTCATCTTGGAGCGTGAAAAAACTGATTGTCAAAACATTGGAAGCAATAGCCACTACATATGAGTGCATTTTACAAAGGACACTGGTTTAGAAAATATTTTTTAAAACTTTTTATAGGAAAAAAATAAATAAATAAATAATTTTTTTCACAGTTTTTTTATTTCCCATAAAAATAGTATGAGAAAATTGACTTTAATGGAAACTGAATTGATTATTTCATTCATTGAATCAATAGCTATACAAACATATATAAGAAAAGAACCCAACTTTGCTCTATAACTAACTCAACAGATAGATGCGCGTGTGAACAGAACTTAACAAACTCTTACACGTGCCTGACTAAACTAACCATACTAACATACAATGCTACACACCGTTTAGGTGAATTTATCAGTTAAGCTACATTGTTGTTTAGGTGAATTTATACAATTCTTCAATTTCTTCAACTTTGTAGCTCAAGATAAGATCTCTAGATTACTACTTAAAGCTTCAATTTGAGTTTCATCTGCTCCTACATTAGCTAGAAACTGATGTGTTTGTCTTGCTTGATCAAGTGCTTGTTTGTGCAGCTCTAATGCACAAACTACTACACTGTGTGGCATGCCGATGCTGCATCATTTGGTGCACTAGTTGCTACACTAAGTGACAAGCTGAGCTGCACTGGTGTAGCAACTAATGATGCACGATCTTGCCTTTGACACTCCCACTCAAAAGGGACTGAGGAAGAGTAGATATTAAGCAGTCCCATCTTGGACACCAAATTAGAAAATTGCTTATAACCCAAAGCCTTAGTTAACAAATCTGCTAGTTGACAGTGTGTTCTCACATGATTCAATTTAATCACCTTAGCCAACACGTTATCCCTTATAATATGACAATCAATTTCTATGTGCTTGGTCCTTTCATGAAAAACTGGATTGGATCCTATGTGCAAGGCTGATTGGCTGTCACAAAATAGCAATGCCTCTTTATCATGCCTAATCTGCAAGTCTCTTAGCAAATAAAGAATCCACACAATTTCACAGGTTGCCACAGCCATGGCCCTATACTCAACCTAAGCTGGAGCCTGCTTCTTTGATTTCCAAGAAATCAATGAGTCTCCAAGGAAAATGCAATACCCTGTAACAGATCTCCATGTATTTGGACATGATGCCCAGTTTTCATCACTGAATCCTTTGGCATGGAGTTCTGATTTTGCAGAAAAGAAGATTCCTTTCCCTAGTTCATTCTTAAGATAATGAAGTACCTTCAGTGTAGCTGCATAATGAGACTTTCTTGGCTTTGCCATAAACTGACTGAGCTTATGGATAGCTAACTGAGCTTATGGACAGCAAATGTGATATCAGGCTTGGTAATGGTTAAGTACAACAGTTTCCCTACCAACCTTCTATATTGACTTGGATCATTTAACATTTCACCTTCATGTTTGCTAAGTTTTAATGTAGGATCCATAGGAACTTTAGATGGTTTGCATCTTAGTAAACCAACATCCTCCAAAATCTCTAGAGTATATTTCCTTTGACATAAGGAAATGCCTTTTCTGTTCTAGCTACCTCCAAACCAAGAAAATATCTCAAGTCCCCTAAATCTTTTAGCTTAAACTTCTGATTTAACAAGACTTTAAACTCCTTAACTCCCTTTTGATCATTGCTTGCAATCAGAACATCATCAACATAAACCAGCAACACAATAAAGGACTCACCTTGTTGCCTAGTGAATAATGAGTAATCTACCTTAGACTGAACAAAACCAAGATCAATTAAGGCAATTGAGAACTTAGAAAACCACATTCTAGATGCCTGTTTAAGGCCATAGAGTGATTTATTTAGCTTGCAAACCACTTAAGGCTGCTCCTCTTGGTTGTGAACCACCTGAGACTGCTCCCCCTTGTTGTGAAAGCCTGGTGGAAGTGACATATAGACCTCCTCATGAAAATCTCCACGGAGAAATGCATTGTTGACATCAAGCTAACTTAGAAACCATCCTTTCACAGCAACAACAGCAAGCATAGTTTTAACAAACACCATCTTAGCAACTAGTGAGAAAGTATCATTGTAATCTAGCCCCTCTTTCTGGGTGAAACCCTTAGCAATCAATCTGGCCTTATACCTCTCAATAGAACCATCTAATTTGTACTTCACTCTATACACCCACTTACAACCTATGGGCTTCTTACCAGGTGGCAAGGATGTAATAGTCCATGTATTATTAGCTTCCAAAGTTGAAATCTTAGCATCCATGGCTTCCTGCCACTTGGGGTTACCAACAACTTGGTGATAAAAGGTAGGTTCTTTGATGGAAGAGATGGCACAACAAAAAGATTTGTATGGAGAAGACAGGTTATCATAAGACAGATAGGTATGAAGGGGATAGGAAGTACCTGAAGTAGGAATGGAGGACCTTGGAATGGGAGCTGATGTGACTTGATTACAGTGATAAGCCTCAAGGTAGGAAGGTGGTTTAGTAGGTCCTGTAGACCTCCTAAGAGCAATAGAAGGCTGATCAGATACATTAGGAGCATCATGAGCATCAGGAAAGTCTTGAATGTCCTCATTAAAATCTTGATGAATTTGAACAATGGTGTCATCAGAAATAGGCAAAGAAGAAGGAGTAAAGAAAGGAAAATCAAGAGAATTAGAGGAAGGATTAGAAGGGAAAATAGGTAAAGGAATGAGATCAATACATTTAGGAGATTTATCCGAGGCAAAAGGAAAACTGGACTCATAAAACACTACATCCCTAGACAGAAATATAGTATGAGAATCAAGGTTAAAGAGTTTATAACCTTTGACATTGAAGGGATAGCCTAGAAAAACACACTTTCTGGCTCTAGGAGTGAATTTGTGTTTATGAGGAGTGAAATTGGTAGCATAACACAAGCAACCAAAAGTTCTAAGATGTGAATATGAAGGAGATTTGTGAATGAGAAGTTCAAAAGGTGTCTTATGATTAAGAAGTGGAGAAGGAAGTCTATTAATAGACTGCAGTAAGAACACAGTCACCCCAAAAAGATAAAGGAACATTGGATTGAATCTGTAATTCCCTAGTAGTAGCAAGTATGTGTTGATGCTTTCTCTCCACAACTGAATTTTGTTATGGAGTGTAAGCACAACTCAGTTGATGAACAATTCCTTTAGAACTGTAAAAATAATGAAAGCTAAACTCTAAGGCACTATCAAATCTAATGGATTTAATTTTGGTTCCAAATTGAGTGAGAATCATGTTATAGAAAGACACAATAGCTAGTTTAGCCTCAGATTTAGCCTTAAGCGAGAAAACCCAAGTTGCTCTAGAAGCGTCATCAACAGTAGTAAGAAAATACTTGTGACCATCAGATGTTAAAATAGAAAAAAGACCCCAAACATCCATATGAACAAGATCAAAAGGATGAGCACACTTATTATTATTGAAAGGAAAATGAATTCTCTTCTGTTTTGCCAAAGGACAAATAGTACAAGGCTTATTACAATAATTCTTAAGAAAAGGTAAAGCAATGCTCAAAGACTGAACCTTGACATCAAAGGGATGCCCAAGCCTTGAATGCCAAAGTGAAAACTCATTTGTGGAAAGAGAAGAAGAGCAAACAGCAGAGAAAGACTTGAAATTCTGCTTGGAAAGGAAATTAGAAAGAGATGTAGTAGGTTGAGAAAGGCTTGAATCTTGCAACAAGTACAAACCATCATGCATTTGGCCCATTCCAATCCTACTTCAACATGTAAGGTCTTGTATGAAATAGAATTTGGACAGAAAAACCAGACATATAGGTTGAGATTTAGTTAAGGCACTGACTAACAGAAGGTTAAAGGTGAAGAGGGTACACAAAGAACATTGGTAAGGGTGATGTGAGAGGAGAGTTGAATGGTACCAATATGTGTAACAATAGCAGCTTCTCCATTAGGAAATTCAACCATAGTATGTGAGGTTTCAGTGTAAGAAATTAACAATTGAATGGAACATACTATATGATCACTTGCCCTAGTATCAATAACCCATGTATGAAGGTCATAAGCTCTTTTATTAACTATTTTAGCAGAAAAGACAGAATGCTTAAAGTTAATAGAATTACCTACAACAACATTAGAAGGACAAGCCACAGTATTAGCAACATGAATTTCTTGACCTTTAGGGGATTGCTAAGTAGAACAGGAACCAATTAAGGTCAAAAGCTGCTGGTATTGATCATGAGTGAAGGCTGGAGCTTGAGATGCAGGCATAGATAAGGCAAAATCAGTGACCCCGGCAAGGGCATTGCCTTGAATCAACTCAAGATTAGATGAAACTTGATGAGCAGCTGCATTTTTATTGTTCTTGAACTTGAAACATGGTGGAAAACCATGCAGCTTATAACATTTGTCCACAGTCTGGCCTAGCTTTCCACAATGAGTACACAAAGGCCTTTCTTTTCCTTTGAAGTTGTTTCATGAGATATTGGTAGCCAAGGCAGTGGATTCAATAATAACAACATTATGCGCAGACCTTTGCATCTCTTCTTGGATGAACAAATAGTGAGCCTTATTGATAGAAGGCAATGGATCCATTAGCAAGAACTGCGTTCTCACTTGAGAAAAAGAATCATTAACTCCCATGAGAAACTTCATTGTGGACTCTTTAGCTTGAAGACTCTTCAACCTCTGATTAATACTACACACACATTATCCACAAATGCATTGGGAAAATGGACTAAGATTCTGAAGTTGATCCCACAAGACCTTGAGCTGAGTGAAATAATCAATGAGTAATTGCTCTCCCTGATGAATCTCAGCAATTTGCTTCTGGATATTGAAGACCTTAGTGCCATTCCCTTGGCTGAATGTGTCCCTGAGATCCGTCCAAATCTCAAGTGCAGTGTCTCTGTATATGATACTAGCTTGGAGTTTTGGTGAGACAGAATTGATGATCCAAGTACCAACCATGTTTTCAGCATGAATCCAAGCTTGAGCAGCAGTTGGTGAATTCACCAATGGAAAAGAAATGGTTAAAGAACCATCTATGAAACCAAGCTTGTTCTTGGCAATCAATGATTTTCTCACTGATCTTACCCAAGCAAGGTAATTCTCTCCCCCAAACAATGTTTGAGAAGTGAGAATAGCTCATGGATTCTCTCCAGGATGCAAAAACAGAAGGTCATTGAGATTATATGAATCTTGCGAAGAAGATGAAGATTCAATGGTGGAAGCATTAGCTGCTGTTGCGTTTGCCATTGAAGGAAAGGAAAAGCTTGAAGAAAAGCAACAATGGTGGATAAGAAAAGCTTGAAGAAAGTAGCAATGGTGGACGAGAAATTTGGGAAATCCCCAAATTTGATCTGATGAACCCTATAAATAGAAGTGTCTAAAAGTTTGCTTTTATACCATATGTGAAAATTGACTTTGATGAAAACTGAATTGATTATTTCATTCATTGAATCAATAGCTATACAAATATATATAAGAAAAGAACCCAACTCTATTCTATAACTAACTTAACAGATAGGTGCACGTGTGAATAGAACTTAACAAACTCTTACACGTGCCTGACTAAACTAACCATACTAACATACAAAGCTACACACCATTTCTGTACATATATCAATCAAGCTATATTGTTGTTTAGGTGAATTTATACAATTCTTTAATTTCTTCAACTCTATAGCATAAGATATGATCTCTGGATTACTACTTAAAGCTTCAATCTAAGTTTCATCTGCTCCTACATCAGCTAGTAACTGATGTGCTTGTCTTGCTTGATCTAGTGCTTGTCTGTGCAGCTCTGATACACAAACTGCTGCACTGTATGGCATGCTGGGCTGTACTAGTGTGGTAGTTGATGCTGCATCATTTGGTGCACTAGCTGCAGCACTATGTGGCAAGTTGAACTACACTGGTGTAGCAGCTAATGATGCATGATCTTGCCTTTGACAAATAGTATATAAGATTTTCTTAAATAGTCTATTAACAAAGGGTAATTATTGGGTACTCTCGGAATAACTAGACCCTTTTACAAAATAATAGCAAAAGTCATTGATTAATTTTTTGTCTTCTCATCATATGCCTCCATGAAACAAAGTGCATATATAATGGACTCTTTATTCTTCAAATTTAAATTTAGCTATTAGCTTTCTGCCTTTATGGATTTTTAAATCCATCTTCTACATCAAGAATTTAGGATTCTATATTATAATGGTAGTCAATGTCCTATGCGATATGTGTAAGCAACATAAATTTGTTTAAAAAGTTTAATAAGAAATTTTTTTTTGAAATATATATGTAAACTGTTGATCCAATATCATATTGCTCCACCCTCCCTTAAAAGTTATCAAGGCTTTTGAGTGAAGTTTGTGGTGTGCCTTTGTTTTAAAACCAAATTCCCTCTTGTTTCTCGTAAAACAAAAACAAAAAAAGATCACAATGCATTTTTCATCCATCACCTATTGATAATTAATAAATAGAAATAAATGAATCTACCCATTAATAGAAGATAATGAATTAATATTATGACATTAATGCCAAGGTTTGATGAGGTGCAAGGCTAAATAAAAATTAAAGAAATGTGTCACATGATAGAACCTTTTATTTATTTATTTATTTATTATTATTATTATTTTATGGAACACATGATAGAACCTTAAGCTACTATAACTAACAAATGTTTGTAACTTTCTTTTTTTTTTTGAGTTGCTGAATCTAGTTTTTGTTATTGACCTACTATATCATTTGTGCTCATGTGTCCTTTAGCATTCTAGTTTTGGTTTTGTTTAGCTTATAACAATATTATCAAAAGAAAAGGTTTAGCCCCAAACCAATTTGGAGTTATCTTCCTCCAACCCACTATGAGGTGATTGAAGAGACTATTCATGTATAATTTTAGTCACATTACTTTTTAATGCGTTATATGACTTGTTTAAATAATAGTTATAAATAACCTTATAAATTATCATGTAATGGGATGATGAGAAAATGCCAAACTAGTTTGGAGCTAAAATTGTTTGTTCCAATTGCGGTGAAAAAAAGACAATACAACTAATAATAAAATGAGCAAATTACAATTTTTCACCATAAACTATCATCCTAATTACACCAAACCTCCTCTAAATGCACGATTGACCACCTAAGCTATAACTCTGTTTCAATGTCCCCTTTGCTATTTGTTTTGGTGTTAAGTTTGATAGAATTTAGGAATAAAAAATCAATTTACCCATCTTTACAAAATAGATTTTTTTTTTTTTTTTTTTTTTTTTTTTTTTTTTTTGCTGGGATCTTTACAAAATAGATGACTAGGGGTTAATTGGTCTTTCAATACTAAATTCCTAAGAGTTAGCAATAAAAAAAAAATTAGAGTGGGTTAAATTTAATGTATTTTTTAATTTGAGGGATTGATCGTGCATTTTGATAGTTTAAGGGATGAAATGTAATTAGGGTGATAATTAACAGTGGAAAAATGTAATTTCTTCTAATAAAAAAAATAACTAGCAACAAATTAATAAAATAATGAATAAGGACAGATGAGAACATACCATCTCGGGGATCGGTTGGTATATCTCCGATCGAAAGTACTTCATAAATCTCAATCGCATTAAGGATGGGGGGAAGGTTAGACTTCTGTGTTGCTTTAATTGAAAAACGAAAATGACCTTCGAATGTTCGATTGGAACAGATAGACAATGGCTTTAAGTATTCAAGAGTTATATTTTCTAACTTGTAGTCTCCATCATTCACTGCGATAACGAACTCTCTTATTTCTCCTTCCCTAAGTTGTTTAATTTCAGCAAAGTGAAAGCAAACATAAAATTTGGAAGAGTCTGTGTTGTTTCTGTCATAGACAATGGCTTCGAAAGTTGCACTAGAAGGCTGGATGGCAGTTCTCAATACTTGTGCTGGTAGTTGATAACTATCATTGGTGCCTTGAGTGTCAATAACTGAGGAGGTATTGATTGGAACCCAATTCTTCTCAAAATTGTCAGATGTAATGGTATACCACAAGCGATCAAAAACATCATCGGAAATCCTAGTAGAGGAAAAATAGATTGTCATTAAAGTTTATTGGAGTAAGGGCCGATGTTTAAGTCTTTAGAGAACTTCACACATATATACACTTACATTAAGTTAAAGTATAATTTTTATTTTAGATCTAAAAAGAAAAAAAGAAAGGAAAAAAAAAAAAAAACTCTAACAAAAGACTATAATTATTAAAAAAATAATAATAATAAAAACTTAAACAAATACAAACATAAGACTTAATATGGTTCTAAGGCAAAGACACACCACAAATATCACTTAAATGCCGTGGTAAATTTTAAAAGATGATGACGCAAGTTATACTACATGTAACATATTTTTTTATATATAATATTGAATCATGTGGAATTTAGTGGGTGAGTACTTATGTGGGTAATTTGATGTATATATTTTTATTTTATTTTGCTAACAATGATGTATAGAGTTCTTCGAGCATCTAATTATTTTTCGATTATGTGTAGTCTTATTCCACACACACGAGGTAAACATAAGGAGAAACCCTTACCTCAAGATGCTTGCTAGATCTTTCAAATCCAAAATTTCATAGATCTTATAAGACCTTAGGAACTAGTACCCCTACTCTTAAGGGTTATTTCTTGTATTGGTTAGAAGATATGTTTTTTCCTATGTTTGAGAGATTATGTTATATGTATATCTAGTTCTAATGTTTTTAAAAACAAAAACAGCTAAACTATATTTTGTTCCCTTCAAGGGTTAGATTTGCAGCCACCCTAAAAGATTGAATTTGGTACATGTGATATCATAGTCTGTATTTGTCAAGTGACATCAACCAAGTTTAAAATTTGAAAAAAAAAAAATATATATATATATATATGAGAAAGACTGCTCATATGATTCTAGTTTATCCATTTGACCATTTTTTTTTCCTGATATATATTTTTATTTTGTTCTTTTCTCATGGATTTTTTCAATAAAACCATGTCTTCCTCAACTTATGCATTTCAAATGACATATAATGGCGCATATTAAACAGATTTGGACAGAAATTTTATATTGATAGCAAATGCAAACTTCAAGATAAAATTAACTAAATTCGAAATCTAGAAGACACGTCCATAACAAATCAAACTTGGAAAGACCACCAAATATATTTTCACTAAAAAATAGACTCACCTTACTTGTTTTCCAGTTGAGTTGCCCAGGTCTTGCCGCACTATTCTATTTAGTGCTTCTCCATAGCCAGTCTGGTAAATGGACTTGTTCAAAGGACGTAATTCCAAGGCCGAAATGAAAGGTATTCCAGACTTCGTGTTTATCAGACAAACAGTTATGGTATCAGATATGGGAACATGAATTATTTCAGGGAAATCTACGTCACATGCATCTTTTAATTCCACCGTGGTCCAATAATTAACCCCGATGTACAGGTCGAACTTTGGAACTTGATTACTGTTGTCGTAATTTCCATATTGAAAGAAAGCTCTTATGAGGTAGTTACTATTTTTGCCTTGTTCAGGTTTCAGGGTGTAGCAGTTCTTTATTCCCTGTGGAAAGCTTCTCAGACTATTAACTGGACGCCCATTAAAAAGTCTTCGAGAGTTGTGCGTGCCGCACTCTCGAGTAACATTGTAATTTTCTCCAGTATCTATAAAACTTGCATCTGACTTGTAAAAGATACTAGTTTCTTCATCCATATAATCCTCCATTACGCCGCAATCGATGCTTATGAATCCTGGAAATTTTATGAAAAAGGAAAGAAAGAGATATAGAGTTAAACATACCCAATCAATACGGTAAACTCAAGAAGAATTCAGTTTCCTTTAAAAATATATATATATTGAGGGCAAGGTTTTTTTTTTTTCCTTTCCAAAAAGAAAATGGGTCAAGATTAATTAAAGAGAAATACTACATCTATAACAATTTCATAAAAAATCTTAGGTGATAGGTTTTTTAATAATTGTTATTAGTAGGCAAAAAAATAATTTTAGTGGTATACTCAAATCAGAAACAATAACAACTTATCACTTATGATTAATTGTAAAAAAGTTGTGCATGTAACATTATTTTTAATTAACTATTTAAGTAGTAAAGTATTTTGGGATTCATATTATTTAAATATCTATGCTTCAAACCTCGCTTGCACAAAGAACTAATTGGTATCTCGACCTGATAATAAAGAACATTCAATATGAAAAAAAAAAATGTTTTCATTTCTATCATATCTATATTAAAAATTTAAAAAAAAAAAAAAAACTATTTAAGAACTTTCGGGAGATTAAGAAATTATTTGTTAAAATTTAGGTAATATCCTTAATAGAAAGCCAAACTTAATAATTCAAAACCCAATCAACTTCAATTTGATCATATTATTTCCTTTTTTTTTTTTTTTTTAAATATTATTTATTTGTTCTTGTTACCGAACTCAACTTATAACTTTAATTGTTAGGATATATATATATATATATATATATATATCCAAATTTCAGGAATTTATACAGTATATTAAAATGGAAACTCAACAAATGATATTAATTAGATTTTAATTGCATCTAAATTTTGTGCTATATTTTATTTTTTAATAAAATTTCACATACTATCATGCACTCTCCTTCACCTGACCTATCACATGTCACCATGGGAAAAATACACCATGTTTAGAGTGTATGCTTTGTTAGGTTCTAAAGATTTAGGATTAAATATTTAGAATTTCAACTTGTATGTGTTGGCAAACGAGAACAAAAATATGTCTAGAATAAGTATTAGACATTGCTCAAAGTTGTACAGGTTAAAACTCAAGAATGTACAAATTGCAGGAAAAAGAATTATTTTTTTGTAAAGCTTAACCGATCGAATTGTGATGCTCGATTGATCAAAAATCATAGAAAAAGAATTTCTGCAGAATTTTAAGCAAGCTCAAGCCCGCGAAAACATATAGGGTTTCAATTTAACACTCCTACGTATAAAACGAAAACCCTAGCTACGTTTCGAAGACTCTTAGAAGACTTGTAAGTTACTCCTATGAGATTTGAGAGGTTCTGTACATTCTAACTCTACAAGCATCTACCAGAACAAGATCTACAATCAAGTGCTAGTGGAATCTAGTTGCTGCAAAGATCAACAAGCCGTGATTTGAAACCTTTCAATGGGATCTCAAAGTCATAAGCGTGGGTGCTTGTGTGGTGCAAATCCAAGAGAGAAGGAGTCCATGGATTTGGAGCTTGCACGTGGTCATGTAAGTAAGTTACTACTGGAGGTAGCAATAGATTTAGGGTTAAAACTTTTGTAAAAACTTCAATTCTCTTATAGTGGATTTGTTTTACCTTGAGAATAGGTAGGTCAAATGCTCCCTAGGTTTTTACCTTGAAACTATTGGTTTCATTGGTTTTCTTGGGTCATTATATCGTGGTGTTCTTTATTTTTCGCTGCTGTGCATGATATGATTTATTATTGTTCAACCTAGATCTGAATAATTAACTTAAGTAACCACTTGGTTGGTTTATTAGGTTAAATAATCTGATTTAAAAGGGGTCTAAACAGAACAAACAAGTAGTATCATAGCACGTTAGCTCTTGTTTAGGTAGTTTACCTTGAGTTGATCTTTGACCCCTACTATCATGGATTCTTATGTCTTTCCTTTACATTCATTTAGACTGAAAATTGAATGTGCTTTTACCTTGGACTAGGTGGATATTTAAATGTGCTAACCCTATTCTTAATTTTCTTGGTATAACTACATGCTACAAAAACTATGTTTGTTATACTGCTTTAACTGCCTCAAAAGTATGTGATACTTGTTTGTGGTATTTGGATATCGATTGTTGCAAGCATATGACAGGTAACAGAGCCTTATTTAAGACTTTTTCTGAAGAAAAGATTGGAACTGTCACATTTAGAGATGGAAGCAAATCAGTCATTAAAGGTATTGGAATAGTAGATATTCCAGGACTACCAGTGTTTGAAGATGTCTGGTATGTAGACAAATTAAAGGCTAATTTGCTAAGTATTAGTTAGATTTGTGATAATGGATTGAATGTATTGTTTACCAAGTATGAATGTGAAATGCTTGATGGTGGAGGTGATTGCATCTGTGTTGGAATAAGGACTACTGATAATTGCTATGGCATAACTCCAAGCATTAGTAACAAGTGCTATAGTGTAAAAATAAATCAGGTGGACTTATGGCATCAACGATTGGGACATGCAAGTCACAAGCAAATTGAAAAAATCTCTAAATGTGAAGCTGTTCTGGGTTTACCAAAATTTGAGAAGATTGAGAAAGGTATATGTGGACCTTGTCAGATTGGTAAACAAGTGAAATCCAAACATCCGTCCATAACGGAAGTTTAGACATCCAGACCATTAGAATTGTTGCACATCGATCTAATGGGTCTTGCCAGAGTTCAAAGTTTATGAGGGATGAAGTACAAGATGTTGTTGATGACTTCACTCGATATACTTGGGTGGTTCTTTTGAGAGACAAATCCGAATCTCTAGACATGATGATCCATTTATGCAAGAAGCTGCAAATTGAGAAGAATGCTATGATTGCTCGCATTAGAAGTGATCATGGTAGAGAATTTGAAAACTCCAAGCTTGCATCCTTTTGTAATGATCAAGGAATTAAGTAAGAGTTCTCAGCACCTAAGACACCTCAATAGAATGGAGTTGTGGAAAGAAAGAACAGAGTTATTCAAGAAATGGCCAGAGTCATGCTAAATAAATAAAAAAAAGCATTGCAAAGTCATTTTGGAGTGAGGCAGTAAAAACTGCGTGTCATACACTGAAAAGGGTGTATTTCAAACCGGATACTAAGAAGACTCCATATGAACTTTGGAGAGGGAAAAAGCCAGTTGTCAAGTACTTGAGAATATTTGGTAGTGATTGTTACATTCTTCGAGATGACGAGAATCTTGAAAATTTTGATGCAAAGAATGATAAGGGGATCTTTCTTGGATACTCCACATCAAGCAAAGCATATAGGGTGTACAATCTCAGAACCAAAACAGTAATGGAATCCACAAATGTGGTGATCAATGATGAACAATGTACTGAAGATCATTCTGAAGTGATTCAAAGTATCCTAGATAAACCCACAGAAGTTGAAGATGTTCTACCCAAGGAGTATGTTGGTAGACCTGATGACCAAGAATTTCAAGTTTTGAATGATGCTCTGTCTAAACCAATCACGCCAGTTCATGAGAGGATACAAGAACAAGTTAAGACCAGTACCATTCCAGAACCTCAAAGCATATCAACTTCACTAGTGAAAGGCCCATCTGCAAGGGTCAAGCTAAATCACCCTATCACCAACATCTTGGGAAGCCTAAATGATAACATGCATCTGGGGTCAAAGGCTTTGAATGTTATTACACATTCTTGCTATCTGTCTCAAGTGGAGCCTAAGAAGGTAGATGAAGCTCTAGAAAATGCTAATTGGATAAATTTCATGCATGAAGAACTCCATTAATTCATTCGGAATGATGTGTGGGAATTGGTTCCTAGACCAAAATATGTCAATGTGATAGGTACAAAATGGATCTTCAAGAACAAGTCTGATGAACATGGAACAGTGATAAGAAACAAATCTAGACTTGTTGCTCAAGGGTACACTTAAGTAGAAGGAGTGGACTTTGATGAGACCTTTGCACCTGTTGCCAGACTTGAGTCTATCAGAGTACTCTTGGCCATTGAATGTCACCTAAACTTCAAGCTCTATCAAGTAGATGTGAAAAGTGCCTTTTTGAATCGAATGTTGCAAGAAGTATATGTATAGCATAAGATTTTTGTGGCTCCACATAGACCAAATGATGTTTACAAACTGAAGAGAGCACTGCATGGTCTTAAACAAGCTTTAAGAGCTTGGTATGACAAGCTAACTTCTTATCTTATAGAGAATGGCTTTAAAAGAGGAAATGTTGATAGTACTCTTTTCATTCGAAGGGATAAGAAAGATTTAGTTGTGGCAGAAGTCTATGTTGATGATATTGTTCTTGGCTCTACTAATGATACTCTTGCTAAATCTTTTGTAGATGAAATGAAGAAAATCTTTGAGATGAGCATGATGGGTGAGCTTACCTACTTCTTGGGATTGCAAATGAAGCAAAATGACAAAGGGATTTACATCAACCAAGTCAAGTATGCAAGAAATCTTGTCAAGAGATTTGGACTTGAGAATGCTGCTAATGCTAGAACACCAATGGCTACCAACACAAAACTAGAATTGATCCATCAAGTTAGCCTGTTGACATTACCTTATATATAAGTATGATTGGTTGTTTATTATATTTAAATACTAGTCGTCCTGATATATCTTTTAGTGTTGGTGTATGTGCTAGATTTCAAGCTAATCCCAAAATGTCACATTTAACTGTTGTTAAAAGGATAATTAAATATGTTAGTGGGACTATTGATTTTGGTTTGTTCTATAGCAAAGAATACAATGTTTCTCTTGCTGAATACTCTGATGTTGATTGGGCTGGTAATGCTAATGATAGGAAAAGTACTACTGGTGGATGTTTTTATGTTGGAACTAACTTGGTTGCTTGGATGACGAAAAAGTAAAATTATGTCTTTCCGTCAACTGCAAAAGTAGAATATATTGCTGCTGAAAGTTGTTGTTCACAGCTTCTTTGGATGAAAAAATTGTTGGGTGATTATGGTTTGTCACAGGAGTATTGTGATAACTCTAGTGTTATTGATATCTCTAAGAACCCAGTTCAACATTCTAGGACCAAGCATATAGAGATTAGATATCACTTTATTAGGGATCCTGTTGAAAGAAAAGTTGTTGCTCTTGAGTATATCCCTACTGATCGTCAGAATGCTAAACTTTTTATCAAACCTCTTGATAGGAGCAAGTTTGAGTCTCTCGTCAAGTGATTGGTGTTATCACATGTCCATAGTTTCTCCTTGGATACCTTTGGTCCTTGTGCTAATTCTTTCAATCTCTTGTGACCAAAATGTTTTTCATTAGGATTTTCTTTTGCATTATATTCACACATTTCATTCTAGGCTTGTTTATGATGTTTTTAAGTTTTTTTTTTTTTTTTTTAAATTAAAAAAAAAACAGCAAAAAAAATTAAAAAAGATTTTTGTGTGTTACACATCTTCAAGTGTGTAATTGAGGTTGGCCTATGAAATTTGCATTTCATGACTGTGTACCTTGTTTAGCTTAGATAAGCAATTTTTTTCTATACTTTGCTAGTTTGTGCTATGTAATGCTTAAATTGTGTGAGTTGTTTATGGTTTTTAAACATATGCTCTTGATTTTGAAGTCACATTCCTTCGACTGTAAGGAATAAAAAATCATAGGAGAAAGACATAAATAATCATGAACACCTGTGTGCAAATTATAAAAGTCATGCTCGGTAACGTGTAGCACTTGCATAGCAAGATTAAATAAGGTGCTAATTATGAAAAGAATGTGAAAATTCAAAAGAAAAATAAAAATAAAAGCAAACAAAAAAAGGCATCAAAAGAAAAAGAATAAAAAACAATTGTTAGAACATATGTGAGTCACTTGTTAGGAACATATGTCACTATTTTATGTAATTGGCTAATCCTTTGATAAAACGAACTTTACTTGTAATTGGGTAGAACTAGGATGTGTTTAATACTTCAAAAAACCTTGTTTCAAGTTCAAGTGTTAAAACCATGCAATTCTATCCAAGATTCAAGTGCAGAAAGTGTTGTTCATTAAAACTCTACAGCTAGCTCGACAGCTAGCCATCTGTCGAGGTTTATGAAGCTTAGTTTTTCAGGACTGTTTTTCATTCAATCCGTGATTGTATGTTTGGTTTTTCTTTTCCCACAACCCTAGACATATAAAAGGATTATTTTAAGGGCTATCAAAGGTGACACAAGTTACACAAGTGTTGAGCAAAGTTTGTTTAAGCAAATTGAGATTAGAGACAGAATTTGCCCTAATTCATCTTTCTTGTGAAGAAGCTGCTGTATTTGTACACCGTAGAGTTTTGTAATTAAGGAGCTTCTCAATCTTCATCATGTGATGAACTGAAAAACTCTGCAGCCAACATCCTTCTCTAGTTGGTGATTGAAATCGCGTACTGGGATCCGCGCAATTAGTTAGTCACATACTGGGAGTCGTGCATTACAAGGAGAGATTGTCACTACAGAACAAGTCCAATTGGGTATTGGAGTAAGGGTTTAACTGTAGATTGGTATAAGGTACTGGGATTCCTTTACTTGTAACTGCTTATTTTAATAATAGTGGATTCTCGGGAGTGGTGACCTTAAAATCACCTGGTGGGGTTTTTGTCGTGTTAGTTTTTCCCATTTGTAAACAAATCACCGTGTTAATTTATTTTTCGCTGCATACTTAGTTTATTGGTGATTTGTTTGTGCTACCACGCGTTTGCATGTCAATTTGATTAATTAATAATCTTGTCTAATTAATCAATTAATTTATCATAAGGGGTCAATTTGTTTTTTGGCCTATCAAGTGGTATCAGAGCAGGCATACTCTGATTAGGGTTAATCTTTGCTATGTGATCCATTGACCCCTATTTGCCATGGATAGAGGACAGTCTCTTATTATACCTCTTTTATTTGATGGCACTAACTATGCATACTAGAAAGTACGCATGAGAGCTTTCTTGTAGTCTTTAGATAAGAAGGTGTGGCAAGCTGTGGAGATAGGCTGGACCAAGCCGCCGAAGGAAGCACTGGCCAATTGGGATAACACCAAGATCAAGACGGAAAACTTCAACAGCAGGCCATTGAATGTCTTATTCAGTGCGGTCACTAATGAGGAGTTCAAGAAGATATCCTCCGCTGAAACTGCTAAGGAAGCATAGACCATTTTCCAAACAACCTATGAGGGAACCAAGGCTGTCAAGGATTTAAAGCTTTAAAGGCTCACTACAATCTTTGAAGAGATCAAGATGGAGGAGGATGAGTCGTTTGATGAGTTCTATGCCAAACTCAAGGACATAGTAAACTCAGCCTTTAATCTTGGGGAAACCATTCCTAAACCCAAGATTGTGAGAAAAGTGCTTAGATCTCTACCCAAGAGATTTCATGCCAAGATTACTACAATAGAAGAATCAAAGGACATTGACAAGATTCCTTTGACAAAGCTGGTTGGTAATCTGTAGACCTATGAGTTAGGATTAACAAGAATTGGTAAATCGGGTAAAAGCAAGAGCATGGCACTAAAGGTCAAGAGCAGTGACACGGATGAGTCTTCAGACGATGAAGATTCTAAGATAAAGTCCTACATCACCAGGCAATTCAAGAAGTTTATGAAGAATGCAAATGGAAAGGGCTTCGATAAGGATTGCAGGCAATCCAGTTTTTCTCAGTTCAAGAGCCAAGACAAAGAGAAGAATGATGCTAGGGATGGCGGCCAGTACACTCTTCCCTCAGGACCAAAGTGTTTTGGGTGTCAAGGCTTTGGACATATGAAACAAGAGTGTCCCACATATCTCAAGACCATTGGGAAGAGTAAGGCACTTGCTACTGCATTGAATGACACCGACCCTAAGGATGATTCCAACAATGAGGATGACGGAATCCTGAATGCCTTCATTACCACTATCAATCCTACTGAGGGGATTGTTGAAGACATGGACGAAGAATTTAGAACACACCAATCAATATGGAAAAGTAAAGAAGAATTTGAGTTTGAAATTCAAAATAATTAAATTAAAAAAAAAAAGCTAAAATTTGCTACCCCTTTTAAGTTTTAAGCACAAACGAGTAATTGACAAAACTGCTCAAAACATTAATAGCTTTTTTTTTTTTTTCTCATAATTTTTTTTTTCTAAAATTGATTATTAATCATTACTCTAAGGATATTTGTTAACATTTTCCTTTAAAGAATTATAATATTTTCATGGATATTTTTTTCCGTCATGTAACCATGATATATAATGCCTCTCTTACATAATATCATAGTTACACTTAACACCATTTTCTCTTTTAGGGTCACTTATTTTCTTAAAATGATGAAGTGATTTTCGGGTTGTCATTTGTATTTTGGTTTCTGCTATACATGTTTAGATAGATAAGAAAAGAAACTAGAAACATTTACATATATGTTCTTCTTGCATGCGTATTACAGAGGTCCAATGGCAAAAACAAGATTGTAGTATGTAGGCACATACTTTTAATCAATGTTTTCAAGGAAAGGGGAAGGGGAGCTATAAAATAAATAAAAAGTCCATAGGCACATGAAGTGAGTGCAAGTTTTGTGTTTTGGCTGGTTCCAATGAAGTGAACGTGTGATAGAGAGTTTGTGATTTTTTTTTTTTTTTTTTTTTTTGGGTGAAAAATTTAATGTATATACTATATATAGTAAAGCTTTCTAATTTTTGAAAAATCTGAAGGAAAGTACATGATAACATACTCATATTCTGCTACGCAATGAAGTCTCTCTCTCTCTCTCTAAAAATTAAGTATATATGTTTTATTATAGTTTTAGCAATGTATAATATATAAATTACATTATATTGATGCAAAAATTTATTCTTATTATTTTTAGATAAATTAATTTATAATCAACATACAAAGTTACCAATATGTGTGTTTTTTTTTTTTTTTGATGTTTTTTTTTTTAAATGAAAAAAAAAAATAGTAGGATCTTACAATCCTTGATCGAATCCAGTCCGACCCCCCAATGATTTGACATAGGATTCCAATTTTAACAAACTTGAGCTAATATGTGAAATCTCTATAATTAAGATGGTAAGATTCTTGAATAGTTGTCAGCATCCTTGCAAGTCAGTGGCATATTATTAGAATTACATAGTTAAATAATTAAAATTTTTATTTTTCAATAGTTTAAGCTTTTGGAAGAGCAATTTAACACATCTGTAACCTAACCTCTTTTATTAAGAGAATCAGGATTTAAATCTTCCTTGATCCATTGTGTTTTGAATTATAAAATTTGAAGAAAAAAAAACCTTAAAAAATGTCATGGGTGTATACTTTCTGCCATTTTATTAGAAGCAAAAATAAAATAAAATATTTAGGGCTATTTACAGGAATATGTTCAAGCAAGCATGTCTAAAAGCTAGTTTCTGAAAAGAGAGATAGAGAACTAAACCAAGTTTCAAGATGAATGACATACCAGGAACATTATCAACAAGTTTTCTTCCAGCATGATCATTGTCTCCTTTAGCTACTTTCCTATTGCCATGAATACCAATCACCAAAACAAACACATGCCATGCTTTCAAAATGAAAATTAATTCTAAGGCATAATCCATGATGATCTTTATTGGCATATTATGCTCTACTCAGAAGGAAAATGTATACAATTTAAGGCCAAATTCTTAGCTACATCGATTACTTGTGTACATTGATTTCTTGTGTTATTGATTCTCATTAAAAAAAACAAAAAGTTTACTTGTGTTACTAACAAACGACTTTTAGTCATTATCAATTAATTGCTTGCTTTTATTCATAGGAAAGAAATAGAGGATGACCCCACCCATATATTTCTCTAATTTCCAGTGGCGGCTCTAATTTCCAAGGCAGGAGATTCCTAGGCCTAAATTCAAAGATTCCCATATCACAATGTTGAGGATAAATCCCAAACGTTGGGGTTTAGCATGATTTGGGAACTTTTTGAAGAGTATAGGAAAATGTTTTGCTTTCGTCTTATTTTATTTTATTTATTTATTTATTGTTCTAGAATGCCAAGTCCGAGTCCGAGATTAGGATAAAAGTCATACGAAGCAAACATCAATTCTTGACTTTAGGTGCCAGGCCCAGAGAGTAGCTTTCGGCCCGACATTTACGCATTTAAGTTGCAATTGTTGTGGGGGCCCTTATATAACTTTACTGGGTCATTGGGTCTAGGGTGTGTGGTTAAAAGTTTGAAATTTGATGTTAAGTAGGGACCACAAATGAGAAGGAGAGGTCAAAGTCTCAAATCTATTTTACATGCTATATATTATGTTATGTTATATAGGGTTCATTTGGATACAATTTATTATTGTTGAAAGTTGTTGAAAACTGATTGTTGCTGAAAACATTGTAGCAAAATAATTTTTAAATGGATGAATAGTATCGTGGGTTCCATTTTTAATATTTTTTAATATATGAACAGTATATGAACAGTGCATAAACAGTGCATGCACTGTTTATGCACAGTAATTTTTGTCTCTAAAAAAGTCAAGAAATCCGGCCAAAAAAAAAAAAAAAAAAAAAACTAAAAACGCAACGCCACTTTAAGTGAAACAAAGTGCTATCCAAACCGGCACATAATTTTGTAAAAAAAATTATTAACATGTTCAACATGCAAAGAAGTATTTTATAAATTGATAGATTTATAAACCCTATATCAATCTTAATAAATGAGCTAATAGTAACAAAAATATTACATTTTTTACCTACCAAAATTAAAAGCAAAGTGTAAAAGAAAAAATGAAGTATCATGGCTTAATCTCCTAAGCATAGTGGATTCCCCCGTAAAAAAAAATGTCCTAAGCATATTGTAAAAAATGTGAATTTATTTGACATTTTGGTTAAGTCATGAGAGAGCACGTCATTTTAATTTACTTTTAAAACATTTTAAGTGCTTAGAGTTGAGAGTCAAAACAAGATTGTGAACAATGAACCATTACATATAAAAATAATAAGGAGAAAATTGCTTTTTGCCCCTTTCTGAAAAAAAATCCAGCATTTTGCCCTTTTTCTCAAACTAATTAGGGAAATGCCCATCTTTTGAAAATCGAGTTTCTGAAAATCGATTTAGGCCCTATAGCGGCGTTTTTAAGAACCCTATAGTGACGTTTTGTAACTCGATTTTCATAAAGTCGAGTTAAATGCAATTTTTTTTCTTTTTTTTACCTATAACTCGACTTTATAAAAATCGAGTTACAAAACGTCACTATAAGTCCTTAAAACGTCACTATAGGGTCCTTAAAAACGCCGCTATAGGGCCTAAATCGATTTTCAGAAACTCGATTTTCAAAAGAGGGGCATTTCCCTAATTAGTTTGAGAAAGATGGCAAAATGCTGGATTTTTTTTCAGAAAGGGGCAAAAAGCAATTTTGTCCAAAATAATAATAATAATAAAAGGGGCTTTGAGTCTCCTTTAGAATCTCTATAGTACTTATTTCGAAAGAAAATTCCAAAGCTTTCACCACTACCACAGCTTCAACTTCTGCAACTAAATGTGAAGAGCCACTATCTGAGACAATAGGACTCATCCTAGTCAATAATGTTAATGTCCAAACTTTTTGGTTTTGGTAAACTTCTATTTTGTTCCTTTAAAGTTTCATTAATTTCAATTAGATCGGAAAAAATTTAAAAAGTATGGAGAGCCTTCTAATTATGAGCCCCAAAATCCACCTGAAAAAAAAAACTGATTTTAACATCGAACATATGAAAATTTTACCTGTTGCTAGCTTGGTTGGTTGATGCATGTAGACTTAATTTGCATGTTATTGGCTAGGTCTCCAGTATCATGGTTGCAACATAAAAAAAAAAATGTGTCATTCAAGGTTGCAACTTGCAAATTGATTTCATGGAGCTCACATTTGGATTTTAATGCATGGGCCATTGAAAAATTAAATAGTTCATTGGCAAACCATTAAGTCCCCATCGGATCGCTGATCCAGATCAGTATAGTGATAAGGCCGTAATAAGCTGTTGGCAGACGCAATGTGTGTAGTTTTCACTTTTCATAGTTGTATCGGAATTCGGAAAAGTTGAGATTTTTTTTTTTTTTTTTTAAGAAAAAAAATCTTAAATGACATGTTATTATTGGTGGTTATGAGTGGGTTAAAAAATAATTTAAGTTGTGAATTCAAATTAGAATTAATAACAACTTACCTCATATGATTTGTTATGAAAGTATTGTGAAAAATGTTATGGACGTAGCACTTCTTTATTTGAAATTTTGTACATAAATAAATAAATTAAAAAATTAAAAGAATTTTTTTCCCCCCACAAATGCACAGTAACATATCTTTCTTTACAGAAAAATTATATTTTAAAAGTTTCATTTTGATCCTCTGCTTTTGAGTATATTTTGCAAGACAATTCTCTTGTTCATCTTTGTGAGTAACCTGATAGTTAAGTATTAATTGAGCAGACGATGCATGCCTAGTCATACTACACATCACCCAAATACTAAGGGGAAAAGAAAGAACGCCATATTAAGAGGGAAAAAAAAAAAAAAAAAGAACAAAGACTTAGCCGACTAGATTGATTTTCAAATCACAAGAACATACTCAATCTCAATCACAAGAAATTAATTAATTTTTTTATAAATTTAATTAAGTAGACTTACTATGAGTATGATGAGAGAAAAATGAGCATTACTCCTATAGTATTTAATGAAGACATTTCGTTCAAAGTCATTGTCCCCATAGTCCTTCAATAACCTAACAATTTTCTTTCATGAAGACATTTCTTGAATCCTGACGTGCGAGAGGGAAATCTAGGTATATAGAGACCTGGTAAACAGGTTGGATTGTGTCGGATTCCATTTATATTAGTGTCAAAAATGGGTTGTCTCTATACATAATGCAAGCAGGTAGAGGATATTTAAGGAATTTACACGCTAAAAAAAGGCATTGCGAAAACTTGATTGTTGTTTAAAATACGATATTTACAACAACAACAACCAAAAAAAAAAAAAAAAAGGTCTCGTGGTACCTTCAATTTGAAAATGCAGTTTTTTGGCGTTTTAAAAAACGCAAATTGTTAGAAATTGTAGGGCCAAATACTAGTCACTTTGCGCTTCTATACTACTATTTAAAGGACTTCCTCTGTTTGGACCAGATTTTTTTTTTTTTGTTCCAAAATGCTCTTGTTTCTCTAGGTTTAAGTGAAAATAAAACTAAAGGATAATTTGATAAAAATACATGTCTAACTTGCACTAAAATAGTGCCTACAAAATAGGAACAATCTCCCACTAACCTATTTTTATTGTTTTTTTTTTAAATACTTTATTTAAAAAAAAAAAAAGCCAAACTTAATGAAATTACACCTTCATCACTGAAAACCACTGAAAGAGAATCAAATAAACACCAATTAACTTCATATCAGAGGAGAAAGTGAATAATTAAAATTTTTTTTTAATTAAAAATGAGAGTTATCAACCTAGATCGGAAATGTAAGCCTCAGAAGTTTATTTGTAGGCTGTTCCTTGTAGAGAAAGAGAAGTAGATGTCAATTAAAAATTTTTTTTTTGAAAAAAAGGAGAGAGAAAGAGAAGTAGATGTCCATTAAAAAAAGAGAAGAAATAAGAAAAGGAGAGAAATAGATCAATCCGTGGTCTATCTATACTACTATTTAAGGGGCTTCCCCTGTTTAGACAAGATTTTTTTTCTTCCCAAAATGCCCTTATTTCTCTAGGTTTAAGTAGAGATAAAACTAAATGATAATTTGGTAAAAATACATGTCTAACTTGCACTAAAATACTACCTACAAAATAGGAACAATCTCCCACTAACCTATTTTTATTGTTTTTTTTAAATATTTTATTATTATTAAAAAACAAAAAAAAAAAAAAAAAAAAACACCCCACATATTGATAGTCATACAAAAATACAAAAAACTACCACAAAAATCTCCTTTTAACTTTCCACTAAACAGAAGGAAAAAAAAAATTCAAACGCCTGTTTCTAATAACAAAAAAAAAAAATTCCCACCCACTTACAAAAACAAAACTTCCGTTTTTCTTTCATAATTTATATATATATATATATATATATAAACTTCCATTTTTCTCTCTTCCCTCCCACTAATCCACTTTTATCTGATTTCCTCCTTTTTCACCCTTATCATCACATGTCTCACCATTCTTTATTCAAATTTTAAAATTAACCAAAATTACTCATAGATATCTTCCACAAATTGAAGACTTATCCCATAAAAAAGTCACCAACCCCACAGATTGATCTATTTCTCTCCTTTTCTTTTTTCTTCTCTTTTTTTAATGGACATCTATTTCTCTTTCTCTCTCCTTTTTTTTTTTAAAAAAAAAAAAATTTAACGGACATCTATTTCTCTTTCTCTACAAGGAACACCTACAAATAAACTTCTAAGGCTTACATTTCCAATCTAGGTTGATAACTCTCATTTTTAATTAATTTTTTTTTTTAATTATTCACTTTCTCCTTTGATATGAAGTTAATTGATGTTTATTTGATTCTCTTTCAGTGGTTTTCAGCGATGAAGGTGTAATTTCATTATTATTATTTTTTTTTTGTTCCAAAATGCCCTTATTTCTCTAGGTTTAAACAGAGATAAAACTAAATGATAATTTGGTAAAAATACATGTCTAATTTGCACTAAAATACTGCTACAAAATAGGAACAATCTCCCACTAGCCTATTTTTATTTTTTATTTTAAAATATTTTATTATTATTTTTTTTTTTTAAAAACACCCCATGTACTGATAGTCATACAAAAACACAAAAAACTACCACAAAAATCTCCTTATAACTTTCCACTAAACAGAAATAAAAAATAAAAAAATTCCAACGCCTGTTTCATTTTTTGACAGGCACGCCTGTTTCTAATAACAAAAAAAAAACTTCCCACCCCACTTATAAAAAAAAAAACTTCCGTTTTTCTTTCATAATTTATATATATATATATATATATATATAAAATAAAATAAATAAATAAAAAACCTTCCATTTTTCTCTCGTCCCTCCACTAATCCACTTTTATCTGATTTCCTCCTTTTTCACCCTTATCATCACATCTCTCACCATTCTTTATTCAAAATTTAAAACTAACAAAAACTACTCATAGATATCTTCCACAAATTGAAGACTTATCCCATAAAAAAGTCACCAACCCCGCGGATTGATCTATTTCTCTCCTTTTCTTTTTTCTTTTCTTTTTTTAATGGACATCTATTTCTCTGATCTACAAGGAACAACCTACAAATAAACTTCCGTGGCTTACATTTCCAATCTAGGTTGATAACTCTCATTTTTAATTAAAAAAAAATTAATTATTCACTTTCTCCTCTGATATGAAGTTAATTGGTGTTTATTTGATTCTCTTTCAGTGCTTTTCAGCGATGAAGGTGTAATTTCATTAAGTTTGGTGGAAAGACTGTGATTGAAGAAAGCAATTTTCATCTAGTATTACATCTCTTTCTTTCTCTCTCACACATTCTCTTTCTTTAATTTTTTCCTTCCTGTACAAGATAAAATTCTTACTCTCAATATCTTTGCTTTTGTTTTTGATTGCGTTATACAACAATATGAAAAATTGTCTAAACGTTAATGAACAAAAAAACTAACTTGGGTTGTTGCCTCCTATTGATCCATTTGGTCATTACATTTTCACTTGATTTTTGTAATAAATCTGACTATTTGAGTGTTTAAAAGATAAGGCTTTATATATCTCATTGCTCACTGTATTTAGTTGGAAATTAATCCAACCTTTTACTTTTATGTTTTTCAATGTGCAAAAATTAACTTACTGGGATGTATGATTTATTGATTCTAAATGATGCTTTAGTCCATTGCATTGGGTGATGTTGGTCACATTTCAGGTGAAATGTGAGATAAGTTTTCATTTTACATCATTTTTTTCAATTAATTTATGACACTAAATCCAAAAAAAAAAACCTCGTTGCACACACGTAATAATTTATAGAGGCTCTTTTTATTTCACATAGTATTTTTCCATTGAGTTTGTAGAATTTGTATTTTACTTTGAGTTTTCAAATAAAGTGGTAGCCTACTAGATACTTTTAGTAGCTTAAATTTTGACAAATTTCATAAATTCATGTTTAGTTATTTGTGGTATTTGGTGTTGTGATATTTTTTTAAAGAAATACTAGCTTCTGAGCACGCGTTCACGTGCGTACTCAGAGACCCTTCTATTTTTTGGGTAAAATTTAATAATTTGCATAAATTATTATTTGAGATTATTACATTTTTCAATCACAAAAATACCTAGAGGTGTGATGAGTATTATGCGTTTGTGGATGAAATATTATTTTCATCACACCCCTAGGTATTTTGTGATTAAAAAATGTAGTAATCTCAAATTATAATTTATACAAATTATTAAATTTAACCTAAAAAGTAGAAGGGCCTCTAAGTACGCGCGTGAGCGTGTGCTCAGAGGCTAGTTTCTTTGAAACAAGCTTTTAGCCTGCACAATTACGGAGCCAAATGCACCCCATTGACTTGTGTTCCTAACAAACAACTTTTTGTCAATTAATTGCCGGCTTATGTTCATAGGAGAGAGATATGCACACATTCTCATCCACGTAATTCACCTTTTTCGCTCACTTTCAATATTGATTTGTGTACCGCGAATTTTGGGAGAAAGTATTGTACACGTCGGGCCAATAAGACATACCCCGACATGTGGGCTCTAACTCACACAAGTAGGCCTATTCCTTAAGCGATCTAACAATTTTCTTTCTTGAAAACGTTTCTTGAAGCGTGACATGTGAGAGGGAGATCACAGTGTAATAGTTAGACTTGGTGAACGGGTTGGATTAGGTCAGGTTATATTCAAATTAGCATTAGAAATGGGTTGTCCCTAAACATATTGTGAGTAGGTTTGGTTGATTAGTGGGTTTCAATTAATTTAACTAGTAAAATTTTTGATAATTAAATAAGAGATTTGAGGTTTAATAAGAGATTTGATGATATTGTCAATAAGTAAAGGATATTTTAGGAATTTACATGCTAAAATAAGGTGTTGCGAAGATGTGATCATTGTTTAAAATACGGGGCTTACCCAAAAAAAAAAAAAACTGGTAGTAGCTTCTATTTGAAATGCAATTTTAATTTTGGCATTTTCAAAAACGCAAATTGTTAGAAGTCATGGGGCCAAATACAGGTCACTTTGTGTTTTTCTTTAAAAACAGGCATTTAGTCCACAAGATCATGGGGCCAAATGCACCCATGATCATATTATTTTTACCTTCCTTTCATCTATGAATACCGTTTTTGAAAATAATTATAAAGTTTAATTATCAATGTAATATAATTATAGCAGTATGATCATGGGTGAATCCATTATAATTTGAAAATAATTATCAATGTAATATAATTATAAAGTTTAATGACCTAAAAGGAAAATTAAATTTAAAAAATTAAGAATAAAACATAAATATTAGATAAAGAAATATAAAGAATATATTTTATATGAATTGCATATCAATATACTCAACGACAGTAAAAGATCCAAAACTGAAAATATTCATGTTTAAGTGTTGCACCACGATTTACTTCCATAGTTTCTCAGAGTTCACTAATGAACCAGCAGAATCCTTATGTGTTCTATAAACGCAGGAGACCAAGCAAGTTAGAGATTTATAAATGCCTTAATCTCATTCTAAAATATACTTCGCTGTGCAAAGTTAGAAACCTTCTAAGACATGACCTTGGTTGGGTTTTTTCTTTATGCAATTTAACTTGAACTGTATTTTGAAGTTAGAAACCTACCAAGACTTGACCTTGGATGGTTTTTTTATTTTATTTTATTTATTTATGCAATTTAACTTGAACTGTATTTGAAGTTAGTCGAATGGGGACAAGCCACAATGGTTGATGTAGAGAAGTGCTCATTAGCTAATACTCTACTTGATTTTTCCAAAAAGATATTTATGTTACTCTCTGAAACTAGTTTTTTCTTGATTTTGTTTTTGTTTTTAGTTGCCAAATCCAAGAGTAGGATAAGTCAAGTGACTCAAGTCATATGAAGCAGTTATCAATTCTTGAATTTAGGCCCCAGACACAGACCGGGGCTTTGCCCGACATTTACGAATTGAATTTGTAATTTTTGCGGGGCCTTTATATGACTCTTCTCACTTAGAAATTTAGAACCTGTGCTACCGACCAGTGGCCATTAGTTGCATTTCTTTTTTTTTTTTCTTTTTTTCTTTTTTTTTTTAATAGGATAAATAGAGGAGATATTTAAACTCTGATATTTTATTTAGAAACATTAAAATATACCAACCAATTAAGTTACAAAACTTTTAATTTTTAAAAGTACTAGAAGTTTTAAGTTAAACGAGAATATTAGTGTAAACAGAAGGAGGACATAGTAGAAAAAAATCTCTTTTTTTAATTTAAATTTTCTAATAATTAAGTAATGAAAAGGGAAAAGATATGTTTTAAGATCCTTTAGTCTTCTCATAAAAAAAGAAGAAGAAATAAAATCCCTTGGAGTTCCTAGAGAACTCTACTATATTATAAGTTCTTTAAACCTAATATTTATTATCTTTTAATAAATGATTAAGATTATGCCTTATCTCAAAAAAGAATAATAGCTAAATTTTTTTTATGAAAATTATATTTAAAACATACTTAGAGAGAGAGAGAAAGAGAGCACCACATGACCGTATTTTGGAAGTACTTATTAATTTTCCTAAAAACATCTATAATCAAGGAAATAACCCTATCACCTAAAATAGAAAATACATAAAAATTCAAACATTAACAACCAATAAAAATCTACCCTATAGTTGGTCCTACATCAAAATAGAAATAATGATGATCCAAATCCCTAGACAACTCTGTGAGTCCGTGCAAATGTCATAAACTGTTCGCATAGAAATTTGTCAACCTCTCCCCTTCATAAATTGGCTGCCTCCTTCACCCAACTGACCAAAGGTTGATACGATGCAGCTTTTGGTTTGAAATGCAAAGCTAGAGTTTAGCAGGGATCATATGGGCAAGTTGGTGTTGAGGAATGCCTAACTACAATCTGAAGATTGAAAATTATATGAATAAACATTTGATTTACTAACCCTTAATCTAAGCTTGGAGGCTATGTAATAAGATGGAAAGATGTTAGGCCAACATTTGTATCATATCATCCAATATTTTATCAATCAATTTGCATGTTGAGTTTAATGTATGTGTATGTGATAAATCCTAATTTCATTTATTAATCATTGCATTTCGATTGAAAAATAAATTTTAGTGAGTGTGTGTGAATGGTGAAATCCTAGATTCAAGGATTTGGGAGAATTATGAAACTAATATGTTTTTTTATATTTTGGACGTAGATTTAAGATTAAAGCTAGTGTTATGCATGAATATGTGATGAACAACCAAGAACATATAAAGATCGCATATGAACATTTAAGAATATTAAGAACATATTCAAAGAATTTAAATAACCATTAGTATGCTTTAATCATAAATTCTCATCATAGCAGTATAAAAAACAAGTTAGAGTGCTTGCACATTGATCGACATGTTGTCAGAATTGCTCATTGCGTTGTTGTAAAGTTTGGACAAAGTTTACTCCCACCTAATTAGATTTCATCCCTCCTCCAGAGCTGGAAAGACTCTGGTTGATGTTAATAGTTTTAAAGTCAGCTTGTGTCAAATTGCTTTTATCCTTGTGTTTGTTTTTCATTGTTCTCTTTTGAAAAAAATAATAAAAGGAAAAAAAATTCGTTCCTATTTCTTTTTAGAAGATTTCTCCTAAAAATGTATGACATTATGATTCTCGTGGAATGAAAATTGCTATTTTTAATTCAAAACATATAGCTTAATGAGGTGATACTTAAACAAGTGGTTTCTTTGCAAATTGGCTTCCATTGGGATATAGGGAGTTAGTGACTTAGTGCATATTAGAATTTTTAGGGTTTTAGGCGGTCACAAAATTAATCAAATTTTAAATAAATAATTACTTATTTAATTATGCTTTTGATTAAAATGATTAACATATCAAACAAGCACAGATCACATAGATAACAAAAATGATGACCTAGCTGGAAAATCAATAAAACTATATGTTTTGCAATAAAATAAAAAAAAAACCTAGGGAGGATTTAATTTAAACAATCCTCAAGGTAATATATCCATTAATATAATTGATGTTTGTACAATAGGCTTTGAATCCACGGGCTGTTCTATTCATGACTGTTGCACGTGATCTCTCCTATTTGTGACTCTGAGATCTCCACTCAAAGATTTGATCAACAACCGTAGTTAACTAACTGCAACAACTTTGCTTTATAACCGGATCTAATGTTTGCATGTAGTGATCTAGTTATAGCTTCAAAATGGTTTGGAAAAACTCTAAATCTGTGTACATTGTACTAAACATTAACCTATTGTATCTTCAAAAATGTGCTCTAGGGTTTGTATTTATATGTACTTAAGATCCATTAAAATCCTAAATCAAACGGCTAATAAAAGAAGTTGAGAATCAATTCTACTCGAGTCTCAATCGATTGAGACATGCAATTTGACTGGTCGAAGTAAGTGGATTTCAACCTGTTGAGTTGCAATCGAATTGCAATATTCCAGTTGTCTCTTTTTTGCAATCTTGAGTCTTCATCTATTCTGAACTTGATTTGTCTTATTCCAGGGATTAATCCAACACTAATCAACTAGACGAACTAAGTTATAAAATGTTACACACTTACATTTGTTTATGATTGCCAATCTAAAAATATAGACTACAAAAATTATGGTTAAATGATATCATGTTAAATTACTAAATGTCTCCAAAACTTAAACTATTAAGAAATGATAAAAATTTATTTATTTAATCATAATTCTAACACCTAGCAATGGGAACAAAAACTAGCTTACATACAGTAATGATTTGGATCATGCAGTGCGTTTCTTGGCTCATGTTCTTCAAATTTATTAGAAATATGGTTTGACCTAGTCAATAATGTCCAAAATTTTTTGTTTTGGAAAATTTCTATTTTTGTTCCTTAAAGTTTCATAAATTTCAATTAAATCGAAAAAATTTAAAAAGTGTGGAAAGCTTTACATGTTCGACCAAAAAAATAAAATAAAAATTTAACATTGAACATGAAAATTTTACATGTTGGCTGTTGCTAGCTTTGTTAGTTGATGCATGTAGACTTGATTTGCATGCTACTGTCCACGTTTCATTTCCAAAAACTATCTTATGCATTTGTCCTGAAGAGAGGCAACTTTTTAATTATTTTTGGTTTGGTCTCATTGTTGCAACTTGCAAATTGGTCGTATGAACCCCATATTTGGATTTTATAGCATTGGCCATTGGCAGACTGCCACCTACACCTGCACCATCAGTGGGCCAAATTAAATTGCATAGGCTCATTATTGCACGTCAATTGGGCCTACTTGGAAGCTAGGTTGTCGTGGGTCTATTTCACTATTACTCGCTGATCCAGGTCAGTATAGAGATAAGGCCATAATAACTAATAAGGCCCGTAACTGTCAATAAGCTGTACTGTAGGTGGACGCAATCAGAGTTGTTTTTATAGTTCTTTTTGAAATGTCATACGCAGATAAATAAATTAAAAAATTAAAAGAAAAAAAAAATTTGTCAACAAATGCACATTAACATTTCTTTCTTACCAAACTAAGGGCCCGTTTGGATTGAGGGGGGAGGAAGAGAAAGTGGAGGAAAGTAGAGTAGAGTTGACTAAAAATAGGTTAATTTTAGGCCAATTCTACTCTATTGTACTTTACTCTTCTTCCTTCATTCTTAATCCAAACAGACTATAAAGTATATTTAAAAAGTTTCATTTTGATCCTTGATATTTAAGTACATTTTCAAATTGATTTTCTTGATCATCTCTATTAAGTGTCAAGTGAGTACCTAGTCATACAACACATCATCCAAATACTAAGAGGAAAAGAAACAATGCCATGTTAAGAGAGGGAAAAAAAAAAAAAAAAAAAAAGACTTGGTCAACAAGATTGATTTTCAAATCACAAGAACATACTCCATCTCATATGCCCAATATAATGCAACATTTACAATTCAATGTCATAACAACAACACTTTATTTTTTAACATATCACATTAGAATTTATATTTTTTCTATAAATTTCATTAATGAGACTGACTATGAGAATGATGTGAGTTGGAAGGAGTATTACTCCTAAATTATTGGATATATACATGTGAATACTGGCCAAGAATTTAGTTTGAGGTAAGGAGTAAAATTAAAAGACAAATTTATAAAAAAAATTGTTCCTCAAAATGTTAGTTAATGTAAGTAAAAAAAAGAAATTAATTAAAAGATTAAATAAAATTTTAATTGTGATACAAATTTAAAATAAATATAAAATGTATTTATGTTAATTGTATAACATAAATATACAAATTAACATAAATTTGTTGGAACGTTTTTCTTATATTTAAATATCGCTTAAATAATACTCACTTAATCGATTTCTTATATATATTTTTAATCTATTCCTTTTGTATTTTGTGATATAAAGTTGTTGATTATTATTTTTATTCAAATTCGGCAAATATTTCTTTTTCCATGTAAAATATGATTAATCCAATATCTCTTTCATTTATGATTAAAATATATTAAACAAAGAGATAAGTGAATAAAGTAGAGCTTAATTTGAGGGCATAAAGTAACTAGAAAAAATGTTTCACTTATTAGTGAACCAAGAACCAGCAGAAAACTACCAAAAAAAAAAAAAAAAACCATTTAAGCAAAAGTTAAAGAGTTTTGTATGTCAACCGACATATTTTATGTTTCTAGGGGGAATGTTTACATATGAAATCTTCCCCTCCCAATAAAAAAATTGCCCCAAAAAAAAAAAAAAAAAGAAGATATTTAGGGACTAGGGTGGGGTACCGGGTCCATCACTCCATGTGACAAACGTCCAAACAACTTGACCGGCAAATAAATCATGAAAGAGTGATCCACCGTACAATACATTAGTACAAAGACAAACGTTTTAAATCAAACATAAGACAATCGTTAAAGTAAACATTGTAAGGAGTCAGCTCTGAATTCTTGTAAAGCCATGATATCACGCTGTTTTAAGACGACCATTTTCATTTTCACGTGTGAATGACAAATTTCATTGAACAACAATATTGGATTGAATGAGTTCAACTACTTTTCCACAATACATATGCAATAAATTTGGAAGATTCAATGCAAAGCAACGTACGGCTGGTACGATGGATAAAGTGTAAATGTCAAAGCCTGAAGCAGGAGCAATTGATTTATAGCCTCTTCCATGTTCTTCTTTAGCTGCTCGACAACCAGTGCAAAAGACTCATTGATTTACTTGATACATCTTTTCCATATATCTTCACTAACACAATATCTCATTCTATTTCTCCACGGTAGATGGGTGGGGTATATGGAAACAAATGGTCTCTGGATTCAATGATGCGGCTAACTTTTGCATCGGTGTTTGCCTTGTGGGCATTTACTGTAAGTTCAGCTAAGTTGGTTTCAGAGAAGGAGTTTGGTAATTATAAACATGGTAGAAGGAAACTAGACGACATAGGAGGTAAGTCACTTCTTCCACTGATTGAAGTAGCCAGATATTTGATTTTGAGACATGGGGTCTGCCTATAGTAGTGTCTTTCTTCTAACTGAATAGCACTGTTGCATTTCTGTTGAAACCAAAAAATTTAATCATAGCCCTTAAAATTTTATAGCTAGCAGATTATATACTTGTACCTACTTTGAGTTCCAAACTTTGCCATAGTTGATATATTTGATCTACTTAACATACACACGCATGCGCACGCACACACAAAGTTATTCTAAAATTTTTGCTGGCTTATAGGTTCCATAAGCATTGATTGTGGGATTCTGGATGATTTTAAATACACTGATGACAAAACTGAGATAGAATACATTTCCGACAAAGATTTCATCGGCTCTGGAGAGAATAAGAACATATCTTCTAAGTTCAATCATGAAGCCCTTCAAAAATGTCTATGGAATGTGAGAAGTTTTCCTCAGGGAAGCAGGAGTTGCTACACCATAAGACCTCATGAAGGCAAAGATACTACCTACTTCATCAGAGCCACCTTCATGTATGGGAATTATGATGAGCAGGACAAGTTGCCAGAATTTGATCTATATAATGGAATAAATATTTGGGACAAAGTAAAGTTTGACAATGAATCTCATATTGTCATCAAGGAGATTATACATTTCTCTTTGATGGATCACATAAATGTTTGTCTCTTAAATACTGGCACAGGAACTCCCTTCATATCAGCACTAGAACTGAGGCATTTTCATAATTCAAGTTATAGAATCCCACCTACAAAATCCTTGGTTCTGTACAGGCGTTTCGATGTTGGTTCAACAACTGGTCAAATAATCCGGTGAGTTATTTCTTGTGGTTATTCAGATTAGTTTTCTATTGTCTCAAGCTACCCCTATCAATAGGCCAGACATTGATGATAAATTCAAGTCTACTCTAATTATCTAAATAAAATTACTATTTTCATAGAGCAGTGTTTCATTTGAAATAAGAACTATACCAAGGCAAGAAATGTAGGATATAATAGGAGACTATTCCACAGGGCTTTTATAAATGTTGAAGAATTTATTTGACTCATAAACCATTTTGACAAGTGGATCTATCATAGTGATTAAGCCAGGATGGATAAGATATAGGATAATTTGGTACCATTACTTGAAATCTTGAAGTACTTTTGATTAATTTAGACTCTTATTCATAGTATATTCTGTCCATCCAATTTGGATGCTCCGGTTTGGGGCGAGTTCCAAGTATTTGTTTGCAAGGATGATTAGATAATATGTTCTTTTACAGTAACTTCTTTCACTAGTACATGATTTTTTTTTTAATGCCTCAGGTACAAAGATGATGCTTATGATCGAATGTGGTTTCCTTATAACTTTCCTCAATCAATACCATTTGATACCTCCTCTGCTGTTGATAGTGTGAATCATTCTGAATATAAACTGCCATCAATGGTCATGGACACGGCAGTCAGACCAATGAATAATGACTCCCTTGATTTTGAAGTGGATACTAATGATCCCACTTTAGAATTTTACATATACCTGAACTTTGCCGAACTTGAAATCATCCAAGAGAACGAACAAAGAGAATTCAACATTAATCTAAATGGTAACTCCTGGAAGGAATCTGTTGTTCCTCTCTACCTGTCCTCAACTACTATAAGTAGTAGCACGCCAGTGAGGGGACCTAAGCTCAAGTTTTCTAATTATACGCCAGTGAGGTTTACGTATTTAAAGATTTCTTACAGGCACCAACAGACCAAGAAGTTGGTATGTTGTTCTTACACCAAATTTGTTGTCAATCAACTGAGATGCAACTTTACTAGGTCTCCTCTTTTTGTCGTTCTTATATTTTTATTGGAATGAGATAAAATTTTGATTCAGTTTGAGAATAATGTTGGTGTATATTAGTTAATGCCATCATGGACATTAAAGTGAGCAATGGGGTAACTAAAATCTGGCAGGGAGATCCATGTCTGCCATGACCTGCGTCTCCTTGTGAGTGTCTGTTAAACCCAATTAATAAGTCATCTAGATATCTAATGATATACATTACTAGCCTAATTGAGCCTTTTAAATTTAATTGCAGGAATCTAGGCTCAAGTGGATTGACAGGAAAGATATCTCCTTCAATGGCTAGGTTTAAATCATTAGAGTACCAGTGAGTATTATTCAATAGCAACTTTCAATCTTTACACAAATGATGGCATTTGCCATTTGAGCATTTTTGACACAATTAGCAAACTATTTTGTCAACCCAATGTCACTCCATGAGAATCAATACTTCTCAATCATTCATAGATATAAAGTTTTATAAAGCATTTCTTAACTTAATGTTCAAAATATCTAATCAAACAAATCCAATGCATCATTTCTCAGGGACTTATCAAACAATAGCTTAACAGGACCACTACCAGAATTTTTGTCACAAATGCCAAACTTAACAACCCTGTAAGTGGTTTTGCCCCTGATATTAATGCCCATACTTAAAATTTGAAATAAACCATCTAACTCAAACAATTCTTTGCAGGAATTTGTCAGGAAACAAACTCTCTGGTTCAGTTCCTTCTGCTCTCCTAGAAAGATCAAATAATGGTTTTCTGTCATTGAGGTTTGTTTTTACTCAAAAATCATGAATTAATATGATTGGTGATTTGGTAATGTGCATAATATTCAATGTTTTTCATTACCCCTTTTGTTTATTTAATTTTGTTAAAGATTTAACTTCTATCTTTTATAATTTCATAGTGTGGATGGAAATCCAGACCTTTGTGTGATGGCTCCATGCAAAAAGAAGAAAAAGAATTTTGTTGTCCCGTTAATTGCAGCCACTGTCTCAGCTCTAGTTGTCTTAACTATGCTAGTTGTTTGTTGGCGCTGCAAAAGAAAACAAGGTATACGTGGTACAAAGTTTCTTTATGGTGATCTAAACCACTTAATAATAAACACTATCAATACAGAAATCATTTCAATATTATTTCTGAGATACTATCACATTTAGAATAATAAAAATGAAATTTTCTTAAAAATCCCTTGGATTACTTGAGCATACCATAATTGGAGATTATGATGGTCTTATTAGCTACAAAGCAACTTCCAAGAACTCACCAAGGAGGCAGGCCACTGAAATCAGACAATCGACAATTCACATACTCTGAGGTTGTAAGTATAATCAACAACTTTCAGAAAATTGTTGGGAAAGGGGGATTTGGAACAGTATACCATGGATGCTGATAGGCCACAAATTGAATGACCCCTTGTGATAAAATTAATTAATTAATTAGCCAAGTTATTAATTAATCAATTTAACATGCAAATACGTGGAAGTACAAACAAATCACCAAATATTAAATATGCAGCGGAAAAATAATTGACACGGTGATTTGTTTACGAATGGGGAAAACCCTAACGGCAAAAACCCCACCAGGTGATTTTCAGGTCACCACTCCCAAAACTCCACTATTATCAAATCAAGCGGTTACAAGTAAAGGAATCTCAAGTACCTTACCAACCTACAGTTGAACCCTTACCCCAATACCCAATTGGACTTGATCTGTAGTGACAATTTCCACCTTTGATGCACGGCTCCCAAGTACGTGACTAACTAATGCGCGGATCCCTGTACGCGACTTCAAACACCAACTTAGAAGAAGAGGTTGGCTGCAAAGTTCTTCAGTTCATCATACACAATGAAGATCAGGAAGATGCTTGGTTACAAAACCCTATGGTGCACATACACAGCAACTTCTAGAGAGAAGATGAACTAGGTTAAGAATTTCTTCTTTTGATCACAATTTGCCTGAACAAGGATTGCTCAATGCTTTTGCAACTTGTGTACCACTTGACGGCTCTTAAAACAATCATTTTATATGTTTAGGGTTAGAAGAAAAGAAGGCCCAAAAACACATTCACGGATCCCAAGAAAATCAGATTAGAAAATCTGAAATTATAAATCTTGACAGATAGCAGGTGTCGAGGTAGCTATCGAGCAGGTGTCGAGTTTTAATGAAATTGCACTTCAGCTTGCTTTTTCTTGGACAGACTTGATGACTTCAACACTTGATCTTGAAACCTTGTTTCTTGAAGTATTAAAAACACCTAGAACTACCCAATTACAAGTAGAGTGCGTTTTGTCAAAAGGATTAGTCAATTTACATAAACAAGTGACATATGTTCTTAACAAGTGAACACACATATGTCCTAACAATCTCCCCCTTTGGCAATCCGTGACAAAACCACAACAAACAAATGAACATATGAGAGAAGTCATAAATCACTCAACTCATATTCACTTGTTGAATACAATAAAATCTATCCTAACACAAACTCTTGAAAAACTTTGCAAGAAGAGAGTTTATGGCAAGTAGACTTTGACGACCTATATTTCTGAAACACTTTAAACAAAACTCATCAAGGCATCTTGTGTGAAACAAAAATAAATAGATTGCATACAAGTATAAAGAACATGTGTATAAAGATAGAGAAGAACCAACACATGAAGAGAGAGGTGAAAGAAACATACATCCACATATAAAGAGAATAAGTACAATATATGTAAAACTGGTCAAAAGACCTCATATACAAGATCAATGTATCTATAAAGAATAGAAAAGAAAAGATACATCAAAGTCTCACTACATCCCTCAAAATATCAACACTCCCCCTATCAACATGTCCCTATACTAACTCTCTCCCTAAGATGACTACTCTCATAAACCCAAAACTACTCCCCCTTTTTGTCACGAGTGACAAAAGGTAAAGTGTCATGTAGACATCTCATCAATAGAGCTAGCATCCCCATCATCATCATCATCATCCTCATCATCCTCAGAATCTGAAGCTGCTGGAGTATGTGGTGAAGGAGTAGCCTCTAGAGCAAAACCACCCATGGTCGCCTGCCGTCGTGTAATACGACCAACACGAACATTCACCTGATACAGCTTAGTAGAGAGTGTATCAAGGCGAGTGTCCATGCGCTGCAACTACGCCATAATATCTCCAAGAGATACATCGCCCGTAGAGGAAGAAAAAGCAGATGTAGAAGGAGCGGATCTGGATGGAGCTGATCTAGATGGTGCTGAACGGGAGGGAGGAGTGGCATCCGTCTGTCGTGACCTAAACTGAGCCTCACTACATTTTACTGTAGCGGCATCTATGGCACATATATGAGTGAAGTGGTCGGACACAGGAAAGGGAATAGAAAAATGGCGTAAGATTCTCGTGATAGCGGAAGGAAAGATTAGCTTATCACGGGACGCCGAATCTAGATGGACATCTATAATAGACAAGATGAAGTGAGAAGGAAAATCTATAGTAAGATGCTCTAAAAGTGACAACAAAAATCGAGCACAAGGCTCTGTGATAGAGTTGTAGTGAGAGAGTGGATGGAGTATAAACATCATCACCATGTTAAGAAATCTAGGACCTTTAGTAAAAGGCCTACATGATGTGAACTGATGCTCACCCCAATCAGCAGGACACTGACAAAAGGCAGAGATGAGCTCATCTTTGGACACAGTCCTCAGACGCTCACAAGAAGGGTAATCATGAAAATCTATCCTACGTACCCTAAGTACATCCGCAACCAGCTGCGGTGTAACAGGAATGCGCGTACCTCGAACGCGAGTGAAAAAGAGAGGTACTGAACGGTCAATCTCGTGCATGTTGGAGTAAAACTCCTGAATCAGCACGAGAGTGCAAGTGACCGGGATATCACACAGTGACCCCCATCCCCTACTGTGAATGACAGAGGGAAGGTCAGTGTCGGCGAAGTCCGCCAGAATGACTTGGCGTTCCGAATGAACACCCCGTCGAGAAAAGTTCTCTGAAAATGCCTTGTGGGCATCTCCATCACAGAATCGAAGGTTAAGAGGAGCAAAGTCAGAAGAGAAGGAAGCTCCAAAACGCAGAGGGTTCCGAGCGGGAGTGGATTTACGTTTGGGTGCCATAGACACTACTAACGTACAAGAATGAGAAAGAGATAGAGAGGGAGACAATCAGAAAAGTCCCAACACAGTTCAAATATATCAAATATGTTGAACAAGAAGTACGTATGCATGGGAATGCATGAGCATGTGACATGCAAAGGAAAAAACATCATGGGCTCAGCCCAATCCAATCCTAGCAACACACAAACATAAAGCACACATCTAAATGCATGTAAATATCATTATAATGCAAATGAAATGCAATGTATGACATTTTGAAAACATTTAAGTGCAAACCCAACCCAAAATTTGAAAAAAAACTCATCAATTTTGAAAAACCCCAAAAATTTCAAAAAAATCCTAAAACCTAGGTTTCAAAACATGAAATGCATGAAAAAAGAAGGGAAAAGTGATCTTACCAAGAGATTGAAGCAAGGAATGAGCAAGATCCAACTGGGGTTGAAGATTTGAGTGAGAAAATCAAGATTGGGAGATGAAAAGCCACGGACAGATCGAGAGAGATCGAGAGAAATGAGTGAAAATCGCGATCTGCCCTTAAATAGGCACCTTAGTAATTCTCGATAGCTGAGGTGTCGAGAGGTATCGAGGAATCTGTCGAGGAAGGTATCGAGGAAAATGCCTTCGACAGATGCAGGTATCGAGAGGTATCGAGGTGCAAGGCCAAATTCAGATTCAAGAAGCTCGATCGATCGACAAGGTGTCGAGAAGCTATCGAGAAGACAGAGACTTTTTCGATCGATCCATCAGGTTTCGAGACAGGTGTCGAGATTGCGATTAGAAAAAGGCTTAGAAGCTCGACAGATGACCAGGTGTCGAGGAGGTGTCGAGCCATCAGTGAAAAGCAGTTTTTCGAGAAGTGAAAAACACAGACATGAATGCAATCCAACATACACCTCAACCAAAGATCCTCTCAACATAAAAAGCTCTCAAAATCATCTCTCAACAAGAAATTTTAAGCACATAAATCCTCAGAAACACACACACACACACACACACTAAACAAGTCTAACCAATTTTATATTTGAAAAATAAGTTAAGATAGTTTAGTGAGCATACATTAGCATATGTAAACACTTGTGATAGCCAAATCACATTATACCTGCACATGTATCAAGAGTAGCAAAGAATATTGCGTGTTGTGTGTGAAAAACATCTCAAGATTGCATATGTGTATACATGTTATGATGATCTGAGATATGAGTAAATAACTTTTAACTCACACACAATCATAACTGTTTGATGGGGACTATCACCTTCAAGGTACATCCTATGACTCTCACGTCTCCTAGAAAACACACTTGCAATCATATTTAAAGCATTTTTAATCTTTTAGCTTTATTTTTTCTTTGCATATTTTCTTTTAAGCATATCATGCATGGGCATAAAAAGAGAGAAAAGAAATACCCAACATGTTAAGCATAGACATTGCACTTTTGCTATGCCGAAGCGTACGGATGTCTTTGACACTGCACTTTTGCTATGCCGAAGCATACAGGTGTCTATGACACTGCACTTTTGCTATGCCGAAGCATACAGGTGTCATACAATGATTGGCGGGCAACAGTGGTGAGATGGTCATTTATACCTTTCTCTTAAGATTTTCTAGTCCTACCCGTCAAAAAGAGTGATATGAGTGTTAAGTTTAAGAGATAACTTAATCTTACTCATCACAAACAAGAGCCACAAAGCTCACTTGTTTAGTTGTGCATAGAGATGCTCATCTAAGTTACAAGAGATACAAAGTTTAGAAAACTTTGTTTCATTGGCCATCCAAGGTACACAAATACCAAAGTACACATAACATACACACTGTTTTTGTATTTTTCAATTTTTCAAAATTTTTTTTATTTTTATATCAAAAACAAAATAAGCAAAATTGAAAATAAACAAACAAAAACATGTTATCAAAGCAAAGCAAAAACTAGACTGACTCAGCAGAAAAGAAAAACACACAAGCAATGCAACAAACAAGAAAAACAAGAAGGGAGAAGAAAGTGATGAAATCACTTAGAGTCTTTTTCTTCCACACCTTGGAAGAACCTTTCCTTTGATTGAATCCTTGAATAGGCGGTGAGGGGGAAGAATTTAAACCGTTCAAGTTTGAAAGGAACATGAGGGCTTTCAGAAGATCTCCAAGAGGAGCAAGAGAGAATTGAAGCTGATTTTGGCTTCCAGATGCTATCATGCCATTGCTCTGTTGAGTGACTAACCACTTATAGCAATTTGGTCGAGTATGACCGGCAGCTTCACAATAATGACAGAGATGCTGCTTCTTCTGTTTAGGCTTTTGAGAGTTAGCCTTCTTAGCCCTAGGGTTTTTGGCATCTTTCTTATCTAGCTTAGGGGGTGCTCCTAAGATAGATTTTCTCTTGTCTAAGTTCTCACTAGCTAATTTAGTTTTAACATCAATGTTCTCAATTTCAGTGTTATTAGCAGGAGGAACAAAAACAGTATTGCTAGTAGAAGCAGTATTAGAGAAAGAAATACCATACCCCAAACCAGTTCGATCCGAAGCAGATTTCTGGTTGCTAAGCATCTCATCAAGCTTTGCACTTGAGGTCCTCTCCAATTGAGCTCTGACTTGAAACAGCTCCGCTTCAAGCTTCTTGGTCTTCTCAGCCAAAAAGTTGTTCTCAAATCTCAGTACTCTAATAGCTTGATTCACCTCATCAAACTTCGTGGATAACTCTTCACGATCGAGTTCCACATCACTGAGCTTCTTGGTGGCCAGCCTATATAATTTCTCATGCTTTTCAGAGAGCTTGTAAAGCTTCTCATAGGCTGAATGGATATCATCTTGATCATCCATCTTCTCAAATTTGGACTCCACCAATTCTTCTTCTTCATCCACTTCTTCAACAATCCCTTCAGTAGGATTGACTGTGGCAATGAAGGCATTTAAGATTCCGTCATCCTCATTGTCGGAATCATCTTCAGGCTCAGTGTCACTTAGGGTTAGGGCCTTACTTTTCCCAATGCTTTTCAGATATGTAGGACACTCATGTTTCATGTGTTCGAACCCATGACACCCAAAGCACTTTGGTCCTGCGGGAACAGTATACTGACCACCCTACTTAGCATCCTTTTTTCCTTTGTCTTGGCTTTTAAACTGAGAAGAACTGAACTGCCTGCGATCCTTGTCGAAGCTCCTTCCATTGGCATTCTTCATAAACTTTTTGAACTGCCGAGTAATGTAGGACTTCATCTTGGAATCTTCATCATCAGAAGACTCACCTGTATCACTGCTCTTCGCCTTCAAGGCCATGCTTTTGCCTTTATTAGACTTGCCAATCCTAGATAACCCTATCTCATAGGTCTGCAAGTTTCCAACCAGCTCAGTCAAAGGAATCTTGTCTATATCCTTTAATTCCTCAATTGCCGTAATCTTGGCATGAAATCTCTCAGGTAGAGATCTGAGCACCTTCCTTACAATCTTGGGTTCAGGGATAGTTTCCCCAAGATTGAAAGCTGAGTTTACTATGTCCTTGAGCTTGGCATAGAATTCATCAAACGACTCATCCTTCTCCATCTTAATTTCTTCAAAGCTTGTAGTGAGCCTCTGAAGTTTTGAATCTTTGACAGCCTTTGTTCCTTCATAGGTTGTCTGGAGGATGGTCCAAGCCTCCTTAACAGTTTCAGTTGAGGATATCTTCTTGAACTCCTCATTGGTGACTGCGCTAAATAGGGCATTTAGCGCTCTGCTGTTGAAGTTAGCTGCCTTGATCTTAGCATCATCCCAATCAGCCGGTTCTTCTTTTGGCTTAGTCTAGCCAATCTCTACAGCTTGCCACACCTTCTCATCTAAAGACTGCAAGAAAGCTCTCATGCATACCTTTCAGTATGCATAGTTAGTGCCATCAAATAAAGGAGGTATGATTAAAAATTGTCCTCTATCCATGACAAACAGGGGTCAATGGATCAACACAGCAAAGATTAAACCTAATCAGAGTGTGCCTGCTCTGATACCACTTGATAGGCCACAAACTGAATGACCCCTTGTGATAAAATTAATTAATTAATTAGCCAATTTATTAATTAATCAATTTAACATGCAAATACGTGGAAGCACAAACAAATCACCAAATATTAAATATGCAGCGAAAAAATAATTGACACGGTGATTTGTTTACGAATGGGGAAAACCCTAACGGCAAAAACCCCACCAGGTGATTTTCAGGTCACCACTCCCGAAACTCCACTATTATCAAATCAAGCGGTTACAAGTAAAGGAATCCCAAGTACCTTACCAACCTACAGTTGAACCCTTACCCTAATACCCAATTGGACTTGATCTGTAGTGACAATTTCCATCTTTGATGCACGGCTCCCAAGTACGTGACTAACCAATGCGCGGATCCCAGTACGCGACTTTAAACACCAACTTAGAAGAAGAGGTTGGCTGCAAAGTTCTTCAGTTCATCATACACAATGAAGATCAGGAAGATGCTTGGTTACAAAACCCTATGGTGCACATACACAGCAACTTCTAGAGAGAAGATGAACTAGGTTAAGAATTTCGTCTTTTGATCACAATTTGCCTGAACAAGGATTGCTCAATGCTTTTGCAACTTGTGTACCACTTGACGGCTCTTAAAACAATCATTTTATATGTTTAGGGTTAGAAGAAAAGAAGGCCCAAAAACACATTCACGGATCCCAAGAAAATCAGATCAGAAAATCTGAAATTATAAATCTCGACAGATAGTAGATGTCGAGGTAGCTATCGAGCAGGTGTCGAGCTTTAATGAAATTGCACTTCAGCTTGCTTTTTCTTGGACAGACTTGATGACTTCAACACTTGATCTTGAAACCTTGTTTCTTGAAGTATTAAAAACATCTAAAACTACCCAATTACAAGTAGAATACATTTTGTCAAAAGGATTAGCCAATTTACATAAACAAGTGACATATGTTCTTAACAAGTGAACACGCATATGTCCTAACAGATGCCTAAGTGATGGCATGCAAGTTGCAGTCAAAATGCTCTCTCTATCATCAACTGATGGCTCAACGCAATTTCTCACAGAGGTATGCTATTCTACACCCAAGAACTTTAATTGTTACCAAAATATGTTCAATTAAAGTATTTATGTATCTATGATTGAGTGCCATTTTGAATTGCAGGCTCAGATCTTGATGCGGGTTCATCATAGAAACTTAACTTCCTTTGTTGGATACTGCAATGAGGGTACAAATTTTGGGGTCATCTATGAGTACATGGCGTACAGGAACTTAGCAGAGCATCTATCAGGTACTAATCGATTTACTTATTGATCGACATTCCATTGGTAAAAAATAACTTAAAAATAATGGACTTCTGGTTTGTTATGTTATGGCTGCAGATAAAACAAGAGATGCTTTGAGTTGGAAAGAGAGACTTCAGATTGCAATTGATTTCATACGTTGTAACTAAGATGTGCCAAACTTATATGTGTAGGCCTAGAGTACTTGCATCATGGTTGCAGACCACCTATAATTCACAGAGATGTGAAGACAGCCAACATTTTAGTGAATGAAAACTGCAGGCCAAGATAGCTGATTTTGGTTTCTCAAAATTCTTCCCAACTGAAGGACAAAGTCATTTATCCACTGCTATTGTTGGTACGATGGGTTACCTTGATCCAGAGTAAGTCTTTGTGGTTCAGTATACTTCCATTCAATTCATTTTTGGTTTGAGTTTTCTTCAACACATTCTGACTGACAATAGAGTATATTACTTTTATAGTTTAGACCATAGACTATAGACTATAGTTTTTATGATAATATTAATGGCCTTAAGAGCTGTTCTTCTATGCAGATAATACACTTCCAACAGGTTAACTGAGAGAAGTGATGTGTACAGCTTTGGAATTGTACTTTTGGAACTAATCACAGGCAAGAGAGCAATAATAAAAAGCTATAACAAGGATAACACTAATATTGTTGATTGGGTTAGCCCCCTTCTTGCTAGAGGGGATATAAGAAATATCATTGATCCGAGAATGCCTGGAAATTTAGACACCAATTCGGTTTGGAAGGCAATAGAGACAGCAATAGCATGTGTGCCATTAATTTCCATCCAAAGGCCAAGCATGAGCCATGTAGTGATTGAATTAAAGGAGTGCTTGGAGATAGAAAAGGCTTATGAACAAGATCGTGGTCCAATGATGAAATCATTTAACTACACATTTGATGTGAATCCCTTGGGCCTCGAGGTGGACATGGTTCCCCAAGCAAGGTAGTACGTACTAGGTAGCCAATGGCTAGCTTTTGAGTGTAATAAAAACGATCCAATTTGTTTTGTTTTTTTTTTTTTTAAGGGACAACGATCCAATTTGTTAATCGTAAATAATGATCGTTTATTTTTCATTTGACAAACAAAACAATAAGTTATGAAAACCTATAGATCTTGGTATAAACTGTAAAGTTGTGATTTACCACTATGTTATTATTGGCTTTAATTCCGTGTCAAATTTGATTGTATTTGTTCAATCATTTCCTAATATTTTGTGAGATTTTATTGTAATGAGTTTAGTTAAGTTGGTGAAAATTGCTCAAGAAGTTGATCTCGCGAGTGGTGCAACCCGCGAAAGTCATATGAGAAGCACATGTTGGAAGCTGAAGAGTCAAGTGCTAGGTTGTATTTCGCGAGTCACTTCGCAACTTGGCTGAGTCGCAAGTAACCCGTGAAACTCTCTGCCTGAATGATTTTAAGTGTGACTTTTATATTCTTCACATATAATATATATACCCTTATTATCCACAAAATTTTAAGGAGGATATTCAGAAGAAAACCCTAGAGAGCTTTTTACAACACATCCACCTTGTTAGAGAGAGCTACTTATCCTTAAGTGAGAAATCCTTGTAGTTTCTTCTCCTTCCCTCTCCCATTGTTATACCTTGAGAGGAGATTTGTACCTAAACACAACTCACACCCATTCAGAGTGTAGAGAGTGTTTTTGAACTTGGGTAGCATTGGGAATTTGCCAAAAGAAGTTGGTGAAGTTTGGCAGATGCAATCGGGCGGTATTGCGGGATTCAGATAACTAGTGAGACAAAACTCCAAGAAGTTCATTGGTAACTGGAGTTTGGAAGGACTCAAGTACTTTGGGTAGATTAGGCTTGAAGGGTCTTTTTGGTATCCTTATACTTCAACTTATTCACTAGTGGATCATTTCGATTTAGAGGGTCGTGGAGAGGTTTTTTGCCGAGTTTTTTAGTTTCCTTTTCAATAAAACGTCTCGGTATTATCTTGTGTTTGTATTTTTCTTCCCTTACTTTTTAAACTTTATATTTGTTATTGCTTGCTTGTGGTTATGGCTTAGAGAGTAGTTCTGACTATTGCGTATTATTTACTCTTGTTCAACACTTAGATAAGTTAAAGTAAAAATAATTAAGCCGGGTATTTAAAATTAAGGGTCTAAACAAGGTATAGTGTTTTATACTATTTGAGATTTCATAAACAAAACAACTTATGAAATCCATAGGTCTTTGTATTTATTATTATTATTTTTTGAAAAGTCATAGGTCTTTTTTCATCTTTGTACTTGTTGGCTAAGGTTAGTTGGTAAACATATTAAGAGGATTGAAAATTTTAAATCAAGACCAAGAAAGAGAAGGCTTTTACACAGAGAGAGCTAATTAACTTCTGGCTGTCAAATTCGCCGGGGGGGGGTGGGGTTGGTTGGTTTACAAGTATCACTTTCCAACTTTAAGGTGGGTATCAGTATCACTTTCCAACTTTAAGGTGGGTATCAATTTGGTCCTTAAAGAAGGCTTATGCGCTTTAGTTTCATAACAAATTAAACATATAACTCTGATATATATAAACCTTTTTTTTTTTTTTTTTTGAGTAGGTGATATATTTATAAACTTATAACTAGTATATCTAATCTAATCTAATTTAATACTCTATATATATATATATATATATATATCTGTATATATTAAGAGGATTTAGAAAGTTAGTTATTACTTTTTTTCCTGTCAAAAATACCCTTAAATTAATTAACTAACAATTTAAAAATGGGGTTAAAATAGTAAATTGGAAAAAGAAAGTTAGTTATTACTTTTTGTATTGTAAAAAATACCCCTACCTAAAATTTAAAAATGGGGTTAAAATAGTAAATTGTCAAAAATAATAAATTCCTACTTCTACGTTGAAATACCTTCATGCTTCTAATAAACTCCTACTTTTATATTGATTTAAATTCCTACTTCTACTCTCTAACTCCCTACAAAATAGGATTACTCTTTTGTTAGTTTTAAAACTCCTCCAATCTACAAAACTCACCCCACGTATTTTTTTTTTTACTTCATCATGATGTATTTATTTCTTCTATCCTCCTTTTTTTTCAATTTTTTTTTTTTTAAATTTCATTACATCCTTAGTTTTTTTTTTTAATTAAAAAAATAAAAATCCCAAAAAATAGAAGAGCCTCTGAGAGGCTAGTATATATATAAAATATTATATATAAAAGTACAAGTCTTTCAATAGGTGTTGGCAGGTTAGAAAAAAAAAGGCCACTTATTTTCATCAGCGCGCGCTCAGAGGCTAGTATATATATAAAATATTATATATAAAAGTACAAGTCTTTCAGTATGTGTTGGCAGGTTAGAAAAACTAGCCTCATCACACGCACTTCGCGCGTGTGATGATGCTTTTTTTTTAGTGTTATAATTTTTTATTCATTCAAATTTAAGGTTTACATATTTTCTCATTAATATTATGTATTTAGAATTTATAAGTGGATAAAGTAATTTAAAAATTAATAAGAGAGTGACCCTATTTTTTAGGCAATTTTTTAGTGGAAGTTAGAGTTGTATTTTTACCGGATTGTCCTTTAGTTTTGTCTCTACTTAAACATAGGGGTGTATGAGCGTGTGATGATGCTTTTTTTTTTAGTGTTATAATTTTTTATTCATTCAAATTTAAGGTTTACATATTTTCTCATTAATATTATGTATTTAGAATTTATAAGTGGATAAAGTAATTTAAAAATTAATAAGAGAGTGACCCTATTTTTTAGGCAATTTTTTAGTGGAAGTTAGAGTTGTATTTTTACCGGATTGTCTTTTAGTTTTGTCTCTACTTAAACATAGGGGTGTGTGAGCGTGTGATGATGCTTTTTTTTTAGTGTTATAATTTTTTATTCATTCAAATTTAAGGTTTACATATTTTCTCATTAATATTATGTATTTAGAATTTATAAGTGGATAAAGTAATTTAAAAATTAATAAGAGAGTGACCCTATTTTTTAGGCAATTTTTTAGTGGAAGTTAGAGTTGTATTTTTACCGGATTGTCCTTTAGTTTTGTCTCTACTTAAACATAGGGGTGTATGGGCATTTTTGAACAAAAAAATGAGGATTCCAAACAGAGAAAGCCCCTTAAATAGTAGTACTAACATCATCACACGCACTTCGCGCGTGTGATGATGCTTTTTTTTTAGTGTTATAATTTTTTATTCATTCAAATTTAAGGTTTACATATTTTCTCATTAATATTATGTATTTAGAATTTATAAGTGGATAAAGTAATTTAAAAATTAATAAGAGAGTGACCCTATTTTTTAGTGGAAGTTAGAGTTGTATTTTTACCGGATTGTCCTTTAGTTTTGTCTCTACTTAAACATAGGGGTGTATGAGCGTGTGATGATGCTTTTTTTTTAGTGTTATAATTTTTTATTCATTCAAATTTAAGGTTTACATATTTTCTCATTAATATTATGTATTTAGAATTTATAAGTGGATAAAGTAATTTAAAAATTAATAAGAGAGTGACCCTATTTTTTAGGCAATTTTTTAGTGGAAGTTAGAGTTGTATTTTTACCGGATTGTCTTTTAGTTTTGTCTCTACTTAAACATAGGGGTGTATGAGCGTGTGATGATGCTTTTTTTTTAGTGTTATAATTTTTTATTCATTCAAATTTAAGGTTTACATATTTTCTCATTAATATTATGTATTTAGAATTTATAAGTGGATAAAGTAATTTAAAAATTAATAAGAGATTGACCCTATTTTTTAGGCAATTTTTTAGTGGAAGTTAGAGTTGTATTTTTACCGGATTGTCCTTTAGTTTTGTTTCTACTTAAACATAGGGGTGTATGAGCGTGTGATGATGCTTTTTTTTTAGTGTTATAATTTTTTATTCATTCAAATTTAAGGTTTACATATTTTCTCATTAATATTATGTTATAAGTGGATAAAGTAATTTAAAAATTAATAAGAGAGTGACCCTATTTTTTAGTGGAAGTTAGAGTTGTATTTTTACCGGATTGTCCTTTAGTTTTGTCTCTACTTAAACATAGGGGTGTATGAGCGTGTGATGATGCTTTTTTTTTAGTGTTATAATTTTTTATTCATTCAAATTTAAGGTTTACATGTTTTCTCATTAATATTATGTATTTAGAATTTATAAGTGGATAAAGTAATTTAAAAATTAATAAGAGAGTGACCCTATTTTTTAGGCAATTTTTTAGTGGAAGTTAGAGTTGTATTTTTACCGGATTGTCTTTTAGTTTTGTCTCTACTTAAACATAGGGGTGTATGAGCGTGTGATGATGCTTTTTTTTTAGTGTTATAATTTTTTATTCATTCAAATTTAAGGTTTACATATTTTCTCATTAATATTATGTATTTAGAATTTATAAGTGGATAAAGTAATTTAAAAATTAATAAGAGATTGACCCTATTTTTTAGGCAATTTTTTAGTGGAAGTTAGAGTTGTATTTTTACCGGATTGTCCTTTAGTTTTGTTTCTACTTAAACATAGGGGTGTATGAGCGTGTGATGATGCTTTTTTTTTAGTGTTATAATTTTTTATTCATTCAAATTTAAGGTTTACATATTTTCTCATTAATATTATGTTATAAGTGGATAAAGTAATTTAAAAATTAATAAGAGAGTGACCCTATTTTTTAGGCAATTTTTTAGTGGAAGTTAGAGTTGTATTTTTACCGGATTGTCCTTTAGTTTTGTCTCTACTTAAACATAGGGGTGTATGAGCGTGTGATGATGCTTTTTTTTTAGTGTTATAATTTTTTATTCATTTAAATTTAAGGTTTACATATTTTCTCATTAATATTATGTATTTAGAATTTATAAGTGGATAAAGTAATTTAAAAATTAATAAGAGAGTGACCCTATTTTTTAGGCAATTTTTTAGTGGAAGTTAGAGTTGTATTTTTACCGGATTGTCTTTTAGTTTTGTCTCTACTTAAACATAGGGGTGTATGAGCGTGTGATGATGCTTTTTTTTTAGTGTTATAATTTTTTATTCATTCAAATTTAAGGTTTACATATTTTCTCATTAATATTATGTATTTAGAATTTATAAGTGGATAAAGTAATTTAAAAATTAATAAGAGAGTGACCCTATTTTTTAGACAATTTTTTAGTGGAAGTTAGAGTTGTATTTTTACCGGATTGTCCTTTAGTTTTGTTTCTACTTAAACATAGGGGTGTATGAGCGTGTGATGATGCTTTTTTTTTAGTGTTATAATTTTTTATTCATTCAAATTTAAGGTTTACATATTTTCTCATTAATATTATGTTATAAGTGGATAAAGTAATTTAAAAATTAATAAGAGAGTGACCCTATTTTTTAGGCAATTTTTTAGTGGAAGTTAGAGTTGTATTTTTACCGGATTGTCCTTTAGTTTTGTCTCTACTTAAACATAGGGGTGTATGAGCGTGTGATGATGCTTTTTTTTTAGTGTTATAATTTTTTATTCATTTAAATTTAAGGATTACATATTTTCTCATTAATATTATGTATTTAGAATTTATAAGTGGATAAAGTAATTTAAAAATTAATAAGAGAGTGACCCTATTTTTTAGGCAATTTTTTAGTGGAAGTTAGAGTTGTATTTTTACCGGATTGTTCTTTAGTTTTGTCTCTACTTAAACATAGGGGTGTATGGGCATTTTTAAACAAAAAAAAATGAGGATTCCAAACAGAGAAAGCCCCTTAAATAGTAGTATAGAAAAGGCCACTTATTTTCATCACACGTTTGGAGAGACTCGTTATAAAAACTCCAAGCCGCTTATCCCAAAAAAAAAAAAATAATAATAATAATAAACGCAAACCCAAAAACCCAAACCGTATTTCCCGATCAAAACTCACTCTAACTTGCGATTATTCGCTGCAACACGGAGAAAGAAACAGAGAAAGGGGAAGAATCAGACCACCGGAACCATAGGCACATAGAAAGAAAAATCTATGGCCCATCAACACCGGTAAATTTTTTTAGATTTGGGTATGAAATTTTACTTTTAATTGAGTTTTCCTGTTGGGTAGGTTTAGATTTGATTTGTTTTTGTTTTGGGTTTTTAAAACACAGAATGATTGAGAGGGATACAGAGATAGTGTTCGTGAATGTCGCTGCCACTAGTGTCAGTCCGACTTCCTACCACCGTCAGTAGCCTCGCCATAGAAGAAAAATCTATGGACCATTAACACCGTAAGGCCATATACGCACCACCATCAGATTATCGGAACTGCCGCCGGTACATTCTTTCCCCCTTTCTAGATTTAGGTATGAATTTTTTTTTTTTTGATAAGATTTATGGATGATATTTGATTTTTTGTTTTAAATTCTTTGATAGGATAGACTTATCAAAAAAAAAAATTCTTTGATAGGATAAGTTCCCCCACCCCCCCCCCCCCCCCCCCCCCCCCGCTTTTTTTTTTTTCTCTTTTTTATAACTTACTGAAATTACAATATATATATATATATATATATATATATTTTAGCTTTGGTTTTTCACCGTAAAGAAACGAAATTAAAAACAGTTTCCTGTAACTAATCTTAACGAAATCCTTGGGATCAGATAAGTTTAGGATTGAGTGTTGTGCTGATATTTGTTTTTTCGTTTTCAATCTCATTTATTTAGGTTTATTGTTCGGTTAAGGTTTATTGGAACCGCAGGCACAGAGAGACAGGCCATATGCCCGTAACCGGTAAAGTTTTTGTTTTTATTAGCTTTCATTTTATAAATCTGGGGATTGAATATGATTTAGGTTTGAATTTCTTGGTTGGATTGGTTTAGATTTTGTTATTTGTGTTAGGCTTCCATTAACAATGCCTTCTATAGTATAATACTATAATACCAGTTTTAATATAATATGGGTTTAGATATCCAGTAAGTTTGTTCTTATGTTGGAGAGTTTGCAATCATCACAACAACAAAAAAAGGATTTGTACTATGTACATCATACCTGTTTGATAAATGTCTTATAGACGTGTTTATTATTGGTATGATTTATTTTTGTGGGGTTTAATATTGCTGTTCTCATCAAATTCAAATTCTTTGAATGTATTAGTCATTGAAGGTAAAAGATAACATTTTTCTTATGCCCATTTTAATTATAGTTATCTAATCTAATGAACATTCTTTGCCTATCACATTCAATATATGAATGACTTATATAATCTCTCTGATGGACAATATTGGTTTATCGAACATTAGATTTTTTAAAATCAAATGATGATGCTTGCTGTTTTGGAAGACAACAAAGCTGGTGTATCTGTTATTCTTTATTATTAGAAGAGAAAGCTCATTACAGCTTGAGTCATACAAATCACTCAATTTTAGCCTTTTGAAGATGAAGAAGTATGTGTTGGTAGTCCAAAAAACTCTTGCCATTTCCTACCCAAGCATTGACCCAACTGTATGTAATTGATGGTCTCCACGTTAGAAAGATTCCACTAATGGTAATGGTAACTACATTTTAGTAATATGCTCACAAATTTTTGATAAAATTCTGCTGTTGTTTTTTATTCTAAAATTTATTTTTATCGTTTATAATTTACGTTTTATGATGTGGAAAGAAGCACTAAGTTCCTACTTTGATGTTGTTACTTATATATAACATCCATAGTCTATTGAATAATTTATGTTGTTAGAGAAACTGATTGAAGTGGATAAGAATGTATGATTTTCCTATCAATCTTTATGTGGCACATTATAGAGTATCTCTATTGTTGTTGTTTCTCAATTGTAGTGTTCATGGCATTTAAGTTATATTTAAATAAATTAATGTAGCTTCAAGCAAATTAAATATACATGATTATTATTAATTATAAAAAAAAAAAAAAAAACTTATTGGAGGCCTTTTTTTTGAATACCTAGCAGATATAGTAATCTATTTTTACTTACAAAATCCTTATGGAAAAAAGAAATAACAAGAGAGATGGTTTTGTAGAGCTTATGAAGTAACAGCTAAGACATATCCTATACTTTATGCCAGATTAGTTAATTGCAACAGATTAGGCACACTGATTAGATAGTTTAAAAAAAAAAAAAAAAAACCAAAAAAAAAACAAAAGAGAATCCTAACAATATATTTTGTTACTGTAAACTGATGGAAAAACCTAATAGAATTTTATTATTCTGTTCTGTTTAGTCCAAAACAAAAACTAATTGAATCCACATACTTCTAAAAAAATGACAAAAATATGCAAAACAAAACCAATACAAACCCAAATATGTCATTAACCAAATCTAAACTAAAATATCAGATAAATACAAGGTAAGTCAGGTCATCCTAACCTGTCAGTTTGATCTACGAACTCTTCTTACAAAACAGCCAAGTGTTTTATATGGCAAAGATTGCTGTAGGGATGTAACTAAAAACTAATTGAGACATACCCCGTACTTAAGCCCAGATTAGTTAATTGCAAAATGATCAAATGTATGGGAAAGAGTCTTCCCTAGAAGATTGTAGAGAGCCTTTCAAACTCTATGCGCCGCTTGGTAAAACTTGGAAATTTCTTAAAGCCAAAAAAACTACGGTATTGAATTGCTTTAGTTAGTATAGAAATTGACCAACAACCAAAAGCTCTTTCGCTTTATTCATGAACTAATCTATGATCCTCTTGAAACAAACCTTGCATATGACCTAAGATGGTTTTCAGATTTCAGTCCCCAAAGATTAAGTTTTCTCAATTTTGAAGGATTTCAGTTGTGATCGGTGATGACTCTGTAAATGAGAGTTTCAATTTCAAATAGTGTTTTTATATATGGATTACTTTATGTTGTTAAATTTGAGTTTGGTATTGATTCAAAATTTGTAATGGTTCATTTATATAAACCTGCCATGTTTTCTGAATTTTAGATAATTATAATTAATTACATGGCACACAATCACGTCTTATAGGATCTCAGTTTCTAGTGCCTCATTTATATTGGCTCTTATTAGGAGTTTTGTATTTATAATGACATATTTTCCCCCATATGTTAATGTGGATCACTCATCCCTAACTTATAAGACTTTTGGCTACTATTCGATAAGAGCTACTAAATTAAATTGAAAGGCTGGGAAAGCCTAATTTTCCCTTTGTAGCTATTATTTAATTTGTAACTCTCTGTCCTTTGTTGATGCTTGATTAAAAAAAAAAAAAACTAAAATAGTTTTAAAGATGATCAAATATGGACTCTTTGATTCTAAAAGTAAATGCTAAAACTTATTTCTTTCCTATACCATGATATGATAGCAGAGAAAAAAAAAAAAAAAAAGAAAAGAAAGAAGAAGAAAGAGAGAGAGGAAAATGCAAGAGAAGCACGCCTAAAAAGATGGTTGCAATTTTTTGAGAAACGAAGCAATAGAAAATGGCATGAAAGAAAAAATTAGTTTACAAAATAAACTTACCCAGGCTAGGAAATACAGGGGAATGGTCATTGCTAAAAAAAAAAAAAAAAAAAAAAAGAGGAAGGGATAGAATGGTGTTAATTCATGACTGCTCTTTGTTCCATTCACCTGGTACAAGTACTAACGTTTATGCGTTAAGAGGTTCACTTCTCTTTGTGCCACTTTGTACTTATTAGTTCTTTATACATTCCTTTTTCTAAATTTGAAAATAAAACTTTCTATTCACATTTGATTATTAGATATTGATGTTGACATGGGCCATTCCTTTGGAGAAACTAGAATGAACATAAGTACAGATGATACTTTGGTAAAAGGTAGGTCCAATTGTTGTGATGTTCTGCAAGGAATCCAGGAATTAGAAAATGAGAGTGGTTTTGAAGAATTTCCAAGTAAATGACTTAAATTTACAAGGGAAAAAAAAAAAAAAACTTTTATTTTGTTCACATCTTTAATGTTGTTCCCATATTTTAAAATTCATATAGGAAAATCTACTGAACCTTGGAATCTAAGAGGCCTAAGAACCTAAAATTTTCTCTGTGTTGTATGGAGGGCAAGGTAAAGTTGCCTTTCTTTTTTTTTTGATAAACAAGGTTAAGTTGCCTTTGCTTAAGAAAGTACCTCCTCTTATTGATGAGCTGTTACAATATTCATTTTGTTTGACAAAGGAGCTGAGAAAATTGTATCTAAGACTGCAAAAGAACTTGCAGAGATGCAAGCAGAGGTAATTTCAAATAGAAATGTCAATTATATTTCTTTATTGTTTGAGAGCTGAACTTTTATAAACCTTGACCAATATTGTACACATACATATCATTATATACCATTTAAAAAAAAAATTACAAAGGTATGCTGCATGTTTTCGGTAGCTTTTCCTCTTAATACTTTATCTTTATTAATATTTTCCTCTTATTGACTCGAGCTTCATCATGTAAGAATTCTATAATTACTAATTACAATTTCGAAAGAAAATTGTATATTTGGTTTGTGGTCTTTAGCATTTTTTAGTTTTTCTTACGATTTTCATGAATGTTGTTACCTTGGGATGCTGTATTGTGAAATTTCTCCAACGTAGTCTTTCCTAACACAGTAATTGCATCCTATAAGATTTCAACCTCACAAACACTCGATAAAAAGGGCTGCCCATTATAATCTTGATATGATTGCTTGATTAACAGTAGAATACAATTACAAAAATGAATGGTTAGAACTTAAAGTAAATTATTAATTAGAATGAAGACATGAATGTGAATGAGAATGTAGAAATTTACTTGAAATTATGAGTTAAAGAAATTCTTATTTTTTATTAAAGACAATAATATATCCAATATGGTTTATATATTGTATCTTAAAATTGAGGTTCACACAGTTTGATTGATTTGGCACATTACTATTTATTGTTGAAGAGAAATTTCAATTTTGAACATTTCTTAAAATTAGACAAATTTTCATTAGAATACTCAAGATATTTGACAATTCTAGCTTGCAAGGTCAGTATAGTACTATGAATGCAATAAACTTATTTAAAAAAAAAAAAAAAACTAATGGTACAGGTCATGATGTATGTATGTATACTTAGCTAAATTTGTGACTGTGTATACAAAAATTGAAATTGGATGTAAATGTCCTACCAAGGGAGATTCAGAATATAGTTGGCAACTAATATTACTTCCAAACATGTTCTAGAGATTCTCAAAATTAGAATGTTTTCAGTTAAAATTATTTGTGCCACGCTCACTTCTTTTGCAGCATTTTTGTTTGGAATTCCTAATTGCACATTATTTACCATGCACACCTGCTTGGTACATAAGAAGTTCTCATCAAATTAAAAATAATATATTAGAACTTCTCATGATGCCTTCGAAGCCAATGTAATACAATGAAAGCAATCTAAATTTTGCTTATGAGAGAATTGTAACTTATTGTTTAAGGATTTATTAAATGTTTGTGAATTCTTGAAGCACCTTTTAATTTAAGTGAAAATTATTGCAAGACACAAAAGACAAATTTGTAAGAAAAACAAGGGAGGAAAGCAGTTCTCTATTTACAACTGCCATATCTGCTGAAGAGGTAAATCAGATGATGATAGCATACCAATTCAAATGCTTCACAAATGAAGCACGGCTACTAAACAAAATGCATTGAAGAAGAAGAAAATTTGAAGAGAAAAAAAAACCAATAGATGTACTACATTACTAGGATGAAATTTATAGTATTTTATTATATTCTTATGTTAAGTTGATAGTATTTTAAATATGTAAAATGTTCCTGTGTATTGTGTGTGTTAAATGATTTTTATTGAATTTTTTTTGGAATTTTTTTTACTATGTATTTAGGATTTGAATTTGTCAATGCCTTACTCTACAAAGTTCTATTTAATTTTTGGTTTTGTTTTCCCTCTTACCTATTCTTTTACTTTTAAAGAGAGGTTGAAATTGTGGGACTTCGAAATTTGAAAGTACATAATGTTCTTTTTACAAAGTTTATATTTCATAGATTTTGCATGTTTTGATTGTGAAATCTAAAAGTATAATGTTCTTTGTACAAAATTAATAACTTTTTAGGTTGTGGCATAAATTAATTTTCCTAAGAGATTCCTATGTGTTGGTTTTGGTGCTTATTAAGGTATTCTTCTTCTTCTTCTTTTTTCTTTTTTTTTTTTTAATTTTTTAATTTTAAGATAGAATTTTTACTCTAGTCTAATTTAAGTATATATGTATGTGAAACTCCTTCTTAGAGACTTGAACGTCGGCCCTTGTCCTCTACATCCGACAAGCCCTTATACTTATACTTAATAAGGTATTCTAGAGACTCATAAGCTGCAGCAAAAAAACCATTCAAGAGACCCATAATCTGTATCAACAAATAATAGTTAGCACATATATCTTTAACTAACATTACCTCCAAAAAATAATGAAAACCAATCTTTGCTAATCATGATATCATGATATATATATATCCCTGACAAGGGTGTGAATGAAATGATTCATCAAACTATTATATATAGGCCTGTTCAGGATCTGATCGGCGCCGATGAAACCGACCGAAGCTGAACCGATCCGACCGTTTTCAAGCCTCTCTGCAGGTTTCTGGCGTGGTGATCGGTGGCGATATGGGCAAACCGAGGACGACCGGTGCGGCGAGTGGTGGCGATTTTGCACTTTGACGAGAAACCGCACCGCACTGGTATATATATATGTATATACACACACACACTGATTTAAAATATACGTATTAGTGTAAAGAGAAGAAAACTGAAAGTTGGAAAGCTAGACATGAAAATTGAAAGCAAGGTAGAAGAAGAACAAGGAAACGGCACTTGGTAAGTTAAGAAAAAAAGTTAGGTTTTTTTTTTATTTTTTATTTTTTTATAATATATAATATGCCACTAAAACGACATCGTTTTAGTGCCTGATATTAAATTTTAATACCAGCTCCAAAACGACGTTGTTTTATAATCAGATTAAAAATAAATAAAAAAATTATTATAAGCTACTAATGACGACGTTTTAATTTTAAACCCTAGGATTATTTACCCATCCCCTCTCTTTCTCTCCCTCACTCTCGTCAGTCTCCCTCTCTCAGACTCCTAGTCCCAGCAAAATCTTCAGTTCTTCATAGCTCCTCTCTCTCTCTCGCCTTAACTTCCGTAAGTTTCTAGTGATGTTCTGACTTCAGAGTTCAGATGCTTCTCCTTACAAATGCAATGCATTCTACCAGGTTTGTTTATGTAATTTATTTTCAATGGTGTTTGTTTGATCTTTTATGGGTTTGGTTTAATTTTTTGTGTTGGGTTTTTTGTGATTGGAATGGGTTGTTTTTGAGAAAATATTGTGAATTTGATTGTAGTTTTTTTTTTAATGAGCATGATGTGGTTTGGGGTTGTTACTTGCATTGTGTTTGGTACCTGAAAAAATGAGAAATTAACTGAACTAACTGTACCGAACCAGTATCTTGCACCGCACCTTGTGTAGACCGGTTCCCAACCCTCTACAGATGAGGTGCGGTCAAGGATGAGAAAAACCAGCCCCTGTAGGTGCGGTGCAAAAAAGCCTTTCAAAACCGGCCGCACTGCACCGTGTACAGTCCTAATTATATATGTACATGAAGAGATATCTCTTTTATTTCAAATTTTTATATGTTCCTTCAAACTGTCACACAAATTATGATACATAACTCAAGGGCTCTAACTAATATTTTTCTGACTTTCTATTCCATAAACTTGTAACCATTTTTTTCTTTTGAACTTTTTGGTTGTAAAATTTTTTCTAATCTTATGGTTTGATTCATTGTGGTTGCTAGGAATGGTAGATATAGTATTTGAAATTGTCGTGCAAGTTTTAGTTTGACGTAATTCATTGCGGTTCCTAGGAATAGCAGATTTCTTATTTGAAATCGTCATGTAAGTTTTAAATTGGTGTGTTTCAACCTTATATGTGGTTTTTATTTTTATTTTTTTTTTATTATTATTTTTTTTACTTAGGTTAATTTGTTTCTATGTATTATTTTTTGTAGATTCTTGCTTGAAGCAAATTAGTAAATGCTTCAAAAATAAAATGACCTATGCAAATTGTTAGCAACTTAGTAAAGGGCAGGGTATTGAAAACCAAAATCGTAGAGCACTCCACTGTAGTGCAGAGTGCACTACGCAAGCCATAATCCAAGTATAAATTTTATAAATGTGTTTTTTATACGGTAGAAGCTTGACAAGATGCTCAAAATAAGTCAAGCTTTAATTGCTTAAAGTCAAATTCTTTTTTTAGACACTATATGCTTAAATATACTACATTATTCAAGTTTAAATGTATGCAGTGGAAGTATGATAACTAAGTTTATGTTGGTTGCAAAGTTCATTAATATATAAAATGATCCTACACATTGCGCGAATTAAACACTAGTATATATAATAGCAGAAGCCTTTAAAAAGTTACTGTCACGTTTCGAAAAATGGTCATCTAAAATAATGTTAAAAAACGATACATTATAGCGTTTCAGTGCGTTTAAACGCCTTTTGAGAGCCTCTCTGTACACACTCCACGGCCAAACCCCTTCTTCATCGTCCAAAACCTAGACCATAAAGGTAGACGGTTTGTTGAAACGGTTTGGTGAAAGGGAGATACGGAGATAGAGAGAACTACCACTGGTCAAAATTAAATACGATGAAAGGTCCAAGAGGTATTGAGATACGGAGAGGCAGATACAGAGAAATAGAGAGACAGACCATCAGATCCGTATCCTCCATCGGTTAGTCTCTGTTTTTTGGTTCTTTAAATTTGGGTTTAAATATGATTTAGGTCTGGGTATTTTGATTGTATTGGATTGGAATGTATTGGATTGCATTTAGGTTTTGGCTTAGATTCAGTTTTGAGTAAGGAATTTGGGATAGAATGGCTTTTAATATCAGATATCTGTGTTAGATTTGGTTTTTCTTTTGGATAACAGAACCACCCGATCAAACTCTCTCTCTTTCTAATGCACTCCCTTGACCTTCTTCTTCTTCACACAATTCTTTCTCCTTATTTTCTTAATCTCCCCATCGTTTCCCCTAACCCATTTACGGATGGCTCTGTCAAACTATTGCCTCTGTGTTTGGTTCTTAGATTGGCAGTTTTTAAGAGTTTTTTTAATAAATTTTTTTAATATTGTAATAGCGCTCAAACCATGATTTAGTTTCATGGCTAAAACTATTTGGAAAATTAAAAAAAGAAGAAGAAATTTTGTTTTTGTTTGTTTGTTTATTAAAATTATTTTTGTGTGTTTATGTTTGTTTGATATGTTAGTAATTGCATCTGAATGATATTTTTGGCCATTGATATGTCAAGATATTATAATGGGTCCAATGAGATAATTTTTTAAAATACTAATTTTATGATATTTACCTGGTTAGGATTATTGAATAATTTTTGTTGTTAAAGTTTGTTAACTATCCTGAAATATTGAACCAGTGGTTGCTGCAAATTTTCTAGGTTTTTCTCTTAACTGGCACCGGTAATAGAGAGTGGCTGATATAGAGAAATGGAGGGACAGAAATAGAGAAACAGAAATAGAGAGAGATAGATTGCTTTGCTATCCAATTGGGTTTTCTTTATTGTTACTCATGCCCTTTTTTGTTGTATAATTATTTTCCATATATATATATATATATATATTTTTCCTCAAGTATTTGGATTGAATTGACCTGTAAAAATTGTAAAATCAGTCTTATTTAATCTATAGCCTGTAACTTCACATTTTCCCTCTATTGTACATTCTTCTTTGTCTTGGTATTTACAATGTTTATATGTTTTCGTTATAAATGAAAAGCTAAGCTATGTTAAAAAAAAATATAACAAAAGTTGTTCATGAAAGAGAAATTACTTTGACCAAAAAATATTAATTTTTTTGTACTATTTAATCAATGGGATTTCAATGTGGTAGCTATTCCTAATTGGTATATAGTCTCTTTTTGATTCCAATGTGTTTGATTAAACTCCGAAATCAATATTTGTTACTTGCTAAAATATGCAAATTAACCTAGTGTGATTGTAACAAGATTACCAATTGAAAAGCATTTAATAGAAATGGTATCATAGAAGTAATAAGATTACCAATTGAAAATCGGTCTTTTAAAGAAAGATTGACTATGACAATGAGGTATATTGGTAATTTATTATTTTGTTTTAGATATGATCAAACATACTTGGAGATTGGGTCAGTATTGTTTATGAAAGACTAATTTCTCTTTCATTTATCATATACTTTGTAATAGATTCTATCCATTATGTATTTGTTGTTTGAATTACCTCTGTTTAGATAGATTTATGACGTTCACCAGGTGTTTTCAAGAAACACTGTTGGATAAAACTGGCAGGTTAGGACGTTCTAACTATCATTCTTCTCATTCTCTATCCTATGACTTCCATTAGGTTGATTCCGTTGTTTCTCCAATTGACTTCTTCTCTTTTCTATCTCAATATCAGTATCATTGGATTCATCCATTGGATTACATTTTGCCAATTGAATCATTTGGGATAGTTCTCTGCAAAATTAAGTTTTTCTTTGGTTTATTTTTTTGAAAATAAAATTTCTTTTGCCTAAGTTTTAGTTGGCTTGGTTCCTTATTTTTATTGCTTTGCGCTATTAGAAAATGTTGCAAAGCTTATATTTTCAATTTTGGCTGTTTAACCTGTTTTCTTTAAATTGTAAACGCCTCTGTATTTTTCCCTTTGTATCAGTTTCTTTCAGCAAGAACAGTTACTTAACCAAGCAAGGGAGAAGAGTTAGTCAAGGAGCCAATTTGTAAGGTATTCTTAAAGAAAATTAAAACTTAAATAAATCAACAATGGTCTCTTCAAAACCCCTTTGCTATCAGCCTTCAACATTCTTTGGTTTCTAAAACATTCATTGGCTTTAATATACTAATCAAAACAGAATTTTGTCCAATAGATTCACCAGTTTTCTTACTTTGTCTCTCTATAATTACCCCCTCTCTGTCTCTCTCTCTCTCTCTCTCACATGTTTTTGTTAGGGTAATGTTTGAAAGAACATTAAATGTCTTTGTGTGTGGTTTATCTTTAGAATGAATAGATTATGACTTTGGGAATTTACGTTCTAACTTAAGTGGTTTATAAAGAAAGGGGTCTTGAAGCTTATTTTATCATAATTTACAACAACTCAAATTTTATTTAGAGTATAAAATCAATTGATATTGTATAACCTATTATCTATACCTTTAAAAGAAAGGTTTTTAAAGGATTTTTTTTGCCCTGTTTGAAGCTTCTCAATGGGTATCACTAGACCTTGAATACGTTGTGTTCTGTTAGTCTATCCTCTCTTTTCTCTGCCCATCTTCTTCTCCAAAACCACATTATAACCTCCATTTTATTTGGTATGTGATTTTACTAATAAGCTTTGGCTTTGGGATTTTTGTTTCATATGCCAAGTTCTATAAAATGAGCAATGTGAGTTTGAAGGTTCTGTTTTGGTTATCTTTGTGTTTGTTCTCTATTTGTTTGTTTAAATTTCTTTGTGAATAAAATCTGGTCTATGGATCTAATTTGTTAAAAAAATTTCTTCTTCAAAACGTTATTTTCCTGCACTATTCTTCTACAAAGAATCTGCACTGTTACACATCTAAAATCTGCTTTTCTTTGCAACTAAAATCTTCGCTTCACTGTTTCACAAAATCTACACTGCACTGATTCATAAAAATCTGCACTGCACTGCACTATTTCATTAAATCTGCTCTGTTTTGAATAACTATTTGCACTGTTTTTAAATAACTTTTGTCTTGGTTATCTTTGTGTTTTTTCTTTGTGTTTGTTTAAATTTTTCAGTGAATACGTAGAACAAATATAGGTTCTGATAAATAAAATCTATAAACATTTCCCAAAACCATTCTTTGTTCTTAAAGGGAACAAATATGGCAAAGAAATTGGACATAAATAAAACAGGACACGTAATTTGTTAAAATAAATTAAATTTCTTAATCAATTTTGACTCTGCATTACATGTCACTAAAACTATCAAAGTTCATATTTTAATGCATAACTTAATGCGAGATTAGGAGAAAGAGAAACAATAAAATTTGATAAAACAATACCTGCAGTTGTCTTAAGACGTATATCATTAATTGAAAAATAGCCATCCTCATTTGCTTTGCTCCAAAATTCGTAGTCTTAATAATTGGGAATTGACATGCAAAAGTTGTTTATAAGGCAAATAGTGTTATGGTTAGGGGTGAAAGTTTTTAATTTAAATACTTTGTCTTGGCTTTTGGATCCTTTGGGCATATTTTGATATGATTAGGGAAGGTGGCTAAGTAGAATCCATTGTACCATTTAGAATACTTAATATTTACATTTTCTTACTCTATGCAAATTGAGTGCACTTGATTTATGTGTAGGCACTGAGGGCAACTAAGCCAAATCATGAGAAAGAGATTTTGTGGCATATGTGAAGTTTGCCTTGGATCTAACCAATGCACCACTAAAAAATTATGCAATTGTTTGGAAAAAAGAAGGTAAGTATGTTTCTTTAAGATGTTTCCTTGCTGTTCTATCTTTTAGATTTTAGGTAGTTATTGAAGAGAGATACAGCTTGATTATTACTATTTAATTGTGTGTGTTTTTCTTTTTCTTTTTTTTTTTGGGGGGGGGGGGGGGTTATGTTGTGTGGTTTGCAAATAGTCAAAACTTTAATTTGAAGGAAAATTGTTGGCTAGGGTGCCTCAGCGTTATTTTGGACCATGTGATGCTTTTTTAACCATAGTGAGGAATGTCTATTTACTCACTATAATATTGTGCCCTTTTTTTCCTTCAGTATTTCAATGCATTATTTCTAATACCTTTCAAAAAGTAGGAAGGTTTAGGATCTCTCTGGATTAATCTCTAAACCCCCAATTTTTGTTAGGATCACACATGCATAATCTGCAGAAAGAAATAACTATGAGTTTACAACTTAAAAGGAAATTAGAGGATTTTTTTTATATAAATGTGACCCTTAAGATGATTGGAGAGGACTGCATAATCTATGCATGGTTCCTTTGGTGTATTAATGGAGATTCATGCTTAGATTATGTACTTTTAATGATACTATTGTCCAAGGGATTATTTGTAATTAAAAATTTTTATGTGAAAAGTAGCCGTATGATGATCAATGTCTTGGTTTACAAACTCATCAGGTTTGAATGGCCTACTCTATTTTAGCTCATAAGCGTCCTCAACTCTCCTTGCGGCAGCATACCTACAACACAACCATAAATCACCTGATCTTCATTTACAAGTTCAATATGGCTACAAGACTCAAAATTGCGATATACACAATCTTATCAAGTCTAATACTAGACCCCTTTGTCAAACAATTGAACAACCTCTTTATCATATCCATGAGAATTAAAGCTGTGTAATGGCTAATGACTCAATAAGTGCATTACCTAATGCCAAGTACCTGTTGATGAGAAGATCATGAGCAAGGACTTCCAAGTAATCAAAAGATGGAAATTACCCCAGCAGGTACAGTCAAAGTAAATGTTGATGTTGCTATGTTAGTGAATGCTTCAATTTTGAGAGTAGTAGTTCAAGATGAAATGCAATCTGTCTTAAAGCTTGGACAAAGGAAAGTTTAAATCCAGTGATCCTTAAACGACAGAAAAATTTGCACCCACTAATAGTTTGTCTTTATGTTGTAGTAATTCCTCTCTTCCTTTTTCATTTGGGAGGTTTGATTCAGATATGTATCATTTATTTCTTACTAATGAAATAAGAAATAATTTTAAGCAATTTGGACAAAAAGCTTTGGACTCTAGCATATATAAATATATGCTAACCATATTTAAATGGTTAAAAATTAATGTTATTGATTTAGATCATAGTCCTAGAAACAAACGTTTGGGGTTTAGATCTTTTGTTTTTGTACAAATAAATAGCCAGTGGTGGAGCTTAATGCTCTAAAACATTGAAAGAGAATCACAAGCAACATATGCAATTAGTGCTTTTAAAGTCCTACACATTCTTTCTTCTGTTCTTGCACAATGACAAATAGCGCTTCCCCTATTTAACTTTAAGTGAGTTAGTGCTTCCTCATTATTTTATTGAAGCCATTTGCAATTTGTAAAGCTGAAGATAAATATTACGTTAATGGAAAATTGTATTGATAATGTAATTTACTAGCTAATGCAACTGATATATTAAGTAATTCTAATTGAAAATTTACCTGGATTTATTTTTTTGAATTGGGAAAAAGGTGTTACTTAATGTTATTATTATTTTAAACATCTTTCCAATGAATTTATGTTGGTTTGTGGTTGGTATACTTTGGGTAGTTGTGGATTTGTGTTTGGGTGTTAGGACAATTGTTTGTTGCAAATGAGGCAATTAAAATCATGGTGAAATTTGGGAAATATAAAACGTGATAATTTACCTATTGTCAGATTGGATAAGTGGGCAAGAAAATGAGTACAAGCTACATTTAATGCTTACATAAAAATATTTGTTTTTTTTTTTTTTTTTTTTGGATTTAGAGATTTTTATTAGACGTGTTTAAAGGAAAAAGAAATGATAAGCTATCTAACACTGATTCATGTGATTTAGATTTGAGATGGTAGAACTAATTCGCATCTATAGGTGTTCATTTGGAATCAATTTAACATTTTTTTATTATTAAATTCTGATATGTCTAAGTATGCAAAAAGATCATCACTGGCTTGGTTGCTCACAACATTAGACCCATAAATTTTTAAGGGGTTAAACTATTTGACTTTTGGTTTATTTTAAGATTATAAATGTTATTTTGAGCTATGTATCTAAATTTTTATGATGTTATGAAGAAAACTATTTTTTTTTTCCGCTTTTGTAAGTTTAATTTTTTCCCCCTTATTCAAAGTGTGTTAATATATGTTACTATAATGAAGTATGATTTGATTTACTTTTGATGATGTTATATAAAAAAGAAAAATACTTTTGAGATGCTAGAAAAACACAACAAAAAATTATTAAAAAATTTTAAATAAAAATCCCGTGCATTTGCATGGGTTACAAGCTAGTATAAACTAAAGCTAGAAGCCTAGAAGAGTGAGAAAGGAAACATTGTTTTGTCCACCGGTTTAAAATCGAAGCCCAAGAATATAGCTAGGCTGTGGTTGACAGTCAGGTTGAGTAAATGAGAAGGCAAAAACAAGAAATAAAACGAAAGGAGAGGAAGACAGAGAAGGCAAAAACACATAAATAACAAGAGAAAAGAGAAAGAGAAGAATACTGAAACAAAGAAAGAACGAGAGAGAGCGATATACAGAAGAAGAATAAGAAGAAAGTATGATGTGATCTCAAGTCTCAAAGCCTAACGGCATGTTTGAAGCTACAACAATGGAGATCTACTTCTGTAAGCCTATAGATAATGCTATTTTTCTTTCAAGCTTTGAGCATAACCATGAGAATCATTCACGGTTTTCAAACCCATGCGGGTTGACCGCAGTTCGCATGGTCCACTGGGTTTTTTTGTGTAGAACGAGTTTTGGAGTTTAAAGAACCGTTTCAAGGAGCGGTTCTTAGTTAACCTGGTCGAACTATACGGTTGAGTTCAGGTTTCAAAACCATGACACCCTCTTAAAGATTTGAAACCCGTCTTTACTCTCTACACTCCACAAGTACTTATACCTGTGGAGTGAGCAATGTGCAGTGGTAATCATTTTTTAAACTATAGATTGTAGCTAATAGCCTTTCTTTTAAGGATCCAATTTTTGTCCAGTGGCACTGGCCACTGGACACATTGGATTGCGAACACGTGTCCATATCTTGACGGGTCCGGTGGCCAGTGGCCACTGGACAGAAACCGAACCCTTCTTTTAAAACCAAACATTAATTTGTGAGTGTTGTTATATGGTTGTTCAAGTTCCCAATTCCCATTGCCCTTTTAAATAAAGTTTATTTATTTATTTATAATAATTCAATAGTTATAAACTTACAATAGGGCAGAGGGAATTGAAGTTTTGAACCCTGGATGTTATAGACACACCATGAGAATGCGATACCAACTAATTGAACTAAAAAAAAGGTTGGTGATGTATGGTTGTCAAAAACTATGAATTAAAGTGATTATTAAGGATGCTATATATATTTTTTAATTAAATAATTTAAAGTTTTCTATTTAAGTTTTAAAAATTGATGTGCCACCAATTACATATAAATCATCCAAATATTCATTTGTATATTGTTTAAGTGGAATTAATTACATTTTCACCCCCATTAAGTTGTAAGCTTTTTATAATAAAAATTTTAGTAATTTTAGCATTATTCTATAAATTATTATCAATGGAAAATTTGTTGAAATCTAAAGCAAACTCCATTTAATAGAACCTTGAGAGAGAGAGAGAGAGAGAGAGAGAGAGCTAAAAGTTGTTTACATATTTTTATGGGATCTCATTTCGGTCACCCATTTTCTTAAAATACTATAGTTAATTTGGGGTAGTGATTTTTATTTTTGATTAATTTGCTACCCTTGTTTTGATAGATAAGAGAAGAAACCTGCATTCTAGACTCGCATACTTGCAAAGGTGAATAATGCTTGGACCACATACTTTACTACAATCGATCTATTTGTTAAACTGTGATTAATTGTTTGTCATTATATATCATATAAACTTACAATTTTTGTTACTACTCATAGTCTGCTACGTAAAACAACTGTGGCAAAATAGTTATAAACACGTGTAGTACTAGCATTATTGGGAGAGAGGCGGTAAAGAGTTATGTGATTGAGGTAAAGAATTACAGAAAAGACATGACTTAACTATGTAGAGTGGCTTCAATTGTCCCCCAAGGATTGACCATATAGACATTCTTTGAATTGAGCTCGGACCTGAACTTTGATAGTAGCATTCCCATAATGTTGAGGTACGTGTTTTTACATTGTGTTTTCATAACTTAAAAACGTTCAGCTATAATTAGACTATATAGTTTTTTCCATTTTAAAACACTAATGAGAGAGAGTAAGTGTATTGGTATGTATAAATCTTAATCATTAAGATAGTAAGATTCTCTATGCGTGACATCGATTGCTAGAAAATAAAAAGGAAAAAAAAAAAAAAAAAACTGCAAAGCAATGTGATCATAATTGAAAGCTTCTTTTCATAAAACAATAATAATAATAATAATAACAACAAAAAAATAAAAGCTTCTGCCTTCGCAATATCTGTGGCAACAAGCAAGCATGTTTAGTTCCTGAAGAAAGGTTGAAAAAAAAATGGGGGAATCTCAGTCAATTTGGTTCCTACATTTTCGTAACAGTCAATTTAGTCCATGTTATTTTCAACTTGGAGTTAGTTTTGTCCTTCCTGTTAACTCATTAACGGAAAATGCTTAAGTGGCTCATGACATGCATAGTTGGCACACTTCAAAACTACGTGGCCTCTAAAATAATGTAAAAAAATTATTTAACTATTAAAAAAATGCCAAGTTAGTATCTAAATTAAAAATAAAAAATTTCAAATCCCAGTGGATTTTCAGGGATTTTCATCGAACAAACAGTGGGAATTGGACATTTTCAAGATCTAGCAATTTCAAGGCTTCTCACTTCTATTCTTTGCTTTGGAAAAACACCAAGTTTTTCTTGCGCGACACAAATCGAAACCGTACACAATTCAATTCAAAAAGCAAGCAAAGAGAAGAACCTGCAGATTGCTAGTGCGGTACCAAGTGAATATTTTTTTGAAGAAGTCACGGAGCTGGCAGAAAGAGAAGAGCAAGCTGTAGCGGAAGTAGCTCGTCAACTTGGTCAAATGTGGAATTGTTATCATTCACTCAAAGATATGTGACAATGGTTTTGAATCTAAGAAACGAAAAATATGAGAGAATGAGACAGAAAGAGGGATTCAATGATTGAAGAAAGGATTGGATTTTTTACCAATCCTCTTTTTGAATATTGATTTTTTTTTTTTCAAATATTTTTTTACTAGGTGAATTTTTTTTATTTTTTATTTTACCTTTGCGTTTGTTTCTCTGGTTTTAGGTTCGATGTTCTTGGAATGAACAGGGAAGGTGGGAGGGGATTTGGAATGATTAGGCAACTTAGGCCGCTTTGAATTTCTTTTCAAAATCTTGAATTCAAGTTTCATAGACACAATCAAATTCATCACCGGATCTCCACAGGATCTTTTATAAAAATTAAGCATTAAATTTTACAATTTTTGCTTCTGTTTTGTCAAAGATTTGAATTGGATAATAAATTTAATGATCCGCAACAAAACGTATTAACAAGAATCAATCTTTCTTTGTCAATTCAGATCTAATGTTTAAGAGTGGATTTTAAATCCAATTTTTCTTGGAAGAAAAATATATATATTTTTTTTTGAATAGCGTGATGAGAGAGAGAATTGATGATTATGATGATGAGAGCAAAAGGGGCGAGCTATGGTGAATTTTGTTTTTTTTTTTTTTTTTTTGAGAAACAAAAAATGGGGGTCTTTATGGTCATATTGCACCCCCGGGCAGGGAGCCAGAGCTATGGTGAATTTGATTGTGGATTAATTCTGCATCAATGTAATTGGCATAGGATGAGATTATTTTAATTGTTAATTCTATGCTATTGTGGAGTAATTTGTGATAAAAGGGGGAACTGATTTATGTCTCTAGCATTTTTGAGTTTGGGATCTGAGTTTGGTGAAGCTTTGTTTGGAAGCTAAGAAAATCGGACTGGATTTGAATAATTTTTTGTTTTTGTCTTTAAGTTTTTATTTAGACGTTGACTTGGCATTTCTTAACAGTTAATTGATTTTTTAATATTATTTTATATGCTGTGTAGGTGTGAAATGTGCCAATTGTACATGCTATCTAACATGTAATCATTTTCTGTTAGTGAGTTAACGGTAGAGACTAAATTGACTCAAAGTTGAAAATAATAGGGACTAAATTGACTGTTACTAAAATTTAAGGACCAAATTAACTGTGACCTAAAAATGTAGGAACCAAAATAGTGTTTTCGCATATCTTTTATTATAAACATGTAATCATATCCCATCCCTAAAAAAGAAAATGAATAAATAAAAAGCAAAAAAAAAAAAAAAAGGAGTAAAAAACTTTCTTACACTACAAAAAAATGGTCTTATCCCAGCGTTTTTTTCCCGGCGTTTTTACAAACCGCTGTAATAGATAAGCATGTACCAACGTTTTTTGAAAATGCTGGTATAGGAAATCCTATTACGGCGGCTCAAAACCAGCGCTTTACAAAGCGTTGCAATAGGAGGCCTATAGCGGCGTTTTTCAAAAATGCTGGTAAAGGAAGCCCAAAAGCGCTAGAATAGGGTTACTGATTTCCCTTATGGGGAAAGACCTATCCCAACGCTTTTAAAAGTGCTGGAATAGGGTCCATCTATTCTAACGCTTTAAAAAACGCAGGGATAGGTCTTTCCCTATAAGGGAACGAAGGGACCTGTCCTAGCGCTTTTGAAAGCGCTAGAATAGGTTACCCTATTCCAGTGCTTTTAAAAGCGCTGGGACAGGTCTCTCCATTCCCTTATGAAAAAAGGCCTATCCCAGCGCTTTTGGAAGCTTTGGAATAGGGTTAACCTATTCCAGCGCTCCGAAAAGTGCTGGGATAGGTCTTTTTCTATAAGAGAACTGAGAGACCTGTCCCAGCGCTTTTAAAAGCGTTGTAATAGGGTAAGCTATTCTAACCTATTCCAGCGCTTTCAAAAGCGCTGGGACAAGTCCCTTCATTCTCTTATGGAGAGAGGCCTATCCCAGCATTTTTGTAAGCGCTGGAATAGGGTCAACCTATTCAGCGCTCCAAAAGCGCTGGGATAGGTCGCCTAAAGTGTATTTTTGATTATTTAATTATATGGGTCTTAATGGATAAACCCACTAAAACCCATCTAAAATTTAAATAAACAACATAAGAAATGACCAAAATACCTCTGAAACTAAAAAAAAGGACCAAAATACCCCCACACCTAAGAAATGACTAAAATACCCCTAAGACCATAAAATGATTAAAATACCCTCTGAAACCCAAAAAATGACCAAAATACCCCAAAAACCTAAAAATTACCAAAATACTCCCAAAACCCCAAAAATGACCAAAATACTCTCGAAACCTAAAAATGACTAAAATACCCCCAAAACCCAAAAAAATGACCAAAATACCCCCGAAATCTAAAAATGACTAAAATACCCCCAAAACCCAAAATAATGACCAAAATACCTCAAAAACCTTGAAAATAACCAAAATACCCCCGAAACCTATAAAAATCATTTGTAGGGATTTGTTAATTATCAAATGATCAAAATATCGCCTGAATAGAAAACAGTGACCAAAATACCCCCAAAACCTAAAAATTACCAAAATCCCACTGAAACATAAAAAATGAGTGAAATACCCCCTGAAACAAAAAAAGACCAAAATATCCCCAAAACCTAAAAATTACCAACATACCCCAAAACCCAAAAAAAAAAAAAAAGACCAAAATACACCCAAAGTCCAAAAAATGACCAAAATATCCCTTGGAACCTTAAAAATGACCAAAATAACCCTGAAGCCTAAAAATTGACGAAAATAATCCCAAAACCTAAAAATGACCAAAATACCCCCCTAAACCTAAAATTTTTTTAGAATACTCCTGAAACCTAAAAAATGATCAAAATACCCTCAAACCTATAAAGTGACGAAAATACCCCCAAACCTTTGAAATGACCCAAATAAACCAAAAACCTCAAAAATGGCCACAAATAACCTGAAACCTCTAAAATTACCAAAAATACCCTGAAACCCCTAAAACGACCAAAATACCTCTAAACCTATAAAACGACCAAAATACCCCTCAAAATATCTAAAATGACCAATATACCACTAATCCTATAAGATGAACAAAATACACCCAAAACCTCTAAAATGACCAAAATAGGGGTTTAGGGGGTATTTTGGTCATTTGTTATGTTTAGGGAGTATTTTGGTCATTTCTTAGTTTTAGGGGGGATTTTGGTAATTTTTTAGGTTTAGGGTGTATTTTTATCGACTTACAGGTTTAAGGGGCATTTTCATCATTTTATAGGTTTCGGGGTATTTTGGTCGTTTTTTAGGTTTCGAGGATATTTTGTTCATTTGAAGGTTTAGGGGTTATTTTGGTCATGTATAGGTTTTAGGAGTACTTTGGTCATTTTTTAGGTTTCAGGGGGTATTTCAGTTAATTTCTAGGCTTTTAGGGTACTTCGATCATTTTTTAGTTTTTGAGGATATTTCAATCATTTTTAGGTTTCTAGGTTATTTCGATCAATTTTAAGGTTTCATGGTTATTTTGGCCATTTTTAAGGTTTCAGAGGTATTTTGGGGTTTCAGGGTTATTTTGGTTAATTTTTAGGCTTCGAGGTTATTTTGGCCATTTTTTAGATTTTGGAAGTATTTTGGAAATTTTTTAGGTTTCGGGGGTATTTTGGACATTTTTTAGGGTTTTGGGGGGTATTTTGGTCATTTTTTATGTTTCGAGGGTATTTTCGTCATTTTCTTGGTTTCGGAGGTATTTTGGTAATTTTCTGGTTTTGGGGTTATTTTGGTCGTTTTATGGGTTTTGGGGGTATTTTGGTAATTTTTAGGTTTCAGGGGTACTTTGGTAATTTTTTGGGTTTCAGGGGTATTTTGGTTATTTTGTAGGTTTCGTGGTTATTTTGGTAATTTTGAGGTTTTGGGATATTTTGGTCATTTTTGAAGATTTTAGAGTACTTTGGTCATTTACACTTTAGAGGCATTGGGTAATTACGGGGGTTGGGGTTTACCCATAATAATTGGGTTGGGTTTGGGTTAGAAGCAATTAGTTAAATGGGTTTTAATGGGTATATGAGTTTTATATATCCAACTCAGCCCAACTCAACCCAATTAAAATAATAAATTATATTTTAATATTGTTAGTCCTCGAGTCTCATCTTACATTTTTTTTAGCTATTACATTAAAGGCGTAAATGCACTTTTAGTTCTTACATTTTGACCCGATTTCTATTTTGGTCCATACATTTTATTTTTACCACTTTTAGTCCCTAAATCAATTAACGTGTGACATTTAAGTCCTTACCATCACCCAACTAACAGAAAATGCTGACATGGCTGACGGCACAGTAAAATAATAATTAAAAAATCTATTTTAGCATTAAAAAATTGCCACGTCAGAATTTAAATTTTAAAAAAATTAATTTATTAATTTTAACTAAATGAAAAAAAATTAAAAACAAAATTAAAAACAAAAAATCAAGCCCAATACAGATCAAAACACCACAATCCTATCTCAACGGTGCTTGTGGTTTCTTTTTCTTTTTCGTTTTCTTCTTTCGTTTTCTTTTTCTTCCCCAGATCGGTCTCTTAGTTTCTCCGCCTCCATTCTTTCCTTTTCTTCTTTCTTTCTTTTTCTTTTTCTTCTTTCTCCCTCTATCTTGGTGCTTAGCCTTCTTGAACTCTCTTTATCTCTTGATTTTGCTCAAACTCAAACCCAAACCCAAACCCATATGCCTCAAGCTCCTCTCTCAAATCAAGGGGTCTCTCTCTTTGGCATTTTTTTTGTGGGTTTCTGTGCATATGGTGTTGCTGACTTGCCGTGGTGAGGTGGAGGGCGTGGGTTTGTGGGGATCGGCGTGGTGGAGGGTGTGGGTTTGTCATGATCGACGTCTGTGGTGGAGTTTTGCTGATGGCACAGATTAGAGTTTGGGTTGGTTGGTGATGGGTTGCATGATTGTTTGGTGGTTGGATCGGTATGGTTGGTGGCTGGATTGAAGTTTGGTGGTGGGATTCGTTCATAGATTGGAGTTTGGTGATGGGCTTCGTTCTCAGATCAAAGAGGAATGGCGCCTGAACTAGCTGAGTCTTTTTTTTTTTTCTTAATCAGATTTGGGTGGGGTAGTTTGCTCCGATGGGTTTGTGTGGGTAGTGGATGGGTTTATTGTTTTGGATTTGTGGTGGATAGTTGATGGTTTTGTGGCAGATTCCGGTGGATTTATGGCTGTGATTTGAGGGCAGTCACAGGTCAGGAAAGAAAATTCTGTGTTTAGGTTTGTGTTCTTGAGTTCTTTGATCTAGGTTGGAGTTCTTGTTTTCATCATGTTCTTCCCTAGTGTTTTTTTTTTTTTTTTTTAAATTTCATTTAGTTAAAATTAATAAATTAATTTTTTTTAATTTAAATTCTGACGTGGCAATTTTTTAATGCTAAAATAGATTTTTTTAATTATTATTTTACTGTGTCGTTAGCCATGTCAACATTTTCTATTAGTTGGGTGACGGTAAGGACTTAAATGTCACGCGTTAATTGGTTTAGGGACTAAAAGTGGTAAAAATAAAATGTAGGGACCAAAATAGAAATTGGGTCAAAATGTAGGGACTAAAAGTGCATTTACGCCTATATTTTACTAATTTTTAGTGAGGAATTATATTTTATTAATTTGAAGTATTAAATTAGTTTAATTTTGTTAAATTGAATTATTAAAAAATATTTTTATTAATTAATATAATTTATTTTTTTAATTTGTACTGTTAAATTATATTTTATTAATTTGAAGTATTATATTCAATCTTATTAATCAAGAAAATATTAAATATTACTATTTATAATTTGAACTATTTATATGACTATTAATCAAGAAAATGCTAATGGAAAGACCTATCTCAGCGCTTTTAAAAACCTATCTCAGCGCTTTTAAAAGCACTGGAATAGGATCCACCTATTCCAGTGCTTCAAAAAGCATTGGGATAGGTCTCTCCATTCTGGGATAGCCTATCCCAGCGCTTTTGGAAGCGCTGGAATAGGGTCCACCTATTCCAGCGCTTTCAAAAATGCTGGGATAGGCCTCTCTCCATAAGGGAATGGAGAGACCAATCCCAGCGCTTTTGAAAGCGCTGGAATAGGTGGACCCTATTCCAGCGCTTCCAAAAATGCTGGGATAGGATCACTCATTCCCTTACGGGAATAGACCTGTCCCAGCGCTTTTGAAAGCCCTGGAATAGGGTCCACCTATTCCAGTGCTTTCAAAAGCACTGTGATAGGTCTCCAAAAGCACTGAGACAGGATCACTCATTCCCTTATGGGGATAGACCTGTCCTAGCGCTTTTGAAAGTGCTGGAATAGGGTCCACCTATTCCAGCGCTTTCAAAAGCGCTGGGATAGGGTCCACCTATTCCAGCGCTTTCAAAAGCGCTGGGATAGGTCTCCAAAAGCGCCGGGATAGGCCTCTCTCCATAAGGGAATAGAGAGACCTGTCCCAGCACTTCCAAAAGCGCCGAGATAGGATCACTCATTCCCTTATGGAAATAGATCTGTCCCAGTACTTTTGAAAGTGCTGGAATAAGTGGTCTGTCCCAGTGCTTTTGAAAGTGCTGGAATAGGGTCCACCTATTCCAGCGTTTCCAAAATTGATGGGATCTTATCCCTTTTAATAATGGCAATATTTTTAAATATAAATTGTTCAAAGAGTTCAAAAAATAAATACTTAAATCAATGGAATATTAATTGTAAATATATTGTATGTATGAGCAATCATAACCTTATTTTTTAAAGCTAAAATAAGTGTTGTATTTACTACAGTATATACTACGTTCACTGAAAACCTAGCATATAAGTAATTATTAATAATTAAGTAATTTAACTTACCCATGCAAAAAAAAAAAAAGGTTGCTTTCTTCTATAACGTTCACCATTATACGTAAAATAGAAAATGCATAATCTCATTAAAGTTGATGAGGGCTTCCTTATGTTAAATTTAAACTCTCTTACGATAGATAGGATAGAATATAAACTTTCTTTTGGAATAAAGTATCCATTGTTTTTTATTTCTTTAAATTTGAGGTGCGCACCTATGTCATTACTCATCAAATTTTTTCCAAATTAACCTTTTTCTTATTTTTTTTTTTTTTATAACTTACAAAAAGGATGTAACTAGGATTGAGCTATTTGCAAATTATCTCAATTAATATCTTTACAAGATTTCTCAAGAATTGGAAAAAATAAATAAAAACCAACTATAGCTAGTATTAAACATATATGTGTGTGTGTTATTATTTTTAAATGCATCAATGCCTATGCAAGAAAAAACTTATAGACAATAATGATTTAAATCCTACAGTGAATTTCCCAATTTTTTTATTTTTATTTTTATATCTTTTTATAGGAAAACTTCTATTTTGTTCCATTAAAATTTTGAAATTTTAAAAGTTTCAATTAAGTTATGTAAGAGGTCACAATAGAGATGCATTCATTATTAGCTTTGAGTCTCCCTCAGAATCTCTATAGTACCTATTTCCAAAGAAAATTCCAAAGCTTTTGCCACTAGAAAAGCTTTAACTTCTGCAACTAAATGTGGACGAGCCACTGTCTGAGACCATATGACTCATCCTAGTCAATAATGTCCAAACATTTTGGTTTTGGTAAACTTCTATTTTGTTCCTTTAAAGTTTCATTAATTTCAATTGGATTGAAAAAAATTTAAAAACTGTGGAAAGCCTTCTAAGTATGAGCCCCAAAATCCAACCGAAAAAAATAATTTTAACATCAAACATATGAAAATTTTACCTGTTGCTAGCTTAGTTGGTTGATGCATGTAGACTTAATTTGCATGTAATTGCCTAGGTCTCCGACTCATGGTTGCAACTTAAAAAAAAAAAAAAAAAATCAATAACAAATCTTAACAAATCAATAACTGTTGGGTTAAAATGAATTGACCCATTTGCAAATTAATTAATTACCCAAGTTAATTAATTAGTCAAATTACATGACATAGCGTGGTAGCACAAACAAATCACCAATTATATTAAATGCAGCGGAAAATAAATTTGACACAGGTAATTTGTTTACGAATGGGGATAACCACCAAGGCAAAATCCCACTAAGTGAATTTAAGGTCACTACTCCCGAGAATCCACTATTATCAATCACAAGCGGTTACAAGAAGTACCCAATACCAACCTCCAGTTGAACCCTTACCCCAATACCCAATTGGACTTGTATTGTAGCGGCAATCTCTCCATTCATTGCATGAATCCCAATACGTGACTAACACACCAACTTGAGGAAGATGGTGGCTGCAAAGTTCTTCAGTTCATTAACAATAAAGATCAGGAAACTCCTTGGTCACAAAACCCTTGGTGTAAAGACGCAGTAGCTTTTACAGAGAATATGATAAACTAGAGCAATTTCTGCCTCCGGTCACAATATGCATGTATAATTCTTTTGCATTATCTTGCATCTTCTGTGATGGCTCTTAAAATAATCCTTATATATGTGTAATCAAATTTGAAAAATATGATTTCTTAATTCTCGACAGATACAGCTTGTGTCGAGCTTTAATAGTAATTCTTAATAAAAAGGATTCTGTCGAAACTTCTGTCGAACTTTAATGAATAACACTTCCTTTACTTATTTCTTGGTCAGACTTACATGGCTTCAATACTTGACTTGAACACTTGTTTTTTGAAGTACTAAACCTATCCTAGATCTACCCAATTACAAGTAAAGTGCATTATGTCAATGGATTAGCCAATTACATCAGTATTGCCCTAACAATCTCCCCCTTTGACAATTCGTGACAAAACCACAACAAACAGATGAATCATGAGGGGAGTCTTAAATCACTAAACTCATAATCACTTGTTGAATTACAAAACAAATCTAATCCTAACATAAACTCTTGAAATCTTTGCAAGAATAGAGTTCATGGCATGGTAGACTTTCACAACCTATCATTCTGAAGCACTTAAACAAAACTCATCAAGGCATCTTGTGTGAAACAGAAATAAAGATTGCATACATAAATAAACATGTGTATAAAGAGAGAAAAGAAACAACACATGTAGAGATAGGTGAAGAAAACATACATCAACATATATATGAAAGAATAAAGTACAATGTATGTCATAATAAAATTGTCACAAGACCAGTGTACAAGAGGCTTAATGGAACAAAAAAGAAAGAAAAGAAAAGTACATATAAGCCTCACTACATCCCTCAAAAAGTATACAAACTTATCATAATAAAAATTTCCTAAGCTAACTCTCCCTCTAAATACAAGACTACTCTCAAACCAAAACTACTCCCCTTTTGTCACGAATGACAAAGGGCAAGTCATCAAGAGGTCGTCATCTCATCATCACCGGAAGAGCTAGCATCATCATCATCCTCATCATCCAAAGCCTCTAAAGAAGGAGAAAAACCACCAAGGCGAGCTTGTCGATGGGCGATGCAACCGACTCGGGTGTTCATCTGACACATCTCATCGGTGAGAGAGTTAAGACAAGCATCCATGCCCTGAAGCTACGCCATGATGGCCTCCAGGGTCACACCAACTATCGAAGAAGAAGGAGCAGAGGAAGAAGGAGCCGAGAAGGAGGGAGGAACAGTAAAAGTAGCAGGATCATCTGTCTCCACTCGTGGCCACTTCGGTCGAAGCTGGGCCTCGCTCTGCCAAACAAAACCAGCGCTGATGGCACCTATGGTGGTGAAGTAAAGAGAGTCAGGAATGGGAATGAAGAAGTGTCGGAGGATCCGCGTGATAGCCGAAGGGAAGATGAGCTTATCACATGTAGCCGTATCCAAGTACACGTCTAGAATAGATGTAATGAAGTGAGAAGGGAAGTCGATAGAGAGGTCCTCAAAAAAAGACAAAAGAAAACGAGCACTGGGCTTAGTTATAGAGTTATAATGAGACAAAGAAGTAAGAGTAAATGTCATCACCATGTCAAGGAACCTCGGCCTTTAGCAAAGCCCGAGCATGGGGTGTTTAGCTTACTACCCATGTGGAAGGAGTCTCACAAAAGTGAGAGAGAAGCTCGTCTTTGGACACAATCCGAAGACGCTCGCAGGCAGGGTAGTCAGGATGCGCTACCCTCGGAATGTGTAGTACCTCGGATATAAGATCCGAGGTAACTATGATATGTGTACCTCAAAATGTCGTAGCAAATTGAGGTACAGAGGTATCGATATCGTGTATATTGGAGTAAAATTCCTGTATAAACACGATGGGACACCTAATGGGTCTCTCAAGTAGAGATTCCTAGCCCTGAGTTCGAATGACAGAGGGGAGAGGAGTGTGGGTAAAATTTGACAGGATAACCTGGCGTTCTAGATGAATGCTATGTTTTTGGAAGTTCTTCAAGAAGTCCTTTCGGGCCTTCTTATTACGAAACTGAACGTGGAGGGAAGGGATGGGATCAGAGGAAGAAGACTCAGAACCTTGAAGAGGATTCGAGCTAGAGTGGATTTAAGCACTTTGGGTGTCATAGCATAGTCTATCTAAGAGAGAAAGAGAAAGAGAGAACAAGAACACATCACAAACAGAAATAGGAAAGAAAAGAAAAGACATATGCATGAAAAATGCATGAACATGTGACGTGCAAAATTTAAAAGCATCATGGATAAAAACTCAATCCAAACCTACCAGCACACAATCAAAAATAATCAAACACACATCTAAAATGCATGAAACATTGTTATACTGTAATGAGAATGCAATGCATGAGCATATAACACTAAATCAACAAAGCCCAACCCACAAATTTCATAAAAATCTCAAAAACCCCAAAAGTTTTTCAAAAACCCAAAACTTAGGTCTAAAATGCATGAATGCATGAAAAATGAGGGTTTAAGAACACTTACCAAAGGATTAAGGCTTGATCTAGGCCGAAATATAAGTGGGTGAGGAGATTTTAGTGAGAGATAGAGGTTTAGGGCGATAGAGAATAGTTTCTGTCGAGAGAGAATGAGAAAAGTGATATATGATATCGCGCTCAACCTATATATAGAAAATGTGTCTCGATGGATCGAAGTTACTATTGAGGATCTGTCGAGCACTAAATCTCAACAAAAATGAATCTATCGAGGTGCTGTCGATGGAAAAACAAAGAACTCGATGGATTGAGGATCTATCGAGCATCTATCGAGCAGACAGAGAGCAAAGAATTTTGTCTTAATGGATCAAAGAAGTTGTCGAGATTCTATTGAGAAGAAACCCAGAAATCTCAATGGATCAAGAAGCTGTCAAGAATCTATTGGGCAGACAGAGAGCTTAAAAATTGGATCAAGGATCTGTCGAGGTTTCTATCGAGGCAGAAGAAAGAAAGCTCGATAGAAAGCTATTTGTCGAGGACTTGTCGAGAATCTGTTGAGATTGAAGAAAGAAGGTTTTTCAAGGGGGAAAAACACATAAAGATGAATGCAACAAGCAAGCTACTCAACCAAAAATCCAAACAACATATTAAGCTCTCGAAACATCTCTCAACATATATGCAAAGCATTCTTAGATCCAAAACACACACACACACACACACACACACAACAAGTCTAACTAATTTTATATTTCAAAAACAAGTTAAGACAGTTTAGTGAGCATATATTAACACATGTATTCCTTGTGATGACCAAATCACATTATACCTGCACATGTATCAAAAGTAGCAAAAAGTTTGCGTGTTGTGTGTGAAAACATAGCAAGAGTGCATGAGGGTCTCATATTATGAAGATTTGAGACTAGAGAGAATCAAATACACTAACACACAATCATAATTGCTTGATGGAGACTATCACCTTCGAGGTACATCCTATAACTCTCACATCTCCTAGAAACACGCAATCATTTTTAAAAGCATTTTGATTCTTTTTGCTTTCATTTTCTTTGCATATATTTTTTTAAGCATAGCATTGCATGGGCATATAAGAGAGAGAAGAAATACCCATTTATGTAAGCTAAAACATCCCAATTTTGCTATGCCTAAGCACACAGATGTTATTCATGATTGGTGGGCTTTAGTGGTGAGATGGTTATTTATGCCTTTCTCTTAGGATTTGCTAGTCCTTCCCATCGAAAAGAGTAATTTGATTATGAGATATAAGAGACAATCTTAATCGTACTTATCACAAATACGAGCCGCAAAGCTCATTTGCTTAGTTGTGCATTAAGATGCTCATCTAAGCTACAAATGATACAAAGTTTAGAAAACTTTGTTTCAATGGCCATCCAAGGTACACAAGTACCAATATACACAAACACACGCTGTTTTTGTATTTTTCATTTTTTCATTTTTTTTATTTTTTTATTTTTTATTTTTATTTTTTTATGAAAAGCAAAATAAAACACAAACTGAAAAACAACCAAACGAAGACATAAGGAAACACACAAAGAAAAATTGAAAAAAAAAAATGGACAAAAATTAAGTTTTCCCAACCCTATTCAAAATAAGCCCAACCCTAGACATTTTAGGATTCTAACTCTTCATCTAAGGATTTGTAAGATAAAAAAAATGTTAAAACATACCTTAGAGAAGTCTTAGAGATAAAATCCAAGAAGATTTGGTTGAGTTTTGAGAGAAAATTGTGTTTTTGGGTTGAGAGAGACAAGGGAGGCAATATATATATATATATATATATCGGGGAAAAAAAAAAAAAACTATCACTGTTAGCCCCTTAAAAATTGAATTTTCACTCATTTCGCAAGTTACTCGCGAAAAGCCTAATTTGCACAGGCCAACTTTTGTGGGTAAGCATATCTTGCAAAGGACTTGCGAGGGAGTTGTGAGACTCTCTGTGTAAATTTGTGAAGGAATTGAAAATTCACTTTCACATTTTTGCGACTTAGGTATGGGGACCCTTACTCGCGAAGCACTCGCGAAAATGCTAACAAAGAAGTTTTTCGACAAAACTAATTTGGCTTTTTGAAAAACTTTCAAAACACAAGTAACAAATAAAATCACTTCCAAAAATAAATAAAATACTCAAAAATCTTTTTGGGTTTGATCCAGTGGCGATGCCACGTCTAAGTCAGGGTGTTCCCAGGAACACCCTGACTTGAAAAAAAAAAAAAAATTTATACTTAATCTTAATTAGGAACACCCTGACTACAAAATTAGGAACACCCTCAAATTAATTAAAAAAAAAAAAAAAATTCCGTTCTACTTCCAAGCAAAAAAAAAAAAAAAAAAAAAAGCCCAAAAAAAATTTAAACTAAAATCTGAAAAAAAAAAAAAAAAAAAAAAAAGAAGTTAATAGAGCCAAGCCCACGGCGAGCCCAATAGATTACACAGGTAGCCCGTAGCCCACGGATTCTCCAAAAAAAAAAAAAAAACAAACAGAGAACAGAAATCAACCCATGCCACAGTCACTTCGCTGCCAGGAAAATCAGAAACCAAACCCCAAACCCCAAACCCCAATACAAGCAGTCCATCAGCAAAGCAAAACAAACCCCAACTAAGTTAGTGTTTATCTAAAAAAAAAAAAGCTCCCAATATAGAGAAAACAAAAACAAACCCCAGCATACATTGATACACTGCCCACCGCCCACGGACCGTCGCCGTCGTCGCAGATACACTGCCCACAAACCCCAGCATACACTGAATCACTGATACAAACCCCAGCAGAGAAAACCGCTCGTCATCGCCGTCGCAGTCTCGCAGATCGGTGCTCGCCGCTCGCCGCTCGCTGCCTCGCCCTCATCGCAGTCTCGCAGTGGTCGCCGTCGCAGATCGCAGTCTCATCGCCGCAGATCGCAGATCGCAGTCTCGCCGCTCGGACCTCGGTGCTCGCCGCTCACCGGTCGGACCTCGTGCTGGGTATTTCTCTCTCTTTACTCTTTTTCTCTCTTTTTCTCTAAGTCTCTCAGTTTCTCTCTTCTCTTTGAAAAATTGAAATGAACTCTCTCTCTCTCTCTTTATTCTTAACTTTAATACCGGTTTCTCTCTCTCTCTCTCTCTACAATGATTATATAATTTATATGCTTTTGCCTACCTTTTTTTTTTTTTTTTTTTTTTTTGTCTTTTTGAATTTGTCCTTATCTATCCTATTGGTCAGTGTGTTGGTGTAATGGTGTTGGTGAACACCATTACACCAACACACAGACCAATAGGATTAGGACAAATTCAAAAAGACAAAAAAAAAAAAAAAAAGCAAAAGCAAGCAATTGGTCAGATTGGCTGGCCGAATTGCTTGCATTTGCCTCTTTCTTTTTTTTTCTTTTTTTTTTTTTTGAATTTGGCCTTATCTTCCCTGTTGCTTGTTGGTGTTGGTTTTTGTGTAACGTGTGTTGTAGTGTTGGTGTCGGTCAATGTGTTAGTAATATATTGATTGTCTTTTAGTGTGAAGTAAATTGTTTATTGTGATTGTGAAATTTTCTGATTGACAGGTTGTTGTTTGTGATTGTTGATTAGCAGTGTAATCTACACATTATACTGTTTTAATTATTGTGATGCACATAGAATGTGTAACGTGCATAAGACAAATAAAAGACAAACAAATATAATAAATTAAAGTAGTATAATTAATGACAAACAAATTAAAGCAATATAGTTTATTGTTATGCTAAATAACAATAATTAAAGCTATATAATTAAATTAATTAATACATTATAAAAGACAAATAAATTAAATTATGTTAGGTTAAATAACAATTAATAATTTTATAATTAATGCAAGAATAATAATTTCAAATAAACTTATAGTTTATTGTTTATTCTTTTGCTAGAATTATGGACAAATATTTGATAAGAAAACCACGTACCCAAGATTCATCTCCTGTGCAAGATTCATCTCCTGTGTAAGATTCATTTCCTGTGCAAGATTCATCTACATCTTCTAAGCGAATTCGTATTGACTTTAATTTAGAAAATCTTCCTTCAGATCCTAGGCTACGACAAAAGATATCATCTTATCATCCTAATAATCATGATGAAATCAGAAGATATTATTTAATAAAAGGCCCTTGTCAACCAGTTGTTCAGGATTACCCTGTATCATATTTTTCTGGAAAGCCCTGTAAATTTAGATCGGAATGGTATAAAAATAGAAAGTGGTTGGAATATAGTATAGACAAGGATGCGGCATTTTGTTTTTATTGCTACCTATTTGGGCAAGATGTTGGTAAGCAAGGGGGAGGGGAGACTTTTGTAACGAAGTGATTCAAACTTTGGAATCAAGTTGCAAAGTTAGATTCCCATGTTGGAGAAGTTAATAGTGCTCATAACCAAGCTGTCAAGAAGAGTGAAGATCTACAGAAGGAAAAGCAACACATTCAAAATGTTTTTGTTAAGCAATCAAAACAAGATAAAACTGAATATCGGATTCAATTAAATGCAATAGTTGATTGCGTAAAATTCCTTTTATGCCGAGGATTAGCTTTTCGTGGTCATGATGAATCTCAAGGTTCAAGTGATAGAGGAAACTTCCTTGAGCTCTTAAAATTTTTGGGGGATCACAATGAATCTATCAATGAAGTGTTGCAAAAATCTTGGAAAAATTGCAAGCTTACCCACTCTGATATTCAAAAAGACATGGTGAATGCAATTGCACGTGAAACATCCAAAGTCATCATCAACGATCTTGACAATGGGTTCTTTTCAATATTAGTTGATGAGTCACGTGATATCTCAGTGAAAGAACAAATGCCCCTCGTTCTTCGTTATGTGAACAAAGAAGGAATTATTATAGAGCGGTTCCTTGGTATTGTACATGTTGCAAGTACCACTGCTTTGTCACTCAAGCATGCTATTGAAGGTTTACTTTGTGAACATAATTTGAGTTTGTTGAACCTACGTGGGCAAGGTTATGACGGGGCAAGTAATATGCAAGGTGATATCAATAGACTCAAAACTTTAATTTTGAAAGAGAACAAGTCAGCATTTTATGTCCATTGTTTTGCTCATCAACTTCAATTGACACTTGTTGCTGTTGCTAAAAATCACATTAACATTGCTGAATTTTTTTATGTGGTTAGTAATTTAGTAACTATTGTTGGAGGCTCTTGTAAGAGACGAGATGCTCTTCGAGATGCACAATTTGCCAAAATTAAAGAAGATTTATAGAATGGTGTACGTAGAAGTGGGCAAGGTTTGAATGAAGAGACAAATCTTGAACGTCCTGGTGATACACGTTGGGGATCATATTATGGGACTATTCTGAACTTGATTTTGATGTTCTCTGATGTTGTTGATGTATTAGAGATTATTGAAGAAGATGGCCTCTCTGACCAAAAAGTTGAAGCTCGATCTATTATGAGGTCAATTCTAACTTTTGAATTTGTCTTTGCTCTACACTTGATGAAAAATATTTTAGGGATCACAAATGAGTTGTCAATAGCATTGCAAAAAAAAAAAAAAAAAAATCAAGATATAGTAAATGCTATGGATCTTGTTAAAGTGTCTAAGCAATGGTTGCAAGTGATGAGAGATGATGGATGGGCATCTTTATTGGTTGAAGTATCTTTATTTTGTAACTCACATGTTATTCCTATCTTGGACATGGAAGCGATGTTTGTAGTTAGTGGGAGGCCGAGACGCAACACCCAAAAAAATTCAAATTTACATCATTATCGTGTTGAGCTATTTTGCACAGTCATAGATATGCAACTTCAAGAGCTTAACAACCACTTTTCTGAGGTGAATACTGATTTGCTACTTTGTATGGCTTGCTTGGATCCAAGTAATTCATTTATGGCTTTCGATAAGGAAAAATTGATACGTCTAGCTAAGTTCTATCCCTCTGATTTTCTTGGGACAGATATTTTGGCACTTGACTCTCAACTGCAGAATTACATTTTTGATATGCGCAGCAATGACTTCTTTTTAGAGCTTCAAGGAGTTAGTGAACTTGCTGAAAAGTTAGTGAGCACAAGGAAGCACGAGACTTATCCATTAGTCTATTTGCTTGTGAAGCTAGCTTTGACCCTTCCAGTTGCTACTGCAACGGTCGAAAGAAGTTTTTCAGCAATGAAATATATAAAGAATGAACTGCGCAATCGAATGGGAGATCAATCGATGAATGATTGTTTAGTTGTGTATATTGAAAAAGATGTAGCTTGTAGCATTGATAATGAGACTATTATGCAACGATTTCAAACGATGAAAACTCGTAGAAGGCAATTGTAAATTTTATGTATTTGTGTATTTTCTGATTGTTGTTGTTGTCAATATAAAATTTTTTTTTTTATTAGATTGTGTAATTTATGCTTGTTGAGGAACACCCTGAAAAATTTTTCTGGAGTCGCCACTGGTTTGATCATCAAGCTACTGAGCATACACACCACATTTGAACACGTATAATCACACAAATGAAATAGATATTCTTTGAACATTAGACTTGTGTGTTGTTTGTGGGTATCAAGTATGAATTAGTCCACAGTCTAGTATGAAGCTTCAATGAACAATTCAATCAAGTCATACATAAATAGCACGAAGTCAAGTAACCTATCTCACTAGTAGAAATGAACATATATGACTCCTCACCAAAGTGTTTACATTGATTGAAAGTTTTTCATTTGGCTTCCATTTTTCATACTTCATGATCAATACAACTCAATGTTTGAGCAATGATGCTATGAAATTTTTTATATTTCTTTGAAGAATAAGCCTTTGGCTTTGGCATCATTCATTTTGAATACATTTTTGCTCAACTTTTTCCTAGTCAAACTAGTTTTCGAAGCAAGGCTTTTTCAACTTTTTCTCTTTTTAGAGATTGATGTTTGAAGAGCTTTTTGGCATAAAAAATAAGTGTGAGGAGATATATAGGATCAAGTTTATGCATGTATCAAGATCAATCAAGATTATTGGCAAGACATTCATGACAACCTTGAAGATCTATTTACAACAATCAAACATAGATTTCTAGATTTCACTCACACTTAAAATATGCATGCATAACAAGCTAAGCTCGTAAATACACTATGCCATTAATATGAAGGTACTAGGGCAAACTCAACATGTGATATGACACAACACAAGCAAATCAAACTTTTTGAAAATTTTTATTTTTTATGAGTTTTTTTGGATTTTTACTCACTCAAAACAAAAACAATAAAGTAAGATCAACAAACAAAGTAACCAATTAAAAAAATAGCATTAAAAGAAACATGCTAGGAAGGAAGTTTTGAAGTAAAAAGAGTACATATGACATAGGAAGTATTAATGCATGGATGTAGTGGATAAATCATGCATGAGTACCCTTCTTCACCCATACTGCACAGGTACTTTGGGTGAGATCCTTAGATGAAGGGGTACGGCCAATATAACTCTCAAACCTCAGGGTGAAGCTAGCTAGGCATGATGAGATGTTTTTAAGTATTTCCATGACATCTCCAATGAGTTGACCATCGTTTTCTCCCTTAGCTTGTTTTCCTTTTGGCATTCTTCTTGCATTTCCTTAAGCATGAAGAGAATTAGCCTTTTGAGAGTGTGAAGCTTGAAGCAATTTGGTCTTTTGTGCCCTCGAATGCCACAATGGTGACAAAAATGCTTCACTTGATGTCCCCTTTGACTCTTAGGCAATGACTTCCCTTTTGCCTTTGATTTTGGCTCAATGATAGGGATCTCAATCTTGGGCTTTTTTACATCCTTTGCCAACACAAACTTCATCTCTCTTCTTAGTTCTGCACTCAAACTTCCTTCACCGGCGTAGCCTAATTCGGTTTTATCTGCGAAAGTCTTTTGAGATGAAAGAACACTATCAACTTTCTTGGTTGTGATGCACTTTATTTTAGCACTATCTTGAATCACTTCAAGTTCAAGAAGCTTGATCTTTAAGTAAGTATTTAGCAACTCCTCTTTCAAGTCTTCAACTTCACACTTGGCATCTTTGAGTTGTGAAATAGTGGATTTGTGGTATTCTTCAATTTTCTTCATCTGCTTGACTACTCTTTTAGCAACTTTAGCGTACTTGCTACAATCCTCAAGCAGTGCATCATACACATCTTGAAGATTCTTATCACCTTCATTAAGGTACACATCCTCACCGTCTAAAACTTCATCTTCTTCACCCTTGGAGTGAAGACCAAGTTCTTCACCCTCGGAGTGAACACTAAGTCACTTAATTCATCTTTGGAATCAACCGAGGTAATTGCCATAAATGCTGAATAATTACCATCACTATCGCATTCTTCTTCCGAATCAGAATTTGAGCTCTCTGAGTCACTAAGGGTAGTTGTTAGCACTTTACCCTTTCCTCTCAAATAGTTCGGACACTACTTTTCCCATGACCATTGTATTCATAACAAAAAATCCCTTGGGATGGTGATGAGTCTTTTGCATCCTTCTTCTTAAAGTCTCTTTTGTCATTCTTGGAGGATGAGAATTTTCCTTTGCCAAATGACTTCCCATTGTTCTTCATCTTTAGAAACTTTCAGAAGTTCTTTGCAAGATATGCCACCTCTTTTTCAACATCATCCTCATTCAAGGAATCACCGGTTCTTTCATTTATGGTTGTGAGAGCAAGTGATTTGCTAGACATGTGAGAGAGCAATCCGAGCTCATAAGTTTGAAGAGAGCCAACAAGCTCTTGGATCTTGATATCATCGAAATCTTTGCTCTCCTCAATGGCAGTGACTTTAGCTCGGATCCTTTTGGTTAAGGATCTTAAGACTTTCCTTACAACTTTGGCATCTTCAATCTTCTCTCTAAGATTGAGCTTGGCAATGACTATCTCATTGAGTCTCCCATAGAATTAGTCAAACAACTCATCTTCACTTCCTTAAATCGAGTAGTGAGCATTTGTAATTTGGTGTCCTTGACCTTCTTGGTTCCCTCATAGGTAGTCTCAAGGATAGTCCACACCTCTTTGGCGGTCTTCACATGAGAGATCCTATGAAATTTGTTAGTAGAAACACCACAAAAGATTGCATTAATAGTAGTACTATTGGAATTTGCCAAAGCAAGTGCAGCCTTGTCCCACTCGGCCTTGGGTGTTGTTGGTCTCACCCAACCATTCTTAACGAATCCCAAATGGACTCATCAAATGGAATACCATATAAAAGCACACATACGTATTTTCCAAAACGCATAGTTACTCCTATCAAAGAAAGGAGGTGCGTTGAGGGATTGAGATCTATCCATCTTAAATGGGGTCTAGGATCACACAAGGATAAAAAAAATCCAAAAAGTGTACCTGCTCTGATACTAATTGAAAGCTCAATTAGTGTGAAAACATTAATGCTTGTTTAGACCCTCAATTTTAAATTACGGCTTAACTACTTTTACTCTAACTTATCTAAGTGTGGAACAAGAGTAAAGCTCGCATAATAAACTGATAACACTACTCTAAGCCATAAGCAAGTACAATGATCAATAAATGTAAAGTTTAAAGAGTAGGAAAGAGAGAAGTAAATACAAGATAATACTGAGACGTATTATCGAAGAGGAAACCAAAGTATTGGGCAAAAAACCTCTTCGAGACTCTTCGAGCCGAAATTGATCCACTAGTGAATAAGTTGGAGTACAAAATATCAAGAAGACCCTCCAAGCCTAATCTACCCAATGTACTTAAGCCCTCCAAGTGATCCGAATTTTGCAATTCTGCTCGATTGCATCTGCCACTCAATGGCTTCTTCTAATGCTTCCCAAAGGTATCAAAACTTCTCTCAACCATCGGAATGAGTGAGGTAAGTGTTTGGGCTAAGAACCTCTCAAAGATATGAAGATGGAGAGGTAGGAGTAGAGGAAAATCAAGAGTTTTTGTAAATAATTATGGGTATGACAATCTCTAACTTTCAAGTGTTTTGCTAGGGTTTTCTCTCTAGAAAAAACTCCTTTACAATTTTGTGTTTGTAATGAAAGTATATATAGTGTGTGTAAAGAATTTAGGAAAGCACTCTTTATTTTTGCCAAATAGAGAGTTTCACAGGTGTCAAACAGAGAGCACTCTTTATTTTTTGCATTTCTTGTGAAGTACTCGCGAAATGACAGGCTGGCATGACTTTTTAGTTTCTAATAATGTGCTTCACACGTGGCCTTTTTGCGGGTATCCTTACTCGCAAGCTAGTTGCAAAATTGCACTGATCTTCATTGCATGCTTGATTTTTCAGCGATCTCTCACACTCATCCCTTGCAATTAAACCCACATAAATACAGGAAAATGATTGATTGAATTACAACCAAATCTGGCATGGAATTAAAGCCAATAAAGACTAGTTCGAAATCATAACTTTACATTTATATCGTGGTCTTATAATTTCACCTAGAATGATTTTTTTTGGTATACCTTTAGATAGGTTTTAGTCTCAATTTATGTGATTATTGGTTAATTTAAGTTAATAGTTACTCATTAAGTGCGTGGATTTAATTGATTTAAAATTTAATGATTTTAGTTAATATGTTTTACAATTTAAGGTTTAATTAGAAACCACTCCAAAAATTCAAAATAATTCTACAATTTAAATAAAGAGAATTAACTTGGCTTAAAGAGGATATAACCACTTGTCATATAGAAAATATTACCACTTTACATAACTAGACTTCTAGTTTGCGACTTTTATTATATTGTTGTATTAGTTACTAACTCATGCAATGTACGAGAAAGTTCAATAAAAATTTTATACATAAATATTTTGTTAATAAGTATAATAAATAAAGCAGTCAATAGAGAGTTTGTATAAAAATAACTTACCTAGTTTATTTATAATTTACTTAGAAAAGATCAAAAGAAATTTATTAGAATTATTTTTTGTGTTGGGTGCTTTAACCAAAAATATGGTGAATTCTAATTACTTTAAACTAACAGAGTTGAATACTACTTGAAACTCTAAAATCCAAACTAAAATATATATATTAGAATGATGATGTGGAAAGTGGTAAATCTTCAAAAGCTTTTGCCACTACATTATAAAAAGTTAACAAAAAATCAAAAGTTTTCATTTTATATTTTAACAATATTTGCTAACTAGTGCAGTGCAGGAGAAATTTGACAATATTTATACATAATAAATTTTTAATTGATAAGTATTAATATCTACAATTCAAATTAGAGAATTTGTGAAAAAAAAAAAAAGAGACAAAAAAATTATCTTATATAATTAAAATTTGTACTCAAGATCAAACCTAATTTAACTAAATTTATTTAATGCTGAGATGCTTTATCCAAACAGACAATAAATTTTAATTATCTAACTTATAAATTCTAATTATTAGATAAAAGTAACATATTTTTTTAACCAAAAGAATTTGCAACTCTAAAAACAAAATTATATATATATATATATATATATATATAAGCTGAGCATGAAGTAATTAGACTTACTAATTTCTGAATTAAGGAAGTATATTTTCCGTGTCACAACAATTCCCCAATAATAATTTTCTTTCACTTATGCTTCAGTCTTCATGTAATAAAATTTGTTACACTTTTGATATATTTTTTCTTTGAAATGATTGAGAATATTAGATTTAAATGTATATGATTGTAAAGAAACGCGCTACAAAAAGGGGAAAGTATCACAGATGGGTTGCCGAATTTGGTTGTGGAACTAAATACTAAATAGTATGCTTTGCTCTTGTAAAAATGCTTATTACAATTATTCAACTCTAATTAAGAAATCAACTGTGTATTTATATCTTTTTGCACTATAATTAGATTATGATCATTCAGGATAAAAAGTGAAAGGAGGGATTAGAATATTTGTTGCACAATATGACATCAACGAAGGAATAGAAAAATCCAAAAATGTCAAAAATGTCTTCTTCTTCTTCTTCTTCTTCTTTTTTTTTTTTTTTTTTTTTTTTTTTTTTGGGTTTGCTAATACCATGACTTTTGTATTACAATTTTTACCATAACTTTCTCTTTTTTTTCGTAAAAAATTTTAGCCCATCAATTAAATTTTTAAATTTTAATTTTTTGTAGCATAAAATTATTTATAAAATTTGAGTTTCTGGATTGAATATATATATATATATATATATAAGGTTGAGTTCAATTTATACATGGTTTAACTCTAAGAAATTTTACACCATCTAAAAACTTTATACCAAAATTCATATTTTTAAAATCTCACAGTTTGATTACATGTTTCATATATTTTTAACATGCATGTCATATTTTGTGTCAATTAGATATTATTTATAATAGTATATATTTTGTTTAAATGTTAACCAAAAAAAAATCATGTTTTATAAAAAAGGAATAATTCAATACCATATGAAGATAATTGATTTTATTTATCTTATGAACTTTTTAATTCTATATGTAATTTTTCAATAAATAACTTCTTAACATTAAGAATTTTATTTCTTCACATTATGAATTTAATCAGATATTATTCTTTCATAAAGGATTGTATAAAACTCAATAGGAAATTGTCATACAATGAGAGTTTAAAGACTTCACTTATATACTAAAAAGAAAAATAGAATTAAACTTTTTATATTGGTCTTTATGACAAACCTATATTCTCATCTATGACAAACTATCATTTGTTCGCTCATGTATCCCTCAATGTTTCCGTTCAGCTTTTGTTTTGTTTATCTCAAATCAGAATAATTTTCTATTGAACTCAAACTTTTAAATACTTTAAAAAGGAAAAAGGAAAGAGAATAATTAGATAAAGATACATACCATCTCTTGAGTTGGTTGGTTTGTCTAGATCAAACTGAGGAATTACTCTGTAAAGCTCAAACGCGTTGAGGATGGGAGGAAGGTCAGACCCGTTGTTGCATTAATAACAAAACTAAATTGCGATTTGAATGTTTGATTGAGACATATGGACAGCGGCTTTAAGTAGTCAAAAGTTATAGGTTCTGAGATATAGCTTCCCCCATTCACATTAATAATAAATTCTCTTTTCTTTCCTTGCATAAGTTTTTCAATTTCAGCAAAGTGAAAGCAAACATAAGATTCTCCAGTGTAATCGGGCGTCTCAGAAAAACTTAAGGAATGAAAACCGCTAGATGGCTGGACAGCAGTTCTCAATACTTCTGATGGTAGTTGATAACTATCATTGTTGTTTTGTATGTCAATAACTGAGGAGGTATTGATCGGAACTGAGTTTGGCAACGTACTAAAGTATACCACAAGCAATCATAAACCTCGTTCTTGTAGGTAGAGAACAAATTGAATATTTTTAGAAGTTTTGATATGGTTAGCTTTGAGCCAAACCTCAGGTATAGTTTTTGTACTTTGTCGTATTAAGTAAAAAGAAAATCAAAGAACAAAATTGTAACTGACTTACCTGATAAAGTCTTTACTTGTGGTTGTGCCCAGTTCATATCGCCGGCTATCTTTTAACGCTCCAAAGTTAAATGGATAAAGGGACATGTCCAAAGAACGTAACTCCAAGGCAGAAATAAAAGGTATTCCAGACCCAGAGTTTATGAAACATACGTATATGATGTCTGACGTGGGAACATGAATCACATCGACAAACCTCAGAGCATCTACGTCGAGATACTCCAATGTGTACACAAAATTAACCCCGACATACACGTCAAACTTTGGAGTTTTATTCTTGTTGTCATAATTTCCATAATAAAAGAAAAACTGAATGAGATAATTACTATTTTTGCCTTGTTCAGGTTTCAAAGTGTAACAATTCTTTTTTCCTTGGGGAAAGCTTCTCAGATTTATTATTTGCCGCCCAAGATTATGATCTGAAAATTGGTTGTCAGGGGATATGTTGGAATTTGTCCCAGTATCTATAAAATCCGTATCTGACTTGTAAAATATACCTGTGTCATCATCCAAGTAATCTTTGGTTGCCCCACAGTCAATGCTTATGAATCCTAGATATATAATGCCAAAGAAGAGATATATATATATATATATATATATAAATTTAGAACACACCAATCAATATGGAAAAGTCAAGAAGAATTTGAGTTTGAAATTCAAAATAATTAAATTAAAAAAAAAAATTGCGATAGATTATGCACCTACCCTTCCATATGCTTTTTGCGAAAATTTGCTATCCCTTTTAAGTTTTAAGCACGAACGAGTAAATCACAAAAGTGCCCAACCTTAGTGCCCGTTTGGTTGGACTTTTAGAGCCCACTTTTACATGTTATGCGCATTTTGCAAATGCTGAGACTGTTTTTTGCGTTTGGCTCAGCCCAAAACGCAACTTTTTGAAAAAAGTTGCGTTTTGGGCCAAGGCAAAAAACAGCCTATCAACGCGCAACAAATATGGAGCTCAGAGGTCCATAACAAGCAAACGCGCATTTACATATATCCGTTGGAGAGTAGAATTACGAAATTGCCCTTGACTAAAGGGCAAAGGGCAAGGGGTCTTTAGAGGAATCACGCACGGTGCCCTCATTTCTTCCTCTCATCTCATCTCATCTCTGTGCGCAGCTCCCTCACCCCAGCAGAAGTCTCCTCTCAGCTCTGCTCTGCCGTGCGTAAGTACCCGTTTCTCTCTTTTATTTTGTCTTGAAAATCTTCTTCCTCTTTCGTCTTCTTTCTTCGTCTTCTTCAGCGGGCCTTCCTCTGCAATATTTTTTTTTTTTTTTTTTTTTGTCTAATCTGATCTGAGGAATATGTTTTGAAGGTCGAGTTTTGATAAACAAAACACCAACCAAGGCCGATCTGCTACCAAAAACCGCCAGGTACAACACTGATCTGAATTTTTTTTTTTTTTTTGTTACCTATCAAAAAAAAAATTCAGATATTGCATGCTTTGTTCTTGCTAAAGATCATTTGTTCTCTTGCCGGGAACTGAAAAAAATTTGTGGATGCTCTGTTTAAGTTCTCTCCCCTGCAAAATTTGTGGATGATCTATTTGTTTTTTTTTTTTTTTGGGTAGAAAGTAGCGAATTACATCAAATTAAATTGTAGTTTTTGGTAACTCTTATAGAGGCGATAGTTTGCGTAGCATATAGAGCAAAATTTTCAATAAAATAAGGGCCTTTTCAGTTATTCTTGTTTGTGATAAGGTACAAAGAAATGTACTATTTTTACAGAGGATCAATTTTCCAACCGTCCAAGATAATGAGGCGGTCCAGTCATAATTCATGGTTCCTAGAATTTGGTGTGTTGCGAATGTATGGTTATCAGTCAATACAATTCTCTCAAGCTTCCCAGGAATGTATACGGTGTCTTGTAGGGTTCTTTCTTTACCTCTCTCTAATTGAGAGTGGGGGTTGAAAGAAAAGCTTGAAAACAATTATGCATCTATGAAAATTTAAGAGTTTGAAGTGCTGCTGGTTCTGCAGAGAGCGAACCTCATGACAGGGAAAGAAAGAAAAGAAAAGAGAGTGAACCAAAATGGATGCTCTGTGTCCTAGAAATAAAAAAATTTTCAGTGCTACATGCTTTGTAATTTTTTTTTCTTTTGTGGATGCTCTGTAACAGTGATGATGATAGTGCTACATGCTTAGGGAAAAATGCTTTGTAACAGTGCTTTGGGTAATTTTTCTTTTGTGGATGCTTTGTAAAATGCTTTGTAATTTTAGGGAAAAATTCTTTGTAATCTGTAAAATGCTTTGTAAAATGCTTTTCTGTTGGCTGTAAAATTATTTGTAAAATGCTTTTCTGTTGGCTGTAAAATGCTTTGTAATCTCTCGTGCAATGCTTAGGGAAAATTTTAGTGACACTGATTTTGCCCCCAAAATTTTCACACCCATACAATAAGGGCAATTGAGTTTTATTTGGCTGGGTAAGGCAATGAACATTTGTCTCTGTAAGCTGAATTTTATTTACAATTATTCAATTAGTACCATTTGGTTTAGAAATTGATTGTATTACTCAGAAATATGACTTAAAACTTCCATCAATGAAGTCAGCCTTGACTAAGTTAAAAGCCTCACTGTCAGTGATAACTTGAAACAAGATACAGTAGCAGTTTTCTCGGCAACCCTGAAGAGAGTTATTGTTATAGATTAATGGGTAATGTTCCTTTACTTGTTTAGTTATTTGTTTTTGTTGATTGGAATTTAACAGTTTGGGTTTGGGGTCTGAAAATCAGAGGAGAAAAAAGACAATATGCAGTTGTTGTCAGGGTAATCATGGGGTTTTTATTAATAGTGATCTGATTAAATTCAAAACATTGCTAGTTTTTATGGTTTGTTTTTATGGTTTTAAACACTGCTAGTTTAACGTATATCCAAACATTGTTTGCTTATTTTCCATTTACTATTTTTTAGTTCAACCTTAGCTGCTGTGAGATTTTTTATATTTTAAGTCAGCGTTAAATATTTGTAATTGCTAAATTATGAATTCTATTTTTTGCATTTCTTATGGTTGGTTAACTTTATAGATGGGTAAAAACACCACTTCCAACCCTGAGGAAAAAAAGGCTAGAGCATTATGGGATATTAATCCAAGCTGGACAACTACTTTTTGTAAGCTTTGTGTGGAATAGATTCAACTTAGGAATAGATCAAAAGGTGCTGCCTTTAGTACCAAAGGTTGGACTACTCTAGTGACCAAATTTTGTGATGAGACCGGTCAAAACTATGATAGGGGTCAATTAAAAAGTAGGTGGGATGTATTAAAAGGTGACTGGAGAGTGTGGGAACAATTGAGGAATCTTGACACAGGTTTAGGTTGGGATGCAGAGAGGGGAACGATTCGTGCTCCTCGATGATTGGTGGACGCGGAAGTTGGAGGTGAGTTGAGTATTTTATTTATATGTAGTTAGTTGGAGATAGTTTTTTTATATTATTGTTAACTGAGTGAAATTACAATTACATTTTGTAGGAATTACCCAAAGCTAGAAAATTTCGAGAGAAAGGTCCACAGAATCTAGATGAACTTGATATAATGTTTAGGGATGTTGCAGCAACTGGAGTAGCTGCATGGACCCCTTCTTCAAATACACTCCCTCCAACAATGCCACAAGAGGGTGCTGGTGATTCAGATGGTAGCTCCGAATTTAAGGATGATCGATGTGACATGAGTTTAGACATTGATAGTTTGCAGCAAGGACATACTAGTCAATCACGTAGTTCAGGACAAAAGCGAACTAGTGAATCAATACCCTCACAGAAGAAAAAGAAGAAGATAGGAGGAGCTGCAATGTTAGACAATCGTATTAGTCAATTAATAACTGTATGTCAGAATAGGCATGAAGGTACTTCTCAAGAGTCACCAAGTTCGATTGATAATGTCATGGCGATTGTGAGAACACTTCCTAGAGTGGATAGTAAGTTTGCGATTCAAGCTTCCATTGTCTTACTAAAAAAGTCACGTAGGGAGATGTTCCTAGCTTTCAAGGAGCCAGAGTCACAGCTGGAGTGGCTACAAGAAATGATTTGTAGGGAAAACAAAAAGTGACCAATCTTATGTGGCACTCTGTATTAGCTTAAGACTAATATTATTTTTATGTTGTATTAGCTTACGACTAATATTAGCTTTATTAAGTATGCTATGTTGTATTAACTTTAAACTATGTTATGTGATATTTAGTATTAGTTTTGGACTACTATATGTGTAATATAATATTAACTTGATGTTTTGAATTGGGACCTATTGTTGCCTTTTGTTACTTTGTTGATTATTATGTTGATTTATATTAAGTATTACCAATGGTTGATTATTTGTTACTTTGTTGTGTAGCGTAAACCAATATGGATGATTATAATGGTATTCATGAGAGTGGCCATTTTATGGAACTATTAATGGATGGGGATTATAGAAATTATTGTGATGATAATGATGGTGGTGATTATAACATTGCTGACAATAATAATGATGGTGATAACAATAATGATGATGATGATGATGAGAGTAGTGACAGTGATGATGATAGTGATAGTGATTCTGATGATGATGATGATAGTAACGACGATTCTGATGAGAAGCTTTACCAGCTTGTGGCAGTTACTTGTGAAGCAGTTGTGACATATTTCAATAAATACATTAATAAGACTCCTTGTTATGATTCTGAACAAACAGGGTGGGCTTGGGTGAGACGTTGTATGGAAGGTAATGAGACATTGTGTTACAACATGTTTAGAATGAAAAAGGAGGTGTTTCAAAATTTGTGTCAAGTTTTACAACATGACTATGGACTTCAACATTCAAGGAATATAAGATTAGAAGAGTCAGTGGCAATCTGTTTACTGATACTTGGTCATGGAACATGTAACCGAATGGTTCAAGAAATATTTCAGCATTCGGGTGAAACCATAAGTAGACATTTTGAGAAGATGGTCACTTTGTTGGGTGCTCGGTTTGCAGCTGCATATGTAAAGCCTTCGGATCCAACTTTTAGTGAAGTTCCAACCAAAATACAAGACCATCCAATTTATTGGCCACATTTCAAAGTATGTGTACTATTGTATATTTGAATAAATGTTATTGTCTATAAGATAATTGTCATGTGGAACTAAAAACTATTAATGTTTTTATTAGGATTGCATTGGTGCGATTGATGGCACACATGTGGTAGCGATTGTACCTACTGAGAAGTCCATTCCATACTTTGGAAGAAAGGGATATCCAACCCAAAATGTAATGGCTGCATGTGACTTTGATATGTTATTCACATTTGTTTTGCCTGGATGGGAAGGTGCAGCACACGACACCCACATTTTTCTTGATGCTATTCGTAAACAAAGTAACAACTTTCCACACCCACCACCAGGTTTGTAATTGGTTAATCAATTGTTCATTATAATGACACCTTGTGTGTGTGTTTAATACAATTGAATTTTTTTTTTTCTAGGGAAATATTATGTAGTTGATTCTGGATATCCAATGATGAAAGGCTATTTGGCACCATACAAAGGGATATCATACCATCTTCAAGACTTTCGAAGGAGAGGTGGAAACCCTAGAACTAAACATGAAAAATTTAATTATGCTCACTCATCTCTTCGATGTGTGATTGAGCGCACTTTTGGTGTGTGGAAGAATAAATGGAGAATTATCAGAAACATGCCATCTTTTCCATTCCATATCCAAATACTTATTGTATCTGCTACTATGGCTCTTCATAATTTTGTTAGACTAAATGATAGGGATGATAGGAGCTTCATAAAAGCCAATCAAGATTCAATTTCTAGAAGAGAACATAATAGTGAAGCAGGTAGCAGGTGTGAGCAGAACACAGGATCTTTAACAGACCCTGCGATGGTGGTTCTTCGTGATTCAATTGCTGATTCCATTTGTGGGGATAATAATTAGTAGTTATCTTTTTTTTATTTTATAATATCATGTAGTACAATTTAAACTTGGGTTATTGGTATGTATTTTATTATCTTTTTTATATTTTTGTGTTGTACAATTTAAACTTGGGTTATTGATATGTATTTTATATCTTTTTACATTTTTATGTAGTACAATTTAAACCTGGATTATTGGTGTATATTTTATCATCTTTTTACATTTTCATTTTGAGTTTCATGATGATGAAAATTATTTAGATTTAATTAATATTAATAAGAAGTCATTAATGGTAATAACAAATAATTATGAAACTAAAAAATAAAAATAGCCCAAACATTATTAAAATAATACCAATAATATATTTATTATTATTATTATTATTATATGAAGTAGTTTATTAATAAGTATGAAATAAACTCACATAAAAAAAAATAAAAAAAAAGTATGAAATAAACTCCTTTATATATACATTGTCCTTTTTTGTAATTTACCCCTCAAAATGCCACTTTTATAAATGCTAGCCAAACACTCAACTTTTTCAAAAAACACTTTTTAACAGTTTTTACCAAACACTCAGCTTTTTGAAAATGCACTTTTTCATTATGCACTTTTTAAAAACTCCACTTTTTCATTATGCACTTTTACAAAAAGCTGAACCAAACTCACCCATAATCATACATATATTAAGGTTATGACACAATAGTTTTAGGAAAATATAATTTCCATAGGTAGTTTCCAAAAGTGTGTCTAACCCAAAAACATCATTTATGCTACATGTTTTTTTTTCAAAAATCCCATTAAAAAGCTACTTACCTCGCAACCGCAAAAGCTTAATTCTCCAAGCTCCAAGGAGATTAGCTAGAACCTAAACAATATCAAGTAAACCTATCACAATAAGCATAGAGCTTGAAATTATATCTAGCTACAATTTAAGAATTGCCAAATGAGCACTTAATTAGGCAAGCCTAGTATTTAACCTCATCAATAATAATATATCCCACTTCCAAAGTTTCTCAACAAATTGATTCACAAGGCATAAACTCCAATTTATAAAGTTTATCCCATTTAATATCATCTCCAACATTATGACTAGCTTCCATAAAATTTACACTACATCATTAAGAGACCCATGAAAGCAAAATCAAAATTTCCTCCAAGACAAGAAATTTAGAACTTCAACTAACTCCAAATAAATCCAATGGCAATGGAAAAATTAAATTTACCAACCATCACATGTTATAACTTAAAACTCCTAAATTTTCCACCATACATAAACCTTAAGTAGTCATCATTAGCACAAATTATATACCTACTCATCAAATAATTCCATCAATACAAAACCCATACATAAAAACACATAAATATCACTTCCAATGCTCATAAATCACATGGGTATCATTATTAAAGTTTAGATAAAATAACCTCAAGCAAAAGTGTAAAACCCACAAAAAAGATTAGAAAATTTTACCTCAAATAAAAGATGTGAAGGTGCTTATAGGTTCACAAGAATTTTCCGGTGATCTTGCTGGAAAATTGATGGTGGAAATGGTGATATGAAGGTGCCGGCAAGAGAGTTTGAAGGAGTGAATAAGTGTGTTCTGTCTACCGAAAATGAAAAGGAGAAAAAGAAAGAAAAGAGAAGTAAGGAAGTGAGCCGGCCAAAGGAAAGAAAAGATGAGTGAAAAAGGAGTGGTGGGTAGTGGGATTAGGTAGGGCATGTGGGAACCCAAAAAAGTATCTGACCTTGACTTTTATATATATATATATATATATATATATATATATATATATATATATTGCTGACTGGGACGTTACAGTCATGCCGCCAAGGACTCAATGTGCGATAAAACTCGAAAAACTTAATTTTTGGGGGCATCCACACTTGCCGCAAATTAAACCATAGTTTTAATGTGTCATAGCTTTAAATGTATCACTTTAAAGTTTAAATTCTAAATTAGATACTTCTTGCCTTATTTACCCACAAAAGAGAAAATAAAATGAAATGAAATGAAATGAAACACTCTAGTCTATTAGTTCTGAATTAATTACCTTATTGCCCTAAGGTAAGAATTCTCCCCCTAAGGAAAATTTTCCAAAAAATAGGTGCTTATTTTATTTATCATAACGATAAAATTATATAAGTATTTTTTAGGACTTTCCTCTTAATATATAGTAGTTGTTTTATTAAAAAAAAAAGGTTCGTAGTTAACAAATTGCTATTTAAAAGACTGTCTATTTTTTTATTATCAAAAAAAGAAAATATTAATGAATGCCTTAAGGACATTAGATTAAGAACTATTTTTAAAAATATTTTATGGGAAAAATGATATAGTAATTAATTTTTTTCCCATAAAAGTGGTTTTAAAAATTTATTAATATAGTTTGTGGGATCATGGGCCCAGATCATACAACTGGATTTTAGGCTTAGGACCCAAGCCGAGGATAAGGGGCTGTCCGAGAATGGGTAAGTATAGCCAAGGAAACCCATGCTAGTGGATAAGGAAGACAATATTGAACATAATGACCTAGAAGTTTTTGCCGAGGATGAATTTGTCCCCGGCTAGCCAAGGCCGAGGTCTGTAAAGGATGCTTGTCATCTAGAGGTGCGATCCATGAAGTTCTGGAAATATGGATAAGCAATGCAGGAACAAAAGACAAAAGAATCCCAAAATATCTTGGGAAAAGCTGTTGTCACTGCATTGAATGCACCCAGCTAACTCCCTGACCGCATTAATAAGGAAGCGACCTCTGCACAGTATCATTGCAGCCTTACAACCACCCCAGAAGACTTCTAAAGGGGGCTGATGGGACAAGTATCAGGATAAACCATCAACTGTCCACGTGTTGGGTAAAGGTGAAGGAATAAATGTAGTATAAATAAAGGTAGAAACTTAGAGAAAAGGGGGCCGACAATTGAGAGAGAAAGCACTGTAGCAATCTCAAGAACTCTTGTAACCATTCTCATCCAATATTTACTAAAATAAAGCCTCTCTGATTGTGCCGAGGACAAACATTCTTTGATAAACTCAGTTCATCTCTATTTGATTGTCATGAATACCGTATTAATTGTTATCCATGCATTAAAGCCTAGCTCTTTGACACACTCTTTACAAATTCATTGTACTGGGCTCACTGGGCCAAGATCCCATACATTTTGGGGCCTGGTCTGAAAATCGTGTCCCTATATAGTTTATTATTAATTTCTCTAAGGACACCCATTAACATGATTCTTAAAAAAAAAAAAAAAAAATTATCTATTTTTGTTATTTATTTTATTTTATTTTATTGGCTGAACTGTCTATTTGTGTTAGCATTACTTAGTGGAGGGCTACGTATATCGGTAAATTTTAAATAGGACTTCCAAGATCCAAGTTCCAAGGGAGGAGACTCCTAGGCCTAAATTCAAGATCCCCATATCACAATATTGAGGATAAATCCCAAATTTTGGGGGTTTAGTGTGATTTGGGAACTTTTTGAAGAGTATAGGACAATATTTTGCTTTCTTTTTGTTTTTGTTTTTTTAAATATGCCGAGTCCGAGTCCAAGATTAGGATAAAAGTCATACAAAGCAAACATCAATTCTTCACTTTAGGCCCAAGCCCAGAGAGTAGGTTTCAGCCCGACATTTACGCATTTAAGTTGAAATTGTTGCGGGGGACCTCATATAACTTTACCGGGTCATTGGGTCTAGGGCGTGGTTAGAAGTTTGAAATTTGACGTTGAGTAGGGACTACAAATGAGAAGGAGAGGACTGCTTCTCAAATTTATTTTACATGCTATATATTATGTCATGTTATATAATTTTGTAAAAAAAATTATTAACATGTTCAACATGCAAAGAAGTATTTTATAAATTGATAGATGTATAAACCCTATATCAAGCTTAATAAATGTGCTAATAGTAACAAAAATATTACATTTCTTACCTACCAAAATTAAAAGCAAAGTGTAAAAGGAAAAATGAACTATCATGGCTTAATCTCCTCAGCATAGTGGATTCCCCCCTAAAAATATATCCTAAGCATGTTGGAAAAAATGTGAATTTATTTGAAACTTTGGTTAAGTCATGAGAGAACCACATCAATTTAGTTTCCTTTAAAATATTTTAAGTGCTTGGAGTTGAGAGTCAAAACAAGATTGTGAACTATGAACCATTATTTAAAAAAAAGAAAAAAAAAAAAAAAGGCTTTGAAGAGGTAATTTGACAGATTGTGAGTTCAAAATAAGAAAAAAAAAAAAAAAAAACGATATAAGGGATTTCCCCAAAAAAAAAAAAAAAAAAAAAAAATCCTCCCCTTTTTCCTCATCTTCTTTGTAACAGTGAAAATTTATTAGAGCAATTCCAAATGATTGAAGATGATTCACAGAATCCTATTCCAATGGTAAGATCAAACATTGCCGTAGGAATTTGTTACTTATATGCAAGTTTAGGGGTCTTTTGGTAAGTTTATAAGTTTAGGGGTATTTTAGTTATTTGGAGGTTTCAGGAATATTTTGGCATAATACAATTAATGCTAACGTCGTAGGATGTTTTAGCACAAAAGTAGCAAACCCTTTTAAAAGAGGAAACGCTAACGTTTTGATCTTTCCCTAATTTGTTGGATTAATAACTAGGATCCCACATTATAAGAGATAGTTAGTTAGATAATTAAGTCTCTTAGGGACTGATGTAACAAACTTATTTTCCCACTCTCTCTCTTTGTTTTGCTAAACTATAATTTAAATGAGAGAATAATTGTAAAGATTTAGATTAGCCAATTGCAATGATAGAATTTCCACTTTTCTTGAGAGAAATTTTCAATCATTGATAGTAAGACAACTTATTGAACGCAAATCTTTTAATATTTACCAAAAAAATAAATCTTTTAAATTTCCCAATTTGTTCCGTTTCCCCTATTTGATTTTCTTGCAACACATAGGAACCTCTCTAAACTAATAGAATCTTTTACATCATTTCAATTGTTTTTTTCACGGGCTTTGTGCTTGTCAAAAAGGTCACATTTTTAGTTGGTGGAGTGGTGGCGTCGCCTACCCATATAAGCTGGCCACCGGCCTACCTAGCATTGGCTTTGGTTGGAATTTTAGTTTTTACTTTTTAGGCTCTTTTGCCACTTGGAGTTTTCATTTGATTTACGCAAAAACATCATTTGGGTCTCTATGTTTTGGGATCATAATTAATTTATTTCCTATATTTTGGTAACAGTTAATTTGGTCCTATATTTTTAATTTACAATTAATTAAGTCCCTACTATTAATTTACTAATGGAAAATGCTTACATGGTAGACAGATTGCATAATTGGCATAGTTGAAGGTGACGTGGCACAAACACATCAACTAAAAATCACATTAAATCCACTTTAGAAACAATTGATAAAATTAACCATTCTCATTGTTACTCATTTGACCCCTTTTACCTTCTCTCTCCAAAATCAATCAATGCCTTTTCCTCTCTTCTTATTTCTCACTTTCATCTCTCCCTCCACCTCCGCTGCCCAGAAATTCATCTTCTCCACACCAAACGATGTGGTATTTTCCAACAACCTAAACTCTTTTAGATCTTGATCACACCATCTGGGCGAAGTAGCTTTTCAGTATTTGTACTCCAATTGGGCAAATTGAAAAAGAAGTGATCTTATTTAATATTTATTATATTTTTTCGATGGATTTGGATTTGAAATAAATATTCTTAATATAACCCTGTGCAAATTTATCAATAGGGTTATCTCTCTGCAGGTAATGGTTTCCAATGTAGTTTCGTGGAAACTTTTGTTTGAATAACTTGCAATTGATTCCACAGTACGGGTGGCAAATGGGCGGGTTGGGTCATAAATGGGTTGGGTCATAAATGGATTGGATGTGTATTTACCCATTTATCCATTTATGACCCGTTTATATATAAATTAATTATCCATTACCAACCCAACCCATTTAATTAGTAACCCACCCATTTAACCCAATATGACTCAAATACCTCTAAAACTACTTGAGTACCCTCTTGACCTCCAAAATTACCAAAATACCCTTAAATACCTAAAATGATACAAATACCCCTACACTTCCAAAATTACCAATATACCCTTGGACATCCAAAACCCAAAAATGACCAAAGTACCCCCAAAACCTAAAAAATGACCAAAATACTCTTGAACCCCAAAAAATGACCAAAATACCCCCGAAACCTAAAAATGACCAAAATACTTCTAAAACCCAAAAAATGACCAAAATAACCCTGAAACCTAAAAAATGACCAAAATACCACCGAAACCAAAAAATGACCAAAATACTTCCAAAACCCAAAAAATGACCAAAATACTCCCGAAACCTAAAAAATGACCAAAATACTCCTGAAACCTAAAAATGACCAAAATACTTCCAAAACCCAAAAAATGACCAAAATGCTCCCGAAACCTAAAAATGACCAAAATACCCCCGAAACCTAAAAATGACCAAAATACTTCTGAAACTCAAAAAATGACCAAAATACCCCTCGGAACCCAAAAATGACCAAAATACTCCCAAAACTCAAAAAAATGACCAAAATACCCCTGAAACCCAAAAATGACCAAAATACCACCGAAACCTAAAAAATGACAAAAATACCCGCGAAACCCAAGAATGACCAAAATACCCCTGAAACTCAAAAAATGATCAAAATACCCCCGAAACCTAAAAATGACCAAAATACCCCCTAAAACCCAAAAAATGACCAAAATACCCCCGAAACTCAAAAAATACCAAAATACCCCCAAAACACAAGAAATGACCAAAATACCCTCAAAACCTAAAAATTACCAAAATACCCTCAAAACCTAAAAAATTACCAAAATACCCCAAAACCTAAAAATTACCAAAATACTTCTGAACCCTAGAAATTTACCGAAATAACCAAAAAATTTAAAAATTATTGAAATAACCCTAAAACTAAAAGATGACATATATGCCCTTGTAACCTAAAAAATGACTAAAATACCCTTAGAATCTAAAAGATGATCAAAATAACCCCGAAACCTAAAAAATTACCAAAATTCCCTCAAAACCTAAAAAATTACTGAAATTCCCTCGAAACCTATAAAGTGACTGAAAGACTCTTAGAACCTTAAATTTGTCAAAAATATCCTCAAAACATCCAAAATACCCTTAACCTCTATTTCGGTAATTTTAGATGTTTCTAGTGTATTTTGGTCATCTTACATGTTTAGCAGTATTTTGGTCATAATTTAGGTTTCAGGGGTTTTTATCGATAATTTTTTTTTAGGTTTTGGGGTTATTTTGGTCATTTTTTAGGTTTTTGGGGTATTTCGATAATTATTTAGGTTTCAAGGTATTTTGGTAATTTTTTTAGGTTTCGGGGGTATTTCAGCTATTTTTTAGGGTTTGGATGTATTTCGGTCATTTTTTAGGTTTAGGGAGTATTTTGGTTATTTTTTAGGTTTAGGGAGGTATTTCGGTCATTTTTTAGGTTTAGGGAGTATTTTGGTATTTTTTAGGTTTAGGGAGTATTTTGGTAATGTTTTAGGTTTTGGGGGTTATGTTAGTCATTTTTTAGGTCTTAGGGTATTTCGATCATTTTTTAGGGTTCAGGGTATTTTGGTAATTTTTTTAGGTTTCAGAGGTATTTTAGTCATTTTTTAGGTTTAGGGGGTATTTTGGTAATTTTTTAGGTTTAGAGTGTATTTTGGTAATTCTTAGGTTTCGAGTGTATTTCGGTCATTTTTTTACGTTTTGGGGTTATTTTGGTCATTTTTTAGGTTTCGGGGGGGGGGGGGGTATTTTAGTCCTTTTTTTTAGGTGTCAGGGTATTTCAGTCATTTTTTAAGTTTAGGGGGTATTTTGGTAATTTTATGGGTTTCGGAGGTATTTTAGTCATTTTTTAGGTTACAGGGTAATTTAGTAATTTTTTTAGGTTTCGGGGGTATTTTAGTCATTTTATAGGTTTGTATTTTGGTCATTTTTTAGGTTTCGGGGGTATTTTAGTCATTTTTTAGGTTTTAGAGGTATTTTGGTCATTTTTTGGTTTCGGGGGTATTTTGGTCATTTTTTGGTAATTTTTAGGTTTTGGGGGTATTTTGGTAATTTTTAGGTTTTGGAGGTATTTTGTTCATTTTTTAGGTTTTGGGGGTATTTTGGTCATTTTTTGGGTTTTGAGGGTATTTTGGTTATTTTTTGGTAATTTTTAGGTTTTGGGGGTATTTTGGTCATTTTTTGGGTTTTGGGGGTATGTTGGTAATTTTTAGATTTTTGGGGTATTTTGTTCATTTTTTAGGTTTTGGGGGTATTTTGGTCATTTGCTGGGTTTTTGGGAGTATTTTGGTAATTTTTTGGGTTTCAGGGGTATTTTGGTAATTTTTTTAGGTTTTGGGGGTATTTTGGTCATTTTTTGGATTTTTGAGGTATTTTGGTAATTTTTTGGATTTTTGGAGTATTTTGGTCATTTTCTAGAAATTTAGATTTTATGTTGTTTATTTAAATTTTAAATGGGTTTAGTGGGTATTAATGGATTTATCCATTTAGACCCATCTAATTAAATAACCAAATAACCCAAATATTCAAATGGGTTGGGTTAAGACTTATCCAAATTAGGTAGGTAATGGGTGGGTTCATGGATATGGGTAAAAATTGCCACCCCTATTCCACAGAAGGCAACATCATCTTGCTAAATAAACTCGTAGCCCCAAATGTATAACCCAGAATCTTGTTACATAGACCAAACCAATTAACAACTAATTGGTAAGAGTTTATAAAATAAATAAATAAATAAACTAATTGGTGAGATGATTCTTTTGTAGCTCTTGTAAGAGTAGTGAAGATTTGATTTCTCAATAAAAGCCCTGCTAATTTTCTTCTTTTGTAGCTCTTCATCTTTCGTTCCTCTTCAAACCCAGATCCATGTCGTCCTTGATATCTTTGCCACCAACCACCACCGTCACAAACATCGTTGGAGACACTCTTGAGACCAAAAAAGAAAGAAGGAAAGATTAAGTTTCGTTGCTGGAAATATCGTGTCGTTTGGGGTGGGGAAGGGGATGAAGAATTTCTGGGCAGCAAAGGTAAAGGAAGAGATGAAAGTGAGAAGTGAGAAGAGAGGAAAGAGGCAGTGATTGATTAAGGAGAGAGAAGGTGAAAGAGGTCAAATGAGTAATGGAGAGAATAGTAAATTTTGAAATTTTTTTCTAAAATGGATCTGACCTGCATTTTTAGTTGATGTGGCTGTGCCAGGTCACCTTCAACTAATGCTAATTATGCAATTCATTTGCCATATTGGCATTTTCTATTAATGAATTAACAGTAGCGATCAAATTAATTGTAAATTAAAAATAACAGAGACTAAATTGACTGCTACCTAAATGTAGGGACAAAATTGATTGTGACCCCAAAACATAGGGACACAAATAGTGTTTTTGCCATTGATTTATTGAAATCACGTTAGCTCAAAGAAGTTTGAGCTTTTTTTTTTTTTTTTTTTACCATTACACTAGAGTTATGCTGCTGGACTGACAATGTGACATGCTCTTAACATTTGATTATAGGAAAAATGTTATGATTAAAAAAAAAGAGTTTTTTTTTTTTTTTGTTTTTTTTTTGTTTTTTGAGAGAGAGAGCGAGAGAGAGTTGGAGTATTGAAATTGCTCTAAGGATTTCATTTCAATGCTAGTAACCAATTTTTCATTCTTTTAATTTTAATATAGAGATGGGCTTAGTGTTTGGATTAGTGCCCTTTCAATCCTATTGTATGATGCTATGTATGACATTATGTATGACTTAATGTTGTAATTAATAAAGTTGTTTTATTATTATCTAAAATAATGATAACATGAATATTTGGACATTATCATATAGTCCATGAGATGCATAATATGTGATTTATGTGAAAAGTCACAAAAGATATAAATCACAAATTCTTTGTAAACTCAGAATTATAGTTCGTAGTCGGTGATGAAATTGGGCATTTCATCTGCGAAGACTATAACATATCAACTAAGATGATTTGTCTTGATCATGGAAGTGGAGACTTCTAGTTGATATGTTGATACGTTTTAAGAGTTAAAATATATTGTACTAGATCGTTGTGAGAATTATAGTTCGTAGTTGGTGATGAAATTGGGCATTTCATCTGCGAAGACTATAACATATCAACTAAGATGATTTGTCTTGATCATGGAAGTGGAGACTTCTAGTTGATATGTTGATACGTTTTAAGAGTTAAAACATATTGTACTAGATCGTTGTGAGATTTATTATTCTCCTAACGATTGTCAAATGAATAATAAATCTCACTACTTCTATTTGCATGAATTCTTAATCCTAAGAGAATAATGGACCGATCATAAGGTGAAGGTTGCTTTGTTATATTAGGAGTGAGATCTAAAGTCACGATCAAAACCTCAGTATGTTGGACAACCACATTTAGTGTTGATGGAGCATGTATTCTTAAGATGGAATTCATAATCTCTTAACAGAGATATAAAATATTCCCTTGAGATAAGTTTAATGGATTTGATTATTCAGAGTGTTAGGCCTAACCACTTTAGTAAGGAGTAAGAAGTTACTAAAGTATATATTTATGAAATTGGATTTCATAAATATATGATGAATAACTTAAAGGATTAAACCAGGCACTCAAGGATTAAGATGTAGTAATCTTCAAAGTGCCAGTCTACATTTACGACTTTGTACTACTACGAATATTTTATGAAAGGGTTGCATGTAAATAAAGCATTGGGATATAATTTATTAATAAGGCCTACAGTGCAATTAAATTTATATAGTGGTATTAAATATAATTAATGGTAACTTTGGACTTGTCAAGAGTTGACAGAAAAGCTCAAGGCTCATTCGAGCTAGTGTGTTATTGGTCCCTTTTGGTCCCACTCCAAGCCACACACTAAAGCCCAATAGGCCAGCCCTATTAGATAATCAGTTAGTTATAAAGGGAGAAACATACAAAATTTTATTTTAAGAGATATATCATTGTGAAATGGTGTGAATGTGTGAGTGTAGCTACTCGATTATTCTCCCTTGGAAACTGATTAAGAGACCACACTTCTTGGGCGTAAAGTGGAATTGGAGTGAAGATTAAAAGTGTTCTCAAGTACTTCTAATCTGTTTTTTTTTAATTTCACCGCACCAAGGTACGCTATCTTGTTCTTAAATTCTGAAATTTACATAGTTCATGTTATCAATCACGAATGAAATAGATCCATGTTTGTTACTTCCGCTGTGTGTTTTGTATGAGATACAAAACCAGATTTTCCAACACTTAGAACTTGGCCCATTAGACGTTTATTTGTAATAGAGAAGGTCCATTCCACGCTCTTCTTCCAAATGCAGTCCAACTAGCATACAATAGAGATGGCCAATGCAAAAAATTTCATAAAATATTTCACAAATGTTAAGGTCATTAATTTTTTAATAATAGATAATAAAGTAATATCAATAATAGGTCTAAATAAGGACCAATAAAAACCTACAAATTTAACTGTGGTAAAAATTTTGTGTCTATAACATTATTTTATAATCACCCATCAGGCCATCATGACTATAAAATGGCCACGTAGCTAATGAAGCCTTATCTATATTGGCTTCTTTTTCTTGGGAACTAATTTCAAAAGCGAGAAATGTGATGCAGAACATAAAGTGTAGAAAAAATGGGTTAGTATTTGTTCTAGATAAAAGCAAAGAGATATTTTAAATCCACAAATATAAACGAGATGGGTTCAAGTTACACCTGGTGTAACTCTAAAGAGTTACACATTTTTTAAACCATTGGATTTAAGTAGATCCAACGGTTAAAAAAAGACTCTTATTATTACAAATATTTTTATTAAAATCTCATTAATTACTCTCATTTATTACATTTTAACCCTATCTCCAAACCCAACAAAAGAAAACGTCTGACTCTCTCTCTCTACGTTTGGTGTTCAAGCCGTTAATCTCTCCGTTTGTCTCTCTCTCTCTATCTCCTCATCCATTGCTCCTCCACCATTGTTCCACCTCCACAGGTTGCCGACAGAAAAAAAATAATAACCAAGCTGAACTGTTTCTATTTGTGAGTACTCTGTTTCTATTTTTCCTTTCTTTTTTGTTGTAATTGCTCTGTTTTTTTTTTTCTTTTCTGGTCTGACTCTCTCTAGAAATCTACGTTTCTTTTCTGGTATGTTCTTTTCTGGTCTTACATTTTTCTTTGGTGATGGTTGTTTTTTTTTCAAAGACTCTAGCATCTATAGTTGAAGTGCCTAAGCTTTTCATAGGCTTTGCAGTTTTGTTTTTCTGGTACTAACTGTTGACTGTCATCATATACGGTATATATTTTGTTTAATTTATTCTAGTTCCAATATATTCGACTATATTGAATAGAGCAACTTGAGCTGGATAGTTGAATAATTTTGGTAGCTTATGCTGAATCATTCATTTATTTAAGTAGTCTATTCATTGGTCTATTGGTTGGTCGTTAGTGCTTTGTTTTCTATTACTTGATTCATTCATTTTTCTTTGGTGATGGTTGTTTTTTATTAAAAATAAATAAAAAATAAAAAATAATCTGCGTTCTATGTGTATGATCAAATGCCGCTTAGAAGTTCTTATCTTTCTTTTCCTATACTAATGTTGTATTCCATATGGGTTTTCTACATGTTTTTATGTAGTGTCTCTAATGAAGCTATGCTGCTCTAGGTCTAGACCATGTGATGGTGTTTGCTAATGGGGTTTACTTCCAAGCTTTGGAAGAATTATCAAGAGCGCAGTAAGGTTGGAGACACGAAAAGGCAGTTACGGGGTTGCAGTTGCATATGTTGATGTGGTTAGCACAATCATCTTTCAACATTTGAGCTTAACACTTGTGCTAGGCACCCCTAAAAAATTGCAGAAGAGATTCAGTGCAAAGGGGCTGTTATAAAGGAAATGTTCCTCAAAAGTATGCCAGGAGATGAGAGGATTCCTATAGTGCTCATGGATAATGGCATTATTTCCCCCCTCTTTTATAGAAAGGACAAATAAAATAAGATTTGAAGTTTTCCTTTGATTGTCCATTTACTTGGCATCGTTATGATTCAAACAAATTTCACATTTAGAGTGGAAAAAAAAAAATTAAAATGGATTTCAATGAACAATTTTTTCTCCTATTAGCTGCCAATCTTATTGAGCAGGTATGAAATCGAAATGTTTCTCTTGGAAAATTAAGTAACCCATTGATGTTACCATATGATGAATGTAAGGCTATGGACATTGTTGATTTGTTATACTTTAATTTCTTGTAATGAGATTCTATGATTGTCAAACAACTTTTTGTGGTGGTGATTGTGTCTGGTTCCATGCTAATCCTCAACACAGTTTCTTTCTTTTTTTATTATTTATTTATTTTTAAAATCAAGATGAATTTCATTGAAACACAATAGAACCACTATAAACCAAGTCTATGTTTGCCTGAGGCAGGGGGTAACACTATAGCATATGAGCTATGACAAATTGATACAACCTTTTAAAAAAAATTTGAAGAAACCAATCCACAACTGTTCCTCCTAGCCATGGGGATTCTAATCAATCAATAATCTAATATTTCATTTCCTCTAAATCACAAGAAATTGTGATTTGTATTGACTAATCCAAAAAGATTCAATCTAAAACTGAACCGTTTCCACAAGAAGACAACCGATAAGAAATGTTGTTACTCATGCCAAAAAAAAAAAAACTATCTATTTGTATACAATATCAAGGGTAAAGCCAATTATAAGAGTTGCTATAGTATCAATCTATTTGTTTACTACCATCAGTACCATGGGTACCAAAATCAGCTACAGCTTTAGCTACACAATTCAATGTGTCTGAAACCCAAAGTGCTCCTTTGGCAAAGTAAGTGCTGTTGACTACAGCATGACCAGCTGCAACAGCTACTTTTCCTGTAACCATTGCCGCTACTACAGCTGCTGTCCCAGTGACTGTTGCAGCTGACTTGGTGATTTCTGAAACATGGAATTTTTCGTCCACAAACTTAACAGTTTCCATGCCAACATGAATTTTATTAGTGAGTCCAATTCTATCGCTAAGCTCAGCAATATTGGCTGCTGCAATAGCTGAGACTCCATGGTACTCATCAAAAACTTTGGCCTTGATTAATGCGTCTTTGCCCAGAACATATCCCTTGGCTAGCATTGTTTTGACAACTTCCTGAGCTACTGTTACAGCTTATCCGGAGGTGGAGATACATTGTCCTGTGTGAATAACCTGCTAAAGCGTTAGCTTAAACAGAACAATAAAGTTAAAAATGCAAATTCAAACAATAAATTGTATATGTATTTAAAGAATTTTTATTTCATAATCTGGCATTATGGATAATATACCTGCAATATGTAAATTTTATAACTCAATGACGCAGTAAACTATCTTGGAACTCCATGACCAGACATTATCTTGCATTTCCTAACATAAGAGGATTTAGAGGCAGTAAAGTGCAGTAAACAATGCTGTAAACAGTGCAGCTATACCACCTGTTATTTAGAACCACAAACAAAGATAGATCATCCCTAAGAAACCGTTATTAAAAAAGCAAACACAAAGCTGCAGGTAACCCCTCAAAACAAGAGGTGACCAGTAGAAAATCTGAAAAAATGAGGCATATGTCCTTAAATAACAGTATTCCTACATAGGTCCTTAAAAACACACTGATAATGACATTAAATTGAAGCAAAAACAGTATTCCAACATAGGTCCTTAAAAAAACAAAACAAAAAACCAAATAAAACTATTTCATCATGATTAACAACATAGTTCCTTCAGCTACTTGGACTCGATATATATATATAAATTCCACCAAGGAATGCTCATTTTGTGATTCTCTTCAGCCACATGTACCTAAAGTAGAACAAAAAAAGGTATAAGTAAATTTGAAACATGAGATATATATTATTACCAAAAAAAAAAAAAAAAAAAAAACTCGAAAAATGTAATGAAAAAACTCACTTTATTCTAAATCATCAATATCATTGTCATCAACCTCTGTAAACACCACTCCCACTGCAACCCCCTAACTGCATTTTCGTGTCTCCAACCTTACTGCTCTCTTGATAATTCTTCCAAAGCTTGGAAGTAAACCCCATTAGCAAACACCATCACATGGTCTAGACCTAGAGCAGCATAGCTTCATTAGAGACACTACATAAAAACATGTAGAAAACCCATATGGAATACAACATTAGTATAGGAAAAGAAAGATAAGAACTTCTAAGCGGCATTTGATCATACACATAGAACGCAATTTATTTTTTATTTTTTATTTATTTTTAATAAAAAACAACCATCACCAAAGAAAAATGAATGAATCAAGTAATAGAAAATAAAGCACTAACGACCAACCAATAGACCAATGAATAGACTACTTAAATAAATGAATGATTCAGCATAAGCTACCAAAATTATTCAACTATCCAGCTCAAGTTGCTCTATTCAATATGGTCGAATATATTGGAACTAGCATAAATTAAACAAAATATATACCGTATATGATGACAGTCAACAGTTAGTACCAGAAAAACAAAACTGCAAAGCCTATGAAAAGCTTAGGCACTTCAACTATAGATGCTAGAGTCTTTGAAAAAAAAACAACCATCACCAAAGAAAAATGTAAGACCAGAAAAGAACATACCAGAAAAGAAACGTAGATTTCTAGAGAGAGTCAGACTAGAAAAGAAAAAAAAAAAAACAGAGCACTTACAACAAAAAAGAAAGGAAAAATAGAAACAGAGTACTCACAAATAGAAACAGTTTAGCTTGGTTATTATTTTTTTTCTGTCGGCAACCTGTGGAGGTGGAACAATGGTGGAGGAGCAATGGATGAGGAGATAGAGAGAGAGACAAACGGAGAGATTAACGGCTTGAACACCAAACGTAGAGAGAGAGAGTCAGACGTTTTCTTTTGTTGGGTTTGGAGATAGGGTTAGAATGTAATAAATGAGAGTAATTAATGAGATTTTAATAAAAATATTTGTAATAATGAGAGTCTTTTTTTAACCGTTGGATCTACTTAAATTCAATGGTTTAAAAAAGGTGTAACTCTTTAGAGTTATACCAGGTGTAACTTGAACCCATCTCAATATAAACTCTCCAATTTACTAAAAATAAAGAAAATCTCAATTTTATGGAGAGTGAATTGTTCATTTTTGTTTTACAGCCTATTTAGAAGCTTTAAAACTTAAAACAAAATCATTTAACAAATTCAATTCTTGTGGTACCACAAAAACTTTGCTTTAAGGGATCGAAAATCGGTAATTTGGTCTTTTCATGTGGTGCCACGTATGCAAAAGGTCACGTGAGTTACACATGATCTTCATTTCCATCCAAGTTAACAGGCAATATATCTATGGAATGTAAAAAGTTTTCCTCAAGGAAGCAGGAGTTGCTAAACCATAAGACCTCTAGAAGCTAGGCAAAGATACTACCTACATCACCAAACCCTGCTTCATGTATGGTAATTATGATGAGCAGAATCAATAGCAAGAATTTGATCCATGTGTTCAAATTAATCTTTGGGACACCATAAAGTTTGACAACAAATCTCCTTTGGACTTTCATTTTTAGATTTCTTTTCTAATTTTTGTTATAGTAATTAGAAGGTAGCATTACCTCTATGAATTACACGTTTGAGGTGCGTACCTTTGTCATTACTCATCAAAGTGTCTCCAAATTAACCTTTTTTATTTTTTATTTTTATAACTTACAAAAAGAATGCAACTAGGAATGAGCTATTTGCAGATTATCTCAATCGATATTTTTACAAGATTTCTCAAGAATTGGAAAAAATAAATAAAAATGAAATATACCTAGTATTAAACTTTTATGTGTGTGTGTGTTATTATTTTTAAATGCATCAATGCCTATGCTAGAAAAAACTTATGGACAATAATGATTTGAATCCTACAATGAATTTCTTGGCTTTTTCTTTTTCAAATTTTTTGGGGATATAATTTAACCTGCTCAATAATGTCCAAACTTTTTTTTTCTTTTAATAGGAAAACTTCTATTTTGTTCCATTAAAATTTTGAAATTTTAAAAGCTTCAATTAAGTTATGTAAGAGGTCACAATAGAGATGCATTGATTATTAGCTTTGAGTCTCCCTCAGAATCTTTATGGTACCTATTTCCAAAGGTTTCACCGCTACCATAGCTTCAACTTCTGTAACTAAACATGGAAGGGCCACTGTCTGAGACAACATGACTCATCCTAGTCAATAATGTCCAAACTTTTTGGTTTTGGTAAACTTCTATTTTGTTACTTTAAAGTTTCATTAATTTCAATTGGATTGAAAATTTTAAAAAATTGTGGAAAGCCTTCTAAGTATGAGCCCCAAAATTCACCCGAAAAAAGATAATTTTAACATCGAACATATGAAAATTTTACATGTTGTTCGCTAATCCGGATCATAAATAGTAATAAGGCCCATAATTGTCAATAAGTTAACATATCTTTCTTAACAAAAAAAATTATATTTTAAAAGTTTCATTTTGATCCTCTGCTTTTGAGTATATTTTCAAGATGATTCTCTTGTTCATCTTTGTGAGTAACCTGATTGTTAAGTGTCAAGTGAGTTGATGATGCATGCCTAGTCATACAACACATCACCCAAATTCCAAGAGGAAAAGAAAGAGTGCCATTCTAAGAGAGAGAGAGAGAGAGAGAGAGAGAGAGAGAAACAGACAAAGACTTAGTTGACTAGATCTATTTTCAAATCACAAGAACATACTTAATCTCATATGTCCGATATAACGAGACATTTACAATTCAATGTCATAACTACAATACATTTTTCTGACAATCACATTGAAATTATTATTTTTTTCATAAATTTAATTAACGAGACTTACTATGAGTATGATGAGAGAATGAGCATTACTCCTAATTCTTAAAGTATTTAGACTCCGATTGATATAATTAACAAGTTTTTAACCCAAGTTGTTAATTAGATTTATTATGAATAAACCTTGCTAAAACAAACAAACATCAATATTATGTCAATATCATGCACAACAAAAAAGTAAATAAGACATGATATAATGACCTAGGAGAACCAATGAAACAAATTAGTTTCACAGTAAAAAAACACGGGGGGAAACCTTCTCGAAAAGTAATCCACTATAATAAAGAGAAGTTTTAGATCTAGTACAAAACTTTTGTCCCCAGACTCTACAATCTCTGTAGATGAACTTATAGTAGAAACCTTCTACCGCTTCAGATTCTCTGAACTCTTCAATATATGAACACCACCCTTTTGCACGGATCTCAGTACATGACTAACCAATGATGTAAGGCTTCCAGTACGTGGCTAACTCACCAACTTGAAGAAGATTGTTGACTGCAAAGTTCTTTACTTCACCAACAATGAAGATCAAGAAGCACTTGGTTACAAAACCCTAAGGCGCAAAGATGCAGTAGCTTCTTTCAGAGAGAATAAGGCACTTGGTCACCTTTTGCATGTGTTCTTCTTATATTCTCTTATGTGACGGCCTTTAAAATAAGCCTTATATATGTCTAGGGTTGTGAGAAAAGAAACCCTACACATACATGTCAACATGGACCGAAAATCAGATCTGGAAATTCTAATTTCATAGATCTTGATAGATACTATATCTGTTGAGTAGCTGTCGAGACCTCGATAGATATATCTGTCGAACTTTAATGAACAACACTTTTTCACTTGTTTCTTAGATAGATTTGCGTGGCTTCAATATTAGACTTGAATTCTTGTTCCTTGAAGTACTAAACCCATCCTAGATCTATCCAATTACAAGTAAAGTGCGTTTTGTTAAAGGATTAGTCAATTTGCAATAACATATGTTCTAACAAGTTCCACATATGTCCTAATATATTGAACTAAGATTTTGGAGAATATATATAGATAGGGCATGAATGAGGTAGTGTAGGCTATTTTGAGTGAGTGGGTATTGTGATGGAGTTAACGCAGAGGTTAAGACTTTAATGGGTAAAGGGTTGTTTGTGACTAATTAGGAAGCATTTATGGGCTGTGAATATGCAGAAAAAGAAAGGGAATGTTTGAAGCTAAGTGAGTGTGGGCTAAGGGGAATGAATTGTGAACTTGGGGAGAGCTAAACTACAAGCAAAATGGAAAGCAAATCAGAAATTTTAGAGATTTTAAGGTGCTGGGATTTTCTGAGAAGATGGAATATGATGTTTATGGGTAAGTGTATATGAGCATTTATGGAAAAGCTAGTTTCTAAACTAAGGGGCTGACTTATGGGCTGAAAATAGCATGATGGGTGAGGAATTTTATGATAAGATTTGTTGTCCTCCATGAGTTGATGGTAGTTCCCTTTTATAGTGAAGCTTAAGGGACTGATTAGCAAAGGTCCAAAATTGTAGGACTGATTAGGAGCTGAATAGAAGACTTAATTATCCTAGGATTTGGCCATAAATGGGAGATTTGCTTTTGGGGCTGCTTTGCTTCTTTGGGTAATATGACACATTGTGAGTATTTGGGGTAATCTTGCATTAAATGCAAAGAATTATGAGATTTTGTTCAGCCAATGGGTTAAGGCAGGTATTAAGGAGGAATCCTAATGCTACAACTAAGATTTGGACCCTAGGAAGTAGGATTCAACACCTCAGCCAGGTGTCAAAGTTTAAGTCCACCTCAGAGGGTTCTGCTAGAGATCTCTTTATGCCCTCCAAACCATATGTTCTCAAATTTTCCCCTTTAGGATTCATGGGCTTGGTTCATGAACCAATTACATAAATTTTTATTAATAAAATAAACTATTTGGTTGAGGATTTCATGAGCTTAGAGGTCTTGGTTATGGCTTTCTTGAGTTGTGACCAAAACTTGTAGAGGAAGGGTATTTATTGCCCATTAGCCTTTAGGTGTTAGCCTCTGGTACTGTTCACATCAGAGTTGGCAGTGGGACGGGTGGCCAGCTCCTAATTTGGTTTGGGAGCTTGGTTGCTTCTTGAGGTGACCTCTAGTGGAAGGCAGAACTGAATGGAGTTCTCTAGTGGGGTCAGTTTGCACACATGGGCTATTTTAATTGAGATTTCTTATTGGGCTTAGCCATGAGGGCTGAGTATTTTGGTGGGCCTCTGATTTGGTGGTTCTCTCCACTTGGGGTTATCCTTTTGCTTTCTCATTGGGAGCCCTACAAAATGGACAAAACTACCATATATTGCCATGGATTTTTATTCCACGTGTGCTTTAGTTGTTAGTAGAAATAAAATGAATCCATAAACTTTAATAAATATTTATGATAGGTTTTGGGTATTAATTTCCATGGGCTTTAAATAACAACTGTTATAGTTTCTCATGATTTTTGCTATGGATTATTTTTGTAAATGATATTTTCTTTGGGCTTTTAAATAATGACCTCCAATATTTCTTGAGAATAATATTTACCATGGGTTTTGAATAGAGGAAATATCCATGGGTTTCAAATAAAATATGGTAACAGCCACTATAATGGAATAATGTGGTTTTTTATTATAATATGCTTGTAAGGTGAATAATTGTCAATAGTTTTGGAAATAAATATTATGAATGTTGTGATGTAAGATAGATAGTGAACATGAGTTTATAATATGATATGAAATAAATAAATGTCTTGGGTCTAAGATAAATAATCATAACTTTCCATGGGCTTTTATAAGATGATTGCCATGGGTTTTACAAATAAATAATTCATAAATTCCATGAGCTTGTAATATTATAGTAATAGATTTAACAATCTAAAGTATTGCTCATTATTGGAATTTTAAGTGAATAATTATGATATAGTATTTTGCCAAGTATTAATAACCTTGGGCTTTTGATAAAATTGTGCCAAGTAGTTAGCTTGGGCTTTTAATAATGGCAATGTAAGTTGGGCTTTTGATATTGCCAATGAGAATTGGGCTTTAAATATTGCCAACGGGAACTGGGCTTTTGATGTTGCCAACGGGAACTGGGCTTTTGATGTTGCTAATGAGAATTGCGCTTTTGATGTTGCCGATGAGAATTGGGCTTTGATATTGCCCGAGAACTGGACTTTGATATTGCCAATGAAAATTGGGTTTTGATGTTGCCAATGAAAACTGGGCTTTAAATATTGCCAGCGAGAACTGGGTTTTGATATTGCTAATGAGAATTGGGATTTGGATAAATAAATTGCCATGGTTTTAAATCATAGGCTTTGATTATGGATTTGAATTCCATTAATAAAATTGTTTTGCAATGGAATTGAATCATGGGCTTTTCAAATATTGCCAAGCATAAGTATTTTTGGGCTTTAAATAGAATAGGATGTGTGTATTGGGCTCATAAGGCCGGTTTTGGGCTTAGCTAAATAATGATAATAAAATTGGATAAAATAAGAGTTTTTTGGGCTTTTTGTGATAGTTTATATCATGACCCAATTTAGATAATGAGATATGAAATATTTGTGATTAACATAATAATAGAGAAAAAAATATTTGGGAAAACCCAATAACTTATTAGTAGTATTTGAAAATAAATAGGTGGTACTTAAATAAAATTAGGTGTAAAAAAAAGTACCCTAACACCTGGTAAGTGTCGTCGGCCTATCAAAGGTCCTTCATCACCCTAAAGCTAATGACCCTACTGAACCCATCTACTTTGCATGTTGAATACGTCCCCATCAGTTGCCCCTTACTCCATGGCTCTGTCGGTTCCAACTGACGGGTCATGTAGTATAATCATTAACTGCAACCTTTTATTATTTATTATTTTTTTAGAAGGAGGTGTCATTAATTATCCTTGAGTAACCTTTATTAAATGCTAGGAGACACATGGCGCTAGCCAGTTGGCCTTGTTTTTGATCAAAAGCCTCGCTTCATTTGTCGTGCTTCTTTGTCTTATAAATAGTCCCTTACCTCCTCCCATTTTTCCTTATTTCATCTTTAAGAGCCTTAAGAGAAACAGCTGTCGTACTATCGTCCAAGCCGCCCGTTACTTGCTACCATCAACCTTCAGAGGGACCATTGCTTTTAATCCATCCATTTTTTCTCGTAAGTTCTCTTATTTTCGCTTTTTATTTATACTTTTGCAACCCCTCGCCTTTTTATGTTTTGAGACCTGTCAAGATAGGTTCTTAGAAAAATACCTCCAACGCTTGTAGGTGGATAGATGTCAGATAGGGAAGGCGACGAGTGAACTATCATCGTCAGTCTGTGAGGGTGCGGGCTACGATGAGGTCTTTCCATCAAGGCGTGAGCCTGGGGAAGATTTCATTCTGTCCCTAGAAAGGGAGACGTCCACCCAGTCCTTGAGTGATGAAAATGAGGAAGAGGATGAGGGAGACGTTAAGGGGGATGAATATGATGAGTGAGAAGGGGATGAAGAAGACGGGGAGGATGAAGAGGATGGTGAGGATGATGAGAATGGCGAGGGGACTCAATCTGAATGAGGAGATCCTGGGGGTCAGGAGGATGGTGGTGCCTGTCCCTTCATCCTTCCTGTGATATGGGTAGTCAATGAATTTTACCCGATGGTGTCCATCAAGGTGTTCAATACCCTTCGTGGCCGTTAGCAAATCCCTGAGAATGTCCCAATCCGTTTGCCCAGAAAGTTCGAATGGTGCTATTCTGGGAAGACTGCGAATGTTGGCATGTATAATGCCATGTTCGCTGTGGGAATGAGACTACCATTGACGGAATTACGTTGTCAGCTGACCAACTATTTGGGCTTATCCGTCAGCCAAATAGCTCCTAATGCTTGGAGAATATTCATTGGAGCTAAAGTAATTTGGGATCAGCTCAGCGGGGAGAACCATCGACTTACCCTCGACGAGTTCTTCTATTGCTATCACTTCCTAGCGAGGAAGACGTCGCTTAAGCTAGTGTCGGACATGCTTGATTCAAATAGAAATTGGAAGAATAGATATTTCTTTGTCTAAGGGGCAGACTAGGTGTGCAGACAGGAGGAGTGGGACAATATGCCCCACAGGTTTGACAATACTTAAGCTATTGTAAGGGACTCAGGTGTGACACCGTCTGCGTTTTTTTTATCTTCGCTTTATTCGTTTGCCATGTATTTAACTATTAGGATTAGTGCCCGTAAATCCTATTGTATGGTGCTATGTATGATATTAAGTATGACATTATGTATGACTTAATATTGTGATTGATAAAGTTGTTTTATTATTATCTAAAATAATGGTAACATAAATATTTGGACATTATCATATAGTCCATGAGATGCATAGTATGTGATTTATGTGAAAAGTCACAGAAGATATAAATCATAGGTTCTTTGCAAACTCGGAATTTTAGTACGTAGTCGGTGATGAAATTGGGTGTTTCATCTGCGATGACCATAACATATCAACTAAGATGATTTGTCTTAATCATGGAAGTAGAGACTTCTAGTTGGTATGTTGATATGTTTTAAGAGTTAAGACATATTAAACTAGACCGCTGTAAGATTTATTATTCTCCTAACAGTTGTCAAATGAATAATAAGTCTCACGACTTCTATTTACATGAATTCTTAATCATGAGAGAATAATGGACCTGATCATAAAGTGTAGGCTACTTTGATATATCAGGAGTGAGATCTAAAGTAACGGTTAAAACCTCAGTATGTTGGGCAGCCACATTTAGTGTTGATAGAACATATATTCTCAAGATGGAATTCATAGTCTCTTAACAGAGATACAAAATATTCCCTTGAGATAAGTTTAATGGGTTTGTTATTCAGAATGTTAGGCCTAACTACTTTAGTAAATAGTTACTAAAGTATATATTTATGAAATTGGATTTCATAAATATATTATGAATAACTTGAAGGATTAAACCGGGTACTCAAGAATTAAGATGTAGTAATCTACAAAGTGGCAGTCTACATTTATGACTTTGTGTTACTACGAATATTTTATGAAGGGGTTGCATGTATAATAAATTCTTGGGATATAATTTATTAATAAGGCCTAGAGTGTAATTATATTTATATAGTGGTATTAAATATAATTAATAGTAACTTTGGACTTGTCAAGAGCTGACGGAAAAGTCCAAGGCCCACTGGGGCTAGTGTCTTATTTGTTCCCTTTTGGTCCCATCTCAAGCCACATACTAAAGCCCAATAGGAAAGGCTCAAAAGTTAGCCCAATTAGATAATCAGTTATTAGGAGAGAAGCATACAAAATTTTGTAACAACAACAAGATACATGATTTGGAATGTATGTGAGTGCGGACACTTTTTCGTTCTCTCTAGAGCATACACATATAACTGATTGAGAGACCATACTTCTTGGGCATCAAGTGGAATTGGAGTGAAGATTAAAAGTGTTCCCAAGTGCTTCTAGTCTTTGGTTTTGAATTTCACCGCATCAAGGTACATTCTCTTGTTCTTATATTCTGTAATTTACATGACACATGTTATCAATTGCGAATGAAGTAGATCCGTTAATTTTTCACTTCATACATTCATATTTCCATCAAATGGTATCATAGCGGTCTTCAATTTCAAATTTGTATAACATGTTTTGTGAGTTTTAGAATTAGAGATAATAGTTTCATGATGTTAGAAGATTATATTCTGTAATCCCACGGATTCCTAGTGTGTGGATTTAGGTTTTACTAATCATATTTGCAATTCTTTACAGGGGTTCCAGGAGACCAGAAAGCTTAAAGAAGGGGAATTGTTTCTTACTTTGGCTGGTGGGAGTAGGATTCCAGTTGTATCTGTTGGAGTGTTTAATTTATGCCTTAAGTCTAGGATTTTAATATTGGAAGACTGTCTATATGTACCTAATGCTCGTAAGAATTTAATTTCTGCAACTTATTTAGGTAAACATGGATATTGTGTTATCCTTAAAGACAATGTTGTAATAAAGAAGGGTAAAGTGTTTCTCTGTTTTGGCAATATTGTTGGTGGTCTTTATATTTTAACTCCTAATAAGCATACATTATATAATTCTGAATTAGATAATAACTCTCATGTGAAATCATTAAAGAGAAAGTTTCCTTCTACTAGTGATGCATATCTTTGGCATTTACATTTGGGTCATATTAATCCAAATAGGATTCAAAGACTGATTAAAGATGGACTTTTAGAGCCATTAGATTTTGATGAAGTTCTAGTTTGTGAATCTTGTTTGGAAGGCAAAATGACCAAATGACCTTTTAATGCAAAAGGTAGAAGAGCCTAAGAATTGCTAGAACTAGTACATTCAGATGTATATGGTCCTATGTCAATCCAAGCAAGAGGTGGCTATGAGTATTTCATTACTTTTACTGATGATTACTCTAGATTTGGTTATGTGTACCTAATGAAACGGAAATCCGAAGCCTTTGAAAAGTTCAAAGAGTTTAGGGCTGAAGTTGAGAATCAATTGGGTAAACACATAAAGGCCATTCGATCTGATCATGGTGGCGAATACCTTCTTGGTAATTTTAAGGATTACTTAACTGAAAATGGGATTATATCCCAATTGACTGCACCTGGAACTCCACAACAAAATGGTGTAGCAGAAAGAAGGAATAGGACTTTTTTAGATATTCGACTCTACCAATTTCCTTTTGGGGATATGCCTTAAATACGGCAATGTATCTTCTGAATTTAGTACCTTCGAAGTCTGTTCCTAAAACAACTGTAGAGTTGTGGAATGGGCGTAAACCTAGTATGAGACATCTCCATATTTGGGGTTGTCCAACACATGTGTTGAAAGGAAAGTCTGACAAGTTACAGTCTAAAACAGAAGTGGTTTTCTTTGTAGGGTATCCAAAAGGAACAGTTGGAAGTTTATTCTGTAGTCATAAAGATAATAAAGTGTTTGTTAGTACAAATGCCAAATTCTTGGAAAATGACTATAAGAATGATTATACTCCTAGAAGTAGAGTTTTTTTGGCTGAAATGAATGAACCTATAAATGAAAAACCAATGAATAAAACTAGGGATGATGTGGTTGTATCGGATACACCACAAGATATTACTCATGAGATGTCTAGTACACAGGTGCCTCATCGTAGTGGGAGGATTGTTAGGCCACCTATACGATTTATAGGTTTGGGAGAAACTTATGAAGCTATCTTAGAAGAGGCCGAAACTGATCCTTACACTTATGAAGAAGCAATGAATGATATAGATGCACATCATTAGATCAAAGCTATGAAATCTGAATTAGATTCCATGTATTCCAATCAAGTTTGGGATCTTGTAAAGGCGCCTAATGGCATTAAACCTGGTGGTTGCAAATGTGTTTACAAGAGGAAGAGAGGGATAGATGGAAAGGTTGAAACCTTTAAAGTAAGGCTAGTGGCGAAAGGGTATACATAAAAAGAAGGTATTGATTGTGAAGAAACTTTTTCACTAGTAGCAATCCTTATATCTATCAGAATTCTCTTATCTACTGTTGCTCATTATGATTATGAGATTTGGCAAATGGATGTCAAGATTGCATTTCTTAATGGCAATCTTGAAGAGGAAATCTATATGATGCAACCAGAAGGTTTCATAGCAGAGAACCAAGAGCATATGGTATGCAAGTTGAAAAGGTCTATTTATGGACTTAAGCAAGCATCTAGGTCATGGAACATTAGATTTGATCAAGAAATCAAGTCATTTGGTTTTGAACAAAATCTTGATGAACCATGTGTGTACAAAAGACATCGAGATAAAGTAGTAATGTTCCTAGTGCTTTTATGTTGATGATATTATACTTATTGGGAATGATGTAGGGGTAATGTCATCAGTAATGGTTTGGTTGTCAAGCCAATTTGATATAAAGAACTTGGGTGAGGCTAACTTTATTCTAGGGATCACGCTTTGGCGATATTGCAAGAATAAGATGTTAGGCTTATCACAAGCTGTGTATATAGATAAGGTTCTAGAACAGTTTAGCATGCAAAACTCCAAGAAAGGATTACTTCCTTTCAGACATGGAGTTCTTCTATCTGATGACCAAAGGCCTAAGACTCAAGAGGAAGAAGAAATGATGAGACAAGTTCCTTATGCTTCTATAGTAGGAAGTCTCATCTATGCCATGCTTTGTACTAGACCAGATATCTATTATTCCGTTGGCATGGTCAGCTGATATCAATCAAATCCAGGACCAAAACATTGGCAAGTAGTAAAGCATATTCTTAAGTATCTACAGAGAATGAAAAATGATATGCTTGTTTACCATAGTGAGGATTTGATTCCTATTGGCTATACAAATTTAGACTTTCAATCAGATCTAGATTTCAGAAAATCCACTTCAGGTTGTGTTTTCACCTTGGGAGGTGGAGCCATAAGTTGGAGGAGTGTTAAGCAATTTTGTATTGCAGACTCCACCATGGACGCTGAGTATGTTGCTGCTTGTGAAGCAGCAAAGGAAGCTGTTCGGCTCAAGAAATTCCTTTCTGATCTTGGTGTAGTGAGAATGGATCAATTTCCTATTACATTGCTTTGCGAAAATATTGGAGCGGTTGCACAATCCAAAGATCCAAGTAATCACAAGAAAGGAAAGCACATTGAGAGAAAGTACCACATCATTTGAGACATTATTGCTCGTGGAGATATAGTGGTAGCAAAGATTGAAAGTGCAAATAATCTAGCAGATCCCTTTACCAAAGCCTTGCCTCAAAGGACTTTCAAGTCACATTTGGAGGGAATGGGAGTTAGATTAGTGCACAATAGTCTTTAAGGCAAGTGGGAGATTGTTAGGATTAGTGTCCTTAAATCCTATTGTATGGTGCTATGTATGATATTAAGTATGATATTATGCATGACTTAATATTGTGATTGATAAAGTTGTTTTATTATTATCTAAAATAATGGTAACATAAATATTTGGACATTATCATATAGTCTATGAGATACATAGTATGTGATTTATGTGAAAAGCCACCGAATATATAAATCACAGGTTCTTTGTAAACTTAGAATTTTAGTTCGTAGTCGGTGATGAAATTGAATGTTTCATCTGCGAAGACTATAACATATCAACTAAGATGATTTGTCTTGATCATGGAAGTAGAGACTTTTAGTTGGTATGTTGATATGTTTTAAGAGTTAAGACATATTGAACTGGACTGCTGTGAGATTTATTATTCTCCTAACGACTATCAAATGAATAATAAGTCTCACGACTTCTATTTACATGAACTCTTAATCCTGAGAAAATAATGGACCTAATCATGAAGTGTAGGTTGCTTTGATATATTATGAGTGAGATCTAAAGTAACGGTCAAAACCTTAGTATTTTAGGCAGCCACATTTAGTATTGATGGAATATATATTCTCAAGATGGAAATCATAGTCTCTTAATGGAGATACAAAATATTCCCTTGAGATAAGTTTAATGGGTTTGTTATTCAGAATGTTAGGCCTAACTACTTTAGTAAATAGTTACTAAAGTATATATTTATGAAATTGGATTTCATAAATATATGATAAATAACTTAAAGGATTAAACCGTGTACTCAAGGATTAAGATGTAGTAATCTAGAAAGTGGCAGTCTACATTTATGACTTTGTGTTACTACGAATATTTTATGAATGGGTTGCATGTATAATAAAGTTTTGGTATATAATTTATTAATAAGGCCTAGAGTACAATTATATTTATATAGTGGTATTAAATATAATTAATGGTAACTTTGGACTTATCAAGAGTTGACAGAAAAGCCCAAGGCCCATTGGAGCTAGTGTCTTATTTGTTCCCTTTTGGTCCCACTCCAATCCACATACTAAAGCCCAATTGGAAAGGCCCAAAAGGCTAGCCCAATTAGATAATCAATTATTAGGAGAGAAACATACAGAATTTTGTAACAACAACAAGATACATGATTTGGAATGTATGTGAGTGTGGACACTCTTTCATTCTCTCTAGAACATACACATATAACTGATTGAAAGACCACACTTCTTGGGCATCAAGTGGAATTGGAGTGAAGATTAAAAGTGTTCCCAATTGCTTCTAGTCTTTGGTTTTGAATTTCACCGCATCAAGGTACATTCTCTTGTTCTTATATTCTGTAACTTACATGGCACATCTTATCAATTGCAAATGAAGTAGATTGGTTAATTTTCCGCTGTGTACATTCATATTTGCATCATTAACATCGTCTGCTTTTCTCCTTTCAGCTCAGGTCCGTTTGTAGATAACCGACGAGCAGGAAGCTTTCATCCGTCGTGTGCTAGAGATCCCTTTGAGCCAAAGGAAGTGGAAAGACCTTGTCAATCTAGACACCCTTCATGCCTATTGTGGTGGTCCCGAACCATCCCCTGCATCCTATAGATTAAATGCCTTCTCCCGTCGGTGTAAGTTTTCATTTCCTTGCCCACTTCCTGTCGTCTGTTTTTTACTTTCACTAACATCTGTTTTTCTAACGTTTGTTCTTATCCTTAGTAGAGATGGAAGTAAAGAGGTAGAGGGCATTGGTAAGGCAATCAGCTGCGGCACGTAAGCAGTAACAAAAAGAAGGATCCTCAATGTTGGCCTCTAGGGTCATCGCCAAGGGGACGTTGAAAAGAAAGAACGAAGGCAAGGATGACCATTTGTATAAGAAGGGGCCAGGCACCCCTGTTGGTGACAAGCAATCGAAACAATCATTGCCTCCCAAATCAAGCCATGGGGTTGGCAAAAGGCTAATGACGGGGAAGGGTCCCGTCGCTCAAGGTGCCATCCCCCGTCTGCTTACGCACAAGGAACACGCCATCGAGATGGTTGATTCAATCATCAAGGAGATGGATTTGGACCTGCTGATTAAACTACTGAGGACTTTGGAGCGTCATGCCTTTTTTTTTTTTTTTTTTTTTTTTTTTTAAATGGATGTCTTGACGTAGGCGTTGGTGTGTATGAGGGCGTTTCAAGACAGGTGCGTCGCCAACGAGGGGGTGATCCGTCGGTACCGAAAGCATTAGAAGATCGAGAATAAGGAACGAGACTAGTATAAGGAGTCCGTCCATATTCTCAACGAGGAGCTGACAACTACAACTACTGAATTGAAGGAGGAGTCCCGTCTCTGAGAAGAAGCAGAGAAGGCGAAGGCTAGTTTGGCAATGGAATTGATGACCCTCCACGAGAAGATGGGTAAGGCCAAGGCCGAAGCCGTGACAAAATTCATGGCTTCTAAATCTTTTATTGATGCTTTTGCTCTACTATGGTGATGGATTTGATGATTGCTTAAAGTAGGTTAGGTCTGTCTACCCTGACCTTGACCTCTCTAAGATCACCCTTGACGACGCAGTATCGACGACTCTTGGGGGTGGCGATACCATTAATGAAGAGTCCGATGATTCCTCTCACAGGGAGGAGAAGGACCCAAAGGACGATGGCGTGGCCATAGCCTAGCCTATTCCTGTAGGCCCCGTTGCTCCTCTGGTATTGCCTGTCGAAGATCGTCCACCCAGAACGTTGTGGATCCGATTTCCGTGGACGCCCCTCCGTTGTATTTATGAATTCTATCTTATTTTCAAACAATAATGTTTGCCTTTTTGTCTTAGGGTTTTATTGTAAAAACTTTTCCTTTTATGGGCTTTTATTTATTATCTCTTTATTATATCCGTCGCTTGCATTTAGTCTTGCTGTTTGAATATGCTTTTGCCATGCGTTGGTTTTTTAATCTATCCGTCTGTCTCGATAGTCCTTGGTTAATTTCTAGGGGCCCGGTACCTCTTGGTACCTGTGGTTGCCTGTCCACGCTAGGCATTGGACCTGGTAGAAATCTTGAAACCAAGCACTAGTCGGTGTCCTTGGTCATCAGCCTGCCTAGTAGGCTAAGAGTTGGTGTAGCTTTTATAGACTAGGTACCTCTTCAGTATATACGGTCGTTTGTTTTATCCCATAAGTAATACTTAGGCTATTTTTGAAGACCGGATACTCGTTGGTATTTGTGGCCGTCTGTCTACCTCGTAGGTAAGACTTAGAATATTTTTCTTGTATCCATCCACTTAAGGACTTGTACCCGTCCACTTAGGGACATGTATACATTTCAAGGCATCCCTTGCGATGTGTCCATCCATTTAAGGATGTGTCCGTCCACTTTATGGACTTGTATATATTTCAAGATATCCCTTGGGATGTCCTTGTCCACTCATGGACCTTAATAAATTTCAAGACATCCCTTGGAATGTATCCATCCACTCATGGACTTTAATAAATTTCTAGGCATCCCTTAGGATGCATCCGTCCACTTAAGGACTTAGTTGTAGATGCAGTTTTGTAGAGATGTATATATACACATGATATATCTAAATAACTCCTCTTATTATGATCAACACGTGCATAAGCCAAAAATTGTTCTGAAAAAAAAAAAAAAAAAAAAAAGTTGCCCTTTGGGCTAAAAAGTACTGTAAGTAATTAAAAAATAACTAGAAAGTATTAAACTGGAAATGAGGAGTGGTGGTCTATATGCCATTGTCTACTAGTAGTATTTCTTTAGGTGCTCAGTGTTCCATAGATGATGCAACTTTTGTTTGTGGAGTGTTTCCAGGTAATTGGTGCCTTTCCTCTGCCACGAAGTGATTCTGTAAGGTCCTTCCCAATTGGATCCTAACTTCCCTTGGGAGGGATCTCTTGTGGTGCCTGTCACCTTCCTCAGGACAAGGTCTCCAACTTGAAAATCCTTGTGTTTGACTCCGGAATTGTAGTGCTTGGCCATAAGGTCTTAGTATCGTACTAACCTTTGTTCAGCTATTGCTCTAACCTCGTCCACTAGGTCCAGCTGTAGGCACATGGCTTCATCGTTCCTACTCTTATCATAGTTCTCCACTTTGTAGCTTGTGAGTCCGACCTCAGTAGGGATGACGGCCTCGCTCCCGTATGCTAGTTGAAAGGGTGTTTCTCTTGTAGGTGTTCTAGCCATCGTCCTGTACGCCCACAATACACTTGGCAACTCGTCTGGCCATATACCTTTACCCCCTCAAGTCGAGTCTTGATGATTTTGAGCAGGGATCAGTTTGTGACCTTAACTTGTCTGTTGGCCTGAGGGTGGGTGGGTGAGGAGTAGTGATTCTTGATCCCCAATTGTGAGCAAAATTCCCTAAATGATAAGTAAAGTGCGTTTTGTCAAAGGATTAACCAATTACATAAAATAGTGACATATGTTCCTAACAAGTGAATCACATATGTCCTAACACCTTCAGCTCCCCTGCATGCTTCACACGTGTGCCACTTTGGCGACTTGCCAGTCGCAGGATCCAGTTGCGAGACTCCTTTGATTACACATATCTTGAGTTTTCTTCACACTCTCTCACACACAACACTCACATAAATCCAACCTAAATACATGGTATCTAATTGCTAAATTACAAGTAAATTTGACACGAAATAAAGCCAACACATGATTGAATAAATTCAACCTTACAGTGAAAAACCATAACTTAACAGGATCCATCCTTGAAATTGTAACGTCATTGATAGAAATGCTTTCCATCTTCCTTTTGGCTACCATTGGCTCTACTATAATTGTTTTCATGAAAAAGGCTGGTTGTTTTTAGGTAGGTAGTTGCAAGGATGGACCTAAGATTTCAAGTTGCAAGAGAACCCCCCCCCCCCCCCCCCCCCCCCCAAAAAAACAAAAAAAGTCCAAACTAACAATAAAGAGTCAATTTCGTAGTGGAGGTTGTTTTGGTTTAATTAAATGAATGATATATTTCGATACCGATTAATACCAATATATTATTTCGGAGTTATCACTATATATATATATATAAGAATTTTGATAAATCACTAAATGGAATGTAAATATTTTTTTTAATGATATCTCAACCACCCACCAACAATTTTATTATCTCTCTCTCTAAACTCCCTTATTCAAATGTTAAAACTTAAGCCTTCACACGCCTACTTTAGTCTACGTACTGTGGTTAGCATTCCTTTTGATTATGTTTTATCTCTTTTTTATTTATTATCACTATTTTTTTGCTTTCAATTTTATTTTCTACACGTTTTGCTTTCTTTAATTCTTGTTACTTTGCTTCAATTTATTGCCTTGATGGAAGACTCATCAGTACTCACTACTCAGTTTCACGTGAGGGTAGCTATCTTTGTGTTAATAATTCATTTGAATTCAATGGTGTAATTCGTTTAAAGACACCCAAAACAAAACAAAAATAAAATAAAAGAAACAAAATTAACAAATGCTAAATAAGATACTGACTGAGAGAGAGAGAAACGAAGAAGATGCAGAACAGTGGCTATCTTAGGTTGAGAGAGAGAGAAAACCAAAAAGAAGAGGTGCGCAGCAAAGAAAACACAACGATGAAAAAAAGGTAAGATCGTGATAAGAGAGAGGAACTGGATCTTGAAATTTAGGGGAGAAATCTTATCTTAGGTGGGGGAAAAATCACAATTTTCTGACTTTTTTTGCTTCGGTCCGCTATCTTAGGTTAAGGATTTACATAGGTTTGGAATAGGCTAAATAATTTTTATTTTTATTGTTAGTTGAAAAAAAATTTATTTTTATTATTTAGGCTTTTATATATTTAAAGGGTTAAGGATTATGTTTGAGGGGCCAAAATTATTTTTTGAAAAATGCAACGTCTATAATATTTTCACAACGTTCTTACGTGACAAGTTGTTATTGATGGTAAGAAAGTAATGTCAATGGTTGGCCCAATTTAATACCAATAACAACTAGTCACTTATAATTCCTTGTAAAATTATTATAAAAGTACTATGGATGTATATTATTCTATTTTTTTTGAACCCAAATTCTTGAAGTTGGGTGGTCAATAACTTTTTGTAGGGTAGACAAAACAGTTTAGTTTACATAAAATATTCTTTTGCAAGAATGATTTTTTTTTTTGGCAAGTCAAGGTGGTCTTGTAACCACCCTCGCTTAGTATTTATCTTGCTTTCATCTCTGAAATTGTAACATCATTTATGGAACAATTTTCTGGCTTAATTTCAGAAACCTCTGATGATTTTTCTTGAACAATGTTGATAAGATATGCAGGTTGTTTTGGAGGAAGGAGTTGAACAGTTTCACTTGAAAGCATAGTTGCAACATCTAGCATGGTAGGTCTATCTGTTGCTAGGTCTTGTACGCATAAAAGACCAACATGAATGCATCTCAATATTTCAGATGAAAGGGATGACTCATCTATTATTGTTGGGTCTATTAGCTCCAAAACTTTCCCTTCATTCCATAACTGCCATGCCTGATACAAGACCAATTGTACACACAATGTTAACTATCATATTCAAAATCTCGTGTATAAATTTAGAAGAGTTAATTGAGAAACTTACATATCCTATAAGGTTGAGTGGATACTCAGAGTGATAACAACTATTATTTTTCTTGCTGCTCACAATTTCCAATAGTAGGACTCCATAGCTGAATACATCAGTTTTTATTGAAACAACACCATTCATGGCATACTCTGGAGACATATAACCACTGAAATAATAATTGACCAATAAAATTTAGTGTATGAATAACGACATATATGCAGACACACAAATAGAATTAAATTTTGCTTACTTGAATTGCAATGAATACTTACTATGTTCCAACAATTCTATTTGTGTTTTCTTCTAATCCTTTCAACCCAAATATTCTAGCCAAGCCAAAGTCAGAAATTTTTGGATTCATATCCTCATCAAGCAAAATATTGCTTGCTTTTAAGTCTCGGTGAATTACTCTTAGTCTTGAATATTTGTGAAGATAAAGAAGTCCTTGAGCAATGCCTTCAATGATGTTAAAGCGTTTTTTCCAATTTAATAAAGACTTTTTAGTAGAATCTGATTCAAAGTAGAAAATAATTGTAAGCAAATGATAAGTAATAATTGATTGCGTATAATAGAAAAACAAATATCCAATAAGAAAATTTTCCTTGTAATGAACATACAACCTACCAAAGAGGAAGAAGTCTAAGCTTTTGTTGGGCATGTACTCATAGATTAGAATTTTTTCTTCTTGCTGAATGCAAAGCCCTAACAATCTTACAAGATTTGTGTGTTGAAGTTTGGCAATAAGAATAACTTCATTCTTGAACTCTACCAATCCCTGTCCAGAACTTCTTGAGAGTCTCTTTATTGCTATTTTCTGCCCATCATATAATTCACCCTGAAAATATATTTCAATAGTGAATCTCACTTACATTATCTTAAATCAGTTTCCATTTTTATTATTTAATTTTCTATCAAGATTCTACCTTGCCCTTGGGCAAAACTCTTGTTCTTAAGTTCAAATTTTATACCAGAAAAATAAATAAAGATAGCATTGGGTCAAGGTGGTACATTTAGTTTGAATAATAGTTAGATGGTGTAAATTCTTAGATTTCTGCATAAGCTTTGTGTATGGTTGATAATTTATAATACTATTAAAATATGTTGTCTTGATTTCAAACTTATTTCCACTATCCATCATACCACCCATTTAAAAACTTAAAAATCATTTAATTGTTTAATCATATTCAAATTTAATCATAAACACAAATTTTGTGACGCTTGAAGAAAATGCTAGTCACATTTGTACTTACATCTCAAAAAGACTAGTCAAGTTGTAATTAGGGCTCCTTGTAATTACGTGTAAATTGAACATCTATCTTGCAAAAACTTGATATGTGACTCAGCCCATGGCCACATAACACAACTCAAAAAATCTAATCAAATCAAATCCACACAATTTGGGATATAACAATCTCTCTCACTTAAATTTTTGATGACCTTATCAAGGCCCACATTGTATTGCAATGACCCTAAGCCACATGATGTTATGAAGTTTACTTAGTTTCTTTGATATCATGTGTAACAACTCGAGAAAAGCACTCTACTTTGACACTCCAAAATGATTAGTTAAGTTGCCATCGAGGCTCCAGAAACCTAAGATCCACTTTGTAAAGACCCAATATGCAACTCATCACACACCCGGACAATACAAACTTAAACAATTCAATCTAATCAAATCAGCACAATTTGGTGTATCACACACACACACACACACACACATAGAGAGAGAGAGAGAGAGAGAGTGAGAACCTTATAAACTGGTCCAAAACCACCTTCTCCTAATTTATTTCTAGTTGAAAAATTCCTTGTGGCAGCAGAAATGGTTTCAAAGCTGAAGATTTGCAATTCATGGCTATCTTGCCTATCATTATTTCGTTTCTTCACTTTGTCACGTACAGTGGACGATATTGCATTACCTCTAAGTTCTTGTAGAAGTATCTTTTGTTTCTTCTTTCTCTCCCCTAATTAACAAATATGCAAAATATAATTTGGAAATTTTTTGTTGCTTTATCATCAATAATATATCCAAAAAATCTATGGTAAGAATATCAATTACCTTCCGCTATGTGTTTTTTCACTTTTGCATAGCATAATAAGCACAACAAGGCGATGATGGTTCCCCCTACTGCCACCATGAGCCATATCCACCACTTATTTGCATCTATGATTAGTCATATAGAGAAATTATGTTATATGACTTCTAATACTAATATACAATTATATAGTTAAAGAATGACATGTACAACTCAAAATTTAATTTTAAAACAAACAATTATAGTAGATTGTTAAAATAATATAAAATAAAATAGCAAAATAAATTTTAAACTTATAAAAACTCTTACTGTGTTCTATATAACATAATGGAAAAACAAAAGTGTAAAAATAATATTAAAAAAAAGAAAAAAAAAGAAAGGCGTTGACTTGTTGCAACTGCACCATGTATGGCAGAAGTTATATTATGTAATATATGATATAATATGATTTGGATATGAACCTATATAATGTTAATTTTATTGTAAATTTTGATGACAACAATTGATATTATTATATAGTTTCACAATTCTTATATTGTAATTGTACAATAATGGTCTTTTAATTTCACCTAGAATGATTTTTTTTTTTTTTTTTTTTTGGGTATACCTTTAGATAGGTTTTAGTCACAATTTATGTGAATATTGGTTAATTTTAGTTAATTGTTACTCATTGAGTGCGTGGATTTAATTGATTTAAAATTTAATGATTTTGATTAATATATTTTATAATTTAAGGTTTAATTAGAAACCACTCCAAAAATTCAAAAATATTATATAATTTAATAAAGGGAATTAACTTGGCTTAAAGAGGATATAACCACTTTACGTAACCAGACTTCTAGTTTGCAACTTTTATTATATTGTTGTATTAGTTACTAACTCATGAAATGTAAGAGAAAGTTCTATAAAAGATTTTGTACGTGATAAATATTTTGTTAATAAATATAATAAATAAAGCAGTCAATAGAAGGCTTGTATAAAAATAACTTACCTAGTTTAGTTATAATTTACTTAGAAAAGATCAAAAGAAATTAATTAGAATTTTTTTAGTGTTGGGTGCTTTGTCCAAAAATATGGTGAATTCCAATTAGTTTAAACAAACATAGTTGAATACTATTTGAAACTCTAAAAACCAAACTAAAAATTATATATCAGAATGATGATGTGGAAAGTGGTAAATCTTCAAAAGCTTTTGCCACTACATTATAAAAGTTAACAAAAAAATCAAAAGTTTTCATTTTATAGTTTAACAATATTTGCTAACTAGTACAGTGCAGGAGAAAGTTTGACAATATTTATATATATAAAAAAATTTTAAGTGATAAGTATTAATATCTACAAATTCAAATTAGAGAATTTGTAAAAAAAAAAAAAAAAAAAAAAAAAAAAAAAAAAAAAAAAAAAAACAGAGACTAAAAAAATTATCTAATATAATTAAAAGTTGTACTCAAGATCAAACCAAATTTATTTAATACTGAGATGCTTTATCCAAACAGACAATAATTTTAATTATCTAACTTATAAATTCTAATTATTAGATAAAAGTAACATGTTTTTTTTAACCAAAAGAATTTGCAACTCTAAAAACAAAATTATATATATATATATATAAGTTGAGCACGAAGTAATTAGACTTACCAAATGTTGAATAAGGAAGTATATTGTCCGTGTCACAACAATTCCCCAATAATAATTTTCTTTCATTTATGCTTCACTCTTCATGTAATAAAATTTGTAACACTTTTGATATATTTTTTCTTTAAAATGATTGAGAATATTAGATTTACCTATATATGATTGTATCAAAATTTAGATGATAAGAAGTTAGATGAAGCATTTCAAGATGAGTCATCAGATAAGGCAGAGAGGCAGAGTATTGAAGCAAAGCATTTGTGGATTGTATCAGGCAGAGAGGCAGAGTATTGGAGCAGAGCATTTGTGGATGAATTTGCTATTTCACTAAACGACTACTGCATCAGATACGACCTGTAGTTTTAGTCTTGGATTAGTTGGTTAGTATGTATGGACACGTGTAATGTGATGATCAGTGGTGTAATGTGATGATCACTGGTTGATGGTTGATCTGCATATTTAGGAATTAGTTTAGAGTTAGTTATTTTATTTTGCTTTGGCTAATTCTGCTACATAAACCTTTTGTAATTCATTTTATTGATTAATGAAAGATATCAGATATTTCTCAATCTTGATTCTCCATCTTTCTCTCTAGTTTCATTACATTGTGATAATCTGTTTTTCTTATATGGTATCAGAGCTTCGTGCTTTCATCAATGGTGAATGAAGATCAAAACCCTTCATCTTCATCTTCTGCTTCTCAATCTACTGCTCATCGTGAGCTTACTCCAATGGAGGATCCGAGAAGCCCTTTCTTCTTGCACCATGGAGAATCACCAGGTGCAATTCTAGTCACTTAACTCTTAACTGAGGACAATTACCCTAATTGGGCTAGGGCTATGCTTATGGCATTAGATGCGAAAAGAAAGCTAGGTTTTGTGGATGGATCCATCACAGCTTCCATGGCTGTCACGCCTCTAGAGAAGGTTGCTTGGTCAAAGAACAATTCCATGATTTCTTCATGGATCTTGAATTTCGTTTCACCTCATATCACTACAAGTGTAATTTACAGAAACACTGCAATGGAGGTTTGGAATTCACTCAGAAACCGTTTCTCCCAAGCCAATGGTCCACGGATTTCACAGCTTCAGAAAATGATCTCAACAATTATGCAAGGAAATGTAATAGTGGCTACCTACTTCACTAATCTTCAAGCTTCTTGGGATCAATTGCTCAATCTCAGGTCTTTACCATCCTGTTCTTGTGGTAGATGTATCTGCGGAGTGAATGATAAAATCACACTCTTCAATCATCATGATACATTGATGCAATTTCTCAATGGCTTAAATGAAGCCTTCTCACAAGTCAGGACTCAGATCCTAATGATGGAGCCAAGTCCTTCAATTGACAAAGCCTTTTCTTTGGTGATACAAGAAAAAAGGTAGAGGACTTTAGGTTTCAATGGAGGTGTTGTGTCAGTTGATTCAACAGTTTTGGCAGTCAAGACTCAAGGGTTCATTCAAGGTGGGAAGAACAAAGACAAGGGCAGACCCGTGTGCAGCCACTGTGGTAAGATTGGCCATTTCATGGAAAAATGTTACAAACTAGTGGGATTTCCACCAGGTTACAAGCAAAAGGGCAGAGTTCCTATGGCAAATCAAGTGACCTTTGATGGTGAGACTGGTCAGTCCGAGGCTGCTTCACAATCAGGCTCTTTTCCCTTCACACCTGAACAATGCCAGCAATTATTGTCAATGCTGAGTTCCCATGCATCTTCTTCCAACACTCAAGATGCTATTCATGCAGCCAATTCATCTCGCTCAGGTATTTCTTGTGCATCTTTCCAGGATTCTGTTAGCCTTAATTTGAAGAATTCAGTTTTTGCTGAGAATCCTTCAAACAAAACAGCCTACAATGCAGAAACTTGGGTTCTTGACACAAGAGCCACTGATCACATCATTCATTCCATATCTTTATTCACCAATATAACTAGTTCAATATCTTCTTTTGTACATTTGTCTAATGGTGAAAAAGTTCTTGTCACACACATAGGCACAGTTCAACTCACTCCAACCTTGATTCTTGAAAATGTGATTTGTGTCCCAGCTTTTTCCTTTAATCTGATTTCAGTAAGCAAATTAACCGAATCCTTGTCCTGTTGCTTGATTTTTGTCTCAACCTATTGCTTCATACAGGACCTTACCTGTTGGAGAGTGATTGGATTGGGTAAGCTTCGCAACAACTTATACCTGCTGCAAACTTCAGAGAATTGCAAGTATGCCTCAAAAGCCACTTCTATCCTAGAGTCAGTTTTCAAATCGTTTGCTCATTCTGTTTCCAACACTTCTAATGTCAATAAGCCTTACTTGTGGCATCTTAGATTAGGACATGTGTCTGATGACAAACTTCAATATTGTATATCAGATGTATCATCTTTTCATTCAAATAAAGAATGTGTTGTTTGTCCAATTGCAAAGCTTAAAAGATTGCCATTTCCTAATTCTAATCATATATCTGAGCATGCCTTTGATTTAATACATTGTGATGTATGGGGACCTTTTGCTAAAGCAACTCATGATGGTTTTGAATACTTTCTTACAATTGTAGATGATGCTACAAGGTCCACATGGGTTTACCTCATGAAATCTAAAACAGAAACTAGGCCTTTGTTAATCTCATTTTACAAGATGATTTTACTCAATTTCAAACCAACATCAAAGTAATTAGACCTGACAATGCTCATGATTTTTTCCTCAAAGACTTTTATGCTCAACATGGCATTATCCATCAACACTCATGTGTTGCCACTCCACAAAAAAAATTTAGTTGTGGAGAGAAAGCATCAACATATTTTAAACATTGCTAGAGCATTAAAATTTCAGTCTAATATACCACTTTGCTATTGGGGGGATTGTGTTTTGACGGCTGTCTATATCATTAACAGGCTGCCTAGTACTGTTTTGGACCATAAAACTCCATTTGAGAAACTTTATTGCAAAATTCCCTCTTATCATCATTTAAAAGTGTTTGGTTGTCTTTGTTTTGCATCTACACTTGCTCAAAATAGGTCTAAGTTTGCTCCTAGATCTATTCCTTGTATCTTTCTTGGTTACCCTTTTGGTGTCAAAGGTTACAAATTGTTAAACTTGGTCACAAGGCAGATATTCATTTCAAGGGATGTTTCATTTCATGAAAATGTATTTCCCTTTATTTCTTCTGTCACTTCACCTCAGTCATCTTTTTCTTTTCCTCATATTTGTCCTAATGTGGCAATCCCAGTTGATACCATGTTCCTTGATCCTATTGTTTCCTCTTCAGACCTTCCTTCTTCCACTTGTAATCCTACTCCAGTCTTTAACCAAGTTTTAGATCCTATCCTACCTGTTATTTCAAATTTTGCAATACCAGAATCTGTCCCACCAGATTCTACAGTTCCCCAATCTGCCGTATCAGATTCTGCTAACATAAATTCTGCAGAACTGGATTCTTTATCTTTTGATCAACCACATGCTTCCATTCCTTCTTTAAAAAGATCCTCTAGGCCTTCCAAAGCTCCTACATACTTGCAAGACTATAAGTGCAGCACTATCACTTCAACTGAGCTTTCACAGTCCACTTCACTCAACAAGAAGTCAAGTACTTCCACCATTAAACCAGGTACTAAATATCCACTTTCTAATTACTTTGATTCTTCCCATTTATCTTCTTCATATGACAATTTTTGCTCTCTTATCACCTCAAATCTTGAACCAAGATTCTATCATGAGGCTGCTTTCTTAAATGGGGACTTACATGAGGAAATCTATATGCAACTCCCTCAAGGCTTTCACAGCAAAAGGGGGAATGTTGTTTGCAAATTAAATAAGTCTTTATATGGACTTAAACAGGCCTCAAGGCAATGGAATGCCAAATTCTGTTATGTTCTTAAGCAGCTTAGGTTTAAGCAATCAAAGGCTGATTACTCATTGTTTACAAGGAAGTTTAATAATTCTTTCATAGCATTGGTGGTTTATGTTGATGATATACTCATAGCTAGCAACAATGTTCAAGAAGTTGAAGCACTCAAAGTTTCTTTAGATCAACACTTCAAGCTTAAAGACCTTGGAGGTTTGAAGTATTTTCTTGGTCTTGAGATAGCCAGATCAGATAAAGGATTTAGCTTATGCCAAAGAAAATATGCTTTAGAGATTTTAAAGGATGCAGGAATGTCAGCCTGTAAGCCTAGTAAAATACCAATGGAACAAAATTTGAAGTTGAGCAAGCTTCAAGGCACATTGTTACCTGATCCTGGAGTCTATAGAAGGTTAGTGGGTAGGTTGTTATACTTAACCATCACTAGACCAGATATAGCATACCCGGTTCACAAGCTGAGTCAGTTCATGTCCAAACCCAGGAAACCTCATTTAGATGCAGCTTACAAAGTTTTGCAGTACATAAAGTGGTGTCAAGGTCAAGGAATTTTCTTATCTACATCTTCAGATTTCCATTTGAAAGCTTATACAGAAGCTGATTGGGCATCTTATATAGACACCAGAAGATCAACCACAGGGTATTGTATATTTTTGTGTGATTCTTCAATCTCTTGGAAGTCCAAGAAACAGTCTATAGTATCTAGATCTTTGGCTGAGGCAGAATATAGAGCTATGACTATCACAATGTGTGAGCTGACTTGGTTGCTAGCATTATTAAAGGATTTGGAGATCTATCATCCTCAACCTGCTCTTTTATTTTGTGACAATCAAGCATCCATTTATATTGGAGAAAATCCTGTATTCCATGGGCGAACCAAACACATAGAAGTTGACTGCCATGTTGTCAGAGATAAGGTACAAGACAATGTGGTTAGATTGTTCTTCACTCCTACACACAGACAACTGGCAGATTTACTTACTAAGGCCCTCAACAGTTCACAGCTGAGATACTTGTTAAGTAAAATGAATGTTATGAATATCCACAGCTCAGCTTCTCATCCTAAGGTGGAATGCAAAAGTTTAGGTGATAAAGGGACAGATGCAAGCAACAGTTCAGATTCTCATCTTGAGGGGGAATATCAAAATTTAGATGATAAGAAGTTAGATGGAAGCATTTCAAGATGAGTCATCAGATCAGGCAGAGAGGTAGAGTATTGAAGCAGAGCATTTGTGGATTGTATCAGGTAGAGAGGCAGAGTATTGGAGTAGAGCATTTGTGGATGAATTTGTTATTTCACTAAACGACTATTGCATCAGATACGACCTGTAGTTTTAGTCTTGGATTAGTTGGTTAGTATGTATGGACATGTGTAATGTGATGATCAGTGGTGTAATGTGATGATCAATGGTTGATGGTTGATCCGCATATTTAGGAATTAGTTTAGAGTTAGTTATTTTATTTTGCTTTGGCTAATTCTGCTATATAAACCTTTTGTAATTCATTTTATTGATTAATGAAAGATATCATATATTTCTCAATCGTGATTCTCCAGCTTTCCCTCTAGTTTCATTACACTGTGATACTCTGTTTTTCTTATAGATTGTAAAGAAACGCGCTACAAAAAGGGGAAAGTATCACAGATGAATTGCCGATTTTGGTTGTGGAACTAACTACTAAACAGTATGCTTTGCTCTAGTAAATCTGATATTGTCAACTATTTCAAAGAACGAAGCACCTAGAATCTCAACTATTTCAAAGAATGAATCATTCACATAATTGATGGTCCTAAGCCTAATAATATGTGCAGATTTTCAGATCAACGAAGGAATAGAAAAATCCAAAATTGTCAAAAATTTCTTGTTCTTGTTCTTGTTGTTCTTTTTTTTTTTTTTTTTTTTTTTTGGGTTTTCTAGGCCAAAATGGCAAAATACCTCTTTTAGCCTAACTTTCAAGCAAAATGCCTTGTTCAGAAACAATTTAGGGATATGCCCTTGTTTTGAAACTCAATTTTAAAAAAATCAAGTTTCAATGAAAAACTTAATTTAACAAAAATCAAGTTACTTGCAAAAACTTACAAGTTTTTGCAAGTTTTTTTTCCTAAAACTCGATTTTCATTAAATCAAGTTTTTCATTGAAACTCGATTTTAGAAAATCAAGTTTAAAACAAGGACATATTCCTAAATAGTTTAAGAACAGGGGCAAAATGCTGGAAAGTTTGGCTAAAAGGGGTAAAACCCCATTTTGGCTGGTTTTCTACTACCATAACTTTTGCATTACAATTCTTAACATAAATTTTTTTTTCATAAAAAAATTTAGCACATCAAATAAATTTTTAAATTTTAATTTTTTGTAGCATAAAATTAGTCATAAAACTTGAGTTTATGGATTGAATATATATATATATATATATATGCAAGGTTGAGTTCAACTTATATATGGTGTAATTCCAAGAAATTCTACACCATCTAAAAACTTTATACCAAAATTCATATTCTTAAAATCTCACAATTTGATTACATGTTTCATATATTCTTAACATGCATGTCATATTTTGTGTCAATAAGATATAATTTACAATAGTATAATTCTTAACCAAGGGAGTCAATACCATACCGGAGGCTGTACCGGTTTGGCCAGCGGTACGATATATTTCGGATATCAGTCAATACCGGTGTACCGTTTCGGATTTACCGTTATTTTATATGTATTATATATATATATATACACACACACAAAATATCTAGAACCATGTTTATAAACATATAATATTTCATTTATTGTTTATCTCTAGCTCACGTAACTGCCTATTAATTATTAAAAATATAAAACTAGTGAGTGGCAACTGGCAATAGTTGAATATTCAGCAAAAAAAGAAAAAGAAAAAAAAAAGACAATAGTTGAAAATTTGAAATAAATGATGTAATTGAAATTTCAAACTTGTTTCAAATTTCAAAGTCTACACGTGTGGTGTCAGTACACTCAAAATAAGACTACAAGAACCACACAAAACAAAAGGACCAAGGGGATGCAGCTGTTAGTCTAAACAATAGATAAGAAGAAGTGAAAAAAAGAAAAAAATAACAAAGAAGGGAAGTGAAAGCAACGAAACTGAAGGAGGAAGAGGAAGGGATAATCAGCTAAATGTTGACAACGACCAACAAAGTGGTGCTGGGCTTGAAGGCGACATGAGCCATTTGGTACTTTTATGTTTTGTTTTGTGTTTTGTGTTTTTTTTAAGAAGCTTTTTGTACCGGCCGGTTTTTACTTTCCGTCTGAAATCGCCGGTATTCGCCGGTACATCCGGCATAGTCCGGTGTAGACCGGTATTTTGAGCGGTACAATTTAAGGGTGTTTCGGTACCGTTTTATCCACCGGAATGAGAAATACCGATCATACCGGCCGGTACGGTACGGTATTAACTTCATTGTTCTTAACATGTAATTTTTCAATAAAAAACTTCTTAACATTAAGAATTTTATATCTTAACATTATGAATTTAATCAGATGTTATTCTATCATACAAAGATTATATAAAACTTAATAGGAAATTGTCATACAATGAGAGTTTAAAGACTTCACTTTTATACTAAAAAAAAAATAGAATTATACTTTTTATATTGGTCTTTATGACAAACCTATATTCTCATCTATGACAAACCTATCATTTGTTCGCTCATGTATCCCTCAATGATTCCGTTCAGCTTTTGTTTTGTTAAGCTCAAATCAGAATAAATTTCTATTAATCTCAAACTCTTAAATATTTTAAAAAGGAAAAAAGGAAGAGAATAATTAGATAAAGGTACATACCATCTCTTGAGTTGGTTGGTTTGTCTAGATCCGACATTTTGCCAGGACTTGCATATTTGAAACATGCCATGAAAATTCATTTTTTAAAAGATAAATAAGATTGACATAATATACACACACACACACACACAAAAATGAAATAAGATTTACGATACAAATGAACATAAAACCTCTATATTGGTTTTGCATGTTTAGAAAGCAATAGCTAGGGGGGAGGGGGGAACTAGAAATTAGAACAACTAAAAAGTAAAGAAAAATGAAATAAATAGCATGAAAAACTAACCTCAAGATCAATGATCCATCCCTAGACTTCTGTAGAAGAGCCTCTGGAACTGAACCATTAAACTTGTTTCCACTTAAATTACTGCTCGCAAATATAGTGTAAAATAAAATGTCATTTCTTGTACCCAAGTGATGGGTTCTAGCAAAATTTGCTGAACAGTACCATTTTAGAAAAAGAAAAATTTGGTGAATAGCATGCGGCTGAAGTTAATTAGTTAAGTAGACTATTTTTGGAACTTGAGTTTGTCAAACTCGAGTTTAGGCTGGAACTCGAGTTTGACAAACTCGAGTTCCAAACAGTATGCACCAATACTACCCAAACTCGAGTTCTAAAAACAGCCTACTTAATTAATTAACTTCGTCCTTGTGCTACTATCCTAAACATTTTTTCTAAAAACATGCTATTTGGCAAATATTGCCGATGGGTTCCATGATATTTTTAAGGTGTCTCATTGACAAAAAATAGAATAGTCTAACCAAAGGTTGGACATATAATAAAGCTTTATATATATATATATATATATATATATATATATAAATCTTTAAGCCCAATAACTTACAGGGTCTTCAAATTTGGCAGTTGTGCTAAAAATTGCGGTATGTTCCCGGTCAATTTATTGTATGATAGATCCCTGAAATTGACCAAAGAAAAAAAATTAAATGTGAACATTTAACAATAACTCAGGGTAAAGTGTAAAGCTATCCATGTACGTGAAGTTAAACTATTTGCTTTTGTCCTCGGCGGGTGATGACATCCTCACAATATACATGTTAAGATATCACTTGAACCCAAATACAACGGAATATAAAACCTATGTTTCACTTTATGTATTCCATTTTATATTCCACCAATTATAGTATGTTATATGGTTGAATTTTTTTCCATTTTAAACATGAGTGGTTTATAGGAAGAGTCAAATAAATACATAGCAAGTTGTGATTAATAGAGTATAAGAAAAGTTAAACTTTGGTGCATTCGCATCAATCCCAAGTGCTAAAATAATATCCCATTCCCTTTTTTACTTACAAGTAAAGCAATGCTGTGAGGTTGGAGAGTGAAATCGGTATCTCCCCTATTAATTGGCTTGAGCTCAAGTTCCTGCTTGTAATTTATCAAAGAAGAAAGAGTTGATGCCATTGTTGCAAAATCAAACACACACACACACACACAACAGATGAATAATGAGTGTTTTTGAGCATTACAGTGGAATGAAAAGAGTTGCAGTGAAATTTTAGAAAGCTTGTTCTCAGTTAAATTTTTGCAAAGACAACTTCAAATAAATTGAGTTTCCTACCTTAAAAGTTCTATCACATTCATGTAGCTCAATAGCTTACATGAATTTCAAATCCAAGCATTGTAATTTATAAAAAACTAAATTGTTAATTCGTAATTACACCTTATAGGTTTGAAATCATTATGATATTGCCCCCTTATGTTAATACTTTAATCCTCTTGTTAATGACTATTGCTAAGGTGGCAGTTAAGTGCCATCTCAACTCAAAATGACTAATGTTAGGGTTATAGAACACGTCATTTTGATTACATTATGAAAATAATCTCTCTTTTATGTCTTTTAATTATTTATCAGTGTCAGACCGCGAGCTATATCCTATATATAGCCACGGCACCTCAGTTGGTTTTATCTCAAAATTAAACCCACAACCACCATGAAACACTACAAAACACACCACTGATCACTACCCCATATCAACTCCATTTTTAATACCAAAGTAGCAGCCGTCCCAACATAAAGCCGTTGCCCCAATCGAGAGTCTTCAGTATTGGTCTTAGATTTATTTTTTATTTTTTCCAATATATTTGTCTGCAACTAAACGTAACGAGGCCTTAAGAAAATTCAACAAAACTCATACCAAACAACAAACAAGTACACAGGCCTTACAAAATTAGTAATCAAAGATGGTCGCTAGGCTTGAAACAACTAGTGATCACAAACGATCACTGACGATGATGAGGATGAAAAACTGGTGGTTGGAGATGGCCACTGGCTAGGGCTGAAAAGATCAATGATTTGAGGTTTAAAGGGAAGTGAGAGAGAAAGATAACCCAATACACGAATCTTAGATCTTGAATGACAAGATCCCGAACCCAAATAAAAAAAAGTGAGGCCAAGTTCAAAAATTCAAGATGGGCTACAATCGATTTGAAGATCAATTTCGGCTCTAGCCTTTCCAATTTGAAGATCCATGCAAGAGAGTTCTGATTTTATTTTTGTATTTGTTTTATTAACCAGTAAATATTTTTTATTTTTTATTTATTTAATGACTTGTATTTTTAAATGATGCAACATGTTTTAATTGGACTAGTTGTAAATACTAAATATTAAATACTTATTTGGCACTTAACAACCACCGCATTAACAAATATAGATAGCAGGGATTTGAATAAAAAAAAACATCATATAAAGTTAACAGTCCGGGGTTGTTTGGTTTAGGCAAAATCATCTCTCAAAACTCAAAACTCTCAATTTTCATCATTTAAGACCCACTACAATTCAGTTTGTTTGGTTTTGTTCCCATAACTCAATTTTCATCCCTCAAAACTCAAAAAAGTGAATTTGGTTGATGAAAATTGAGAACAAATTTTTGATGTTTTTGAATAATGAATTATGAGTTATGTGACATTCTTGTAAATTTTGACAAACATATGGGACCCATTCAATGTCAAGTCCACATCAAAAATCAGGTGCCAACACTCTTTTTCTTCTTTTCTTTTCTATCTTTTCTTTCTTCAGTTTGTACGCTTCTTTTTTCTCTTTTATTTTTTTTTTCCCTTTCTTCTTTTCTCTTTTCTTTTTTTCTTTCTCTTACACCCAGATTTCTTTGCTCTCAGCTCTTTCTTAGCGTTTGCTTTCCTTTTTAGCACACCACCGATTTGGGTTTTGATCAGCGTTTGTGGGTTTTATTTCTTTCTTTCTTTCTTTATTTAGAACTTTCTTTCTTTATTTAGAGTTTGTGGGATTTATGGGGTAATTTGTTGTAGTGTTGAAGGTGTTGGTGGTGTGAGTGGATTTGCTATGGTGGATGGGTTTGGATGGGTTTGATTTTTTGTGATTTGTGAGGTGGCGGATGGAAAACAACAGTGGTAGGTTGGGTTTTTGAGGGTTTTGATTGGTGGATTTGTGGGTTGCCTGTAGTGGTAGGAGGCGGGGAAGCTTTAAGTTGGTTGCTAGCCTCTGGGTTTGGCCTCTTCAGTTCCAAGAGGGTTGTCTCAACTCTCAATTGGAGAGAGAATGTTAGCGAGTAAGGGAAGACCGTTCTGACCCAAGCAGATGTGTGTGCTCTATTTGAAAGTTCACTTGGTGTATAAAACACAAGTGAATGTTTAGACCCCCAATTTCAAAATAACCAACACAAGCTTATTGTCAAACAATAAATGTGGGGAATGATAAGTACAAGCTATACCCAAATAAACAAACTACTCTAAACCATAATAAATCATAACCATAGAAGCAATTAAAAGGCAAAAGTAAGGGTTAGAGAGATGCAAACACAAAGATAATATCAACACGTGTTATTGAAGAGAAAATCGAAGAACTCGGCAAAAAACCTCTCTGCTGCCCTCCAAGCAGAAAAATAATCCACTAGAAAATCAGTTGGAATACATGAATAGCAATAGACCCTCCAAGCCTAATCTACCAGATGCACCTAAGCCTTCTAAGCTTCTTGCTCCAACAATCTCTAGTTTTCTGGATCCCGCAATAAGCCCATTGCATCAATCAAATGAATCGGTCCTTTCTGAACTGCTTCCCAATCACCAAACAACCTTCTCACAGATATGAGTATGGTGAGATAAGGATTTAACTAAAGCTCCTCTCAAGGGTATGTCAATGCAGATGGTGAGAGTAGAGGAATTTGGAAAATCAAATGTCTAAGATTGTGGATGAGTCAATCTTGTTTTTCTCTATGGTTTATATCTCAAAATTCTCTTTGGAAGCTCTCTACATTTCATGGGTATAAGGGTATTTATAGTAGAGTATATGAGGAATGTGAAAAGTCATTTTTTTGCAAAACAAGGGGTTCTAGCGACTCATTCGCGACTGGGACAAGTCGCAAGTTCTAGCCGCCAAATAACTAACTGGCCAGATTGTACTTTTTGTCTTGTAGTTCTCCAGCTGTCATGACCCTTCAACTTCCTGCATGCTTAATATGTGTGGCACTTTGGCGAGTCATCAGTTGCAAGTCACTCGTGAGTTCCAGTCGCGAGAATGCTCTTGATTGCACACACACTTGAATTCTTCACACTCTCTCACACACAACCTTTACATGATTCCCACTTAAATATAGGGTATCTAATTCCTGAACTACAAGCAAATTTGGCATAGAATAAAGCCAACACATGGTTGAATAAATTCTACCTTACAACATCATTTTGAGTTAAAGTTGAGTTTTTAAGTTGAAAACTAAAGCAAAATTTTTTAGCCAAACAAATTGGGAATGAGTTAAGATTAAAAAAAAAAAAAAAATAGAGAATAGAAAATGAGTTATGGAATAGAGTTTTGAATTACAAGATTGAGTTATGAGAACTGAGTTTGAGTGATGCTTCAAACTTAGAATCTGAATTTTTAAATTTTTAAAGGGCAAAATCAATGATTGCAAATTTTAATGGTGCAATTTTCAATTGAATAGCATGCGTAAACAATATTTGAGCTCATCTTCATCCAATTTGTTAAGGACATATTTTATGTAGTTGGCTAATCCTTTGACAAAACGCATTTTACTTGTAATTGGGTAGATCTAGGATGTGTTTAATACTTCAAGGAACATGTTGTTCAAGTCTAGTATTAAAACTATGAAGATTGGACCAAGAAACAAGTGAAGAAAATGTGTTCAATAAGGCTGGACAGATAGCTCGATACCTGCGGATAGATAGCTCGACACCTCTTAACAGCTGGCTATCTATCGAGCTCTTCAATTGATTGTTATCACAATCTCGACACCTCTTCGATAGCTGGTGGATCGATCGAGAAAGTTTCTGTCCCCTCGACACCTCCTTGACACCTGCTCGACACTTAGCTATCTATCAAGGTTTAATGAGGCTCGACAGATATTATCTATCGAGGTATCTATCGAGGTTATGGAAATCAAAATTTTCAAATCTGATTTTTGGGCCAAGCTTGATACATGTGTAGGTACAATGTGATTTGACCATCACTACTTTTACTTGTGTTAATGTATGCTCGCTAAACTGTCTTGACTTGTTTTTGAAATATAAAATTGGTTAGACTTGTTTAGTGTGTGTGTGTGTTTTGTGTTTCACATGTTTTGCATCCTTCTTTTATCTTGTCATCCATAGCATCTTGTTTCATTACATTCATGCATTTATATGGATTTCTTTGTACCTCTTTGATCATCTTTATGTTTCTCGAGTGAAGCTTTCTAGCTTCTTGTATCTTTTGTCAATCATGACAAAAAGGGGGAGAGAAATTGTGATGTGGTTTCCTTTTAAAGATTCTACATTTTAGGAGGAGAAATACATGCCTTTATAAGGGGGAGTTGTGTTTCATCTTGTTAGGGGGAGTGCTTACTTCCTTCTTCTTGTACCTTGGGTCTTGTGACCATATTTACATACATTGTGCTTATCTATGATATATTTATATGCTGTTGTATGTTTCTTTCACCTACCTCTACATGTGTTGTTTCTTTTCTATCTTTATACACATGTTTCTTATTATTTGTATGCAATCTATTATTTATGTTTCGCACTAAGATGCCTTGATGAGTTTTGTTTAAAGTGTTTTAGAAATACAGGTTGTCAAAGTCTACTTGCCATGAACTCTCTTCTTGCAAAGTTTTTCAAGAGTTTATGTTAGGATAGATTTTATTGTATGTAACAAGTGAATATGAGTTGAGTGATTTATGACTTCTCTCATATGTTCATTTGTTTGTTGTGGTTTTGTCACGGATTGCCAAAGGGGGAGATTGTTAAGGACTTATTTTATGTAATTGGCTAATCCTTTGACAAAACACACTTTACTTACAATTGGGTAGATCTAAGATGTGTTTTATACTTCAAGGAACATGTTGTTCAAGTCTAGTATTAAAGCCATGAAGATTAGAACAAGAAACAAGTGAAGAAAAGGTGTTCAATAAAGCTGGACAGATAGCTCGACACCTGCGGACAGATAGCTCGACAGCTACTTGACACCTCTCGACAGCTGGCTATCTATCGAGCTCTTCTGTTAATTGTTATCGCAATCTCGACACCTTCTCGACAGTTGGTGGATCGATCGAGAAAGCTCCTGTCCCCTCGACACCTAGCTATCTATTGAGGTTTAATAAAGCTCGACACCTCCCGATCGATCGAGGTATCTATTGAGGTAACGGGAATTCAGATTTTCAGATCTGATTTTTGGGCCAGGCTTTTGTATTTGTGTAGGGTTTCTTTTCTCACAACCCTAGACCTATATAAGACTTATTTTAGAGGCCATCACAAAAGAGAATACAAGGAGAACATATGCAAAAGGTGACCGATGTCTTATTCTCTCTAAAAGAATCTACTGCGTCTTTGTGCTTTAGGGTTTTGTAACCAAGTGCTTCTTGATCTTCATTCTTGATGAAGTGAAGAGTTTTGCAGTCAACAATCTTCTTCTAGTTGGTGATTAAGTCGCGTACTGGGATCCACACAATTGGTTAGTCACGTACTGGGATTCGTGCATCGTCAAAAGGGTGGCGTTCATATATTGAAGAGTTCAGAGGTTCTGAAGCAGTAGAAGGTTTCTGCTGTGAGTTCATCTACGGAGATTGTAAAGTCTAGGGGCAAAGGTTTTGTACTAGATCTGAAACTTATTTTTACTATAGTGGATTGCTTTTTGGGACGGTTTCCCCCCAGGTTTTTTACTGTGAAACTGGTTGGTTTCATTGGTGTTAAGGACATATTTTATGTAAATTGGCAAATCCTTTTGACAAAACGCACTCTACTTGTAATTGGGTAGTTCTAGGTGTTTTTAATACTTCAAGAAACAATGTTTCAAGGTCAAGTGTTGAAGTCATCAAGTCTGTCCAAGAAAAAGCAAGCTGAAGTGCAAAGTTTTTAAATCTCGACACCTCTCGATAGCTACCTCAACACCTGGCTATCTGTCGAGATCTTCAGCTGATTCTTATCGCAATCTCGATAGCTTCTCGATAGCTGGTCGATCGATCGAGAAAGTTTCTGTCCCCTCGACACCTTCTCGACACCTCCTCGATAGCTGCTATCTGTAGAGATTCATTAAACCTCGACACCTCCCGACACCTCTCGATCGATCGAGGTTACGGGAAATCAGAATTTTCAGCTTTTTGATTTTTGGGCCAGGCTTTTGTATTTGTGTAGGGTTTCTTTTCTCACAACCCTAGACCTATATAAGGCTTATTTTAAAGGCCGTCACATAAGAGAATAAGAGAATACATAGGAGAACATATTCAAAAGATTATTCTCTCTGAAAGAAGCTACTGCGTCTTTGCGCCTTAGGGTTTTGTAACCAAGTGCTTCTAGGTCTTCATTATTGATGAAGTGAAGAACTTTGCATCCAACATTCTTCTTCTAGTTGGTGTTCTGAAGTCGCGTACTGGGATCCGCGCAATTGGTTAGTCACGTATTGGGATTCGTGCATCAAAGGGTGGCGTTCATAAGTTGAAGAGTTCAGAGGTTCTGAAGCGGTAGAAGGTTTCTGCTGTGAGTTCATCTACGGGGATTGTAGAGTCTAGGGACAAAGGTTTTGTACTAGATCTGAAACTTCTCTTTACTATAGTGAATTGCTTTTCGGGAAGGTTTCCCCCCAGGTTTTTTACTGTGAAACTGGTTGGTTTCATTGGTTTTCCTGGGTCATCATATTTTGTCTTATTTACTTTTCCGCTGCATTCATTATTGACATGATATTGATGTTTGTTTGTTTTAACAAGTTTATTCATAATAAATCTAATTAACAACTTGGGTTTAAAACTTGTTAATTCTATCAACCGGGGTCTAAATTTCCCAACAAGTGGTATCAGAGCGGGTTCACTCTGATTGGATTAATTTCCTGAGTGTGATCCATTGACCCCTGTTGTCATGGATAGAGGACAATCTTTATTTATTCCTCCTTTATTTGATGGAACTAATTATGCGTACTGGAAAGTTCGTATGAAAGTGTTCTTGCAGGCTCTAGGTGAACAGGTATGGCAAGCTGTTGAAATTGGCTGGATTAAGCCGAAGGAAGCACCTGTGGATTGGGATGATGCAACAATTGTAGCTGCAAATTTCAATAGTAGGGCCTTGAATGCTTTGTTTTGTGGGGTGACCAATGAAGAATTCAAGAAAATTTCATCCACTGAAGTTGCCAAGGAAGCATGGACTATTCTTGAGACCACCTATGAAGGTACCAAGGCAGTAAAGACTGTGAAGCTTCAACAACTCACTAGTAGTTTTGAAGAAATAAGGATGGAGGAGGATGAGACCTTTGATGAGTTCTATGCCAAACTCAAGGATATTGTGAATTCTGCTTTCAACCTTGGAGAATGTATTGCAGAATCCAAAATTGTTAGAAAAATCCTTAGGTCCTTACCTGAAAGATTCCATGCCAAGATCACTGCCATTGAAGAAGTCAAGGACATTGATCAAATTCCTTTGACTGAGCTTGTAGGGAACCTTCAAACCTATGAGATGGGATTAGGCTCAATGGGAAAAGGTGGAAAGAGCAAAAACTTGGCTCTTAAGGGTATAGAGGAAGAGACTGAAGACTCTGAAGATGAAGATCAAAGTGAAGACGAGGATGAGGATCTAACCTTCATAACTGATGAGATTATCAAGCTTCTTCAGTTTAGGAAAAAGGATAAGGGCAAACCTCCTAGGAAACCTAAATCCTCTAGGAAGGGCAAGAATGAAAAACCCCTTATTCAATGCCATGAGTGCAAAGGTTTTGGTCATATGAGGATAGAATGTTCAAACTACCTCATGAAGGAAAAGACCAATGAGTTAAAAGATAAAGGGTTGGTTGCTACTTGGAGTGATACTGAAGATGACTCTTCTGATGAGTTTGTGGATGAATGTCGTCACGTTATGGCCTTTGCTGCCTCAACCGATAAGGTGATTGTGGAGAGTGCTAGTGACAGTGAGGATTCTTCTGATGATGAAGTACCTAAGAAGATGACCCTTCAAGAAGCCTATGATAAGCTATGCACTGAATTCATAAAATCTGAAAAGACTTCTCATCTTTGTAGAAAAGAGCTTAATGAGGTAAAAACTGAAAAAGCTGATCTGTTAGTCAAACTAGATGAGAGTACAAGGTTAGTTGAGACTCTTGTTGTGGAGAACACCTCATTTGAAGAGAAGGTCAAGAATCTTGAGGTTGAGCTTAGTCAAGCTAGAACTCAAATAGAGAGGATGTCTAGTGCAAAGCTTGATGAGGTCTTGAGTGCTCAAAAGCCTAGTTCTGACAAGACTGGCTTAGGATATGCTGTTTCCTCCAGCCCCTCCTCGTCCATAGCTTCTGGATCAAGGACTGTCTTTGTACCCCAATCTGAGAAAGGTAATAAAGGTATGAAATCTAAATCCTTTGTTAGACCTCATGTTTGTCACCATTGTGGTGTTGCTGGACACATTCGTCCTAATTGCTTTAAGTTGTATCCTCATAAGCAATTGTCCAAACGGTCACAGGTTTCCTCTCAAGGACCTACACCTTTGTTTGGAGAGTTATTAAAAGTTTTGAGCTTTTTAACTCAATTTCAGGAGAATTCTAATTCTTCTATGTCCTTTAGTAGACATACTAGGACACGTGCCTTTTCATCTTCACGGCCAAAGACTCGTGCTGTGTGGGTGAGAAAGGAGCCTAAGACTTAATTGTCTTTTCTGTTTGTCCTCTGCTTTAATTCTTTCTATCTAAAGTAGGACTTTATTGCTTGATTTCTTATCTGTTCTTGGAATCATGCTTTCATGCATCTGTATATTTTTATCATGTTTTCATGCATATGCATCTTTCTTTCATGCATACATGTTGTTTATCTGTTTTTGTTTGGTTGTTTAATTTTTATTTGGTTTTGTTTTCAAAATAAAAATAAAAAGGAAAAATCAGAAAAATACAAAAACAGTGTGTGTTATGTGTACTTTGGTACTTGTGTACCTTGGATGGCCAATGAAACAAAGTTTTCTAAACTTTGTATCACTTGTAGCTTAGATGAGCATCTCTATGCACAACTAAGCAAGTGAGCTTTGTGGCTCTTGTTTGTGATGAGTAAGATTAGGTTATCTCTTAAAACTTAACACTCATATCACTCTTTTTGACGGGTAGGACTAGAAAATCCTAAGAGAAAGGCATTAATGACCATCTCACCACTGTTGCCCGCCAATCATTGTATGACACCTGTATGCTTCGGCATAGCAAAAGTGCAGTGTCAAAGACATTCGTATGCTTCGGCATAGCAAAAATGCGATGTCAAATGCTTAACATCTTGGGTATTTCTTTTCTCTCTTTTTATGCCCATGCATGATATGCTTAAAAGAAAAAATATGCAAAGAAAATATAAAGCAAAAAGATTAAAGATGCTTTAAATATGATTGCAAGCGTGTTTTCTAGGAGATGTGGGAGTCATAGGATGTACCTTGAAGGTGATAGTCCCCATCAAACAGTTATGATTGTGTGTGAGTTAAAAGTTATTTACTCATATCTCAGATCGTCATAACATCTATACACATATGCAATCTTGCGATGTTTTTCACACACAAACACGCAATATTCTTTGCTACTTTTGATACATGTGCAGGTACAATGTGATTTGGCCATCACAAGTGTTTTACATGTGCTAATGTATGCTCACTAAACTGTCATAACTTGTTTTTTTAAATATAAAATTGGTTAGACTTGTTTAGTAGGTGTGTGTGTTTTTGGGATTTTTGTGCTTAACATTTTTCTTGTTGAGAGATGTGTTTTTCACATGTTTTGTATCCTTCTATTATCTTGTCATCCATAGCATCTTGTTTCATTACATTCATGCATTTATATGGATTTCTTTGTGCCTCCTTGATCATCCTTGATCATCTTTACGTTTCTCGGGCGAAGCTTTCTAGCTTCTTGTACCCTTTGTCAATCATGACAAAAAGGGGGAGAGAAAGTGTGGAGACCTTGTGGTTTCTTTTTAAGATTCTACATGTTAGGGGGAGAAATACATTCCTTTGTAAGGGGGAGATGTGTTTCATCTTGTTAGGGGGAGTGCTTACTTCCTTGTTCTTGTACCGTGGGTCTTGTGACCATTGTTTACATACATTGTGCTTATCTTCTTTATATGCTGATGTATGTTTCTTTCACCTACCTTTTCATGTGTTGTTTCTTTCTTATCTTTATACACATGTTTCTTGTTACTTGTATGCAATCTATTGATTTCTGTTTCACACAAGATGCCTTGATGAGTTTTGTTTAAAGTGTTTCAGAAATACAGGTTGTCAAAGTCTACTTGCCATAAACTCTCTTCTTGCAAAGTTTTTCAAGAGTTTGTGTTAGGATAGATTTTATTGTATTCAACAAGTGAATATGAGTTGAGTGATTTATGACTTATCTCATATGTTCATTTGTTTGTTGTGGTTTTGTCACGGATTGCCAAAGGGGGAGATTGTTAAGGACATATTTTATGTAAATTGGCAAATCCTTTTGACAAAACGCACTCTACTTGTAATTGGGTAGTTCTAGGTGTTTTTAATACTTCAAGAAACAATGTTTCAAGGTCAAGTGTTGAAGTCATCAAGTCTGTCCAAGAAAAAGCAAGCTGAAGTGCAAAGTTTTTAAATCTCGACACCTCTCGATAGCTACCTCAACACCTGGCTATCTGTCGAGATCTTCAGCTGATTCTTATCGCAATCTCGATAGCTTCTCGATAGCTGGTCGATCGATCGAGAAAGTTTCTGTCCCCTCGACACCTTCTCGACACCTCCTCGATAGCTGCTATCTGTAGAGATTCATTAAACCTCGACACCTCCCGACACCTCTCGATCGATCGAGGTTACGGGAAATCAGAATTTTCAGCTTTTTGATTTTTGGGCCAGGCTTTTGTATTTGTGTAGGGTTTCTTTTCTCACAACCCTAGACCTATATAAGGCTTATTTTAAAGGCCGTCACATAAGAGAATAAGAGAATACATAGGAGAACATATTCAAAAGATTATTCTCTCTGAAAGAAGCTACTGCGTCTTTGCGCCTTAGGGTTTTGTAACCAAGTGCTTCTAGGTCTTCATTATTGATGAAGTGAAGAACTTTGCATCCAACATTCTTCTTCTAGTTGGTGTTCTGAAGTCGCGTACTGGGATCCGCGCAATTGGTTAGTCACGTATTGGGATTCGTGCATCAAAGGGTGGCGTTCATAAGTTGAAGAGTTCAGAGGTTCTGAAGCGGTAGAAGGTTTCTGCTGTGAGTTCATCTACGGGGATTGTAGAGTCTAGGGACAAAGGTTTTGTACTAGATCTGAAACTTCTCTTTACTATAGTGAATTGCTTTTCGGGAAGGTTTCCCCCCAGGTTTTTTACTGTGAAACTGGTTGGTTTCATTGGTTTTCCTGGGTCATCATATTTTGTCTTATTTACTTTTCCGCTGCATTCATTATTGACATGATATTGATGTTTGTTTGTTTTAACAAGTTTATTCATAATAAATCTAATTAACAACTTGGGTTTAAAACTTGTTAATTCTATCAACCGGGGTCTAAATTTCCCAACAATTGGTTTTCCTAGGTCACCATATCTTGTCTTATTTATTTTTCCGCTGCATATTATTTTGACATGATATTGATGTTTGTTTGTTCTAACAAGTTTTATTGATAATAAATCTAATTAACAACTTGGATTTAAACTTGTTAATTCTATAACTGGGGTCTAAATTTCCCACCACAATTCAATTAGATATTTAAATCCCTAAAAATTGTGGTATGTTCCCAATCAATTCATTGTACGATAGATCCCTAAAATTGACCAAAAAAAAAAAAATAATAAATGTAAACTTTAACAATAACTTTGGGTAAAGAGTAAAGATATCCATGGATTTGAAGTTAAACTATTTGCTTTTGTCACTGATGAGTAATGACAACCTCACATTAATATTATAGTGCTTGCATATAAACCTTAAAACATTTCTCCACAACAACAATACTTTTAATTGCATGACCTGCATAAAAATTTAAACGTTTGTCCTCCACAGCATCAACCACATTTACTTTGGATTTTAGAGAGAATCCACTAAGACTCTATTCATATACATGTTAAGATATCACTTGAATCCAAAAACGTTGGAATACAAACAAAATTAAAGCCACATGACAACCACCATGAAACGCTACAAAACACACCACTAATATCACTACCCCATCTCAACCCCATTTTTAATACCAAAGCAACTGAACAAACATAAAACCGCTGCCCCAATCAAGAGTCTTCGATATTAGTCTAAGATTTCAATTTTCTTTTTTCCAATATATTTTTTTGTAAAGTTATAATTTACAACTATTTTTTATGTTGGCTTTATTTCATGACAAAAACTGTTGTATTTGCTTTAATTTTGTTCCTTGTATTTTGTGAGATTTTATTGTATTGGGTTTAGTATTAAGTTAGTGAAGAATCAAGCATGAATTGAAGAATAAGTGGATTTTGCGAGAAGTTCGCGAGAAACTAACCCGCGAAAGAGCCACGTGAGAAGCATATGCTAGAAGCTGAAGGGGGAGAGTATACCGTAGAGTATACCGGTGTGATTCGTCATTTCTATATGACTCATGTGCACATTCTTAGGAGGAGAAATTCTACCTTGTGCACATTTGTAGGGGGAGAAAGCCATAAGGGAGATGCATATACCAAGAGCGAGAAGACATGTTTTTTTATGAGAAAACCTTGTTTTTTATGCTTGTTTTCTCATTGTTTTATGGTGCTTTGAGTTACATTTAGTATCTATGCTTTGTTGCTCTCATCACATCATGTTTATGTGTTGGACATGCATACATCATGATCATTTGCTTTGCTATATGATCATTGTAGTCATTTCCATATGACTGTCATGTGTTTGATCAAGTTGCTCATATGTTTCACATCATGTTTACTTGGTCGCTTTTTACTTGTAACATTATACTTGTCATTTTATTACTTGATTTACCTTGAGGGTCTAATGTGTTTTATGTAAGTGTTTTAGGTTACAGGTATATATGTTCCAAGTTCATCACAGATTCTAGATTCAAGTGTGAGTGAGTTTTACCATTGTTTCCAAACTCACATTTAAGTCTAGAGTCTGTTATAGGGTGTTTTGTCATAGAATAGCCAAATGAGGAGATTGTAAAGTTGTGATTTATAACTATTTTTTATATTGACTTTATTCCATGACAAAAAGTGTTGTATTTGCTTTAATTTTGTTCCTTGTAACATATTTTTATTTGTTACAATATATTTGTCATTTTATTACTTGCTTTACCTTGAAGGTCTAATGTATTTTATGTAAGTGTTTTAGGTTATAGGTATATATGTTCCAAGTTCATCATAACTTCTAGATTTAAGTGTGAGTGAGTTTTGTCATTGTTCTCAAACTCACGTTTAAGTCTAGAGTCTATTATAGGGTGTTTTGTCACGGAATAGTCAAAGGGGGAGATTGTAAAGTTGTGATTTATAACTATTTTTTATATTGACTTTATTCCATGACAAAAAGTGTTGTATTTGCTTTAATTTTGTTCCTTGTAACATATTTTTACTTGTTACATTATACTTGTCATTTTATTACTTGTTTTACCTTGAGGGTCTAATGTGTTTTATGCAAGTGTTTTAGGTTACAGGTATATATGTTTCAAGTTCATCACAACTTCTAGATTTAGGTGTGAGTGAGTTTTGCTATTGTTCCAAAATTCACGTTTAAGCCTAGAGTCTGTTATAGGGTGTTTTGTCATAGAATAGCCAAAGGGGGAGATTGTAAAGTTGTGATTTACAACTATTTTTTATGTTGACTTTATTCCATGACAAAAAGTGTTGTATTTGCTTTAATTTTGTTCCTTGTAACATATTTTTACTTGTTGCGTTATACTTGTTATTTTATTACTTGTTTTACCTTGAGGGTCTAATACGTTTTATGTAAGTGTTTTAGGTTACAGGTATATATGTTTCAAGTTCATCACAACTTCTAGATTTAGGTGTGAGTGAGTTTTGCCATTGTTTCCAAACTCACGTTTAAGTCTAGAGTCTGTTATAGGGTGTTTTGTCACGGAATAGCCAAAGGGAGAGATTGTAAAGTTGTGATTTACAACTATTTTTTATATTGACTTTATTCCATGACAAAAAATGTTGTATTTGCTTTAATTTTGTTCCTTGTATCATATTTTTACCCGTGAAACTCTCTACCTAGAAGATTTTTAAGTGTGACTTTCTTACCCTTCACCCATACTATATATACCCTCATTACCCACAAAAGTGTAAGGAGGCTATTCAGAGAGAAAAACCCTAGATAGGCTTTCTACAACGCATACATCCATCTTTTAGAGAGAGAGAAAGCTACTCATCCTTAGTGAGTAATCATTCTAGCCTCTTCTCATTCCCTCTCCCATTGTCATACCTTGAGAGGAGATTTGTACCCAAATACAACCCACACATTTTCAGAGTGTAAAGAGTGTTTTGGAGCTTGGGAAGCTTTAAGAATTTGCCAAAAGAAGCCGGTGAGGCTTGGCGGATGCAATCGGGCATATTGCTGGATCTGGAGGGCTAGAGAAGACAAGGCTTCGTTAAGTCAGTTGGTAGCAAGAGCTTGGAGGGCTCAAGTTCATTGGGTCAACTAGGCTTGGAGGGTCTTTTGTTATTCTTGTACTTTAATTTTAATCTCTAGTGGATCGATTACCGCTTGGAAGGTGGTGGAGAGGTTTTTTGCCGAGTTCTTTGGTTTCATCTTTGATAACACATCTTGGTGTTATCTTGTGGTTGCATCTCTCTTCCCTTACTCTTGTGCTTTACTTCTATTGTTTGTTATAAACGTTTATGCACTAGAGTAGTTATCGGTTTATTGTGCTTCATTTACTCTTGTTCCGCACTTAAATAAGTTAGAGTAAAAGCAATCTAGCCGTAATTTTTAACTGGGGGTCTAAACAAGCTCTTGTGTTTTCACGCAAATCCGAGTTTTCATTTTTTGACCGCAACTAAATGAGGCCTTAAGAAAATTATAAAAAAAATAAATTCATGCCAAACAACAAACAAGTACACGGGCCTTACAAAATTAGTAATCAAATTAATATATGGCCATTGGGTAGTAGGGTTGAAACAACTAGTGATCACAAATGATTGTTGAGGTTGAAAAAACTGGTGGTTGGAGGTGGCCACTAGCTAGGGTTGAAAATATTAATGATTTGAGGTTTTAAAAAAGGATGTGAGAGAAAAGGAAAACCCAATACATGAATCCTAGATCTTAAATGAAAAGATCTTAAACCTAGATAAAGAAATCGAAGCTGAAGATGCACAAACGCGTGCCAATCGAAGTACTTGAAAAACAATAAGAAACAAAGGACCTATAGAGAGCACCAATGGGGTACCGGTTAAAAACCCTCCAAAAGTTAAGTCAAAAGAATTTCCAATAAATCAAGAGTGCGAGAGCTAGCAGAATTTTTCACATACCTTAGGGTAGGGGAGGTCTAGTGCTTATCTAGTGATGTAGAGCTGACCTAGATCCCTTGATTGCAATGTTTTTTCTTATAGGGAAGATTTGGAGTTAAGGCTTCGAAATCTTGTGCTTTTCTTCCCATATAGGGAAGATACGAGCGCGGAGTTTTGTCATTGGGTGTGGCACGTAAGTTCTTTCCATATTGGGATATATGAGTGGGGAATACACAAAGGCTTGTGGGGCCCAGTGGTTCACTTGTCAGCTTGGGCCACCTCAACCCGTCGGTATGCTTTCCCATCCATCGGGTGTAGGCTACTTTCATCCCATCGGTACACCTTCCCATTCATTAGTCTGTGAATTGGAAAACGCCAATGTGTACGTCGGCTACATATGTAGGTGCTCGACGAGACCCTCTAAAGGGGTGCTACCCGACGGGTCTTTGGCCCATGTCCATTTAGAAGACTTGATCATCCTAACAGGCAATATAGACGAATATTCTTTTTTGGACGAAAATGCCCTTATCATAAGCTAAGTTTCAAAAATTAGAGATAGAGTGCAATTGATTTGAAGATCAGTTTCAGCTCTGGCCTCTCCAATTTGAACTTCCATGAGAGAGAGAGAGAGAGAGAGAGAGAGAGAGAGATCTGATTTTACTCTTTTTATTTTTTTATTTATTTAATGAACTATATTTTTAAGTGATGCAACATATTTTAAATGGATCAAATTGGTTGCTTATTTTGCATTTAACACCACACATTAACGAGATTGACATGATGCAATTACCCTCTTTTCTCTCACAATTTATTTTATTTTATTTTATTTTTTTACTTTCTTAACTTTTTAACTTTTTTTAATATTTTAATTTAATGGTTGAATGAAATTTATATTTTTCAACTCTCAATCTCATTCATTGATTACAATTGCATCACGTATGATACCCTAGTTATTAAACCTAATCTCAATCTCCATTAACAAATACAACTGCAAAGACTCAAATCAAAATATCCTATAAAGTTAGTGGTTAGAGTCAAAGTTTCTTTTTAAGGATAAAATATTATTTGAGTCCCTAAACTTTATCAAATTTTTTTTTCCCTAAACTTTCTAAATAGCATTTTCAATAGTTTAGAAACAAAAATAGAGATGAACAATGAAAAAAAACATTCAATAGTTAAGGTTGAAAAGAAAACTTTTGATAAAGTCTAAGAACAGAAAGTAAATCATTTTCAATTGTTAAAGGACAAAAAAAAAAAAAAAATTCTATAGTTTATTGACAAAAGACGAAAATTTTAAAGTTTAAGGATAAAAAAAAAAAAAAAAAACAAATTTTTGGTAAAATTTAGGAATCAAAATAACATTTTACCATTTTAAATTTTAGTAGGCAAAATCAATAATTAAAAACTTTAATAGTGCAATTTTCAATTCAGTCACATGCAAAACATTTGGGTTCATCCAATTCCATTAGATATTTAGATTGAAACCAACGCTCACAGTTCACAAATCATTTGAAATGTGATCAATTCTATCTTGTTATCTTGAATGGCGCTTCTTTAAAACTATTAGCAGTTTTGTGATGGTCCAGCTATTCTAAATTTCTAATGGATTCGTAGTCGATATTTATTCTTTAAAAAATAAATATATTTATTTTGAAATATAGAAAATAAACATATCCATTGAACTTCCATTGGTTCACATGTGTTGAAAATGCACTCACAGTGAAATGATCCTGGGAGTATCAGCTGAACTGCAAGTCAAACCACTCCATGAATAATTATTGGGGGAACATGGGTCTCCTTGCCAGTCGTGTCTAGAGATTCTTGAAGTTTGCTTAATGTCCACGATAGCAGTCACTATTGTTTACAAAAAAATGTTACTTAAGATTATAATCATTGAAAAGAAACTGAAAGGAGGGATAAGAAATTTAGAATACTTGTTATACAATACGAAATCAACAAAGGAATAAAAATAATAATCCAAGATTGTCAAAAGCATCTTTTCTTCTGAAATTCTCTCGGTGCAGCGCAACCGCATATAAAGTGACTTAGAGGGGTGCCACTGGCTTTTTAAGGAAAATGCTAAAGCCACGAACTTTTTTACAAAACTGTTGATGTTCTAAATGATTATTGGTAAGTAAAAATATGAAATTACATGGTGGGTCCATATGAGTACCAGTAATAATTTGTCACATTAACAGTTTATAAAAATATTGTAAAATAGTTTGTGTTTATAGTGATTTTCTCGCTTTTTAAATAGGGCAAAGATTTGGTCTAAAACTCTAGTGCACTGGATTCGTTAAGATGATATGTGTTCACTTTTAGTCATTGGTTGCCACAACAATGGATCCAACACTTGAGATACTAGACCTAAGCTAAGTCTTTTTAATTAACCACGTACGCACATTACTTACTTTTATACTAAAAATAGGTTTTTCATATAAGACTCCCCTTAAGATTTTTTTAATTTTATTTTTTTAATAAAACACTGTCATTTATTTATAAGAGCAAGATGTCCTGGTGTTTCTAATAAAAACATTCAGAGTTCAAATTGCTCTTCTCCAACAATCAATTTATTTTTTATTTTTTAAGTTCAAATCTCTCTTCTCCAACTATCATATTATTATTATTTAAAAAAAAAAAAAAAAAAAAGGAAAAGCAAGATCTCACTTCATGTTTTTTAAATCTTTTTGAACAATACTACATACACTATTTTTTTCACAACAAAATTGACAACGGTTAAGTTATATCGATTTTCATTTGGGCTCACTACATATGACTCTTTATTGTCTACGAAAGCCAGTCAAATTAAAGCATCATATATAGTTAATCATTATTTTAAAGTAGTGTATAATCCATGCATGTACACAATAAAATTGAAAAAATTATAATTACACTTATATACGGATTCAAATTACTCTCTCTCTCTCTCTCTCTCTCTCTCATTTTTTATTTTAATTTCTTTTGGATATACACATGAGTTTACTATTTTTTTTATTGAATTTTTTATGATTTATTTATATTAGACCCTTCATCTTTTGCACCTCATTAATTCATCTAGAACAAAAATTAAATAGGACGTGTGGCACAAATTGGACAACAATTAAAATCCAATTTAAAACCTAATTGGATTTACTTTCAGTTTTACCTATTAATATATATATATATATATATATATATATATATATATATATATAGATTTTAGAGGGTAAAAAATCAAAATGATTCCGCCAAACTCTTAAAACGGTACTAAAGATTTGTGTTTGTTAGTTCCAATAGGAATCAATGACAACTTAATAACTTAAAAGCTGTGTAATGTGTTGTGAAAAATATTGTCTATATAATATTGCTCAACCAATAAAAGGATTTAAAAATAAATAAAAATAGAAAACCTACTACACTAACATTAGACTCAATGTTACCACTATTATAGCAGCAAAGAGAATAATGATATATAAAATAAAATGCTATAATTACTACAAATTTTATAACATAACATGATATAGAAATGAATATGATTAATGAAATTCAAAATTATAACAAATCATTTTTTTTTTTCTTTTTGTGATTAATAACACATAACTTGCAATGGTAATGTTATAAAATTTGTAATGTCTCTTTAAAATAAAAGAACATACCATCTCTTGAGTCGGTTGCTTTGAATAGATAGAAGAGAGAGATTACACTGTAAACCTCAAAGGCGTTGAGGATGGGCGGAAGGTCGGACCCCGTTGTTGCATTAATAGAAAAACTAAAATGGCCTTTGAATATTTGATTGAGACATATGGAAAGTGGCTTTAAATGGTCAAGCATTATAGGTTCTGAGATATAGTTTCCCCCATTCACGTCAATAATGAATTCTCTTTTCATTCCTTGCCTAAGTTTTGCAATTTCAGCAAAGTGAAAGCAAACATAACGTTTAGAGCCATCTACATAAGTATTATCGTCAAAACGTAAGGCATGGAAACCACTTGGTGGCTGGACGGCAGTTCTCAACACTTCTGGCGGTGGTTTATAGCTATCGTTGCTGCCCTGCATGTCAATTGCTAAGGAGGTATTGGTCGGAACCCAGTTAGATAACGTTCTAACAGAATACCAGAGTCGATCATAAACATCGCTCTTGTACCTAGGATAGGAGAAAGGCCATTGTAGCATTAAAAATTATTAGAAACTGCAATAGTATAAGTACAAATGTTCAATCACTTCATAATTAAGTAATTAGGACATTGATTTTCTAATCGTAATTGGAACAATTAAAAAATATTTAACAATTTATTATGAAATTCAAATGTTGAACTACATTATATTTTGCTCTGTAATAATAAAGCTCCATTTTTCAACTGTAGTTTTTGTTATTTTTAATTCTTGTGGATACAATTTTTTTTTTATATATAAAAAATAAAGATTCATGTGCTTATCAAGGATCTGTTGGGTGCATGTGACACCCTTTCTTCCAGCCCACTTGCTTGCCTTGTCAAAGCTCATTTATGAGCTTGGTTCCAAAAGTCTTCATGTCAGCATTGCTTTTGCATGAGACTTGACTCAAGCATGTTTAACATGCTAAAGGAAGAAAGAAATTGGGTGAAGCAAAGAAAGCAAGTTTTGACTATTGAGAAGAGAAGAAAAAGCAAGGTCTGACTTCTCTTGTTGAGAAGTGTTGCTTAGGCGTGTGAGACACGCTGAAGCTGAAAAAGGAGAAAATAAAGAAAACATAGGCCATTCGGCCTTGTAAAAAAGAGCTGATATAGAGAGCCATTCGGCCAGTGTGTGTGAGTTCCAGAGAGACCAAAACACAAAGATATTTCAGCCATTTGAGAGGTGCAATCCGAATGAAGAAATAGAGAGAAACACAGTGAGAGTGTGAGAGAGTGAAAAAGAAAAAGGAGACATTTTTCTTTGCTCAAGTCACACACAAGGAAGATAAATTGGTGGAGTTTTCATGGAGTTTTTGAGTGCTACAACCATGGAGAGTTGGAGTATTCAGAAGAAGATTTTGCTACTGGCTTTGTGGTGAGATTGTATTTACTCCTTGAGATTTATTTGATGTATATCCAATTTATTGTGAACTCAAGTTTAGCATAAACTTGATAGTTGTAATCTCTATTTCATAGTGGATATTTTTCGGAGCTGCCCCGTGGTTTTTCCCTCTACACTAGAGGGTTTTCCACGTAAGATTTGGTGTTCTTGTGTGGTTGTGTTTATGTGGTGCTTGCTGGAATTTTTTTTGTTTCCATAATATTGCTATTGCTTGGTAGTCATTAATTTTAATTCACACATAGACGTAGAGGGGATTAGGATTTTTCCCCAACAGGATCAAGGTATGCTTATCGAGGGTCAAGGTAAGCTAAGAGCAAATAACATGTGTTCTCTAAATTGATGTTTAATTCAATTAATTAGGAAGTTATTACAACATAAAACAATACATAATTGATAATGACGCCTAATTATAAAGTCATCTTGCTAAGAAAGAAAGAAAACACCTAAATAATCCATTAGGTCTAGTTAGATAGTACAATAATTCTCAAACTCAAAAATCGAAGCCTCACACTTTTAATTTTGAATACTAAATAAGCGAACAACCAAAGTGTCAGACAATATACAAGTCAACAACAACAAAATAGTGTCATACATACATAGTTATAATGCATAAACTAATTTGTTTTTAAGTAGACATCTTTCTAGTCCACCTATGAATAAATCCATTTCCACACCCTATTAAGTGTCAACTTACAATTAGATTTGAGCACTTTTATGTGAGTCTACCATAAGCACTGAGCATGTTATGTCAACTGTCAAATGATGCATCAATTATGAGTTGGCACTTAAGTAGGATTTTGATTAGTGTGAGTATGGGTGTGTCCAATAATTTTTTTTTAAGTAATTTGTTTTTTCTTTATTCAAATAAAAAATGGATTTTTTTTGTTTTGTTTTAAATTTGGAATAAAACTCACAAATATTAATATAGGATTAAAATTTAAAAAAAAAAAAAAATTCTAGGGACCTTAGCTACTATAAACAGGAAAAAAAAGATTTAAAGAAAAATCAAAAATAGAAATTATAGCTGATTCACCTGACAAACACCTTATCTTCAGTAGTGGAGCCCATGTCATATCGCCAGCCCTTTTGTAGCACTCCTTGTCCTTGGTCAAATGGATAAAGGGACTTGTCCAAAGGACGTAACTCCAAGGCCGAAATGAAAGGTATTCCAGATCCCGTGTTTATCAAACAGACATATATGATGTCTGACGTTGGAACATAAATCATAGTAGGACGATAATCATCGGGTTCAAATGTGGTCCAATAATTAACCCCAACATATACGTCGAACTTGGGAACTTCATTCTTGTTGTCATAGTTTCCATAACGGAAGAAAGCTCTGATGAGATAATTGCTGCTTTTCCCTTGTTCAGGTTTGAGGGTGTAACAATTCTTTGTTCCTTGAGGAAAGCTTCTCACATTAATTAATTGCCGCCCGCCAACAATATTTGAAGGGTAGTGTTCAGGGGATATGACATTATTTGTCCCAGTGTCTACAAAACCTGTATCTGACTTGTAAAATATACCAGTGTCTTCATCCAAGTAATCGTAGGTTGATCCACAATCAATGCTTATGAATCCTAGAAATTTTATGCCGAAGAAGAGAGATATATAAATTTATACATACCAATCAATATGATAAATTCATGTAGAATTTAGTTCGAAATTCAACATAATTAAAACAAATAAAATAAATGAAAAAGAGTAGTCCAGACTAAGTACCTTTTTCTTAATTTGAAATATTATCATAGTTTTATAACTATTAAGAATTTTGTGGTTCCCATAAAAGAAAAAATTGTGGTAGTTTAAATGAAATCCTGTTCTAAACTATGGACTGCAGCTAATAGCCCTTCTCTTAAAACCAAACACGAATTTGTGAGTGATATTTTTGGTTGTCTAAAATTCTTGTAGTTTAACTAGTTCGTACTTTCTACCATTTTTAAGAAAAAAATACAGAGTTAAAATCCTTCCACTCTCAATTATCTTAGTATATATTTCAAAAAAAAAAAAAAAAAAAAAAAAGAGTCTCCATTGCCCTATTTATTATTATAAAAAAAAAAAAAAAAAAAAAAAGGTTAGTGCCCCGGGTATATGATTGTCAAAAATTATAAAGTAGAGTGATATTAAGGATAATACCTTTTTTTTTATAATCAGATACTTCAAATTTTACTATTTAAGTTTTACAAACTAATGTGCTACTAATTACATAAAAGTAATATAAACATTCATTTATTATATTATTTAGTGAAATTGTTATAAATGTAGCATTTCTCTTTTTTAAACCATCGTCAATTTTGGGTTGTGATTTTTATTTTGGAGTATGCTACACTTGTTTTGATAAATAAGAAAAGAAACTTGCATTCCAAATTCATATAGTGTTCATGGTTCGGTTAGTGTGGTTATTGGAAAATTTTGTCACCACACCATAGGAGTCAATTACCCCTTTGTAGGCTCCGATCATGATCATCTAAGCTCGGTTCTCTAGCCTCCATCAATGTGGTTTTTGCTGGATTGGAAGCCAGTTGCACCAAAATCCCAGATTCTGCCACAAGGAAATCTAAAAATTTAAGTTTTAAACCCAGAAATCTAATATCTAAACCTGGAAATCTAAGATCTCAACCCAAAAATCCAAGCTCTAAACACCAAAACCCATAACAAATGAAACCCACATCCACATCAAATTTTACCTTGTTAGATTTGCTTTAGATTCGCTACAGATTTGCTTCAGATATGCTTCAATTTACTTCAATTTAGTGGGTTTTTGGGTTACTAGGTTTGGTATGAGTATGGGTTTGGTGTGCTCGCTCGCCACCATTCTCTCTAAGCTCAAGACTGGTCTAGCTCTAGAGAGATAGAGAGACGAAGCACAAGAAAGAAAGGTGATGAATGTATCTAGGGTTTTTGGAAAAGTATTGAGATAGATGGGTTTGTAAGAGAGAGAGAGAGAGAGAGAGAGAGAGATACACACATTGGTGTGGTTTGGTGGATGTCAAAATCTACAAACCATGACTGGCGAGCACACAAAACTGTCGTTAGAGTGAGCAGTCTTCTTCAATCACCACCAATGGCTCTGTCGGTAGCAATGAGCAGGGGTGCAGCTCTATCAGTAGCAGCTTGGGGTGTTGGCTTGAATTGTTTTATACCCCTAGATTTATATATTGGCTACTTGACAATCTAAGAGATTCGATCTAGTCAATCATTGGTCGAACTCACAAAGGTCATAAAAAGAAGAGACATTTTCCTTCTTGCATGATTATAGAAAAAATTTCATTAGTAAGCAAGGTTTTGAAACCATTTAGGAAAGTAACATCTCGAGCCTTTGAGGCTCGAGTTCAGTGAAGAAACTCGAGCCTCAAAGGCTCAAGTTCTCATTGTTGACATTAAGATTTTTGCCACATGGAATTCGAATCTCTAGGACTTAAGTTCCATAGAAGAAGAAGAAGAAGAATGTGAAGACAAAGGAGAAGATCTAAAGAAGAAAAAAGATGATCTGAAGAGTTTGAAGAAGAACCCATGGAGGAAGAAGAAGATCAAAGGAAGAAGAACTCAAACCACGAAAGAAGAAGAAGAAGAACAAATTAGGTGAATGTAGGAACTCGAGTTACGCATGGATTTTTTTCCACATTAAATTGCCCCCACATGCAACTTGAGTCTTAAAGACTCGATCTCCATCTTTAAACTCAAGTTTTAGAGCATCAAGATGCTAGTTTGCTAAATAGTTTTGCAAACATGACAACTAACTAAATGTTTCAAAAATAAAGCTAAATACCAAAAAAAAAAAAAAAAAAGCATTTTTTGGTTAATGATACACCAGGACTCACATCATCATTTATTACTCCCCTCCAACTTGCAATTGCAGGAATGGAAATTTAACTTGTCCTTAGATGGGAACATTGTTTGGATAGAGATTCCATTAGTCAAACATCAAATCCCTCAGGGCTTCTGAGAAAAAAACAAAAAACAAAAAAGCCCAATTTAAGGGAAGGGACAACAGGGGAGAGGATGTAAGGATGGGCTCATAACCCCACTCCTCTTATGGAAAAAAACTGGGTATGGGATGAGGTAAATAATTACAAAAAATACATAACTATTAGGAGCATTCCCAATGAATTGTTCCTTAAAAAATTATAAAATGAAAGAGTCGCTTCAATTGTCCCCCACTGGATTGACCCTTAACATTCTTTGAATTGTTTCTTGAGCTTAGTAAAAAATAGTTGGAGCTCGTTCCCTAGCTAACAAGTGCAAGTAATTCAAACCTATGATGGGTCTCTTCTCTCCTTTTCTTCTATAGCATTCTTTCTCCATTATTATTCCCTCTTTTCTTCTATAGTCTTCATTCTCTTTTATTATTCCCTCAATCTTCATTTGGACGCTCCTTTTCCCTATTTTATTCCTTTTAGTTTTCTCTTGTGAAATCTTTGATATGAGTGAAGGTGTGTCTAGTCTGTGTCAAAGATTGGCAAGATCCTCCACTAACGACGACCATATAGAGATTAGTAAGAAGGCTCTGGAGAAATCGATGATGAAAGGGCAAGCAAGCCTACTGATCAAATTGCTCACCACAAAGTAATTTAATCAAGAGGCGTTCAAGCAAACCACAAATATGGGAAGATAGGTGGAGAGTGGGGAATGGACAAATGATTCACATATGGGAGGATAGGTGGTTGCCAACTCCAACAACATATCACGCGGCTCATGTCTCTGCAAGTGGATTTTGATGGTACACCTATAGCTTCCTCTTTCATTGATACCGAAACAAAACAATGGAGAATAAATATGGTGGAAAGATTGTTCTTACCACATGACATTACCACCATCCTTAGCATTCCACTAGGTCATAGACTTCCAGATTACTCTATAATTTGGGTAGTGATGAAACATGACAACTTCAGTGTGAAAAGTGCGTACCCTATGGCACTTGACATACTGGAAGGAAAACATGAAATGGAGAGCTCAAATGGAGACCCAAAGAAACCTGTTTGGAAGAAAGTGTGGATGTTATAAACTCATGAGTAGAACTCACCCTTGAAAATCAGCTTGTTAAGGGAGGGTGCCCAAGAGGTTATAAACACATGGTTAAGCTTGCACTTAATCAATGTGAGATACTAGGATCATAATATACCACCACGTTCCGATGTTCACGATGACTCTCTTTAGCGACACTGACCCGTTGGTAGCCATTTCTCTTTTTTGGTGGCTTCACTCGACTATCAGTAATTTTAATCTAACCTCTTGGTTGCCCCTTCCAGAATTCAACCACAAAACCGCAGCTCATTTGATCTCATACTTAATGAGTTACGCCCGATTAATTAGGGTGGTAGTTGGCTCTGATACCAAATGTTACAAATCTGTGAGCAGAAATCACCATTGAAAATTGGCTTCCAGATGACTCTATAATTTGGGTAGTGACGAAACATGACAACTTCAGTGTGAAAAGTGCATACCCTATAGCACTTGACATACTGGAAGGAAAACATGAAGGGGACAGCTCAAATGGAGACCCAAAGGAGGTTACAACTCATTTGATCTCATACTCAATGAGCTACCTGATTAATCAGGCTAGTAGTTGGCTCTGAAATCAAATGTTACAAATTCATGAGTAGAAATCACCCTTGAAAATCGGCTTGTAAGGGGAGGGTGCCCAAGAGTTTATAAACTCATGGTTAACCTTACAGTTAATCAATATGGGACAATAGGATCATAACAGTGGAACATGCGAGTACCACCTAAAATCCGTAATTTAATGGAGAGTAACAATTGACAGCCTCCCTAAAACTGGGGAATTTATTGAGGTCTGGCATCAATATAGGTCAATGCAAATTGTGAGGCCAAGGTGTTGAGTCAATGGCTCTTGCTCTGTGGGAGTGTAGGAAAGCAAAAAACAGCTGGGATATCTATACCGACATCCGGATAAAGGAATTGCGTACTTGCTGGGATTCTATGGCATTCATCTTCAAGATCAGTCTTGAGGGAACAAGTAGCGAGATGGCCCTCTTCTTTACAGTGGCATGGGCAATATGGTTCAATAGAAACAGAATTGTTCATGGGGACACTTGTCTTAGTGCTGAGGAAATAGTGAGATGGGACAACAATTGCTGGAGGATTTCAGCAAAGCAGCTCTTCCGCCAATTCAAGCTAATAAACCTCCTCAGATGGGGTGGAGCCCGCCAACCCCTGGGGTAGACAAATTAAATGTTGATGGCAGCTCAGGTGTTGGGATAGTGGTCAGAGATCATCAAGGGCGAATTATTGCAGCTAAATGTATAAGGTTTTTAAAACAGCTACAGCGCTGAAGAAGTTGAGGAGGTAGCATTTGAATCTACTCTTCTATTCGCAAAGGAACTCGATCTCAGGAAAGTTCTGATTGAAGGAGAAGCTCAATCGTTTGTCAATGCAATCAAGGGTGCAGTTGAATCCTCATCTAGCGTTGGTCCCATCATCGAGGGTATCAAGTTATTATTGAATGATTTTGTCCAAGCAGATGTGGGTTTCACAGGTAGAGAAAATAACAAGGTTGCCCACTATCTCGCTCAACACGCTAGGAATGTTATGGATATGTACATGTGGTTGGTTGGGGGAATGCCCCCATCCAATCCAATTGGAAAGTAGCTTGGGAAGCGGATGTTGTAAGGGTAATTGCCTAATTACTCTCCTAGGAATGCCTTCGATCACAAAATAAATAAATAAAAACATAGCTTGAGCTCGGACCTGAACTTTGATAGTAGCATTCCTATGTACCCATGTTGTGGTAGTTTCCACTTATCTTGGGTCAGCCTGACCCACATATATATATATATATATATATATATATATAAACAATATGGGAGGGGATGGGGATTTTCAAAAGCCACGGGTCAACTGGCATGTAACCCACACTATGTGCAACTACAATTTTACATACACTAAAATTTATAGATCCTTTACCTTAAAAAAAAAAAAAAAAAAATTGTAGATCATATATTTATTTATAGTATCTTAATATTTTTAGGATGCATTTTTTTTTTAAATCTCTTTCTACTTTAACTTATTTTTAACTTAAACCATGAGAATTTAATGTAATTTTTTGTTAGCACTTATTTTAAATATTTTATCATACAGTTTCAAAGAGGTGTTTTGATCCTAATTAACCTATATATACTTAAAATTTGGTCAATAACAAATATTTATCAATTTTTTTGGTACTAAAATGAAACTTATCAATTGCCCAAATAGTTCTTCTAGCATATTACATAGTCCATAAAATACCATATATTATCCTAAGATCAACCTTAAGATGGTTTAGATCATAAGAATTTATAATAAATAAATAAATAAATAAAAAAGGTTAGATTAGGTGTATGATTGATTTTTTTTTTTTAATATATGGTTCATTTAATATTGGACTCTTTGCTTTTTCCAATAAATAATTAACTTGGCACAAAAATTAAAAATCTTAAATTAGAGACATAATGCAAAATTGGACCTCAATTGAAATCCAATTCAACCACCGCACACTCTTGGTGCAGTAGTCACTCTACAAGTATAAGTGCTTGAAGAGTATGGGGGCAAGGGCCAGGGTTTAAGTGTCTAAGAGAAAACTTCACAGATATATACACTTAGATTAAGTTAAAATAGAATTTCTATCTTATAAAATAAATAAATAAATAAACAATTTAGAATCTAATTGAATTTTTTCACAAACTTTGACTTAAAATACACACACCTCTACATGGATTGCTAGATAAATAAAAGGAAACTTCAAAAAAAAAAAAATTGCAAAGCAATATTGCGATCATAATTGAAAGCTTCTAATAATAAAACTAATGTATAACCTGTGCATATACATGATACAATTAAAAACAATCATAGTTATACACATATATAAATTCAAATTATACTTGGTGTGAGAGTTACATATTTTTTAAGTCATAAATGAATTATACTCTCTCTCTCTCTCTGGTTTTTGGTGATTTGATTATGTTAGGTTCTAAAAGTTTAGAATAATTGGAAAACCGTGAGCACAAACTTGTCTAAATATAGATTACTAAGTCTATAAATATGATTAGACAATACTCAAAATGCTGCAAGTCAGAATACAAGAACAAGGAAGTTGCAAGTTTAGGAAATTCGAAACATGCCAGGTTCAACTGTTCAAGAAGAAGGCTCAACCAATTGAAACATAGATCTGCATAATTTAATTAAGGCCTAACAGCCCATTAAGTGATTAGGTTTTAGATCTAATTCACATAGTATTTAAAGGAAACCCTAAGCCACGTTTTGTGATGACTTTGGAGCTTATCTTTTGAGATTTAAAAGGTTCGATCTGCGCATTCTCCTATCAAAGTAACAACTGGAAATCAATCTACATACCATTAGAATCGGTAGATCTGAAGTTGCTACATCACTAGTCGTCAAAGGTGCTAAAGATCTAAACTTTCAAGGGTGGTCTTGGAATCATAGACTGGAGGTCTATGTGGGAGATTCAAAGCATGAACAGGTGGTTCATGTGTGAACAAGATCTAGGTCAAGGAAGTGTGTGGAGTTAGAGCCCAATTAGGTAACTGTGTTCAGGGACGGACCTACAGTAGGGCAGGGGGGGAGGGGGCAATGCCCCCCCCCACCCCCCACCCCCTTGCCCCCTCCCCCCCCCCCCCCCACCCCCTAAAAAAAACCTTGTGTGTGTGTGTGTGTGTGTGTGTATAGGTTAAAATTTTAAATTTTCGTCCTAATAGACCCCCCCACCCCCCCCCCCTGCCCCCTCATTAAAAAAAAAAAAAACTGGTATACCCGAAATATGCAATCTGAAAATATAACCCACAAACTCTCATCCAAAAAATAATAATAATAACCGACAAACTAAAAAATACAAAATAAAAAATAAATATAGATTGAAAACCTAAATTACAATTCTCAAATTTTTACCCTAACCTTACTCTTCCTCCCCTCAACCTCATCAACACCTCCAATCTTCATCACTGCTGCTGCTATTTTGCTCCTCCTCAGAGTTGGACTGTTGCTCCTACTGCTCCTCCTCAGATCCTTTGCTATATTGCTCTGCCTTAGCCGGTTAGCCCTCTGCCCTTTGAGTTTTTTTATGAACTGTGGTGTTTCATGTTTGACTGCTGTGTTTGTGTTGTGGCTTTTGTGTGGACAGTGGACCGGTTTCAATGTTTGTAAATTGTAACTTTGTTTTTGTTTTGGTTTTACTCATATCTATATAGAAATAAAGGGGGACCATTAGGAGTCTAGGACAAGGACATGACTAGTTTTGTGAATATGTGAGACTAGTGTTTTAGTCATTAGTGAGACCAATTGACCAAAAGTCTTTGGTCTTATTGTTTTGGTTTTATCAAAAATTTTATCTTTGTGACTTTGTCACTTTGTGTGATGTGGCAAATATTAGTAATATATATATAAACTTGTGCTTGTCCTTTTGTGATTATTTTGGTTTTAGATTTTTTTTTTTTTTGATAAGTCCCTTTTTTTTTAGTTGGGGTATAGAACTACGAAATATGGAAATAATGAAACATTTTTTATTTATTTGTAGATCATGAGTAAGTCCACTACAATATTAATTTTTTTCAAAAGAAAATATCTAAATAATTCTGAAGTCATAGCTAATGATTTTCTAAAGGACTCTATGATTTTGTACATTGAGAAGGAGATTGCTGCAAAATTTGGTACAAAATTACTCATAGACGACTTTGGAGACTTAAAAAAGCGTCGAGTTCCATTTTGATAAATGTGTTGAAATGTTTAAAAAACACTTATTTTGTATGTTATACTTTGTCGACATTTTTATAATATCAAATGTTTAAGAAACACTTATTTTATATGTAGTATTTTGTTGAATATGAAATAGATGTTAGTTTTTATTTTCATAAAAAGAAAAAAGAAAAAAGAAAATTGTTTTAAGCTTTGGCCCCCCCTCCCAAGTTCAAATCCTAGTTCCGTCCCTGACTGTGTTAGATTTACTATGAATTGATATTCTGAATTGTAAATCTCAATTTGATATAGTGGATTGTTCTCTTGGGACCATTCCCCCAGGTTTTTTTACCTTGAAACAGATTGTTTTATTAGTTTTCTTAAGTCATCATATTATTATGTTATTTACTTTTCCCCTATGCATGATATGATTTATGATTGTTTAACCTAGATTTGAATAATTGACCTAAGTAACAACTTGGCTATTGTATTAGGTTAAACAAATTGTGTTTTCATGGGGTCTAAATAACAATTGGAATCCAATTTATAATCTAATTGATATACATAGATAGTAATAACAACAACAACAACAACAACAACAAAATAAAGGCTTCTTCCTTTGCAATTGTTATGGCAACAAGTTTTTATATTCCAAGCAAGCACGTCTAAAAGCTAGTTATTACATACCTGGAACATGATCAACAAGTTTTCTTCCTGCATGTTCATTATTTCCTTCAGCTAGTTTCCAATTGCCAAGAATACCAATCATCAAAACAACGAGAACACATGCTTTCAGAACCCAAATTGATTCCAAGGCATCATCCATGCTGATCTATATTGGCATATCGTTCTCTACTCAGAAGGAAGATATATAAATAGCACTTTAGCGACAATGACACATATGTTACTGACAAACGACTTTTCATCAATTTCAATTGACTACTTTTATTATGGCGAGAGAGATGGAGATATTCTTGTCCCCGTATTTCCCACTATATTCCTCTCTCTTTAGCACACGATAGAAAAAGAAAAAACCCCCGCGTTGACTGATAAAGCAATAGTTTGATTAATGATTTCGGTGCCGTAAATGTCGCGTTGCTTACGACTTATGAGTCCTTGCCCCAATGAAAACAAGTTAACCATACATAACCAAGTTATTCTCTTCAAATTCATTGCCTCTATGAAGCAACCTTTCCCTTGAGACATGGCTTGGGTCAGGTGTCCTAAATCAATATGACACGGTCCCATGTTCTCGTCATATGGGGGACACACTAATGGCATATTTGGATGTTTAAAAAATGAGGGGGAGTAGAGTAGAGTAGAGGGAGGGAGAGTAATCTAATTACCTTATTTGGAAGTTTTTTAAGAAATAAGGGGGAGGGCTTTGGAAGGGTTTGGAGGGGTTTCAACTCCCTCTAACCCCTCATTTTAATTCTTCCAAATTGGAGAAATTTGGAGGGAGAGTAGAGTAGATAAATTATTATCTAAGTAAATTCCCTAATTTACCCTTTCTAACAAATTAATCATACACCAATATTGCAAGTCCATTTTCAAATAGGGGTAAATTTGTCTATTTTAATCATTTCCACTCCCTTCCCCCTTACTAATTTTAAAAACATCAAAATAAGATAGAGGAGAACCATTCCCCTCCACTCTCCTCCCCTCTACTCCTCTCTACTCTCCTCCCTCTCTAAACTTCCAAATTTGCCATAAATCTAAGCCTCTTCTTTAAGAGCATTTATATCAGCTGTCCTTAATCAGATATGAAACGGTCATATGTTCTCATCATATTGGAGACACTCAAAATCTAAGCCCTTTCTTTAAGAGGCTCATATTAATTCATACAATATATATATATATATATATATTAGTAAAAGAATTCTTTTTTTTTTTCTTTCACACAATTACTTTTCAAAATTATCCATATCAAATTATCTATTATACAATACATTTCATTAAAAAAAAAAAATTATTACTCTCTCTCTCTCTCTTTGTGTGTATATATGAGTTAGTATTGTAAAAAATGGATTTGCAAGTGAATAGTAAATGTGTATATTTACACAGTTAATGTAACAGCAATTCAAATTTACATAAGTTTACATGGTTTGATGTAAGCAATTTTTTAAGTTGGAGGTGAAAATTTACCCCATGATCTGTTATATATTGACTGATGTGAATGATCTGCTTAGCCATTCTCTTTCTTTTAAGTCATTTCGTAGAGTGTGACACGTGAGAGGGAGATCTAGTTATACCATGATGAGTTTTCCAATATTGTATTTGTTGTGACTGGCAAGACTAATATATATATATATATATATATATTTTTTTTTTTTGGTGGTAAAGTAACAAATTTTAGCGTGTTTGTATGGAGGGAGAGAATTGGGACTAGAGGAAAGGTGATTGGGAGGGGTATCACTTCTATTTAATAAGTTGAATAGTTAATATTATTATTTTGATGTTAACATATATCTATTTTTTTATAAATAATAATAATAAAATAGGATCAAAATTTTCAATACATATGACTATATATTCTCTATTCTAATTAGTTAATTTTTAAAACATCACAAGGAAATGGATTTTGCTCTTATTAACTCTAATTCCCAGTAATCCCAACGACAAGTGTTTAATATGGTCAATACTCCAGACAAGGAAAAAAGCGCAACAACAGCAATGGAAGGTAATGAGTTAGATCGGTCCAATCAGCCTCCACACCGTGCCATTTGGAAACCACCTCCATGGCTGATCCTGAGGGTGAACTCTGATGATGCCATTTTCTTGGAACAAAATTCAGTGGGTGTTGTTTTGGAGATGGGAGGTGGATTAGCGTTGTTTTGGAGATCGTCTATTGATGTAATTATGGAGGGTTTGGGCATAACTTGTATTGATACAATGTTTCAAGAAGAAGACAGGGCAGGGATTGTAGTGATTACCCGAGATTGACAAGGTAAAGGATTGGCACACATGGTCAGAATCATCCCTCTCCCCTTAGCTGTCATAGAGCTTGAAACTTTGGCTATATCGAAGGCTTTAAAGTCTGATATTGATCTGAGTTTGAAAGATGTCATCCCAAAGGGAGATTCAGAGATTGCTATGAATGCTTTGAATGCTGATTTGCATTCTTTGGAATCCTTTGGTTTACTTAGTCGAGTTGTTAAATGTTTTGCAAGTTTATTTCATTGTATTAGGTTTTCACATGTTCGTAGAGAAGGATATAGTGTAGCTCACAACCTAACTCGACATGCATAGCATGTCACTGATTTTCAAGTGTGGATGGAAGATGTCCCATCGTACACCATTGCTACTTATTAGACAGATTTGCCTGTTAGTTAATAAAGTTCAAAGTCTTGATTCTCAAAAAAAAAAAAAAAAAACTTCAATACCCTTTTGACCTCCAAAATTACTAAAATATCCTTAAATACCTAAAATGACCTGAAAGTTCAATTAGTGTATAAAACACCAATGAACGTTTAGACCCCTAATATTAAAATTACCAACACAAGCTTATACACAAACAATATATGTGCGGAATGATGAATATAAGCTAAACCCAAACCAGTAAAACACTTTAAACCAAAATTAATCACAAACATAGCAGTAGTTAAGAGGTAAACAGTAAAGGAAGAGATACGCAAACATGAAGATAACATGGCAATGTGTTATTAAAGAGGAAACCAAAGTACTCGACAAAAAACATCTCCTCTGCCCTCCAAGCGGTAAATGATCCACTAAAAAATATAGTTGAGATACATAAATAGCAGAAGACCCTCCAAGCCTAATTTACCCAGTGCACCTAAGCCCTCCAAGCTTCTTGCTCTAATAGGGTTATGTTGAAACTTGTCTTCTTTAGCTTACCGGATCCCGCAATAAGCCCATTGCATCAACCAAACAAATTAGTCCTCTCCGAACTGCTTCCCAAGCACCAAAACATCTCCTCACTGATATGGGTATGGTGAGATAATGATTTGACAAATGTACCTCTCAAGGATATGTCAATGGAGATGGTGAGAGTAGAGGAATTTGGAGAATCAAATGATAAAAATTGTGGACGAGTCAATCTTGTTTTTCTCTAGGGTTTCTCTTTCAAAATTCTCTCTAGAAGCTCTCTACATTTCGTGGGTATAAGGGTATTTATAGTAAAGTGTATGAGGAATGCGAAAAGTCAGTTTTCATCCAAATAGTGCATTATGGTGACTCAACCTCGCAACTCGAACGAGTTGCGAGCTAACTGCTTGGCCAGACTATAATTTTTGTATTGTAGTGCTCCGGCTGTCATGACCCTTAAGCTCCCCTGCATACTTCAAACATGTGCCACTTTGGTGACTTGCTAGTCGCGAGACTCCTTTGATTGAACACATTTTGAATGTTTTCACACTCTCTCACACGCAACCCTTACATAAATCCCACCTAAATACATGGTATTTAATTGGTAAATTACAAGCAAATTTGGCACAGAATAAAGCCAATACATGATTGAATAAATTCAACCTTACATGACCCAAATACCACTACACTTTCATAATTACAAATATGCCCTTGAACATCCAAAATTATCCCCAAAATCTATAAAATGAGCAAAATATATAGTGCCAAAATCTCTAAAATGAGAAAAATACCTATAAAACCTCTAAAATGACCAAAATACATCTGATATTTCTAAAATTAACAAATATGCTCAAAAACCACTAAAATGACCAAAATATCTCCAAAATCTCTAAAATGAGCAAAATATATAGTGCCAAAATCTCTAAAATGAGAAAAATACCGATAAAACCTCTAAAATGACCAAAATACATCTGATATTTCTAAAATTAACAAATATGCTCAAAAACCACTAAAATGACCAAAATATCTCCAAAATCTCTAAAATGAGCAAAATACCCATGAAACCTCTAAAATGACAAAATACCCTCGATATCTATAAAATCACCAAATATGCTCAAAAACAACTAAAATGACCAAAATATCCCCAAAATCTCTAAAACGAGCAAAATACCTATGAAACATCTAAAATGTCCAAAATACCCTCTATATCTCTGAAATCACCAAATATACTCAAAAACCACTAAAATCACCAAAATACCCTCCAAATCTCTAAAATGAGCAAAATACCTCCAAAACCTCTAAAATGACCAAAATATCCCCAAAACCTAAAAAAGACCAAAATACACCCGAAACCTAAAAGATAACCGAAATACCCTACGAAACCTAAAAATGACCAAAATATACCTGAAACCTAATAAAATTACTAAAATACCCTGTAAACCTAAAAATGACGGAAATACCCCCTATATATCTGAAATCACCAAATATACTCAAAAACCACTAAAATCACCAAAATACCCCCAAAACCTCTAAAATTAGCAAAATACCTCCAAAACCTCTAAATGACCAAAATGTCCCCAAAACCTAAAAACGACCAAAATACCCCCAAAACCTAAAAAATGACCAAAATACACCCAAAACCTAAAAGATGACCGAAATACCATTCGATACCTAAAAATGACCAAAATAAACTCGAAACCTAATAAAATTACCAAAATACCTTGTAAACCTAAAAATGACGGAAATACCCCAAAAACCTGTAAAATGACCAAAATACCTCCTAAACCTAAAAAAATGGCCAAAATACTCCCAAAACCTAAAAATTAATAAAATACCCCCTCGACCTAGAAAATGACTGAAATGCCTTCGAAACCTAAAAAATGACCAAGATACCCCTAAAACCTAAAAAATGACCAAAATACCCCTGAAAACTAAAAAATAACCAAAATACCCCTAAACCTGTAAGATGACCAAAATACACCTAAAACATCTAAAATTACCAAAATAGATGTTTTGGGTATTTTGGATGTTTTGGATGTTTTGAGGGTATTTTCAACAAATTATAGGTTCTAAGAGTATTTTGAGGGAATTTTAGTAATTTTTTAGATTTCGAGGTTATTTTGGTCATTGTTTAGATTCGAATGGTATTTTGGTCATTTTTTTAGGTTACGAGGGCATTTTTGTCATCTTTTAGGTTTTAGTGTTATTTGGATAATTTGTAGATTTTGGGGCTGTTTTGGTAAATGTTTAGGTTTCAGAGGTATTTTGGTAATTATAAGTTTTTGGGGGGTATTTAAGCAATTTTGTTTGTTTTAGGGCATTTTGGTGATTTTTTGTTTTTGTTTTTGGGGCATTTTATTAATTTTTAAGTTTTGGGGATATTTTGAACATTTTTTAGGTTATGGGGGTATTTTGAACATTTTTAGGTTTAGGGGGTATTTTGGCCATTTTAATTTTCGGGGGTATTTCGATTATTTTTTTTTAGTTTCAGGGGGTATTTTGGTAATTTTTAGGTTTTTAGCGGTATTTCAATCGTTTTTTACTTTTTGGGGCATTTTGGTATTTTTTAGGTTTTGGGGGTACTTCGATCATTTTTTAGATTTATGGGGTATTTGGTAATTTTTAGGTTTTAGGGGTATTTTGTTCATTTTATATATTTCAGAGGTATTTTGGTCATTTTTTAGGTTTAGGGGATATTTTGGTAATTTTTTAGGTTTTAATGGTATTTTGGTCATTTTCTAGATTTCAGGAGTATTTCGGTCATTTTTTTGGTTTACAGGGTATTTTGGTCATTTTTAGGTTTTGGGGTTATTTTTGTCATTTTATAAGTTTCAGAGGTATTTCGTTCTTCTTTTAGGTTTATGGGGTATTTTGGTAATTTTCAGTTTCAGTGGTATTTTCGTCATTTTATAGGTTTCAGGAGTATTTCGGTCATTTTTTAGTTTTATGGTGTATTTTGGTAATTTTTAGGTTTTGGGGGTATTTTGGTCATTTTCTAAGTTTCAAGAGTATTTTGGTAATTTTAAGGTTTTAGGGGTATTTTGGTCATTTTTTAAGTTTCATAGGTGTTAGGTTCTAAATATTTTGTTTATGTTGGCAAACTGAGAACAAAAACATGTCTAGATTAAGTGTTAGACATTGCTCAAGATTCTATAGATCAAGATTCAAGAACATTCAGGCTGCAGGAAAAAAAACTAAGGTTCTATGAAGCTCGACCAATCAAAGAATAGACTCGGCTGATCAAAAATTGCATAAAATATATTTTGCAGATTTTGAATCAGGTCCAAGTCGGTGAAAATGTTTAGGGTTTCAGTCTAACACTTCTAAGTATAAATGGAAAACTCTAACTATGTTTTGAAGACTTTTGAAAGACTTGTGAGTTACTCCTGTGAGATTTAAGAGATTCTGTAACCTTCTAACTCTACAAGTGTTTAAAGGAATAAGATCTACAATCAAGTGCTTGTGGAATCTAGTTGCTGCTACAAGATCAATAACTTGTGATCTAAACCTTTGAGTGGGATCTCAAAGTCATAAGCGTGGAAGCTCGTGTTCAACAAATCCAAGAAAGAAGAGTCTATGGAGTCAGAGCTTGCACGTGGTCGTCTCAGTAAGTTCTACTAGAGGTAATAACAAATTTAGGGTTAAATCTTTTGTAAACTTCAATTCTTTCCAGTGTATTTGTTTACCTTGAGGATAGTTAGATCAAATTCTCTCTAGATTTTTACCCTGAGATGGTTTGTTTCACTGGTTTTCCTGGGGTGATCATATCTGTGTGTTATCTTCTTTTTCGCTTATGCATGATATGGGATTTTTCTGTTTAACCTACATCTCGTAATGAACCTAAGTAACTACTTGGTTTATTCACTAGGTTTAAACAATCTATTTTAAAGGGGTCTAAACAAACAAACAATGGGGCATTTTGGTTATTTTCTAAGTTACGAGGGTATTTCAATCATTTTCTAGAAATTTAGATTTTCTATTGTTTATTTAAATTTTAGATGGCTTTTAGTAGGTATTAGTGAGTTTATCCATTAAGACCCATATAATTAAATAATCAAATGCGTCTTTACCCATTTAACCAAAATATTCAAATGGGTTGGGTTAAAACTTATCCAAATTAGGTGGGTAATTGGTGGGTTCATGGATCTGGATAAAAATTGTCATTCCTAGTTACAATGAACCATAACATTAATATATATATATATATATATATATATAGTTATATAGTTATATAGTTATATATTATAAACTAAACTCTAGACATATAGTATGAGTATGAGACTTGTCTTTCACACAAAGTACGTAAGTGGACTTGGGCCTATTGCATTGGTCTAATATGTTTAATATATTTTTAACAAAATACAATAACACATCCTATATAGGAATTAATGCATCTCTCTTTAGATCTTTCAGGTTAGATATTACAATTCTCTATGTTTACAATAAACACACATTAAAAAAAAAAAAATTAAAAAGAGAAAGAAAAAAAGATACTTGTTGAATGGTCTTTGCCATGATCGATAGGAAATGAATATGAGATATTAACAACTTACTCAATTGTCTTCGTGGAATTTTTGTTATCTTTGGTACAAGTTGTTGAACTATTAGTTCGATAAGAAAGAGATGCTTAAGATCACAGAAAGTTCGTGGGTCATCATGAAATTATCAAGGAAAAATGAGAAAGAGCTGCATTCCTATTTTTGTGGTCGAAAACACGGGTCAGGTTAGGATGGGGTTCAAAGTAGGCAGGTCAATTTGAATTATTGCTAGGTCGCCTGGTATATACCATTCAATCTTAATTATTTATGCAACTAGTCCTTATGATTGATGTCTATATTTATGTCTGTTTTCATTTCTTTCCTTCTCCCTACGTTACGTTGTCTCTAGACAGTGGCTAAGATGCTAGTGGTTTTTGTTAACCAAATTGATATATTTCTACTAGTCAGCGATTCATCAATTTCTTTTGATTCGTGCCAATGACTCTTGGGTCTGTTGGTTCCCTGGGGATGTCCAAAGATTTGAACCCCTTCCTCAACTTAAATTATTTATGTCCCTCAAAAAAAAAAAAAAAAAAAAAAAACAACTTAAATTATTTATATTTATTTTTCAATTATTTTTTTGATTCGTTAATTGAGTTTAACTTCCAAATTGAAAGATTGACGTGGTATCATATTGAATCCGAGTTAAAATCACAAATTGAATCCAAAAAATTTCAAGAATTACATTTTTAACCTTGAGATCATGCGGATCATGGTGATTCATTTTATTGGTCATGATTGGATATCAGATTAAACAACTAAATTAAGAGCCAAAATAACCAATGCCATATTTGACTAAGTTTCATCGGGTTGAATAATGGTGTCAAACGAACTCACCAATTATAAACAAGCAATTCAAACATGTAACATTTGTCGTTTCTTTATAAATCTCATTATGTTGACAGCTCAACCCCCGGTCAATATTTAAATAATCAACTTTTAAAAAAATATATATCAAATATAGCTTGGCCTCAAACATGGAAGCTGCATTTTTTTCTTCTTTCCTCTTAGCGAGTTATGAACAATTTTTTTTTTTTATAGGAAGTCTTGTGGTGAGCTGTGAGTCTTGCGACAATGATTATGCATAACTTATTCATCTGCAGACTCGTCAGTTTACTTCGAATAGATGGAATAGCAAATTGCATGGCATGAAATTATCTGCAATCAGAGTCACAGTAGTCCAACGTCAGTTTTTGTTACGTAATCCATACGGCAGGCACAAGAAACATGTTAGCTATTACAATTCTCTATGTTTACAATAAACACACATTAAAAAAAAAAAAAAAATTAAAAAGAGAAAGAAAAAAAGATACTTGTTGAATGGTCTTTGCCATGATCGATAGGAAATGAATATGAGATATTAACAACTTACTCAATTGTCTTCGTGGAATTTTTGTTATCTTTGGTACAAGTTGTTGAACTATTAGTTCGATAAGAAAGAGATGCTTAAGATCACAGAAAGTTCGTGGGTCATCATGAAATTATCAAGGAAAAATGAGAAAGAGCTGCATTCCTATTTTTGTGATCGAAAACACGTGTCAGGTTAGGATGGGGTTCAAAGTAGGCAGGTCAATTTGAATTATTGCTAGGTCGCCTGGTATATACCATTCAATCTTAATTATTTATGCAACTAGTCCTTATGATTGATGTCTATATTTATGTCTGTTTTCATTTCTTTCCTTCTCCCTACGTTACGTTGTCTCTAGACAGTGGCTAAGATGCTAGTGGTTTTTGTTAACCAAATTGATATATTTCTACTAGTCAGCAATTCATGAATTTCTTTTGATTCGTGCCAATGACTCTTGGGTCTGTTGGTTCCCTGGGGATGTCCAAAGATTTGAACCCCTTCCTCAACTTAAATTATTTATGTCCCTCAAAAAAAAAAAAAAAAAAAAAAACAACTTAAATTATTTATATTTATTTTTCAATTTTTTTTTTTTGATTCGTTAATTGAGTTTAACTTCCAAATTGAAAGATTGACGTGGTATCATATTGAATCCGAGTTAAAATCACAAATTGAATCCAAAAAATTTCAAGAATTACATTTTTTACCTTGAGATCATGCGGATCATGGTGATTCATTTTATTGGTCATGATTGGATATCAGATTAAACAACTAAATTAAGAGCCAAAATAACCAATGCCATATTTGACTAAGTTTCATCGGGTTGAATAATGGTGTCAAACGAACTCACCAATTATAAATGAAAGCTCGAAAACGTGTTGAAAAACACAAGAGCTGTTTAGACCCTCGATTAAAATTACGGCTCAATGGATTTTACACAACTTTAATATAAAGTGCGGAATAGTGGAAAAGCGAGTGGATGAACAATATAGCTACTCTAATCCATTAACTAAACAACACAGCAGTAAAATGGAATATAAAAGAGTAGGGAAGAGAGATGCAAACACAGAAAACACCAAGACGTGTTTTCGAAGAGGAAACCGAAGGACTCGGCGAAAAACCTCTCCGCCGCCCTCCAAGCGGAAATCGATCCACTAGACAATCAGTTGGGATACATGAGTAAGCAAGAGACCCTCCAAGCCTAATCTACCCGATGTACCTAAGCCCTCCAAGCTCCTACTCCAACAAGGCTTCTCGGAACCGTGTCTTGTCTTAGTTATCCGGATCCCGCAACAAGCTCCATGTTGCATCTGCCATTCCAGGCTTCTTCCAATGCTTCCCAGCAGCACCAAAACGTCACACAACACTCTTCCAAGGTGTGGTAAGTGTTTGGGCTATCAACCTCTCAATGGTGTGGAAATGGAGAGGAAAGGGTTGAGGAGATACCACAAGCAAGTGTATAGAGAAATGTGGGGATGACAATCTCTAATTACAAATGTGTTTGGCTAGGGTTTTCTCACTGAAGTATTCCTCAACATTTGTGGGTAATGAGGGTTTATATAGGATAGGTGCAAAATGTGTGAGTCAGTCAGTACAGGCTGGCAGAACAGCATGTCTCGCGGGTGTCTCGCGGGAAGGCCTTACCCGCGAGATACTCGCGAGAGACAGCTGTCTCCATCTGTCATGACTCTTCGCATTCCAGCATGTGCAGGGCACATGCTTCACTTCGCGGGAAGCTTAGTCATACCCGCGAGATTCCATCAGCTTCCAAATTGCTTGAGTCTTCACACACTCTCTATCACACACCCCTTACAACAATTCCCACAACAAATACAGGGTATAAATGATTGATAGAAATTACAATCAAATTTGGCACGGAATAAAAGCCAACAAAACACATAGTTGTAAATCACAACTTTACAATCTCCCCATTTGGCTATTCCGTGACAAAACCCTAAAACAGACTCTAGACTTAAACGTGAGTTTGGGAACACAGGCAAAACTCACTCACGCCTAATTCTAGATTCTGATAAGCTCTTGGACATATGAATAAGTAACTCCTGAAACACAACAACAAAATATTATCATTGTATGCAGAAAACTTGAAAAGCATATGGAGCAATAAGCACATGATCAAGCAAAATGAAATAGAAACACTAAATCATGGCAAGATCAAACGAGTAATCACTATACACAAGCAATTACTATGCTCATTCACACAAGGAATGAACATCCGGATATGCAAGATGATACGCTCATATGAAGAGTACCATTTGCACATCCAACACTCAACCAATGCAAAATACTTGAAGAATTTGCATCTAGGAACAATCCTACTAGGGCACAAGAGTGTTCATCACTCAACCAATGCATAGAACGTATATGCATCTAGGAACAATCCTACACGGGCACAAGAGTGATGTAGTGAAGTAAATGTATGACATTAAACTTCAATAGCACAAGCATAAAGGCTACATAAGCAAAGTATTGCAAATACATGGCACAAACCATAAAAGCCTACAAAGATGCAATGAAACAAAACAACCCTTAAAGCTTACAAAAGCAACATGGGTACATGCAAAGTACGCTACAAAGCATAGAGAGAAACACAAAAGAAACATCTGAAACTAATACTTAAATAAAGCATAGTATCAAAGTTTTAAACACAAAAACTGTAAAACATAGAAACTGTTGATTTCTTCTCCCCCTATCTCCATACTCCCCCTATCAATGACATCATCTCCCCCTTTTTGTCATGGAATAGCTAGTCATCCCCTTCTAGCTTCCGTTGAATTTCGTCCATCTAAGTTTGGAGAGATGTGATTTACAATAAACAAGCAATTCAAACATGTAACATTTGTTGTTTCTTTATAAATCTCATTATGTTGACAGCTCAACCCCCGGTCAATATTTAAATAATCAACTTTTAAAAAAATATATATCAAATATAGCTTGGCCTCAAACATGGAAGCTGCATTTTTTTCTTCTTTCCTCTTAGCGAGTTATGAACAATTTTTTTTTTTTATAGGAAGTCTTGTGGTGAGCTGTGAGTCTTGCGACAATGATTATGCATAACTTATTCATCTGCAGACTCGTCAGTTTACTTCGAATAGATGGAATAGCAAATTGCATGGCATGAAATTATCTGCAATCACAGAGTCACAGTAGTCCAACGTCAGTTTTTGTTACGTAATCCATACGGCAGGCACAAGAAACATGTTAGCTATTACAATTCTCTATGTTTACAATAAACACACATTAAAAAAAAAAAAAAAAAATTAAAAAGAGAAAGAAAAAAAGATACTTGTTGAATGGTCTTTGCCATGATCGATAGGAAATGAATATGAGATATTAACAACTTACTCAATTGTCTTCGTGGAATTTTTGTTATCTTTGGTACAAGTTGTTGAACTATTAGTTCGATAAGAAAGAGATGCTTAAGATCACAGAAAGTTCGTGGGTCATCATGAAATTATCAAGGAAAAATGAGAAAGAGCTGCATTCCTATTTTTGTGGTCGAAAACACGTGTCAGGTTAGGATGGGGTTCAAAGTAGGCAGGTCAATTTGAATTATTGCTAGGTCGCCTGGTATATACCATTCAATCTTAATTATTTATGCAACTAGTCCTTATGATTGATGTCTATATTTATGTCTGTTTTCATTTCTTTCCTTCTCCCTACGTTACGTTGTCTCTAGACAGTGGCTAAGATGCTAGTGGTTTTTGTTAACCAAATTGATATATTTCTACTAGTCAGCAATTCATGAATTTCTTTTGATTCGTGCCAATGACTCTTGGGTCTGTTGGTTCCCTGGGGATGTCCGAAGATTTGAACCCCTTCCTCAACTTAAATTATTTATGTCCCTCAAAAAAAAAAAAAAAAAAAAACAACAACTTAAATTATTTATATTTATTTTTCAATTATTTTTTTGATTCGTTAATTGAGTTTAACTTCCAAATTGAAAGATTGACGTGGTATCATATTGAATCCGAGTTAAAATCACAAATTGAATCCAAAAAATTTCAAGAATTACATTTTTTACCTTGAGATCATGCGGATCATGGTGATTCATTTTATTGGTCATGATTGGATATCAGATTAAACAACTAAATTAAGAGCCAAAATAACCAATGCCATATTTGACTAAGTTTCATCGGGTTGAATAATGTGTCAAACGAACTCACCAATTATAAACAAGCAATTCAAACATGTAACATTTGTCGTTTCTTTATAAATCTCATTATGTTGACAGCTCAACCCCCGGTCAATATTTAAATAATCAACTTTTAAAAAAAAATATATCAAATATAGCTTGGCCTCAAACATGGAAGCTGCATTTTTTTCTTCTTTCCTCTTAGCGAGTTATGAACAATTTTTTTTTTTATAGGAAGTCTTGTGGTGAGCTGTGAGTCTTGCGACAATGATTATGCATAACTTAATCATCTGCAGACTCGTCAGTTTACTTCGAATAGATGGAATAGCAAATTGCATGGCATGAAATTATCTGCAATCACAGAGTCACAGTAGTCCAACGTCAGTTTTTGTTACGTAATCCATACGGCAGGCACAAGAAACATGTTAGCTATTACAATTCTCTATGTTTACAATAAACACACATTAAAAAAAAAAAAAATTAAAAAGAGAAAGAAAAAAAGATACTTGTTGAATGGTCTTTGCCATGATCGATAGGAAATGAATATGAGATATTAACAACTTACTCAATTGTCTTCGTGGAATTTTTGTTATCTTTGGTACAAGTTGTTGAACTATTAGTTCGATAAGAAAGAGATGCTTAAGATCACAGAAAGTTCGTGGGTCATCATGAAATTATCAAGGAAAAATGAGAAAGAGCTGCATTCCTATTTTTGTGGTCGAAAACACGTGTCAGGTTAGGATGGGGTTCAAAGTAGGCAGGTCAATTTGAATTATTGCTAGGTCGCCTGGTATATACCATTCAATCTTAATTATTTATGCAACTAGTCCTTATGATTGATGTCTATATTTATGTCTGTTTTCATTTCTTTCCTTCTCCCTACGTTACGTTGTCTCTAGACAGTGGCTAAGATGCTAGTTGTTAGGTTTTTAGACCCCTTAAAACACAACAATTGGATTAACCTAGTTTATTAGCCAAGTAATTAACTTAGTCAAATTATGCAAATCTAGGTTAACACAATCAAATAATCATATCAAGATATAAAGCAACGGAAATATAAAGAACACAATGATATGATCACCCAGGAAAACCAAACCGGTAAAAAACCTGGAGAGCATTTAACCTAGTTTTCCTCAAGGTAAACTGAATCCACTATATGAAAGAATCGAAGTTCATACAAAAGGACTTACAAGCTCCCCGCTTGACTTCCTAATGCTACCCACCAGTAGAACTTACTGACACGACCACGTACAAGCTCCGAATCCACGGACTCCTTCTTTCTTGGATTCTCCAATCAGCCACAAGCACCCACGTTTGTTATTCTTTAAGCTCCAATGGCAGCAATTGAGTTGATCATCAAGGTATAGATAGAATCTTTTCCTTGAAAACCCTAAGCTATGTGTAAAAGAAAGCTCCTCTAGATCTCACAAGAGATTTACCCAAAACAGAAAATATGAGCAACAATACAACCAGAGCTATTAGGAAATTTAGATCCCGGTTGATAGAATTAACAAGTTTTAAACTCAAGTTGTTAATTAGATTTATTATGACTAAAACTTGTTAAAACAAACAAACATTAATATCATGTCAATAATGAATGCAGCGGAAAAGTAAATAAGACAAGATATGATGACCTAGAAAAACCAAAGAAACCAACCAGTTTCACAGTAAAAAATCTGGGGGGAAACCTTCCCAAACGGCAATCCACTATAGTAAATAGAAGTTTCAGATCTAGTACAAAACCTTGGTCCCTAAACTCTACAATCCTCGTAGATGAACTCACATCAGAAACCTTTTACCGCTTCAGAACCTTTGAACTCTTCAATATATGAACGCCACCCTTTAATGATGCATGAATCCCAGTACATGACTAACCAGTTGCGCGAATCCCAGTATGTGACTTAATCACCAACTAGAAGAAGAATGTTGGCTGCAAAGTTCTTCACTGCATCAAGAATGAAGATCAAGAAGCACTTGGTTACAAAACCCTAAGGCGCAAAGACTCGGTAGCTTCTTTTAGAGAGAATAAGGCATCGGTCACCTTTTGCATATGTTCTCCTTGTATTCTCTTATGTGACGACCTCTAAAATAAGCCTTATATAGGTCTAGGGTTGTGAGAAAAGAAACCCTACACAAATACAAAAGCCTGGCCCAAAAATCAGATCTAAAAATCTGAATTCCTGTTACCTCGATAGATATCTCGATCGATCGGGAGGTGTCGAGCTTTATTAAACCTCGATAGATAGCTAGGTGTCGAGGAGGTGTCGAGAAGCTGTCGAGGGGACAGAAGCTTTCTCGATCGATCCACCAACTGTCGAGAAGGTGTCGAGATTGCAATAACAATCAACAGAAGAGCTCGATAGATAGCTAGCTATCGAGAGGTGTCGGCCAGCTGTCGAGCTATCTGTTCGCAGGTGTCAAGCTATCTGTCCAGTTTTATTGAACACCTTTTCTTCACTTGTTTCTTGGTCCATGATGTGCATGAAATATATACAATAAAATACTCACATATTTACATATTTAGCTTTACTTTTATGTTATTTTGTGACTGATTATGTAATATCTTTGTGTTGCAGGTAACAAGGGCTTTACATGCAAAGTGGGGCTAGGCCAATTGAATCAAGCCAACTTACATCTAGCCAGGCATGAATATTAAATTTAAGTCCAATTGGAGTAAGGAATCAAATGAAATTTGCACCAAATCCAAGTCCAATTCGGATTAGGATTCCAGCCTGCATATCAGTTAGTAGCTTTGGTATAACTTTCGGCTCAAATGTCCAATCGAGATGATTCAAGTTGGGCTGGAAAGTTAACTTAAAGGGCTAAAACTTTGTAGTTTACAAGGAGCCAGAATTCTGAAGTTAAATGGGCCAAAATAGTCGGTTAAGTGAAGCATAAATATCTGGGATTTTCTCCAAACGGGAATTCCACTTGTAATAGGATTTCTTGACTTATTTAAAGGCTTTTTAGGGTAAAATTCAGGGAGGTTAGTGCTAGGGCTGTGATGCAAAATAGAAAATTGGAGCAAGAGGCAGTGCCGCATGTGGCTTCTCTGTAACTTTTCTCCATGATAGCATTGTGACTATTTCTTTCTCTATCGTATTTGTCTAGTTTAATGTTTAGTATTTTATTCTTTTGTTTTATTTCAATTACCATGAGCAGCTAAATTTATAATTAGGGTTGAGGATGAAACCTTGTTAAGGATTATCAGTAATATTTATGTGATTTGATTTTTCCCACAATAGTTGTTCTTTAATGATTTAAATTGTTCTTGCTTCATATCAATTGACTAAGATGGGATTCTAGATATGAGTTCAATCATGTTTTTCTCATGATTTAGGATTTGTCTTAATTAATTGAATGCTTGGTTTATTAATTCTTGATTATAAAATTGGATATCGTTTGTGATTTATCTGTCAATGGATACAAGTTATGATTTGATTTTTAGAATTGGATATATCTTGTGATTTGTTTGGCTATGGATACAATTGATGATTTGGTTTTATACTTAAGAAGCGAAGAAGAACATAATTTTGATTTTTAAAATAAGGATTTTAATGAGGATATTTTCCATGATAGCAAGATTGATTTCTAGATTATCATGTAGTGAGTTGGGAAAAATTAATGATCATAAATATATGCTGATATGAATTAACAAGGTGGATTCCAAAACCTTAATTCCTTTCCCTTGATTGTTTACATCTTTTTATTGCTTTATATCTTTTGCTTAGTTTAACTATTTGCTTAATTTTATTATTTGCTTAGTTTATTTAATTTCAAAACAACCAATTTTTATTAAACTAGATTAGGATTAATTTGGTTAAGATTTAATTTAATTTTCCTACATTCATTCAAGTCCCTGTGGGTTCGACCTCGTTCTTGTCAAACTATACTTCGGTACGGTTCGTACACTTGCGAGTATTTTAAAATTTCACAACAAGTTTTTGGCGCCGTTACCGGGGACTTGGTTAGGAAAATAAATTAGGTCTTAATTGAATTTTTCCTTCTACTAGTTGTAGTTAATTTTTTTTTTAAATTAAAAAAAAAAATTTATTTCTTTGTGCTTGGTGTATGAGAACTTGGGTACGTGATAAAGAAAATCGTCTTGTTAGTTTTGATTATTCATCCACAATGGGAGAAACAGGAGATGATTCAAAAACTCTTAGGGAGTTGTTCTCACCCATAAACACCAACCCTCCATCTTGCATAGTATTGCCTGCAACCACTGCTGCACATTTTGAGTTGAAACCACAGATAATTCATCTTCTTCCTACTTTTCATGGATTGGATAGAGAAGACCCTTATATGCATGTAAAGGATTTTCTTGAGATTTGTGCTACTTGTAAGTTCAAGAATTTCTCTGATGACTCTGTTCGCTTGCGTTTATTCCCTTTTTCCTTGAAGGATAAGGCAAAAGCATGGCTTAATTCTTTGTCACCTGGATCTATCACTTCATGGGAACTGTTGGTTACAAAATTCCTCTCTAAATTTTTCCCAATGGCCAAGACCAATGCTTTGAGGAGAGAAATTGCAGATTTTTATCAGGATGAACAAGAGAAATTTTATGAGAGTTGGGAGAGATTTAAGGACTTGATCTTAAAGTGTCCTCATCATGGTTTTGAAACATGGAGACTAGTACAATATTTTTATAATGGTTTGACTCAGACAAATCGTAACATGATTGAGTCCATGAATGGTGGTGGATTTTTGAGTCTTGTAGATGATGAGGCATACAAATTTCTTGAGAATTTTTCTGAAAGTTCACAACAATGGGATTTTTCCAACCGTAAAGAGAGATCTACCCCTACAATTAAGAAAGGAGGATTGTATGAAGTCAGTGAAGATTTAGACATAAAAGCTAGGTTGGACAATCTCACTCGTAAGGTTGAAGCTTTAGCTTTAGGTAGAGGGATGAATTCTGTCAATCAAGTTCAAAGTGAAACATGTTCTATTTGTGCAAGTCCTATGCATACAACACAAATGTGTCCTTCCGCAGATGGGTACCCTGATTTTTATACTGAGCAAGCAAATGCACTAAACAATTATGGAAAACCATTTGCTAGTCCATTTTTAGAGACATACAATCCAAATTGGAGGAACCATCCTAATTTCTCATGGAGGCAAAATCAGCCTTCCACAAATGTAGGTGGACAACAAGTGCATCAACAAAGTCAATTTCATCCACCTACTCAAGCATATCCTCCCATTCCTAAATCAACACCTCAGTTTGTAGCATTACCAAGACAACAACCATCTTTGGAGGAGTCTCTCAAAACTTTCATGCAATCAACTAGCCAGGCCATTCAAGAGATAAAAAGTTCCACCCATTTAAATACTCAAGCTATTTCAAAGTTGGAAAATCAAGTTGGCCAGTTAGCAACCCAAGTTGGAGAGAGGGAAAAGGGAAAGTTTCCTAGTCAACCCATACCTAACCCAAAAGGACAGTATGCCATCAATGGTTCTTCTAGTTCTACTCATGCACATGAATCTGTTCAGTCTATTACTACCCTTAGGTCTGGTAAGCAAGTTGATAATCAAGTGAAAATGCTAGAAGTGGAGGATAATGAAAATATTGTGTTAGAGGAAAAAGGAGTTCACAGTTCACAGGATGATCATAAAGAAAAGAAGGGCAACTCAACCTCAATTCCAATTCAGGATCTTAGTTCTCCCCTTGATAGGAGGTTTGTTCCTAAAGCTCCATTCCCTCAAAGGTTAATTAGTCCTCAGAAAAGTGCACAATTTGGAGATATTTTAGAGGTTTTTAAGCAAGTGCAAATTAATATTCCATTTCTTGATGCAATTCAGCAAGTTTCTGCTTATGCTAAGTTTCTAAAAGATCTTGTGACAATGAAGAGAAAGACAAATGTCCCTAAAAAGGCATTTTTGACTGAGCAAGTTAGTTCAATCATTCAGAATAAATATCCAGTGAAATGTAAGGACCCAGGATCCCCTACAATTTCATGCAAGATTGGGGATCATCTCATTGAGCGAGCTTTGCTAGATTTGGGGGCAAGTGTGAACTTATTGCCATATTCAGTATACTTACAGCTAGGTTTGGGGGAGTTGAAACCAACAACCATGACACTTCAATTAGCTGATAGGTCTGTGAAAATCCCTAGAGGTATTGTTGAGGATGTGTTGATTAAGGTGGATGCATTCTATTTTCCTGTTGATTTTGTTGTGACAGACATTGAGCCTACTCTGAATGCCAGTACACAAATTCATGTCATTTTGGGTCGCCCTTTCTTAGGCACATCCAATGCTTTGATCAATTGTCGGAGTGGTGTGATGAAGATCTCTTTTGGGAATATGACTGTTGAGCTTAATATCTTTGACATAAGTAAGCAAGACCTAGACAATGAGGATATATGTGAGGTTAACATGATTGGGAGCCTAGTCCATGATACTTTCCTACAATCAAGTTGTGAGGATCCCCTAAAGGCTTGTTTAACTTGTATTGATTGCAATTTGGATATTGAAAAATCAATTGAGGAGGTCAATGCATTGTTGGATTCTGTTCCACTCTTAAGTATTATTAGCTGGCAGCCAAAAGTGGTCTCTTTTCCACTTTCTTCATCCCCATTCCCATCTATTGTAGAACCACCAAAGTTGGATGACTTTTGGAAACACCAATTGATAAGTATACTTCAAGAGCATAAGGAAGCTATAGGTTGGAAAATTGTTGATCTTAAGGGTATTAGTTCCTCTATGGTTATGCAAAGAATTCACTTGGAAGACATTGGTAAAGCTTCTCAACATGTTTTTGACCCAGGTAAGTTACGATCTCATTGGACTAATCCATTCATAATATACATTATTTATCTCCATGGTGTTGTTGAGGTTTGGATGGTCCTGTTTATCAGGATTGATCTCCAGTTATGTTAAATCTTTTTGCAAAAAAAAAAAAAAATGTTTTTCTTGTTTATTTTCTGCTTTTAGATTAATATTTGTGTTTATTTTCTTGTTTAGTTTTATTTTCTTTTGTTCTAGCTGATATTTGACAGAAATTAAAAATTATAACAATCAGCTTGATCAAGGTACGTCCCCTCCTTCTCCTTACCTTACTTGTTTCTTCTTAGTTCTCATGTTGCATATTACTATTTTGCTCTCTTTTCATTCAAGACATATTTTTGAGAGTATCATTTTTAACATTGAGGACAATGTTTGGTTTAGGTTTGGGGGGGATGTATATAGATTTCTATCTTATTGTTTTGTTTTGTTTAGTTGTGTTTAAAAAAAAAAAAAAAAACTTTTGCCTAGCTTGAGGTTTATGTTTTGAGTTCATTATACTACTTTTGCTTAAAGAATTTCATTGCTTTCATGCTCAATTCATTGCACATGAACGTAGCCACTCAAACACAACTTGTTGTTGAAGGATAAAAGTGATTAGAAAATCTTGATGATAACAATGTGAAGACTGTAACCCCTGTGAGTTTTGAGCCAATCATTATTTTTTTTAGGGTTATTTATTGTTTCTAATCTTAATGTTCATTTGAAAGTGCGTAACATATTTCCCTTGTTGTAGTCTCATTATTCTTTCTTTTGGTCAAGAAAAAAAAAATGATTTTATGCCACACTTGAATCTTTTGAAGTCATTGATGTTGAATGAATTATACTAGTCTTTGAGAGATGAGATTAGGCCATTTTTGTCCACTTTGAGCCATATATGTGTTTTTCTTTTTTTTTGATACATTACCGCTAGTCACCCCATTGAGCCTTTTAATTAGCCTTTCTTTCTTAAAACCCTTATCCATAGTGTTTCAAGATGGAATTTGATCAGTTTGTTTCAATGTGGTGGTTTGTGCGAGAATTCAAAGAAGAAAGAAAAAAAAAGAATTGAAAAAAAGAAAAAAAATGAATTCAAAAAAAAAAAAAAGAAAAGAAAAGAAAAAGAAAAGTGTCAAAAAGAAGAAAATAAAAAGGGTTCTCATCAAATTTTGAGAAGTGAAATGTAAAGAATGAGTATTGCTTTGAAGAAGAAGAGTTGAAAAAAAAATGTTGAATGGAAATTTCAAAAAGAGTTGACATTCCGATTAATCTTGAAAACACTTCTTATTATTTACCTTTACCCATTTTTATTTCATTCCCTTTACTTTTACCCTACATTACGTCCTAATAAAGTCCTTATTTGATCTTGAAGATTGTGTAGTTCAGATATTGATATGACTGAGAAGAAAAAGGTGTGGTATAAATATTTTTGGCATCCTTTCATGAGACTACTTGTTCTTTCTTGATTAAACGTTTTTCTTGTGATTTATATGTGAGGTGTTTGATTTTGCTTACATTATTCCGCTCACATATGTTGTTGAGAGTGTTACACCCCATTTCAGAGTGATTTCATTTGTTGAGTGATAACACCGGAAAGATTTGAGTTGAAGCATACTTTCAAATAGAGATTCGAGTCAAGTTTATTCTAAAACTAAGAGTATGTTTGGGTTGGCTACCACTTTTCACTCACATTGAGTTTTGATGGCATGAGAAATTTCTTTAGCATTTGTAGTGTTTTTGAACGTGAATTAATCCTCTTGGCACAAGGCAATTGAAAAAAAAAATTTTTTGATTTTCTTTGTTTTCTTTGTTTTCTTTATTTTGTTTTTAGTATTCATTCTCAGAATTTTGTGGGTATATTCCCTGCAAACCCTCACGAGACTACAACTCGTCCACTAGTGTAAGCTAGGGGTTTAAAGGCTTGTTGCATACGCTAAATGCAATCGAAATTTCCAGCGAAAGTGGATTAGTTAGGATTTCCTTTTTCTTTGTTTTTAATTTCTTTGTTTTGTTTTACTCTTTATCTGTTTTGCTTGAGGACTAGCAAAATGTAGGTTTTGGGGTATTTGATGTGCATGAAATATATACAATAAAATACTCACATATTTACATATTTAGCTTTACTTTTATGTTATTTTGTGACTGATTATGTAATATCTTTGTGTTGCAGGTAACAAGGGCTTTACATGCAAAGTGGGGCTAGGCCAATTGAATCAAGCCAACTTACATCCAGCCAGGCATGAATAATAAATTTAAGTCCAATTGGAGTAAGGAATCAAATGAAATTTGCACCAAATCCAAGTCCAATTCGGATTAGGATTCCAGCCTGCATATCAGTTAGTATTTTTGGCATAACTTTCGGCTCAAATGTCCAATAGAGATGATTCAAGTTGGGCCGGAAAGTTAACTTAAAGGGCTAAAACTTTGTAGTTTACAAGGAGCCCGAATTCTGAAGTTAAATGGGCCAAAATAGTCGGTTAAATGAAGCCTAAATATCTGGGATTTTCTCCAAACAGGAATTCAACTTGTAATAGGATTTCTTGACTTATTTAAAGGCTTTTTAGGGTAAAATTCAGGGAGGTTAGTGCTAGGGCTGTGATGCAAAATAGAAAATTGGAGCAAGAGGCAGTGCCGCATGTGGCTTCTCTGTAACTTTTCTCCATGATAGCTTTGTGACTATTTCTTTCTCTATCGTATTTGTCTAGTTTAATGTTTAGTATTTTATTCTTTTGTTTTATTTCAATTACCATGAGCAGCTAAATTTATAATTAGGGTTAAGGATGAAACCTTGTTAAGGATTATCAGTAATATTTATGTGATTTGATTTTTCCCACAATAGTTGTTCTTTAATGATTTAAATTGTTCTTGCTTCGTATCAATTGACTAAGATGGGATTCTAGATATGAGTTCAATCATGTTTTTCTCATGATTTAGGATTTGTCTTAATTAATTGAATGCTTGGTTTATTAATTCTTGATTATAAAATTGGATATCGTTTGTGATTTATCTGTCAATGGATACAAGTTATGATTTGATTTTTAGAATTGGATATATCTTGTGATTTGTTTGGCTATGGATACAATTGATGATTTGGTTTTATACTTAAGAAGCGAAGAAGAACATAATTTTGATTTTTAAAATAAGGATTTTAATGAGGATATTTTCCATGATAGCAAGATTGATTTCTAGATTATCATGTAGTGAGTTGGGAAAAATTAATGATCATAAATATATGCTGATATGAATTAACAAGGTGGATTCCAAAACCTTAATTCCTTTCCCTTGATTGTTTACATCTTTTTATTGCTTTATATCTTTTGCTTAGTTTAACTATTTGCTTAATTTTATTATTTGCTTAGTTTATTTAATTTCAAAACAACCAATTTTTATTAAACTAGATTAGGATTAATTTGGTTAAGATTTAATTTAATTTTCCTACATTCATTCAAGTCCCTGTGGGTTCGACCTTGTTCTTGTCAAACTATACTTCGGTACGGTTCGTACACTTGCGAGTATTTTAAAATTTCACAACAGTCCAATCTTCATGGCTTTAATACTAGACTTGAATAACATGTTCCTTGAAGTATAAAACATATTCTAGATCTACCCAATTACAAGTAAAGTGCGTTTTGTCAAAGGATTAGCCAATTACATAAAATATGTCCTTAACAATCTCCCCCTTTGGCAATCCGTGACAAAACCACAACAAACAAATGAACATATGAGGGAAGTCATAAATCACTCAACTCATATTCACTTGTTACATAAAATAAAATCTATCTTAACACAAACTCTTGAAAAACTTTGCAAGAAGAGAGTTCATGGCAAGTAGACTTTGACAACCTGTATACTCATCAAGGCATTTTAGTGTGAAACATAAATAATAGATTGCATACAAATAATAAGAAACATGTGTATAAAGATAGAAAAGAAACAACACATGTAGAGGTAGGTGAAAGAAACATACAACAACATATAAATATATCAAAGATAAGCACAATGTATGTAAATATGGTCACAAGACCCAAGGTACAAGAAGAAGGAAGTAAGCACTCCCCCTAACAAGATGAAACACAACTCCCCCTTATAGAGGCATGTATTTCTCCTCCTAACATGTAGAATCTTTAAAAGGAAACCACATCACAATTTCTCTCCCCCTTTTTGTCATGATTGACAAAAGGTACAAGAAGCTAGAAAGCTTCACTCGAGAAACATAAAGATGATCAAGGAGGTACAAAGAAATCCATATAAATGCATGAATGTAATGAAACAAGATGCTATGGATGACAAGATAAAAGAATGATGCAAAACATGTGAAAAACAAAACACACACACACACACACAACAAGTCTAACCAATTTTATATTTCAAAAACAAGTCAAGACAGTTTAGTGAGCATACATTAACACAAGTAAACCTAGTGATGGCCAAATTACATTGTACCTACACATGTATCAAGAGTAGCAAACAATATTGCGTGTTGTGTGTGAAAAACATCGCAAGATTGCATAAGTGTATACATATTATGACGATTTGAGATATGAGAAAATCACTTTAACTCACACACAATCATAACTGTTTGATAGAGACTATCACCTTCGAGGTACATCCTATAACTCCCACACAATCATAACGCTTGCAATCATATTTAAAGCATTTTTAATCTTTTTGCTTTTTTTTTTTTTTTTTCTTTTTAAGCATATCATGTATGGGCATATAAGAGAAAGAAAAGAAATACCCATTGATATTTGACATTCCAATTTTGCTATGCCAAAGCACACAAATGTCATTAACATTGCACTTTTACTATGCCGAAGCATACATGTGTCATTCATGATTGGCGGGCAACAGTGGTGAGATGGTTATTTATGCCTTTCTCTTAGGATTTTCTAGTCCTACCCGTCAAAAAGAGTGATATGAGTGTTAAGTCTAAGAGATAACTTAATCTTACTCATCACAAACAAGAGCCATAAAGCTCACTTACTTAGTTGTGCATAGAGATGCTCATCTAAGCTACAAAATATACAACCAAACAAAAACAGACAAACAACATGAAAGCATAAAGAAAGATGCATATGCATGAAGGCATGATAGAAAGATGCAGATGCATGAAAGCATGATTTCAAAAGTAGATAAGAAATCAAGTAAAGAGAGTCCTACTTTAGATAGAAAGAATTAAAGCAGATGATAAACAGAAAAGACAATTAAGTCTTAGACTCCTTTCTCACCCACATAACACGAGTCTTTGGCCGTGAAGATGAAAAGACACATGTCCTAGTATGACTTCTAAAAGATATAGAGGAATTAGAATTCCCTTGAAATTGAGTTAAAAAACTCAAGGCTTTTAATAACTTTCCAAACAAAGGTGTAGGTCCTTGAGAGGAAACTTGTGACCATTTGGACAATTGCTTATGAGGATACAACTTAAAGCAATTAGGACAAATGTGTCCAGCAACACCACAATGGTGACAAACATGAGGTCTAACAAAGGATTTAGAATTAGCCAAATCAATTTTGGATTTCATACCTTTATTACCTTTCTCAGATTGGGGCATAAAGACAGTCCTTGATCCAGAAGCCGTGGAAGAGGAGAGGCCGGAGGAGACAACAGATCCTAAGCCAGTTTTATCATAACTAGGCTTTTGAGCACTTAATATCTCATCAAGCTTTGCACTAGACATCCTCTCTATTTGAGTTCTAGCTTGACTAAGCTCAACCTCAAGATTCTTGGCCTTCTCTTCTAATGAGGTGTTCTTCACAACAATAGTCTCAACTAACCTTGTAGTCTCATCTAGTTTGACTAACAGATCTGCTTTTTCAGTTTTTACCTCATTAAGCTTTTTTCTACAAAGATGAGAAGTCTTTTCAGATTTTATAAATTCAGTGCATAGCTTATCATAGGCTTCCTAAAGGGTCATCTTCTTGGGTACTTCATCATCAAAAAAATCCTCACTGTCACTAGCACTCTCCACAATCACCTTATCGGTTGAGGCAGCAAAGGCCATAACATGACGACATTCATCCACAAACTCATCAGAAGAGTCATCCTCAGTATCACTCCAAGTAGCAATCGACCCTTCCTTTTTTGGCTTCTCGGTCCTTTCCTTCATGAGGTAGTTCGGGCACTCTATCCTCATATGACCAAAACCTTTGCACTCATGGCATTGAATAGGGGGTTTCTCATTCTTGCCCTTCCTAGAGGATTTAGGTTTCTTAGGAGGTTTACCCTTATCCTTTTTCCTAAACTGAAGAAGCTTGATAATCTCATCAGTTATGAAAGTTAGATCCTTATCCTCATCTTCACTTTCATCTTCATCTTTAGAGCCCTCAATCTCTTCCTCTATACCCTTAAGAGCCAAGTTTTTACTCTTTCCACCTTTTCCTATTGAGCCTAATCTCATCTCATAGGTTTGAAGGTTCCCAACAAGCTCAGTCAAAGGAATTTGATCAATGTCCTTTGCTTCTTCAATGGCAGTGATCTTGGCATGGAATCTTTTAGGTAAGGACCTAAGGATTTTCCTAACAATTTTGGATTCTGCAATACATTCTCCAAGGTTGAAAGCAGAATTCACAATATCCTTGAGTTTAGCATAGAACTCATCAAAGGTCTCATCCTTCTCCATCCTTATTTCTTCAAAACTACTAGTGAGTTGTTGAAGCTTCATAGTCTTTGCTACCTTGGTACCTTCATAGGTGGTCTCAAGAATGGTCCATGCTTCCTTGGCAACCTCTGTGGAAGATATTTTCTTGAATTCCTCATTGGTCACCCCACAAAATAATGCATTAAGGCCTTACTGTTGAAATTTGCAGTTATAGTTGTTGCATCATCCCAATCCATCGGCGCTTCCTTTGGCTTAATCCAGCCAACTTCAACAGCTTGCCATACCTATTCACCTAGAGCCTGCAAAAAAACTTTCATACGAACTTTCCAGTGCACATAATTAGTTCCATCAAATAAAGGTGGTATAAATAAATATTGTCCTCTATCCATGACAACAGGGGTCAATGGATCACACTCAGGAAATAAATCCAATCAGAATGAACCTGCTTTGATACCACTTGTTAGGAAATTTAGACCCCGGTTGATAGAATTAACCAGTTTTAAACCCAAGTTGTTAATTAGATTTATTATGAATAAATTTTTTTAAAACAAACAAACATCAACATCATGTCAATAATGAATGCAGCGAAAAAGTAAATAATACAAGATATGATGACCCAGGAAAACCAATGAAACCAACCAATTTCACAGTAAAAAACCTGGGGGGAAACTTCCCAAACGGCAATTCACTATAGTAAAGAGAAGTTTCAGATCTAGTACAAAACCTTTGTCCCTAGACTCTACAATCCCCATAGATGAACTCACAGCAGAAACCTTCTACCACTTTAGAACCTCTGAATTCTTCAATATATGAACGCCACCCTTTGATGATGCACGAATCCCAGTATGTGACTAACCAGTTGCGCGGATTCCAGTACGCGACTTAATCACCAACTAGAAGAAGAATGTTGGCTACAAAGTTTTTCACTTCATCAAGAATGAAGATCAAGAAGCACTTGGTTACAAAACCCTTAGGCGCAAAGACGCAGTAGCTTCTTTTAGAGAGAATAAGACATCGGTCACCTTTTGCATATGTTCTCCTTGTATTCTCTTATGTGACGGCCTCTAAAATAAGCCTTATATAGGTCTAGGGTTGTGAGAAAAGAAACCCTACACAAATACAAAAGCCTGGCCCAAAAATCAGATCTAAAAATCTGAATTCCTGTTACCTCGATAGATACCTCGATCGATCGGGAGGTGTCGAGCTTTATTAAACCTTGATAGATAGCTAGGTGTCGAGGAGGTGTTGAGAAGCTGTCGAGGGGACAGGAGCTTTCTCGATCGATCCACCAGCTGTCGAGAAGGTGTCGAGATTGCGATAACAATCAACAGAAGAGCTCGATAAATAGCCAACTGTAGAGAGGTGTCGGGCAGGTGTCGAGTTATCTGTCCGCAGGTGTCGAGCTATCTGTCCAGCTTTATTGAACACCTTTTCTTCACTTGTTTCTTGGTCCAATCTTCATGGCTTTAATACTAGACTTGAACAATATGTTCCTTGAAGTATAAAACACATCTTAGATCTATCCAATTACAAGTAAAGTCGTTTTGTCAAAAGATTAGCCAATTACATAAAATATGTCCTTAACAAGAGCAACTCTCAAAACGTGGCTAGAGTTTTGCCTTATATACCTAGGGCAAAAACATAAAACCATAAACGTTTAATGAGGTAGGGCTGAGTTGGAAATTCTGCAGAAAAAAAAAATTCTGGCCGACTTTCGATCGATCGAGTCTAACCTTCGATTGATTGACCCAGGCCGAAAGTCACAAAGACTTCTGCAGCCTCTCGATTCCAACTTTACAATAATTACACAATTTTGCACAAGCCTAAACAAGACTAAACATATTGTTTTGATCATGGTTATCAACATTACACATTAGAGTTCTAAATACATAAAATCCTAAGTCTTTAGAACCTAACAAACTCCCCCTTTAGCAATCGGTGACAAAACACAAAATTAAAAGCTTAAAGTTTATAAAGTAAAAGCCCTTTACAAAAATAATGCTCATAAAACAAATTCAATCCTAACTACTATCCATCAGTTGCAAGTGTAGATAGTAGCTAAATTGAATCAACCAGTATATTCTTGAAACACTCAACAAATGCATAAACGCATATGTGATAGAAAAACAGTAAATCAATAGATATGTAAACTTACTCTCCCCCTAAGTTAGATACATAAAAAATAAAGACATTCTTGTAAGTTCACACAACACATAATAAAGACATATATTAATGAATAACTCATAAATATAAATCAATAAGCAGTGAACACAAGAATCATGAATCATATCAAGAATCATTATATCAAAAATGTATCTCCCCTAACATGAATAGCCCAAAAAATGATATCAAAAGAAAGTATACGCAGTGAAGCACCTAGATACAATCTAATATCACTACTAGCTCTGCAAAATACAAAAGAAACTCCCCCTAACTACAAAAACTCCTCTACAAGTAACAAAACTCTACTCCCCCTTTTTGTGACGGAATGCCAAAGGACAATCACAAGTCATCAAAAGGAAGTGGTGAGGGTGAATGACGTAAATGCGCCAAATCTGTTCTCAAAGCACGTAGCTCATCAAGCATGTCCACCAAAATCTGACCATGAGCCGCCTAAACGGTCATGACAGTCTCCAAGGTACGACGAATATCAAAGTCATCTGAAGGAGGTGGAGGAACAGCAGCAGCATCAGGATCAGGATCAGCAACATCCTCACTAGTAGGACCTATAGAAGAAGAAGAAGGAGGAGGTGCGGTACCAAAAGGCTCAGACCTAGGGTGTTTAGAGCCAGCTTTAAGATAAGCAACCCTTTGTCTAAGAAAAGACTCACCTATGGGAGCAATAACATGAACGGGCTCAGAAGAAGGGAAATCATCTAGACCAAAATATAACAAAATCCTATGAATAAAAATAGGATGGACCAGAGCATGAGCAGATGATGAACTCCTATAAACCTCGTTCAAAGAACAAAAAAACAAGTGAGGAAAACTAGTAGGAGCATCGGTAATAAGAGTGCACAAAAAGACACACCGCTCGAGAGGAATGGTGTGAAGATGAGAGATAGGCCAAAGAGAATGATAGGCTATCCTAAGAAAAAGATAAGTAGTCTCAGGAAGCTCAGCAGAAGTGATCCGAGGATCAGAACCCCACTAGATAGAAGACCCAGTGATGTATGACATGACATCATCCAAGAGTGGAGAATCATCATACAGGTAAACAGGATGCTAGACCAATGGTACCCCTAGAGCATCAGCCACTACAGTAGGAGTAATGGTGTACTCTACACCTCGTATCCAACTCTTAACTAGAGTGTTGGAATCATAGATGCAGATAGAGATGTTCGAAAAGAACTCTCTAATCAGGGTAGCTGGTGGAGGAGGATCAGAAATATCCAACAGAGGTAACCAGCCCCGACGCTCAAAGTTTGCCCTAATGGCAGGATCAAGCTCATCTAACACCACAGAACGCTTAGCCCAAAATTTTCTCCTAAGGTTTAGTGTCTAAAAAATATCTTGGTTTTTCTCACTCGGAAACTTCTCACGGTCAAAAGAAGATGGGTGAGGAGAAGGTGAGGGAACAAACCTACGAGCTCTAGTCTTCCTAGGCATGATGCTAAGGAAAGGACAGAGACACATAGAAAGAACCAAAAGAACAAAAACAAAACACAAACCAAGGGCAGACTGCAAGTTAGCACAAAAAAAATAGAACAAAAATCTATATGATGTATGAACAATCAAAATGTCATGATGCATGTTCTAATGCAGTAAAACTAAGTTCAATTTAACAAAATTGGCTTGAGCATGGAGATTTTCTAACAAAAACCCCAAAATTGAAAAACCACTTGTTAAGATTTTGAAAACAAATTGATGAATTGAGCATCACACAACACCACTTACAAAGTATAATACTTAATTACATCAAAATAACAAGCCAATTTCATCAATTTCACTCTAATTGAACAAAATCCCTAGTTCGGATCAAATACAAGCCCTAGAATTTCAATTTTTCACAAAACCTCAAATTAATCATCATAGATCATGAATATATCAATATACCAACAAAACCCATTGATCAATTTCATAAAATAAGGCTTGATTAAATAAAAATCCCAAATTATGCATAGTCCGAAAATAACCCTCAAATGCATGTATTTATGCATGAAATCATGAAAATAAATGAAAAGAAAGGGCAAAAAGGTCTTACCAGTGTTGGGAGAGGAAAAACTTGCAAGAATTTCGGAGGAAAATGACAAAAAATCAAGGTGGAGCCTAGTCCGAATCGGAGAGAGAGAGAGAGAGAGAGAGAGAGAAAGGTTTGAAAAGTTTGAAAAAGTGATTTGAACAAGTCAAAACTAAGTTTTTAAAAAACCTGATTCGCGATATTCGATTGATCGAAAAACAGTTTCGATCGATCGAATCAACTCGAGACTCATAAAACATTTTGAGTACATTTTCGATCAATCGAAAAACAAATTGGATAGATCGAAACAGGCAGAGGCTCACTAAATTTTTGAGAAAAAACACAGTTTTGAAAAAACAAACACATTTTGGCCACAAAACTCCTCAAAGCATTAAAAATGATGAACAAAATGCATGAGTATGAGATAAAAAGCTTTTTCAAAAACCCAAGTTTTAAACCCAATTTCTCAAAAACAAATTTTCAACCAGTCTCCCTTTAAATTCTTCAAACAACAAATATGTTGTGCATAATTCTTAATATATTTTTAAACTTGGTTGGTCAAACCAAAAACACACACAATAACATGTACGGAGTTTACCAAAGAGTAACTTGTGTAGTGTATGCAACTAGCAAAAGCTTGAAATACATGTGAGGTGATATGTGAATAGAAATCAAACACAAAGTGTACAAAATTCATCACATAGAATTTGAAAGAGACTATCACTAAAAAAGTTACATCATATAACTCTCACATCTCCTAGAACAAAAGCTTGCAATCATGTAAGTTTCTTGAATTTGCCTCATAATATACACACCAATTTTAATTGTTCAGAAACTTATTAAATAACCAGGATAATGTACACACCAATTTTAATTATGTGATTTGGCATCAAGCCTAATAGTACACACCAATTTTAAGCATTAAGCAATTAAAGCCGAGGCTACACCATATGTTCTTTTTGTGCATGTGCTATACTTTCTCGAGTACAAAATCTTACGATATGCACTAAGGTGTTCATGATTGGCTAGTGAACAGTGGTGAGATGGTGATTTATGCCTTTCTCAAAAGGATCAAGTCCGACAGTAAAATAACATGTGACTTCAAGATTATGACAGAGTGACAAACACCATAAACATCTTTCCCACACAACATGCACTACAAAGCTTCAACTAGTAAAGTGCAATAAATAAGCTCATCAAATCTAAAGAAGGTACACAATACATGTTATGTGAAAATAAAATGACCAACCTTGTTTTTCAAAAACCAAGAAAAATAATGCCAAACACAATTTTGCTTCTATTTTTTTTTTTTATATATATTTAAAAAGAGAAAACAAAATAAATCCTAGAATGAAATGCATGAATGTTATGCAATGCAAATCTTAGAACAAAAGAAATAAAAACCAAAGAACAATGGTCACAAAAGATAGAGCAATGAAGTACAAGGACCATACACTTTTGCTTTGTTTGCTCTCTTAGTAGCTTGAAGCTTGTAATAGTTAGGACGAATGTGTCCAGACTTCCCACAAAAATGACAAATCCAAGCAGGTTTACCATGCATCTTGTCCTTAGATAGGGTAGACTCCTTAGGTTTAGACTCTTTCAGATCAACCCTAATCTTCCTAGGTGGTGAAACTTCTATGGGTTTAACAACCTCACTCACAGGGAGTTTTACAGTTTCACTCACAACCTCACTCACGAAAGGTTCAGAAGAAGATGAAGGAACAAAGTTTGTGGAATGTGGTGCAAACACAGAGATGCTCTCAACAAAACCTATACCGATTTGTCAGAAGGATACTTTTGAACACTCAGCATTTGATCAAGTTTAGAACTAGCAGATCTAGCAACAGATAAATCAAGTTCTAATTTCTTAACCTTATCAATCAACAGCTGTAGACGACTAAATTTCTAGTTTGAAATAAATCAAACAAGTAAAAATAGTTTTACAAATGCGAATTTGTATTGATGAATGTGTGGTATAATTCTCTGTGATTACAAAAGAGTGATCCTCTGATTCGATCTCCTTGCAAGACTTATTGATTTGGATTTGTGGTAATGTGATTTTGACTTGAACACAAAGTATCCTTCAATTTGGTTGAGGAATGGATCGAAGATTGTTGAAACAGAATTACAATGAATCTCTGGCTATGAGCTTGTTAGAAATTCTTTGTTCTTCACGTTCTTCGTATGTTCTTCGTGTTCTTGGTGTGTTCTTCGTCTTTGAAGGTTTGTGGTGGAAGTTCTTCGGTGCTTTAGAGGCTTGAATCCGTAGAGCTTCGTTGATTTATGACTTGTTGATGTTTTCGGACACTTTAGGCTTGATTCCCGCAAACTTTTGGATCTAGGCGGATGATCTGGATGATTTCTCTTCGAATGTTCTTCGTATTCGAAGGTTGAAGTTCTTGAAGTTCTTTGAGGCTTTCAAGCTTGGTTCCGGCAGAGCTTCTGGACTTCTGAATCTTCTCTGATGCTGCTTATGCTTTAGATGGCTTGGTGTCCTCCTAAATGTCTTAGGAAGGTGTCTATTTATAGGAGTTTTGGGGTGGATGAGCGACACGTGGCGGAGTCTGATTGGTGACACGTGTCACAATCTGATTGGTCCGCTTATGTCATCGCTTACACGTGCGAGGTTGCTTGGGTCATCGCTTACACATGCGAGGTTGCTTGGGTCATCGCTTACACGTGCGAGGCTACTTGTGTCATCGCTTACACGTGCGAGGCTGCTTGTGTCATCGCTTGCACGAGCCGATGCATGATTGGTTCTTGCATGACACTTGGCAAATTTCTGTTGGCTTCTGAATGGTAATAATAAAACCTAGCAGCAGTATGTGGCGCTTTGTAATTGGCTGTATTTTGTGGTTTTTGTAGTGTGACGTGTCAGCTTGTGATAGGTCAGGAACTTTCTCTCTCTACAAATGCCCCCTCGAGACTCGTTCACACACACAGTTTCAGAGTGTGGTGTGAGAATGAGTTTCGAAAACAGATTCTTACACTTGGTTCTTCAAATGAAGTAATTGAAGGTGGTGGAGCTTTCAGCAGGATGAAATAATTTCTGAGGAGTAGACCCACCCATATGAAAGGTTTTGATGAGACTGAAAAGAGGTCTGTGAGTATTTGAATGTACTTGTGTGACCGAGCCTTCTCAGGAGAGGTTAAGTTAAAGTAACTTCAGAAGAGTACCTTTGGATCGTTGGCGGCGATCACGGGGTGTAGAAGATGGGGAAGACGCGAGGATGGTGGCTGGGTATAACATGCAGAGCCATGGGATCAGCCTCTTGTTTTTTAGAACTTCTGGTAAAGTTATATCGGAATAGTATACTTCGGATTAAGGTTAGGCCATGTGGGAAAGTGGTTGAGTGCGCATGTGTCACCGTTTCACTCAGGTTAAGTTGAGGTAATTTCAGAAGCTTATGGATTCTGGGGATGATGGTGTTGGTAGTGAAGAAGACGGGGATGAAGCAAAGCGAATGGGTGAAACACACACCACTACGGTGCTGGCCCTGTATGTTGCATGGGGTCTGACAGTAAGTCATCGAATGTTCGTGTGTAATGGGACCAAACCGACAGACATTAAGTTGAAGTAATTTCAGAAGAGTACCTTCTGAAATACTTCAAGCTAGTTTTAAGTTGGAGTAATTTCAGAAAATGTGTTTTGAGGTACCAGCAACGATGACCTTTGAGTCCCATAGTGGTGGGGACATGGAATAAGGCTCTGGTAACCATTTACCAGCCCCAAAGGCTGAACTCTGATGAGCTGGTGCCTTGAAGGTTGCCTCAAATGTTGGATGGAAGACAATTTGTAGGATACCCCAACATTTTTTACCATCTTCACTTACTGCTACTTGCTGGAAAAGCACAGAAAAATGAAAGATGGAGCTAACTTGTGATTTTGGTCTCAGAAACCAGTCAAGTTGCTGTTTGTTCCAAACCACCACTTCTATTGGACGGCCAAGCAATTGGAGAGAGACTACAGGAAACCTGAGGTTAGGAATAAGTGTCTCTGCTGGACTTAGACTTCCTGGCCAACCAAATCCACGGAAGCATGGAAGGCCGATACAGACCTTGTTATGAGTAATTTTATGAACAAAGGTGGTCGTTAAGTGGAGAAACAAAATTTGTTTGGATCTCAAAACTACAATGATGTTGTGAAGAGGGTTTCTACCGAACCATGAGAGGGCTGATTTCAAATTGACTATGAAGCAATATTGGTTGCTAAGTGTTGAGAATGATGAAGTCATAGTGAGAAATGGCTGTGAGAAGGAGGACTTGAAAATTTGAAAGAAGCAAATCTTCATTTCATGACTCAGTGTGTTTTTCTTGATGAGTTCTTGATGAATCCGTCCCTTCTATTTATAGAGGAGAGATGAAGAATGGTAGATGGATAGTTGAGAATGGCGGATATGAATTTTTGGTGAGACTGGTGGATGAGAATGGTTAGTGAGAGACCGGTAGGGAACGAGAATGGTAGGTGAGAGAGATGAAGAATGGTAGGTGGGAATGTTTGGCACCGAAAGGGGAATGGTTGGTTGGACGGGTGACTCGATGTAATTTCAAGCTCAAGACACACTTGTGAGAGTTCATTTGTACTTTAGAAGGAAAGCCTTGATGAAGTCTGAGGAATAACCCTGAGGGGATCCAAACTAAATGGATGAATCTCAAATTTTGATATTGAGAACTTTAGTTTTGGATATTGTCAGTACTCCACCGATGTGGGTTAGATTGATGATTTCCAAGTCGTAAAAAAAAAACTATGCAAGACAAGTCTGGCTTGAAAATCTTAACTTTGGGTTGATTTCAACATAAAAGTCAACTATCTTGGAATTGAGTCATTTTGTGCAATTTTTGAGTCTCGAATGATGGAACGGACTCCAAATTTGGAATGTATGCGAAAAATTGAGTAAGATAGGTCCATCTTAAAAATTTTGACTTTTGGTCAAAATTTTTGCAAAAGTCAACTTTCTGAAAATTGGACGTTTGCGCAATTTCCGAGTTTCGAATGGAGAAACGGATCTCAAAATCGGAATGTACGCAAAAAATCGAGTGGGACAGGCCTCTTTTAAAAATTTTGACTTTTTGGTCAAAGTCAAAAGTCAAACTTGGTCAAAGCATTTTCTTTTCTTTTCTTTTCCTTTTTTTTTTTTTTTTTTTTTTGGTGGTTCGGACTGGGTCAAGGTCAAACCGGGTCGGTCTGGTCAAACGGGTCAAGTCAGTGGGTGGTGACGTCATCCATGACGTCACAGAGCTGAGGCATGTGGCACGTGTGGCGCGTGTACGCGCGTGAGGGAGAGCCAGCGCGTGTGAGCGCGTGAGCTGATGATGGTGGCGCGTGTCGGCGCGTGAATCTGAAGCAATGAGCGCCGGATCTTCTGGCGGCGCGTGGAAGCTCTTTTGACCCCAAAATTTTTGGGTTTTGTCTATCCAAGGCCGTAGATTACTCCTGTAGGGTCAGTTTTGTGAAATTATGATCAGGTTTGCACAGATTTGAAGGACTAGGCCGCGGTTCGTTGTGAAATTGTGGCGGCGCGTGGTGGCACGTGGCCGGATATCTGGGTCTGGCATTTTCAGGTTTGGTGAGTCGAAGGCCGTAGAAGTCTCCTGTGATGTCGGTTTGATGGACTTATGGTCTTGGGCGGCCCTGACAGTGCTTGACATTGGTTAATCTGCAATTGTTTCTACTTTCAAGGTCGGCTGCACAAGGAGCTTTGAACAATCATGTGGTCTAGAACTTCATCCCAAATATAGTGCAGTATTTTCTTGACATGTGTACTTCTTTTTGCAGGCCTATAGGTATTTTTCTGAGATCTAGTGCAGTATTCTTTGACAATCCTTTTAACCATTTTCACACTTCTTTCCTTTTGTCTATTAGCTTTCCAGGGATCCCTATATAAAGCCCTCCGGAGTATGCATTAATCAGTACAAGCGTAATCTTCAGTAACAAAATCCTTGTGCAATCTCTAGTTAAAGAAACCATGCATTTTCTTTTTCTTTCCTTTTTTTTTTTATTTAATTATTTCTTATTATTATAATATATATATATATATATTACACAGCTTGGTTTGCACTAAACTTTTTTTTTTTTTTTTACAGGCTAGAGATTAAAATTAAAGCTCTCTCTTTACCGATCTTTTTTTTTTTTTTTTTTTTTTTTTTTTTTTTTTTTTGTTGAGACGTGCTATGAGATTTTCTTCTGACAAGTTCTTTGTTGTTGCTTGTTTTTGTCATGCAGCATGCTTTCCTTGGCAATTAAACTGCACCAACACTTGTCTTTTCAATGCAGCCATCTCAAGAGTCTTTACAATGTAGCCACATCAAAAGTCTTTACCATGAAGCCGTGCCAGCATTTGTCCTTGTACTAGCACTCTTCTTTTGCCATCAAGCTGCCTCGACATTTTATTTGCATCGAGGTCACATCTACACTTCCTTCATACCCAAGCTATGCCAACATTCATTTTTGCTATGAAGCCATGACAACACTCTACATTAGCACTTGCATTTGCATTGAATTTGCACCAATATTCAGATGCAACATAACTCAGACATTGGGGGTGCATAACAATATGTCATGAAGTTGCACCACCATTTGCACTAAAGCCGTGTCAACATTCATCTTTGCCATGCAGCCACGTTAACACTTCAGTTGCATCGAAGTCGTGCTGACATCCATCTTTGCCATGTCAACATTTCATTCACACCAAAGATGTGCCAACCTTCATCTTTGCCATGTCAACACTCACCTCAGCCATGAAGCCATGTCAACAATTCATCTCAGCCATGAAGCCATGTCAACCATTCATTCACACCAAAGCCGTGCCGACATCCATCTTTGCCATGAAGCCACGTCAACACTTTATTCGCGTCAAAGCCGTGCCAACGCTTATCTTTGTCATGAAGCCACGACAACACTCCACACTAGCACTTGCACTCGCATTTGAAGTTGCACCCATATTTGCCTTTATAATAAAGCTACAACAGCATCAATTTTCAGAGGCAACATAGCTCCGACATCGAGGTGCATAGCACTGTAGCTAGACATCAGGATTTCAAAGATGCCAACAAGACGTTGAAGATGTAAGGAAAGGCCACCAAAACCTTGAAGATGAGGGAAAGAATGATGCCAATACTTTGAAGATGTCAGAACATGCCCCCAAGAATCCGACACTGCATGAACATGCCCATAGAGGAGAGATGATGCAACACCGACTTCGGATATATAATCTATCATCATTCTGGAGGAAGTTGACGTCATCCAAATTTCAGAGACATGATGTAAAACGACACCACTCAGCAGAGAGATGATGTGGATCAAATTTCAGAGCTATGAAGTGGCACAACCTAGAAGAGAGACGATGTAGCTTAGACTTGCAAGGTACAAGAAGATGCCCCCAGGAGATAAGTGATGCAAAGCATACTTCAGAAATGTAGGAGAATGTCCATAGAAAATGAGCAATGCCATGCAGACTTTATTTCTTGCAGAAGAGGTTGAAGATTTTATTTTGCCCCATAACCAAGAATCAACTTATGCTTATCATCATTTCAAGGAAAGCTAAACAACGTCAACTCTTTACAGTCTTCATCTTCGACTACAACGATCTTCGATCATCCTATTGAGCAGCCGACTACCTTTAAGCAATGTCTTGCCAACCAAAGGGACCTTAAAAGCATATTGACAATCGTTGCAAAACTCTTCAAGCCAGACTGACAATCCTTCTTCTTTTCATGTGACTGAACTTAGTGACAAGTACTAAGCTGCCTACGTACCCCGGAGAGGGATCAAGTCATCACGTAGTTCAACATAATTTTTTTTTTTTTTGATGTATATTTTTTTTGATGATTTTTTTTTTTTGATATTTTTTTTTTGGATGATTTCTTTGTTTTTTTTTTTTTGTTTTTTTTTTTTTTCAATTTGATAACTTTTTTTTTTAGTGCGTGACTGAACTTAGCAAAAGATAATAAGTTGCCTACGTACCCTTGAGAGGGATCAAGTCATCACGTAGTTCAAAAAATTTTTTTTTTGTTATTGAATTTTTTTTTTTGGTTGTTTTTTTTGCAAAAAGGGGGGCTCAGTGTGTAATAGTGGGTATCACCACTAATCGAACCCGAGACCTCTCAAGGGCGACTTGGGCATCCAACCACTACGCCACACTAGCAATTGGTGACATAGAGTGGGATTAATTTCTCCTTATTGGTACGCTGTCAGAGGTAATGGAAAGACATCATGTACTCTTGTAGCGCTACAGTGGGCAGTTTAAACTCTTACCAAGGAGCATTTCCTCAACTTTCAGGCATAGAAGCGCTTGAGGAACTTCCCATTGATGGGGCCGATCCTTACACCATCATTATCAATCAACTTGTAAGCTCCATTGGTGTAGACTTCTTGCACAACATAAGGTCCATCCCATTTTGAAGTGAACTTATTGCCTGTACGATGAGTTGTGATGATAGGTCTTCGAACAGCAACGACTAAGTCACCAACTTGGAAAGATCGTGGTTTAACTCTTTTGTTAAAGGCGCTTGAAAGACGAGCTTGATAGCACTCAAGGCGTTGTTGGGCCTCGAGCCTTTTCTCATCAAGTGACTCTAATTCTTGCAATCTGATCTTGGCATTTTCTTCTTCAGTCAATCCTTCTTGAATGGCAATTTGTAATGATGGGATTTGACGTTCCAAAGGAAGGACGGCTTCCACTCCGTAGACAAGAGAATATGGCGTTGCTTGAGTAGGCATTCGAAATGTTGTTCGATAGGCCCATAATGCTTCTCCGATTCTTTCATGCCAGTCCCTCTTTGTTTTGGATACCACATTCTTTAACAAACTGCCAAGCATTTTGTTAAATGCTTCAGCTAGTCCATTTGCCGGGGCATTGTACATGAAGGAGTTGTATTGTTTGAACTCAAACTTCTCGCATAATTCCGTCATCAACCTATTGTAGAATGGCTTTCCATTATCAGTTATGATATACTGAGGGACACCATACCGATAGATCAAATGACTTCGAATGAAATTGACCACCGTCTCTTTTTTCACTTCCCTAAGGGGCACAGCTTCCGCCCACTTTGAAAAGTAATCAGTTGCAGCCAAGATGTATACATGGCCACCGGATGACTTTGGTAATGGTCCTATCGCATCAAGCCCCCATGCATTAAAAGGCCAAGAAGCTACAGTTGGGTGTAGAGGTTCTGGCGGCTGGTGGATGAAGTTTGCGTGATACTGACAAGCTTCGCATTTCTTAGCACACTCCATGGAATCTTGCACCATTGTAGGCCAATAGTAACCCATTCGTTTGATCCTGTAGTGTAACTTAGGACCAAACTGATGTGCGCCGCATATTCCAGAATGAGCCTCCTCTAAGGCTTGTTTAGCCTCCTCCTCTCCTAAGCAACGGAGAAACAATCCATCAAATGAACGGCGGAAGAGAGTGTCTTTATAGTAAATGAATCGAGCAGCCCTCCACCGAACTTCAGTCTTGTGGCGTTTATCATCCGGGAGTCTTCCATGTTGAAGGTATTCAATGATCGCTTGTCGCCAATCTTCTTTTTCAACAAGGCATACTGAAATGATGTTGGCTTGCTCTTCTTCTTCTTATTCAATCACGAGAGGTACCACCCACCTCTGAGAAATAGCAACTTTGGTGGTCTCTTCTTGGGATAATGCCAAGGCGGTAGCCAAATTAGCTAAAGCATCGGCCTGTCTATTCTCCTTCCTTGGTATATGCTCCAATGTGATGGCCTCAAAATTTGTTAGCAACTTCTTCGCATATTTGCAATAGGGGATGAGGTCTTCCTTCTTGACATCATATTGATCCAAGATTTGGTTGATAATTAATTTGGAATCCCCAAAGATCTCAAGTTGCGATATGTTCATCTCAATGGCCATTTGTAGACTAATAATCAATGCTTGATATTCGGCTACGTTGTTAGAGCAAAGTTCGCTTAACGAGAACGAGTACAGAAGTATTTGCCGTTGTGGAGAAACAAACACTACACCTGCCCCCGCTCCTTCTCGACGTGCAGCCCCATCGAAAAACATCATCCATGGTGGCATTACCTCAATGTAAAACACATCTTCATCTGGAAAATCATCGAAAAATTCCCAATCAGATGGCACTGGGTGATCAGCTAAGAAATCTGCCAATGCTTGTCCCTTGACAGCTTTTTGTGGAACATATGCGAGGTCATATTGTTGTAGCAAGACCGCCCATCGAGCTATACGACCCGCAACCACTGGCCTAGAAAGGACATACTTAATTGGGTTCGCTTTTGCTATCAAGCGAACCGTGTATGCTTGCATGTAGTGCTCCAGTTTATCTATAGCAAAGAAAAGAGCGAGACACATCTTTTCAATAGGAGAATAATTTAATTCAGGCCCATTGAGAGTTCAACTTAGATAATAAAGGGCTCTTCTTTCCCTCTTTCATTTTCTTGCGCCATAAGAGCACCCAGAGACTTTTCTTGTGCGGCAATGTACAACACTAGAGACTTTCCTGGAATAGGAGCACCCAAAACTGGAGGATTAAGTAAGTATCTTTTGATGCGCGCAAAAGCATTGCTACAAGCCTCATCCCATTCAAAGTTCACATTCTTCTTCATCAATCTATTGAAAGGTTGACATCGACCAGCCAAGTTCGAGATAAATCGTCGTATGTAGGCTAGTTTTCCTTGCAAGCCTCTAAGTTCTCGCAGATTCTTGGGCTCTGGCATTTTCTAGATGGCTTCAATTTTGGACTTGTCAATTTCAATACCGCGGTGTCTCACAATGAAACCAAGAAATTTCCCAGATGTTACGCCAAAAGCACATTTGCGGGGGTTCATCTTAAGCTGATACTTTCTTAGGCGGTTGAACACAGATCGCAGATCTACCAGATGGTCTTCCCTCCTTTTTGTTTTAACCACCAGATCATCGACATAACACTCCACGTATTTGTGAAGTACATTATCAAAGATCTTTTGCATGGCCCGTTGATAAGTAGCACCGGTGTTCTTTAGTCCAAAAGGCATTACTTTGTAACAGTAAATGCCCTTAGGGGTACGAAAAGCTGTGAGCTCTTCATCCTTAGGATTCATTCGAATTTGGTTGTAGCCTGAAGAACCATCCATGAAAGATAAATCTTCATAACCAGTAGTGGCGTCCACCATTACCTCAGTGATGGGTAATGGAAAATCATCCTTAGGACATGCATTGTTCAAATCACGGAAGTCAACGCACACCCGGATTTGTCCATTCTTCTTTTTGACAGGGACGATGTTAGCGATCCATTCCAGGTACTGTACTTCACGAATGAAACCTGCCTCAATTAGCTTATTGACCTCGGTTTCTATTTGAGGGATTAGCTCCGGCCGAAAGTGTCTTTGGGCTTGTTTAACTGGGCGCACGCCTTTCTTTACTGCCAAATGGTGTAGAGCAATACTTGGATTAAGCCCGGGTATTTCCTTGTAAGTCCAAGCAAACACATCTTTGTATTCTACTAGGAGCTTGAGGTACCCTTCTTCTTCTTCAGGGGTGAGAAGCGCACTGATGAAAGTTGGTCGGGGTTCTTCAGTAGTTCCTAAATTGACCTCTTTAAGTTCATCAACTGTAGCTTGCCCTCCATCTTCCAAGGTTGGAGGAGCTTCATCAACCTCTTCAGCTTCAACATCTGAAAGTGTATCCTCTTCTATTGTAATATGAAACGAGAATGATACCTCTTCAATTTGCTCATTGTGGGCGAGTGATTGACTTGTGTGTACAATCGTTCGTCTTTTGACTTTGAGCAATCCTTCAGTGCTGATATCTAAGGTAAAGTTACGTTTCATGCGTGAAGGAATGCTACTGCGAATCTCACCATTAGCTTTCTTCTCCCCTTGAACCTCAAAGTTTATTGAATTTTGAGAATGACTATCAACAGGCCTTTTTGTTGCCCCCAATCTATCAAAGACTAATTTACAAGCAAGAGTGTCACGATTTTGTGTTAAGCAAGTTGTATTTAACCTATCGAACACTGCAATTCATGACGATGAGGCCTCGATGCGATCAAACACCAAGACACGCAATGAAGAGTGATCTTTTCTTTGATTCAAACTTTCGCCGACCTTTATTGTTATGTATTGGGAACTTGAAGTATCGCTTCTCCTCTTGATCCATATCTGAGCTGGTTGTTCTGGAGTATAACCTAATCCGGTCTTTGGGATAGGAATATTATGTCCTTCAAGCCGCATTTTTCTTTGGGTTTTGCTAAGGCCATGCATCTTTTCTCCGATGGCTTCTGGAATTAGTTTCCCTAAGTCTCCTTGTTTTGAGAAATCATAGCCTACTCTAGCTAACAACCTGTATGCCTTTGGGTCGAACCATTCTTTCGTCTGCTCACTTGGTAGAGTACCATGCTCCGTCAGACTTTGTGAAGACCTCACGAATCCATTTAGTGGTTTCGAGGGCAAAGGATTTGTGGACGAAGTCAGAGGCATGACATGATTCTCTTTCAATATGGCTACATCCTCCATTGTAAGCTTTGTAGGAAGCTTTCCCATGTCTTTTGTAGGTTGAAGGCATTCCACGAATGGAGATTGTCCATTCTTACGGCGTGACAATGGTACATAACGGAGGAATGGAGGGTTATTGGAAGATGTTGAAATTTCCGCTCTCATTGAATTACTGATAGATTCAATAGGATGATTATTCCCGCATTCTGGACCTTTCTTTGAGGAAGGATTATCCTTTTCAGTGATGAATCTAACATGCTTCTTCTCACTCTGCTTGCTTTCCATAGCCGGGATCTCAACTGGGAGAACTTCACTAGCAATGTTATCTTCTACATAAAATTTTGCGTCAGCAAAGTGAGCTTCAGTCTCAGCAAAAGGTTTTAAGTCGGCATTGACCTTCTTTATTCCACCTTGAAGATACTTGAAACATTGATGCAAAGTTGACGGCACTATTCCATTTCCATGGATCCATGGACGTCCTAACAACATGTTGTAGGTTGTCTTGGCATCGATGACATGGACCAAAACGTTACTTATCAATTCTCCAATGATTAATTCCAAGTGTATCATGCCGATTGCGCGTTGTCCTCCTTGGTTAAAACCTTGAATGACCAAACGACTGTGCAATAATTCCTCCATAGTAAGACCAAGTCGTCTCATCGTCATTTTTGGTATTATATTAACAGCTAAACCTCCATCAATGAGAATACGATCGATCTTTTGTTCACGAGCATAACCAGAGACATAAAGTGGACGATTGTGGGGCTTAGAGCCTAACAATAGATCCTCATCAGTGAAAGTTAAATCTGGAGAGCACGCGTAACATTCTTGGGTTTGTTGAAGCGTGTTGGTAGAAGGAGTGTACATCTCTGGCTTTTCAAGAGCTTGAGTGAGTGCTTCTTTTGGTGAGATGGAGGATTGCAAGGGTTCAACTTCATCAACTCGAGATTGGAGTTCTTCCAAAGATGACAAAGTCTCGTTTGGACCACCATGGTCAACATCCTCCTTTTCATCCTGAATTTCACAACGAGTGACCGTGTGAACGGCCTCGGCTGAGTCATTTTGAAAGAATTTTCTGGGGAAAAATTCTTCCAATGTGATGAGATTTCGAAGTTTTTGGGTTTGTGCTGAATCGTAAGACATTTTTGTTCCCAGTCTTTCTTGCTTTTTATCACTCCTTCTTCTTGACCAAGGCTGAATCTGGTTTTGTGCTTTTCTAGACTCTTGGGTGATCAAATGAAGAGGGAATGTATGTCTTTTCTTCCATCTCCTGCGAGTAACCACCGTCCATCCTTCTTCCTCATCCATTGTTGACCTTTTATCATCATTTGAATTATAATCAGATGCCTTTTGTGAGAGCTGAACTTGAACAGGTTCTAGAGAACCAAACTGAACGAGAGTGGTATTTGCCCCCTGCTTAGTAGTTGGAGACATGCAACTAGGTAACCCACAAGCAAAGGTTGCAAGGTTTGATTGAGCAACATCATTAAAATCCAAGTCGATTTTCCTTTCCTTGGCTAGCTTCATGATGAGTTCTTTAAGAACAAAGCATTTTTGGATTGGATGGCTTATGATGCGATGATACTTACAATAGTTTGGGTTATCAACTTTTCCCATCTCTTCCGGTCGTTTGCATTCTGGCAATTCAATTAATTTCAACTTGAGCAGTTGTTCTAGCATTTCTGGCATATCGGCATCTAGGAAAGGATACACCTTTTGTTCCCATTCCTTAAGTGATGAGCGTCGCGTCTCACGCTGTTGGCCTACCTCGGGCCTTTTCTCATTGGCCTTTACATTTCTTGTTGAAATTTTGACTGGGGCAGGGTTGACATTCATTGAGTCTTTGACATTACTTTTCGGATTCCTGTCATTTTTCCTTATTTCCTGTCTTTCTTTCCTTTCCTCAGGTACGGGAGGTTTTGTATTTCCATGGCTAGAGATACTCAATTCCATGTCTAGAGATACTCAATTCCATGTCATGCGCACGAGTTGCTAACTCTTCAAATGTTCGGGGCTTTATCCCTTGAAGGATGTAAAGAAGTCCCCAATGCATGCCTTGGATGCACATCTCTACAGCAGATATTTCAGAAAGTCTATCCTTGCAATCTAGACTCAAAGAACGCCACCGATTGATATAATCAACGACGGGCTCATCTTTCCACTGTTTGGTATTGGTAAGCTCCATCATGCTTACCGTGCGCCGTGTGCTATAGAATCGGTTGAGAAACTCTCTTTCAAGTTGTTCCCAGCTATCGATTGACTCAGGTTCTAAGTCTGTATACCAATCAAAGGCATTTCCTTTCAGTGAACGAACAAACTGCTTTACAAAGAGGCCTCCTTGAGTCCCAGCATTCTCACACATTTCTACAAAGTGAGCCACGTGTTGCTTAGGGTTTCCTTTGCCATCAAATTGTAAGAACTTGGGGGGTTGATACCCATTTGGCATTCTCATATTATCGATGCGCTTTGTATAGGGCTTCGAATATATGAGAGAACTTGTAGAAGAACCTCCATATTGTGCTCGAATGGTGTTCGTTATCATATCCTGCAATTGTTGGACAGATATCGAAGCCATTGAGGTGGAATGTCCGTGTTGAGAAGTGCCTTCACCTTCTTTTCCCTTATCACCCTTAGCATTTTCTCCTTTCAAGGTAAAGCCCGGTGGGCGCTCAGGGCCATGACTTGATTCACCCGAATCTTCTACCTCCAGCTTGTTCATTAGGGTTGCAATTTTGACATCCTTTTCTTCAAGTGATTTTGTGAGGAGGATGATCCTTTGTTCCATTTCAGCCATCTTTTCTTCCATGGTAGAGGTGTTAGTCATCATTACTGGCATGACTTCTAGATATGATGGAGAAAATGATGAAATAGGATGAGTCAAAGGTACTGTATTCCTTAAGTTTCTCATCACAGGTGAAGAGTTGATAGAAAAGGTCTTTGTTGGGGATGATTCATTACTGCTCTCCAAATCTTTCGAGAGATATGAATCCTTAGTGGTAGCTTTCCTATTTGCAAGAAAGTCCAGAGAGATGACAGTAGGAGGTTGGCTTTCTTTGGTTGGTTGGGGTTGAAGTTGATCAAGAGCTTTGGATCGACTGCGAGTGATTGGGCCAACGTAATCCTCATCATTGGAAGCATCAACTACTAATTTTCGGGCATTCTTGCTAGAGGCCATTGAAGCTGGTAGCAAAATGATGTCGAATTTCTTTTCCTTTGAAGGAGAAAGAGATGAGAGGCAGAGAAGTCCCACTGGGCGTGCCAGAATATGTAGACGACTAAATTTCTAGTTTGAAATAAATCAAACAAGTAAAAATAGTTTTACAAATGTGAATTTGTATTGATGAATGTGTGGTACAATTCTCTGTGATTACAAAAGAGTGATCCTCTGATTCGATCTCCTTGCAAGACTTATTGATTTGGATTTGTGGTAATGTGATTTTGACTTGAACACAAAGTATCCTTCAATTTGGTTGAGGAATGGATCGAAGATTGTTGAAACAGAATTACAATGAATCTCTGGCTATGAACTTGTTAGAAATTCTTTGTTCTTCACGTTCTTCGTATGTTCTTCGTGTTCTTGGTGTGTTCTTCGTCTTTGAAGGTTTGTGGTGGAAGTTCTTCGGTGCTTTAGAGGCTTGAATCCGTAGAGCTTCGTTGATTTGTGAATTGTTGATGTTTTCGGACACTTTAGGCTTGATTCCCGCAAACTTTTGGATCTATGCAGATGATCTGGATGATTTCTCTTCGAATGTTCTTCGTATTCGAAGGTTGAAGTTCTTGAAGTTCTTGGAGGCTTTAGAGCTTGGTTCCGGCAGAGCTTCTGGACTTCTGAATCTTCTCTGATGCTGCTTGTGCTTCAGATGGCTTGGTGTCCTCCTAAATGTCTCAGGAAGGCTTCTATTTATAGGAGTTTTGGGGTGGATGAGCGACACGTGGCGGAGTCTGATTGGTGACACATGTCACAATCTGATTGGTCCGCTTATGTCATCGCTTACACGTGCGAGGTTGCTTGGGTCATCGCTTACACGTGCAAGGTTGCTTGGGTCATCGCTTACACGTGCGAGGCTGCTTGTGTCATCTCTTACACGTGCGAGGCTGCTTGTGTCATCGCTTGCACGAGCCGATGCATGATTGGTTCTTGCATGACACTTGGCAAATTTCTGTTGGCTTCTGAATGGTAATAGTAAAACCTAGCAGCAGTATGTGGCGCTTTGTAATTGGCTGTATTTTGTGGTCTTGGTAGTGTGACGTGTCAGCTTGTGATAAGTCGGGAACTTTCTCTCTCTACAACTGCATATTCTTAGTTTTCACATTGTTCAAAAGTTCATTAGCATCAAACAATTTAACAAGCAAATTCTTCTTATCAAGTTCAAGAGAATCAATTTTCTTCAGGCCAAGTTCAACATTCATAGCATCCTTTGCAGCAACTTTGCAAAGTTTATTATAGGATTCTTGAAGATCTGCATCCTCAGAGAGTTCCCCATTAGAAAGTTTCTCTTCAACAGATATGCTTTCATTGACTATAGTAGTAGCAGTGAAAGCAATGAAGTTTCCATCGTCGTCACATCCAGACTCATCATCAAAAACCTTATTATCACTAAGGGTTACAGCCATAGCTTTGTCCTTAGACCTCAAGAATGTAGGACATTCAGATTTAACATGAACATACCCTTGACAACCAAAACATTGAGAACCCAAAGAATTATTGGAAGATTGACCTACTTTTTTCTCTAGGTTTTTCAGTGTTGCTAACGTTAATGGGATTATTCTTCCAAAAATTTCTAGGTTCAGCAGTGTTTGTATTTCTTGCCTTTCTGTTACTGTTCCTGAGAAATTTTCTAAAGTTTTTGACAAGGTAAGCAATCTCTGTAGCAGAGAGCTCATCATCACATCCACCAGCATCAACATCATCAACAGACTTAAGAGCCATTGATTTGGATTTGTTTACTTTGGGTAGGTCTAACTCATAGGACTGAAGAGATCCTACAAGTTCATCAACAGGGATGGAGTCCACATCCTTGCTCTCAGTAATGGCAGTCACTTTGGGTCTAAAGTCCTCAGTTAAAGATCTAAGAATCTTCCTAACAATTTTAAGTTGATCATAGATTTCACCCAAATTATATGCAGAATTAACAATGTCATTAAGTTTGGCATAAAATTCATCAAAGGATTCATCATCAGACATCATAATGCTCTCAAACCTAGAAGTTAATTGCTGCAACTTATTTATTTTGACAGCCTTTGTGCCTTCATGCACAGTCTGAAGGATTTTCCAAGCAGTATGAGCAACCTCAACTTTTGAGATTCTCTTAAATTCCTCCATAGAAACAGCGTTAAATATGGCATTCATATCTTTGCTATTAAACCCAACTGCTTCCTTTTGAGAAGTTTGCCACTCACTCAAAGGAATAGTGGGCTTCTCTCATCCGTACTCAACGGAATTCCAAACCCTCTCATAAATGGATTTCAGGAATGCTTTCATCCTTACTTTCTAATAAGCATAGTTATTCCCATCAAAGTGAGGAGGAACAACAATAGAGTGTTCGTGTTCCATGACAACAGGGGTCTAGGATCAACTCAGAGATCAAAAGATCTACAACAAGAGAGCTACTCGCTCTGATACCACTTGTTAGGTTTTTAGACCTCTTAAAACACAACAATTGGATTAACCTAGTTTATTAGCCAAGTGATTAACTTAGTTAAATTATGCAAATCTAGGTTAACACAATCAAATAATCATATCAAGATATAAAGCAGCGGAAATATAAAGAACACAATGATATGATCACCCAGGAAAACCAAACCGGTAAAAAACCTGGGGAAGATTTAACCTAGCTATGCTCAAGGTAAACTGAATCCACTATATGAAAGAATCGAAGTTTATACAAAAAGACTTATAAGCTCCCCGCTTGACTTCCTAATACTACCCACCAGTAGAACTTACTGACACGACCACGTGCAAACTCTGAATCCACAGACTCCTTCTTTCTTGGATTCTCCAATCAGCTACAAGCACCCACGCTTGTTATTCTTTAAGCTCCAATGGCTGCAACTGAGTTGATCATCAAGGTGTTGATAGAATCTTCTCCTTGAAAACCCTAAGTTTTGTGTAAAAGAAAGCTCCTCTAGATCTAATAAGAGATTTACACAAAACAGAAAATATGAGCAACAATACAACTAGAGCAACTCTCAAAACATGGCTAGAGTTTTGCCTTATATACCTAGGGCAAAAACATAAAACCCTAAACATTTAATGAGGTATGGCTGAGTCAGAAATTCTGCCAAAAAAACATTCTGACCGACTTTCGATTGATCTAGTCTAACCTTCGATTGATTAAGACAAGCCGAAAGTCACAAAGACTTCTGCAGCCTCTCGATTCCAATTTTACAATAATTACACAACTTTGAGCAAGCCTAAACAAGACTAAAGATATCGTTTTGATCATGGTTTGCCTACATTAAACATTAGAGTTCTAAATACATAAAATCCTGAGTCTTTAGAATCTAACACTAGTGTTTTTTGTTAACCAAATTGATATATTTCTACTAGTCAGCAATTCATGAATTTCTTTTAATTCGTGCCAATGATTCTTGGGTCTGTTGGTTCTCTGGAGATGTCCAAAGATTTGAACCCCCTCCTCAACTTAAATTATTTTTATTTATTTTTGAATTCTTCTTAGATTCGTTAATTGAGTTTAACTTCCAAATTGAAACATTGACGCGGTATCATATTGAATCCAAGTTAAAATCCCAAATTGAATCCAAAAAATTTCAAGAGTTACATTTTTTACCTTGAGATCATGCGGATCATGGTGATTCATTTTATTGGTCATGATTGGATATCAGATTAACCAACTAAATTAAGAGCCAAAATAACCAATGCCATATTTGAATAAGTTTCAACGGGTTGAATAATGGTCAAACGAACTCACCAATTATAAACAAACAATTCAAATATTTAACATTTGTAGTATCTTTAACATTTTACTTAGGGCACGTTTGGTAGACGGTAACAGTAGTTACATATGAATAGGAATAGGTATTACAAGGACTATAAGATGTTGTAATGTAATACTTATTACTATTCATTTATTTGACGATAATACAATAATAGAACCCTAAAGATAATGGAATAAAAGTATTTTAAATCAAATTTAAAATATATTTTAGGAAATATCTTCCTCATATAATTGTACTTCCTAAAAAACATATATTTTTTTTTAAATTTAAAAGAGAGTTCAGTTATTTTTTTATGAATTTTTATTTTCATAATTGTTATATGCATACAGAAAGTTTGTTTATTTGGAAATATATTAATTTTAGAAATTAATATGCGTATTAAGGAATAGCTATTACAATGCTTTTAGAGATGAATAGTTATTCCTCGTTTTAAAGAATAACTATTCATAAAGAATGCATATTCTTTGTTATAAAAATATAACCAAATTACTGAATAGTTAAATCATAAGAATAACTATTACATTACAGTGCCTATTACAATCTACTAAATGTACCCCAGTTAAAAAATATATAAATCTCATTATGTTGACAGCTCAACCCCCGGTCAATATTTAAATAATGAACTTTAAAAAAAAAAAAATATCAAATATAGCTTGGCCTCAAACATGGAAGCTGCATTTTTTTTTTCTCCTCTTAGCGAGTTATGAACATTTTTTTTTTTATATAGGAAGTCTTGTGGTGAGTGTGAGTCTTGCGACAATGATTATGCATAACTTATTCATCTGCAGACTCGTCAGTTTACTTCGAATAGATGGAATAGCAAATTGCATGGCATGAAATTATCTGCAATCACAGAGTCACAGTAGTCCAACGTCAGTTTTTGTTACGTAATCCATATGGCAGGCACAAGAAACATGTTAGATATTACAATTCTCCATGTTTACAATTATCTACAATATTGCCAGGGGCGGCTCACTTTTGAACTGGAAAAAATTATTCTTATATATAAATTAAAAAAAAATTATGATTTTTTTATCTTCAAAAAAAAAAAAAAATTGTGACCACCCTAAATTTTTTTTTTTTTGGATGAGACCACCCTAAATTTGGTTAGACACAACATAATTAAAATTTGAACAAAGTTTGCAACATACTTGATCATAGACTAAAACTAAAACTCTACTCAATATATTTTTATTGGATGTAAATTTTGATAGATTTACATTTAAATTATATTTTCTTTTTATATCTTTTATACTTGCAAAATTTCAAGAATATAAAATATAAATAATTATGTCATCAAAACAAATAAGTTTATGGATCAAATAATAAATAACATCTGATTGACATGAAATTTGACATGTATTTTAAGAACATAAATAGCATGCAATTTAATGTTTAGATTTTCAAAATATTTAGCCATATTAATTTTTTTTAGTGAGAGTGATAGTCTTAGATTACAACTAAGTTTGTAAAACTTAGTCTTTAAACTTTAGTCATCTTAACAATATATTAAGTCCTTACAAACAAAAAGAAAAATGCCAAGAAAGTTTTTATTTAACTAAAATTTTGAAAAAGATGTTGTTTGCAACATTAATAATGAAACTATCATGTAATAATTTTAAAATAAGAAAATTCGTAAAAGAAAATTTTAAGAATTTATGTATTTGTGTGTATTTTTTCCTTCAATAATTGAAGTTCTCTTTTTATTAAATTTTATATCATTTAAATTTTTTAACAACCCTTCCAAAAAAGTTTCAAAAGCCGCCATTGAAAATTGCCATCGGTAGAAAATGGATATGAGATATTAGCAATTTACTCATTTGTCTTTGTGGAAATTTTGTTTTCGGTCCAAGTTGTTGAACTATTCTGCTCCAAAAAAAGAAAAGAATAAAAAAGAATTAAAAAAAAAAGATGCTGAAAAATTAATTAGATAGAAAGTGATGCTTAGGATCATAGAAAGTTCAAATTATCATGGATAAATTACAAAGAACTGGTTTCCTATCTTTCAGGTCGAAAACTCGTGGCAGGCCTGGACGGGGATCAAAGCAGAAAGGTCAGATTTTTTGCTGCAAGTAGAAAGGTCAATTTGGATTATGGCTGAATAACTATTACTAGTCCTTTTGATGGCTATATTTACCCTTCAAAAAAAAAAAAAAAAAACTGAAGTTGTATCATATTTTGTTTGTCATTATTGTAGGTGTTGAAATCTCAAATTGAATCTAAAAAATTTCAAGGATTAAATTTTTTACCTCGGGATCATGCGGATCACGGTGGTTGATTTAATTGGTCCTGACTGGATGTCAGACTAACCAGCTTCATAAATTAAGAGCCAAAATAACCAATGCCCCATTGGACCAAGTTTCAGCGGGTTGACTAAAGGTCAAACAATTCACATATCAGATGCAACAACATTTGTAGTAACTTTAACATTCTCAGCAAAAAAAGAAAAAAAAAAAAAGTAGTAACTTTAACATTTTACCTATTAAAAAAGGTCTAACACCCATTATGTTGACAGCTCAAACTGTTGGTCAATATTTCAATAACGAATTCTTCAACACAAATATCAAATTTAGCTTGGCCTCAAACACGAAAGCTGCATTTTTATCCTCTTAATGAGTTATGAACCTTTTTTTTTTTTTTTTTTTTAATAGTAAATCTATTGGTGAGTTATGAATCTTGTGACAATTATTAAGCATATTGGAATTGGACACAACCGAGGGAGTTGCCACCTAGTTATATAGTATAGGAACCATGAATATAGCGTCCTTTCAGAAAAGGACATTTGATCTTGTTACCAGAGTATGGGTTCGGAGTTTAGTTACGGTTTTGGGAAGGTGTTAGGTACCCAAAACCGCATATCCCTAGGGTTGGCTTTTACTCATTGTGTTTTACGTTTTAATCCTATTAAAGGTACACTCAATATTGTTATTCTAAACTCACATACACTAGCATTCATCTAGCAATCAACATGGCATTTCATCTCAAAACCATAACATACATCTATCATGGCAACTCACATCAAGCATAGCACACATCTATCATGCATATCATTCACCTAGCATCATCTAGCATCATATCATCATATCACATCTAGGGGTGGCAATTCGTGTTTGCGGGTCAGGTTCGTGTTGTGTCAAGCAATGAGTATTTGGCTATATGGGTAGACTCGAACCCGGCCTGTTTAGTAAACGTGTCAGGATTTCTCAACCAGAACACGACTTGTTTATTAAACAGGTCGATCCACCTCGACACGTTTAACTCATTTAATTAACAAGTCATGTAAACATCAATACGTATGACCCATTTAATAATCTATTTGATTAATAGGTCGTACCTATCCTATATAATTTTTATCAATTCCCATATATCTAAAATCAAAATACAAATACAACTATAATTATAGTAATAAACATATAAAAAACAACCATAAATTAAGTAATAATATCAAAATAACTAACAACTTTATAAGCTAACTGGGTCAAATAAGTCAGACAGGTTCGCATGTTGAACACGAACACGACTCATTTATTAAACATGTTAGTCATGTCAACCCGAATATGACTTAAACCCATTAAGCTTCAACCCATGGCATGTTTATAAACGGGTTAGTCATGTCGGGCTCATGGGTTGTGTCAGATTTTGTAACCCTTAATCACATCTAAGGCAGAAACATAGGCGATAAACAAATCGTGTTCATCATTCAAAGCATTAAGATCACAAACATGTTGATTCAATCCATCATGTCATGTTCATCAAACCTAAGCAAGATTATATTACAAAAAAAATGCATGTACATATGAATGCGTGACTTATCTCACTTACCTCGTTCCATCACAACACCTATAGCATCAATGTATGAACATGTGAATGCGTGTTCATGGTATTTAAAGCAAATAAACAAAACATAAACCCTAATTTTAACATGTGAAGGCAAACAAACAATCAAACATTAAAACAAAGACTCATACATACAAAGGAGGGTTAAAACAGAAACACGTTTACGCATAGAAATAAGAAACAAAATTAGAAAAAAAAACTAAGGTTTAGGTTTCTGGGTAGGATCATGCATATGCATGAACAAGCCTGAGTACGCATAATCTAGCCCGTGTGCACATGTAGAATTATGCACACACGGGTTCGACCACAGAAACCCTAGCCAAGAACACAGCAACATAGAAAACAGAGCAGAACTTCAAAATAGCAAATCTAACAACCTCACATGCTTTAAAACATAAAAACTACCTAAACCTAAACTATATAAACATATTAGAATATACAATAACAAAAACAGAAAGATTAAAGAAAAAAAAAAGAAAGGAAAAAGAAATTTTAGAACTAATACCTCAAACACAAAGCCTTCAAGCTAAAGGATGTTTTATGAAAAACTCCATCTTTGATTCACTATTACTAGTGAATCTTTGTGTTTTCCCTTAGGATTTCTGTTTGCTTTTGAAATATACCATGTAATCCTTTATATAGTTGAAAAATGGGGGCTTGGAACGGCTTCTAGATGATGTGAGATTCATTCCAAATCTCAGTTTTTAATGCAGAAAACTTGCCTTTCATAGTTTCTGAAACCCTACATGTGGCTCAGGTTTTGGCTTGCGTGCGCATGAATCATGGCCGTGCATGTAGGTTGATTTTTGCGTTCACATTTCGAAGGTTTCCCTGGCCTTTACTTTCCAAAAATAAATTTATTTGCTCATTAAAAGTTATATTTTCCATTTTAACAGTTCTCAAGTCAATTTAACATTTGATTGGGCCTTAAACCCACCTTGGGTCTTAGAATTCAAACATTATTGGGTAATGGGGGCCCTAGTCGTAAGGGATATAAAATGTGGTGCCTACAGATGCCCCTATTTTGATTTGTGAGCTCTGCTGACGAAATCAAAAGAATAAGAGACAAAACATTTTGTTTTGATGTATGGCTCAGGCCCAACCTGTGCACACGACATACATCACGCATACTTGGGGCGGGGTGCAACTCTGAAGAGCTGCGTGGGATTACTATGTCCGAATTCCCACCTTTGTTGCTTGAAAAATGAGCAACGATAGGTTCACTATCCCAGAACTTATTTTGCCAATTGCAAGCAAAGGCGAGTGACTCACTATCCTAAAGTCACTTAAAAAAAAAGGGTGCTATTATGAGCTTAAACAACCAACCAAACAAAGGTGTTCTTACGAGCTTTAAAGGATATATATCTGTGGTGTTCATCTGGGACTCTTGCCTCAAACTTCTCTGGTTCGTACTTGTCTTCCATCTCCATCTCTACTTGTTCTAGTGAGGCTTTTGTCTCGGGGTGACCTTGGTCTCTATCTCTACTTCTACCTCTTCTATCGTGCCCACTTATTCAATTCCTGTAGGATATGTGCACGAACTTGGACTTATATAGGATCTGCGCCTACATATTCAATTCCCGGAGGATATGTGCACAAGTTTTGTGTTCTTCTTATGGGTGTCCACGGGCCGGGCCGGGTCGGATTTATGTCCAACCCAGACTTGACCTCGACCTTCTCGGGTGGGGAAGATTTCAACCCGCAACCGACCCAAATTTAGTTTTAGATCAATCGGGTTGAATCGTATCGAATTTTGGGTTTTCCTCGATTGGTTTTGGGTTTTAAGATTTTGCCGGATTTTGGCCAAAATCTGGTTGGATCTCATCAGATCTAGCCAGATCTAACGAGATTTGGCCGATATTCCTTCGTATCTATGGAAATATGGTCGAGATTTGGTCAAGATCTAAAGAGATTTGGTCCAGTTAGAGTCAACCTTACCGGAGTTTGGCCGAGTTTGAGTAGATCTGGGCTAGATTCGCTGGATTTAAGCTTATCAAAGTGAGGATTTGAGTAAAGGAAGGCCAAACGTGGCCGGATCGAAGCTGAAAATCCCAAACGTCGTTGGATTTCTTCCTTCATTTTAAGGTTTTGTCGGGTGGGTCAAGTAGATTGGGTTTTTGAGGACGGAACCCGCCACTCGACCCACCAGGGTGGGGTTCTAAAGATTGGGACCCATCACGGACTCGTCGGAGGTGTCAGTTCGACCGTGACGGGTTGGTTTCGGTCGGGTTGGTTGGTTCCGATGGGTCATCGGGTACTTTGGACAACCCTAGTTCTTCTCTTCTGATTTGCTTAGGATTTTATGCCTGCACATTCAATTCCTGAAGGATATGTGAAAAAATTATGTATTCTGACTTGTTTGATTGGTATGTGGACGGCGCCTGAATATTTAACTCCCGTAGGATATGTGCATGAGTGGCCTTGATGTTTTGACTCATAGGGGAGTCCTTGGATGAAAGATCCACTGGGGATGATGAATGACTCACTGAGGAGTATGATGGACTCATTGGGGAGTATGATTTGTTGGGAAGTGTGTTGATGACTCACGAGGAAGTCTTTGATGGTGTGTAGTCCATTGGGGGGGGGGGGGGGGGAGATAACCTGCTGAGAAGTTTGGTGGTGATTTCAACCTACAAGGATGTCTTTGATGGTGTGCAGACCAGTAAGGAAAGAAATAAATTTTGTTGGGGATTTTTAGTGGTGTGTAGCCCACTAGGGAAAACTCTTTTCTTCTTCCTTATGACTCACTGGGGACTAACGTTGATTCCACTCACGAGAGGGTTTTATCAACTCCAATGGTGAAATTTTGTTTTACAACTCTAGAGGGGCTGCCTTTGTGCCTTGGACCCACGGGGGAATTTCTATCTGATACTGTACTTTACTAAGGATTCGGTTGATGATCTTAACTCATGAAGAACTTTCTTTGATGATTTCTAATCCATTAAGGGATGTTTTTGTGTTCTTCATTCAGTTGAGTGCATTTTTGTCATTTTGAATGTATTCTTGAATTTTTCTTTTCACTTCCTACATTCTAGGTACTCCCTGGGGATAATTTTCTTTTTACACTGAACTACAAGTAGTTTAGTGATGAGGCCTAAACTACATGTAGTTTAGCCACTAAGTGTACTCCCACCTCTTCATTTTTTACTCCAATGGTTACCAACTATTTCTTTTTCTTTTCATTCTCTTCATCTCCCTCATCTCTTCACATTCTCTCTAACTCTCCAACTTCCATATTTCCTCTACAAAAGCCTTCCTTCTCTCATTTCTTCTCTTAATCTGATCATTTCTCTCACTTTTTCATCTGAAACTTCCTCCTCTCCAAACTCTCTCATTTTCTTCAATAGCACCCAAGTATAGAAAAACCTCATACATTCTCTCTTCTGATGCTTTCCATCTCACTCGCTGGAATGGAGCGATAAGGCTGAATGAGTCATCTCCTCTGGTTTACAGGCCACAAAACCATCTTTTAAAGGGTGTAAAGGCTAGATTGGTTTGTTTTTTCAAACTTTTCTCATTTCCAGGTTTTTCTTTGATCTTTTATTTTGATGTGTTTTTAAGCCTATAAACGCTTAGGTTTTGTTGTGGGATGGGTTTAGATGAATACCTAACATCTTAGGAGGAGTAGGAACATGTTTAAGATGAGTTTTAATTGAAAATGCTTGAAAATTTTGAAAAACAACTCTCTGTTTGCATCTATGTGTGTGCAGGTTTTGGCTTCCGTGCACAGCCTATGTTATTTGTGCGCAGGCTTGTTCATAGGTACGTGTAACTGTTCTTGAGTTTATCTGCATGTGGATTCTAGCCTGCGTATGCATGCATAGTGCTTGCGTATGCAGACATGGGCCTGCGTGCGCATGTTGCCAAGCAGAAACCCTATCTTGCTTATTTTGATTCCCTTTTCATTCGTTTTTCATTCAATTGCAATTTTATCACCTTTCTTCACCATTTTTTTGCACCTAATTACCAATCTAACATCATTTTTATCTTCTTATGAATCCCATATCATTTTTTGTCATTTCTTTCATGAATCTAACATCATCATTTTGCAGGTTTCACCACCATATTCTGGTAGGGGAAGTACCAACCGGATAGGTGTGCGGTACAGGATCCTCACCGAGGAGACTTGGGGTCATGTACGTGCTGTAGGCTTTGAGCTCTTCGTCCGTTTCCTGCCTGAGAGATCTGTTAGCGCCATTTTGGTGCAAACGGAGAGGTGGTGGGACACTGCCCACACCTTCCATATTGTTGACAGGGAGATGACGGTGAGTCCTTATGACTTCCACTATATGACTGGCTTGAGGTGCGATTGGCCATGGAGTTGCTTGGGAGGAGGTATTCTATGAAGACCATCCGCTATACCGATATCAAGATGGATTACATGCGTCTCCCTTTAGTGACGCCTACCAACTATGCTCGAATGGCGAGGGCTTTCTTGCAAAATGTACTGGGCGTATCTTTTTGCCAATGGAGGGCTGACGGTGTCCTTGAGGTGTTTGGCCCTGTTTAGTGATCTTGGGAGAGCTTGAAATGCCAACTAGGGGCAGATGTGCCTCGCTTACTTGTACTCTTGGTTGGACATGCTCTGTTAAGGAATTTTGCACCAATTAGTAGGGCCTTGGAAGCTCCTTGAGATTAGTTTCTCTTACTTTTCTCTTTTGTAGCCCATAAATGTCCTTCCACATGTTATTTAGGCTGAAACTGTGTTAGGTTTTTAGAACCCTGTAACACAAGTTGTTTAACCTAATTAATTAACCAAGTGAATACTTAAGTTTATTATTCAGATCTAGGTTAAAACAAAACAATCATATCATGCAAAGCAGCGAGAAAATAAATAACAAAACGATATGATGACCCAGGGAAACCAAATCGGTAAAAAACCTGGGGAGGATTTAACCTAGCTACCCCCAAGGTAAAAAGCAAATCCACTATAGAGAATCGAAGTTTACAATAAGACTTAGACCACTAACATCCTATTGCTACCAAATGTAAAACTTACTGACACAACCACGTGCAAGCTCCGAATCCATGGACTCATTCTTTATTAGGCCTTTGCAATACAAGCACCCACACTTATGACAAAAAACACAAACTCTCTTGTTTGTGACTCCAAGACCACCCTTGAAGGTTTAGATCATTAGCTCCTTTAATGATTAAAGAAGGCAGCAACTTCTATAACACTAGATCTAGAGATTCTTCAAGTAATAACATGGTAGAAGACATGAGAGAGTTTTTTGGGGTACAAAACCCTAGATACAAAAGAGGCACACTCTTCTCTCTCTAAAAAGCCTCATAAAAACGTGCTTAGTGTTTCCTTTATATACTAGAAGAAGTAGATATGAAACCCTAATCCTTTTTGGGCTTGAATTGCTATTTGGGCTTAATTAAAATTCTGCAGATACGACTCTCGATCAATTGAGCCTGTCTCTCGATCGGTCGAACCAGGCAGATTCTGAAATCTTTTTTCTACAGCTTGTATGTTTTTGAATCTTAACTTGAATCACATTAAGCATTGTCTAATAATACCTATAGACTCTAGGATCTATATTTAGACAAATTTGTGTTCACGATTTGCCAATTGTTCTAAACTTTTAGAACCTAACAATCTCCCCCTTTGGTAATTTGTGACAAAACTTACATACAAAATGAAATGCTCAAATACAAGAATTGCCCAATACAATAAAATGCCCAAATACATCATAAATCCCAATCTAAGACTCCTAACCTAGAAGTTGCAAGAAGAGATAGAAGGTCTTGATTGGAATGTACCTGTCTTTCCTAAAACACTCAAAAGAACACATTAACGTATGTGTGGAAAGAAAGACATATAAACCAAATGAAACTCAATATAAAAACAAAAGTAAACTAACTCTCCCCCTAAGTTAGATACATCAAAAAGCTTTTACATTCTCCCCTTTTCAAAAAAAATTTTATCTCCCTATAAACAAAACATTTTAAAAACCTCTTTAAATAGGATTCCCACATTTCATCTATTTCTCCCCCTTTTTGTCATGTATTGACATAGACAACACAAACAAAGAGTAAACATAAAATATACGCAACAACATTCAAGAGAAAATAGAGAATCAAGCAAACAAATGAATCCAGCTCTATAGAGAATAAAGGTAACTCCCCTTATGAACAATAAAGATTAAAAACAAGCTTCTCCCCCTATAAAAATAGGAAAAACAAAACATGTTTTGGGAAAAACAGTTTTGGGGAAAATTTAAGAGGTGGGGAAAACTAAAAAGACACAAACCTAACCAAAAAAAATTGAGGTTACACATGAACACATAAACAGATGGTGTTTGAACTCAAAACAAGTAGAGAAAATATTTGCACATTATTATCCATTATATCTCTTAAGAAAAATATTTTCTATAGTTCACACATAAAAATAGCATATACTAAAATGTACATAACTCAAAAATTAATCAATTAATTTTTAAATCAAGTTGAGTACCCTATTTAGCAAAGTGTATGCATGGTATGTGTGAAAACAATGAGAGATATGACTGCAAAACTGGAAGATGGATACAAAAAGAAAATGCTATGCATGTGAATCCTAAACATAAATGATGCATGAAAAAAAAAATTTGGTCAAAAACTTAGAAACTGAAAATTTTTCAGTTTCGATTGATCGAGCATCGATCGAACACCAATCGAGCCAACCCGAGAGCAATGATTAAAAATCAAGGAATTTTTGATTGGTCAAAAATCACATTCGATCGATCAAAATTTTGGAAATTTGATTTTTTTTGAAAAACTGCATAAGTTTATGCAGAAAATACTCAATTCAAATAATTTTATGAATGAAATGCATGAGAATGAGTTTAAAAGTTGTTCAAAAATATTTGTTTTCAAACCAGAACTTCAAAACAAACTTTTTAATCATCAAAAACATAATTTTTGCCAACCCTTAGACATATTTTGAATCAAACACCATAGAAAACATAATCTTGGATGGCCAATCTAGATTCACACACAATTCCATGTACAAAGTTTAACAAAGAATAACTTGTGAAATGTGTGGAACTAGCAAAAGCATGAGATACATGTGAGGTGATATGTAGATAGTAATCAATCACAATTTCTACATTATTCATCACATAAGTTTAAAAACGACTATCACCTAAAGAGTTACATCCTAAAACTCTCACATCTCCTAGAAAACAAGCTTGCAATCATGTAAATTTGTTTTAGCCTTATAATGTATACACTATTTTTATTTCAGAATTTTATTTTAGCCTTACATATCCATGACGCGTAATACAAAAGAAAAAAAAAAAAAATTTGGTTTCAAAAAAATTTTATGACCAAAACTAAAAGCACACATTATGCTAAATGATTAAAAATGCAAATGAAATGCATGATAGTGCTTAACTAAGCTAGAGAGGGTACACAAACAAGAAATATCAATTTCTTAATTAACCCTTGAGTACATGTACAAACTAGTACATACTCAAACAAAATCATATTTATCTCAAAATAATCATGCATTTAGTTGTGAAATACATACTATTCAAGTTTCTCCACAATGTCAGGCATGTTCAAAATCAAGAGAGAGATATCATAACTCATGTAATCCTGAAGAAAAATAAAACAAGACTCAAAACAAAATATTTATGTCTTTTTGAAAATTTTCAATGTTTTTGGATTTTTGAATAATCAAAACAACCTAAGAAAATAAAACAACCAAAAAATAAAAGTAAACATGTCCACAACTAATTGAAAAAAGTAAATCATGGACAAGTCAGCAACACTCACCTTAGAGAATCTTTTCTCACCCATATAGCATGAGTCATCGGCTTTGTAGGTGAAAATTCATGAGAAGCAAAGTGTATTTGAGGAATTACCCCAATTTTCTGAGAAAGACTGAAATCCTACAAATTCCTTTCACAAGCTTTAAAAAGATCAACTGAAACAATAATTTCATTTTTATTTAAAACATCATAATCAAAAACAGAAAGACACTTAAAATTATCCATGACAACAGGGATCAAGGATCAACTCTAGGTATAATAACCTAAATCAAGAGCTAACCCGCTCTGATACCACTTGTTAGGTTTTTAGACCCCTGTAACACAAGTTGTTTAACCTAATTAATTAACCAAGTGAATACTTAGATTTATTATTTAGATCTATGTTAAAACAAAACAATCATATCATGCAAAGTAGTGGAAAAATAAATAACAAAACGATATGATGACCCAAGAAAACCAACTGGTAAAAAAACCCGGGGAGGATTTACCTAGCTATCCTCAAGGTAAAAAGAAAATCCACTATAGAGAATCGAATTTTACAATAAAACTTAGACTACTAACATCCTATTGCTATCACATGTGGAACTTACTGACACGATCACGTGCAAGCTCCGAATCCACGAACTCCTTCTCTATTAAGCCTTTGCAACACAAGCACCCGCATTTGTGACAAAAAACACAAACTCTCCTGTTTGTGACTCCAAGACCACCCTTAAAGGTTTAGATCATCAGCACATTTGATGACTAAAGAAGGAAGCAACTTCTACAACATCGGATCTTGAGATTCTTCAAGGAATAATACAGTAGAAGACATGAGAGAGCTTTTCAGGTACACAACCCTAGATACAAAAGAGGCAAACTCTTTTCTCTCTAAAAAGCCTCATAAAAACATGCTTAGGGTTTCCTTTATATACTAGAAGAAGTAGATCTTAAACCCTAATCCTTTTTTGGCTTGAACTGCTATTTAGGCTTAATTAAAATTCTACAGATACGACTCTCGATCGATTGAGCCTGTCTCTCGATCGGTCGAACCAGGTAGATTCTCAAATCTTCTATCTACAGCCTGTATGTTCTTGAATCTTGACTTGAATCACCTTGAGCATTGTCTAATAATACCTATAGACTCTAGGATCTATATCTAGACAAGTTTATGTTCACGATTTGCCAATTGTTCTAAACTTTTAGAACCTAACAAACTATACCTCATATTCTTGTAAACTGCATCTATGACCAAATCTTGCAAACTATCATCTCACAAACTATCATACATGTACCTTGCAAATTGTCATCTTGCAAAATATACTCATTTATCTTGCAAATTGTGCTTCCTTTCAGCACTGGTCCGTGAAATACGATCTAATTGCTTAGGGAGCGAATGTGGAGTTGAAGGATCCTACTGCGGTTAGGGCTTATTTCGATAGGCTCTCCTCGGATGATGTAAGTTATGAATTCATTGCCCCATTACTTCCTTCGCATGTTTCTTTGGATTTCTCTTCTAACCCTGTGTTATCCAAGTCATATGGAGCCCTTAGGTGGGTGCTCCTTCTCTTGTGGACCCAAACATGGAGGCGGTTGTTCTTGCTACTTCTAGTATCACCCAACCTTTCAAGGGTGGTGGTTTGAGGGTGTTTTACTTGGTGTAGGGGGTGTGCTGCCAGCTGGTGGGTGTAAATGTGCCACAAGTCCCCATGGACCTTTTAGAATTCATGCTTGTCCCATTTGCTATGACTAATGATGAGTATGACTTGTGGAAACCTAGGATTCCCTACACTAAGTGAGTCATAGATGAAGTAGACTACGATGAGTTCAGTGACACTTGCCTCCCGCCTCTCCTTATTGCTATGGTACGTGTTCTCATCTTCTTTCTTTTATTCCTCAATTGCATGCATTCCTGTTCATGATGATACTTAAACGAAACATTTATGTCAGACTGACCTTGTCGGTGGTGTTCCTCTCGACCCTTCTCATTTACCTAGGTTGGTCTATGCTTATGGCCCAGATGGTTTCGCTCTGGAGCATGAGGTGGACCGCAACATAAATGTCATGGGTTACCCTTTTCCTGCGGGCATACGGGTGGTGAGTTCTCTTTCATTCTTTTTACTTTGCCTTTCCTTTCTTGTACTCTCAACCATTTGTTCTAATGCTGGCTTCCCCTCAATTTACCCTACCCTACAGGAGCATGAGGAGCTTGTGTGGCTTGCTGGGAACCTTAAACTAGAGGTGACTGAGTACTCCAAGTTGCTGTACAAGCCTTAAAGGTGATGGTGGTGGTGGTAATGATGATGATGATGGTGGTGGTGGTGGTGGTGGTGGCGCTGGTGGTGGCTCGGAGTCTACTCTAAGCTATCAGTCGAGGAAGAGACATACTTGGAGATCTTGTAGATAGACAGACATAGACACAGAAAGCATAGCACACTTCTTTCAAATGCTTTTTACTATCTTTTCCTTTTAGCATGTATTTATGCACTTTTAATTTGATTTGAGACATTGGGTTGTATTGTAAAAACATCTTTTACATTTCTACTTTTTTATTTGGGATATGTACCTAAATTACAACTTATGGGAACAATTTGCACAACTTTATGCAATTTTACTTTTCTTAGTTTTTGAACATGGAAATCTGAGCTTGAGTTATGTCCTGAATAGTTTTTTAGATGGTATAAATCAAGGGAGAAGCCTTGGGGGAGGAATCACACTCAAAACAAGAAAAGAACCTATCTCTACCTCCTTTTATGCGTGTGCAGACACAGGGCTACGTACGTAGGCCTTGACCATGTGTGTGCAACCTTGACTCTAAATACGTGTATCGAGGGCCAAAAACCCTAATTGCTTCATTTCAAGTCCAAAGTAATCGTAGGGGCCGCCAAACCTTCACCAAACATGTTTTAAACTCAGAAAATACTTCTTATAGCTTTCCAATGGCAAAACTCTCTCCTTCAGCGGTTTTGGGCATGGATCAAGAAGCTTGGCCCTAGTTTCAAAGAGGCCCTCATCCTTTTGGTTTTTCTTGCATCTTCTTGTACCTTCAAATCAAGGTGGATGAACCTCCCATTTTTGCTGCTGGCGTGATCTTGGCTGACACTCTTAATCCCTAATTTTTGCTTAGATTCTCAATTTAGCGAGATTTTTCTAACTTTTGCGTGTACCCTTTCAGTGTGTATGTGTATGTGTATATATATATATACATACTAGACGCTAACCCATACTATGCACGGGAGCCTACCTATTTGTGAGGTAGACTAAAATAATTTTATAAAATCTTAAATTGATTAAGAAATTATACCATTACATGATTTCCTCTTGCATGACTTCAATTTGTATTATAATTTGATGAATAAGCCATTGTTTGAACGTGCAATAGCTTACAAAAAATTTGTTAGACAGTTTTAGATATTGCAAAAAAATAATTCAAAAATTCAGATATTAAAACTTTTGAAAAACCAAAAAACAAATGATTCACTGCTTAGAAAGTGTTGAAACAAAAAAATATATATATGACTAAACAATAGAAAAATATAAGAGAAAGATAAGTTACATTTAAAAGAATAATCCATAGTTATAAGTATTGAAAGGAATCGAAAGATTCAGAGCCTACAAATTCAGATGTTAAAACTTCCAAAATGCCAAAAAAGATATATAATTGAAGACTAAGTTATTAAAACAATTCAAAAAATATATGACTATTCAAAAGAGAAATATAAGAAAAAGAAAAAAGTACACGAACCCATAAAGCAATAAGTTTTAAATTTTAACGGGTCTAAACTTTAAACGAATCTCATCAGAATGTGGCCCACGCTAAAAAATGTTGAGCAGGAGTCCACGTTGAAATAATGAAAGCCATACCTCTTCTTAATATATCGTATATAAGCTTTCTTCCCAAGAAATTAATGTACTTTCATATTGTGAGGTGAAGCAAAGACATATGCAGTAGCAGCAACCTTGAATTTCAATTATTGAAAGCTTTTTTTACTATGTAAAAAATGTCTAAAGAGAGTTTGGTGGTCCATCTACGAAAATTAATTTTTAAAAAATACATGAAAAACCATAAAATAAAATATTTTTTGTAAAGTTGTGATTTATAACTATGTTTTAAGTTGGCTTTATCCCATGACAAAAAGTGTTGTAATTGCATTTATTTATTTCCTTGTATTTTGTGGGATTTTATTGTATTAGGTTTAGTATTAAGTTAGTGAAGAATCGAGCATAAAATAAAGAATTAGTGGATTTCACGAGTGTCTCGCTAGAAGTTTACCTGCGAAATAGCCACGTGAGAAGCACATGCTGGAAGCTGAAGAGTCATGCCAGACTGTCGTTTTCGCGAGTGTCTCGCGAGTAAGGCCTTCCCACGAAATACTCGCAAAACATTCTGCCTAGAGGATTTTTAAGTGTGACTTTCATACCCTTCACCCATACTATATATACCCTCATTCCCCATAAAAGTATGAGAGGCTATTAAGAAAGAAACATCCTAGATAGGTTTTCTACAACATACACACCCATCTTTTAGAGAGAGAGCTACTCATCCTTAATGAGAAATCTTTGTAGCCTTTTCTTTTTCCCTCTCCCATTGCCATACCTTGAGAGGAGATTTGTACCCAAACACAACCCACATCTATTCAGAGTGCAGAGAGTGTTTTGGAGCTTGGGAAGCTTTAGGGATTTCCCAAAAGAAGTCGGTGAAGCTTGGCGGATACAATTGGGCATATTGCGAGATCCGGAAAGCTAGAGAAGACATGACTCTGAGAAGTCCGTTGGTAGCAGGAGTTTAGAGGGCTCAAGTACATTGGGTAGACTAGGCTTGAAGGTTCTTTTGTTATTCGTGTACTCCAACTTTATTCTCTAGTGGATCGACTATCACTTGGAGGGTGGCAAATATGTTTTTCACCAAGTTCTTTGATTTCCTCTTCGATAACACGTCTTGGTGTTATCTTATGGTTACATCTCTCTTCCCTTACTCTTGTGCTTTACTTTTATTGTTTGTTATTCATGTTTGTGCACTAGAGTAGTTATCGGTTTATTGTGCTTCATTTACTCTTGTTCCGTACTTAGATGAGTTAGAGTAAAAGCAATCTAGCTGTAACTTTTTAATTAGGGGTCTAAACAAACTCTTGTGTTATCACACAAATCCGAGCTTTCAATTGGTATCAGAGCGGGTATACTTGTTTTGGTTTCATTACTTAAGTGTGATCCTTGACCCCTTGTGTGTTTTGCCATGGATAGTGTTTTGTATGCTTCTATGGATGTTTTGGATGATGTTGATTGTAACATGCCATGTGTTTGTGAAAATGCCTCTATGAGTATTAATCCTCATGCTTGTGATGACATGTTACATGAATCTATGGTTGTTGTTGATATTCCTAACATCAAACTCTTGAAGAAATAAGCTAAGAAGTTTCATAAGAATTTGAGCAAGTTTCATTGTGAAAGGATGATTTGATTGCTAAACTCAGTGAATCCAATAAATTGGTTGAAAAGTATAAGAAGCTTGCTGAAAATTCTTTTGAAAAATTGAAAGAGTTTGAATGTTTGAATATGGACTTGGATGCTAAACTTGTTCTATCTAACAAACTAGTTGATGAGCTAAAATGTGAAAATGAATCTCTTAAGATGTTTGATTGCTGAACCTATTGCTAAAAATGAAGAAAATCTTTGTTGCAATCATGTTATGGTGCCCGATTTTGTACCTGTTGTGAGTTCTACCTTTAAAGACAAATCGGTGTACATTGCTCTACACAAAAGAAACCAAAAAGCGGAGAGAAAGGCTCTTAAGCCTAAGCCTTCGTTTAGGTCTCATCCTAGGGATTTGAATGGATCTAAGTTTATTCCTACTTGCCACCATTACGGTGTGATCGGTCACATAAGACCTCAATGCCCCATGTTGAAGAAAGAACAAAACCATGTTACTAGATCCCTCCCTAAAATGCCTAGTGGACCTAAACCCATTGTTTGTCACCATTGTGGTGCCTGTGGTCATCTAAAGCCTCATTGCTCTAAGTTTCAAGCTCTTAAAAGAATCAAAAGAAAAGAGAAACTTGAGCTTCTTAGACGTTGTGCTTTTCAAGCAAAATTGGACTTGGGGTAAAATGGTAAGTTATTGAAGAAAGGGTTCCTATGTGCATTAGACTTGTATGTTCTTATCTCTTTGTCTATGTGCATATCTGGTTCTCATTCTTCCAACCCTTGTCTCACTTCTTATGAGACACTCATTCCAAGCTTGTCATGAATGATTGGTCAATAGACTTGCTTGATCTTGATACGCGTGTAGACTTGTTCCTATATATATCCTCACAATTCTTTTCTTTTTTCAAAAGCTCTTCAAATGTCAATCTCTGTAAGGTTGAATTTAATCAACCATTTTGTTAGATTTATTCCGTGCCAAATTTACTTGTAATTCAGCATTTAGAAACCCTGTATTTAGGTGGGAATCATGTAAGGGTAGTGTGAGAAAGAGTGTGAAGAAATGCTTAAGATTGTGCAAGGATGCAGAGACTCGCGGTTGAGACTCGTAGGTGACTCGCGACTGGCAAGCCGCCAACTACAACACACGAGTGAAGCGTGCAGAGAAGATGAACAGTCACACCAGTTGGAGCACTACAGGACAAAAAGTCCAGCCTGGCCGTTTTGTTAGCTTGCAACTTGAACTCGCGACTCAATCTAGTCGCGAGACCAAGCCGCTAGCCAGCTCTGTTTCGGAAAAACTGACTCTTCACATTCCAAACACACACTACTATATATAGACCCTTATACCCACGAAATACAGAGAGCTTCCAGAGAGAATTTTGAGAGAGAAACCCTAGAGAAAAACAGGATTGATTCATACACAATCTTCACCTAAGAGACTCTTCAAATTCCTATACTCTCACCCTCTCCATTGTTACATCCTTGAGAGTTTCTTAGCCAAATCCTTTTCTCATCATACCCACATCTATGAGAAGGCTTTTTGGTGCTTTGGGAAGCAGTTAGGAAAGGACCAATTCATATTGGAAGATGCTATGGGCTATAGCGGAATCCAGTAAGTTAGAAAAGACAAAGGTTCGGCGTAACCTCATTGGAGTAAGAAGCTTGGAGGGCTTAGGTATACTGGGTAGATTAGGCTTGGAGGGTCTATTGTTGTTCATGTATCCCAACTATATTTTCTAGTGAATTATTGACCACTTTGAGGGCGACGAAGAGGTTTTATGCCGAGGGCTTCGGTTTTCTCTTCGATAACACATCGAGTGTTGTTCTTGTATTTGCATCTCTCTTCCCTTTATCTTTGCCATTTAATTATTTTTGTGGTTGTGATTATTTATAGTTTAGATTGTTTGTCAATTCTGTTTTAGCTTATGTTCATGTTCCGCACATTTATTATTTGATTATAAGCTTGAATTGGTAATTTGTATTTTGGGGTCTAAACGTTCATTGTGTTTTATACACATTTTGAACATTCAATTGGTATCAAAGTGGGTACACTTGTTATGGTTTAAATACCTAAGTGTGATCCTTGACCCCTTGTGTTTATTTGCCATGGATTTTGCTTTGTATGCCTCTTTGTATGATTTGGTTGATGATGAATGTAACATGCCATGTATTTGTGAAAATGACTCTATGAGTGATAATCCTCATGATTGTGATGCTATGTTACATGAATCTTTGGATGTTGTTGATATTCCTAACATCAAACCCTTGAAGAAAAATGCTAAGAAGTTTCAAAAGAATTTGAGCAAGTTATTTTGTGAAAAGGATGATTTGATTGCTAAGCTCAATGAATCCTACAAATTGGTTGAGAAATATAAGAAACTTGCTCAAAATTCTCTTGAAAAGCTGAAAGAGTTTGAATGTTTGAATATGGACTTGGATGCTAAACTTGTTTTGTCTAACAAACTTGTTGATAAGCTAAAATGTGAAAATGAATCTCTTAAGATGAATGCCAAGTGTTTGATTGCTGAACCTATTGATAAAAAGGATGAAAATATTTGTTGCAATCATGTTGTGGTACCCGATTTTGTGCCTATTGTGTGTTCTACCTCAAAGGATAAATCGGTGTACATTCCTCCACATAAAAGAAACCAAAAGGTGGAAAGAAAGACTCTTAAGTCAAAGCCTCTGTTTAGGTCTCAACCTAAGGTTTTGGATGGATCTAAGTTTGTTCCAACTTGCCACCATTGTGGTGTGATTTGTTATATAAGACCTCAATGTTATAAGTTGAAGAGAGAACAAAACCATGTTGCTAGATCCCTTCCTAAAAAGCCTAGTGGACCTAAACACATTGTGTGTCACCATTGTGGTGCTTTTGGTCATCTAAGACCTCATTACTCTAAGTTTCATGCTCTTAAAAGAATTAAAAGAAAAGAGAAACTTGAGCTTCTTGGAAGTTGTGCTAAAAAGGGTAAACCGGATTTGAGTGAAAATAGCATATTGTTGAAGAAAGTGTTTAATGCTCTTAACTCCTTGACTATGTGCATCTCTGGTTCTCATTCTTCCTACCCTCGTCTCACTTCTTTTGAGACACTCATTCCAAACAATCATTCTGCTTGGATGAGGAAGGGTTCCTATGGTTGAGCATTTGCTCTTTTGGTCCTTGATCTAATTCTTTCGATCTTTGTAGGACCCTTCATGCATTAGATGTCATATCTTCATGCATTTGTGCATCTTGCATTTATTTGTTTGCATTTTTTGTGTTTTGATCTTACCTTTTTGTTTTAGTTTTGTGTGAGTAAAAATCCAAAACCACATAAAAAGTGAAAAATTCAAAAAGTTTGATCATATATGTTTGAGCACATATCTCATGTGAGTTTTGCCTTGTACCTTCGTACAAATGGCTTTATGCATTTATGAGCTTAGTTTGTTCTTTATGCACTTATATCTTTGTAGGAAAAATCTTGACATCTTTGTATGATTGTTGTAAATCGATCTTCAAGCTTATCGTGAATGATTAGTCAATAGTCATGTTGGTTTTGATACATGCGTAGACTTGTGCTTATATCTCTTTCCACTATTTTATTTTTTATTTTTTGCTTAAAGAGCTCAACAAATGTTAATCTCAAAATGAAAAGAGATAATGAGCTGCAAAAGCTGTCGCATATACTAGTATTTGACTAGGAAAAAGGGAAAGCGACTTTTATAAAAATGTATGGTGCCTAAAAAGCCAAAAGCTTGTTCATCAAATTGAAATATCAAAGATTTCAGGCATCGATCTCACAATGAGATGTTTTGATTCAAAAAGATCAAATGTTATGAATTGTAAAGAAGCCAAATGAAAAGCTTCAAAGATAGGTAATCATTTTCTCGTGGGAGGTCATATATATTCATTTAGACCACTTGACTTAGTACTAGTTGTGTATGACTTGATTGAATTGATCATTGAAGCTTCACTCTAGACTAAGGACTATTCCACATTTGATACACACACACAACACACATGCCTAATGTTCAATGAAAGCCTTATTCATTTGTTCGATTGTACTTGTTTAAATGTGATGTGTGTGTGTGCTCAACCATATATGGATCAATCCAAAAAAAAATTGATCATTTTATATGTTTTTGGAAATGATTTTTATTACTCTTTGTGTTCATGTTTAGTGCTTACTTTGTTTTTCATTTTTTAAACATGTTCTGTGTTGAAAAACAAGTGTAAGAATTTTTGGCTACTCATTCTGGCTACTTGCGCGAGTAGCGAGCAAGCTGCGAGTTTTGGCTACTTATTTTGGCGACTTGCAAGTCGCGGGTCCCAGTTGTGAGTTCACACAGAATGGTTTCACGACTCACTCGCGACTCGCTAGTCGCAAAATGCCCAGAATCAGCTTTTTAAAGAGTTTTTTCGTGGGAAACTTGTTTTAAACCTCTCCCATCCTGTCTAAAACCTCTCTTTCAATATTTTTACATCAAAACCCAAGCAATTTGAATGGTTTTTCATTCCATTAACATCTCTAAGGTAATTTTAAACTCCTTTCATTGATTTGGATTCTTGGATTATGTTTTGGTGAGTTTTGTGTTCTTGGTTGGGATTTTCATCACAGGGGTTGGAAAAACTTATTTTTTGTCAAATTTTTGTATGGGATTGATTTCTTTTGATGATTTGCTTTCGATGTTGGCCTCTTGTGGCAAAAAGAGCATGTATTAAGGGTGGATTTCATGATGTTCATGCATTGTTTCACATTATTGTTCATAGTGTGCATGTTAGGTGTTTGATAAAATGCCTCTTAGGCATTTTCTTGCTTGTTTGGACTTTGATGAGTACCAAACTTTGGGGTTTCCCATGTTTCCTCATTAGAAACATGTTTGGTTCATTGGTTGTGTATTTAACACACCTTGCCCTACATGTGCATTTTCCATGCATTGGTCATGCATTGCACTTTGCCACCTCTTGCACACACCTTTGCTACCCTTGTCATGCATTGGTCTATACCTTGCTTCTTCATCCTAGCATGTCATGTTTACCTTATGCTTTGTAGCATTTTACTTTGTCTTAGGTTTGAGCTTCATTTTCTCATTCATCTCGTACGCCTCATGCATCATTATCATTGTTCATACCTTCATCTCTTACCCTCTTTTCTCCTTGACCCTTTGTCTATTCCTGAAAAAAAGGGGGAGAGTATACTCTAGAGAGTATACCAGAGTGTTTTGTCGTTTCTATATGACTCTTGTGCATATCCTTAGGGGGGGAAATTCTATTTCTCATGCACATTTGTAGGGGGAGAGATATTCCATAGGGGAGATGCATATACCAAGGGGGAGAAGACATTGTGTTAATAAGTAAACTTTGTCTTGGTGTTTGGTGTATGATCAAGTTGCTCACATGTTTCACATCATGATTACTTGATCGCAATTTACTTGTTACATTATACTTGTCCTTTTTATGACTTGCTTTACCTTGAGGGTCTAATGTGTTTTGTGCAAGTGTTTCATGTTACAGGTATATACGTTCTAAGTGCATCACAGCTTCTCATCATTTTGAAGGGGAGAAACTTTAAGCACTTTTAGTTTATTTAAAATACTTTATAATTTGTAACTGTTTGCTTTTGTAAGCTTTTAGGTTTTTGTACCCTTGCTTTGTAGTTTAAGTACTTGTTGCTAAATGTTATGCATTTTCTTTAAGTACATCACTCTTATGCCCTTTGTTAGATTTTTATCCTTAATGCAATTTCCTTGTGTTGTTGCATTGGTTGAGTGTTGGACATGCAAATGATACTTTGTAAATAAGCTTATTAGCTTGCATGTCTGGATGTTCATTCCATGTGTGAATGAGCATGTGATCACTATTTATAGTGATTGTTTGTTTTTGGTCAAGCCATGCTTTACTGCTTAAGTCCATTTTTGCTTGACCTTGCTCCATATGCATTATAAGTTTTCTGCATACAATGATATTATTGTGTTGTGTTTCAGGAGATACTTGTACTTATGATTCAAGAGCTTCACAGATTCTAGAGTTAGGTGTGAGTGAGTTTTGCTCAACTGTTCCCAACTCACGCGTTAAGTCTAGAGTTTGTTGTAGGGTTTTGTCACGGAATAGCCAAAGGGGGAGATTGTAAGGTTGAATTTAATCAACAATTTTGTTGGCTTTATTCCTTGCCAAATTTGCTTGTAATTCAGCATTTAGAAACCCTGTATTTAGGTGGGAATCATGTAAGAGTAGTGTGTGAGAAAGTGTGAAGAAATGCTTAAGATTATGCAAGGATGCAGAGACTTGCGGCTGGGACTCGTGGGTGACTCGCGATTGGCAAGCCGTCAACTGCAGCACATAAGTGAAGCGTGCAGAGAAGATGAACAATCACGCTAGCTAGAGCACTACAGGACAAAAAGTCCAGCCTGGCCGTTCTGTTAGCTCGCAACTTGAACTCGTGACTTAGTCCAGTCGCAAGGCCAAGTTGCCAGCCAACTCTGTTTTGGAAAAACTGACTTTTCGCATTCCAAACACACACCACTATATATAGACCTTATACCCACGAAATGTAGAGAGCTTCTAGAGAGAATTTTGAGAGAGAAACCCTAGAGAAAAACAAGATTGATTTATCCACAATCTTCACCTAAGAGACTCTTCAAATTCCTCTACTCTCACCCTCTCCATTGTTACATCCTTGAGAGGTTCTTAGCCAAATCCTTTTCTCATCATACCCACATCTGTGAGAAGGCTTTTTGGTGCTTTGGGAAGCAGTTAGGAAGGGACCAATTCATATTGGTTGATGCTATGAGCTATAGCGGAATTCGGTAAGCTAGAAAAGACAAAGGTTCGGTGTAACCTTGTTGGAGCAAGAAGCTTGGAGGGCTTAGGTACACTGGGTAGATTAAGCTTGGAGGGTCTATTGCTGTTCATGTATCCGAACTACATTTTCTAGTAGATTATTGACCGCTTGGAGGGCGGCAGAGAGGTTTTACGCCGAGGGCTTCAGTTTCCTCTTCGATAACATATCGAGTGTTGTCCTTGTGTTTGCATCTCTCTTCCCTTTATCATTGCCATTTAATTACTGATGTGGTTGTGATTATTTATGGTTCAGATTGTTTATCAATTATGTTTTAGCTTATGTTCATGTTCCGCACATTTATTGTTTGATTATAAGCTTGAATTGATAATTTGTATTTTGGGGTCTAAATGTTCATTGTGTTTTATACACATTTTGAACATTCAATCTCGGAAAGAGATTTTGAGCTCAAAAAGCCATCGCACATACTAGTATTTAACTAGGAAAAAGGGAAAGCGATTTGTATTAAAATGTATGGTGCCAAAAGCCAAAGGCTAAATTGTCAAAGTTATCTTAAAATGTTTATGGCATCGCTTCTTAAAAATTTGAGTTGTTTTGATCAAAAGTATGTAAATGGAAGAAAAACAAAAAGCTTTCAATCAATTGTAATCACATTGGTGAAGGGTCATATATGCCTTACAGGCTTTGAAGATGTACTTAAAAGTTGCATCATTTTCAAAGGTGTTTTGTAACTTTTGTTAGTTCTAACCAAAGTCATCTATAGCCAAGGTTCATTTTGCTGAGAGCTAATTGGTTTAAGATGTTATGAATGTAATAGAGAAGTTTATTTTAACTAGCATAATTTGGCTATTTGGTTGTCACATGGCTAAGACTATTATTGGGGGCTACATAGATAATTTTCTACATCAATAAAGTCTGCTATTTCTATCTTAGTTAATATTTTTGGATTAATTGTGCTTTTAATCTTGTTAATTATTATTGCACACACTAAGTTATATATTACCGTATATACTCTAGCTGAATATCATGTTTTGAAAACACAATTTTAGTTTCTAATAGTGAAATGATATAATCGTATTTTGACAATTTTGCAATTATAATTGAAAATCATGTACATGTTTTCAGCTATGTGTTCGTACACATAGTGTGTAACTATTACTACTATTTTTAATCTTCCACCCAAACTAAAATCCTGGTTCCGCCATTGGTTAGGCCTTAGGAATGAGGACCTTAATTCTTCTTAGAGCTCCAGAGACTTGGAAATTGATTAATGCATCAAAATTCAAAAACCCTAAAAGGGAAAGACACTGCGTATATTTACTTTGTCCTTCCGCATTTCAGAATTGTAGCTTCCTTCTTAGTCTAATAATAGGCATGGTTTTGAAATCTAGACCGAACAGTACGGTCAGACCCGGTTAATCGAAAACTGTCCCTTTGGACGGTTCTTTTAACCACCAAACCTGTTCAATATAAAAAAGCAGTAAACCATATGAATCGAGGTTGAACTGCCTGGGTTTAAGAATCGTGGGTGGGTCTTACGGTTCAGGCCAAGCTCTTTTATAAATTAAAAAGAAAAAAGAAAAAGAAGAAGCACCTAACCCATAGCAGACGACGCAAAGTTGCCCATTCTTCTTCTTCTTCTTCTTCTTTGTTTCTTCTCTGCTTCTTCTTTCATTCTTCATGGTCTCCTGCCTTCAGTTTAAGTAAAATGAATTGTTTCAACTTTATATTTGCTTTTTAGTTTGGTGAGCCTAGCACGTGTGACATGACAAAGCCTTGGAAATAACAAAAATGAGTTCAAAAGTTTCTGACTCATTCATTGAGTCTTGGGCCCCTCCCCAACGTGTATATTACTATATGATATACCATTGTTTTTTAAGTTTTGACGTTTTTGTTTTTTGTATATCATTATTATTTTGTTTTTTTTTTTTTTTTTTTGTTTTGTTTTTACTATTAAATTGGATTTTGAAACATTATAATAAAAGTAGTTATATAAAAATACATTTAAAAAAAGGGTCTTTATATTTATTTAGATTATTTTAGTCAATTATTTTATTTTATTTTTACGAATAGAATATATTTATTTATATTTTAAATAATTATTAAGTTAATTATGACGTCATCACAGTTTAACCTCAATTGGACCTCGGCCCAATCTCAAAAACCTTGAACCTCTTCCATTTACGTTCATTTGAATGGTTTGGATTTCAAAACCATGATAATAGGTAAATCCATTAAGTGCGTGGAGTGTGCACACACATGCTTGTGAAGGAGGAAGCACGATCTTTGAATTTTAGCTTAACAAGTCTTTCACTTTGCGTACTTTTCATGTTAATGTTTCTTCGAGGTTACTTTGAAGAAAGGTGAGAGAGAATAAGATTAGCTAGGGCCTAAAATTTTAGGAAAGATACCTTCTCTACCGATATGGTGGATTGTTGTATATAGTTATATAGATAATAGTTATTAAAACATATTACGGTTTTGATCCCAATTTTAATTTTGTCTTTGAATTATCAATTTTATTTATTTAGGTTTAAAAAAATATTAATGTCATCCTTGTTATTACTTTGTATTTAGATGAATAAATTTCATAACGTTTTTAATGATTTGACATATATGCATGTTCATGTCTGTTTGGACCAACTAACTCTAACTTTTCAACCTTTTAAAACTGAACATATTTTAAAAAGTGACATTAGAAAAACAAATGGTGTTTAAAATTTTAGTCTAAAAAGTCCAATATGTAAAAAAAAAAAAAAAAAAAAAAAATCCCAATATTAAACCACCCTAACAAGTAAAAAAAAAATTAATTTAATGGCAAATTACTATTTAGTCCCTAAATTTCAGACTTTGTGTCAATTTAATCTCTAACATTTCAAATATTTAGTTTATCCGCACTAACTAAAACTTCCTAGACTTCCAATAAAGTCCTCTCTTTCTCTATTCAATTATTTGGTTTGCACTGTGAGTCTCTCTTTCTCTCTCTTATAATATCTTTATAGGTTGCTTTGGGTCATTGCTTCTCTCACCCATTTCCTCAAATTTTCTTGTTGAGGCATATTGTACAATTTGGCTTATTGTGAGTTGAGTTGAGTTTTCATTTCTTAGTATTTATTCCATGTTTGGTTCCCAATAAAGCAAAGGAAAAGAAAAGTAGGGAAAATAAATTTTCAAATCTTTAGTTTTTGGTAATGAAGATCAAAATAAGCTAAGTTCAAATTTTTTCAATTTTTGGACATGTGGCAGCTTATGTCACAGAATATATAATATATTAATATTACCGTTAGCCGTGTCAATATTTTTTATCCACCATTTGGTGATAGTGACTAGTTTGACACAATAAAAGGTTAAGAACCAAACTAACAAGTTTAAAATGTTAGGGACCAAATTGATAGACAAACTAAAGATTAGGGATCAAATAGCTAATTTGCCCTATTAATTTTAAGGGTATGTTAACAAATGCACTAAGAAAATTAATTTAGAAAATATTTTTTGAAATATTTTATAGGAAAAAAAAATAAAGTAACTGATTTTTTTGACAGCTTTTACATTTCTCGTAAAAGTAGTATTAAAATTTTATTAAAATGATCTATTAACAAATACCTTAAGGGCAATTGTTAACAAAACTCTAATTTTAATTCTAGTTAACGTAGAAGTTAAGAGTTTGAATAAAGATATGTAATTTTTACAATTTTGAAAATTCATTTAATTAAGAGAAATGCTGTGTCCACAACATTTTCACAACAAATTCTAAATGACATGTTATTACTAGCTGTTACTAGTGGGCAAAAAGTAATTTTATTAGTTGGTTCAAATTAGAACTAATAAAAGTTCCACCTATGAATTGGTGTAAAAATGTTGTTCACGTAGCACTTTCAAATTGAATTTTAACTTTCAAATTGTTTAAAGAGATGTGGTCCTAGCATTGTTTCTGATATGCATTGATAGGAGGTTACAATAAAAGAAATGTAATGTCCACAATATTTTCACAAAACTTTTACAACAAATTTTAAATGACAGATTGTTATTAGTAGAAAAAAAAATTTAGTAATGTGTTCAAATTTGAAAGTTCAAATAGTGTATAAAACACCAATGAACGTTTAGACCCCCAATTTCAAAATTACCAATACAAGCTTATACCCAAACAATATATGTGTGAAATAATAGGTACAAGCAAAAATCCAAACAAATAAACAACTCTATACCACAAATAATCACAACACAGCCACAATTAAATGGTAAGAGTGAGGGTTAGAGAGATGCAAACATAAAAATAACATGGCAATGTGTTATCGAAAAGGAAACCGAAGAATTCGGTGAAAAACCTCTCCGCAGCCCTCCAAGCAGTCAAATGATCCATTAAAGAATAAAGTTGGGGCACATGAATAGCAATAGACCCTCCAAGCCTAATCTGCCCAATGCACCTAAGCCCTCCAAGCTTCTTGCTCCAACAGGGTTACGCCAAACCTTGTCTTCTTTAGCTTTTCAGATACTACAATAAGCCCATTGCATTAACCAAACAAGTTGGTCCTCTCTGAACTGCTTCCAAAGCACCAAAATACCTCCTCACTGATATGGGTATAGTGAGATAAGGATTTGGCTAATGTACCTCTCAAGGATATGTCAATGGATAGGGTGAAAGTTGAGGAATTTGGAGAATCAAAAGGCAAAGATTATGGATGAGTCAATCTTGGGTTTCGCTAGGATTTCTCTCTCAAAGTTCTCTCTGGAAGCTCTCTACATTTTGTGGTTATAAGGATATTTATAGTAGGATACGTGAGGAATGTGAAAAGTCAGGTTTCATCCAAAAAGGGCATTCTGGCGACTTGGCCTCGCAACTAGAATGAGTCGCGAGTTTGAGGCGCAAGATAACTTCCAGACCCGACTGTACTTTTTGTCCTGTAGTGCTCTAGCTGCCATGACCTTTCAACTTCCTGCATGCTTCACACGTGTGTCACTTTAGCGACTTGCCAGTCGTGAGATCTAGTCGCGAGACTCCTTTGAGTGCACACATCTTAAGTTTTCTTCACAGACTACCCTTACATAATTCCCACCTAAATACAGGATATCTAATTGCTAAATTACAAACAAATTTGACACAGAATAAAGCCAACACATGATTGAATAAATTTAACCTTACAAAATTAAAACTAATAACAACTTACCCTCTAAAATTTGTAATGAAAGTGTTGTAAAAATGCTATTAACGTAGTACTTCTTTTAAAATAAAGCAAACAATACAGCTTAGCAATAATTCCTAAGGTGTAGAATTAATTAAGTTTTTAAATTAATAACAAATATATATATATATATCTACATTAAAAATTTTCCTCTTAAAAAGGAAAAATATAGTATTTATAATTCATTGATTAATTGGAGAATGTAATGTAAACCACTCAAACGATTGTACACAAATTTTATCTAAAACAGTTGAAGATCAAATACACGATTCTCATTTTTGGACAACAACTTACCTAGCTAAAGGATTTGATTCCTTAATCATATTCATATTAACTATATCAACTGAATAATTTGATTCACCCTTGAAATTCTCCCTTTTAATTATTTCAGATGTCAAACATTCCTTTAGTCTCACTACCACTTCACTCATTGGTGGCCTATTACTGGAGGTGGTGGACACCCAAGCCATTGCTATTTCAACAGCTTTCCAAGCAGAGTTAACGTTGAAATCTCCACCCAATCTTGGATCAACAATATTTTGAATATCTCCTCCATCAAGCATCATTCTCACCCATTGGCTTATGTGAGTGTTTTCATAGGATTTTTCAATTGTGGGCCGACTTGTGATTATCTCCAAAAGAACAACCCCAAATCCATAAACATCGCTTTTCTCAGTCAGCCTATATGAAATGGAGTACCTACAAGCAAATGCATGTCATACTTTTTTTTTTTTTTCTCTTTTTTCATCTTTTGTTTTAACAAGTTCAATTTTTAAGTCATTCCCATTCATTTTAACCGGAAAAGGGCTTATATCCCTTTCCATTTAGAAATGGTCACATGCTTGTGGATTTAAATAATACTATTATTGTATTTTACAAAACAATTTTGAAGATGATAGGTAGACTAAGTAAAAAAAAAAAAAAAAAAAAAATACTTACTCGGGGTCAAGGTATCCAAGGGTGCCAGCAACACTAAGCATTGAGACATGAGTGCCATCAGTTGGGAAAATTTTGGATAGACCAAAATCGGCTAGTTTGGCATTAAAATTTTCATTCAACAAGATATTTGTAGTCTTCACATCCCTATGGAGTATAGGTGGTTTACAACCATTGTGTAAATATTCCAATCCTACATTTCACAGTAAAAAATCATTTTCAGAAAAGATGAAGCACTATTAAAAAACGATCAGCAAATAAACTCATTGGCTCATCACTAACCTTGTGCTGCTTCCATTGCTATATTAAGCCTTGCTTCCCAACCCAAGATATTAGTATTCTTACCTGCATCAATAAATAAAATGTGTTAGATTTTCTTGTTAAGTAATTCAATTAAACTAACTTTGATCATGTGACGATTAAAGTATGTTGCTAATGTTAGATTATGTCTCCCCTAGGCCCAAGCTAGGTTGGGTCATATATTATATGAGCAATACTACATACACAGATAATTCCCAATAATTGAGTTGACAAGTTTTTAGTAGTTCTTATCTGGATCCACCATTGATATTATTTTTTTACTTGCCACTTACAATCTTTCACATTAACAATATCATATATATATTTTTTTTCTGTCTATAGAATTTCTCTATGTATATTCCCTCAATTTTTTTTTTTTTTTAATTTCAATAATATACTCTTAATTCCTAAAAAATATACTGAAAAAGTAGAATCTTCGGTAGATACTTTTATTATGATCAACCTGAAAGATGTGCTTCTAAGTCTCCGTTGGCCATGTACTCATAGACAAGCCCCATGCTTGTTCCTTCATAGCAATACCCGACGAGGGTGGTTAGGTTTCTATGATGAACTCCCATAAGAAGTTTTACCTGCAATTCAAGAAGCGTAATGTTCATTAATTTAATATTAAAATCTCTATGTATACATCTATTTGTGCTTAAAATAAATTGAGACATAGTTGCTTGCCTCTGCTTGAAATTGTTGATACCCTTGAACTAATGATAGAGAAAGCACTTTCACTGCTACTTGAGTGTCATTAATGCAGCCTTGGTAAACTTGTCCAGATCCACCCTTACCAAGAACTGTCTCAAAATTGTTGGTAATTCTTACCAGATCAGCGTATGTAAATTGTCGTTGCATTGAATCTATTGACTAACGACTTGGTCTGGATGTTGGATTTTGTTTCTACTATTGTAATTGCAAACATCATTAGCATTATAAGCACAAAAGTGAGGAGATTTTATTCTTAGTTTAAAATGAATATGCATCTTTTTATATAAAATTTTTAACCTTTATTCTTATATTTCTGATATCTCCAAAGCCCCCACATGACAGCCGCAACAATGAATAAGAGAATGACTGATATTCGAATAACAATATTTTTCTCCTTTTTTCATGATCCAGATCCACAAAGATTTGAATTTTCATCCACACTAGATTAATAAAAAGGATGTCAATGAAATTTTAATTAACACATTGAAATATGAGATAGGTTCAAGTTACACTTGGTGTAATTTCACAAGAGTTACATCATTTTTAGACCATAGTGTTAAGTTCTAAATGTTTATAACAATTGGCAAATCGTGAACACAAACTTGTCTAGATATAGATCTTAGAGTCTATAGGTTTTATTAGACAATGCTCAAGGTGATTCAAGTCAAGATTCAAGAACATACAAGCTGCAGGAAGAAGACTTCATATTCTACCTAGTTCAATCGATCGAAGAACAGGCTTGATTAATCGAAAATCGTATCTGCAAAATGTTAAGTCGGCCCAAACAGCAGCTTAAGCCCATTAAGGATTAGGGTTTCAGAACTACTTCTCCCACTATATAAAGGAAACCCTAAGCCATGTTTTTGTTTTTGAAGAGAGAGAGATTAGAGTGCCTCTTATGCCTCTTTTGGTTTTAGGGTTTTGTACCCTGGAATTTCAATATGGGTATGAAACACCCTTGAACGTTTAGACCCCAAATTATAAAATATCAATTCAAGCTTATAATCAAACAATTAATGTGCGGAACATGAACATAAGCCAATCACAGAATTGATAACTAATCTAAGCCAAATATAAACACATCCACAGCAGTAAATATAAGGCAAAGATAAAGGGAAGGAAGATGCAAACACACTTACAACACACGATGTGTTATCAAAGAGGAAACCGAAGTTCTCGGCGTAAAACCTCTCCTCCGCCCTCCAAGCGGTCAAATAATCCACTAAAGAATGTAGTTAGGATACATGAATAATAGAAGACCCTCAAAGCCTAATCTACCCAAGTACCTAAGCCCTGCAAGCTTCTTGCTCCAACGAGGTTGCGCCGAACCTATTTCTTCTTTAGCTTCCCGGATTCCGCTACTAAACCATAGCATCAACCAATGTATATTGGTTCCTTCCAAACTGCTTCCCTTAGCACCAAATGAACCTTCTCACAGACGTAGGTGTGGTGAGAAAAGGATTTGGTCAATAACCTCTCAAGGGTATGACAATAGAGAGGAAGAGAGTAGAGAAATTTGTAGAGTCTCTAAGGTAAAGATTGTGGATGAATCAATCTTGTATTTCTCTAGGGTTTCTCTCACAAAATTCTCTCTGGAAGCTCTCTCAATTTAGTGGGTATAAGGGTCTATATACAGTGGTGTGTGTTTGGAATACGAAGAGACAGTTTTTGCCAAACAGGGCTGGTTGGCGGCTTGTCCAAGTCGCGAATTCAAGTCGCGACGTAACGGCCTAGCCAGCTTAGGACTTTTGTCCTATAGTACGACAGCTGGCGCGACCCTTCAGCTCCCTTGTGTGCATCTCACGTGCCAGCATTTGGCGGCTTGCCAGTCGCGAGTCCTAGCCGCGAAACTCTGCCTTCTTACACATACTTGAGCTTTTCTTCATATCTTCTCGCACACTACCCTTACAATGATCCCACCTAAATACAGGGTTACTAAGTGCTTAAATTACAAGTAAATTGGCATGGAATAAAGCCAACAAGATGGTTGATAAATTTCAACCTTACATACCCAAACCTCTCTAAAGTCTTGGTTGCACTGGTTGTTATTGTTGCTCATATTTTGCGGTTTGTGTGAATCTCTTGTGAGATCCTTGAGTAGCTTTCTTTCACATAAACTTAGGGTTTTCAAGGTAGAGATATTATTAACACCTTGATGATCAATTCAGTTGCTGCCATTGAAGCCTAAAGAAAAACAAGCGTGGGTGGTTGTATCTAGTGGTGAATCCAAGAAAGAAGGAGTCCGTGGATTCGGAGCTTGCACGTGGTCGTGTCAGTAAGTTCTACTGGTGGGTAGCAATAAGAAGTCGAGTGTGGGGGCATCTAAGTCTTATTGTACGAATTTCGATTCTTTTTAGTGGATTTGCTTTTTACCTTGAAGATAGCTAGGTTAAATCCTCCCTAGGTTTTTTACCAGTTTGGTTTTCCTGGGTTATCATATCGTTGTATTTTTTATTTTCCGCTGCTATGCTTGATACGATTATATAATTGTGTTAACCTAGATTTGCATAATTTGACTAAGTTAACCACTTGGCTAATTAATTAGGCTAATCCAATTGTTGTTTTAAGGGGTCTAAAACCTAACAAGTGGTATCAGAGCGGGTAGCTCTTCTGTTTTAGATCTTTTGATCTAAGAGCTGATCCTCGACCCCTGTTGTCATGGATAATTTGAATTGTCAATCTGATCATGTTTCTGCTTATGCTTCTGTTGATTTTATTGATGCTTGTGAAACTCTTCGTAAGGAATTATTGAAATCTATGAAAATTGCTAAGAAATTCAAGGAAGAATTAAAATTGGCTAATCTTGAAAAAGAGGAATTGGTTGTTAGATTAGATGAATCTAATAAAAAGAATGAATTTTCGAGAAATCAAATTTTATCTCAAGATGAGAAGATGAAAAGCTTGGAACAAGAGTTAGTCGAATCTAAAGCTAAAATTGAAAATTTGACTAGTATCAAGGCTGCTGATGATAACAGAAGTGTTTCTGTTTTTCTTAAGCCTAAAGCTGAAAAAGTTTATATCCCTCCTTTCAAGAGGAATAATAAAGAGAAGGCTTATTTTGCTAGGTTAGACAAAGGTAAAAGTTCTGATGTAAACGCTGAAGTTTCTAAATCTATGTCTAAACCTACTGTTAGAGAGCATAATAAATCTGTTTTTGTGCCTACTTGTCACCTTTGTGGTGTTGTTGGTCATATTAGACCAAATTGTTCTTTGTTGAGGCAAAAACCAAAATCTGAGACTAGATTTGCTGTTAGGAATACTGATGTTCCTAAATTTGTTCCTGTTTGTCACTTTTGTGGTGTCTTCGGTCACATTCATCCTAATTGTCATAAATTGAAATTTAAGCATTCTATATGTCAATCTAGGATATGTGATGATATTTCTACTGCCATAAGCCCATATAAATTGTTTCATATACCTTTGAAAAATTTGAGCTTGTTGGCTTGTGAAAGGAATTTGCAGGATTTTAGTCTTTCTCAGAAGATTGGTATAAACCCTCAAATACACTGCTTCTCATGGATTTTCACCCACAAAGCCGAAAACTCGTGCTATATGGGTGAGAAAAGATTCTCCAATGTGAGTGTTGCAGACTTGTCTCTGTTTTAATTCTTTCAATTGTTTGTGAACATGTCTTGTTTCTGTTTTTGGTTGTTTTTTTTTTATAAAAAAAAATCCAAAAACATTGAAAAATTACAAAAAGACAAAAATATTTTATCTTGTGTCTAGATTTTTTTGAGGATTACATGAATTATGATATCTCTCTCTTGATTTAGAACATGCTTGACATTGTGGAGAAACTTGAATAGTTTGTGCTAAGCTATTTCTGATTTTGTGTGAGTATGTACTAGTTTGTACATATACTCATGGGTTAATTAAGGAATTGATATTTCTTGTTTGTGTATCCTCTATAACTTAGTTAAGCACTATCATGCATTGCTTTTGCATTGTTCATTTAGCATAATATGTGCTTTTTGTTTTTGGTCATAATTTTTTTAAAACCAAAAAGACTTTTGTGTTTTGTATTATATCTTGGATTTATAATCACAGTTGGTTATATTATCTTTACATAACTAGTTTATGTACCTTGTTTAGCTTGGATGAGCTTATTTTATTGCACTTTACTAATTTGAGCTTTGTAGTGCATGTTGTGTGGGAAGATGTTTATAGTTTTTGATCACTTTGTCTTGATCTTGAAGTCACATGTCTTTGACTGTCGGACTTGATCCTTTTGAGAAAGGCATAAATAACCATCTCACCACTGTTCACTAGCCAATCATGAACACCTTAGTGCATATCATAAGATTTTGTTCTCGAGGAAGTGCAGTACATGCACAAAAAGAACATAAGGTGTAGCCTCGGTTTAATTGCTTAATGCTTAAAATTAGTGTGTACTATTAGGCTTGATGCCAAATCACATAATTAAAATTGGTATGTACATTATGAGGCAAATTAAGAAACTTACATGATTGCAAGCTTGTTTTCTAGGTGATGTGAGAATTATATGATGTAACTCTTTAGGTGATAGTCTCTTGCAAATTCTATGTGATGAATTTTGTAGACTTTGTGTTTGATTTCTATTCACATATCACCTTACATGTATCTCAAGCTTTTGCTAGTTGCACACACTACACAAGTTACTCTTTGTTAAACTTGGTACATTTTATTGTGTGTGATCTTGCTGTGGCCATCCAAGATTAAAAGTTCATTGATCTTAATGCAAAATGTGTTTAAAATTTGTGGGAAATTGAATTTTCTAGGGCTTGAAATTATCCAAATTAGGGATTTTGTTCAAATTGGATTCAATTGGTGCAATTGGCTTGTTGAATTGATGTAATTGATCATTATATTGTGTATTCTAGCTTGTGTGACAATCAAGTGGTCAAATGTTACCTAAAATCTTAACAAGTGGTTCTAAAATTTTGGGGGTTTTGTTAGAAACTCTATGCTCAAGCCAATTTTGTGAACTTGAACTTATATTGAACTTGGTTTCACTACATTAGAGCATGCATTATGACATTTTTTTATGCGTCATTTGTGTTTAGGATTCACATGCATTGCATTGATTTTTGTATCCATCTTGCAGTTTTGCAGTCATATCTCATTATTTTCACGCATAGCATGCATACACTTTGCTAAATTGGGTACTCAACTTGATTTAAAAATTGATTGATTAATTTTTGAATTATGTACTTTTTAGTGTATGCTATTTTCATGTGTGAATTGCATAAAATATTTTTTCTTAAGAGATATGATGGATAATCAATGTGCAAATATTTTCTCTACTCATGCAACTGTTTATGGGTCACATAGTGTCTTGTTTGCATTTATTGAAAGAGAGAATATTTTTTCTTCATATGTATCCTCACCTTAGTTTTTAACTTTGGTTTGTGTGTTTTTATTTTTCTCCACCTCCTAATTTTCCCCAAAACTGTTTTTTTCCAAAACTTGTTTTGTTTTTCCTATTTTTATAGGGGGAGTTGTTGCTCTTCGTAGGGGGAGTTGTCTCTATTTTTTATAAAGTTGAATTGTTTTGTATCCCCTTGATTCTCTATTTTCTCTTATCCTTTATTGCGTATGTTGACTGTTTACTCTTTGTATGAGTTGTCTTCGTCAATACGTGACAAAAAGGGGGAGATTTAGATGAAATGTGGAAATATGTGGGAATCCTGTTTGTTTTGTTTAGGGGGAGCTAAATTTGTTTTTGATAGGGGGAGAAAATAAATTTTTTTTATGTTTCTAACTTAGGGGGAGAGTTAGTTTACATATTTTTTGATTTACTGTTTTTCTGTCACACATGCGTTTATGTGTTTTGTTTAGTATTTCAGGAAATACATAGGTTGATTCAATTGAGCTACTGTCTACTCTTGCAACTGATGGATAGTAGTTAGGTTGAATTTGTTGTAATGGGCATTTTATTGTATTGGGTTGTTCTTGTATTTGAGCATTTCATTTTGTATGAAAGTTTTGTCATGAATTGCAAAAGGGGGAGTTTGTTAGGTTCTAAATGTTTAGAACAATTGGCAAATCGTGAACACAAACTTGTTTAGATATAGATCTTAGAGTCTATAGGTTTTATTAGACAATAATCAAGGTGATTCAACTCAAGTTTCAAGAACATACAAGCTGCAGGAAGAAGACTTCATATTCTACCTGGTTCGATCGATCGAAGAATAGGCTTCATTAATCGAAAATCGTATCTGCAGAATTTTAAGTCGGCCCAAACAGCAGCTTAAGCCCATTAAGGATTAGGGTTTCAGAACTACTTCTCCCACTATATAAAGGAAACCCTAATCCACGTTTTTGTTTTTAAAGAGAGAGAGATTAGAGTGCCTCTTGTGCCTCTTTTGGTTTTAGGGTTTTGTACCCAAACCTCTCTAAAGTCTTGGTTGCACTGGTTGTTATTGTTGCTCATATTTTGTGGTTTGTGTGAATCTCTTGTGAGATCCTTGAGGAGCTTTACTTCACATAAACTTAGGGTTTTCAAGGTAGAGATATTATCAACACCTTGATGATCAATTCAGTTGCTGCCATTGAACCCTAAAGAAAATAAGCGTGGGTGCTTGTATCTAGTGGTGAATCCAAGAAAGAAGGATTCTGTGGATTCAAAGCTTGTACGTGGTCGTGTCAGTAAGTTCTATTGGTGGGTAGCAATAAGAAGTCGAGCGTGGGGGCTTATAAGTCTTATTGTACGAACTTCGATTCTTTTTAGTGGATTTGCTTTTTACCTTGAGGATAGCCAGGTTAAATCCTCCCCAAGTTTTTTACCGGTTTGGTTTTCCTAGGTTATCATATCATTGTATTTTTTATTTTCTGCTGCTATGCTTGATATGATTATATGATTGTGTTAACCTAGATTTGCATAATTTGACTAAGTTAATCACTTAGCTAATTAACTAGGTTAATCCAATTGTTGTTTTAAGGGGTCTAAAGCCTAACACGTAGATTTCTATTAGATCTAACGGTGATAAATCACTACTTCTCATGCCATTAATATAGCCATTAATGCTAGATTTTAGATTTTAGAGGATATCCTAGTATTAATGACTGTCTGTCAAATTTTTTCATTTCTTTCTTCTCGTGTTCTTCTTTTTTCTTTTTCTTTTTTTTTTTTTTTTTTTTCTCTCAGAGAAACACACCTGTGAACCTGGATATTTTCATCAATATCTGGCTTTCTACGAAATAAAACACTATCTTAGGATTAGATTTATCATTCTCTCGAAAATTAAAGGATCAATGTTTATCCTCAATTTATATTACACACAAACAACGATTACTAAAATTAAAGGATCTTAATTTACTTTTGTGCCTATTAGTGCCAAAATTAAGTACTAAAATAAAACAAATCATGCCTCTTCAAAACTCCATGATTCCGTATTCCTAAATATAAAAATTAGTCATATATCAAATAACTTGATTCATTAAACAAATTCACCAACAAACTGTTATAAAAAGAGAGTTTCATTAAGAGGTGACCATGAATTTCTGAAGAAACTTATGTAAACCCATCACGTCTTGTAGAACAACACACACACACATATATAGAAGTTCAAGATTCAACATTGATGGCTATGCCCACAAATAATAATAGTGTTTCCATTTAACCAAGTTGAGGAAAACATAAAGAAAACATAATCGGATAAGAAGCACAATGGGCTAATTTGGCATCCTACGAAAGACATAACTTGTAATAGTCAAGTGGTATACTATAAAATAATAAGGTCATGCTAAAGGTCTGCAACTCAGAAAGTTGGGAATAGCGCTTGTGCAAGGTTAGAAATAAATTAATGAGAGAGAGAGAGAAAATAGAAAAAAATAGTAATATAATATTCTCTACCATTAATTTGGTTAGCTAGTGTGACAAGTAATAAATGTTTAATAATGACATGGACAGTTGACCTTTTTTAACCGTTAGATCTAATAGAAATCAATTGACATGCCTCTGTGTAACTCTATAAGCTATCAACATATGAGACTCATGACCTTATAGAACAGTTTTTTCTCTTTTTGATTGTATGACTACTGACCGTAGTGTCAACTAGACAGCTACCCAGATGTGAGTCATGTGACAGAGAACTCTCAAATTTTTTTTTTTTTTTTTCAAATGAGCACCAACACGATGAGAAAGAAGAGAGGGGCTCAAGGGAAAAGGATTGGAAACTGAGCTTAGAGTGGTGGAAATGTTGGATTCCACAAGGATGTGGAATACTACATTCATAGGACGATTATCCATCACTTCTTGCCCAAGGCCACGTCCATTGTCTCTTACCAATCGGCGGTCAAGCATAATCTCTAACCATCCCTCTTTATTTCAATAACTTAACTGGATTGTTTGGTCTCTTTCTTTTTCTTTTTCTTTTTTGCCGGCGACCTGGAGGTGGAGGTGGAAGAGCGGTGAAGGAGTAAGAGACAAAGAGATAGAGAGGTGTGCAGTGGAGGAAATTTTTTTTTTTTTTTTGGAGAAACGGTGGTGAAAAAAAAAATTCAAGAGAGACATACACTTTTTTGTGTTTTTTTAGGTTTAGAGGTAGATGTGGAATGCAATAAATAAGGGATAATTAATTAGATACAAATCAGAATATTAGTATTAATGAGTGTCCTTTTTGACCGTCGGATCTACTTAAATCCAATGGTTTAGAAAAGGTGTAACTCTTTAGAGTTACACCAGGTGTAACTTGAACCCATCTATATATATATATATATATATATATATATATCTCTTCAATCTTTTCTAGAAGAGTTCATGTAATATGAAGGAAAATTACGAAAATGAAGTGTTACTATTTTCAACAAAAATCATACCTCAATAATAGTGTACCATTGTGTGATCTTTCTATGAGGTCAGCTGGAACAGAACCAGTAAGCTGATTTCTTTCTAAGTTTCTGTAAAGGTAAAGTGAATATAATTTATATCTTTTCTAACAAATAAATTTGCAGTAACAATCTTAAATTCAACTTACAGGACCCTCAAGTATTGCAATTGAGAAAGAAATTTTGGTATTGATCCAGTTAGGCTATTGTCCGATAGATCCCTGAAATTGGCAAATTACATACATGTCACATTGGTTGTCATAAAAATGGTAACCAAATTTGGTATTCATTATTAGATTTTTACATTTTTGTTATGTGAATTGCAAGTACTTACAAATATTGTAACATCATGAGATTTGATATTGTTAGGTTTTGAGTTTGTAATGTTGGCAAACCATGACAAAACATGACAAAAACTAAGTCTCATTAGTTTAGAATGGTCTACATTGAAGCCCAAGACAAAAACTTCAAGTTCAGGATAAAAACAAATGAGTTACAAGCTGGTTGGTTCGATTGATGCTAGTGATTTTCAATCGATCGAAAATCGCATATCAGCAAAATCAACAAACGTAAAAAGGCCATAACTTATCCGTTTGAAGCCCAAATCGCGAGCTGTTTTTTCCAGTATTTAAAGGACATTATAAGCTAACCCTAGGTGGGGTTTTGAGAGTTTTTTTAGAGAAATTAGAGTGCATCTTGTGCCTCTTTTGTAGATCTAGGGTTTTATACCCAAAAGCTCTCTTACGTTTTCTACCGATGTTATTTCTTGAAGAATCTCAAGATCAGGTGTTGTAGAAGTTGCTGCCTTCTCTAGTCATCAAAGGTGTTAATGATCTAAACTGATGGAAATTTAGACCCCTTAAACCAACCAGATTAACCTAGTTAATTAGCCAAGTGATTAACTTAGTCAAATTATGCAATTCTAGGTTATCACAATCACACAATCATATCAAGAATATAAAGCAGTGGAAAAGTAAATAACACAATGATATGATCACCCAGGAAACCACACGGTAAAAACCTGGGGAGGATTTGACCCATCTATCCTGAAGGCAAACCTGAATCCACTATGAAAGAATCGAAGTTTATACAAAAGGACTTACAAGCTCCCCGCTTGACTTCCTAATGCTATCTACTAGTAGAACTTATTGACACGACCACGTGCAAGCTCCGAATCCACGGACTCCTTCTTTCTTGGATTCTCCAATCAGCTACAAGCACCCACGCTTGTTATTCTTTAAGCTCCAAAGGCAGCAACCTTGTTGATCATCAAGATGTAGATAATAGCTCTACCATGAAAACCCTAAGTTTATGTGAAGGAAAGCTCCTCAAGGATCTCACAAGAGATTTACATAAACCGCAATATGAGCAACAAAGACTTAGAGAGGTTTGGGTACAAAACAAAAGAGGCACTTTCTTCTCTCTCTCTCTAAAAAAAAAAAAAAAAATGTTCTAGGGTTTTCCTTATATATAGGAGTGTTTTACTTGATCCCCAAGACGTTTAAATAGAGTTTGGGCTAAACTGGAATTCTGCAGAAAAATAAATCTGTACGTGGTTCGATTGATCGAGTCTAATTTTCGATCGATCGAGCCTTACAGATTTAGTCCAATAAATCTGCAATCACTCGATTCCAGTTTTACAAATAAACATACTTTGAGCAAGCCTAAACAAGACTAAACAACCTGTTTTGATCATGGTTTGCTAACAATGCAAATTAGAGTTCTAAATACATAAGTTCCTAACTCTTTAGAACCTAACATAAACCTTCAAGGGTGGTCTTGGAGTCACAAACAAGAGAGTTTGTGTTGCTAAACCTTTGAGTGGGATTTCAAAGTCACAGACGTGGGTGTTTGTGTTTTGCAAAGGCCAAAGAAAGAAGGAGTCTGTGGATTCAGAGCTTGCACATGGTCGTGTCAGTAAGTTCTACTGGTGGGTAGCAATAGGAAGTCAAGCGGGGGTGCTTGTAAGTCTTATTGTATGAACTTCGATTCTTTCTAGTAGATTTGCTTTTTACCTTGAGGATGGCTAGGTTAAATCCTCGCTAGGTTTTTTACCGGTTTGGTTTTCCTAGGTTATCATATCATTGTGTTTTTTATATTTCCGCCGCTATGCTTGATATGATTATATGATTGTGTTAACCTAGATTTGCATAATTTAACTATGTTAATCACTTGGCTAACTAACTAGGTTAATCCAATTGTTATTTTAAGGGGTCTAAAAACTAACAAGTGGTATCAGAGCGGGTAGCTTTTTTGTTTTAGATCTTTTGATCTAAGAGCTGATCCTTGACCCCTGTTGTCATGGATAGTTTGAACTGTCTTTCTGCTCATGTTTGTGATGTTTTGAATAAAAAGTACACTATTGTTTCTGTTGATTTTTTTGATGCTTTTGAAACTCTTCGTAAGGAATTATCTAAACCTTTGAAAATTTCTAAGAAATTCAAGGAAGAGTTAAAATTGGCTAATCTTGAAAAAGAGGATTTGGTTGTTAGATTAGATGATTCTAATAAAAAGAATGAATTTTTGAGAAATCAAATTTCCTCTCAAGATGAGAAGATGAAAAGTTTGGAACAAGAGTTAGCTGAATCTAAAGCTAAAATTGAAAATTTGACTAGTACCAAGCCTGCTAATGATAACAGAAGTGTTTCTGTTTCTCTTAAGCCTAAAACTAAGAAAGTTTATATCCCTCCTTTCAAGAGGAATAATAAAGAAAAGGCTTATTTTGCTAGGTTAGACAAAGGTAAAAGTTCTGATGTAGACGCTGAAGTTTCTAAACCTATGTCTAAACCTACTGTTAAAGAGCATAATAAATCTATTTTTGTGCCTACTTGTCACATTTGTGGTGTTGTTGGTCATATTCGACCAAATTGTTCTTTGTTGAGGCAAAAACCAAAATCTGAGACTAGATTTGTTGTTAGGAATACTGATGTTCCTAAATTTGTTCCTATTTGTCACTTTTGTGGTGTCTCCGGTCACATTCGTCCTAATTGTCATAAATTGAAATTTAAGCAATCTAGGATATGTGATGATATTTCTCCTGCCATAAGTCCATATAAATTGCTTCATATGCTTTTGAAAATTTTAAGCTTGTTGGCTTGTGAAAGGAATTTGCAAGATTTTAGTCTTTCTTAGAAGATTGGTGTAATCCCTCAAATACACTCTGCTTCTCATGGATTTTCACCTACAAAGCCGAAGACTCGTGCTATATGGGTGAGAAAAGATTCTTTAAGGTGAGTGTTGCTGACTTGTCCATATTTTAATTCTTTCAATTGTTTGTGGACATGTCTTGTTTCTGTTTTTGGTTGTTCTATTTTTTTGGTTGTTTTTTATTAAAAAAAAAATTCCAAAAACATTGAAAATTTTCAAAAAGACAAAAATATTTTATTTTGCGTCTAGTTTTATTTTTCTTGAGGATTACATGAATTATGATATCTCTCTTGATTTAGAATATGCTTGACATTGTGGATAAACTTGAATAGTATGCTAAGCTATTTATGATTTTTTGTGACTATGTGCTAATTTGTACATGTACTCAAGGGTTAGTTAAGAAATTGATATTTCTTGTTTGTGTACCCTTTATAGCTTAGTTTAGCACTATCATGCATTGCTTTTGCATTGTTCATTTAGCATAATATGTGCTTTTTGTTTTTGTTCATAAAATTTTTTTAAAACCAAAAAGATTTTTGTGTTTTGTATTATATTTTGGATTTATAATCACAGTTGGCATATTATCTTTACATAACTAGTTTATGTACCTTGTTTAGCTTGGATGAACTTATTTTATTGCACTTTACTAATTTCAGCTTTGTAGTGCATGTTGTGTGGGAAGATGTTTATAGTTTTTGATCACTTTGTCTTGATCTTGAAGTCACATGTCTTTGATTGTTGGACTTGAACCTTTTGAGAAAGGCATAAATAACCATCTCACCACTGTTTACTAGCCAATCATGAACACCTTAGTGCATATCGTAGGATTTTATGCTCGAGAAAGTGTAGCACATGCACAAAAAGAACATAAGGTGTAGCCTCGGTTTAAATGCTTAAAATTGGTGTGTACATTATTGGGCTTTAATAACTTCACAATTAAATAAAATTGGTGTGTACATTATCCCGGCTATTTCAATAAGTTTCTGATCAAATAAAATTGGTGTGTACATTATAAGGCAAATCAAGAAACTTACATGATTGCAAACTTGTTTTCTAGGAGATGTGAGAGTTATATGATGTAACTCTTTAGGTGATAGTCTCTTTCAAATTCTATGTGATGAATTTTGTAGAGATTGTAATTGATTAATATTTTCTTATCACCTCACATGTCTCTCAAGCTTTTGCTAGTTGTACACACTACACAAGTTAATCTTTGCTAAACTTGGTATATTTTATTGTGTGTGATGTTGTTGTGGCCATCCAAGATTAAAAGTTCCTTGATCTTAATGCAAAATGTATTTAAAGTTTGAGAAATTGGAAATTCTAGAGCTTGAATGTACCCGAATTGGGGATTTTGTTCAAATTGGGTTTAATTGATGAAATTGGCTTGTTGATTTGATGTAATTGATCATTATTATATGTCCTCTAACTTGTGTGATGATCAATTGGTCAATTTGTTTTCTAAAATCTTAACAAGTGGTTTTTAAATTTTGGGGTTTTTGTTAGAAACTCTATGCTCAAGCCAGTTTTGTGAATTTGAACTTAAATTGAACTTAGTTTCACTGCATTAGAGCATGCATCATGAAATTTTTTTTTCATGCATCATTTGTGTTTAAGATTCACATGCATTACGTTGATTTCTGTATCCATCTTGCAGTTTTGCAGTCATATCTCTCATTGCTTTCACATAGTATGCATACACTTTGCTAAATTGAGTACTCAACTTGATTTAAAAATTGATTGATTAATTTCTGAGTTTTATACATTTTAGTATATGCTATTTTCATGTGTGAACTGTAGAAAATAATTTTTCTTAAGAGATATGATGGATAATCAATGTGCAAATATTTTCTCTACTCATGCAACTATTTATGGGTCACATAATACCATGTTTGCATTTATTGAAAGAGAGAATATTTTTCTTCATGTGTATCCTCACTTAGTTTTTAACTTTGGTTTGTGTGTTTTTATTTATCCCTACCTCCTATATTTTTCCCAAAAACTGTTTTTCCCAAAACTTGTTTTTGTTTTTCCTATTTTTATAGGGGGAGAAGCTTGTTTTTAACCTTTGTTGTTCATAGGGGGAGTTGTCTCTATTTTCTATAGAGTTGTCTTATTTTGTGTCCCTTTGATTCTCTATTTTTCTTGTATCCTCTGTCATGTATGTTTGAGTTGTCTTTGTCAATACGTGACAAAAAAGGGGAGAAATTATTGATTTATGGGAATCATGTTTGTCTTGTTTAGGGGGAGTTGAAATTATTTTTGAAAGTGGAGAACATAAATAAAAACTTTTTATTGTATCTAACCTAGGGGGAGAGTTAGTTTACATACTTGTTGATTTATTGTTTTTCTATCACACATGCATTTATGCGTTTGTTAAGTGTTTCAGGAAAAACAGGTACATTCTAATCAAGACCTTCTACCTTTCTTGCAACTTCTAGGTTAGGAGTCTTAGATTGGGATGTGTGATGTATTTGGGCATTTTATTGTATATGGGCATTATGTTGTATGTATGTTTTGTCACGGATTGCCAAAGGGGGAGATTGTTAGGTTTTGAGTTTGTAATGTTGGCAAACAATGACAAAACATGACAAAAACTAAGTCTCATTACTTTAGAATGGTCTACATTGAAGCCCAAGACAAAAGCTTCAAGTTCGGGATAAATACAAATGAGTTACAAGCTGGTTGGTTCGATTGATGCTCGATTGATGCTAGTGATTTTCGATCGATAGAAAATCGCATATCAGCAAAATTAGCAAACGTAAAAAGGCCATAATTTATCTGTTTGAAGCCCAAATCGTGAGCCATTTTTTTCAATATATAAAGGACATTATAAGCTCATCCTAGGTGAGGTTTTGAGAGTTTTTAGAGAAATTAGAGTGCATCTTGTGCCTCTTTTGTAGATCTAGGGTTTTGTACCCAAAAGCTCTCTTATGTTTTCTACCAGTGTTATTCCTTGAAGAATCTCAAGATCTGGTGTTGTAGAAGTTGTTGCCTTCTCTAGTAATCAAAGGTGTTGATGATCTAAACCTTCAAGGGTGGACTTGGAGTCACAAACAAGAGAGTTTGTGTTGCTAAACCTTTGAGTGGGATCTCAAAGTCACAGACGTGGGTGTTTGTGTTTTGCAAAGGCCAAAGAAAGAAGGAGTTCGTGGATTCGGAGCTTGCACGTGGTCGTGTCAGTAAGTTTTACTGGTGGGTAGCAATAGGAAGTCAAGCGGGGGTGCTTGTAAGTCTTATTGTATGAACTTCGATTCTTTCTAGTGGATTTACTTTTTACCTTGAGGATAGCTAGGTTAAATCCTCCCCAGGTTTTTTACCGGTTTGGTTTTCCTGGGTTATTATATCGTTGTGTTTTTTATATTTCCACCGCTATGCTTGATATGATTATATGATTGTGTTAACCTAGATTTGCATAATTTGACTAAGTTAATCACTTAGCTAATTAACTAGGTTAATCCAATTGTTGTTTTAAGGGGTCTAAAACCTAACAGATATATCAGCAGATATCACTCCAGTCAATCCACTAGCAGACAAGTTCCTGATTCAATTTACATTTCACAAAATATTAATTAAGAGATACTAAAAAGCAAAAAGTCCCAATTCATGAAGCACATATCGGAACGAATAAACTTACAAGGATGTTATTCTAGGGGGGTTAATACTATCATAGCTACAATGTAAACCAGCCCATGAGTATGCTTGTGGGAGACACGGATCACCTTCCCAATTTCTCTTTAGTTCGTAAGTTGACTTGATATTTGTGATGGCATCAACTATAACATTTTCATATGCATCCAAATAAGTAAGTAAAAAAGAAAAAAAGAAAAGGAAGGCACAATATTGACATGTGTGGAAGAAAACATACCATCTTGTTTGTTTGTTCCTGGTTGTGAGAGATTTCTCACTGAATATATCTCAATTGCATTGATGATGGGTGGCAATCTCCAAGGCCGATTGGCTGCACACCGTGGTTGTGTACAAGTATAATGGAGAAGATATACTCCACCAGTAGTTCCCATTTAGAGTAATGTTTATTGATCTGGACTGATTAGGTTTGAGCTGTTCAACTTCAGCAAAGTGCATGTAGATATAATATTCGGAAGTTGCACTCTCTGTATCCCAATACATGTCCAAAGGAGCATTAATATTAAACGGTTTGGCGGCTGTACCCATTACAATAGATGGTGGCTGGTAATAATTGTTACTTTGGGAGTCAATAGTAAGCGTAGTATTTAAACTTGTCCACTCATCTATATATATATATATATATATATAAAATCGAAACTTTTGAAGCTCCCACAATTTTTCACGTCAGCATTACTTAAATAAAAAAAAAAATTCTATTTTTACAATAAAACCAGAAAATTTTCTCTGCCACTTAAAACAAAACCCGATAATACTTCTTCTATAACTAAAATCCAAAAAAAAAAAAAAAAACATAAACGCAAAATCAGAGAAGCCCTAACATGCTCTGCCTTCTCCTTCCTCCAAAGCGCAGACCACGCTCTGCCGTTCCCCCACACGCAAATCGCATCTCAACGGCTCCACCTCCAGTCCAAAACACAGGCCACCATTAGTCCTTCTATCCCATAACTCAACGGCTCCACCTTCTCCAGCTCTATATTTGTCGGCGACTCCGCAAACATTACCGGTAAGTTTTTATTTTGTTCTATAATTTTGGTTGATAAATATGATTTAGGGTTTCGTTTTGGTTGTTAAATATGATTTAGGGTTTCAATTTTGGTTGTTAAATATGATTTAGGGTTTCGTTTGGGAGTGTTTCTTTTGAATCATTAATTTAGATTGATGGGTTTGGAGCCGTAGTGGGTTTTATTAATTTCAATTATTGGCGGCAAGAAAATCGATCTGGGATTTTAGAGTTGTTATTCAGTTTCATTGTTAATAATTTTGTTATGTTTGTTATACTTGATGCTCATCTTTTGGGACAGTAATGATATATCCTGTCCTTTTATTAGACGATCATCCTTGGCATGCCCTTGATGTTTTTGTGAGTCATTTGTTTGTGTTTGGATTTAATTTAAGTTTCTGCGTTTATATACGAATGCAAGTATATTAATTTAGTTATTGAATAATTTAGTTATACTACCTCATGTATTGTTTTCATAAACTGCTAATTCATGGTCAACTAGAATGTTTTTATTGCAAAGTGAATGTGACAGTGGTTTTGGGTTTTGAAGGTTTTCTGCTTTACTATGATATGGACATTAGCAAAAGATTTTTAAGTTTATTTTGAGAGTGATGTTATGGTTAGCTCAAAAACCCTTTAATGTTTGTCCAACCCTAAATTTATATGCGGGTTATGCATTGTTCCCATTGTGAATAATTAATTTCATTAAATGTCTTTCTTATATTTGGAGGTTTTTGAAATTAAAAAAATTAATAGCTTGGAGAGTTGACCCTTTTTCTTATTTATTTCATGTTAAATTATGCTTGATATGACTACTAAGCATGTGAATCTGTTTCCAACTACTAAAGCTTAGAATGACTTGTTTTTGATGCTGTCTTCCAGATCTTGCACATTTGTTTTCTGCCTCCTAAAGATTGGAATCTATGTAGTTCTGTACCTCTATAATCATAATGCACCTGAGCATGTGAATCAGTTTCCGACTATTAAAGATTGCAAAGCCAGTATCTCTTTTCTCTGAGAAATTGAACATTTTGGTACTACACACAGACAGACAGACATTGATCCATGTCTAGGTTTAGAAATATATATTATGTTACTTTCTTTTTTCCGTGCTTGGAGTTGCAAAGGATGTAGGAGTTAATTCTCTTGCTGTTGTTTTTCTGAGTAGGTATTAACTTGATTTAGGTGGTCATTTACTGCACTATTATTGATATTCGTTATTCTGTTTTTTACAAATTATTTTAATTAAAAAAAAAAACTAAAAAATGCTTATTTTGCAGGTTCTACTTTCATTTTTGGATAAAGAGCTGCATACTTAACTACATCGACTCAAGGTTTGTTAACAATTGCTGTAAATTTTTTTTTAAAAAGTTCCTGTTGCATAAAAGTTATATATAAATAGTCAATATAAAACCATTAATCTGATCATTTACTGCTTTGCTACTAATACATGTATTGCACTATTTGTCTGATGTAGATAGTTTTGTTTATGGAATCTATATTTGTTCATTATTCTATTTACTTGCTAAATAAAAGAAAAAAGAGAAACAAAAAAAAAAAAAAAGACTTTTGTTTTTAGACTATTTTCATTTTAAAAAGTATATTTAACTCAGCTGAGTTGTTATACAAAATTAAAAAAAAAAAAAAAAAATCTTTTAAACAGTTGGAACATATTGTTTATTGTGATTGTTATACTCATTATAATTGTTTTTAGTTGTTTTTCCAATAATTCATTGTGAGAAGGTAAAATATTTCTTTTAAATGGTTGCAAGGTAAAATATTTGTTTTCAATCATACCACCTACCCTTGAATATTTTGAATCTATAAAAATTCTTCTCTTGGCTTCAACTCAAACTTTTCTCAAACAATACTACTTTTGTTAGTAGGAAAGAAAGGAAAAACAGCCACCGTACATCATCTGTAAAGGAAAAACCAAATAGCTCGACAACCCAATATGTTCTGCGTTAGACAGCACCTTTAAGATAATATAACCGACTGTTTTGTTCTTATTACAGAATCTGAATCTAAATTCCCAAATTTTTGAATGTTTACATAAATTTATGATCTTTTTCACTCATTTTTATTGTGTCCATGCTTTAATTTAAAAGATATTGCATTAAATGACGTCGTTGGGTTATTTTGGCATTTTAAAAGGTGTAGGAGTGGTGGAGAAAGTAGAAGTAGAGGTGGAGATAAAGGAATATAAGTATGAGGTGTTAGGTTCTAAGGTCTTAGGAATTTATGTATTTAGAACTCTAATTTATAATGTTGGCAAACCATGATCAAAACATTGTATTTAGTCTTGTTTAGACTTGCTCACAGTTGGTTTATTATTGTAAAGTTGGAATCGAGTGACTGCAGAAGTTCTTGGGACTTTTGGCCTGGCTCGATCGATCGAAGAATAGACTCGATCGATCGAAAATCGCACAGGTTGATTTTTCTGCAGAATTTCCAACTCAGCCCTACTTCATTAAACGTTTAGGGTTTTATGTTTTTACCATAGGTATATAAACTAAACCCTAGCCACGTTTTTGAGGGTTGTCCATATTGCTTTGTTGCTCATACATTGCTGTTTTGTGTGAATCTCTTGTGAGATCTTTGAGGAGCTTTCCTTTACACAAAACTTAGAGTTTTCAAGGTAGAGATGATTTCAACATCTTGAAGATCATTACAGTTGCAACCATTGGAACTTAAAAGAAAAGCAAGCGGGGAGCTTGTAGCTGATTAAGGAATTCAAGAAAGAAGTAGTCCGTGGATTCGGAGCCTGCGCGTGGTCGTGTCAGGAAGTTCTACTGGTGGGTAGCATTAGGAAGTCGAGCGGGGAGCTTGTAGTCCTTTTGTAAGGACTTCAATTCTTTCATAGTGAATTCTGTTATGCCTTGAGGATCGGTGGGTCAAATCCTCCTCAGGTTTTTACCGTGTGGTTTCCTAGGTGATCATATCTTGTGTTCATTTATTTTCCGCTACATTATTATTCTTGATATGATTGTTTGATTGCTTTAACCTAGAATTGCATAATTTGACTAAGTAACAACTTGGCTAATTAATCTAGGCTACGCAATCTGGTTGTTTAAGGGGTCTAAATTCCTGTCAAGTGGTATCAGAGCAGGTAGCTCTTTTTGTTTGAGATTTTTAATCTCTGAGCTGATCCTTAACCCCTGTTGTCATGGAGCATGGACACTCTCTGTTTGTTCCTCCTCACTTTGATGGGAACAACTATGCTTATTGGAAAGTAAGGATGAAAGCATTCCTAAAATCCATTGATGAAAGGGTTTGGAATTCCGTTGAATACGGATGGGAGAAGCCCGCTACTCCTGTGAGTGAGTGGCAAACTTCTGAAAAAGAAGCAGCAAGCTTCAATAGCAAAGCTATGAATGCCATCTTTAATGCTGTTTCTATGGAGGAATTTAAGAGGATCTCTAATGTTGAGGTTGCTCATATTGCTTGGAAAATCCTCCAAACTGTGCATGAAGGCACAAAGGCAGTTAAGATAAACAAACTGCAACAATTGACTTCTAGATTTGAAAGCATTAGAATGTCTGACGATGAATCCTTTGATGAATTCTATGCTAAATTAAATGATATTGTCAATTCTGCTTTTAATTTGGGTGAAATCTCTGATCAACCTAAAATTGTTAGGAAGATTCTTAGATCTTTAACTGAAGACTTTAGACCCAAAGTGACTGCCATCACTGAAAGCAAGGATGTGGACTCCATCCCTGTTGATGAGCTTGTAGGATCTCTTCAGTCCTATGAGTCTGACCTACCTAAAGTGAACAAATCCAAATCAATGGCTCTTAAGTCAGTTGATGGTGGTGGATTTGATGATGAGCTCTCTGCTACAGAGATTGCCTATCTTGCCAAAAACTTTAAGAACTTTCTTAGGAATACAAATAGAAAGGCAAGAGGAACTTACACTGCTGAACCTAGAAATTTTAGGAAGAATGATCCCACTAAGGTTAATAACTTTGAAAAACCTAATGAAAAAGTAGGTCAATCTTCAAATAACTTTTTGGGTCCTCAGTGTTTTGGCTGTCAAGGGTATGGTCATGTGAAATCTGAATGTCCTACATTCTTGAGGACTAAGGGTAAAGCTATGGCTGTAACCCTTAGTGATAATGAGGTTTCTGATGATGAGTCCGGTGGTGACGAGGATGGAAACTTCATTGCTTTCACGGCTACTGCTATAGTCAATGAAAGCATATCTGCTGAAGAGAACCCTTCTGATGGGGAACTCTCTGAAGATGCAGATCTTCAAGAGGCCTATAACAAACTTTGCAAAATTGCTGCAAAGGATGCTATGAAAGTTGAACTTGGCCTAAAGAAAATTGATTCTCTTGAGCTTGAACAGAAAAATTTGCTTGTTAAACTGTTTGATACTAATGAGCTTTTGAATAATGTTAAATCTGAGAACATGCTTTTGCTTGATAAAGTTAGAACTTTGGACATGATTTATCTGTTGCTAGATCTGCTAGTTCTAAACTTAATCACATGCTGAATGTTCAAAAGTATCCTTCTGATAAAACTGGGTTAGGATATGTTGAAAGCATCTTTGATTCTGCACCTCATTCCCCAAATTTTGTTCTTGCTTCTTCTTCTGAACCCTTTGTGAGTGAGGTTGTGAGTGAAGCTGTCAAACCACCTGTGAGTGAGGTAGTTAAACCTGTAGAAGTTTCACCACCTAAGAAGATTAGGGTAGACTTAAGAGAATCTAAACCTAAGGAGCCTACCAAATCTAAGGACAAGATGCATGGTAAACCTGCTTGGGTTTGTCATTATTGTGGTAAGTCTGGACACATTCGTCCTAACTGTTACAAGCTTCAAGCTGATAAGAGAGCAAATAAACCAAAAGTGCCTGTGTCTCAAGCACAAGATCCTATGGCACTAATTGGTGAATTGGTAAAGGTGTTAAATCTTTATTCCAATCCTGGAGTTGGGAATCACTCGAATGTGAATAAGAACTCCAATGCTCGTGGTGCATCTAAAAAGTTTTGGATGCAAAAGACTCGAACTAATTGAGTCTTTCTGACATGGTCCTTGTGCTTCATTGCTCTTTTCCTTTGTGACCATTGTTCTTTGGTTTTTGTGTTTTTGTTCTAGGACTTGCATTGCATTACATTCATGCATTTCATTCTAGGATTTATCTGTTTTCTCTTTTTATAATTAAAAAAAAAAAAAAAAAAAGGAAAAAGAGAAAGCTAAAATTATGTTTGACACTATTCTTCTTGATTTTTGAAAAACAAGGTTGGTCTATCTTTTTACACATATCATGTCTTGTGTACCTTGTTTAACTTTGATGAACTTATTCATTGCACTTGACTAGTTGAAACTTTGTAGTGCATGTTGTGTGGGAAAGATGTGTGTGGTTATTAATCACTTTGTCTTGATCTTGAAGTCACATGTTTTTTGACTGTCGGACTTGATTCTTTTGAGAAAGGCATAAATAACCATCTCACCACTGTTCACTAGCCAATCATGAACACCTTAGTGCATATCATAAGATTTTGTGCTCGAGAAAGTGTAGCACATGCACAAAAAGAACATAAGGTGTAGCCTCATTAAATGCTTAAATGCTTAATGCTTAAAACTGGTGTGTACTTTTAGGCTTGATGCCATTTCACATAATATATTTCACATACTAAGGGGGCAAAAATATAAGAAACTTACATGATTGCAAGCTTTTGTTCTAGGAGATGTGGGAGTTATAGGATGTAACTCTTTAGGTGATAGTCTCTTTTAAATTCTATGTGATGAATTGTGTAGACTTTGTGTTTGATTGCTATTCACTTATCACCTCACATGTATCTCAAGTTGTCTACTAGTTTCACACACTACACAAGTTACTCTACGTTAAACACTATACATGCTAGTGTGTGTGTTTTTGGTCTGACCAACCAAGTTTGAAATTATCTTGAGATTTGTGCACAACATATTTGTTGCTTGAGAAAATTCAAAGGAAGAATGATTAAAATTTGTTTTTGAGAAAATTGGGTTTAAAATTTTTGGGTTTTTGAAAAAGCATTCCATCTCATACTCATGCATTTTGTTTCTTTAATTTAATGCTTTGAGGAGTTATTTTTCAAAAATTAGATTTGTATCTTTCAAAACTGTGATTGTTCTCAAAATTTAGTGAGCCTCTGCCCATTTCGATCGATCGAGTCTAATTTTCGATCAATCGAAAAAGTGCTTTCATTTGTCTCAAAATGACTGTGTATTTCGATCAATCGAAAAAGTCCTTCCATTTGTCTCAAAATGACTGTGTGTTTCGATCAATCGAATGTAATTTTTCGATCGATCGAATATCGTGAAAAAGCTTTTTAAAAGTTCTGATCTGACTTTTTCAAATTCACTATTCAAACTTTTCAAACTTTTTCTTCTCTCTCTCCGAGTTAGCAAGGCTCCACATAGGGATTTTTGTCGTTTTCCTCCGTAGTTTTTGCAAAATCTCTCTTTCCTCAAGCCGGTAAGACTCTTTTGTCCTTCCTTTTGAATTTATTTTCATGTTTTCATGCATAAATCCATGCATTTGAGGGTGATTTTCGGACTTTGCATATTTGGGATTTTCTGTTGATTCAAGCCTTATTTTATGCAATTGATCATTGGGTTTTTGTGGGGACACATCATAAACATGATTCTTACATGTTGATTTGATCAATTTTGAGTTTGGTGAAAAATTGAAAAATCTAGGGTTTGTTCGTGATCTGAATTGGGGCTTTTGTTAAATTGGGTAGAATTTGATGAAATTGGCTTGTTGTGTTGTTGTAATTAAGCATTATAATCTATGTGATGTGTTTTGTAATGCTCAATTCATCATTATATTTAAAAATTTCAACAAGTGGTTTTCAATTTTTGGGATTTTTGATAGAAATTCCCTGTTCAAGCTAATTTTGTCAAATTACTCTCAATTAAACTTAATTGTTTACTGCATTAGATCATGCATCACAACATTTTATTGTTCATGCATCATATAGATTTTTTGTTCTATATTCTTTATTGTGCTAATTTGCAGTCTGCCCTTGGTTTTGTTTTCTCTTGTTCTTTGTGGTTTTCACTTTGTGTCTCTGTCCTTTCCCTAGCACTATGCCTAAGAAGACTAGAGCCCGTAGGAATGTTCCCTCACCTTCTCCTTCACCCCCTCCATCCTTTGATCGTGAGAAGTTTTCGAGTGAGAAAAACCAAGAGATTTATGAGAAGCTGAATGTTAAGAGAAAGATATGGGCTGAGCGTTCTGTTCATTTAGATGAACTTGATCCTGCCATTAGGGCAAACCTTGAGCGTAGGGGCTGGTTACCCTTGGTGGATGTTTCTGATCCTCCTCCACCTTCTGCCTTGATAAGAGAGTTCTACTCGAACATCTCTATCCGCATCTATGATTCCAACACTCTAGTCAAGATTTGGATACGAGGCGTAGAGTACACCATTACTCCTCAGATAGTGGCTAATGCTCTAGGGGTACCATTGGTTCTGCATCCTGTCTATCCATATGACGTGTCTCCCGAGATTAGTGATGTCTTGTCTTACATCACTGGGACTACTGTCCAGTGGGGTTCTGATCCTCGGATCACTTCTGCTGAGCTCTCCGGGTTACACTATCTGTTCTTTAGGATAGCTTGTCATTCTATTTGGCCCATTTCCCACGTTCACACTATTCCTCTTGAGAGGTGTGTATTTTTGTACGCTCTGGTTACTGATGCTCCTATTAGTTTTCCCCATCTTTTTCTTCGTTCTTTGAACGATGTTTATAGGAGTTCATCTTCTGCTCATGCTCTTGTACATCCTATTTTCATTCATAGGATTCTTTTTTATCTTGATATTAGTGGCTTTCCTTCCTCTGAGCCCGTTCATGTGATAGCTCCTATAGGTGCGTCTTTTCTTAGACAGAGGGCCGCTCATCTTCGAGCTGGTTCTAAACACCCTAGGTCTGAGCCCTCTAGTAGCGCACCTCCTCCTTCTTCTTCTGCAGGTATTGCTGGTGAGGATATTCCTGATCCAGTTGGTGTTGATGCTGCTGCTGCTGATATTCCTCCACCTCCTTCGACTGACTTCGATGTTCGTCGTACTTTGGAGACTATCATGACCGTTCAGGCGGCTCATGGTCAGATTTTGGTGGACTTGCTAGATGAGTTTCGTGCTCTACGAGCTGACTTGGCGCGTATTCATTCACCCTCACCACCTCCTTTTGATGGCGACTTGTGATTGTTCTTTGGCATTCCGTCACAAAAAAGGGGAGTGGAGTTTTGTCTTGTAGAGGAGTTTTTGTAGTTAGGGGGAGACTTTTGCTTTGCGGAGCTTGTGGAGTTTTTAGATTGTATCTAGGTGCTTCACTTTGTATATCATTTTTGGGGATATTCATTTTAGGGGGAGTAACATTGATTGATATACATGTTATTTTTATTTATTCTTGTTGCTTTGTGATTCACTGCGTATTATATTTATGAGTTAATCATTCTTATATGTCTTTATTTTGTGTTGTGTGAATCTTACAAGAATGTTATACCTGTTGTTTTACTCTTTACTGTCACACATGCGTTTATGTGTTTGTTGAGTATTTCAGGATTATACAGGTTGATTCAACTAAGCTGCTGTCTACACTTGCAACTGATGGATAGTAGTTAGGCTGAATTTGAATTTATGAGCATTATCTTTGTAAAGGGCTTTTTACTTGTAAAACTTTGAGCTTTTGTTTAGGGTTTTGTCACAGATTGCCAAAGGGGGAGTTTGTTAAGTTCTAAGGTCTTAGGAATTTATGTATTTAGAACTCTAATTTATAATGTTGGCAAACCATGATCAAAACATTGTATTTAGTCTTGTTTAGGCTTGCTCAAAGTTGGTTTATTATTGTAAAGTTGGAATCGAGTGACTGCAGAAGTTCTTGGGACTTTTGGCCTGGCTCGATCGATCGAAGAATAGACTCGATCGATCGAAAATCGCACAGGTTGATTTTTCTGCAGAATTTCCAACTCAGCCCTACTTCATTAAACGTTTAGGGTTTTATGTTTTTACCATAGGTATATAAACTAAACCCTAGCCACGTTTTTTAGGGTTGTCCATATTGCTTTCTTGGTCATACATTGCTGTTTTGTGTGAATCTCTTGTGAGATCTTTGAGGAGCTTTCCTTTACACAAAACTTAGAGTTTTCAAGGTAGAGATGATTTCAACATCTTGAAGATCATTACAGTTGCAACCATTGGAACTTAAAAGAAAAGCAAGTGGGGAGTTTGTAGCTGATTGAGGAATTCAAGAAAGAAGTAGTCCGTGGATTCGGAGCCTACGCGTGGTCGTGTCAGAAAGTTCTACTGGTGGGTAGCATTAGGAAGTCGAGCGGGGAGCTTGTAGTCCTTTTGTAAGAACTTCAATTCTTTCATAGTGAATTCTGTTATGCCTTGAGGATCGGTGGGTCAAATCCTCCCCAGATTTTTACCGTGTGGTTTCCTGGGTGATCATATCTTGTGTTCATTTATTTTCCGCTGCATTATTATTCTTGATATGATTGTTTGATTGCTTTAACCTAGAATTGCATAATTTGACTAAGTAACAACTTGGCTAATTAATCTAGTTTTTTGTTTGGTTAGGTAATGTAGGTAATGTATGTAGTGTTTGGTTAGGTAATGTATCTAGTGTAGAGGTGAGTAAACTATTGCTGTGTTTGAGCACCACCTACTGTGTGCAAGCAACAAGTGTTGCTGGTGGTGTGTGCTACTGCTGCTGATCAAATAATTTTTCACAACACAGCACTGACTTTAATAGTTCTGTCGTACTAAAATAGACATGCATGGTTATCAAAATACACAAAAAACCCTCACACAATACTGTTAGGCTTACTTAACTCTCTTCAACAGGGGCACACAGGGAACACAGAGAACATAGGGAACATATGGGCCACAATCAAAAGTAAATTACAAAAGCATACAAAAAGCAAACAAAAACATTACGGCCCCTACTACCAGAACCAACCAACAAGCATATTGTCAAGTTATAAACAAGGACATAAACAGAGAGAGCAAATACCTTTTCACATATAGAGAGAGAGAGAAAAAAAATTCTGCCTTCAAGTGGCAGAGATGGGTTTTGATGGTGATGATGGCTTCAAGTGATAGAGTTGGTTGATGATGGTTGATGATGGTGGTTTCAAGTGACAGAGCTGGTTGATGATGGTTGATAATGGTGGTTTCTGATAGGCCACAAACTGAATGACTCCTTGTGATAAAATTAATTAATTAATTAGCCAAGTTATTAATTAATCAATTTAACATGTAAATACGTGGAAGCACAAACAAATCACCAAACAACTAAATATGCAGCGAAAATTAAATGACACGGTGATTTGTTTACGAATGGGGAAAACCCTAAAGGCAAAAACCCCACCGGGTGATTTTCAGGTCACCACTCCCGAAACTCCACTATTATCAAATCAAGCGGTTACAAGTAAAGGAATCCCAAGTACCTTACCAACCTATAGTTGAACCCTTACCCCAATACCCAATTGGACTTGATATGTAGTGACAATTTCCACCTTTGATGCACGGCTCCCAAGTACGTGACTAACCAATGCGCGGATCCCAGTACGCGACTTCAAACACCAACTTGAGAAGGAGAGGTTGGCTACAAAGTTCTTCAGTTCATCATACACAACGAAGATCAGGAAGATGCTTGGTTACAAAACCCTATGGTGCACATACACAGCAACTTCTAGAGAGAAGATGAACTAGGTTAAGAACTTAGTCTTTTGATCACAATTTGCTTGAACAAGAATTGCTCAATGCTTTTGCAACTTGTGTACAACTTGACAGCTCTTAAAACAATCCTTTTATATGTTTAGAGTTAGAAGAAAAGAAGGCCCAAAACCATATTCACGGATCCCAAGAAAATCAAATCAGAAAAGCTGATTTTACAAATCTCGACAGATAGCAGGTGTTGAGGTAGCTATCGAGCAGGTGTCGAGCTTTAATGAAATTGCACTTCAGCTTGCTTTTTCTTGGACAGACTTGATGACTTCAACACTTGTTCTTGAAACCTTGTTTCTTGAAGTATTAAAAACACCTAGAACTACCCAATTACAAGTAGAGTGCATTTTGTCAAAAATATTAGCCAATTTACATAAACAAGTGACATATGTTCTTAACAAGTGACACACATATGTCCTAACAATCTCCCCCTTTGGCAATCCATGACAAAACCACAACAAACAAATGAACATATGAGAGAAGTCATAAATCACTCAACTCATATTCACTTGTTGAATACAATAAAATCTATCCTAACACAAACTCTTGAAAAACTTTGCAAGAAGAGAGTTTATGGCAAGTAAACTTTGACAACCTGTATTTCTGAAACACTTTAAACAAAACTCATCAAGGCATCTTGTGTGAAACAGAAATAAAAAGATTGCATACAAGTATAAAGAACATGTGTATAAAGATAGAGAAGAAACAACACATGAAGAGAGAGGTGAAAGAAACATACATCCACATATAAAGAGAATAAGTACAATGTATGTAAAACTGGTCAAAAGACCTCATATACAAGATCAAAGTATCTATAAAGAATAGAAAAGAAAAGATACATCAAAACCTCACTACATCCCTCAAAATATCAACACTCCCCCTATCAACAATGTCCTATACTATCTCTCCCCCTAAGATGACTACTCTCATAAACCCAAAACTACTCCCCCTTTCTGTCACGAGTGACAAAGGGTGAAGTGTCATGTAGACATCTCATCAGTAGAGGTAGCATCCCCATCATCATCATCATCATCCTCATCATCTGAAGCTACTGGAGTAGGTGGTGAAGGAGTAGCCTCTGGAGCAAAACCACCCATGGTCGCCTGCCGTCGTGCAATACGACCAACACAAACATTCATCTGATACAACTCAGTGGAAAGTGTATCAAGGCGAGCGTCCATGCGCTGCAGCTGCGCCATAATATCTCCAAGAGATACATCGCCCGTAGAGGAAGAAGGAGCAGATGTAGAAGGAGCGGATCTGGATGGAGCTGATATGGACGGTGCTGAACGGGAGGGAGGAGTGGCATCCGTTTGTCGCGACCTAAACTGAGCCTTACTATGTTTTACGGTAGCGTCATCTATGGCACAGATATGAGTGAAGTGGTCGGACACAGGAAAGGGGATAGAAAAATGGCGTAAGATCCTCGTGATAGCGGAAGGAAAGATGAGCTTATCACGGGACGCCGAATCTAGATGGACATCTATAATAGACAGGATGAAGTCAGAAGGAAAATCTATAGTAAGATGCTCTAGAAGTGAAAGCAAAAATCGAGCACGAGGCTCTGTGATAGAGTTGTAGTGAGAGAGTGGATGGAGTACAAATGTCATCACCATGTTAAGAAATCTAGGACCTTTAGCAAAAGGCCTACATGATGTGAACTGATGCTCACCCCAATCAGCAGGGCGCTCACAAAAAACAGAGATGAGCTCATCTTTGGACACAGTCCTCAGATGCTCACAAGAAGGGTAATCAGGAAAATCTATCCTAGGTACCCTAAGTACATCTGCAACTAGTTGCGGTGTAAGAGGAATGCGCGTACCTCGAACGCGAGTGAAAAAGAGAGGTACTGAACGGTCTATCCCATGCATGTTGGAGTAAAACTCCTGGATCAGCACGAGAGGGCAAGTGACCGGGATGTCACACAGTGACCCTCATCCCCTACTGTGAATGACAGAGGGAAGGTCAGTGTCGGCGAAGTCTGCCAAAATGACTTGGCGCTCCGAATGAACACCTCGTAGAGAAAAGTTCTCCGAAAATGCCTTGTGGGCATCTCCATCACGGAACCGAAGGTTAAGAGGAGCAGAGTCAGAAGAAGAGGAAGCTCCAGAACGCAGAGGGTTCCGAGCGGGAGTGGATTTACGTTTGGGTGCCATAGACACTACTAACGTAAAAGAATGAGAAAGAGATAGAGAGGGAGACAATCAGAAAAGTCCCAACACAGTTCAAATATATCAAATATGTTGAACAAGAAGTATGTATGCATGGGAATGCATGAGCATGTGACATGCAAATGAAAAAACATCATGGGCTCAGCCCAATCCAATCCTATCAGCACACAAACATAAAGCACACATCTAAATGCATGTAAATATCATTATAATGCAAATGAAATGAAATGTATGACATTTTGAAAACATTTAAGTGCAAACCCAACCCAAAATTTGAAGAAAAACTCATCAATTTTGAAAAACCCCAAATTTTTCAAAAAATTCCCAAAACCTAGGTTTCAAAACATGAAATGCATGAAAAAGGAAGGGAAAAGTGATCTTACCAAGTGATTGAAGCAAGGAATGAGCAAGATCCAAGTGGGGTTGAAGATTTGAGTGAGAAAATCAAGTTTGGGAGATGAAAAGCCACGGACAGATCGAGAGAGATCGAGAGAAATGAGATCAGAATCGCAACAGGACCTTAAATAGGCACCTCAGTAATTCTCGACAGCTGAGGTGTCGAAAGGTATCGAGGAAGCTGTCGAGGAAGGTATCGAGGAATTGGTCTTCGACAGCTGAAAGTATCGAGAGGTATCGAGATGCAAGACCAAAATCAGATTCAAGAAGCTCGATCGATCGACAAGGTGTCGAGAAGCTGTCGAGGAGACAAAGACTTTCTCGATCGATCCAGAAGGTGTCGAGACAGGTGTCGAGATTGCGATTAGAAAAAGCTTAAGAAGCTCGACAGATGACCAGGTATCGAGAAGGTGTCGAGGAGGTGTCGAGCCAACAGTGAAAAACAATTTTTTGAGAAGTGAAAAACACAGACATGAATGCAATCCAACAAACACCTCAACCAATGATCCACTCAACATAAAAAGCTCTCAAAATCATCTCTCAACAAGAAATTTTAAGCACACAAATCCTCAGAAACACACACACACACTAAACAAGTCTAACCAATTTTATATTTCAAAAACAAGTTAAGACAGTTTAGTGAGCATACATTAGCATATGTAAACACTTGTGATGACCAAATCACATTGTACCTGCACATGTATCAAGAGTAGCAAAGAATATTGCATGTTATGTGTGAAAAACATCGCAAGATTGCATATGTGCATACATGTTATGACGATCTGAGATATGAGTAAATAACTTTAACTCACACACAATCATAACTGTTTGATGGGGACTATCACCTTCAAGGTACATCCTATGACTCCCACATCTCTTAGAAAACACGCTTGCAATCATGTTTAAAGCATTTTTAATCTTTTAGCTTTATATTTTCTTTGCATATTTTCTTTTAAGCATATCATGCATGGGCATAAAAAGAGAGAAAAGAAATACCCAACATGTTAAGCATAGACATTGCACTTTTCTATGCCGAAGCATACGGATGTCTTTGACACTGCACTTTTGCTATGCCGAAGCATACGGGTGTCTATGACACTGCACTTTTGCTATGCCGAAGCATACAGGTGTCATAATATGATTGGCGGGCAACGGTGGTGAGATGGTCATTTATGCCTTTCTCTTAGGATTTTCTAGTCCTACCCGTCAAAAAGAGTGGTATGAGTGTTAAGTTTAAGAGATAACTTAATCTTACTCATCACAAACAAGAGCCACAAAGCTCACTTACTTAGTTGTGCATAGAGATGCTCATCTAAGCTACAAAAGATACAAAGTTTAGAAAACTTTGTTTCATTGGCCATCCAAGGTACACAAATACCAAAGTACACATAACACACACTGTTTTTGTATTTTTCAATTTTTCAATTTTTTTTTATTTTTATATAAAAAAATAAACAAAACTAAAAATAAACAAACAAAAACATGTTATCAAAGTAAAGCAAAAACTAGATTGACTCAGCAGAAAAGAAAGACACACAAGCAATGCAACAAACAAGAAAACAAGAAGGGAGAAGAAAGTGATGAAATCACTTAGAGTCCTTTTTCTTCCACTTCTTGGAAGAACCTTTCCTTTGATAGAATCCTTGAACAGGCGGTGATGGGGAAGAATTTAAACCGTTCAAGTTCGAAAGGAACGTGAGGGCTTTCAGAAGATCTCTAAGAGGAGCAAGAGAGGATTGAAGCTGATTTTGGCTTCCAGATGCTATCATGCCATTGCTCTATTGAGTGGCTAACCACTTATAGCAATTTGGTCGAGTATGACCGGCAGCTCCATAATAATGACAGAGATGCTGCTTCTTCTGTTTAGACTTTTGAGAGTTAGCCTTCTTAGCCCTAGGGTTTTTAGCATCTTTCTTATCTAGCTTAGGGAGTGCTCCTAAGATAGATTTTTCCTTGTCTAAGTTCTCACTAGCTAATTTAGTTTTAACATCAATGTTCTCAATTTCAATGTTATTAGCAAGAGGAACAAAAACAGTATTGCTAGTAGAAGCAGTATTAGAGAAAGAAATACCATACCCCAAACCAGTTCGATCCGAAGTAGATTTTTGGTTGCTAAGCATCTTATCAAGCTTTGCACTTGAGGTCCTCTCCAGTTGAGCTCTGACTTGAAACAGCTCCGCTTCAGGCTTCTTGGTCTTCTCAGCCAAAAAGTTGTTCTTAAATCTCAGTGCTCCAATAGTTTGATTCGCCTCATCAAACTTCGTGGACAACTCTTCACGATTGAGTTCCACATCACTGAGCTTCTTGGTGGCCAGCCTATATAATTTCTCATGCTTTTCAGAGAGCTTGTAAAGCTTCTCATAGGCTGAATGGATATCATCTTGATCATCCATCTTCTCAAATTTGGACTCCACCAATTCTTCTTCTTCATCCACTTCTTCAACAATCCCTTCAGTAGGATTGACTGTGGCAGTGAAGGCATTTAGGATTCCGTCATCCTCATTATCGGAGTCATCTTCAGGCTCAGTGTCACTTAGGGTTACAGCAAGGGCCTTGCTTTTCCCAATGCTCTTCAGATATGTAGGACACTCATGTTTCATGTGTCCGAACCCATGACACCCAAAGCACTTTGGTCCTGCGGGAATAGTATACTGACTGCCCTCCTTAGCATCCTTCTTCCCTTTGTCTTGGCTTTTAAACTGAGAAGAACTGAACTGCCTGCGGTCCTTGTCAAAGCTCCTTCCATTGGCATTCTTCATAAACTTTTTGAACTGCCGGGTGATGTAGGACTTCATCTTGGAATCTTCATCATTAGAAGACTCATCTGTATCACTGCTCTTTGTTCTCAAGGCCATGCTTTTGCCTTTGTTGGACTTGCCAATCCCAGATAACCCTATCTCATAGGTCTGCAAGTTTCCAACCAGCTCAGTCAAAGGAATCTTGTCTATATCCTTTGATTCCTCAATTGCCGTAATCTTGGCATGAAATCTCTCAGGTAGAGATCTGAGCACCTTCCTTACAATCTTGGGTTCAGGGATGGTTTTCCCAAGATTGAAGGCTGAGTTTACTATGTCCTTGAGCTTGGCATAGAACTCATCAAATGACTCATCCTCTTCCATCTTAATTTCTTCAAAGCTTGTAGTGAGCCTCTGAAGCTTTGAATCTTTGATAGCCTTTGTTCCTTCATAGGTTGTCTAAAGGATGGTCCAAGCCTTCTTAGCAGTTTCAGTTGAGGATATCTTCTTGAACTCCTCATTGGTGGCTGCGCTAAATAGGGCATTTAGCGCTCTGCTGTTGAAGTTAGCCACCTTGATCTTAGCATCATCCCAATCGGCCGGTTCTTCTTTTGGCTTAGTCCAGCCAATCTCTACAGCTTGCCACACCTTCTCATCTAAAGATTGTAAGAAAGCTCTCATGCGTACTTTCCAGTATGCACAGTTAATGCCATCAAATAAAGGAGGTATGATTAAAGATTGTCCTCTATCCATGACAAACAGGGGTCAATGGATCAACACAGCAAAGATTAAACCTAATCAGAGTGTGCCTGCTCTGATACCACTTAATAGGCCACAAACTGAATGACCCCTTGTGATAAAATCAATTAATTAATTAGCCATGTTATTAATTAATCAATTTAACATGCAAATATGTGGAAGCACAAACAAATCACCAAACAACTAAATATGCAGCGAAAATTAAATGACACGGTGATTTGTTTACGAATGGGGAAAACCCTAAAGGCAAAAACCCCACCGGGTGATTTTCAGGTCACCACTCCCGAAACTCCACTATTATCAAATCAAGCGGTTACAAGTAAAGGAATCCCAAGTACCTTACCACCCTACAGTTGAACCCTTACCCCAATACCCAATTGGACTTGATCTGTAGTGACAATTTCCACCTTTGATGCACGGCTCCCAAGTACGTGACTAACCAATGCGCAGTTCCCAGTACGCGATTTCAAACACCAACTTGAGAAGGAGAGGTTGGCTGCAAAGTTCTTCAATTCATCATACACAATGAAGATCAGGAAGATGCTTGGTTACAAAACCCTATGGTGCACATACACAGCAACTTCTAGAAAGAAGATGAACTAGGTTAAGAACTTAGTCTTTTGATCACAATTTGCTTGAACAAGGATTGCTCAATGCTTTTGCAACTTGTGTACAACTTGACGGCTCTTAAAACAATTCTTTTATATGTTTAGGGTTAGAAGAAAAGAAGGCCCAAAACCATATTCACGGATCCCAAGAAAATTAAATCAGAAAAGCTGATTTTATAAATCTCGACAGATAGCAGGTGTTGGACAGACTTGATGACTTCAACACTTGTTCTTGAAACCTTGTTTCTTGAAGTATTAAAAACACCTAGAACTACCCAATTACAAGTAGAGTGCGTTTTGTCAAAAGGATTAGCCAATTTACATAAACAAGTGACATATGTTCTTAACAAGTGACACACATATGTCCTAACAGTTTCAAGTGACAGAGCTGGATGATGGTTGATAATGGTGGTTTCAAAGAGAGGCTAAAAACAAAGCAAAAGAGATTGTAGAGTCTACTAAGGACACCATTGCCTTTAACTATGAGGCAACCAAGCAAAAGTCTAAGAAGATCAAAGATAAAGTAGTTGATTTCAAGTGACAAAGCTGATTTGGGGATTTTCAATGTATGCGCGCCATGAACAGTGGGTGGTTGACTCACGTGAGGAACACGTGCGAAGTAAGTTGGGCGGGAAGGCCACGTGGCAAGGCAGACTTGGCCACGGTGGATTTTTAATGTTTTTAATTGATTTATAGTTCTCTCCGTCAGCCACATCAGCTTTCCTCGTTAGTTGGTTGACGATAAGGACTTAAATGTGGGGCCTTAATTGTTTTTGGGACTAAAAGTGGTAAAAATAAAATGTATGGACCAAAATAGAAAAAAATGTGAAAAATATAGGGACTAAAAGTGCATTTACGCCAATACTAAATGCTAAATTAGAGCAACACGTGGCAAGAGTTCAAGCACTCCTGCGAAAGGTCTCTGCTTATATATATTTTGAGAATTCCACTGTTGAATTACATGTTCTATATGTTTTAAACATGCATGCCAAATTTCATACCAATCGGATGTTATTTTACCATTAAGTCTATAAACTTATTTTTTATATGTTATTTTAAACTATAAAAACTCGAATTTATACAATTGATAGATCGCATGACTATTGATCTTTGATCACCTTGAAATTTTGCAAGCATGGAGAATATACAAAGATAATGTAATCCAACGGTCTATTTGTCAAAATTTACATTCAATAAAAAATATTGATTGCTGTAGCATTGCTTAGAGTTACATCAGGTGTAACTTGAACCTAACCATATATATATATATTGATTGATTGATTGATGACTAGTAAGTTGCCTGTATGATGCACGGATAATATTGTAATATTTTATATAATTTTTTTTAGGAGAATGTTGTACATATATTATAACATATTTGTTATAAAACTTTGTTAGTAATGAGTTCATCATAAGAAGCAACAATTATAAATTGCACAAATATATTAATTATAAATATTCAGTTCAAGTAATGAGCAATAAAAAAATAAAAAATAAAACAAAAAACAAAAAACTTTAGAGTAACATTGTATAATAAAAGTTGATAAAAGCATATTAATTCATTCTATATTATTGATCTTTATTATGTGATGTAATAGAGAGCTTCATTACGAAATCTTGTTTTCTCTCTCTCTCTCTTCAATGCTTGTTATTGCAATATATGGCAACATTTGTAAAGCTTTTTGAGGAGTATGTTATCATCATCTGTTTCTTCATCTTCAATGTTTGAAGTTTGGTCCATCCCTATTTGTTCAATTTTTGAACGTTCACCACTTTTACATTTTGTTACATCATTTGTGTTAATTACTAAAGAATTGACACTAGAAGATTCTTGACTAGATCTTACAAAGTTTGAACTTTTGGATTTGTTGTCGCTAAGATTTTTTGTAAGTATGTGACAGTTTTTTGTAAATGTTTTATATTTTTTTTGTTAATTTAGGAATAGTGTAGCAAAAGAATTAATATAGCATAGTGGATTGTGTATATATATATATATATATATATATTTTTTTTTTCCTTTCCATACCTTTTTGTCATTTGAAGGTACATAAAAAATCTTAGCAACTATGTAACTTTCGAAACCATCTTTTAGATTGAATTCATTCTAATGAAGTAGGAAAATACATTTTTTTTTTCCCCAAAATTTTCTTCAAATCATGTGTGATTCCTTTTCCAATATCAATCTATATATGAAGAATTAAATATATATTATGATCAATTGTTTTACAATAATTTAATAATTTAAATCCTGTATCTGAAGTAGTTTACAGTTGTATATATAGTAGTTATAGTGAGATGAATATATTGTAAATATTTGGAGAGTATGAAGTTAATGTGAGTGCCTCTAAACTTGGGGTAGGGAGATTTGTTTTTGTTTCACATTTTGCACACCAAAATAATCCTGATCGTGGTTTGACCTTCCTTCCACAAAGTACACACAAAATTTAATACCAACTCATTGTTGTATCAATGTTGCTTTTATTGTTGTAATACCCCTAGCAATTCACCTCCTGCAATGAACTTTGAAGTTAATATGTATTATTTTTTAATGCAAAAAATATGATGTATTATTATTTTTTTTCATGTAAATGATGAGTATGATTTGAAATGATTAACAAACCTATTTCGTAGGATCAAATTCAATGCATTTTATTTTTGCTATTGTCTTCATATTCTTTAAAGATAAATGCTCCTATGAATTTTTTTTTTTTTTTTGGTATTTTTTGTATAGGATCATGTTTTTGACCATTCCTATCATTGAATTTTTTAAAGAAAATATTATGTAAATGGCATTTTGTGAGATAGTATATGTTATTTATTAGACCTTTTTTGTTATTATAAATTTTAGAAATATGCACTTTGTTAGGTTCTAAGGTCTTAGGATTTTATGTATTTAGAACTCTAATTTGTAATGTTGGCAAACCATGATCAAAACATTGTATTTAGTCTTATTTAGACTTGCTCAAAGTTGGTTTAATATTGTAAAGTTGGAATCGAGTGGCTGCAGAAGTACTTGGGACTTTCGGTCTGGCTCGATCGATGGAAGAATAGACTCGATCGATCGAAAATCGCACAGGTTGATTTTTCTGCAGAATTTCCAACTCAGCCCTACTTCATTAAACGTTTAGGGTTTTATGTTTTTACCCTAGGTATATAAACTAAACCCTAGCCACGTTTTTGAAGGTTGTCCATATTGCTTTGTTGCTCATACATTGCGGTTTTGTGTGAATCTCTTGTGAGATCTTTGAGGAGCTTTCCTTTACACAAAACTTAGGGTTTTCAAGGTAGAGATGATTTCAACATCTTGAAGATCATTACCGTTGCAACCATTGGAACATAAAAGAAAAGCAAGTGGGGAGCTTGTAGCTGATTGAGGAATTCAAGAAAGAAGTAGTCCGTGGATTCGGAGCCTGCGCGTGGTCGTGTCAGGAAGTTCTACTGGTGGGTAGTATTAGGAAGTCGAGCGGGGAGCTTGTAGTCCTTTTGTAAGAACTTCAATTCTTTCATAGTGAATTCTGTTATGCCTTGAGGATCGGTGGGTCAAATCCTCCCCAGGTTTTTACCGTGTGGTTTCCTGGGTGATCATATCTTGTGTTATTTATTTTCCGCTGCTTTATATTCTTGATATGATTTTTTGGATTGTTTTAACCTAGAATTGCTTAATTTGACTAAGTAACAACTTGGCTAATTAATCTAGGTTACGCAATCTGGTTGTTTAAGGGGTCTAAATTTCCATCAAGTGGTATCAGAGCAGGTAGCTCTTTTTGTTTGAGATTTTTTAATCTCTGAGCTGATCCTTGACCCCTGTTGTCATGGAGCATGGACACTCTCTGTTTGTTCCTCCTCACTTTGGTGGGAACAACTATGCTTATTGGAAAGTAAGGATGAAAGCATTCCTGAAATCCATTGATGAAAGGGTTTGGAATTCCGTTGAATACGGATGGGTGAAGCCCGCTACTCTTGTGAGTGAGTGGCAAACTTCTGAAAAAGAAGCAGCAAGCTTCAATAGCAAAGCTATGAATGCCATCTTTAATGTTGTTTCTATGGAGGAATTTAAGAGGATCTCTAATGTTGAGGTTGCTCATATTGCTTGGAAAATCCTCCAAACTGTGCATGAAGGCATAAAGGCAGTTAAGATAAACAAACTGCAACAATTGACTTCTAGATTTGAAAGCATTAGAATGTCTGGCGATGAATCTTTTGATGAATTCTATGCTAAATTAAATGATATTGTCAATTCTGCTTTTAATTTGGGTGAAATCTATGATCAACCTAAAATTGTTAGGAAGATTCTTAGATCTTTAACTGAAGATTTTAGACTTAAAGTGACTGCCATCGCTGAAAGCAAGGATGTGGACTCCATCCCTGTTGATGAGCTTGTAGGATCTCTTCAATCCTATGAGTCTGACCTACCTAAAGTGAACAAATCCAAATCAATGGCTCTTAAGTCAGTTGATGATGTTGATGGTGGTGGATTTGATGATGAGCTCTCTGCTACAGAGATTGCCTATCTTGCCAAAAACTTTAAGAACTTTCTTAGGAATACAAATAGAAAGGCAAGAGGTACTTACACTGCTGAACCTAGAAATTTTAGGAAGAATGATCCCACTACGGTTAACAATTTTGAAAAACCTAGAGAAAATTTTGGTCAATCTTCTAATAACTCTTTGGGTCCTCAGTGTTTTGGCTGTCAAGGGTATGGTCATGTGAAATCTGAATGTCCTACATTCTTGAGGACTAAGGGTAAAGCTATGGCTGTAACCCTTAGTGATAATGAGGTTTCTGATGATGAGTCCGGTGGTGACGAGGATGGAAACTTCATTGCTTTCACGGCTACTGCTATAGTCAATGAAAGTGTATCTGCTGAAGAAAACCCTTCTGATGGGGAACTCTCTGAAGATGCATATCTTCAAGAGGCCTATAACAAACTTTGCAAAATTGCTGCAAAGGATGCTATGAAAGTTGAACTTGGCCTAAAGAAAATTGATTCACTTGAGCTTGAAAAGAGAAATTTGCTTGTTAAACTGTTTGATGCTAATGAGCTTTTGAATAATGTTAAATTATGCTAATGAGCTTTTGAATAATGCTAATGAGCTTCTGAACCTTCTTATTTATTTCATGTTAAATTATGCTTGATATGACTACTGAGCATGTGAATCTGTTTCCAACTACTAAAGCTTAGAATGACTTGTTTTTGATGCTGTCTTCCAGATCTTGCACATTTGTTTTCTGCCTCCTAAAGATTGGAATCTATGTAGTTCTGTACCTCTATAATCATAATGCACCTGAGCATGTGAATCAGTTTCCGACTATTAAAGATTGCAAAGCCAGTATCTCTTTTCTCTGAGAAATTGAACATTTTGGTACTACACACAAACAGACAGACATTGATCCATGTCTAGGTTTAGAAATATATATTATGTTACTTTCTTTTTTCCGTGCTTGGAGTTGCAAAGGATGTAGGAGTTAATTCTCTTGCTGTTGTTTTTCTGAGTAGGTATTAACTTGATTTAGGTGGTCATTTACTGCACTATTATTGATATTCGTTATTCTGTTTTTTACAAATTATTTTAATTAAAAAAAAAAAACTAAAAAATGCTTATTTTGCAGGTTCTACTTTCATTTTTGGATAAAGAGCTGCATACTTAACTACATCGACTCAAGGTTTGTTAACAATTGCTGTAAATTTTTTTTTAAAAAGTTCCTGTTGCATAAAAGTTATATATAAATAGTCAATATAAAACCATTAATCTAATCATTTACTGCTTTGCTACTAATACATGTATTGCACTATTTGTCTGATGTAGATAGTTTTGTTTATGGAATCTATATTTGTTCATTATTCTATTTACTTGCTAAATAAAAGAAAAAAGAGAAACAAAAAAAAAAAAAAGACTTTTGTTTTTAGACTATTTTCATTTTAAAAAGTATATTTAACTCAGCTGAGTTGTTATACAAAATTAAAAAAAAAAAAAATTCTTTTAAACAGTTGGAACATATTGTTTATTGTGATTTTTATACTCATTATAATTGTTTTTAGTTGTTTTTCCAATAATTCATTGTGAGAAGGTAAAATATTTCTTTTAAATGGTTGCAAGGTAAAATATTTGTTTTCAATCATACCACCTACCCTTGAATATTTTGAATCTATAAAAATTCTTCTCTTGGCTTCAACTCAAACTTTTCTCAAACAATACTACTTTTGTTAGTAGGAAAGAAAGGAAAAATAGCCACCGTACATCATCTGTAAAGGAAAAACCAAATAGCTCGACAACCCAATATGTTCTGCGTTAGACAGCACCTTTAAGATAATATACCCGATTGTTTTGTTCTTATTACAGAATCTGAATCTAAATTCCCAAATTTTTGAATGTTTACATAAATTTATGATCTTTTTCACTCATTTTTATTGTGTCCATGCTTTAATTTAAAAGATATTGCATTAAATGACGTCGTTGGGTTATTTTGGCATTTTAAAAGGTGTAGGAGTGGTGGAGAAAGTAGAAGTAGAGGTGGAGATAAAGGAATATAAGTATGAGGTGTTAGGTTCTAAGGTCTTAGGAATTTATGTATTTAGAACTCTAATTTATAATGTTGGCAAACCATGATCAAAACATTGTATTTAGTCTTGTTTAGACTTGCTCACAGTTGGTTTATTATTGTAAAGTTGGAATCGAGTGACTGCAGAAGTTCTTGGGACTTTTGGCCTGGCTCGATCGATCGAAGAATAGACTCGATCGATCGAAAATCGCACAGGTTGATTTTTCTGCAGAATTTCCAACTCAGCCCTACTTCATTAAACGTTTAGGGTTTTATGTTTTTACCATAGGTATATAAACTAAACCCTAGCCACGTTTTTGAGGGTTGTCCATATTGCTTTGTTGCTCATACATTGCTGTTTTGTGTGAATCTCTTGTGAGATCTTTGAGGAGCTTTCCTTTACACAAAACTTAGAGTTTTCAAGGTAGAGATGATTTCAACATCTTGAAGATCATTACAGTTGCAACCATTGGAACTTAAAAGAAAAGCAAGCGGGGAGCTTGTAGCTGATTAAGGAATTCAAGAAAGAAGTAGTCCGTGGATTCGGAGCCTACGCGTGGTCGTGTCAGGAAGTTCTACTGGTGGGTAGCATTAGGAAGTCGAGCGGGGAGCTTGTAGTCCTTTTGTAAGAACTTCAATTCTTTCATAGTGAATTCTGTTATGCCTTGAGGATCGGTGGGTCAAATCCTCCTCAGGTTTTTACCGTGTGGTTTCCTAGGTGATCATATCTTGTGTTCATTTATTTTCCGCTACATTATTATTCTTGATATGATTGTTTGATTGCTTTAACCTAGAATTGCATAATTTGACTAAGTAACAACTTGGCTAATTAATCTAGGCTACGCAATCTGGTTGTTTAAGGGGTCTAAATTCCTGTCAAGTGGTATCAGAGCAGGTAGCTCTTTTTGTTTGAGATTTTTAATCTCTGAGCTGATCCTTAACCCCTGTTGTCATGGAGCATGGACACTCTCTGTTTGTTCCTCCTCACTTTGATGGGAACAACTATGCTTATTGGAAAGTAAGGATGAAAGCATTCCTAAAATCCATTGATGAAAGGGTTTGGAATTCCGTTGAATACGGATGGGAGAAGCCCGCTACTCCTGTGAGTGAGTGGCAAACTTCTGAAAAAGAAGCAGCAAGCTTCAATAGCAAAGCTATGAATGCCATCTTTAATGCTGTTTCTATGGAGGAATTTAAGAGGATCTCTAATGTTGAGGTTGCTCATATTGCTTGGAAAATCCTCCAAACTGTGCATGAAGGCACAAAGGCAGTTAAGATAAACAAACTGCAACAATTGACTTCTAGATTTGAAAGCATTAGAATGTCTGACGATGAATCCTTTGATGAATTCTATGCTAAATTAAATGATATTGTCAATTCTGCTTTTAATTTGGGTGAAATCTCTGATCAACCTAAAATTGTTAGGAAGATTCTTAGATCTTTAACTGAAGACTTTAGACCCAAAGTGACTGCCATCACTGAAAGCAAGGATGTGGACTCCATCCCTGTTGATGAGCTTGTAGGATCTCTTCAATCCTATGAGTCTGACCTACCTAAAGTGAACAAATCCAAATCAATGGCTCTTAAGTCAGTTGATGGTGGTGGATTTGATGATGAGCTCTCTGCTACAGAGATTGTCTATCTTGCCAAAAACTTTAAGAACTTTCTTAGGAATACAAATAGAAAGGCAAGAGGAACTTACACTGCTGAACCTAGAAATTTTAGGAAGAATGATCCCACTAAGGTTAATAACTTTGAAAAACCTAATGAAAAAGTAGGTCAATCTTCAAATAACTTTTTGGGTCCTCAGTGTTTTGGCTGTCAAGGGTATGGTAATGTGAAATCTGAATGTCCTACATTCTTGAGGACTAAGGGTAAAGCTATGGCTGTAACCCTTAGTGATAATGAGGTTTCTGATGATGAGTCCGGTGGTGACGAGGATGGAAACTTCATTGCTTTCACGGCTACTGCTATAGTCAATGAAAGCATATCTGCTGAAGAGAACCCTTCTGATGGGGAACTCTCTGAAGATACAGATCTTCAAGAGGCCTATAACAAACTTTGCAAAATTGCTGCAAAGGATGCTATGAAAGTTGAACTTGGCCTAAAGAAAATTGATTCACTTGAGCTTAAAAAGAGAAATTTGCTTGTTAAACTGTTTGATGCTAATGAGCTTTTGAATAATGTTAAATCTAAGAACATGCTTTTGCTTGATAAAGTTAGAACTTTGGAACATGATTTATCTGTTGCTAGATCTGCTAGTTCTAAACTTGATCACATGCTGAATGTTCAAAAGTATCCTTCTGATAAAACTGGGTTAGGATATGTTGAAAGCATCTTTGATTCTGCACCACATTCCACTACTTTTGTTCCTTCTTCTTCTTCTGAACCTTCTGTGAGTGAGGTTGTGAGTGAAACTGTCAAACCACCTGTGAGTGAGGTAGTTAAACCTGTAGAAGTTTCACCACCTAAGAAGATTAGGGTAGACTTAAGAGAATCTAAACCTAAGGAGCCTACCAAATCTAAGGACAAGATGCATGGTAAACCTGCTTGGGTTTGTCATTATTGTGGTAAGTCTGGACACATTCGTCCTAACTGTTACAAGCTTCAAGCTGATAAGAGAGCAAATAAACCAAAAGTGCCTGTGTCTCAAGCACAAGATCCTATGGCACTAATTGGTGAATTGGTAAAGGTGTTAAACCTTTATTCCAATCCTGGAGTTGGGAATCACTCGAATGTGAATAAGAACTCCAATGCTCGTGGTGCATCTAAAAAGTTTTAGATGCAAAAGGCTCGAACTAATTGAGTCTTTCTGACATGGTCCTTGTGCTTCATTGCTTTTTTCCTTTGTGACCATTGTTCTTTGGTTTTTGTGTTTTTGTTCTAGGACTTGCATTGCATTACATTCATGCATTTCATTCTAGGATTTATTTGTTTTCTCTTTTAATAATTAAAAAAAAAAAAAAAAAGGGAAAAGGAGGAAGCAAAAAATTATGTTTAACATGATGTTTCTTGGTTTTTGAAAACAAGGTTGGTCTATCTTTTTACACATATCATGTCTTGTGTACCTTGTTTAGCTTTGATGGGCTTATTTATTGCACTTTACTAGTTGAAGCTTTGTAGTGCATGTTGTGTGGGAAAGATGTTTATGGTGTTTATCACTTTGTCTTAATCTTGAAGTCACATGTTATTTGACTGTTGGACTTGATCCTTTTGAGAAAGGCATAAATAACCATCTCACCACTGTTCACTAGCCAATCATGAACACCTTAGTGCATATCATAAGATTTTGTGCTCGAGAAAGTGTAGCACATGCACAAAAAGAACATAAGGTGTAGCCTCTTTAAATGCTTAAATGCTTAATGCTTAAAACTGGTGTGTACTATTAGGCTTGATGCCATTTCACATAATCTAATCTGGTGTATACTGTTAGGCTTTATGCCAAATTTCACCTAAATAATGGGGCAAAATACAAGAAACTTACATGATTGCAAGCTTTTGTTCTAGGAGATGTGGGAGTTATAGGATGTAACTCTTTAGGTGATAGTCTCTTTTGAATTCTATGTGATGAATTTTGTAGACTTTGTGATTGATTGCTGTTCACATATCACCTCACATGTATCTCAAGTTTTTGCTAGTATCACATACTACACAAGTTACTCTTTGTTAAACACTGTACATGCTAGTGTGTGTGTTTTTGGTCTGACCAACCAAGTTTGAAAATATCTTGAGATTTATGCACAACATATTTGTTGCTTGAGAAAATTCAATGAGAGAATGATTGAAATTTGTTTTGAGAAAATTGGGTTCAAAATTTTGGGTTTTTGAAAGAGCATTCCATCTCATACTCATGCATTTTGTTTCTTCAATTTAATGTTTTGAGGAGTTATTTTCAAAATTAGGTTTGTGTTTTTCAAAACTGTGATTTTTCTAAAAATTCAGTGAGCCTCTGCCCATTTCGATCGATCCAGCCTGTTTTTCGATCAATCGAAAAAGTGCTCTCATTTGTCTTAAAATGACTGTGCGTTTCGATCGATCGAATGTAATTTTCGATCGATCGAATATCGTGGAAAAGCTTTTTTAAAAGTTCAGATATGACTTTTTCAAACTCACTATTCAAACTTTTCAAACTTTTTCCTCTCTCTCTCCGAGTTGGCAAGGCTCCACATAGCGATTTTTGTCGTTTTCTTCCGAAGTTTTTGCAAAATCTTTCTCTCCTCAAGCTGGTAAGACCCTTTTGCCCTTCCTTTTGATTTAATTTTCATCATTTCATGCATATATTCATGCATTTAGGGGCGATTTTCGCACTTTGCATTTTTGGGATTTTCATTTGATTCAAGCCATATTTTATGCAATTGATCATTGGGTTTTTGTGGGGACACATTATAAAAATGATCCTTGGTGGTTAATTTGATCAATTTTGTGTTTGGTGAAAAATTGAAAAATCTAGGGTTTGTTCTTGATCCGAATTGGGGCTTTTGTTAAATTGGGTAGAATTTGATGAAATTGGCTTGTTGTGTTGTTGTAATTAAGCATTATAATCTATGTGATGTGTTTTGTAATGCTCAATTCATCATTATAGTTAAAAATTTCAACAAGTGGTTTTCAATTTTTGGGATTTTTTGATAGAAATTCCCTATTCAAGCCAATTTTGTCAAATTACTCTCAATTAAACTTAACTGTTTACTGCATTAGATCATGCATCACAATATTTTATTGTTCATGCATCATATAGATTTTTTTTGTTCTATATTCTTTATTGTGCTAATTTGCAGTCTGCCCTTGGTTTTGTTTTCTCTTGTTCTTTGTGTTTTTCACCTTGTGCCTCTGTCCTTTCCTTAGCACTATGCCTAGGAAGACTAGAGCCCGTAGGAATGTTCCCTCTCCTTCTCCTTCACCCCCTCCATCCTTTGATAGTGAGAAGTTTTCGAGTGAGAAAAACCAAGAGATTTTTGAGAAGCTAAATATTAGGAGAAAGATTTAGGCTGAGCATTCTGTGTTGTTAGATGAACTCGATCGTGCCATTAGGGCAAATTTTGAGCGTCGGGGCTGGTTACCCTTGGTGGATGTTTCTGATCCTCCTCCACCTTCTGCCTTGATTAGAGAGTTCTATTCGAACATCTCTATCCGCATCTATGATTCCAACACTCTAGTAAAGAGTTGGATACGAGGCGTAGAGTACACCATTACTCCTCGGATAGTGGCTAATGCTCTAGGGGTACCGTTGGTCCAGCATCCTGTCTATCCATATGATGAGTCTCCCGAGTTTAGCGATGTTTTGTCTTACATCACCGGTACTACTGTCCAGTGGGGTTCTGATCCTCGGATCACTTCTGCTGAGCTCTCCGGGTTACACTATCTGTTCTTTAGGATAGCTTGTCATTCTATCTGGCCCATTTCCCATGTTCACACTATTCCTCTTGAGAGGTGTGTATTTTTGTACGCTCTGGTTACTGATGCTCCTATTAGTTTTCCCCATCTTTTTCTTCGTTCTTTGAATGATGTTTATAGGAGTTCATCTTCTGCTCATGCTCTTGTACATCCTATTTTCATTCATAGGATTCGTCTCTGTCTTGATCTTAGTGGCTTTCCTTCCTCTGAGCCCGTTCATGTGATAGCTCCTATAGGTGCGTCTTTTCTTAGACAGAGGGCCGCTCATCTTCGAGCTAGTTCTAAACACCCTAGGTCTGAGCCCTCTAGTAGCGCACCTCCTCCTTCTTCTTCTGCAGGTCTTGCTGGTGAGGATATTCCTGATCCAGTTGGTGATGATGCTGCTGCTGCTGATGTTCCTCCACCTCCTTCGGCCGACTTCGATGTTCGTCGTACTTTGGAGACTGTCATGACCGTTCAGGCGGCTCATGGTCAGATTTTGGTGGACTTGCTGGACGAGATTCGTGCTCTCCGAGCTGATTTTGCGCGTCTTCATTCACCCTCACCACCTCCTTTTGATGGCGACTTGTAATTGTCCTTTAGCATTCCGTCACAAAAAGGGAGAGTGGAGTTTTGTCTTGTAGAGGAGTTTTTGTAGTTAGGGGGAGATTTTTTTTGCTTTGAGGAGCTTGTGGAGTTTTTAGATTGTATCTAGGTGCTTCACTTTGTATATCATTTTTGGGGATATTCATGTTAGGGGGAGTAACATTGATTGATATACATGTTATTTTTTTTTATTCTTGTTGTTTTGTGATTCACTGCGTATTGATTTATATTGATTGAGTTGATCATTCTTATATGTCTTTATTTTGTGTTGTGTGAATCTTACAAGAATGTTATACCTGTTGTTTTACTCTTTTCTGTCACACATGCGTTTATGCGTTTGTTGAGTATTTCAGGATTATACAGGTTGATTCAACTAAGCTGCTGTCTACACTTGCAACTGATGGATAGTAGTTAGGCTGAATTTGAATTTATGAGCATTATCTTTGTAAAGGGCTTTTTACTTGTAAAACTTTGAGCTTTTATTTAGGGTTTTGTCACGGATTGCCAAAGGGGTAGTTTGTTAGGTTCTAAGGTCTTAGGATTTTATGTATTTAGAACTCTAATTTGTAATGTTGGCAAACCATGATCAAAACATTGTATTTAGTCTTATTTAGACTTGCTCAAAGTTGGTTTAATATTGTAAAGTTGGAATCGAGTGGCTGCAGAAGTACTTAGGACTTTCGGTCTGGCTCGATCGATCGAAGAATAGACTCGATCGATCGAAAATCGCACAGGTTGATTTTTCTGCAGAATTTCCAACTCAGCCCTACTTCATTAAACGTTTAGGGTTTTATGTTTTTACTCTAGGTATATAAACTAAACCCTAGCCACGTTTTTGAAGGTTGTCCATATTGCTTTGTTGCTCATACATTGCGGTTTTGTGTGAATCTCTTGTGAGATCTTTGAGGAGCTTTCCTTTACACAAAACTTAGGGTTTTCAAGGTAGAGATGATTTCAACATCTTGAAGATCATTACCGTTGCAACCATTGGAACTTAAAAGAAAAGCAAGCGGGGAGCTTGTAGCTGATTGAGGAATTCAAGAAAGAAGTAGTCCGTGGATTCGGAGCCTGCACGTGGTCGTGTCAGGAAGTTCTACTGGTGGGTAGCATTAGGAAGTCGAGCGGGGAGCTTGTAGTCCTTTTGTAAGAACTTCAATTCTTTCATAGTGAATTCTGTTATGCCATGAGGATCGGTGGGTCAAATCCTCCCCTGGTTTTTACCGTGTGGTTTCCTGGGTGATCATATCTTGTGTTATTTATTTTCCACTGCTTTATATTCTTGATATGATTGTTTGGATTGTTTTAACCTAGAATTGCTTAATTTGACTAAGTAACAACTTGGCTAATTAATCTAGGCTACGCAATCTGGTTGTTTAAGGGGTCTAAGTTTCCATCACACTTGTCAATTATTTCAGCAATCTCAGGAATCTCAAGATTTATATAAATATTTGTTGCACTGGTTGATAACAAAGAGAATTGGCCAGCATAAATTGCATAGAACATTATTAATAGACAAAAGCGTATTGAGTTGAAATTGAGAAAAAAAAGGAAGACATGATTTCATGGGAATGAGATTTTCTAGAAGTATCATCTATATGTGGGGGAGGAGGAAGAGAGTTTGTAAGTGGGTTAAAGTTTTGGTTTTGATTTATATGTGGGAAGGGTTAGACTTGAGTCATAATATGTAAGTGTAATAACTGGGCTTGGGCTTTTCATAAGGTTTGGTCTATTTTTAAAAGTTAGTCAATTTTGTAGAGAATAACACATGGTCTAATTGTCAAGAGCAGCCCATATCAATATATATATATATATATATACAATAAAAATAAGTTACTACAATCTATTAGACAACAATAAAAAAAACTTAATAAAAAGAGGTAAAAATGGTTAAATGCAAAATTAGAGTGCCACATAGCAAGACCTCATACACTCCCACATGAGGTTATGATGAACTCATTACTAACAAAGTTCTATAATAATTTTGCTTTAATAAGTAAAATAAGTACATATTGTTAGCTGAAATAGGTAAATTGCCTAAATTAACTACTAGAGGGAGGTTTTGAATCATTAAAAAATGTGCTAAAGGGTTGTATCTGTGTTTAGAAAAGACGAACTAGGGTTAGAATATGGAGGCACAAAAATAAACTCTTTTGAGCTAGGATTTGGATTGAAGATATAAGGTGAGTATTTATATGTGTAAACTAGGTTTTAAGGGCATTTTGGAGGGTTTGGGATGTTCTTAAGGGTATAGGGGACGACCCTTATCAAAGAATGACATTTTGGGAGACCAAAACAAAAGTTTCTAAAGTTTTGGAACACACCATGCGCGCACATGGTCCAATATGTGCGGGCATGGTTCCAAACATGACTTCAAAAGACCATAACTCACTCATTTTAAATCCAAATTATTAGGTTCTAAGGATTTAGGATCTAAATGTATTAGAACTTCAATGTGTAATGTTGGCAAACCGTGATCAAAACGTGGAGTCTAGAATTAGGCTGCTCAAAGTATGTTTATTGTAAAGTTGGAATCGAGTAATTGCAAAAAATTACTGTTCACTTTCTATAAGGCTCGATTGTTCGATGATGGTGCAGATTTTTCCAACTCAAGCCCAAGCATGTATGACGTGTAGGGTTTTATGTTTTGCCTTAAGTATAAAAGGAAAAAATCTAGCCATGTTTTAGAGTAGTTGTTTATGTTGTGTGTATATATCTCTTGTGAGATCTAGAGGTGTTTGCCTTCATATATACTTAGGGTTTCCAATCTTAAGATCAATGTCGAGAGCTTGGTGATTGCTTCAGTTGCTGCATAAAGAGCTTAAGAAAACATAAGTGGGAGTACTTGTGGTTGCTGTGAATCCAAGAAAGAAGTAGTCCGTGGACTCAGAACTATCACGTGGTCGTGGTAGTAAGTTTTCTACTCGAGGTAGCAATAGAATGTTAGTGGTCTAAGTCGCTATTGTAAAACTTCAATTCTTTCATAGTAGATTTGTTTTACCTTGAGGCTAGGTTAAATCCTCCTCAAGTTTTTTACCGGTTTAGTTTTCCTAGTGTGGGAGAGAGATTTGTCTTAGACCCCAACGAAGGAATTGTTCGCTTTGGGAATGGGCCAAGGAGACCAATGCCACCCTCATGAATTTGCTCAATCCCACATCGGAGAGAGACGCCTCCCATACATGCCTTATAAGTCTAAGCCTAAGACATGAGTGTACCACTACTACACACATGCTTATAAGGCATGTGTGGGAGGCGTATCTCTCCGATGTGGGATTGAGCAAATTCGTGAGGGTGGCATTAGTTTCCTCGGCCCATTCCCAAAGTGAACAATTCATTTGTTAGGGTCTGAGACAAATCTCACTCCTACAATAAAATTAAGGGGAAACCCCCACCTTCCCTGGGACTAGACCGTTGAGGCCGATGCCACCCGAGTGCACTACCATATGCATGTGCTAGCAGTTTGTGAGACTTGCTCTAGGACACATGTGTAGTAGTGGTACACTCATGTCTTAGGTTCAGGCTTATAAGGCATGTGTGGGAGGCATCTCTCCTCAATGTGGGATTGAGCAAATTTGTGAGGGTGGCATCGATCTCCTCGGCCCATTCCCAAAGCGAACAATTCCCTTGTTGGGGTTTGAGACAAATCTCCCTTCCACATCTGGGTTATCATATCGTTGTGTTATTTATTTTCTGCACTATTTCAATGATATGATTTACTTGTGTTAACCTAGATCTGAATAATTTACCTAAGTTAATCACTTGGCTAAATAACTAGGTTAATCTGTTTGTGTTTAAGGGGTCTAAAATGTACACAAATTACACAACATGTATGTTCCAATTGAAGCCTAGGATGTCTACTTTCCAATGAAACAAACCTGACTTAAATATTTTGTGTGGATTAAAAGGCATGGTCAAAATAGTGAGTAAATGTCATTTTTCAGTGTTGTTTTGTCTAATTTCCAATGAAACAAACCTAACTTAAAAATTCTTTTGTGGATTAAAAGGTATGGTCAAAACAAAGAGTAAATGTTATTTTTTTAGTATTGTTTTTAAAGCGATTTGAGCACTTTTTGAGTTATCCTTTGAATTATTGACACTTTAATTACTGAGATAGAAATTAAAAAAAAAAAAAAAATTGAATCTGAGTATTTGTAAGTAAACAATATGGACAAGGTAAATGAGTTAGGTTGGGTTTAGGGTTATACCCAGCCCATGATCATTTTTGGATTTGAATGAAGCTTTGTAGTTCACTGAATTGCTTGATTCAAATAAGAAGATTCTAATAGAATTATTAGAGGTTGTGGAGTTGGAGGTAGTATTACACGTATACACCCTTTCACGTTGGGGTGGACCCCCCACGTGTGGAACCTACCTTCATATGAGAAGGTGAATACATATATCAGATACATGATAGATTTTTTGATGGAGTTGATCCAAGACTTTAGCTGCACTTTTGAATGTATCTTTTTTCAATTAGTGTATCAGTACTTTATTTTGTCTTTATGATTTAAAAAAAAAAAATTTGGTGAGTAGTATTTGAAGACATATGTTTGGAGTAGATAATAACTTGATCAATTAATCCATTTAAAGTTATTTTTGGGAGGTCAAACTTCAAATTGAAGTTTTTGATTGATATCAAGACATTTAGGAAAATATTGTACACTCTTGGTGTGATGACTACTTCACAAGTATAAGTGCTTGTGGGGTGTGGGGGATAATGGCTGGGGCTCGAGTTTCTAGAAATAAGCTTTACACACATATACACTTAGATTATGGTAGAATTGCATTTCTATCTTGTATAAAAAAAAAATGACAATTAAAAAAAAAAAAAAAAGCATTGGGATTGACATAGAATTTTTCACCATACCCTATAGATGGTTTTTCCAACTCCAAATCCCACTATTCTCTCTTGCAGCAAGAGAGAATAGTGGGATTTTTTTGATAGCATTGATAGCAAGTGTCTTTTTTTTTTTTTTTTTTTGAGAAACAAACACACACATAGGGAAGAGGGAAAGGGGTTCTAACACAAAAATATATCACGACTCCACTTAAAAGTCATGGTAGCAAGAGTCTTGCTATCAAAAAAATCCCACTATTCTCTTTCTCTCACGACAAATGTGATATGACTTTTGAGTGGAAAACTTTTGTGACATTAACAACTTTGACAGCAACGTACGTTCTTTTTACCCATAAGTGATTTTGATGTTTCATGATATAGGGAAAGACTTGTGAACAAAGTTGAGCCTAAATGTTAAAATTTCCACTAATAAAATGAGAGATTTTGATCGGGTGAAGTGAAAGCTAGTAGCTTAGTGAGTAAATTACATTAAAATCATCTTTCTTGATATGTTTCATGATATTGAGAAAGACTTCATCCTTGTTTGTGATATTACAACGTCTCTTACAGCAGTGAGGAGACAAATAGTCAAATACTTCATCCCTGTTAATTGATACTCTTCTTTTGGCTTATGGTTATGGGTGGTGATGGTTATTGCACTTGTAGCTTTCAATTGGCAACATAATTTTTTTATTGTCAGCAGTTTTTTTTTTTTTTTTTTTAAATAAGAAATTACTAAATTTATTACAAAATATGTTACATCATAAATGATAATGATGAATGTGATTGGTAAACTTAAACAACCTAGTTAATGAATATTTAGATTAATTTATTGTTATTGATGACACATCAGTTTGTATATAAATCTTAAATAATAAAATTTGTAACATTTTTTTTAATCAAAATTTGTAACATCCTAAATATCACTCTTAGTTTTTTAGCTTCATTTTTCACTTTTCAATGGTATCACATTCCAAAGTTTTGACAACTATATTCAGATCTAAAAACAATAAATTTAGATACTATATACATTGTTTAAATTTGAGATTCCTCCTAAATCTTTCTTAGTCATAAAAATTAAAAATCTCAATCATTAGTATTGAAAGTTCAATATGTGTCTAAAACACCCTTGAACGTTTAGACCCAAAATTACAAAATTACCAATTCAAGCTTTATATCAAACAATTAATGTGCGGAACATGATAACAAGCTTATAACAGAATTGATAAACAATCTAAGTCAAATATAAACACATCCACAGCAGAAAATATAAGGCAAAGATAAAGGGAAGGAAGATGCAAACACACGGACAACACATGATGTGTTATCGAAGAGAAAACCGAAGTCCTCGGCGTAAAACCTCTCCGTCGCCCTCCAAGCGGTCAAATAATCCACTAAAGAATGTAGTTGGGATACATGAACAGCAGAAGACCCTCCAAGCCTAATCTACCCAAGTACCTAAGCCCTCCAAGCTTCTTGCTCCAATGAGGTTACGCCAAACCTATTTCTTCTTTAGCTTCCCGGATTCCGCTACTAGACCATAGCATCAACCAATGTATATTGGTTCCTTCCAAACTGCTTCCCTTAGCACCAAATGAGCCTTCTCACAAACGTAGGTGTGGTGAGAAAAGGATTTGGTCAATAATCTCTTAAGGGTATGACAATGGAGAGGAAGAGAGTAGAGGAATTTGTAGAGTCTCTAAGATAAAGATTGGGGATGAGGCAATCTTGTTTTTCTCTAGGGTTTCTCTCACAAAAATTCTCTCTAGAAGCTCTCTCAATTTAGTGGGTATAAGGGTCTATATATAGTGGTGTGTGTTTGGAATATGAAGAGACAGTTTTTGCCAAACAGGGCTGGTTGGCAGCTTGACCTCGTGGCTTGTCCAAGTCGCGAATTCAAGTCGCGACGTAACGGCCTGGCCAGCCTGAGACTTTTGTCTTGTAATGCGACAGCTGGCGCGACCCTTCAGCTTCTCGCATGCTTCTCACGGGCAAACATTTGGCGGTTTGCAAGCCGCAAGTCAGTCGCGAGTCCTAGCCACGAGTCTCTGCTTCTTTGCACAAAGATGAGCTTTTCTTCACACTCTCTTCACACACTACCCTTACATGAATCCCACCTAAATACAGGGTTACTAAGTGCTTAAATTACAAGCAAATTGGCATGGAATAAAGCCAAAAAGATGGTTGATAAATTTTAACCTTACAATCTCCCCCTTTGGCTATTTCGTGACAAAACTCTAAAATAAACTCTAGACTTAACGCGTGAGTTGGGAACAGTTGGAAAACTCACTCACACCTAACTCTAGAATCTGTGAAGCTTTAGAACCATAAGAACAAATAACTCCTGAAACACAACAATACAATAAGTTCATTGTATGCAGAAAACTTGTAATGCAAATGGAGCAAGCATAATGCGATCAAGCAAAATGGAGTAAAGCAATAAACCATGGCAAGACCAAAACATGCAATCACTATCACCAAGTGATCACAATGCTCATTCACACTTGGAATGAACATCCGGACATTCAAGTTGACAAACACAGGGCAAATCACTTGAATGACCAACACTCAACCAATGCACAATACATGAAGTATGTGCATCTAGGAAAAATCCTACATGGGCACAAGAGTGACAGTACTTAAAAAGGAATGCATAGCATTAGGTTAGAAGTACTGATTAAACAACGCATAAAGGCTGCATAAAGCATGACACAAACCACAAAGGCCTACAAGAGTGCATAAAAACAAACCCTTAAAGCTTACAAAAGCAACATGGGTACAAGCCACAACCAACTAATAGAATAAACAACATCAACATAAACTAATACCAAAGTTCCAAAAACATCCAAAGGTTGTGAGTTTAAACCAAATAAAAACCACAGTGTATCAAGCCTATACAAGCATCAATTAGTAAAAAAAAAAAAAACATAATATTCAAAGCTATAAACATAATATGAAGGCTAAACAAAATATGAAAGCTCCCCCTCAAAGCAAGAACTCCCCCTCAAGAGCTGCCCAAAAATTCTCCCCCTTTTTGACCGGAATGGCCAAAGGGTCACTGCTCCTTGATGGTGGAAATGCTGTCAATCTTAGCTGAAATTACATCAATCTGATCCTGCATTACTATCATCCTTTCAGTATGCTGACTCTGAACTTCTCTGAGTCCATCAAGTCTTTCCATGATGATTTGAAATGCATCGGGAGGAGGTGCAGTTGATGAAGTTGAGGCTCTACTCCTCTTTCTTCTGCTCCTGGGTGTAACTGATTGTTCTGCAGCTTCTGCTTCAGTCTCCATTGGATCCCCTTCATCTTGAACATCCTCCATTTCTTCACCTGGAAGACGACTTTGTTTCCTTGTGAGAGTAAATTTATTTATGGCTGATAGAGGAGGCAAAGGACTGATATCCTGAGGGATTGCAACACCCTTTTCTCTGAAAATCCTCATTAGAAGACTGGGAAATATCAGCTTGGGTCTTGAGGTGGATCTAGTCTCATCCATTATAGTATCAAAAATGTGAGAACTGATGTCAATGAAGGTTTTCTCCTTAAGTTCCATGAGAAAGATAGCTCTGGCATTTGTCAGTGTAGTCATCTTCATTATAGGATACAGGTTGTACATCATTATGGTGGTTAAACACCTCATGTCTTTAGGAAAATCAGAAGTGTTGAGACATCTCTTTTCTATAACCCCACCAATTCTTTTCTGGACAGTTTCTAGAGAAAGCATTCTGTCCTTGTAGTTAGTGAATTCATAATCCTCCAAACCCTCAAGCTCTAGAACCTTATCAATGTCATGAGCATCTAAGGTAAATTGCTTTCTTCTCACCCAACAACTCAACTCATCCTCCCTTATCACAGTATTTGCATAGAATTCTCTGATTAGAGGGTCACACACAGGTGAAAGGTCACTCAGCAGTTTTTCCTAACCTCTACCTTCAAAACACTCTGGAATGAAGGTGTCCTTCAACTCCCTGAAATCAACAAATCTTTCCTGAATGATGGTTCCTTTTGAAAAGGCATCCCTATTGTTGTGAAATTTTAAAATACTCGCAAGTGTACGAACCGTACCGAAGTATAGTTTGACAAGAACGAGGTCGAACCCACAGGGACTTGAATGAACGTAGGAAAATTAATTAAACCTTAATCAAATTAATCCTAATCTAGTTTAATAAAAATTGGTTGTTTTGAAATTAAATAAACTAAGCAAATAATAAAATTAAGCAAATAGTTAAACTAAGCAAAAGATATAAAGCAATAAAAAGACGTAAACAATCAAGTGAAAGGAATTAAGGTTTTGGAATCCACCTTGTTAATTCATATCAGCATATATTTATGATCATTAATTTTTCCCAACTCACTACATGATAATCTAGAAATCAATCTTGCTATCATGGAAAATATCCTCATTAAAATCCTTATTTTAAAAATCAAAATTATGTTCTTCTTCGCTTCTTAAGTATAAAACCAAATCATCAATTGTATCCATAGCCAAACAAATCACAAGATATATCCAATTCTAAAAATCAAATCATAACTTGTATCCATTGACAAACAAATCACAAACGATGTCTAATTTTATAATCAAGAATTAATAGACCAAGCATTCAATTAATTAAGACAAATCCTAAATCATGAGAAAAACATGATTGAACTCATATCTAGAATCTCATCTTAGTCAATTGATATGAAGTAAGAACAATTTAAATCATTAAAGAACAACTATTGTGGGAAAAATCAAATCACATAAATATTATTAATAATCCTTAACAAGGTTTCATCCTCAACCCTAATTATAAATTTAGCTACTCATGGTAATTGAAGTAAAAGAAAAGAATAAAATACTAAACATTAAATTAGACAAATAAAATAGAGAAAGAAATAGTCACAATGCTATCATGGAGAAAAGCTACAGAGAAGCCACATGCGGCACTGCCTCTTGCTCCAATTTTCTGTTTTGCATCTCAGCCCTAGCACTAGCCTCCCTGAATTTTGCCCTAAAAAACCTTTAAATAGGTCAAGGAATCCTATTACAAGTTGAATTCCCGTTTGGAGAAAATCCCAGATTTTTAGGCTTCACTTAACTGACTATTTTGGCCCATTTAACTTCAGAATTCGGGCTCTTGGTAAACTACAAAGTTGTAGCCCTTTAAGTTAAATTTCCAGCCTAACTTGAATCATCTCAATTGGATATCTGAGCCGAAAGTTATGCCAAAAATACTAACTGATATGCAGGCTGGAATCCTAATCCGAATTGGACTTGGATTTGGTGCAAATTTCTTTTGATTCCTGACTCCAATTGGACTTAAATTTAATATTCATGCCTGGCTGGATGTAAGTTGGCTTGATTCAATTGGTCGAGCCCCACTTTGCATGTAAAGCCCTTCTTACCTGCAACACAAAGATATTACATAATCAGTCACAAAATAACATAAAAGTAAAGCTAAATATGTAGATATGTGAGTATTTTATTGTATATATTTCATGCACATCACCTATATCTCTCAAAGTGTTGAATAGACCTAAATAGGTTAGGGTCCATTTTCATTCTTTTATCAGATTTCTTAGCAGTTGTCTTCTTCTTTGTAGGAGATGCAACCATTTGTAAACACACAGAAAAGGCCACAACAAGACAAAGCACAATGTGGAAATTCACACACATTAGTAACAAGTTAGTTACAAAGGGAGTAACAGAGTGTCCAGACAGAACACAGAATAAGCACAGTTGAAAATCAAAGGATGGATATATCAAATCAAACAAGTTTAAAATGACATTGTAAAACACATTCAGATAGCTATGAGCATATGTCAATGAACTATGACATAATGAGTATGAAGTGTGCAAGAAGGAAACTAAAAACAGTAGCATAAACAAGATCAGGTGTTTTAAAATAAGAACAATGCCAACCACAAACACCACAAACTCAAATAGCCTGAAAATCCTAGCACCACATTCAGAGATAAATATAGAAAACCCAAATCCATATGCCCAAAAGAAAAACTATCAAATATCAATGTTCAGGCCAAAAATTAGCAACCTGATGAACACACAAAACTCAGAAACACCTCAGCAACAAAAAAAATACCCTCACACAATCAAACTTCACATTTTAGGTAAACCCATGTTTGAACATGTTATATCGTAGAATCTTAGATGCAACAATCAAATCAATAACCTAAAAAGCAAAACATTAAGAATGAAGAAGGAAAAGAAAAAAAGAAAAAAAAAAACATACCTTTTTCTTGGTGTTTGATGAAGACATGATGCAAGAATGAGAGCTTTTTCAAAGAAACACGGAGTGTTTGAAAGAGCGATTTGGGAAAGACAATGAACAGTCACAAATTTTCGAGGGAAAAACTAAAAAACCATTTTAAAAACTGTCTTCAAAACGCAAAACACGTGTTTTTCGCGACTGGTTTAAGTCGCCAATAAGTCGCCAGGGTAAGCCGCGAAACACTGTGAAGATAAGAAACTTGAAAATTTTCTCTAAGTGTTTTTCGCAACTGGAAGATCTACCCGCGAGGGAGTCATGAGATGAGTCGCAAAAATCTTTGTGTACCCCTCGCGACTGGACCTTCCACTCGCGAACAAGTCGCCATACTGAGTCGCGAAATATGCAGAAACACAAATTTTGGAAAAATTTCTAAGTCTTTTTCGCGACTGGGATGCTAACTCGCCAGTGACCCGCGAAAATCTCTGAGAGAGCTGTGCGACTGGAGCATGCGACTAGACCTACCCGCGACTTAGTCGCCAAAACAGGGCAACACTGTTTTTGAAAATTTTGACATTTTTGTAAAAACAAAACACTTTCCAAAAACAAACTAAAACACTCAAAAATCTTTTTGTGTTTGATCAACAAAGATTGAATATGTGAAAGCACATTTAATCAAGTACGGTCACACAAATGAATATGGCATTCATTGAACATAGACTTGTTTGTTGTGTATGGATATAAAAAATGAGATAGTCCTTAGTCTAATTTGAAGCTTCAATGATCAATTCAATCGAGGCATACATAACTAGCACTAGATAATGTGACCTATCTCAATTATAGAAACATGCGTATATGACCTCCCACAAGCACTTGATAACAATCCTTTGAAACTTTTCATTTGGCTCCATATTCAACATATCATTTGCACTTTTTGAGCAAAGAAAATCTCATTGAGAGATAGATGCCTAAAATTTTTGATATTTCATTTGATGAGTTAGCCTTTGGCTTTTTGAGCATTATACATTTTATTTTGGTCGCTTTCCCTTTTTCCTAGTCAAATACTAGTATGTGCGACAGGCTTTTGCAGCTCTATATCTCTTTTCATTTGGAGATTTACATTAAGAGAGCTCTTTTAAGCATAAAAATAAAAAGTGGGAAGATATATAGGCATGAGTCTATGCATGTCTCAAGATCAATAAAACCATTCACTAATTATTCATGACAAGGTTGAAGATCTATTTACAACAGTCACATAGATTTCAAAATTTCTTCCACAATGATATGAGTGCATGTGAGACATGCTAAGCTCATTAAATGCACAAAGTCATAAGTACAAAGGTACAAGGCAAAACATGCTTTGAGACAAAACTCAACAAAGTGATCAAACTTTTTGGATTTTCTACTTTTTATGTGTTTTTGGATTTTTTGACACAAAAGCAGTAAGAGATTGATCAAAAACATAACATAAAGAACAATGTAAAAACATTTGAACCAAAGACAAACACACACAGACAATAACAACCTAAATACTATCAATAAGCACACAACCAAGCATATTCACAAATATGGGAAGTATTGATGCATGGACATGTTGTAATGCTTATGCATGAGTACCCTTTGTCACCCACACGTCATGTGCATTTGAGGTGATATCCTTGACGGATCGAGTACGAGAGTTAGGACTGTCAAACCTTCGTATGAAGCTTTCCAAGCAATTGGTGAACGCACCAATCATCTTCATCACGTCCATCATTCCTGGATCATGGTTTTGACTTCTTGGTTGCTCACCACCCTAAGACCTCATATCATTTCTTCTTCCTCATGACCGAGGTGCACTTGCATTGTTGTCTGCTCTCAGCTTTTGACAGTTGGGTCTGGTATGTCCTTGCAATCCGCAATAGTGACAAATATAATCCATTCTAGGACCCTACTACTGTCTTGGAAGTGATCTTCCTCTAGTTTAATGTTTGACCACAGATTGATTTCGGGGCTTATTCACCATTTGTTGCTCAGCCACATTCTTCTTCTTTACATCCTTAACTTTCTCAGGAATGGACTCTTTTATAACCGTCTCGTTTGCCTTCACAAACTTTACTTCTTTGGTGACTTTGGCTGATGAGCAACTTCCTCTAGTGTATCCCAACCTGGACTTGTCTGAGGAAGGTTTTTGAGATGATATAACATCTTCTAACTTCTTGGAGGAGACTCTCTCTATCTTGGCATGAGCTTGCACTACCTCTTGCTCAAGAAACGTCACCTTCGTATAGGCTTCAAACAGCTCGATATTTAGTGTCTCAATCTCACACTTAGCCTCTTTATATCTGACCAAGAGACTTCTGTGGTCCTCCTCAGCTCTTTTCATCTTCCTCACAGCTGCCTTGGCTACCCTTGCATACTCTCCCGACTTCTCAAGTAGTAAGGAGTAATTTTCCCGAAGATTAGCTGTATTCTCTTCCTCTTCAGCATCTGATTCTTCTTTAATCCTAATGCTCACCAAGCTCCTTCACAAGTGTACCCAAGTCATCAGAGGAATCCACCTAAGCAATTGTCATGAAGGTGGAGTATTTTCCCTCTCCGTCACAGCTCTCTTCCGAGTCAGAGTCAGAAGAGGCTGAATCACTGAGCTTTGTGGCATAAGCCTTGCCTTTCCCTCTCAAGAAATTGGGACACTCCTTCTTGAGATGTCCATGGCCATTGCATTCAAAACACACAATGTCTGAAGGAGATTGAAAATCCTTTCCTTCTTTCCTCATAAACTCTTTCCTATCACCTCTTAAAGATGAAAATTTTCCTCTGTAGAATGGTTTCCCATTGTTCTTCATCTTCAGGAATTTGCGGAAGTTTTTCGCAAGATATGCTACTTCCTTCTCCACTCCATCTTCTTCGGAAGGATCATCCATTCTTTCGGTGATGGTTTTAAGAGCAAGCGATTTACTTGTCTTTTGGGAAGGCAGTCCAAGCTCATACGTTTGAAGTGACCCAATGAGCTCTTGGATCTTAATTTCATCCAAATCCTTGCTTTTCTCTATGGCGGTGACCTTTGCTCGAAAGCTCTTCAGTAAGGACCTCAAAATTTTTCTCACCACTTTAGTATGTTCAATCTTCTCACCAAGATTGAGTTTCGCAATCACAATTTCATTGAGCTTCCCATAAAACGAATCAAAGGACTCATTATCTCCCATCTTAAGCTCTTCAAATTTGGTGGTAAGCATTTGGAGCTTTGTGTCCTTCACCTTCTTAGTCCCCTCATAAGTTGTCTCCAAAATCTCCCAAGCTTCCTTGGCAACTGTCATGTGAGATATCCTGTGAAATTCATCTGGAGACACCACAGAAAATAGCATTTAATGCTTTATTGTTAGCATTGGCTGCCGCAAGAGCTGCCTTATCCCAAGTAGATTTAGCAGCCTCCAACTTAGTCCAACTTATTTCAACCGCATCCCACATGGTGTCATCAACAGAGTATAGGAATGCCCTCATTCTAACTTTCCAAAAGGCATAATTATTACCATAAACAAATGGTGGAACATTTAAGGATTGAGACCTATCCATCTCAACAAGGGGTCAAGGATCACACTCAGGTATTAAAACCACAACAAGTGTACCCGCTCTGATACCAATTGAAAGTTCAATATGTGTCTAAAACACCCTTGAACGTTTAGACCCCAAATTACAAAATTACCAATTCAAGCTTTATATCAAACAATTAATGTGCGAAACATGATAACAAGCTTATAACAGAATTGATAAACAATCTAAGCCAAATATAAACACATCCACAGCAGAAAATATAAGGCAAAGATAAAGGGAAGGAAGATGCAAATACACGAACAACACACGATGTGTTATCGAAGAGGAAACCGAAGTCCTCAGCGTAAAACCTCTCCGCCGCCCTTCAAGCGGTCAAATAATCCACTAAAGAATGTAGTTGGGATACATGAACAGTAGAAGACCCTCCAAGCCTAATATACCCAAGTACCTAAGCCCTCCAAGCTTCTTGCTCCAACGAGGTTACGCCGAACCTATTTCTTTTTTAGCTTCCCGGATTCCGCTACTAGACCATAGCATCAGCCAATGTATATTGGTTCCTTCCAAACTACTTCCCTTAGCACCAAATGAGCCTTCTCACAAATGTAGGTGTGGTGAGAAAATGATTTGGTCAATAACCTCTTAAGGGTATGACAATGGAGAGGAAGAGAGTAGAGGAATTTGTAGAGTCTCTAAGATAAAGATTGGGGATGAGGCAATCTTGTTTTTCTCTAGGATTTCTCTCAAAAAAATTCTCTCTAGAAGCTCTCTCAATTTAGTGGATATAAGGGTCTATATATAGTGGTGTGTGTTTGGAATATGAAGAGACAGTTTTTACCAAACAGGGCAGGTTGGCGGCTTGACCTCGCGGCTTGTCCAAGTCGCGAATTCAAGTCGCAACGTAACGGCCTGGCCAGCCTGGGACTTTTGTCCTGTAGTGCGACAGCTGGCGCGACCCTTCAGCTTCCCGCATGCTTCTCACGTGCATAGCATTTGGTGGCTCGCAAGCCGTGAGTCAGTCGCGAGTCCTAGCCACGAGTTTCTGCTTCTTTGCACAAAGATGAGCTTTTCTTCACACTCTCTTCACACACTACCCTTACATGAATCCCACCTAAATACAAGGTTATTAAGTGGTTAAATTACAAGCAAATTGGCACAGAATAAAACCAACAAGATGGTTGATAAATTTCAACCTTACAAGTATTATAAAAATATTAACTTATTTCTTCTGTTAACATAGGTTGGAGTTTTGTTGTTAATCCACCCGACAAGTGATGTAATTTTGAACAAAAAAAGGGAAAAAATATACTATGTTATTTTTTTTAAGTGAGTTAATGACGAAAATATGATGGATCATAACTGAGAACGGAGATTGATGCTTGCATTATAATAATCACGTGAGATCAAATGAACAATTGATTTGGAAATGATTCCAACTTAAAAAATGTGAAATGTATTTTAAGCAAAACATTACACTTGTTTGGTGAAAAAAAGAAGGAAAAAGTTATGAAAATATCAATAAATTAAGCAACACAAAATTTTGTCTTATTGTTTTCAACAACTTGTTGAAAAAGTTGTAGAAAAAAATTATGACAAAAATTATGTACATTAACTTTATGGATATATTATTATTAGTCATCGACTTCGAGTGATGTTTATACTTCATAGATTTTTTCTAGTTGAATATATTCTTAATTTCAACAAATAATAATAATAAAGCCTTTTTTTTTTTTTTTTTTTTTTTGAGAAGATTAATAACAAAGGCTTAGCTGAATAAATTCTTCACCAAAGAAAAGTCTATTTGATTTTCTTGCAGGCTTTATCTTTTTATTTTCTTTTGTTTGTTTGGTAATTAAAAGTGGGTAAAAGTATTAAACTTATCTTATCAAGCTAAGTTTTTCAAACTTGTTCCTTTCTGTTAATGGATAAACTCATATTCAAAGTTCAAACTTCTTCATCTTTAATGTCACACTTCTTAGAGAAACCTATCACATTATCAATCCTCATCTCTTATGGTGCTTCAATTTATGTCATTCTTGACCATTTTCTATATAGGACAGTCAAATTGGCCTTGAAAATTGATTTTTTTTTCAAGGCTTTGAAAGTCTTGAACATACCCAAATCTCTTGGCTCTGGTCTCCAAATATAATAAATCTTGTAAAAGTCGGTTTTTGAATTTTCATACCTAATTAAATATCAAAATTAATTTTACTACCATAAAGTACATTTGACCTAAACACGTGTAGAATTCGGCCACACGTGTCAACAGTTAACGTAGTGCTGTGCCAAGATCATGACACGTGGCACGCTCGCCCATAGTAGTGGTTGACTAAAACAAAGTGGCTTGGCGGTAGGAAAAACAAAAAAGCAGTGGAAAATTAAAATAACAAGTGCCAGATAGATTATAAAAAAAAAATAAAAAATAGTAAAATCTTATGGAGTTGAATAAAAGATTTGATATTCAATCTTTATCTACACTACAAATCAATAGGTGTTTTGATTTGATGATAAAAAGTTATTATCAATAACGGATTCATACGCTATAATACTCTCTTAGAAAACAAAAAAATGCCTGATAGATTATTAAAAAAAAAAAAAAAAATTCCTGATAAAAACAAGAAATTTAGGTAGCCATCTTGACTAGATAATACTCAAATAGTATGAGATTGTGATGTCCAACTCTATGCTGACTCAGTAATGACGAAAAGATTGCTCAAATGGGCCCCTTAAAAGATTATAATTATCAAAGAAACAAAAACGATTAGCAAACTAATGAGACACTTGCATGAAAAAAATCTTTGAGCAGTACTACCGAGTACCGACACAACAGTAGTTCACAACCAAGCTTAGATGAAAAACAACAGCTTAGAATTTTCTGTAAAATTATTATAATTATAAAATTTATTTAAAATCTCTTAATCACACTTACACTTGGAGCATTTACATCAAATAATACAAAAAAAAGCTCAATTTTATGAGTTTATATTCCAAATTTACTTATATTAGTCAAATTAAAGATGAGTAAAATTTGTAAAATTGCTACAATACCATTTAAATTTATATTAATATTATTTATTTTATATTTATTATATAAAATAAATAATAAAGATAAATATTTTAATTAAATAGATTATAATAGATAATATAGTTTTTAAAAAATAATTGTTAAAAATATAAATAAAATAAGCTTTTATACTCAAATAAATATATAGAAATTTTCAATCAAATTTACACACCCACAATATCTCCTTATTTTATTTTTTGTGTATAGGAAAATATCTCCCTCTGTGTCCGTCCGTTGCCAACTTGCATGGGAGTCCCTTCTGTTTCCAACTTTGTCTAACTTTCATATTTAACTACTTTTTTTTTTTTTTTTGAGAAAGTTCATATTTAACTTTGTTGTAAGATAAACGTTTATCAATATCATACATTATCTAATATATATTGGAATTAATAAAAAAAAGGAAAAAAAAGGAATTTAAATTTTCAGGTAAGGACTCGGGACATTCCAATTCTCAGGGAAGGACTCTCCGGCCAATTATAAATACCAACCACTTATCACACCCACAATGCCACCAAAACTCATACTCTTAAAACTTACCTCTTAGATTTCTCTCATTTTTGCTTTGCTTTGCTTTATTTTTGAGTCAGGATGACTATTCTCATTGAGCAGCCTGAATTTGGTAATTTTTTTCTTACTGTTTTTTTTTTTCACTGCTTCTTGTTTATAATCTCACTGTTCATCTTTTTTTTTTTTAATATTTAAATTCTGAGTTTATTTTACTTTTCTAAATAGGCTTTGAAAATTTTCTTCCTTTGTAGTTCTTTTAATTTTCTTTTTTTAATAAATCCTACACAGCGATCTTTATTTTTGTTGAAAAGAATTCTTTACTTTTCTTGGTATTTTAGTTAAAATTTTGATATCTGGGTATGCCATGATTTTATGATTTTTATCAAAATAAAATTGACTGGTTATGTTTAAATAGAAAACCCATATATAATTTCCACACACTGTTTAAAATTGACTTTGGTTAAATCACACAGGAGTTGAAGCTGAGGAAACGAAGGTCCCTGCTGATGAAAAAGAATTGGTGTTGGATGGTGGATTTGTTGTTCCACAGATCAATTCATTTGGCCACACCTTTAGGTTTGCTCCTTTTGCATTAATTTTATTTTTATTTTTATTTATTTTTAAACCCCACAAAACAAAAAACTGGAACTGCAATTTTCTAGCCTATTGAGCCCCGAGATCTATAATATATATATATATATATATATATATAATCACTGAATATAAAAGTATTCTATAAATTATCTGTGATCTGCATATAGATCATGTTTATAAGCAAAACTATCTAAATATTGTGTCGGACATAGGTTTGTAAGAATACGTATCTTGGCTCTTAGGCTAAGGTCAAAATCAGTGGTTGTTCTTATCTCATCATTCAGCACAGAACTTTGATATGGGCTTAAATGATCAGCTTCACTATTGAACACAAATAGGCCGAGCAGCACTTTAATCTTCTGTTCGAAGGCCAAGCCAATAAATTATTGGGGGCTTGAGATTTTAATAAAAATTGGATAAGGGTATGGGACTTTGGACTTGGTGTGGGCTCAAAATATGTAAGGGATATTCATATTTTCTGGCAAATATAATAAGCACATTTACTTTTCTCTCCTAGTCCTAGGTTTCTCGTGATCCCTATTCACTTATTTTGTTATTTTGACAGTTGGAAATTTCCAAAACATGATATTAAAGTCTTGATTGAGAGATTGACAGTGATATTTCCTATTGTGCTTTTTTGATAATAAAATAGCAGCAATGATCAGTGAATTAGATTAAAATACATGATCCGAAGACTTAAAAAAAATGTAGATCATGTAGGGAGTGGATCAGCAGTTGTTATTATTATTTTTATTTTTTTTTCAGTTATTATTATGATTGTTCTTCTTGATCTTGTCACTCAATTTTTTTTTTTTTTTTGGGTGAAAATTGTTGAAATTTATGATGTTGTCAAAAGTTATGGTAATTGTCATGATCCAAATCTGGGCCTGTATTTTTTCTCTGATTTGGTCCATAAGGCTTTTTGAGATAGTATAACTGTGTAAGACTAGTTTCAAGCCTGGGCCCTGGTGCTGGGCATGAGTAGATGGAATACACCAACTATTATATAGTTTAAAGTATATTGGGCGATTCATTTTCTGCAAAATACTGACTTTGTTGGTTTCAGAAAAATCTATAAAGGGTAGCTTTATGCAAATAATTGCAGGTTCTTCTAAAAATATTAGAACTATTAGTTGTGTCCTAATTTGGTCTTAATGTTGGCATTTTTCTGTTATTTTCAAAACAGATGTTCAGCAAGTGATCTTTGCTATGAAATCTTCTAACTCCAAATTTTAAAGCTATGGACTTTTAGTTGCTGCTATTTTAATATTTTATGCTCTTTCTAACTCCAAATTTTAAAGCTATGGACTTTTAGTTGCTCCTATTTTAATATTTTATGCTCTGTTTCCAGGATTGCATTAGTTGAAATTCAATTTCATTCCAGCCAAGCTGCTGTAATGTTAGCTAATTGGGCAGGATGAGGTTATCTTCATTTTCGTGATTTCTCTTTTATGTACATTGTTACAACTTACAACATTATGTTCAAAATCCTAAATTGCTTGATGTCCATCTCTCTGTTTTTGTGTCATTGCTTTGGTTTTTTTAATTTTTTTTTTTTTTGTAATAATGTTTTGTTATTTGAATTTGAATTAAAATCCGGATGTTTACTCTCTTTTTCAATGTTTTGGCCTCAGATTATAATCTTTGTTTTTCCTGCTTTACTAACATTATAATCTTTTCCAAATTGGAATTATTATATTCTTTGATTATTTACTGCCTTCTTGATTTATCATAATCCATTTTTAATGGGGGTGGCATCATGGGGTTTAGCCCTTGAATATGTGTTAAAAAAAAAACATGTTTGTCATTCAATAATGGTTGATTTCTTTTCTTCTTCTTTTTTTTTTGGGTAGGTTTTGATGTTTTGGGCTGCTCTGAATAAGTATATGATTCCTAAAGTATTTTATGCTCACATAATTTTTCATATGTGCATGCATCTACCCTTTGGTGTTAGTGCTTGAGTTTTTATTGAAAATTTTGCTTCGCAACCCAATGAAGAGATAAAAAGAAGGTAGTGGGCTAATTTTCTATTGATGAGTAATGGAATCTTAGGGATGTGCTTTAGCAATGCAACATTTTGAATCAAAAGGAGGAGTCAAATATTAGGTTTTACTTTCTCTACTAATAGAGGTTATATTTATTATATGTGTCCATTAAGTGTTGATTTTCTTAATAGGTTGTAGCTTTCTTTTAAGACTTTGTTAAATATTGTTTTGCTACGTTACTCAATCAAGATATTGTTAAATACATACATACATATATATATATATATATATATATATTAAATTATCAATATATATTTTCTGCGCTAGAATAGTGCAGTGTTATTTCCTTTTGGCTTTTCTTTGATATATGGCTGTTAGAACCAATTTTGTGATGCCATCTTTAATCACCTATCTCTAATCACCTATGTTTTGTATTCTATGTTTTGTTAATAGCCATATTTGTAAGATGGATGTTTTAAAATCTGAATGTTTAGGGAGTACAGTTATTTTGTAATTTTTTGTAAATAAAATTATTGGTTTTTTATGTTAATTACTGAGTTTTTGCAAATTGAACTGCATTTTCTCTGATTACCTTTGTTGTTTTACTTCTTGATATTTAATTTTACTATTATTTCTCTATTGATATATGTCTCTGATTTATTAGAATGCTTATTTTGTTTTTGTTTTTTATTTTTTATTTTTGGAGCATCTTACGCTTTCCTTTTGCGTTAAGAATAATTTCTCATATATTTCAAAATTGTTCTATTAGATTGTGTTTCTTTTATATTTTGTACTGCTCAGGCTATTAGGCTTAATTTATTGGCAAGTTTTTTTTAAATGTTGTTGTTGTTAGCTGTGTTAATTTTGTTTATTCATTTGTTTTTATTGTGTATGTCTTAGTATTTTGGATTGAGTACTTATAGATGCTTTAATTTTATTTATTTATTTTATGAATAGAAGATCACATAATAATGGTTGAAAAGCTTCATGAATTCCATAACTTGGGTGTGTGTATAATCTAATCTTTCTCTGTGTAATATTGAAACAAAGCCTAAAAAATTTGAAGAACTTTAGTGTAATTAATCTTGATTCTTGCTGTCTTATTGAGTGTTTATGTTTAGGTGCTTTTGTTTCTTTATGATTTGGCTTTCATGAAAGTGTTAAGAAAAAATTCAAGAGGAAGGATTATTTGATTAAATGAAGGGTTTGTAATAGCCAAATCATGATCCATATGAAACTTAATTTGTCTAAAATTTCCAATTATTTACTCTAGTGACCACAAAGCTGAAGTTGCAAAGGGGTATCAAACATTTGCAGTGTTAATTACTCTTTAATCATCTTCAGTTTTAGTAGAAAACTTCAAAAATTAACTGTGACTAAGATTACCAATTGAAAATTAGTCTCTTAAAGAAAGATTGACTATAATGACATATATTAGTACTTTATTAATTTGTTTTATATATGATCAAACATACTTGCAGATTGGGACATCATTGTGTATATATGTATTTCGGTCTCTTGCATTTATCCCCACCAGTGTTTGTTTGGTGTTGATTCAAAATTTGTAATGTTTCATTAGTATAAACCTGCCATGTTTTCTGAATTTTAAATAATTATAATTAATTATATGACATATATAATTAATTATATAACACACAATCACATGTTTTATAGGATCTCAGTTTGTAGCAGCTCATTTATATTGACTCTTATCAGAAATTTTGTATTTATAATGACATATTATCGCCCACATGTTAATTCAGATTAGTCATTTTTGACTTATTAAAAAATGGAAAATGCAAGACAAGTGCGCCTAAATTAATTGTATTCTTGAAATTAATTGTCCTTTGTGTAGTCTAAATTGGATAGTTATAGTAAGAATCATGTAATTGTGATAAACATAGTTTGTATAATTGAGGTTTTTTGTATTTTCCCTATTCAGAATGTCTTCATTTGACCATATTTAAGGGAGTTTCTCATCATTTAAAATAATAGTAATAATAATAATAATAATAAAATATAAAAGGGAAGGTTTTTTTTTTTTCTTTTAAAAAAATCAGTATATTTCTTTTAATTGTCTATGGAGTTATCATAATATTTTTATGATATCATGATAATGTTTGATTGGCCAATGGAGTTAGCACAAAATTTTTGTATCAAGATTACGTTATTAGAGTTTGATAGACAATTAGTGAAAGAACTAATGTTCTATTGATAGAATTTTATTATGATTTTACATATTTTTTCGTGAATGATAAATAATATATTAAAAAAAATGCAAAGATAATACATATAAGAGAGATAGAGAGAGAGAGAGAAATCTTAAGATTTAAAAAAATTTAAGCCCATGATGACCAAGAAACATACCCAAAATTGCCCCCTTTTGTAAAATATGTTACTAATTTTATAAAGAACATTTTCCTACCATTGAGTTGACTTTTCAAACTTTTCACATGTAACTGTAATTTGTGTATACACCAATTTTACTAATAATAGAATGATCCTGCGCATTGCGCGGGTTAAACACTAATAATAACTAATAGCTGAAACGTTTGACTTTTTGTTGACCACTTCTTCTCGCGCCACATGGCTTGATAATTTAATGACACGATTAAGTTTATAAAAAACAAAAATGGTATCTGTTTGATTGACTGATTAAGGGGGTGTTTGGTTTGTGTTTTCAAACAATCATTTTTAGTTTTTAAACAACATTTCACGCATTTTCACACACTTTTTCACCCACACGTATTTTCACAAATGTTTTCAAATAACAATTTTCAGTTTTTAAACACATATACCAACCGTTTTCAGTTTTTAAACAACCGTTTTAGTGAAATTTTAAAAAACGTTTGTGTTCAATTTGCCTATATAAATTAGAGACACACTATTTTGTCTTGAGTAGGCACTTTGAGGAGGCGCTGCCATGTTAGGAAAAAAGACCCCTTAAAATGCTGCCACGTATAAGATAAAAAGTGGTAAATTATGTTGGTTGGAAATCTACATGCCGTTTAACACCTCTCATTATAAATAACAAAAAAATAACCAGTTAAAATTAAAGCACACACGGAAATAGAAATAGAGAGGCAATGAGAGAGAGAGAGAGAGAGGAAACGGGGAAAGAAGTAGAGGAGAAAAAAAAGAATAAAAACCTTGCGATACGGAGATGAGAAGGAGACAAGAGTTCATTCGGCCGACCGGCTATCACCATCATTTTTCCACCACCATTCGTCCCTTGCCGAACTTAGGCTACTGGAATCGACATCGATAACCTAAAGGTGCACGCAAGATTTGAGATATGGACATAGAGAGAGAACTACCACTGGTAGTTTTTTTTTTTTTTTTCCTTGGATCTGGGTATGAAATATGAATTAGTTTTGAGAAATTTGGTTGGATTGATTTGAATTTAGGTGTTTGGGTTACATTAGGTTTTGATTTCATTTTTTTTATTCGATTTAGTTTCTTAGTATACTAAAATCTTTTGGGAGTATTTGGATTCAACTAATTTTGTGTTTGATTTTGGTTTAATTTTAGGGTATTAATAATTGGCTTTGGATAATCAAGTTTTAGAGGCCAAAAATCTAAGAATGGTAGAGAGAGAGTCAGTTAGACACAGGGTGCAGAGAGATCGACCAATTGGAGATATTTTTTGGAAGAAGAGGAAGAATAATCGTTAGACTATTAAGTTAATGTGCCAGAGAAGAGATAGAAATACGATACACACAGAGATAGAAATAAAGGGAGGCAATGAGGCCTGGGACACGGAGAGAGAAACAGAGAAGAGAAAGAGGCAAAATGGTAAAGAGTACATCAATTGGGCATAAGAAATCAAAACATGATTACTGTCAGTTTTTCCACCGCCGTCCGTTCCCTCGCCAGACTCAGAACACCGAAACCACAAGCACACACAGAAATTGATATTGAGGGAGAGAAATCTAAGTGCCATTAACTCCGCCGATCAGGACATTTGCCTGCCATCATCAGATTGCCAAAGCTGCCACCGGTTAATTTTTTTCCCCTTTCTTATATCTAGGTATTTAATATGACTTAGTTTTTGGGTATTTTGGTTGGATAGGTATAGATTTAGATATTTGCTTTGATGTTTTGGGAATTTCTGTTATGGTTTGTAGATTTCAGATTTTGATGTTGTTTGTTTGGTTCTTTCCTTCTTGCTCTAACTCACTTTTTCTCTCTTGCTTTCCGTCTTTGTTTCTTTCCAAAGAAAGTTGTGATTATATATGCTTTGTTATTTGTTATTTTTCTTTAAAGAGTATAACTCAAGGGATTATTCAATTTGCGTAAATGAACATTTGCTCTGCCACTCAAAACACAAATCTTTAATAATCAAAACCACACCAAAGTTTAATTTAAAATTTTTTTTTTTTTGGTCTATTGTTTCTGAATGGCCCCTTTTTAAAAGCCAATGGAAATCTGCGGTGGAATTTTATACAAATTAAATTTACTATGATTGCCCTGGTTTTTAAATTCCTCTCACTTGGATATCCCTGCAAAAAAAAAACAAAAAAAAAAAAAAGTAGTCTCAGTGTATGTTCTATTAGTGCTCTCAATCATGTTATGATATTAGAAATGTAATTAGATTGGTCCATGAAATAATCATCCTTCAATTGTGTTCTTTGTGTATGGTATGTTAGTGCACTCAATAATTTTATGAAACTAAAATAATAACATGTTAGGTTCTAAAGATTTAGGAATTTATGTATTTAGAACTCTAATTTGTATTGTTGGCAAACCATGATCAAAACAGGTTGTTTAGTCTTGTTTAGGCTTGCTCAAAGTTGTGTCTTTCATGTAAAGTTGGAATCGAGAGGCTGCAAATGCATTGGTGCATTTCGGCCTGGCTCGATCGATCGAAAGTTAGACTCGATTGATCGAAAGTCGGCCAGAATGTTTTTCTGCAGAATTTTCCAACTCAGCCCTACCTCATTAAACGTTTAGGGTTTTATGTTTTTTCCCTAGGTATATAAGGCAAAACCCTAGCCACGTTTTTTAGAGTTGCTCTGAGTGTATTGTTGCTCATACTTTGCTGTTTGTGTGAATCTCTTGTGAGATCATTGAGGAGCTTTCCTTCACATAAACTTAGGGTTTTCATGGTAGAGATTATTTCAACATCTTGATGATCAACTCAGTTGCTGCCATTGGAGCTTAAAGAAACACAAGCGAGGGTGCTTGTATCTTGTGGAGAATCCAAGAAAAAAGGAGTTCTTGGATTCGGAGCTTGCACGTGGTCGTGTCAGTAAGTTCTGCTGGTGGGTAGCATTAGGAAGTCAAGCGGGGAGCTTGTAAGTCCTTTTGTATAAACTTCAATTCTTTCGTATAGTGGATTCAGGTTTACCTTGAGGATATCTAAGTCAAATCCTCCCCAGGTTTTTACTGTGTGGTTTCCTGTGTCATCATATCTTGTGTTATTTATTTTTCCGTTGCTTTATATCTTGATATGATTGTTTGTTTGTGATAACCTAGATTTGAATAATTTGACTAAGTTAATCACTTGGCTAATTAACTAGGTTAATTTGGTTGGGTTAAGGGGTCTAAAATTGTACAAGTGGTATCAAAGTAGGTAGCTCTTTTGTTGTAGATCTTTTGATCTCTGAGCTGATCCTTGACCCCTGTTGTCATGGAACACGGACACTCTCTGGTTATTCCTCCTCATTTCGATGGGAATAACTATGCATACTGGAAAATAAGGATGAAAGCATTCTTGAAATCTATTGATGAGAGGGTTTGGAATTCCGTTGAGTACGGATGGGAGAAGCCCACTACTCCTGTGAGTGAGTGGCAAACTTCTCAAAAAGAAGCAGCTGGGTTCAATAACAAAGCTATGAATGCCATCTTTAACGTTGTTTCTATGGAGGATTCAAGAGAATCTCTAATGTTGAGATTGCTCATACTGCTTGGAAAATCCTCTAGACTATGCATGAAGGCACAAAGGCAGTTAAGATTAATAAACTGCAGCAATTAACTTCTAGATTTGAAAGCATTAGAATGTCTGATGATGAATCTTTTGATGAATTCTATGCTAAACTGAATGATATTGTTAATTCTGCTTTTAGTCTGGGTGAAGTCTATGATCAACCTAAAATTGTTAGGAAGATTCTTATATCCTTGACTGAGAATTTTAGGCCCAAAGTGATTGCCATTATCGAAAGTAAGGATGTGGACTCCATCCCTATTGATGAGCTTGTAGGATCTCTTCAGTCCTATGAGCTAGACTTACCCAAAGCTAATAAATCCAAATCCATAGCTCTTAAGTCAGTTGATGATGTTGAGGTTAGTGGATTTGATGATGAGCTCTCTGCTACAGAGATTGCGTATCTTGCCAAGAACTTTAGAAACTTTCTTAGGAATAACAACAGAAAGGCAAAAGGTACAAACACTGCTGAACCTAGAAATTTTAGGAAGAATGATCCCACTAAGGTTAATAACTTTGAAAAACCTAGAGAAAAAGTTGGTCAATCTTCAAACAATTCTTTGGGTGCTCAGTGTTTTGGTTGTCAAGGGTATGGTCATGTTAAGTCTGAATGTCCTACTTACTTGAGGTCTAAGGGTAAAGCTATGGCTATAACCCTTAGTGAAAATGAGGTTTCTGATGATGAGTCTGGATGTGACGAGGATGGAAACTTCATTGCTTTCACCGCTACTACTATAGTCAATGAAAGCGTATCTGTTGAAGAGAACCCTTCTGATAGGGAACTCTCTGAGGATGCAGATCTTCAAGAGGCCTATAATAAACTTTGCAAAGTTGCTACAAAGGATGCTATGAATGTTGAACTTGGCCTGAAGAAAATTGAATCTCTTAAGCTTGAAAAGAAGAATTTGCTTGTTAAATTGTTTGATGCTAATGATCTTTTGAACAATGTGAAATCTGGAAATATGCTCTTGCTTGATAAAGTTAAAACTTTGGAACATGATTTATCTATTGCTAGATCTGCTAGTTCTAAACTTGATTAAATGTTGAGTGTTCAAAAGACTCCTTCTAACAAATCTGGATTAGGTTTTATTGAAAGCATCAATGTGTCTGCTCCTACTTCCACAAACTTTGTTCCTTCATCTTCTTTTGAACCTTTCGTGAGTGAGGTTGTTAGTGAAACTGTCAAACCCCCTGTGAGTGAGGTTGTCAAACCCATAGAAGTTTCACCATCTAGAAAGATTAGGGTTGATCTGAAAGAGTTTAAACCTAAGGAGTCTACCCTTTCTAAGGACAAGATGCATGGTAAACCTACTTCGATTTGCCATTTTTGTGGAAAGTCTGGACACATTTGTCCTAACTGTTACAAGCTTTAAGCTGCAAAGAGAGCAAACAAACCAAAAGTGTCTGTGCTTCAAGCACAAGATCCTATGGCACTTATTAGTGAATCGGTAACGGCTTTAAACCTTTATTCCAATCCCAGAGTTGGAAATCACTCGAACGTGAATAGGAACTCCAATGCTCGTGGTGCATTTAATAGGTTTTGGATGCAAAAGACTCAATTTAATTGAGTCTTTCTGACATGATCCTTATGCTTCAGTGCTCTTTCTTTTGTGACCATTGTTCTCTGGTTTTTATGTTTTTTTCTAGGACTTGCATTGCATAACATTCATGCATTTCATTCTAGGATTTATTTGTGTTTTCTCTTAAAAAAAAAAAAAAAAAAAGGGAAAGCAAATTGTGTTTCGCACTATTTTTCTTGGTTTTTGAAAACAAGGTTGGTCAATTTATTTACACAGAACATGTCTTTGTACCCTGTTTAGCTTTGATGAGCTTATTTATTGCACTTGACTAGTTGAAGCTTTGTAGTGCATGCTGTGTGGGAAAGATGTTTATGGTGTTTGTCACTTTGTCTTAATCTTGAAGTCACATGTTCTTTGACTGTCAGACTTGATTCTTTTGAGAAATGCATAAATAACCATCTCACCATTGTTCACTAGTCAATCATGAACACCTTAGTGCATATCTTAAGATTTTGTGCTCGAGAAAGTGTAGCACATGCACAAAATGAACATAAGGTGAAGCTTCGGTTTAAATGCTTAATGCTTAAAATTGGTGTGTACTATTAGGCTTGATGCCAAATCACTTAAACTAAAATTGGTGTGTACATTATGAGGCAAAAAAAATCAAGAAACTTACATGATTGCAAGCTTATGATCTAGGAGATGTGGGAGTTATATGATGTAACTCTTTAGGTGATAGTCTCTTTTAAATTCTATGTGATGAATTTTGTAGATTTTGTGATTGATTGCTATTCACATATCACCTCACATGTATCTCAAGTTTTTTGCTAGTTGCACACACTACACAAGTTACTCTTTGCTAAACATTGTACATGTTATTGTATGTGTTTTTGGTCTGACCAACCAAGTTTGAAAATACCTAGAGTATTATGCAAAACATTTTTTTTGCTTGAGAATTTAAAGGGAGAATTGCTAAAATTTTCTTTGGAGAAACTGGGATTAAAACTTGGGTTTTTGAAAAAGCATTCCATCTCATACTCATGCATTTTGTTCATCAATTTTAATACTTTGAGGAGTTGTGCCCAAAATGTGGTTTATGTTTTTCAAAACTGTATTTTTTTTCAAAATGTTGTGAGCCGCTGCCTATTTCGATAAATCCAATCTGTTTTTCGATCGATCGAAAATTTCTTAAAATTCTTTTAGAAATCTCGGATTGATTTGATCGATCAAATATAATTTTCGATCAATCGAATATCATGAATCAAGTTTTTTAAAAACTCAGATCTGACTTTTTCAAAACTTTTCAAACTTTTTTCGCTTTCTCCGACTCTACAAGGCTCCACATCGAATTTTTTGTCGTTTTCTTCCAAAATTTTTGCAAGGTTTCTCTCTCCTTAAGCCGGTATGTCCATATTACCCTTCCTTTTGCATTGTTTTTCATGTTTCATGCACTATTTTCATGGTTTATGGGTAAATTTTCGAACCTATACATATTTGGGGTTTTTGATGATTCAAGCCGTATTTTGTGAAATTGATCAATGGGTTTTGTTCCTATGATGTTATTAACATGGTCTTTGTTGGATAATTTGATCAATTTTGTGATTTGTGAAAAATTGAAAATTCTAGGGTTTGAAATTGATCCGATTTGGAGATTTTGTTCAATTGGGTTAAATTGATAAAATTGGCTTGTTGTTTTGATGAAATTGGTCATTCTAATCTGTTTTCAACCCTGTGTGATGATCAATTCATCAAATTGTTTCAAAACATTCAAGTGGTTTTTCAAATTTTTGGGGTTTTTTGTTAGAAACTCTATGCTCAAGCCAATTTTGTGCAATTGAACTTCAATTGAACTTGTTTTAACTGCATTAGAACATGCATCATGTCATTAAAATTGTTCATGCATCATATAGACTTTTGTTCTGTTTTTATGTGCTAACTTGCAGTCTGCCCTTGGGTTTTTTTTTTCTTTTTTTTTTCTTTTTGTTCTGTTGGTTCTTTCTCTGTGTCTCTGTCCTTTCCTTAGCATCATGCCTAGGAAAACTAGAGCTCGTAGGTCTGTTCCCTCACCTACTCCTTCCCCACCTTCTTTTGATCGTGAGAAGTTTTTGAGTGAGAAAAACCAAGAGATTTATGATAAGCTAAACCTTAGAAGAAAGATTTGGTCAGAGCGTGTTGTAGTTTTAGATGAGCTTGATCCTACCATTAGGGCAAATTTTGAGCGTCAGGGCTGGTTACCCTTGGTGGATATTTCTGATCCTCCTCTACCTGCTACCCTGATTAGAGAGTTCTTTTCGAACATCTCTATCCGCGTCTATGATTCCAACACTTTGGTAAAGAGTTGGATACGAGGCGTAGAGTACACCATTACTCCTACTGTAGTGGTTGATGCTCTAGGGGTACCCTTGGTCCAGCACCCGGTCTACCCTTATGATGAGTCTCCTCTGTTGAGTGATGTCATGTCTTACATCACTGGGTCTTCTATCCAGTGGGGTTTTGATCCTAGGATCACCTCTGCTGAGCTATCTAAGTTGCACTATATCTTCTTTAGGATAGCTTGTCATTCTATTTGGCCCATTTCTCATCTTCACACCATTCCTCTCGAGCGGTGTGTCTTTTTGTATGCTTTAGTGACTGATGCTCCAATCAGTTTTCCTCATTTGTTTCTTCGTTCTTTGAACGAAGTCAATAGGAGTTCATCTTCTTCTCATGTTGTTATCCATCCTATCTTTATTCATAGGATTTTGCTTTATCTTAGTCTAGATGATTTCCCTTCTTTTGAGCCCGTTCATGTTATTGCTCCCATAGGTGCATCTTTTCTTAGACAGAGGGCTGCCCACCTTCGAGTTGGCTCTAAACACCACAGGTCTGAGCCTTCTGGTACCGCTCCTCCTCCCTCTTCTTCTACTGGTCCTGCTGGTGAGGATGTTGATGATCCTGTTGGTGCTACTGCTGCTGCTGATGTTCCTCCACCTCCATCGAATGACTTTGATGTACGTCGTACCTTGGAGACTGTCATGACCGTTCAGGCGGCTCATGGTCAGATTTTGGTGGACTTACTTGATAAGATACGTGCATTGTGAGCTGACTTGGCGCATCTTCGTTCACACTCACCATCTCCTTTTGATGATGGCTAATTAACTAGGTTAATCTGGTTGGGTTAAGGGGTCTAAAACCGAACATAACAGATTGCAATACAGAAAACTAAAAAACCATAATTTCACTTAGAAAACATTATAAATCGCTATACACTCTAAACTTTTAGATTTTACAAAATAATGTTGCAGAGAAGAGAGGGGGCAGAGCAGCGAAGTAGTAGATCATATGGCAGTTGTAGTGACTATTAAAAGGAAGGAGGGAAGGTGTTATCTTTTGTCTTGAATGATTAGGTTTAACATTCAGGTGAGATGCAGCATTTGGGTTTGAGTTTTTACACGCTCGAAATTGATCCATGAAAGAAATACTATATCGCCAAGTAGTTTTTCTGTTGCATTATATTTTGATTTTTTTAAAAGAAGTTTTAAAAGATTATCATGAAATTTTAGCTTGAACTAATGATGTTTCAGGCAGTCTTCTTATTACAAAATGTCATTTATATGGTGAGATATGTCATTTTGCCTTACTTTGTTAAGTTCTCTTTTACAGGGTGTTGTTGTTGCATTTCCTGTTTATTTTGCAACACAGAGGTAAGTTCTATGAAGGCACCAATTAGTTAACCCTTTTGAAAGTTTTTATTTTTACTTCAAATATTTATTTGTTTGCCTTTTGTTTCAGTGCGTAAAAAAAATCATAGTTAGTAAGTACATATGTAAATAAGAGAAGCGTTACATTAATGATAATAGCTATGGTGATAATTGTTAAGGGTGTTAGATGTCACTGCAATGCTAGCAGCATGGTGTGAAAGAAATTTCAGGTGGTCATAGAGAGAGCAATTGTTTAGAGGTTATCAATTTGGTGGTTGTTATTGTAGTGTTTGGTAGTGTTGAAGATAGGGAAGACAGTGCTTTGAGGCATTGGAGGAGATGCTCATTATGGTTGAGCTTTGTTATGTTGTACAATATTGTTGGAAATTTAGACCCCTTAAACCAACCAGATTAACCTAGTTAATTAGCCAAGTGATTAACTTAGTCAAATTATGCAATTCTAGGTTATCATAAACATACAATCATATCAAAAATATAAAGCAGCGGAATAATAAAGAACACAATGATATGATCACCCAGGAAACCACACGGTAAAAACCTGAGGAGGATTTGACCCACCTATCCTCAAGGCAAACCTGAATCCACTATGAAAGAATCGAAGTTCATACAAAAGGACTTACAAGCTCCCCGCTTGACTTCCTAATGCTACCCACTAGTAGAACTTACTGACACGACCACGTGCAAGTTCCAAATCCACTAACTCCTTCTTTCTTGAATTCTTCAACAAATACAAGCACCCACGCTTGTTATTCTTTAAGCTCCAATGGCAGCAACCTTATTGATCATCAAGATGTAGATAATATCTCTACCTTGAAAACCCTAAGCTTTGTGTAAAGGAAAGCTCCTCTAGATCTCACAAGAAATTTACACAAAACAGAAAAGTATGAGCAACAAAGACTTAGAGAGGATTGGTTACAAAACCCTAAAAAATAAAAGGAGGCACAAGAGGCACTCTAATCTCTCTCTTCAAAAATCTCAAAAATGTTCTAAGGTTTTCCTTATATATAGGAGTGTTTTACTTGAACCCCAAGACGTTTAAATAGAGTTTGGGCTAAACTAGAACTCTGCAGAAAAATAAATCTGTACGTGGTTCGATCGATCAAGTCTAATTTTCGATCGATCGAGCCTTACAGATTTAGTCCAATAAATCTGCAATCACTCAATTCCAGTTTTACTAATAAACATACTTTGAGCAAGCCTAAACAAGACTAAACAACCCGTTTTGATCAAGGTTTGCCAACAATACACATTAGAATTCTAAATACATAAAATCCTAAGTCTTTAGAACCTAACAAACTCCCCATTTGGCAATCCGTGACAAAACACAAATTAAAAGCTCAAAGTTTACAAAGAAAAAGCCCTTTAGAAAAATAATGCTCATAAACACAAATTCAATCCTAACTACTATCCATCAGTTGCAAGTGTAGACAACAGCTCAATTGAATCAACCTGTATATTCCTGAAACACTAAACAAAACGCATAAACACATGTGTGACAGAAAAACAGTAAATCAACAAATAAATTCTTGACTTCACAAAACAAAAAACAAAGACATATATTATGAATAACTCATAAATATAAATCAATGAGCAGTGAACAAGAAACAGAAATAAAATCATAAGTAAACTAACTCTCCCCCTAAGTTAGATACAACAAAAAGTTTTTATTTATATTCTCCCATTTCAAAAATAATTTCAACTCCCCCTTAACAAGGCACCAATGATTCCCATAAATCAATAATTTCTCCCCCTTTTTGGCACGTATTGACAAAGACTACTCATACAAAGAGTAAACAGTCAACATACACAATAAAGGATAAGAGAAAATAGAGAATCAAGGGGATACAAAATAAGACAACTCTATAGAAAATAGAGACAACTCCCCCTATAAACAACAAAATTTAGAAACAAGCTTCTTCCCCTATAAAAATAGGAAACACAAAACAAGTGTTGAGAAAAACAGTTTGGGGAAAAATAAAGGAGGGGGGATGGGGGGACTGAAAGACACACAAACCAAAGTTAAAAACTAAGGTGAGGATACACATGAAGAAAAAAATATTCTCTCTTTCAATAAAATGCAGACATGGCACTATGTGACCCATAAACAGTTGCATGAGTAGAGAAAATATTTGCACATTGATTATCCATCATATCTCTTAAGAAAAATATTTTTTATAGTTCACACATAAGAAATAACATATACTAGAATGTACAAAACTCAAAAATTAATCAATCAATTTTTAAATCAAGTTGAGTACCCAATTTAGCAAAGTGTATGCATGCTATGTGTGAAAACAATGAGAGATATGACTGCAAAACTGCAAGATGGATACAAAAATCAATGTAATGCATGTGAATCCTAAACACAAACTAAGTTCAATATAAGTTAAATTAACAAAATTGGCTTGAGCATCGAGTTTCTAATAAAACTCCAAAAATTTAAAACCACTTGTTAAGTTTTTAGGAAAAATTTGACCAATTGATCATCACAGAAGCTAGAATACATAATATAATGATCAATTACATCAATTCAACAAGCCAATTGCATTAATTGAACCCAATTTGAACAAAATCCCCAATTCGGGTACATTCAAGCTCTAGAATTTCCAATTTCTCAAACTTTAAACACATTTTGCATTAAGATCAAGGAACTTTTAATCTTGGATGACCACAACAAGATCACACACAATAAAATGTACCAAGTTTAGCAAAGAGTAACTTGTGTAGTGTGTGCAACTAGCAAAAGCTTGAGATACATGTGAGGTGATATGTGAATAGCAATCAATCACAAAGTCTACAAAATTCATCATATAGAATTTAAAAGAGACTATCACCTAAAGAGTTACATCATATAACTCTCACATCTCTTAGAACATAAGCTTGCAATCATGTAAGTTTCTTGAATTTTGCCTCATAATATACACATCAATTTTAATTATGTGCTTTGGCATCAAGCCTAATAGTACACACCAATTTTAAGCATTAAGCAATTAAAGCGAGGCTACACCTTATGTTCTTTTTGTGCATGTGCTACATTTTCTCGAGTATAAAATCTTATGATATGCACTAAGGTGTTCATGATTGGCTAGAAAATAGTGGTGAGATGGTTATTTATGCCTTCCTCAAAAGGATCAAGTCCGACAGTCAAATAACATGTGACTTCAAGATTAAGACAAAGTGATAAACACAATAAACTTCTTTCCCACACAACATGCACTACACAGCTTCAACTAGGCAAGTGCAATAAATAAGCTCATCAAAGCTAAACAGGATACATAAACATGTTATGTAAATATAAGGTGGCCAATCCTTGATTATAAATCCAAGATGTGAAATACAAAACACAAAAATCTTTTTGATTCTAAAAGAAAATTTATGACCAAAAACAAAAAGCACATATTGCTAAATGAACAATGCAAAGCTATGCATGATAGTGCTTAACTAAGCTATAGAGGGTACACAAACAAGAAATATCAATTTCTTAATTAACCCATGAGTACATGTACAAACTAGTACATACTCACAAAAAAATAGCTTAGCACTTATATAACACATACTATTCAAGTTTCTCCACAATGTCAAGCATGTTCTAAATCAAGAAAGAGATATCATAATTCATGTAATCCTCAAGAAAAATAAACCAAGACACAAAATAAAATATTTTTGTCTTTTTGAAAATTTTCAATGTTTTTGGATTTTTTTTTTAATAAAAAAAACAACCTAAAAAACAAAACAACCAAAAACATAAACAAAACATGTCCACAATTAATTGAAAAAATTAAATCAAGGACAAGTTAGCAACACTCACCTTGGAGAATCTTTTCTCACCCATATAACACGATTCTTCAGCTTTGTAGGTGAAAATCCATGAGAAGTAGAGTGTATTTGAGGAATTACACAAATTTTCTGAGAAAGACTAAAATCCTGCAAATTCCTTTCACAAGCTAACAAGCTCAAATTTTTCAAAAGCATATGAAATAAGTTATTTGGACTTATGGCAGGAGAAATATCATCACATATTCTAGATTGAAATACAGAATGCTTAAATTTCAACTTATGATAATTAGGACAAATGTGACCGGAGACACCACAAAAGTGACAAACATGAACAAATTTAGGAACATCAGTATTCCTAACAACAAGTCTAGTCTCAGATTTTGGTTTTTGCCTCAACAAAAAACAATTTGGTCTAATATCACCAACAACACCACAAAGGTGGCAAGTAGGCACAAAAACAGATTTATTATGCTCTCTAACAGTAGGTTTAGACTTAAGTTTAGAAACTTCAGCATCTACATCAAAACCTTTACCTTTGTCTAACCTAGCAAAATAAGCCTTCTCTTTATTATTCCTCTTGAAATGAGGGATATAAACTTTCTCAGTTTTAGGCTTAAGAGAAACAGAAATACTTCTATTATCAACAACAGGCTTAGAACTAATCAAATTTTCAAGTTTAACTTTAGACTCAACTAACTCTTGTTCCAACCTTTTCATCTTCTCATCTTGAGAGGAAATTTGATTTCTCAAAAATTCATTCTTTTTATTAGACTCATCTAATCTCACAATCAAATCCTCTTTTTCAAGATTAGTCAATTTTAACTCTTCTTTAAATTTCTTAGCAATTTTCAAAGATTTAGATAATTCCTTAAGAAGAGTTTCAAAAGCATCAAAAAAATCAACAGAAACAATAGTGTCCTTTTTATTCAAAACATCACAGGCATCAATAAAATTAGCAGATGCATGAGCAGAAACATGATCAGAAAGACACTTCAAATTATCCATGACAACAGGGGTCAATGATCAGCTCTTAGATCAAAAGATCTACAACAAGAAGAGCTACCTGCTTTGATACCACATGTTGGAAATTTAGACCCCTTAAACCAATCAGATTAACCTAGTTAATTAGCCAAGTGATTAACTTAGTCAAATTATGCAATTCTAGGTTATCATAAACATACAATCATATCAAAAATATAAAGCAGCGGAATAATAAAGAACACAATGATATGATCACCCAGGAAACCACATGGTAAAAACCTGGAGAGGATTTGACCCACCTATCCTCAAGGCAAACCTGAATCCACTATGAAAGAATCGAAGTTCATACAAAAGGACTTACAAGCTCCCCGCTTGACTTCCTAATGCTACGCACCAGTAGAACTTACTGATACGACCACGTGCAAGCTCCGAATCCACGGACTCCTTCTTTCTTGAATTCTTCAGCAAATACAAGCACCCACGCTTGTTATTCTTTAAGCTCCAATGGCAGCAACCTTATTGATCATCAAGATGTAGATAATATCTCTACCTTGAAAACCCTAAACTTTGTGTAAAGGAAAGCTCCTCTAGATCTCACAAGAGATTTACACAAAACAGAAAAGTATGAGCAACAAAGACTTAGAGAGGATTGGTTACAAAACCCTAAAAAATAAAAGGAGGCACAAGAGGCACTCTAATCTCTCTTTTCAAAAATCTCAAAAACGTTCTAGGGTTTTCCTTATATATAGGAGTGTTTTACTTGAACCCCAAGACGTTTAAATAGAGTTTGGGCTGAACTGGAACTCTGCAGAAAAATAAATCTGTACGTGGTTAAATCGATCGAGTCTAATTTTCGATCGATCGAGCCTTACAGATTTAGTCCAATAAATCTGCAATCACTTGATTCTAGTTTTACAAATAAACATACTTTGAGCAAGCCTAAACAAGACTGAACAACCTGTTTTGATCATGGTTTGCCAACAATACACATTAGAATTCTAAATACATAAAATCCTAAGTCTTTAGAACCTAACAAATATTAATATACAATGTTAGTATTTTTTCCTTTACTTTATAAAAATTGTCCGAGTGTCTTATCCATAATATATGTTGGGATTATTATGGAGACCATAAAGCAAAGGCAGAAGCTGGAAGAAGGAAAGGAGCATCCTACATTCTACATGTGAAGTTGATGCAATTAGCATCAACATGTGGGTTGAAAAAAACCATAATCATGTTTAATTTTATGATTTCATGAAAATTTCAAATAGATTTTTTATTATTACATGCCAAAAGTTAGATGAAGCTTGTTTTAGTCTTTATATGTCATTTTTGGATTTTTTTTTTCCTCTAAATGATTTATTAATCCCTTTTGTTTGCATCTCATGTTATTTTTGCTAATAATAAGAGAGAAGAAATAAATTTCAAGAATTCTTTTATTTGCTTGGAAATTTCATATTTTAGATAAAGGCATTTGATTTTTATAGGAATTGAAACTTTATGGAATACGTTAGTGTATTAGGTCAAATATTTTCAAATCTTAGCATCTATCTAAAGATGGTTTCTTTGAATAGAAGGGTACCCTATGCATAGCATGGGTATTAGGCTAGCTATATATAAAAGCAGAAGTTTTGCCCTACAGAAAAATATAGAGACAGAGATAGAGAGAGACATAGATAGAGTCTGTAAGATCCCGTTGACTCAAACTTCTTCAAAATCAGTTTAAAGGTGAGGTAGAAATGGAGGCCAGCATTAGGTACCCTTTCTTCCATCAATATGACCCTTGATTATATTTTTGATTCCATTCAAAATATCAAATCTATGCTTCTTTCTTTTTCTTATTAAAGATACATAATTAGTCATAGAGCAAAATATTTAATATAGTTCCTAGAGCTGTGTATCAGTGTATGTACGTTTCTATGAAAAACTTTCATTATATACATTGGAATTTGACAATGGCTATGTTGTTTTCATTTCGGTGTGAGTGTTGGTTTGTGGTGTGATGACAAAGTGAGAGGGAGTGTGAATTTGAGCTACTACAGGTAAAGTTTTTTCCTCCTCCCCCCCCCCCCCCCTTTCTTTCTTAGATCTGGGTATGAAATATGAATTAGTTTTTAGTAATTTGGTTGGATTGATTTTTATTTAGGTATTTGGGTTACATTAGGTTTTGATTTGATTTTTTCGTCTCTCTAAATCTGTCTATCTCGATTTAATTTACAATAAGCCTATTAGATTATATTTGCATCAGTTATGTTTTACAGCTTACTACAATTAAAATAAATTTCAGATTTCACCGTAAAGAAACGGAATGCTTACTAGGCTTCCCATGACTTATTTCCCAACAGGTATAAGTATGTCCCAAATGGGTATTGTTGCATTTTTCTGTTAATGAAAAAATTAATTATAGAATTTGAATTTAATTTTTTTTTTTACATATTCTAAACTATTTTCATAAAACCCAATTTTTGTATATGTAAATTTAAACTCTATTTAAGAAGAATAGAAAGTAGTTTGTTCCTCTTAATATTCCTCAAGTTTCTTCTTCTTCTTCTTCTTCTTTTCTTCTCTTTTCTTTTTTTTTTTTTTTTTTTTTTTTTTTTGGGTGCTTGATCAGTATTTTTTCCCCCTAAAACAGAATTAAATTCTTCTTTCATAAGAGATGCCTAGAGAGCTGTTACTAATTTTTGTGGTTGGTTGGAGTACTTGGTAGACCCTATTTGAGTTTTTTATTTTTACTTTTTTTCAATATGCTTGATTAGTTCTTCCTGCCTAGAGAGCTGTTACTAATTTTTGTGGTTGGTTGGAGTACTTGGTAGACCCTATTTGAGTTTTTTATTTTTACTTTTTATCAATATGCTTGATTAGTTCTTCCTCCTCCACCCCCCCCACCCTAATATTTGATGCTTCTTTACACAACTTATTGTATGTTGTCTACAAAGCATTGTAATGGCACTCCAATGCCCAATCAAATAAGCACCGGTAGCAGGAGAGAAGGTAGCATAGGTTGTAACACCAGCAATTGATTCAGCATTCTGATCAGCATCTAAGCCAGATCTATGGTTTTAAAACTGATTCTATTATTCCTTATAACATTTGTATATGCCTTTCAATTTTTTATGATATAAGTTTTATTTTAAAGTCTAATTTTAGTTTATTTCAGCAATTAGTTAAATTAAAGCCCATTGCCCAGTCGAATTATAATGTACTTTATAATACATTGTATTGTTATGTTAAGTTGATTGTTTTTTTTAATATGTAAAATGACCCTGTGCATTGCGTGGGTTAAATGCTAGCTATATATAATAGCAGAAGCCTTTCCCTACAATTAAGGATGTTGCGACATATAGGAAAAAATCCCACTTAAAAATCTGCCACGCTATCGGTCAAAAGCATGGAATAAAAAGCAAAACGTTGTGCTGGTCAAAATCTACCACTTAAATTACTTTTACTATTCCCAATCCCTCCGAAACCTATGAAGCTCCCATAATTTTCCATGTCAGCAATATTTACATAAATAATAATTTTTTTTTTCACCAAATACAAATTACAAACCTGATTCTTATTAAAACCCAACTATCTCTTAAACAAAAAACCCTAAAAGTCTAAAACCAACCGTTCTCTCTGCCTCTCTAAGTCGTTCTCTCTGTATCCCTGATAGTCCACCAAAGCCATCTCTCCCACCCATGATTGAGCTGTTACCCATCATAGCCATCACAAAATCTCCAATGTCGCAAGCCTAGTTACGCAGGTGAGATGCTCTTAATATCATGTATCTAATCTTTCCCTCTCTCTTTCTCTTTCTAAATATTTTTTTTTTTAATGTTCATTGGCTTTGCTTCTTTTTGTTGATTCCTTGACTAAATTACTGTTGTTGCATAAGTAATATTTTGATTTTTTATTCAGTTCTTTTGCAAATACTGTTGTTGGGTATTGTTAGTTTTTTTTTTTTTTTTGGATTTAATTTTGTGAATTCTTATTTGGGTTCATGTGGCTACCACTTAGAAACTTGATTTTAGTGTATAGTTTCTCTATAGGCATTGATTTGTGAGACTTTTAATTCTTGATACAAATTCGAAATTCATAAGGAATTTTAAATTCTGATTCTTTGGGATTGTGTATTTGAAATTTTAGTGGAAACAATGCTATGGGTTTGAATTTTTATGATTCATATGTCAGCTATTGGGATTGGTATTGATGGTGAGATAGGTTTATAACTACTTATTATTGTTTATATACATTGTTGACTTTTTGTTTTCTTCTTATCGTTTTTCCGTTTTCTGTTTTCTCTTTTCCCTCTGCAAGAAGAAACCCATTGAAGCTTAAGAAGAAAGAACAGAGTAGCCTTGCACCACCAGTCTGCCAGTAAAATCACTACGGTAAATTAATTTCTTTTATTGTTCCCTTTCATTGTTTACTGTCACGCTACTGTTATTGCTTAATCTCTTCTTCACTAACATTGTTGACCTTTTGTTTTCTTCTTTTCATTTTTCTGTTTTCTGCTTTCTCTTTTCTCTCTGCGAAAAGAAACCCAACGAAGGTTGAGGAGAAAGAACAGAGCAGCCTTGCACCACCAGTCTGCCAGCAAAATCACTACGGTAAATTGATTATTTCTTTCATTGTTCCCTTTCATTGTTTACTGTCACGCTACTGTTATTGCTCAATCTCTTCTTCATTGTCACGCTACTGTCTTTTTGGTTCCTTCCACTAATTTATAGAAATATTGTTTTTCCATTGTATGTTTTGATTTAGACAACTTTAGTCAATTTTCCAAATTACACCACATTTGCTTTGGCGATATAAAAACAAATGTTAGACATGTTGGTGAGAAATATAAAAGCCATGGAAGAGTTGGGTTTTTAGCTTTAAATTATTCATGGCAAAATTTGATTAGTTATGTAGTTCCATATATTTAATACTCCTCAATTTGTTTGTTCTACCTGTTTGTTGTGTTATTTGTTGCATTACAGGAATTGTTCAATTTGTAAATAGGATGTGTATTTCTGTTTTAAATTTATATATTTTTTTATGATAACAAATGTTAATAACTAAGACATTAAAATTTTGTGCACACCATGTGTTTGACAAAATGCCTTACTTACTCTTGCATTAGTTTATAGCCCCTTTATGGTTTGTGACTCTTGGTTTTAGTTGCTATTGGTCATTGACTACTTTTTGTTATGTATCCATCATAAGTCATGATGATATGAAAAATGAGTAGAATTTATTTAATTCAGCAACCTACTTATTTTAAGAAAAGTGTTAATGTAATTTAAAAGTTACACTTATTAGGCCAAGAGTAGTAGCTTTTGTATTTAAATTTTTTGAGATTAGTGTGGAGCATTTCAGTTAAAAAGAAGCTTGGATATGTCACAAGCCCAAAAATATATCAATAGATCAATAAAAAATTTTGGCTAAAAGAAACTTTTGTGTTTTGATTTTCCCAATTGTAAAAATTGGCTCTATCATAACTAAACAACCATATCTTATAACAAATTGATGATATTTACTTGAATCTTCTTTGTTCATGAAGGTAGTAAATAATGAACTTTCTCTGTGATCATACTTGTGTTTTTTCTTAAATGGAGAAGGAACATTATAAAATGCAAAAAAAAGGTGATTTTGCAATGCATGATATTGCTCCAATATTTATGTTAAATAATTAGGAGTTAGGTCTTAATTTTGGAACCTAAGAACCTGTTGTTGATGAGAAAAATAAACTAAAGAATTTGATGCTTGTGACTCTTGGAGAATATATTTCCGTACCTCTCTTTCTTTATAATTATTACTATAGCATTCATCTGATTGAAAAAACATAGTTTAGTTTAAGATTGTCTAATATTCATTCTTTTGATATTTTGGGTGTTAATGAACAATTAGATTCTTGGACTGCACAAGATGCAGCTATTGTTAATGATACACCATATACTGAATATTTGCTTTCTACAAACATTGTGGTCTGTGAGATCATATTAACTATAATTTCATTTCTAATTCATTATAAACTGTGTGTATGTGAATGTGAGGTCATATTATTGATTTTTTTGACCATTGGTTATGAGATTGATATTGAACTTGGACTTGGTTCTATTCATTTGGTATATAATTTTAGAAGATAATTTCAAGCTTTGTGAATGAGGGGTTAGGAAACTGTGAAGTGGATTTGATTTGATTATGATTTATTTCATGGCATGATTATGAATTTTAGTGTGATATAAAGGTGACTTGGTGTTTTTCAATATATTATTGGAAATGAATTGTGAAGTCTCATTACATTAGAGTTTTGTTGATTTGATAGGGCATTTTGTGGTGGGGTAGGTATTGAACATTGAATTTTGATATTCTTCTTTTGAGTTTTAATTCCGTGTTCTTTTTTAGTATTTTCAGTTTAGTTGGATTTGAAGTTTCATAGGAATGATTTTGTCTAGGTTTCAACAAAAAATGATTTCATGATAGTGGGACCAATAAATTTTTTTTGGAAGAACAATGGGCCCTTTTTTATTTAATTTTATTAAATTTGCTTGAATTATTTGAACATTTACCCCAAAAAAATCTCTTTAATTTAGCCTCTTCCTCATTTAATTTAAAAAAAAAAAAAAAGGTTGTAGACTTGGAGTTGACCATGGAAGGAGACTCATTTCTGATTCTCCCTCTTTGATTCCTTAACATTCAAAATCTAGACTCAGTATTTCGTTTGGTCTTTCTTTCCTTCTTTTTATTCTTCTTTTTCTTCTTTACTCCTTCATTTATTTTATTTATGAATTTCTAAATTTAAGATAATATTAAAATTAAATTGCTTTTTACTTAAGTATGTCAAAAAAAAAAAAAAAAATTCAATGTGAAACAATTAAATAGATCATTTACTTCACTATATATATACATATATGTATAGAAAGTCAATATCACTTAAATTTTACATAGACAATTGTTTTTCTTGGGCTGAATGAGTTGTTTACTCTATTAAGGTTACAACTGAGACATTATATAGCACTTACATCCATTCAAACAAACACGTAAAGCTGTACATTGAAGTCTATACAAATAAGACAAAGGCAAACGACCACGTCAATTAACATCAATCACTCACACATGAACCATTCTTCTTTTTTCCTTGCTTTACCCTCTTTTTCTATTTGCTGAGATAGAGTAAATTTGTGGTTTGGTAAGAGTTCTTGCAGCACACAAATGAGAATTACTATAGTTCACAATCGAATGAGTTTTACTATAGTTCACAAATGAGTGTTTTTTGGAACATACGACTCCTACTACCAACGGTTTGAAGCCATGTCATATCTGTAATGCAGTAATGATAAAAAGCAAATGAGTGTTCCCAAGTAGATCAAAGATGAATTTTGTTAATCATGTGGAACCAACAAAATTTGAAAACCATAAATGCAGGGTTCTAAACTGATCATTAACATATTAAAGGGAACAGCAATAGTTAAGGCCACCATATGCCAGTCAAGTCTTCACAGTTTTGCTTTTGTTGGAGGATTACTAGTCTACAAAATCAAGTAAAGGTAAAGGCAAAGGAATAGAAGTGAGCACACCAAATGAACATGCATGGATTTGGGTGTACATGGCTTATGATTTAAGAAATTGTATATTAATTGCGTACATAAAGCTACCTTCAGCAAAATTAATCAAATAATGTATTATGAAGTCCCATAAAATTGTGCCACTTCTTTTCTTAGGTTATTACAAGCAAGATTCAAACCATTGCCATTGCATAATTTTGATTTTATTTATCAGTTGGATGCAAGACCCTAATTGATAGTTTAAATTTTGAAATTAAAAAAAAAAAAAAAAAAAAAAAAAGAACATATTCAGTGACTATTATAAAGCAACAAAGGAAGATGATACAAAAAACATTTTAAAAGTTTTTTTTTCTCAATTTATTTGAAATATTGATTAAGTAGTTCTTTAAATTTGTGTTTCATACATTTTATGAATAGTTGAGGATATTAAAGATTTAATTCTTCGTTTTATTTTAAATTTTAAATTTGTGTTTCATACATTTGTGTTTTATTAAATTTATACACAATAACTTTCCCATGCATCGCACGGGTTAGCAACTAGCCTACATATATCTAAAAGCTGAAGCGTTGCATTTATTGTTGTTACGCTTTTATTATGCCACCTCATCATCCACGTCATTGCCACATCATTATTTTTTTATATATATATTTTTTTTACTTTTAATTTTTTTGACATTATTAAATATGTAAATATATTGGCTTTACAAATTCATCTTAGGCGGTTTTAACTTTATATATTTATCTACTTTAATTTTAATGATATAACTAAGTATTGTCTGTACATATTCCTCTTAGACGGTTTTAACTTTATGTATAATTTTGTTCCTTTATCTTCCTTTATTTCGTCTCTTCTTATTCTCATCCTTTTACTATAAATTTGTTACTCTCTCCCATTTTATGCATATTTTATTTTCCCACACAAAAAGGTCATCTCTCTCTCTCTCCCTCTCTCTCACATTTTTTTTTTATACATTTTTTGTTGGATTTTTTATGAAGTTTGTACACCCATTGTCCTATTATTGACTAACTCATATGTGCTCCTTGGTGCAAGTATTATTTTTTTATCATTTTATTTGCAACACTAAACACTTTAATGTTGTTGACAAGATTTGGGGGGAAACTATATTATAATTGACAGGAATTTAGACCCCTTAAACAACCAGATTGCGTAGCCTAGATTAATTAGCCAAGTTGTTACTTAGTCAAAATAAGCAATTCTAGGTTAAAACAATCCAAACAATCATATCAAGAATATATAGCAGCGGAAAATAAATAACACAAGATATGATCACCCAGGAAACCACACGGTAAAAACCTGGGGAGGATTTGACCCACCGATCCTCAAGGCATAACAGAATTCACTATGAAAGAATTGAAGTTCTTACAAAAGGACTACAAGCTCCCCGCTCGACTTCCTAATGCTACCCACCAGTAGAACTTCCTGACACGACCACGCGCAGGCTCCGAATCCACGGACTACTTCTTTCTTGAATTCCTCAATCAGCTACAAGCTCCCCGCTTGCTTTTCTTTTAAGTTCCAATGGTTGCAACAGTAATGATCTTCAAGATGTTGAAATCATCTCTACCATGAAAACCCTAAGTTTTGTGTAAAGGAAAGCTCCTCAAAGATCTCACAAGAGATTCACACAAAACAGCAATGTATGAGCAACAAAGCAATATGGACAACCTTCAAAAACATGGCTAGGGTTTAGTTTATATACCTAGGGTAAAAACATAAAACCCTAAACGTTTAATGAAGTAGGGCTAAGTTGGAAATTCTGCAGAAAAATCAACCTGTGCGATTTTCGATCGATCGAGTCTATTCTTCGATCGATCGAGCCAGGCCAAAAGTCCCAAGTACTTCTGCAGCCACTCGATTCCAACTTTACAATATTAAACCAACTTTGAGCAAGTCTAAATAAGACTAAATACAATGTTTTGATCATGGTTTGCCAACATTACAAATTAGAGTTCTAAATACATAAAATCCTAAGACCTTAGAACCTAACAAACTCCCCCTTTGGCAATCCGTGACAAAACCCTAATTAACAGCTCAAATTTTTTACAAATAAAAAGCCCTTTACAAAGATAATGCTTATAAAATCAAATTCAGCCTAACTACTATCCATCAGTTGCAAGTGTAGACAGCAGCTTAGTTGAATCAACCTGTATAATTCTGAAATACTCAACAAACGCATAAACGTATGTGTGACAGTAAAGAGTAAAACAACAGGTATAACATTCTTGTAAGATTCACACAACACAAAATAAAGACATATACGAATGATCAACTCAATCAATATAAATCAATACGCAGTGAATCACAAAGCAACAAGAATCAATAAAAATAACATGTATATCAATCAATGTTACTCCCCCTAACATGAATATCCCCAAAAATGATATACAAAGTGAAGCACCTAGATACAATCTAAAAACTCCATAAGCTCCTCTAAAACAAAAAAAAATCTCCCCCTAACTACAAAAAAACTCCACTACAAGTCAAAAACTCCACTCCCCCTTTTTGTGACGGAATGCCAAAGAGCAATCACAAGTCGCCATCAAAAGGAGGTGGTGAGGGTGAATGAAGACGCGCAAAATCAGCTCGGAGAGCACGAATCTCGTCCAGCAAGTCCACCAAAATCTGACCATGAGCCGCTTGAACGGTCATGACAGTCTCCAAAGTACGACGAACATCGAAGTCGGCCGAAGGAGGTGGAGGAACATCAGTAGCAGCAGCATCATCACCAACTGGATCAGGAATATCCTCACCAGCAAGACCTGCAGAAGAAGAAGGAGGAGGTGCGCTACTAGAGGGCTCAGACCTAGGGTGTTTAGAACCAGCTCGAAGATGAGCGGCCCTCTGTCTAAGAAAAGACGCACCTATAGGAGCTATCACATGAACGGGCTCAGAGGAAGGAAAGCCACTAAGATCAAGATAGAAAAGAATCCTATGAATGAAAATAGGATGTACAAGAGCATGAGCAGTAGATGAACTCCTATAAACATCGTTCAAAGAACGAAGAAAAAGATGGGGAATACTAATAGGAGCATCAGTAACCAGAGCGTATAGAAATACACACCTCTCAAGAGGAATAGTGTGAACATGGGAAATGGGCCAGATAGAATGACAAGCTATCCTAAAGAACAGATAATGTAACCCGGAGAGCTCAGCAGAAGTGATCCGAGGATCAGAACCCCACTGGACAGTAGTACCAGTGATGTAAGACAAAACATCGCTAATCTCGGGAGACTCAGCATATGGATAGACAGGATGCTGGACCAATGGTACCCCTAGAGCATCAGCCACTACCCGAGGAGTAATGGAGTACTCTACGCCTCGTATCCAACTCTTTACTAGAGTGTTGGAATCATAGATGCGGATAGAGATGTTCGAATAGAACTCTCTAATCAAGGCAGAAGGTGGAGGAGGATCAGAAACATCCACCAAGGGTAACCAACCCCTACGCTCGAAGTTTGCCCTAATGGCAGGATCAAGTTCATCTAAAAGCACAGAACGCTCAGCCCATATTTTTCTCCTAATGTTTAGCTTCTCAAAAATCTCTTGGTTTTTCTCACTCGAAAACCTCTCACTATCAAAGGATGGAGGGGGTGAAGGAGAAGGTGAGGGAACATTCCTACGGGCTCTAGTCTTCCTAGGCATAGTGCTAAGGAAAGGACAGAGACACAAAGAGAAAACCACAAAGAACAAGAGAAAACAAAACCAAGGGCAGACTGCAAATTAGCATAATAAAGAATATAGAACAAAAAAATCTATATGATACATGAACAATAAAATGTTGTGATGCATGATCTAATGCAGTAAACAATTAAGTTTAATTGAGAGTAATTTGACAAAATTGGCTTGAACAGGGAATTTCTATCAAAAATCCCGAAAATTGGAACCACTTGTTGAAAATTTTTAACCAAATTGATGAATTGAGCATTACAAAACACAGCACATAGATTATAATGCTTAATTACACCAATACAACAAACCAATTTCAGCAAATTCTACCCAATTCAACAAAAACCCCAATTCGGATCAAGAACAAACCCTAGATTTTTCAATTTTTCACCAAACTCAAAATTGATCAAATTAACCACCAAGGATCTTTTTTATGATGTGTCCCCACAAAAACCCAATGATCAATTGCATAAAATATGGCTTGAATCAACAGAAAATCCCAAAATTGCAAAGTGCGAAAATCGCCCCTAAAAGCATGGATTTATGCATGAAAAGATGAAAATAAATTCAAAAGGAAGGGCAAAAAGGTCTTACCGGCTTGAGGAAAGAGATTCTTAGCAAAAACTTCGGAGGAAAACGACAAAAAATGGAACTATTGAGCTTGCCTCGTCGGGGAGAGAAAGAAAAAGTTTGAAAAAGATTTGAAAAGTGTTTGAAAAAGTCAGATTTGATCTTTTAAAAAAGCTTTTCCACGATCTTCGATTGATCGAAAAATACATTCGATCGATCGAATGAACTAGTCATTTTGAAACAAACTAGAGCACTTTTTCGATTGATCGAAAATCACATTCGATCGATCGAAACAAACAGTCATTTTGAGACAAATTAAAACACTTTTTCGATTGATCGAAAATCAGACTGGATCGATCGAACTGGGCAGAGGCTCACTGAATTTTTAGAAAAAACACAGTTTTGAAAAACACAAACTTAATTTTGAAAATAACTCCTCAAAGCATTAAATTGAAGAAACAAAATGCATGAGTATGAGATGGAATGCTCTTTCAAAAACCCAAAATTTTGAACCCAATTTTCTCAAAAACACATTTTAATCATTCTCCCATTGAATTTTCTCAAGCAACAAATATGTTGTGCACAAATCTCAAGATATTTTCAAACTTGGTTGGTCAGACCAAAAACACACACACTAGCATGTACAGTGTTTAACATAGAGTAACTTGTGTAGTGTGTAATACTAGCAAAAACTTGAGATACATGTGAGGTGATATGTGAATAGCAATCAATCACAAAGTCTACAAAATTCATCACATAGAATTCAAAAGAGACTATCACCTAAAGAGTTACATCCTATAACTCCCACATCTCCTAGAACAAAAGCTTGCAATCATGTAAGTTTCTTGTATTTTGCCCCATTATTTTAGGTGAAATTTGGCATAAATCCTAATAGTACACACCAGATTAGATTATGTGAAATGGCATCAAGCCTAATAGTACACACCAGTTTTAATTATTAAGCATTTAACAGAGGCTACACCTTATGTTCTTTTTGTGCATGTGCTACACTTTCTCGAGCACAAAATCTTATGATATACACTAAGGTGTTCATGATTGGCTAGTGAACAGTGGTGAGATGGTTATTTATGCCTTTCTCAAAAGGATCAAGTCCGACAGTCAAATAACATGTGACTTCAAGATTAAGACAAAGTGATAAACACCATAAACATCTTTCCCACACAACATGCACTACAAAGCTTTAACTAGTAAAGTGCAATAAATAAGTTCATCGAAGCTAAACAAGGTACATAAGACATGTTATGTGTAAATAAATTGACCAACCTTGTTTTCAAAAACCAAGAAACATCATGTTAAACATAATTTTTGCTTCCTCCTTTTCCTTTTTTTTTTTAATTAATTATTAAAAAAGAAAACAAATAAATCCTAGAATGAAATGCATGAATGTAATGCAATGCAAGTCCTAGAACAAAAACACAAAAACCAAAGAACAATGGTCACAAAGGAAAAGAGCAATGAAGCACAAGGACCATGTCAAAAAGACTCAATTAGTTCGAGTCTTTTGCATCCAAAACTTTTTAGATGCACCACGAGCATTGGAGTTCTTATTCACATTCGAGTGATTCCCAACTCCAGGATTGGAATAAAGGTTTAACACCTTTACCAATTCACCAATTAATGCCATAGGATCTTGTGCTTGAAGCACAGGCACTTTTGGTTTATTTGCTCTCTTATCAGCTTGAAGCTTGTAACAGTTAGGACGAATGTGTCCAGACTTACCACAATAATGACAAACCCAAGCAGGTTTACCATGTATCTTGTCCTTAGATTTGGTAGGCTCCTTAGGTTTAGATTCTCTTAAGTCTACCCTAATCTTCTTAGGTGGTGAAACTTCTACAGGTTTAACTACCTCACTCACAGGTGGTTTGACAGTTTCACTCACGACCTCACTCACAGAAGGTTCAGAAGAAGAAGAAGGAACAAAAGTAGTGGAATGTGGTCCAGAATCAAAGATGCTTTCAACATATCCTAACCTAGTTTTATCAGAAGGATACTTTTGAACATTCAGCATGTGATCAAGTTTAGAACTAGCAGATCTAGCAACAGATAAATCATGTTCCAAAGTTCTAACTTTATCAAGCAAAAGCATGTTCTCAGATTTAACATTATTCAAAAGCTCATTAGCATCAAACAGTTTAACAAGCAAATTTCTCTTTTCAAGCTCAAGAGAATCAATTTTTTTTAGGCCAAGTTCAACTTTCATAGCATCCTTTGCAGCAATTTTGCAAAGTTTGTTATAGGCCTCTTGAAGATCTGCATCTTCAGAGAGTTCCCCATCAGAAGGGTTCTCTTCAGCAGATATGCTTTCATTGACTATAGCAGTAGCCGTGAAAGCAATGAAGTTTCCATCCTCGTCACCACCGGACTCATCATCAGAAACCTCATTATCACTAAGGGTTACAGCCATAGCTTTACCCTTAGTCCTCAAGAATGTAGGACATTCAGATTTCACATGACCATACCCTTGACAGCCAAAACATTGAGGACCCAAAGAGTTATTAGAAGATTGATCAAAATTTTCTCTAGGTTTTTCAAAATTGTTAACCTTAGTGGGATCATTCTTCCTAAAATTTCTAGGTTCAACAGTGTAAGTACCTCTTGCCTTTCTATTTGTATTCCTAAGAAAGTTCTTAAAGTTTTTGGCAAGATAGGAAATCTCTGTAGCAGAGAGCTCATCATCAAATCGACCACCATCAACATCATCAACTGACTTAAGAGCCATTGATTTGGATTTGTTCACTTTAGGTAGGCCAGACTCATAGGATTGAAGAGATCCTACAAGCTCATCAACAGGGATGGAGTCCACATCCTTGCTTTCAGTGATGGCAGTCACTTTGGGTCTAAAGCTCCTCAAAGATCTCACAAGAGATTCACACAAAACAGCAATGTATGAGCAACAAACCAATATGGACAACCTTCAAAAACGTGGCTAGGGTTTAGTTTATATACCTAGGGTAAAAACATAAAACCCTAAACGTTTAATGAAGTAGGGCTGAGTTGGAAATTCTGCAGAAAAATCAACCTGTGCGATTTTCGATCGATCGAGTCTATTCTTCGATCGATCGAGCCAGGCCAAAAGTCTCAAGTACTTCTGCAGCCACTCGATTCCAACTTTACAATATTATACCAACTTTGAGCAAGTCTAAATAAGACTAAATACAATGTTTTGATCATGGTTTGCCAACATTACAAATTAGAGTTCTAAATACATAAAATCCTAAGACCTTAGAACCTAACAATAATATGTCCATATTTTGTGTTATTGTTAGGTTTTAGTTTATTTGGAAAATAGTAGGATAGTTTGGATAGTATGATGAAGAACAGTTAGTGTAGTTGAAGAATTAAGATGGTCTTTGTGTAATTTTCTTTCACTATTTATAAATATATTGTTTAACAGATTAGCACCAAATTGTTATATCTTTATTATACGATGTTTTTAGATGCATGATTAATTGTTTTTAAGCATTTACGAATATTTTGTATTGCTCATCTTCCTTATCTCATTAGTGTATTTTTTGAGATTTTTAAGAAAACAAATTCAATTTCGAGTTAAAAATTATTTATTTATCTATTTATTTTTCGCATGTTGGATTAGATGTTAGATTAGATTATGACAATATTAACACAATATTTGGCTTGATTACAATCATTATGTATAATAGAGTAAAATTTTTTAATTTGATTATGCATTGAATATTTGGCTTGATCACATCACATTTGATGTGTTTTACACATTTGGGAGAATGAATTTAACTTTAATGTGAGTTTTATATTTTACCTTTCTTTTTTATTTGAATTGTAGTTTTGTTGAATTTTATAAATTTTTTTTATATGTTTCTCGATGATTTTGATTGTTTGGTAGAAAAATTGGATTTGACAAAGTTTTTTTAAAACTAAAAAATAATTTCCAAATTTTAGTTACTTTTTAACGATACAAAAAATGTTATAAATAATTTTTATTATAAAAATTAATATTTTTTCAACCTTTTGAATTCTTGAGAAAAATTATATTGTTTTCATTCTGGTATAAAAAAATTATATATTATATTTGTGATTGTCACTATAACAAATAAAAATTTGATTATGAAATACATTACTATTTATTAAATTAGTCCAAACTACAAAAATAAATTTAATGACACCATACTAAAAATATTATCAAGCGCAACGCGTGGGATCCACGACTAATCTAATACTATATATAATAGTAGAAGCTTTAAGGAAGTGCTGCCACGTTAGGAAAAAAGGTCCCTTTAAAAACTGACACGTGTAGAGTTAATTTTTTAAAATTTCGCTCGATGCGTTTGGAAGAGGCCAAAAGCCCAATTGTTACACCGTTTGAGGGCCTCAAATTTAATCCGTACGTTTACCGTGTTTTCCACACGGTCTAAAACAAAACATAGTTAAATTGAAAGAGAGAGAGAGAGCCTAAGAAATAGAGTGAATATGAGAAACAGAGAGACATGGTTTAAAAAATCAGGCGGTGGCTTCATTCACTCAAACGCACACCTACAGATAGCCATCAATACCGTTACCATTAGATTGAGAGATACGAAGATAGAGAGAGACAATCCATCAAGCGCACAAGAGTAGAGATTGAGGAAGAGAAAACTAAGTGCCATTAACATGTTACCATCAGATCGTCGGAACTACCATCGGTAAAGTTTTTTTTCCCTTTCTTTCTTAGATTTGGGTATGAGATTGGTTGGATTTTACATTAGGTTTTGATTTTGATTTTGATTTTTTTTTTTTTTTTGGGGTTTTCACTGTAAAGAAACGGGATTTTTTTTTATTTTTAGATTACAAAAATCACTAAAAAATATTGGTTTTAGTTTGGGTACTTCTATTTCGAATCTTAACCAAATCGTTGGGATTAAATGAGTATAGGATTGAATGAATGGGAATTATTTTTTAGATTATAGAAATCACTAAAAAATATTGGTTTTAGTTTGGGTACTTCTGTTTCTAATCTTAACCAAATCGTTGGGATTAAATGAATATAGGATTGAATGTTGCATTGATATTTATTTTAGGTTTTTTTGCCGTATACCCATAATCAGTAAAGTTTTTGTTTTTGTTTTTGCTTTTTTCCTTTTCTTTTTCAAATCTGGGGACTGATCAATATAATTTAGGTTTGGGGTTTTCACAAAGAGAAACAGTTCATAAGGGGCACATCGGAATGAGAGAGACTCAAAGTTCTAAGGAAAAAATATCAGTTCTAATTCTTATTTTTCAGATTTGTATATTACTTTTTTTTTTTTTTTTTGTTAATGCTATTGTTTTCTTCTTTCTTTCCTCTTATTCTTTGAAAATTCTATTAGGTTTTTCTTTTCTTTCTTCTTACCTTTTTTTTTTTTTTTTTTTTTGTCTGCAACCATTCTATGGCAGTTTCTGTTGAAAGGTAGAACCACAATTGCTGTTAAAAACTGTTATAGTATCAAACAGGAAAAATTTGGTGCTTTTAGAATAATGACTTAGAGATTTGAGATTTTAAAGTAGAGAAACAAAAATCAGAGTCTTCACACACAGTCAGATTGCCGAAATAGTTACTTGTAAAGTTCTATTTTTAATTTTTAAAATCTTTGAAATACTTTGGTTTGATAGGAGCACATTGCATTAGAAGAAATTTTTGAAGAACGAAGTGGATTTTTAACAGAAAATGCTGAAGCCCAACTGAAGATTTTTGGCAAAAACAAGTTTGAAGAGAAGCCAGGAAGCACCACAGTTTTGAAATTTTCTAATTTGCATTTTTTTATAGAAAATTTTTCGTAAGTTCATGATTTGTTTTTGTAGCAATTTGAAGATTTAATCGTGCTAACTAGCTTGGCTCTCGATTAAGATTTATCTTTATACTATTATAAGTGACAATGTGTGCTAATTAAAAAGTAAGAGTTGGCAAAAACAAGTTTGAAGAGAAGCCAGGAAGCACCACAGTTTTGAAATTTTGAAATTTACATTTTTTTAATAGAATAATTTTCATAAGTTTATGATTTTTTTTTTTTTGAAGCAATTTGAAGATTTAATTGTGCTAACTAGCTTGGCTTTTGATAAAAATTTATCTTTATACTATTATAAGTAGCAATGTTTGCTAATTAAAAAGTAAGAGTTGGTGTTTTGTCATTTGATGAATTGCCTTGAATGTGTTTGATTATGGTTGTCAACTGGCCTTAAATGCATTTAAAATATTTAAAACACCGTCTTATATTTTTATAGATTATAGAAATTACTAAAAAAGATTCACCCTAAAGTGTTCAAAATAGAAATCTTAAAGATATCTTTTGGATCAAATAAGCTTTCTTTTAAAATTCTATATATATATATATATTTTTTTTGGTTATGTTATACATCTTTAATTATTGGTTTTTTGTTTCTGTAATGGACTCTGTGTTGAGGCTTCTATACAAAGTGTTGTATTCTCTTAATTAATTTGGAATGTGTTGTGGTTTTCTTAATTAATTTGGATTGTGTTGCGGTTTTCTTAAAATTGTATATTTCTCACAAAAGCCATTGTTTTTCAGTGATATCCACTTTCCATCAAGAAGAAGGAGATAGAGGTGGTGAAAGTAGAGTTAGTGTTGCCAACCCACCTTTGTTTCAAGCAAATCCAAAGGCAGGCACTAGAAATATCTGAAGCAAATCTTTCAGGCTGATAATTAGAAGAATTTCCCTGCTTAAGAACCACCTGTAAGTTCTTGGAATGAAAGAAAATGTGGGGAATCTTTTCTTTCATTGGCTTTCCTTCATTTTCGAAGAAGCATATATATTAATTATTAGAGGAATGATGAGAATGCACTATGCTAAACTTTTTATTACTCATGGTGGAAAGTTGTACTTGCTAAACGAACCAACTATGGCTTTATATATTATATTAAATAGCTCAGGATTTATATTTAAATGATTTTATTGTACTGTAGAAGTTGTCTATTGATTCAAGTACTCAAATTCTCTATTTTACCAATGTAAATTTGAGAAAACAGAATTGATGGAAATAGTCCTATTCTTTTACTTCAAGTTAGACTATGGCTTTATATATTATATTAAATAGCTTAGGATTTATATTTAAATGATTTTATTTTACTGTGGAAGTTGTCTACTAATTCAAGTACTCAAATTCTCTATTTTACCAATGTAAATTTGAGAAAACAGAATTGATGGAAACAATCCTCTTCTTTTACTTCAAGTTAGCAGTTAGGACCTCTAACGCTACAATGTTGTTTTGATTTTTTTAAATAGGTTTATAGTATGTAATGAACAATTGAAGTTTTATCATCATGAGTTTTATTTGGATGCCACAATATTGATTGTAAATTTGTGACTATCAAGACTTGATTATACACAAATCTTTGAGCTTTTCCTGTTGGGTGATTTCACAAATGTTAGAATTGATTTATCATGTTCACTGCATGTGCATTATATTGTGATCGCTTTCATATATTGTTTTAAGTCATAGTACAATCCAGGATTTGTTAGCACTTAGCACAATTAGGCAATATAAGGATTTCCTGTATATTTTATTTTTAAATCATCATTTGTGAAATTATGTTTAGTTTACGAGAATATTGTGGGCTAAAGTTTTCTAATACTTTTTGTAATACCTGAAAGAGAAGGGGAGGAATGGGGTTAAAAGTGGTGATAAATTGGGTTTAATCTACAAAAACATTAAGAGATATTTCTTTTATTTTAACTTTTTATACACTCCTTCATACCCTCACACAAATTATGATACATACCTCAAAGACTATAACTAATATTGTCATATAAGTTTAGTTCGGTGTGATTCATTGTGGTTCCTAGGAATAGCAGATTTGGTGTTTGAAATTGTCATGTAAGTTTTAGATTGGTGTGTTTTAAGCTTTTATGTAAGTTTTAGTAAATGTTTTAGAAATAAAATGACCTCTGCAAATTGTTAGTGAGATTAGTAAAGGGTAGATTCCTGAAAGCCAAAACCGTAGAGCATTCCACTGCAAAGTGTACTACGCAAGCCATAATCCAAGTATAAATTTAATAAATGCGTGTGTGTGTGTGTGTGTGTTTTTTTTTTTTTTTTTTTTTGCTATTTCCAATTGTCCTCTTTCTGATTCTCTTTAGACAGTTAATCTACGAGCCAATCTCTTCCCTCAATCTTTGCAGTTTTATGATTGTCAAAGCCAAATAACTCAAGAAATCAAGGTTCAAAAACCATCAAATTGCTTAAAGGAAGAAAGAAAAGAGTATTAGATTAGCCGAGTGATGTTGGCCTTTTGGAGAACCATTTTTGTATATCTCAGCTTTGTGTGATATATGGAATCCCACCAAAAAAATTTGGAAAGGCTTTTTTGTTTGGTATATGAGCATTATTTACAGATCACTGGATTTGTTGGATACTGGTAATGATTGATTGGAAGTGCTAGCTGTTGGGATCTGTAAAGCCTTGGAATTTGCCAAGCATTTGTCAATATGAGACTTGGAGGTAGAGAGTATGAAGATAGCTTCATCATTCAAGAACTTAATATGCTTTTTGATGAGTGAACCTAATATGCTTTAACTCTTTGTCATGCTTTCAGGTGCATTGCATTCTTTTGAGACAATATACTTTCTTGATGGTCTATATATAATCTAAATTATTGGCCTATCATCTTGCCATTATGTAATTATTGTGTTCAATTTTTGTATTAGGTTTCATCAAACTCCTGACAAATTCGGTGCTATAACTACTTCTTACAGTGATATTTTGGATTAGCTTAATATCCTCCTCAATGTATTGAAATGACTTTGAAGATTTAGTCCCAAATGTTTAGACAATGATGGCATACCAATTTAGTTGGATATATTTGCCCTATTTCTATATGATTTCCACTATAATAAATTGTTATTATTAGTATGTGATATTGGATGGTTTTGAAGATATTGCATATTTGCATGCAAAATTCAGGTATTCTAGAGAATTCCCCTCATTCGAACTCATTTAATTGCAATGAAAGTAATAACAGTGGTGGTTGCTCATATCATATGTTAGTCCAAGTGGTCTTTTGGAGAATGGAAGTAAATACATGAAGTGATTTGAAGAGACTAATTTATAAAAATTTTAGGGGATATATATTAGATACCATATGTTTAAATATACAAAATTATTTAGATTTGAATGTATGTGTTAGGTTATAAAGGTTTAGGAATTTATGTATTTAGAACTCTAATTTGTAGTGTTGGCAAACCATGATCAAAACAACATGTTTAGACTTGTTAAATTATGCTCAAAGTTGATTAATTATTGTAAAGTTGGAATCGAGAGACTGTAGATGCATTGGGGCATTTCGGTCTGACTAGATCGATCGAAAATCGACTAGATTGCGTTTTCTGCAGTTTTCCAACTCAGCCCTAGCTCATTAAAACATTTAGGGTTTTTATGTTTTTGCCCTAGGTATATAAGGCAAAACCCTAGCCACGTTTTAGTGTTGCTCAAGTTGTATTGTTGCTCATACATTGCGGTTTTGTGTAAATCTCTTGTGAGATTTAGAGGAGCTTTCCTTTACACAAAGCTTAGGATTTTCTAGATGGAGATTACTTCAACATCTTGATGATCAACTTGGTTGCTGCCTTTGAAGCTTAAAGAATATCAAGCGTGGGTGCTTGATATTCTTTAAGCTTCGAAGCTTGCATGGGGTCGTGTCAGTAAGTTCTACTGGTAGGTAGCATTAGGAAGTCGAGCGGGGAGCTTGTAAGTCCTTTTGTATGAACTTCAATTCTTTCATAGTGAATTCAGTTTTGCCTTGAGGATCAGTGGGTAAAATCCTCCCCAGGTTTTTTTACCGGTTTGGTTTTCCTGGGTGATCATATCGTGTGTTATTTATTATTCCGCTGCTATATATTTTCATGATATGATTGTTTGATTGTTTTAACCTAGAATTGCTTAATTTGACTAAGTAACAACTTGGCTAATTAACTAGGCTACTCAATCTGGTTGTGTGTTAAGGGGTCTAAAACTGTTCAGTATGTATTAAAAGTGTTAGGTTCTAAAGACTTAGAATTTGATGTATTTAGAACTCTAATGTGTAATGTTGGCAAACCATGATCAAAACAATATGTTAATCTTGTTTAGACTTGCTCAAAGTTGTGTAATTCATGTAAAGTTGGAATCGAGAGACTGTAGATGTATTAGTGCATTTCAGCCTGGCTCGATCGATCGAAAGTTAGACTCAATCGATCGAAAGTCGACCAGAATATTTTTCTGCAGAATTTCCAACTCAGCCCTATCTCATTAAATGTTTAGGGTTTTATGTTTTTGCCCTAGGTATATAAGGCAAAACCCTAGCCACGTTTTGAGAGTAGCTCTCTTGTGAGATCCTTGAGGAGCTTTCCTTCACATAAACTTAGGGTTTTCAAGGTAGAGATATTATCAACACCTTGATGATCAACTTAGTTGCTGCCATTGGAGTTTAAAGAAACACAAGCAGGAGTGCTTGTACTTGATTGGAGAATCCAAGAAATAAGGAATTCGTGGATTTGGAGCTTGCACGTGGTCGTGTCAGTAAGTTCTACTGGTGGGTAGCATTAGAAAGTCGAGCGTGGGTGCTTGTAAGTCCTTTTGTATGAACTTCGATTCTTTCTTATAGTGGATTCAAGTTTACCTTGAGGATAGCTAGGTTAAATCCTCCCCAGGTTTTTTATCCTTTTGGTTTTCCTGGGTGATCATATCTTTCTGTTCTTTATATTTCCACTGCTTTATATCTTGATATGATTATTTGATTGTGTTAACCTAGATTTGCATAATTTGACTAAGTTAATCACTTGGCTAATAAACTAGGTTAATCCAATTGTTGTGTTTTAAGGGGTCTAAAAACCTAACAAGTGGTATCAGAGTGGGTAGCTCTCTTGTTGTAGATCTTTTGATCTCTGAGCTGATCCTTGACCCCTGCTGTCATGGAACATGGACACTCTCTTGTTGTTCCTCTTCACTTTGATGGGAATAACTATGCGTATTGGAAAGTAAGGATGAAAGTATTACTGAAATCTATTGATGAGAGGGTTTGGAATTCCGTTGAGTACGGATGGGAGAAGCCCACTACTCCTGTGAGTGAGTGGCAAACTTCTCAAAAAGAAGCAGCAGCAAAGCTATAAATGTCATCTTTAACGCTGTTTCTATGGAGGAATTTAAGAGAATATTAAATATTGAGGTTGCTCACACTACTTGGAAAATCCTCCAGACTGTGCATGAAGGCACAAAGGCAGTTAAGATTAATAAATTACAGCAATTAACTTCTAGATTTGAAAGCATTAGTATGTCTGATGATGAAACTTTTGATGAATTCTATGCTAAGCTGAATGATATTGTTAATTCTGCATATAATTTGGGTGAAATCTATGATCAACCTAAAATTGTTAGGAAGATTTTTAGATCTTTAATTGAAGACTTTAGACCCAAAGTGACTGCCATTATTGAGAGCAAGGATGTGGACTCCATCCTTGTTGATGAGGTTGTAGGATCTCTTCAGTCCTATGAGCTAGACCTACCCAAAGCTAGCAAATTCAAGTCAATGACTCTTAAGTCAGTTGATGATGTTGAGGTTGGTGGATTTGATAATGAGCTCTCTGCTACAGAGATTGCTTACCTTGCCAAGAACTTTAGAAACTTTCTTAGGAACAGTAACAGAAAGGCAAGAAATACAAACACTGCTGAACCTAGAAATTTTAGGAAGAATGATCCCATTAAGGTTAGTAACACTGAAAAACCTAGAGAAAAAGTAGGTCAATCTTTCAATAATTCTTTGGGTTCTCAATGTTTTGGATGTCAAGGGTATGATCATGTTAAATCTGAATGTCCTACATTCTTGAGGTCTAAGGGTAAAGCTATGGCTGTAACCCTTAGTGATAATGAGGTTTCTGATGATGAGTCTGGATGTGACAAGGATGGAAACTTCATTGCTTTCACTACTACTGCTGTAGTTAATGAAAGCGTGTCTGTTGAAGAGAACCCTTCTGATGGGGAACTCTCTGAGGATGCAGATCTTCAAGAGGCCTATAATAAACTTTGCAAAGTTGCTGCAAAGGATGCTATGAATGTTGAACTTGGCCTGAAGAAAATTGAATCTCTTGAGCTTGATAAGAAGAATTTGCTTGTTAAACTGTTTGATGCTAATGAACTTTTGAACAATGTGAAAATTGAGAATATGTTGTTGATTGATAAGGTTAAGAAATTAAAACTTGATTTATCTGTTGCTAGATATGCTAGTTCTAAACTTGCTTAAATGCTGAGTGTTCAAAAGTATCATTCTGACAAATCTGGTTTAGGTTTTGTTGATAGCATCTTTGTATCTACACCACATTCCACAAACTTTGTTCCTTCATCTTTTTCTGAACCTTCCGTGAGTGAGGTTGTGAGTGAAACTGTCAAACCCCCTGTGAGTGAGGTTGTCAAACCTATAGAAGTTTCACCATCTAGGAAGATTAGGGTTGATCTGAAAGAGTCTAAACCTAAGGAGTTTACCCTTTCTAAGGACAAGATGCATGGTAAACCTACTTGGATTTGTCATTTTTGTGGAAAGTCTGGACACATTCGTCCTAACTGTTACAAGCTTTAAGCTGCTAAGAGAGCAAACAAACCAAAAGTGCTTGTGCCTCAAGCACAAGATCCTATGGCACTCATTGGTGAATTGGTAAAGGCTTTAAACCTTTATTCCAATCCTGGAGTTGGAAATCACTCGAACGTGAATAGGAACTCCAATGCTCATGGTGCATCTAAAAGGTTTTGGATGCAAAAGACTTGATCTAATTGAGTCTTTTTGACATGATCCTTGTGCTGCATTGCTCTACTCTTTTGTGACCATTGTTCTTTGGTTTTTGTGTTGTTTTGTTTCTAGGATTTGCATTGCATAACATTCATGCATTTCATTCTAGGATTTATTTTTATTTTGTCTTTTAAAAAAAAAAGAAAAAAAAAAAGAAAAAGAAAAAGGAAAGCAAATTGTGTTTGGCATTATTTTTCTTAGTTTTTGAAAACAAGCTTGGTCAATTTATTTACACATAACATGTCTTGTGTACCTTGTTTAGTTTTGATGAGCTTATTTATTGCACTTTACTAGTTTGAACTTTGTAGTGCATGTTGTGTGGGAAAGATGTTTATGGTGTTTATCACTTTGTCTTAATCTCGAAGTCACATGCTATTTGATTGTCGGACTTGATCCTTTTGAGAAAGGCATACATAACCATCTCACCATTGTTCACTAGCCAATCATGAACACCTTAGTGCATATCGTAAGATTTTGTGCTTTAGCAAGTGTAGCACATGCACAAAAAGAACATAAGGTGTCGCCTCGGTTTAATTGCTTAATAATTAAAATTGGTGTGTACTATTAGGCTTGATGCCAAATCATATAATTAAAATTGGTGTGTACATTATCCCAACTATTTAATAAGTTTCTAAACAATTAAAATTGGTGTGTATATTATGAGGCAAAATTCAAGAAACTTACATGATTGCAAGCTCTTGTTCTAGGAGATGTGAGAGTTATATGATGTAACTCTTTTGGTGATAGTCTCTTTCAAATTCTATGTGATGAATTTTGTAGACTTTGTGTTTGATTTCTATTCACATATCATCTCACATGTATCTCAAGCTTTTACTAGTTGCACACACTACACAAGTTACTCTTTGCTAAACACTGTACATGTTATTGTGTGTTTTTGGTCTGACCAACCAAGTTTAAAAATACCTTGAGTATTATGCAAAACATTTTTTTGTTGCTTCAGAATTTAAGGGGAGAATGGTTGAATTTTTTTTTTTTTTCGAATAACTGGGCTTAAAACTTGGGTTTTTGAAAAAGCATTTCATCTCATACTCATGCATTTTGTTCATCAATTTTAATGCTTTGAGGAGTTTATAGCCAAAATATGTTTTTTTTTTTTTTTTTTTTAACTGTTTTTTTTCTCAAAAAATTTGTGAGCCTCTACCTGTTTCGATCGATCCATTCTATTTTTCAATCGATCGAAAATGTGCATAAAATTCTTTTAAGAGTCTCAGGTTGATTCGATCGATTGTAATTTTCGATCAATTATCGCGAATCACATTTTTAAAATATCAGACTTTGACTTATTCAAATCACTTTTCAAAAGTTTCAAACCTTTTTCTCTCTCTCTCTCCGACTCGGCAAGGCTAAATCATCAATTTTTTGTCGTTTTCCTCTAAGTCTTTTGCAAGGTTTTTTGTCCTCTAAGGCCGGTAAGTCCATGATACCCCTCCTTTTTTTTTTTTTTTTTTTCTTGTTTCATGCATTTTTCATGCATTATTCATTGAAATTTTCGGACCTATTTCTTTTTGGGTTTTTTGTTGACTCAAGCCTTTTTAAGTGAAATTGATCATTGGGTTTTTGTTGGGACATGATATAAACATGATTTTGATGGTTTAATTTGATCAATTTTGTGATTTGTGAAAAATTGAAAATTCTAGGGATTGTAATTGATCCGAATTGAGGATTTGTTCAAATTGGGTTCAATTGATGCAATTGGCTTGTTGAATTGATATAATTGATCATTATATTATGTATTCTAGCTTGTGTGATGATCAATTAGTCAAATTTTTCCAAAATCTTAACAAGTAGTTTTCAATTTTGGGGTTTTTTTATTAGAAACTCTGTGCTCAAGCCAATTTTGTGAAATTGAACTTAAATTGAACTTAGTTTTACTGCATTAGAACATGCATCATGACATTGTAATTGTTCATGCATCATATAGATTTTTGTTCTGTATTTTTTTGTGCTAACTTGCAGTCTGCCCTTGGTTTGTGCTTTGTTTTGTTCTTTTGGTTCTATCTTTGTGTCTTTGTCCTTTCCTTAGCATCATGCCTAGGAAGACTAGAGCTCATAGGTCTGTTCCCCCACCTTCTCCTCCCCCATCTTCTTTTGACCGTGAGAAGTTTCCTAGTGAGAAAAACCAAGAGATTTTTGAGACACTGAAACTTAGGAGAAAGATTTGGGCTGAGCGTTCTGTTGTGTTAGATGAGCTTGATCCTGCCATTAGGGAAAATTTTGAGCGTCGGGGCTGGTTACTTCTGTTGTATATTTCTGATCCTCCTCCTTCAGCTACCCTGATTAGAGAGTTCTTTTTGAACATCTCTATCCGCATCTATGATTCCAACACTTTGGTAAAGAGTTGGATACGAGGTGTAGAGTACACCATTACTCCTACTGTAGTAGCTGATGCTTTAGGGGTACCTTTGGTCCAGCACCCTGTTTACCCGTATGATGAGTCTCCACTCTTGGATAATGTTATGTCATACATCACTAGGTCTTCTATCTAGTGGGGTTCTGATCCTCGGATCATGTCTTCTAAGCTTCCTGAGACTATCTATTTCTTCCTTCGGATAGCCTGTCATTCTATATGGCCCATTTCTCATCTTTATACTATTACTCTCGAGCGGTGTGTCTTTTTGTACGCTCTTGTTACTGATGCTCCTATTAGTTTTCCTCACTTGTTTCTTCGTTCTTTGAACGAAGTTCATAGGAGTTCATCTTCCGCTCATGCTCTTGTCCATCCTATTTTTATTCATAGGATTTTGTTATATCTTGGTCTAGATGATTTCCCTCCTTCTGAGCCCGTACATGTTATTTCTCCCATTGGTGCGTCTTTTCTTAGACAGAAGGCTGCTCATCTTCGAGTTGGCTCTAAACACCCTAAGTCTGAGCCTTCTGGTACCACACCTTCTCCTTCTTCTTCTACAGGTCGTGCTGGTGAGGATGTTGCTGATCCTGTTGGTGATGTTGCTACTGCTGATGTTCCTACACCTCCTTCGGATGACTTTGATATATGTCATACCTTGGAGACTGTCATGACCGTTCAGACGGCTCATGGTCAGATTTGGGTGGACTTGCTTGATGAGATACATGCTTTGCGAGCTGACTTAGCGCATCTTCGTTCACCCTCACCACCTCTTTTTGATGATGGCATGTGATTGTCCTTTGGCATTCCGTCACAAAAAGGGGGAGTAGAGTTTTGACTCTTGTAGAGGAGTTTTTGTAGTTAGGGGGAGTATTTCTTTTGTTTTGCGGAGCTAGTAGAGATATTAGATTGTATCTAGGTGCTTCACTTTGTATATCATTTTTGGGGCTATTCATGTTAGGGGGAGATACATTTATTTTGATATATATGAATCTTGTTTCTTGTGGTCACTGCTTATTGATTTATATTTATGAGTTATTTATTGATATATGTCTTTATTATGTGTTGTGTGAAACATACAAGAATGTTCTATTTTTGTAGTATCTAACTTAAGGGGAGAGCTAGTTTACATATCTGTTGATTTACTGTTTTTTTGTCGCACATGCGTTTAAGCGTTTGTTGAGTGTTTCAGGAATATACAGGTTGATTCAATTGAGCTAGTGTCTACACTTGCAACTGATGGATAGTAGTTAGGATTGAATTTGTGTTATGAGCATTATTTTTGTAAAGGGCTTTTATTTGTAAACTTTGAGCTTTTAATTTGTGTTTTGTCACGGATTGCCAAAGGAGGAGTTTGTTAGGTTCTAAAGACTTAGGATTTGATGTATTTAGAACTCTAATGTGTAATGTTGGCAAACTATGATCAAAACAATATGTTTAGTCTTGTTTAGGCTTGCTCAAAGTTGTGTAATTCATGTAAAGTTGGAATTGAGAGGCTGCAGATGTATTAATGCATTTCGGCTTGGCTCAATCGATCAAAGGTTAGACTCAATCGATCGAAAGTCAGCCAGAATGTTGTTTTGCTGAATTTCCAACTCAGCCCTATCTCATTAAATGTTTAGGGTTTTATGTTTTTGCCCTAGGTATATAAGGCAAAACCCTAGCCACGTTTTGAGAGTAGCTCTGGTTGTATTGTTGCTCATATTTTGTGGTTTGTGTGAATCTCTGGTGAGATCCTTGAGGAGCCTTCCTTCACATAAACTTAGGGTTTTCAAGTTAGAGATATTATCAACACCTAGATGATCAACTCAGTTGCTACCATTGGAGCTTGAAGAAACACAAGCAGGAGTGCTTGTACTTGATTGGAGAATTCAAGAAAGAAGGAGTCCATGGATACGAAACTTGCATGTGGTCGTGTCAGTAAGTTCTACTGGTGGGTAGCTTTAGGAAGTCGAGCATGGGTGCTTGTAAGTTGTTTTGTATGAATTTCGATTCTTTCATATAGTGGATTCATGTTTACCTTAACGATAACTAGGTTAAATCCTCCCCAGGTTTTTTACCAGTTTGTTTTTCCTGGGTGATTATATCTTTGTGTTCTTTATATTTTCGCTGCTTTATATCTTGATATGATTATTTGATTGTGTTAACCTAGATTTGCATAATTTGACTAAGTTAATCACTTGGCTAATAAACTAGGCTAATCCAATTGTTGTGTTTTAAGGGGTCTAAAAACCTAACAAAAAGTATGAGAACTAAGGTTATGTTGGATGCAAAGATCATTAATATGTAAAATGATCCCGCGCATTGTGCGGGTTAAACGCTAGTCTAATACTATATATAATAGCAGAAGCCTTTAAGGAGGTGCTGCCACGTTAGAAAATATGTCTATCTAAAAAACTTGCACGTATATTAAAAAAAAGCGATACATTATATTGTTTAGTAACACTACATCACCGTTTAAAAGCCTCTCTTTATAAATAACCAAAAAAACCGATTAAAATTAAAAGTACATGGAAATAGAAATAGGGAGGCGATTAGGACACGGAGAGAAGCAGAGAGAGGGGAGATGAAATAGAGAGAGGACGAGGTCTAGGATAGAGAGAAAGAAATAGAGAAAAAGGCAAAACGGTGAACAATGCATCGATTGGGCATAAGAAATCAAAAAGTTACAAAACACGATTTTACAGACTCAAAACCTAGGCAGAATGGTAAACAGAGAAGGCGCGGAGAAAGAAACTGAGAAAGAGGCAGAGTTCCTAAGGCCATCCATTGTGCGTCACAATCAGAAGGTAAAGAGAGCAGAGTTCGTCCGAACCATACACCGCTCGTTCCCTTGCCAAATTTAGACCACCAGACAGCGGAACCGACATCGACAACGGCGCTTTTTTTTTTCTCAATTTTGTAGGTTTGGGTCTAAAACGTTACTTTTAATTGAGTTTTTTTTTTTTTTTTTTGGGTAGTTTCAGATTTGATTCCTTTTTTTTTTCTTTTTTTTTTTTGGCTTTTTGGAATCTCTATCAAAATGTTTGTTTTCTTAATTTTAGATATTTGCTTTTGTTTTGATTTTGTTTTTTTTTTTTTAGATTACAGAAATCACTAAAAATATTGTTTTCAGTTTGGGTACTTTTGTTTCTAATGTTAACGAAATCGTTGGGATTAAATAAGAATAGGATTGAATGTTGCATTGATATTTATTTTAGGTTTTTTTTCCATATACCCATAACCAGTAAAGTTATTTATTTATTTATTTTTATTTTTTTTTCGAATCTGGGGATTGAATATGAATTAGGTTTGAATTTTTTGGTTGGATTGCTTTAGATTTAGTTATTTGAGTTAAAAACTTAAAATGCAATCAAAACTCAAAAGGCTTTGTTAGGTTCTAAAGATTTAGGAATTTATGTATTTAGAACTCTAATGTGTAATGTTAGCAAACTGTGATCAAAACAATATGTTTAGTCTTGTTTAGGCTTGCTCAAAGTTGTGTAATTCATGTAAAGTTGGAATCGAGAGGCTGCAGAAGTATTAGTGACTTTCAGCCTAGCTCGATCGATTGAAAATTAGACTCGATCGATCGAATCTCGGGCAGAACATTTTTCTGCAGAATTTTCCAACTCAGCCCAAGCCCATTAAGGATTAGGGTTTCAAATCTACTTCTCCCACTATATAAAGGAAACCCTAGCCACGTTTTGAGAGTAGCTCTGGTTGTATTGTTGCTCATATTTTGCTGTTTGAGTAAATCTCTTGTGAGATTTTTGAGGAGCTTTCCTTCACATAAACTTAGGGTTTTCAAGGTAGAGATTACTTCAACATCTTGATGATCAACTCAGTTGCTGCCATTGGAACTTAAAGAAACACAAGCGGGAGTGCTTGTATCTTGTGAGGAATCCAAGAAAGAAGGAGTTCGTGGATTCGGAGCTTGCACGTGGTCGTGTCAGTAAGTTCTACTGGTGGGTAGCTTTAGGAAGTCAAGCGTGAGTGCTTGTAAGTCCTTTTGTATGAACTTTGATTCTTTCATATAGTGGATTCAAGTTTACCTTGAAGATAGCTAGGTTAAATCCTCCCCAGGTTTTTTACCGGTTTGATTTTCCTGAGTGATCATATCTTTGTGTTCTTTATATTTCTGCTGCTTTATATCTTGATATGATTAATTGATTGTGTTAATCTAGATTTGCATAATTTGACTAAGTTAATCCAATTGTTATGTTTTAAGGGGTCTAAAAACCTAACAAGTGGTATTAGAGCGGGTAGCTCTCTTGTTTTAGATCTTTTGATCTAAGAGCTGATCCTTGACCCTTGTTGTCGTGGATAATTTGAAGTGTCTTTCTGATCATGTTTCTGCTCACGCTTCTGTTGATTTTATTGATGTCTGTGAAACTCTTCGTAAGGAATTATCTAAATCTTTGAAAATTTCTAAGAAATTTAAAGAAGAGTTAAAATTGGCTAATCTTGAAAAAGAGGATTTGATTGTGAGATTAGAGAAATTTAAAGAAGAGTTAAAATTGGCTAATCTTGAAAAGAGGATTTGATTGTGAGATTAGATGAGTCTAATAAAAAGAATGAATTTTTGAGAAATCAAATTTCCTCTCAAGATGAGAAGATGAAAAGCTTGGAACAAGAGTTAGTTGAATCTAAAACTAAAAATGAAAATTTGACTAGTACCAAGCCTGCTGTTGGTAATAGAAGTGTTTCTGTTTCTCTTAAGCCTAAAACTGAGAAAGTTTATATCCCTCATTTCAAGAGGAATAATAAAGAAAATACTTATTTTGCTAGGTTAGACAAAGGTAAAAGTTCTGATGTAGTCTTTGAAGTTTCTAAACCTAAGTCTAAACCTACTGTTAGAGAGCATAATAAATCTGCGTTTGTGCCTACCTGTCACCTTTGCGGTGTTGTTGGTCATATTAGACCAAATTGTTCTTTGTTGAAGCAAAAACCTAAATCTGAGACTAGATTTGCTATTAGGAATACTGATGTTCCTAAATTTGTTCCTGTTTGCCACTTTTGTGGTGTTCGTGGTCACATTCGTCCTAATTGTCATAAATTGAAATTTAAGCATTCTGTGTTTCAATCTAGGATATGTGATGATATTTCTCCTGCCATAATTCCAAATAAATTATTTCATATGCTTTTGAAAAATTTGAGCTTGTTGGCTTGTGAAAGGAATTTGCAGGATTTTAGTATTTCTCAGAAGTTTGGTATAATCCCTCAAATATACTCTGCTTCTCATGGATTTTCACCTACAAAGCCAAAGACTCGTGCTATGTGGGTGAGAAAAGATTCTCCAAGGTGAGTGTTGCTGACTTGTCCCTGATTTAATTCTGTCAATTATTTATGGACATGTTTTGTTTCTGTTTTTGGTTGTTTTTGTTTTTTTAGGTTTTTTTTTTTATATTAAAAAAAAATCCAAAAACATTGAAAAATTTCAAAACGACAAAAATATTTTATTTTGTGCCTAGTTTTATTTTTATTTTTTTGACTTTCAGCCTGGCTCGATCGATCGAAAATTAGACTCGATCGATCGAATTCTAGGCAGAACGTTTTTCTGCAGAATTTTCCAACTCAGCCCAAGCCCATTAAGGATTAGGGTTTCAGATCTACTTCTCCCACTATATAGATGAAACCTTAGCCACGTTTTGAGAGTAGCTCTGGTTGTATTGTTGCTCATATTTTGCTGTTTGTGTGAATCTCTTGTGAGATCTTTAAGGAGCTCTCCTTCACATAAACTTAGGGTTTTCAAGGTAGAGATTACTTCAACATCTTGATGATCAACTCAGAGCTTTAAGAAACACAAGCGGGAGTGCTTGTATCTTGTGGGGAATCCAAGAAAGAAGGAGTCCGTGGATTCGGAGCTTGCACGTGGTCGTGTCAGTAAGTTCTACTGGTGGGTAGCTTTAGGAATGTCAAGCGTGGGTGCTTGTAAGTCCTTTTGTATGAACTTCGATTCTTTCATATAGTGGATTCAAGTTTACCTTGAGGATAGCTAGGTTAAATCCTCACTAGGTTTTTTACCCGTTTGATTTTCCTGGGTGATCATATCTTTGTGTTCTTTATATTTCTGCTGCTTTATATCTTGATATGATTAATTGATTGTGTTAATCTAGATTTGCATAATTTGACTAAGTTAATCCAATTGTTTTGTTTTAAGGGGTCTAAAAACCTAACAGGCTTGAGATACAGAGATAGGAGAGACGGAGTTCGTAGGGCGATTTAGGTATATGGGTTACATTAGGTTTTGATTTGATTTTTGAAATTTGGGATTATATGTGATTTAGGTTTGGAGAGGGCAAAGACAGAGAAATAAGAGAGAAACTGAGTTTGCTATTCGGAAAGAGCGTTGGTAACTAGAGAAATCTGACATCTTTCGGTCAGACTACCAGAAACCTTTGTTGGTATATATATTTTTTTCTTTAATATTGCTTTAAATGTTTGAGTTGATATAGTCTTAGGTTTGGGTATTCAATTGAATTGATTTTGATTCAAGATCTGTCTTAATTTCTTTTACTGTTTTCCCTCTAAACTACACCCTAAAATACCATTTACAGGACAGAAAGACAGACATCTCCTTCCATTAGAGAGCAAGAGGGAGATTAGAGAAGTTTGATTTTTTTAATTTGATTTTAATTGTCAATTTGTCATATACATACTGCTACAATTATTGTTTCTTCATGTCTTATTCTTATTTCCTTTTATGCATGTTTTGATTTCATGTTGGGTTAAAATTATAGGAAAAAATAATTGTGTTAAGCTGTTAAAATTTTCTATTGCATATGACTAATTGTTAACAATGTTCTATTCAATTTTTTATCTATTTTAGATTAGTTCTATGACATATTTTGTTTGATGTTTCTTAATGATTTCAAATTGCAGAGTGAATATTTATGGTGTAAATTTGAAATTATTTTCTAGGTTGTCTAAACTGTATTTTAACCGGTTATTTTTCCTTTTATACTGAGATGCTATCAAATGGTGTGTTAACCTAATGAAACAGTATAATTTATCCTTTTTTAATTGCAAGCATGGCAGAGTTTTAAATGGCCAAACAGTGCAATGTGCGGCTGGTTTAATTTAAAAGCTGTACATGTGGCAGCATTTTAAGTGACCTTTTTTCCTACATGGCAGTACCTTTATAATGTAAACTAGATTGTCACTTATATTGTAAACAGTAGGTTCTTCTCCATTGTTATACATAAACTTTACTAATGTTTAGAATGTTCTAATATTAAAGATTCATATCACAATGAAGTACAAAACTTTGAAGCAGATATCAGTGAATGTGGGATGCAATTAACATGGCAAACAACCATGATCTGATCAATATTTCTATGATTTCGGTTGACTAATAGGTAAGTTTAAAGTTTTTTTTTAAACAGAAAATAATATTTAAAAAAATGGATACAAAAATCTAAAAAACATTTTCCATATCTGTTGGAACTTAATATTATAAGCATCAATAGTTGAATATAAAGAAGAAAAAAAGGAGAAAGCTTTATATGTTTTTGGTTATGCTTTCTTTAGGTTTGTTTAAGAAGTTGGTCTGACTGCTATGGGGAGTTATTGATGATCTTAGCCCTCTCGGGTTTGTGAGAAAGGAGGGAACTTTCTGTATTTTTGGGGTACAAAAGGGTTCTGTTTATGGAGTGGGCAGCAACAGAAACTTACCAAAAAAATGCCCCCTTTTGTAAAATATGTTACTATCTAATTTTATAAAGAACATTTTCCTACCATTGAGTTGGCTTATCTGATTTGGAATATATGTAGTTTTTTTTTTTTAAAATCTAATCCACATATGTAAAGGGTTTGTAATGTTTCCTTCCTTGAGGTATAGAGTATGGATATATACACTTCACATGAAACTATAATTTGTGTATAACCCAATTTTACTAATAATAGAATTTTTTTGCTGTGATTGTTTAAATCTGAGCTATGAAAACAAGTGATTGTATGAAATTATTGCTCTTCATAGATTATACAAATATTGTCAAAATATTGTTGCAAACCACACAAATTGGTTTGCTTTTGGCGAACTACAAGTTTTGGTATGAATTTAAAAAATGATCAGCTCATATAAATTCAATTTTAGGAGTGTCAACTTTCCTAGAAGTTCATGCCCTCTTATGTTAATAGACTATAATTTACTTTTTAGACTTGAGGAAAATTAATCTTTAATTTCGTTAATTTAGTTTTTATTGTCTTAAGTAGCATGGGCTTGATGAGGTTCTTAGAGGAATCCACACATTTTACAAGATTCCACTCAAAGGCAATATTTCAAATTAGCTCTTTGAACAAAATTACGTATTATTTGCATTTCCTATTGCATACTAAAGTTAAGGACACTATGCTTTGCTGATGAAATTGACCACCTCATGTGTTCTGAAAATAAAAACACAAGAACATGATTTGATTGTTATAGTTGCTTTTATTAGTTTAAATTTTAAAGAGGATTCGCCTTGCTATTTTTTGGCTTTTATTATACTTTTATAGAAGCTATTATATTTAGCTGTAGTGACCATGCTTGCTAAATCTGGTACAAAGATTTCAAATATGTGATAGAAATTATCATATACAAGGTACTTTCTCTGTTTCTTTTTCACTTTTTACAATTCAGTGCACATGTCAAGTCTTAATGATATTGATAATTGCTATATATTGTCTTAGTTCATACTCTATTAAGAGCATACCCAACTGCTTATGAAAAAAAAAAATGCACTGTCTCACCAAGAGAGAATAAAAAAAGGAAAAGAAAGAATGCATAGGTTATATAGTATCATCTAAAAAAACATGATACTATAAGAATGTTTAAAATTTTCTACAGGAACGCGAGACCGGTTATGTAATGCTCCTTTTTTCTGTTTTTATTTTTATTTATTTATTTATTATTTATGAAAATCCTTATGTACTTTGCATTTCATCGAGTTTTAAAGGACCAGATGAGCATAGAAGTAATACAATGCTTGAATGGATTATCTAAAAGATCCCAGATTTAGTAAGAGATCTTAGATTTAGTAGTAAGAAGAAGAGTACTAATTTTGAGAAAATCTTAGCATAAAAGAGAAAAATGATGAAGTGTTTGGCTCAGCTATTGTGGCTGTGATTTACTTCTTACCAATTATTGTATTACTGTTTGAACCTAACAAAATTTGTATTGCTTTTTTTATTTCTTTGGATTTGTTGGTCAAAATATTTTGGTACCATTTGATTTTGTAATTATGATATTGAAATATGCTATCATGATCTAATAACTGAGAACATCATCTTTTAAAATAGTCTTTCTCACAATCAAAAATTTGGGTATCAATATACATATTAATAGTCATTTGCTCTATTAAATCTCATTACTTCATGCTTTCAAAATTTTTTGAACCATTTAACTGTACTTTTTTCAAAGAACAAAATAATAATAAAAATACTGCATTTACGTCTCTTATTAGAGAAATCCAAAGATGAGCATGTGATTGAGAAAAAAAATTTTGTTATAAGTTTTATTCCTTGAAACCCTTTTTTTTATAGTTGATACTTGCCTTTGTAATTAGTATTTTGCAAAAACATTTCTACGCTTCTTTTGTAATAAAGCCATTCTCTTTGTTGGTGTAAAGTAAAGCCTTTTTGGCCTTTTGACACTTTAGTAAATTGTTGTTAATCTAGGTGAAATATATTAAGTGGTTATAATATTATTTACTTGAATGGTTTCAGATAAATGCCTTCACATATTTATATGTCTAATGTTCAATTGCAAAAGAAAATCACATAATAACATTATTGTAGTAGAATATGCTACTACTTTACAATTTGATTCAAAATTTAGTAATGAAAAGTGAAAAAAATCATTAACAGGTATTGTGAAAGATTGTTAAAAAAACTTTTAATGGAACCTTCTTATAGACATAGGAGATTCAAAAGCAGGGGCAAGTCCTTTGGATATGATTCTCATTAAGGTTCACCCCTCTCTGCAATTTTTATTTGTTTCCTCCCTGACCTTGATATTTTTTTTTTTTTGTTAGCTCAATTCTCCACAAGATGAAGTATATATGTACCCCATTTGTTTGACAATGTAAGAATGAGTCTGGAGTTGTTTATAAATTCATAGCATATAACATTCTTTTCATTTCCATTTGAAACATGGACCCCATTTGTTTGACAAAACTTTCACTCACTCTTGCTGGGAATAGGGGTTTCATTTTTTCCTATTTAAAACAAATTAACATGGATGCCTTGAATTTTTACTGTAGGAGTTTCTGCTTTGGTTCGCCATGTGGAGAGAGACACCAAAGATGCTTGGGAGGCCTATAGAAACATGTGTTTGACATGTTACCTCCTATGCTTTTCGTTGGTTTTACTCATAATTTTTCTTCTGATATACAAACTAACCCCAATTCATAGGAATTGCTTAAAATCGTTATTACCCTTTTTGTTCTCTAGGTTGCCGGTTAACTCTTTGTTTTAGCTTTATTTGAAAGGCAAAAAAAAAGGTTAAAATATTTATCTTTGAGAGTTTTCCTTTGGATTATTTTCTCAATTGATGATAAAGATTGGTGGGGAGATATTTCTAAGAAAGGGGCTCTGCCTTGGCAAATAATAGCCGTGATGGAAGACATTTGAGACTTGCTGGCTTAGCGTAGACATTTATATTTTGTACATAGAAATTTGTTGGCAAAAGAAAAGTCTTAGATGCATTTTTTTGGGACAATAACTGCAGTGCATAGTAGTTTTTCTATATTCAAGATTCATAGAAAGCTTACAAAAATGTTCAAAGAGCTTAAAAAGGTTTGTAATACCGTATGCAATATACTTGGATCAATGATGATTTAAATGTAAATCTTCTTTTGAAAATGGATTTTTTTATTTTGTGTTTTAATAATTTTCTAACTTAATACATTTTTTTTTTCACACTTTTTTACTGTTTGAAGTTTAACCATTAGTAGTTGACTTAATACTCTACTCATCACATCTCTTTTATAAACTACTAATCTCTTAGGTGTTAATTATCATGCGTATTTTGATTAGATTGGTTTTGATTTAGGTATTTGGGTTAGATTTATTTATTTTAAATAATTTGAATTTTTTTGTAATTAAGGTACGTATTTAGGTTAGAAGCAGTTTTGCTGTGGGTATTTGTGTAAGATTTGGTTCTGATTTGTAATATATAATTGCTCAACTTCTATTCAGTCATAAGTTAATCTTTGAATTGGGAGGGGAGAATGTTCCACATGGAAGCCTTTCAAAATTGGATATGGTATTTGAGCATATAGGAAACTGTTTTTACTTTAAGCTTTTCAGTTTGTGGGTCTTAACATTTTCAATTAGTTAAGAGTTCCCCCCCCCCCCCCCCCCCCCCCCCAAATTCCTATGGGGCTTCTTGAATGCTGAAAAAAATGTTAGAAAGACAGAGAATTACCATTTTCTGTTTGCAAGATTTGGGGGCTGTGCAAGCTTGAATACAATATAATTTATCTTGATTTAAAAAAAATATATATATATATATATATTTTGTTTAGCTTTTGAGAAAAATAATTTTCAAGGTTCTTTTGTTTTGATAAATAAAAAGTTCATCTTAGTGACGCAAAACAACTAAGCCAAGCTGTGTTAGAGAGTTTTATTTATTTTACCATAAATAACAAATAAGAGTATCCTAATTCAAAATAAATAAATAAAACTAACTAGCCCGCACATTGTGTGGGTCATACACTAGTCTATATATATAATAATAGATGAAGCAAAGAGAGTGTGCAATTGAATTCCAAATTAGAACTCTAATTGTGTGCCACGTGTACGAAATTGAATTCCAAATTAGAACTCTAATTGTGTGCCACCTATACACACCAAATTAGAATTCCTAATTAGAGTTCTAATTTTGTGCATTGTGTCTAAAATCTGAAATTGAAGTTGAATTTTGCATCATGTGGCTAAATGTATATGGGCTCATTCTCATTAAAACCACTTCTATGTATCGGGTCAGATGAGTTACTGTGCTAATTAAGTTTTTCTTGATTCTGCAGTCAAACGTGAAAACCAAAGAGATTAATATCGGTGAAATTAAAGTTGAATTTTGCATCATGTGGCTAAATATATGTGGGCTCATTCTCATTAAAACCACTTCTATGTATCTGGTCAAGTGGGTTATTGTGCTAATTAAGTTTTTTCTTGATTTTGCAGTTAAACGTGAAAACCAGAGAGATTAATATCGGTGATAAAAACTTGGTTTGATTACATTGCATAATTTCCAAAAAGATAGCAAAGCCAGAGTTTGCATCTTTGTTATAAATTGCTTACAAAGTTTGCATCTTTACATTTGCACTGAGTTTTGGATTAAAGTGATTTCTTCTTAATTCTGACATTGAGTTTTGTTTACTATTCACTTACAAAGTTTGCATCTTTATATTTGTTATAAATTGCTAATATGTGATTAGATGCACATTATGCCTAAAATTCACTATCCTAATATTTGGCTTTTTGTTCAGGTTTGGCACCTATAACAATGAAGAAAGCATTGTTGTAGACCGATGGATGATACTTTTTGCAGGCTGCAAAGGAACTTAGTGATCAATGGAATCTCACGCGAATTGGAGAGGACTCGGCTGTAGATGTCTGGATGGCAGATGTGAGTCACTATGTTTTTAAAATTTTCAGTGAAGGTAAAGGTTATGAACAATGTAAATTTTGCGAAGAGAGAATTATTATTCTATATTTACGCAAGTTTGGTCGCCTTCTTGGAGTGGATCACTCCACCCTGTCTTTTTACTGGAATTTTTTATTCAGATTGGTACAATTTAATCCGAAATTTTATTTGAATTTTCCTATTGTTGTTACTATTATATATTATCATTCCAATTGTTTAATTAGAATCTGAAATTGGAGTCCAATTTTACTATACACGTGTACAATCTAATTATTTTTAATTTTGCTGTCATGTGTAGAAGCCAATGAGATGAAATTAATAACACATTAAACACTCATGCTTTGGGAATCGGTAGTACCAATCTAAATCCATTGGACCTGCTTCGTGATAATTCAACTGTGAAGGATGTATAAAAACAGGTACAAACCCATCTCTCTATAAGAAGAGATTAGAGAGAATTTCTTTTATCAGCCATGGAACTTCAGAGGTTTTTTCTTCACACAAATGCCCGTCATGTTACAAAATGACCTATCGTAAAACTACAAAATGAGTACAACTCTGAGGGTTTTTTTATTTTTTATTTTTTTTAAGCTACGAAAATTTCAATCACCAATAGAGATTGAAGATTCAAAAGCGTGAATGGATCTTTTGGATAAACATTGTCACCAAGGTTCATCTTTCTGTGTAAAATATATATACTGCTAAGTTTTGTTAATGAAATTTTCTGGTTAATAATATAAATTTAGACTTAACTGAGCCTTTTAAACATGAATAAACTCATGATTAATAATATATTCATTCCCGTGCGGTAGCACGGGGCTACATACTAGTATATATAAAAGCAGAGACCTCATATGAGAGAGCATGAGGTTCTTCCAAGTAGCACATTCGTTGAGCTTCTCTCATTTAGGCTTCCATCCCATCAAATTTACATTTATTTAAAACTTTTAATTCATTGAATGTGTCAATGAAGTAAGTACACAATAATTATCTATAAGTATGCACTAATTATATACACATATATATATAATAATTTTATATGGTTTTTAAAACCAAAGACCTCATGTGGGATGTTATGAGATTCTACCAAGTGGCACATTCGTTGAGCTTCTCTCATTTAAGCTTCCCCTTCCATCAAAGTTTATGTTTATGTAAAACTTTTAATTCATTGAATGTGTCAATAAAGTGAATACACATTAATTACCTATAAATATGCACTAATTATATATATATATATAAGAATTTTATATGGTTTTTAAATATATATATATATATATATATAAAAGAAAAAACATCGCGTGAGAGACCATGTGATTTCCCAATGTGGCGCTTTGTAAGAGTAATTTTTCATTTAGATTTACACCTCAACTTCTTTACATATTTGGATTACAATAAAATTCTATTAATAGGATATTACTATTTTCATTGAGTGTTTAACTTACCACTATCATACTTCAATAACATAAACGTTATATCATAAAATTTAGATAATATTTCTGATGGGACTGACGAAATCAAAAATGGACGAGATAAACTTTGCCGACGAGATAGGCCCTCACTGACGATAAACCACTTCACTGACGAGGTTAAACCTCATTCAATGCCGCCAATAAACATCCCAGACGGTTACAAAGCCAACTGTACAAGCCGTTGGAGTAAAATAAAGCAATATTATGAGACCAGAAAATGTTACCTAGGAGGGCATTGAAGCCACCATAACTGCTCCAACGGCTAGAAGCTGCAGCAACATATATATATAGCCCCTACATCGCCAAAGAAGAGGTACATTGACACTTATAGTTTGCTCTATTATCTTTACTTTACTCATTCTCAAATAAGCAATTGATACTGACTTTGGCATCGGAGGCTTTATGGCAGACACCACATCGATGATCACCCTCAAGCACACATTCTTGTAGGCCGGAGTCCATTTTTGTTTGCACACTCTGACTGACGAATTTACGCTTCATCAGTTTGGCGCCGTCTGTGGGGAACGATTTTTTCGTTTTCAGTCTCGAAAGAATAGTTTCCAATCAGCAATCACTATCAGATGGAGTCCAATCAAGATTCCACATCCTTGGCTCAGCAGGTTCAGGCACTCGCGGCCACTGTAGAAGAACTGACCAGGCAAAATCAGGAAATGAAGTTACTACTTCAGTAGGAAGAGAATCGATCTAAAGGGAACCGAGACGACGAGGGAGATAGCCACAGAAGAAGTGACCATCAAAGGCCCGCCACTCCAACCGAGCACAACTCGAATCTTCTCCAGGAGATGAGGAGGGAGATGGACGAGCTTAGGACCGCCATCAAGGAGAAAACAGAACGAAGTGTAGACCGACTAGTCAGGGCGACGGATTCTCCATTCACTCCAGCAGTCCTTGAATGTCCAGTACCGTCAAAGTTTCGGTTGCCTCAGCTTGAACCATTTGATGGGCTAAAGGACCCACAGGATCATCTTAACACTTTCAAGATGACCCTAGGGCTCTAGCAGCCCTCAGATGAAATACTATGTCATTCCTTCCCAACTACCCTCAAAGGAGCTGCAAGGGAATGGTTCACAAAGCTGCCGTCGTCGTCCAGTGACAACTTCGAGCAGCTGAGCAACACCTTCTTGCGTCATTTCATTGGAGGACAGCGTCCTAAGAGAATCGCAGATCACTTGCTTACCATCAGGCAGGGAGAAAAGGAAACCCTAAGGTCGTATGTGAAACGCTTTACTCGCGAAACGCTGGAGGTCGACGAAGCAAACGACAAAGTGCAATTGACAACCTTCAAGGCAGGATTGAGGTCCAGAGAGCTCGTTACGTCACTTGCAAAGAATCCTCCAAAAACAATGGCCGAAATGCTTCTTAAAGCACAGAAGTACATGAACGCTGAAGATGCATTAGCAGCCATCAGAGGTGCAGGAAGGCCAGGGGACAAAGAAATGAAAGATGACGATCGTAGAGGGCAAAAACGGGAGCGACCAAATCGTAGGAACAGTGACAGGATCAGGAGGAGGGATGACAAGGGACCTCAAACGGTAAAGTTTACCCCTCTTGTTATGCCAGTTGATAAAATTTTAACGCAGATTAAGGACGAGCATTACCTGAAGTGGCCACGACCGTTGCACTCATCTCCTAACGTCCGTGATAAGAATAAATACTGCCGATTTCACAAGGACCACTGCCACTACACCGAGGATTGCCGGGACCTCAAAGAGCAGATAGAGGAGCTGATAAAGAAGGGGAAGTTACAGAAGTTTGTGAAGAAAGGGGAGTTCAGTAGGTTCCAGGATGGAAACAAGGGCCAGCACGAGTCCTCATCCGGGGGTAGTGACCGTCAGTTCCAGCCTCCCCAAAATGTGATAGGGGAAATACAGACGATCGCAGGAGGGCCCATCACAGGAGGATCGTTCAAATCCCTTAAGAAAGCATGCCAAAGACAGGTGAACAGTGTTTATATGACGCCCCCGTCGAAACAGAGGCGAACTGATCAGGACATAATTTTCAATGAAGGGGATGTTAGAGGAGTGAAGCAGCCTCACAACGACCCATTGGTCATAGCACTTACCATCGAAGGATTTGACACAAAAAGGATCCTCGTGGACAATGGCAGCTCTGCTGATATCATCTACTTCCCTGCGTTCCAACAGTTGAAGCTAGACCCAAAAAGACTGCGTCCTTTTGATTCTCCCCTCGTCAGCTTCAGTGGGGACAGGGTATATCCCAAGGGCATAGTAACGTTGACGGTGACAGTGGGAACCTACCCGAAACATTTGATCAGTCATATGGACTTCTTGGTGGTAGATTGTCCCTCATCCTACAATGTGATCATTGGAAGACCAGCACTCAATAAGTGGAAGTCATCAACGTCAACCTACTGCCTGAAGATAAAATTTCCAACAGAGAATGGGGTAGGAGAAGTCAGAGGAGACCATATTCTGGCTCGGGAGTGCTACCAGGCCGTCATAGCTGCAAAGGAAAACCACACATGGACGATCATAGAAAAGGAGAAAGAAAAGGTGGAGGCTTTAGAAACGGTAGAGTTATCCAACGAAGAATCAAATAAGACAACCAAAATAGGGACGACTCTAAGCCCTAAGATGAGAACAAAGCTAGTCCAATTTCTTAAAGAAAACCTGGACGTCTTTGCCTGGAGCCACGAAGACATGCCAGGCATACCTCCAGAAGTTATCCAACACAGGTTGAATGTAGATCCGGAAAGGAAGCCCGTTAAACAGAGACGAAGAGTTTTCGCACCTGAAAGAGACCAAGCGGTTACTGACGAAGTTAACAAGCTCTTAGATGCAAGCTTCATCCGCGAAGTATACTATCCAGACTGGCTTGCAAACGTTGTCTTGGTGAAGAAAGCAAATGGGAAATGGAGAATGTGCGTACACTTCACAGACCTGAACAAGGCGTGCCCAAAGGACAGCTTCCCCCTACCGAGAATATTCCAAATGGTAGATTCCACAGCTGGACACAAGCTTCTAACATTTATGGACGCTTTCTCTGGGTACAACCAGATAAAAATGGCAGAAGAGGATCAGGAGAAAACAGCCTTCATCACCAGCCAAGGGCTCTATTGCTATAAAGTAATGCCCTTTGGACTGAAGAATGCAGGAGCCACTTATCAGAGATTGGTGAACAGAATATTTAGCAAGCAGATAGGCAGAAACATGGAGGTGTACGTGGATGACATGCTCGTCAAGAGCAGGGAGGAACTCACTCATCTGGACAACCTCAAAGAGACCTTTACTACCCTCCGGCAATATCATATGAGGCTAAACCCCAATAAATGCGTCTTTGGTGTAGCTTCAGGCAAATTCCTGGGGTTCATGGTTTCCCAGAGAGGAATCGAGGCGAATCCAGAGAAAGTACAAGCCATAATCAATATGGCCTCGCCCAAGACCGGCAAGGAAGTCCAGAAGTTGACAGGATGTATTGCTGCCCTCAATAGGTTCGTCTCTAGAGCGACGGACAAGTGCCTACCATTCTTCAAGATCGGCTTCCTCCTATTACGGATATATGCTTTCAGTTCCGCCTTTTCGTTGCATCCCTCACTTGAGTGAGTAAACGTGAACGGCCATTGCTTTCCTTTGTGTTACATGAAATGAGGGCCCCCCTCTCACTTAAAGGCAGCCTCCTAACCCGTGGAACCTGCTTGCCCGTTGGATGAGAAAGCTGACTTCGCCCGCTCGTAGATTAACGTTGTCAGTTGCGGATGACATTTCTCTTATGTCTTCTTCTTTCTTTCATACCTGAAACCAGGGTCTAAAAGAGAGCACCGGATGATTGAACACTATCCCAATCTCTAGCAAGAGTACCAGCGCTTACTGATTCAATTGCAAGTGGTGGTTGACTCTTGATTCAATTCATCTGCACTACTATCCCATTGCCCTGACAACCAGAATGAAATATTATTTAATCGTGGAAATACCATGTCAGGTGCACCTATCAGAATCGGAACAGACCAATTACCAGATCCACCTATCATCGCCGGCATAACCATAAAAAAGATCATTAAAAAAGCGTCATCTCGATGACCATGTCACGAACTGGATTTGAACCAGCACCTCTGGGAGTTAGCCAGCGAACTTCCTTTATTCTAATCATGACTTTGGTTACCCGGTTCCCCACGCGGCGAATGGGTACGCCCTAAAAAAAAGGCTTTGCTGCTGCTAGCTCCGCTACTGGGCCGACTTAAACTACTGCCATAGGTCCCTCTCTATCTGGGTCAAGCTTTCACTTGGATTGACGAGTGTGAGGCCGCTTTCCAAGAACTCAAACGGTACTTAAGTAATCCTCCCCTTCTCAGCCCATCAAAGAAAGGCGAGAAGTTATACTTATACCTAGCAGTGTCAGATACGGCCGTCAGTGGAGCCCTAATCCGAGAAGAGGACAGGAAGCAACTCCCAGTCTATTATGTCAGCCAAGCCTTCCAAGGGGCTGAAGCCAGGTATCCCCAAATTGAGAAGATCGCGTTCGCGCTGGTAGTAGCTTCACGCAAACTCAGTCAATACTTCTAAGCACATCCTATCCTGGTAATGACGGACTAACCAATTAAAAAGTCCATGAGCAAGCCTGAGGCGGCGGGAAGAATGGTCCAGTGGGCAATTGAGCTCAGTCAATTTGATATTGAATACCACCCCAGGACGGCCATAAAAGCACAAGCTCTAGCAGACTTCATCGCTGAATTCACCCTCCCGGATGAAGACGATCTCACTATCAAACACAAGCAGTGGACAGTACAGACTGACGGCTCATCAGCCCATAAGAGAGGGGGAGTAAGGGTAGTCATGATCACCCCCGATGGTGAAAAGCTAAAATACGGAGTTCAATTGAAATTCCCAGCGACCAATAACGAGGCCGAGTATGAAAGGATTCTGCCAGGATTAAGGCTCGGAAGAGAGTTCGGAGTTAAGAATCTAATGATCCAGAGCGATTCAAAGCTCGTGATTGGACAAGCCAGGGGAGAATACGAACCAAAAGAAGAAAGAATGCAGAAGTACCTCAGACTAACGAGGAATCTGGCTCAAGAGTTCGAAAAAAGTGGAGTTCGTACAAATTCCCAGAAGCCAGAATGTGATGGCAGACGAAGTCTCAAAGATGGCCTCGTCAGATGAAGGGGCTTTGGAAGAAGGCCTAATGACGGAAGTCCAGAAGAACCCCAGCATTGAAGAAGTTCCAACATTCGCAATCCAGAGTACAGACAGCTGGATGACACCTATCGTATCCTTCCTCCAGGATGGGCACTTCCCACAGAACATAAAAGAAGCCAGGAAGATAAAAAAGAGGGCAGCAAGATTCACAGTCCTCAATGACGCCCTATACAAAAGAGGCTTCTCCATGCCTTACTTAAAGTGTGTTGACAAGAAAGAAGCCAGGTACATCCTGGAGGAAATCCATGAAGGAGTTTGCGGGGACCATGCTGGTCCTAGATCTCTAGCAGGTAAGATAATTCGTACATGCTACTTCTGGCCAACTATGCAGGTAGACGTAGCAGAGTTCGTCAAGAAATGTGACAAGTGCCAACGGTTCGGAAACGTTCAGCGGCTTCCAGCAAAAAAACTGAAGACGATTGCATCCCCATGGCCATTTGCACAATGGGGAATCGACATCGTCAGCCCACTTCCCCAGGGCAAAGGACAGGTAAAATTCTTACTAGTTGCTATTGACTACTTTACAAAATGAGTTGAAGCAGAGGCACTGGCAACCATAACCGAAGCCAGAATCCAGAGCTTTGTATGGAAGAACATCATTTGCAGGTTCGGGATTCCAAGGACGATCATATCGGACAATGGACGACAATTCGACAGCCAAAGTTTCAAGGAATTTTGCTCAGGCCTAGGCATCAAGAATCATTTCTCGTCCCCAGGTCATCCACAAGCCAACGGACAGACAAAGGTGACAAATCGAATGTTGCTCAAGATTATCAAAACGAAGCTGGACGACGCGAAGGGAGCTTAGCCAGAAGAGTTGCCCAATATCCTGTGGGCTTACAGGACAACAGCAAGAACGCCAACAGGAGAGACCCCCTTCAGACTCACCTACGGCACAGAAGCGGTGATCCCGGTCGAAGTAGGAATAACCAGCATCAGGCGAGAGGCATTCAATGAAGAAGTCAATGACGATCATTTGCGACTCAACCTGGACTTTCTAGACAAAGTAAGAGATAAAGCCTACAACAGAATGATGGAATACCAACAAAATATGACTGACTATTACAACAAGAGAGTAAAGCTCAGACAACTTGACATTGGGGACCTCGTCCTTCGCAAAGTAACTCCAGCTACCAGGAATCCTTCTCAAGGAAAACTCGGCCCCACATGGGAAGGACCCTATCGGGTCATTCATTACTCCAGGGAGGGTAGCTATCACCTGGAGACCCTAGACAGACAAAGACTACCCAAACCATTGAATATCGAACACTTAAAGAAATACCATCAATAAACGTGATTGCGAAATGTACTCATTATTCGTTGTTGAAACTAATAAATAAGTTATTCAGCTAATGTTTCTCCCCAAGCAGGCATATCTGATCACAAGGAAAAAAGAATAAAAAATGGTCAAGTAGCAAGATTCCGCTATGACGGATGTAGGCTACTGACGATGACAAGATCCTTGAAAAAAAGGTGTAAGTCATAAAGGATGAAAAAGGGCCAAGTAGCAAGATTCCGCTATGACGGATGTAGGCTACTGACGATGACAAGATCCTTGAAAAAAAGGTGTAAGTCATAAAGGATGATAAAGGGCCAAGTAGCAAGATTCCGCTATGACGGATGTAGGCTACTGACGATGACAAGATCCTTGAAAAAAAGGTGTAAGCCATAAAGGGTGAAAAAGGGCCAAGTAGCAAGATTCCGCTATGACGGATGTAGGCTACTGACGATGAGAAGATCCTTAAAAAAAAAAGGTGTAACAAGATTCCGCTTTGACGGATGTAAGTTACTGACGAAGCCAATTAAAATTGATGAGATCCCTTTAATGGGTGTAGGTCAAAAATGGCTAAAGTAACAAGATTCCGCCTTGAGGGATGTAAGTTACTGACGACTAAGATTAAAGTTGACGAAATCCCTTTAATGGGTGTAGGTCAAAAATGGCTAAGTAATAAGATTCCGCCCTAACGGATGTAAGTTACAGACCAAGCCAAAAAAAGCTTAAATCAAAAAGATGGCTACGTGATAAAATTCCGTTATCACGGATGAAAGTTACCGACGATCGCATCACAATGAGTTGTAACTAAGATTTGAACCCGGGTGCCCAGCTCATTTCCCTGAACCAAAGGAGCTCTAGCTGCAATGAAACAGTTAAAATTATCGACGAGAAAAAAGAAAGTCGCAACAAGGGACTTTCACTAAGCACAACATATGTAGCCAGACAAAACTCAACAAACACGTGGACAATCACAAAATGCAAGTAAGTATGTGACAAATTTAAATTAAAGCCCAAAACCAAGGGCAATTACCATTGTTTTTACATAAACCCCATAAACACTGGGTTGCCAACATTGTTATCAAAATAAGATAAATAGAAATTGTTCACAAATTTGGCCCAAAAACATGATGGGCACCCATCAAAAAAAAAAAAAAAAAGAGAGAAGAAATATATTTTTGGCAAAACACAAGTGCCAGGTTCAGGCTTCGGAGGCTGGTGGGGCATCAACAGCCGCAACATCACCAACTGGAGCATTCTCTGGGGCGTCACCAGTAAGAACCACGGACTGAGCAGCTTCGTCGGCGGCCATCTCCTTATCTACTTCTTCCAGGTCCAAATTCTCAATGTCGACGCCAGTTGGATGCTTGACCATGTACCTGTGAAGAAGCTCGAAGCCTTTAAAGTACCAACTGAAGAGCACAGTATTGTACTCGTCAATGGTTTGAAAAGCCTCAACAGACCTGGCCGCGATTGTCTTCAACGATTCCTTGGCACTCTGAAGCTGCTCGTCCTTCTCCAGGTTCAGCTGACGCTCAACCCTAAGGTCGTTACCCAGTACCTTGACTTTCTCCTTCAGAGTATTGGCTTCGTCCATCGAATCAATAAGGTTCTTCTTCAGCTTTAAGTTTTCACCCTCCAAGGCTTGCGTCTGTGATGAAAGAGATACCAGCTTGGCTTCTTAAGTAAGATACTCGGAAGCAATGTGCAAGCTCTCTCCCAATGCCTAAAAATGAAGTACCAAATCGTCAAAAAAAAAAAAAAACAAAAGAAAAAAAAGAAAAAAAAAAGGAATTGCATATGGAAGAAGTAAAAGCAAATTCACCTGCACGAGCTTGTGGATGTGACCTCCGGCGACAGTGTTAAATGGAACCCCCGAAAGAGCCCTCAGGTCGTCAGCCATCACGGTGCTGTGGGCCCTGTCAATTGCCAGCCTCTCGTCCCCCCAGACTGTAGAATGATGAGAGTCCCCTTTCTCCTTCTCCTTCTCCGTCAGGCGCGGCCTCTTAGAGACGGGTGTAGGGAGCTCCTCCACTGAAGTAGACGGAGAAGCGGTCCCCGTCGTCTCAGTACCGGAGACAATAGGAGTGACGGAGGTCGGCGGGGTATCAGAAGGACCCCTCCCCGTCACACGCACAGTCTTTTTCCTTATATTCGACAAGGGCTCGTCCTTTTTCGCCCTCATCTTCGTGTACATGTCTTTATTAAACTTTGAGGTCATCTCTGTCAAAAGAAAAACATTAGTCCCAAATAAAAACACAAGAAAGTAAAGTGCGGAAGGACAATAATGACGAAGCTGTGACTTACTTTTCTTTCCTTCAATATCAAGGTTTCGTAAGACGAGGGCAGAAGGCTCTGGCCCCAGGCAGTAAAACGTAAGAGTCCTGGGATCAACAAGGTTGTCCCAACTCTCGATCGTTTGCACGTACTCAATTGCCTTCTACACCCGTTCTCTGTACCTACTCTTGAGCTTTGGTCTTCTCTTGACTAAAAAAAAAAAAAAAACTTTTTCAGCAAACATAATTATAAGCACAACAGAATCCAAGAGACAAAGAGGAAATATTGACGCACCTAAAGTCGGGGTTTCCCACCGACGATGTAACCTTGGGAGATCACCCCAACACTCGCCCGAGGGTGTCTCAAAATTGTCCCCAGACACAAAGAAGAACCTCGACTTCCAGTACCTGAAAAAGGACGGTAAACCCTTGACGATCCTAGTCCTCCTTTCCCAGGGCACCAGTTCATAGTACCTATGCTCTTTGGATGCCTTGAGACAGTAGAGGTAAACAAGCTCGTCAACCCTGAGCATGTCCCCGTCATTGGCAGCCAGCCAAATCCCCATACAACTCACCAGGATCCTCCACGAGTTGGGCATGAGTTGCCCGGGAGCGATACCAAAATGGTCTAGAAGCTCCATCAGGAAAGGGTGAACCGGGAGCCTCAATCCACAGACGAAGGCAGATTCATAGAAGCATACCTCCCCGGGAAAGAAGTGACAAGCTCGATCCCCCTCACCGGGCAAATGAACCCTAACCCGATCTGGGAATTGGAATCTATCCTTAAACCTACCCAAGGTATCTGCGTCCAACCCACAGCCCTCCTTCAGAGCATAAAAAGCCTTAACCTCTCGGGGATTGGAAAGGGCTGTATCCTCCTCCAATGGGTTACCGCTAGACGATAACCCAGTCTTGAGCTCACTGGACCTAATTTTAGACATCGTCCTACCCTCCTTCACTAAATTTTCAAACCAATCGACTGATTGACGCAGTAAAGGCAACAAATCAGCCAACGCCACAGCCAAACTACTACCCTCGTAAACGAAATTTTCAAGGTAGGGAAAAGTCCCTAATGACCCTCCTAATCGAGCGAAGAGAAATGAAATTGAAGGAAAGTCTAATCTAACCTCAGAACTACTAGTCATGAGAAACTAGAAAATACAAATCTATTTACCCCAAAGTAAAAAAGAAGCCAAACAAAAAAGAAGAAAAGAAAACGACAAGGAAAGAAGCAATGGAAAATCAGAAGTTTGATACAATATGTAAAGGCAGAAAGAAAAGAAGTAGAAGGAAGAACGTACCTTGAACAAGAAAATCCGTTGCACTACACACCAGTCAAAAGAAAAAAAATCGCAGAAAGAAAGGGTGGAGGAGAAGGTGGCTAGAGCAATGATTGAAGGATTTTTCTTGGAAAAGTGAGAAAGGAGAAGGGAGAAGAAGGGAAGTTTGAAACCAAAGGTTGGGAAGCTAAAAAACCAGCGGGAAGATCAATAAAACCCATAATAGGGGGCATTTACTCACCCAATCAAAATACGCCACGTAGGCCAGCACCCAAAAGGCAACGCCGTAACGCATTTAATACGGCTCAGAAACCCAACCGCTTACAGCTCAGAAACTCTTCACCTTCCTTGGTCGTCATGACATGTCATGACGACCAAGGAATCCGGGGGCAACTGATGGGACTGACGAAATCAAACATGGACGAGATAAACTTTGCCGACGAGATAGGCCTTCACTGACGAGGTTAAACACCTCATTCAATGCCGCCAATAAACATCCCAGACGGTTACAAAGCTAACTGTACAGGCCGTTGGAGTAAAATAAAGCAACATTATGAGACCAGAAAACGTTACCCAGGAGGGCATTGAAGCCACCATAACTGCTCCAACGGCTAGAAGCTGCAGCAACATATATATATAGCCCCCACATCGCCAAAGAAGAGGTAAATTGACACTTATAGTTTGCTCTATTATCTTTACTTTACTCATTCTCATATAAGCAATTGATACTAACTTTGGCATCGGAGGCTTTGTGGCAGACACCACACCGGTGATCACCCTCAAGCACACATTCTTGCAGGCCGGAGTCCATTTTTGTTTGCACACTCTGACTGACGAATTTACGCTTCATCAATTTCCATAAGCCAACTAAACATTTACATTTTTCTCAAAAAAAAAAAAAAAAAAAACATTTACAAGAAATTACAAATTTTTTATGCTAACTCCAAGCCAATGTAGAAAAAAAATTATGATTAAAAATTTCAGCAAAAAAATAAATGATTAAACAAACAATCAACTTATTACACCAATTTTTTTTTTTTTTTTTGGGAGAAGATATTACACCACATAATAACTAATTTCTAATTTATGTAACTTTTTCTCTATATTTTAAATTCTCCATCCCCTTACTTTTGTATTACATCATCAATTTAACAAAATCTCTTCATGTTATTGCAACATTACTTCATATTGTTACTTTAAAGTATTTTGGATATTCTATATAAGTTTTTCACATAACAGCTTAAAGCATTATCTGCGCATCGCGTGTGACCATGGCTAGTTTTTATTAATGACGAACACTTTTTTTTGCCTAATTTAAGTGTATCAATGTGTGAAACTCCTTGAAGACTTGAACTCCAATCCTTACTCTCCCACACCCACAAGCATTTATAATTGTAGAGTGACCACCGCACTAAGGGTGTACAGTGGAAATGACTAACACTTTTTTTTTTTTTAAGAAAGGACTAACACATTTAATCACATGGTTTATGCAAAAAAATTTATATCATTAATGAAAGTTCAAATAGCGTTGAAAACACTATGAACGTTTAGACCTCCAAAAACAAAATATCAATTCAAGCTTATTATCAAACAATAAATGTACGGAACATGAACATAAGCTAATGATAGAATTGATAAAAATCTAAACCAATATAAAATTACATCCACAGCAAAAATTAAATGGTAAAGATTAAGGGAAGAGAGATGCAAACACAAAGACAACACGGCGATGTGTTATCGAAGAGGAAACCGAAGCCCTCGGCGTAAAACCTCTCTGCTGCCCTCCAAGTGGTCAATAATCTACTAGAAAATGAAGTTGGGATACATGAACAGCAATAGACCCTCCAAGCCTAATCTACCCAAGTACCTAAGCCCTCCAAGCTTCTTGCTCCCACAAGATTACGAAGAACCTTTGTCTTTTCTACCTTACCGGATTCTACTATAACCCATAGCATCAACCAATAACCATTAGTCCCTTCCAAACTACTTCCCTTAGAGACCTTCTCACAGACGTGGGTATGGTGAGAAAAGGATTTGGTCAAGAACCTCTCAAGGATGTATTAATGGAGAGGGTGAGAGTAGAGGAATTTGAAGAGTCTCTATGTGAAGATTGTGGATGAATCAATCTTATTTTTCGCTAGGGTTTCTCTCTCAAAATTCTCTCTGGAAGTTCTCTACATTTCGTGGGTATAAGGGGTATTTATACTAGGGTGAGATAGGAATGCGAAGAGTTAGGTTTTTCAAAACAGAGCTGGTTGGCGGCTTGGCCTCGCGACTTGGCTGAGTCGCGAGTTCAAGCTGCGAGATAACAGAACGGTCAGTCTAGACATTTTGTCCTGTAGTGCTCAAACTGGCGTGACTGTTCATCTTCTCGCACGCTTCACTCCTGTGCTACATTTGGCGGCTTGCCAGTCGCGAGTCACCCACGAGTCCAAGCCGCGAAGCCCTGCATTCTTGCACAATCTTGAGTAATTCTTCACACTCTCTCACTTATTACCCCTACATGAATTCCACCTAAATACAGGGTTTCTAAGTGCTGAAATACAAGCAAATTGGCACGGAATAAAGCCAACAAGATGGTTGATTAAATTTAACCTTACAATTAATAATTTGGAAATGTCATTATTATCATGTAGAAAAAAAAAAAATTAAGCCCAAATACCGGCCTAATGTCATTATTATTAGCTAGACATATTTATCTCTAAAAAAAAAAGGTAGACATTATTTGATTAAATATTTTTATTTTAATTAAAATACTCATAGTGTGTTTAATATTTTACCAACCTATTATTAAAAAAAATGTTACCAACCTAATGTAAAGCTCAAAAACCAAATTGACTCTCACATTAAAGTACAAGGTGAAATTGTAAAAATTCAAATTTTCTTATTAAGCCTGCACACTTGTAGCACTAGCATCTCTCTTCCCTGTGTTTGTTTGTTTCTTAAAAAATAGTCTAAATATTTTTATATATATATATATATATATATTTTTATTTCAATAGTCGAGCGATGAAGAATTTGAACGATCACTGTTTCCAATGGAAACACCAAGATTCTAAAAGAAAAGTGTATTACCTATCCAACCTTTTCCTCTCCCCCTTGGTCCACGGCTCCACTCTCCCTATCATGGACTTAAAGAAAAGTTTGGAATAGGTCCACTACATATTTTTTATATCATTGATAATGGAGGAATGTTATGTCCATAATAATTTCACAACAAATTTTATATTGCAAATTGTTATTGGTTGTTATTAGTGATACAAAAGTAATTTTAGTGGTGAGTTTAGATTAGAATCAGTAATAATTTAATTTATCACAAAAAATTTATTGTGAAAATATTGTAAACATAGCTTTACTCTTGATAATAAGGCAGTCATGAGATGCTTTCATAGCATGACAACTCGCTAAGAACAATTGCAATGGGTTATTGTTTGTAAAAAGTAACTTTTCAAATCAATATGTATTTTAATTTTTTTTTATTTACTTAAAACTTGCACCCATAGAAGAAAAATCTGATCCGAAGATGCACATGTAAGAGAGTATGAATCATAATTACGAAACAAAACAAAATAGGGTTCTATAATTTCTTATTTTATTTTTTGTTAAAAATTATAAAATAAGTGGAAATTCTTAAATTTTTCAAAAATTCTAATTTTTCCACTAAAACAAAATATTTTACAAAATAACTCTTAATGGCATCTCTTGTTACTTTTCATAAGTAGACATCGTAAATTAATCTCAAATTATAATTTAAAGTGAACTTTGCAAATGATCCCATAGTTTAGGGTAGATAACTACAATTATAATCTGGATTCATAACAAAATCCATATTGTTCATAATAAGATCATTATTCATTACCACTCAATGACACTTATAATTTTCCGCCAATCTTTTATTAGTATTGTAAAGTTGTGATTTATAACTATGTTTTATGTTGGCTTTATTCCATGACAAAAAGTGTTATAATTACTTTAATTTTGTTTCTTGTATTTTGTGGGATTTTATTGTATTGGGTTTAATATTAAGTTGATGAAGAATCAGTGTAGTTTTGCGATTGGCTCGCGAGAAGGGTTCCCGCGAAAAGGGTATGTGAGAAACATATGTTAGAAGCTGAAGAGTCATGCTAGCCTGGAGGATTTTGCGAGTGTCTCGTCGTTTGAGTATGAGTATGGGTTTGCGGTGGTTTGGTATGAGTATGTGTACAGGTTGGCTTTTGGCGTTAACATCAACACCCAACATCTAACCTAGTTTTTTTCCTTCCATTTTTTGGTATTTAGAAAAAAATTCGGCCACTGTTAAATACTATATCTAAGGGGATTGTTTTACTGGTAGGGAAAAAAACAAATCAGAGAGATCTAAAGCTATTAGTTTTCTCGCAAGCCATGGAAAAAAGAGGAAGAAATAAACAAAAAGAGACATTGTGAACGCCCGTTAGCTGAGTAATTAAATTACACAGATGACTGTAATTTAGAAGGGCAAATAAAGTACTATATCTAAATTTTGTAATTTTTGAAATAAGTAGATAGTGGGGAAATAGGATGTGGTGTTTGAACTTTGAACCACAAATATGTAGCACTACAAAAATTGTCATTACCAATTATCACTTGAACCTTATTGTTTTTATATTGGAGAAAATGTATTGTTTGTTCCTAAATTTTACCCATTGAGCAGTTTTAGTCCATGAAGTTTCAAATGAATGCTATTGTCCTTGAAATTTTAAAACTGAGTGTTATTAGTCCTTCTGTTACCTAGAGTTAATTTCATTGCTTATATGGCTAATGAAAAAATAATGTGACAATTTCTAGGTGATATGAAGTTTTATTTTTTAATACAATATAGAAATTCTACTCTTAATAATAATAATAATTGGAATTATTATCGCCATATAAAAAGCCCATGACTCAACAAATAACCAAACTTGTTTTGAAACGGCTATTCCCATTTCAATTGAATCTGAAGATGCTGTGGCTACTATTCTCTCAAAAAAAAAAAAAAAAAAAAAAAAGCTCTGGTTGGTGCGTTCTGCTGCAACGACGTCATTTGTTTGATATGAGAGCTGAGTTTTTCAATAACAAGATTTAGAACTCAATAACTAAGATAGTTGGTTGTTGCTACCATTGGATGGGGATTTTGTATAGTGTCTGAGAATTGCCCAAAATCTCTGTGGGCTGTGGCATATATCATCTTTCTAGTTAGTGCATCTTTTGCCGGTAGCAAGATTCTAAAAGATAAAACTGAAACTTTTTTATTTATTTATTTTTTTTTTGAGAAACGAGATTGGAATGCTAGACTGGGGCTTTTATTGAACAAAAATAAAACTCAATGAACATCCAACATATCAAGGGGGAGAATATCACACAGTAAGTCTTTAACCCACACCTGAAAGTCTAACCCAACCCCAGATTTTTTAGCGAAAGCATCGGCAACTCTATTACAGTTGCATTTCACATGACAAAAAGTAAAACACCGTAGCTGAGCAGTTAAGTGGAGAATGTCATCCACATTATGGCCATAGAAGGATTGCTCATATCTAGTTTGAGGGCCATGAGTCCTTGTTTACCTTGGGTTTTACATTTGAGATAGTGGAGAGTCTCAAATGCAACAAGTACATTGTCAGTAATAAGGCGCCTAGATAGGAAAGAAATCTGAGAGTCAGCTACTACTAAGGCAAAACCAAATTCAAACGATAAACCAACACCTTGGCAATAAGTTTGTAAAACACATTACAAAAGCTAATAGGCCTAATGTTTGAAACTTTCTTTGGATTATGAATTTTAGGGATGAGGGAGATGAATGTTATGTTAATGGACTCAGGAATAAAACTTGTATTCAAAACTGCCAAAACAACCATAACCACCAACAATATGCCAAAAGGACTAATAAAAAATAGGGGACATACCATTAGGGCCAGAAGCAATACTAGTGAGCGGGGCCATCTAATAAAGGGCTTTGACACTAAGGATATTATCAAAACCAGACGTAGCAAAAATATTGGAGAAGTATTCCTCCACCAATCCAGCCATTCGGCCTTCATCCTCAACCCAAGACAGCACCAAAAGGGTTTGAATATCAAGCTAGAGCATCTTCTGGTTCAATTGGATATTATTTTATTTTATTTTTATATTAAAGACATTACCATGTCACCTAAAAATTGTCACATAATTTTTCTGTTAGCCACATAAGCAATTAAACTAACGACAAGTAACGGAAAAATTAATAGGGCTTATTTTTTTAAACTTCGGGAATTAATAATACTCGTTTGAATATGCTTTGCTCATATCTAGTTTGAGGGCCATGAGTACTTGTTTACCTTGGGTTTTACGTTTGAGATAGTGGAGAGTCTCAAATGCAACAAGCACATTGTCAGTAATAAGGCGCCCCAGTAGGAAAGCAGTCTGAGAATCAGCTACTACTAAGGCAAAACCAAATTCAAATGATTAACCAACATCTTGGTAATAAGTTTGTAAAACACATTACAAAAGCTAATAGGTCTAATGTCTAAAACTTTCTTTGGATTTTGAATTTTACGGATGAGGGAGAAGAATGTTGTGTAAATGGATTCAGGAATAAAACCTGTATTCAAAACTGCCAAAACAACCATAACCACCAACAATATGCCAAAAGGACTTATAAAAGATTGGGGACATGCCGTCAAGGCCAGGAGCAGTACTATTGACAACCTCATCTACTATGTAATCCCGGTTCAAGCCAGCGCTCATGTCCTTAGTCACTGTGGGCAGTATACCACTAAGATATCATCAAAACCAGACATAACAAAACTAAGATATCATCAAAACTAGCAGTAGAAAAAATACTGGAGAAGTATTCCTCCACCAATCCATCCCTTTGGCCTTCATCCTCAACCCAACTTCCAAAGGAGTTGAGGATGAAGGCCGAATGGGTGGATTATTTGGGAGAGGGCACCAAAGGGGTTTGAATATCAAGCTAGGGCATCTTCTGGTTCAGTTGGATTTACACACACAAAATATATATATATATATATATATATATTAAATACATTTCCACGTCACCTAAAAATTGTTACATAATTTTTTTGTTAACCACACAAGCAATTAAACTAACAACAAGTAGTGGAAAAACTAATAGGGCTTACTTTTTTAAACTTCAAGAATTAATAACACTCATTTGAAAATTCAGTCTTTAGTGACTAAAAGCGCACATTAAATAAATTTAAGGGACCAATTATGTACTTTCACCTTTTATATTTGGTAATTGATAATTGCATTTGAACTTGAACCATCCTTTGTTTTATTAATCAATTGCTGCTTAATCATTTGGGGTCTAAATCCAATTCTCCAAATTGGAAAACATAATGCCATTGGCCCATAGTACTTGTCACTCTAGTGCATTTTGCATTTGTATTATTTCATGGTCAAGGTACCCATTAGCAAATAATCCTATTTCCATAAATAAATAAATAAATAAAAAGATAATAATAAGAGAAGTATGCACTAAACACATAAATATAAATCCTCTGTACCACCTTTTGTGTTTCACTTTTTGCTCTACCAATTACAACTTGTCATGTGTTTATTTTTTTCCATTTTGAACTTTGATCATTTTATAAGAAAAGTTAAACAAATACATAGCAAGTTATGATTGGTAAAATATAAAGTGGAACACAAATAATGGTACAAAGGATTTGTATTCAAACACATTCGCACTAAACATTATTGAATCATTTCATCTATTAAGTCAATCAAAAGCTAAAAAGTCCTTTGCCACTCATAGTTAATTGAAAAAGACATACAACCATGAAATAAGTGTACAAGAAGTTTTTGAAATAGTAGTAATGTAATACTACATATTTGACATATAACATAGAAGGTAGTTTTTGAAATAGTAGTAATGTAAAACTACATATTTGACATATATCATAGAAGGAACTCCAGACCACAAATACTTTGTTGGCAACCACCTAGCAAGGGCATCAATATCTGATTGGATCTCCAAGGATACTGAATTGCTTGAAATTGTCTTATTGCCCTCGGTTGCCATCCTTTGGCTTCTTGCATGAGTCATCTCCAGAGCCAAACATTCCTTTAATTCTACAAATACTTCACTCATGTCCGACATTTGGATTGAAGCCCTTTCTACGCATGACAAGGCTATCTCCGTGGCTTTCCAGGCAGAATTAGTATGAAATTCTCCTTTTAACCTTGGATCAACAATTTTTTGAATATCTCCTCGTTCAATTATAGGATAAACCCAATCAAGTATGTGAGTGTTTTCTTTGGGGCCTCTTATTATGGCTGGGCGGCCAGTGATTAACTCAAACAAAACAATACCAAAGCTATAAACATCACTTTTTCTATTCAAATTTCCAGTTGCTTGAAATCTGCACTAAGTATAAAAGAATATTTAAGTAAAAAAATTATATATATATATATATAAAATATGTTTCTAACCTGATTTAATATATGTTATTTTCTCATATATAACAAATATTTACATCAAATTAGCTTTTAAGGTCCAACCAGCTTCTAAACAGTTAATTATCTTTTAAGTCATATTGATAATACCCTTTAAGAATCTTAAATTAAGATTTTTTATTCAATAATTTAGAGATGACTATTTAGAGTACACTAATAGTTTTAAGAATTATTAAACATACAAAAATTTTAAAAAAATTAAACAATACAAATTTGACTTACGTCCTAAACATATACAAGTCAATATAACAAATATAAAAATGCTAAAATTAAAGAAAAATATTATTTTTCATAGGTGAAAATCAGAATATGGATATCTAATACTTAACCACATGATCCACAATTCTTCTAAGGTTTTAGGAAAAAAAAAATAGTGTCTATATCTCTAATTCTTGAAATGGAAAATGAAACAATTTGTGAGTGTGTGTATGTAAATAAAGAATGTTTCTATTAAAAAGATGTAATAATACATTTATAGGAACATATATTTTAAATATACTTTGATACAATGAACTGCGCATGGTATAAGAGCAATAAGAGAAAAAAAATAGTGCAATAATTATTTATTTTAACTTATCTATTTTTAGAAAAATTTATCATGAATTCCTTTTGATTTGATGGGCTATGTATAATACAAAAGTAATACAAAGGAAAAACTAGGGGCACCATGACTATAATTTAAGTATGTTGCCAATTCTTTTTAAAATTATGTACAAAAAACTATGATATATTCTAACCGTAGCTAAAAAAATATATGGGATTCATTAAGTCTTGACACTTACTTTGGATCAAGATATCCAAATGTACCAGCAGGACGAGTTGACACATGAGTGTCATTTTCAGCTACAAAAGCTCTAGACAACCCAAAATCAGCTATTTTTGCTTGCATGTTTTCATTTAATAAGATGTTTGTGCTCTTAAAATCTCTATGGATTATAGGTGGCTTGCAACCATTGTGTCAATACTCCAATCCTGCAAGTCAATCGAAAAGCCATCGATTGGTACTTTAATTAAGCAAACAAAGAAACAAATAATGAAGAGGAATAATCATGCCATTAAACTATCTCCAAACCATGTGCTGCATCCACTGCAATTTGAAGTCTCTCGTTCCACTTTAAGACATTTGCATTGGTCACTGCTAGTGGAGAAGCCAGAAACATATTTTTAGCAAGGGGTGCCAATATATATATATATATATATATATATATATATAATTAAATCCAAAGAATAACATGTGTGTGCGTGCACACACACACACATATTTTTTATTTATATTTATTGCTTATTCATGAAGAATATTTGCAATTTTGATTTAACATAAGATATTTTCTTATATAAAGAAAAATATTTACATCAAGTCTCCATCTCTTATGGATTCTAGTTAACTTAACTGGTAAAATTTTTGATGGTTGAATAAAAGATCTGGGATTCAATTCTCGTCTACACCAAAAACTGATTGGTATCCTGGTCTAGTGATAAAGAGCTATCATCAGGAGCAGACATCATAGGTTGAAACTCTCTTTAAAAATAAAGTCTCTATATCTTAAAAAAGAAAAAGAAAAAAAGGGTACGTCTTAACATGTTTAAATATTCAATCAATTTACTAAAAATAAAATATAATTAAATTACATTTGGTATACATTAAATACATTTGATTTGATGAACTATGTGGGATATAAAAGTAATTAGAGAGAACAAAAATGCATTAGGTCAACTATATAAATTTATTGCGTATATTTAGTAAAAATCTAGGGGGCAATAATTTAAATTATGTCTAAAATTATTATTTTTAACCAAAAATACAAGAGGGATCGAGGAGGATTTTTGAAAAGTCAACAAGGCCATGGCCTGCTTACCCCCTCACCTCTGCAAGAAATTATTATTTATACCGGGAGGATTGCTGATGTGGTCCTCCCTAACCAATGAGATGATGTCATCTATACAAATGTATGTGTGAGTTTCCTAATCAACACAAAGAATAAAAAAAATAAAAATTACCAGATAATGTCACATTTGCATAAATAATAGCATTTTATTTGTTAAGAGGTCAAGGAGGACTACATTAGCAATCCTCCTGGTGGACCTAATAATTTCTCCCCACACTCCCCCCCTTCCCCTTTGCCCCTAGTCACTGCCAAAACTATCAATTTCATCACATTCAGTTGAGGTCATTATAAAAAAATAAAAAATAAAAAAAAATAAAAATAAAAATAAAAAAGCCTCGATTTTGCAATAACCCAAGAAAATAAATAGTAATTGACATGTTCATCAAACACATTACACATACCATTTTCCTTAATTGGAATGGGGAGCAAAGATTTAAATAAGCTTTAGAGCACTAATCTATTCCTCCCCCTCCCACCCTCACCCCAAAATGTTCATTTTCTTTTTTTCCTCATCCCATCTACAGTAAATTTTCAAGCTTTTTCACCCCAAGAAGGAAACGTTGTAACATTTGTAGGTACCAACAGCAAAGGTGCTTCACTAAAGCAAGCCTTTATTACACTTTCATAGGTGGTGTTTATTGTGTTTCATGTAAAGAGCAGGAAATGTTGATATTGCCAACATGAATGTAGATTCTTGGTGAGCTGCCCCTTATTTTTGGTGGCTTAATGTAAATATAGAACTAACAAACTGTAGTTAATTTTATGGAACTACATGGAGTATCCGAATATTACCCAAGACTAATCATGCTTTTAATTTGATAAGTTAACGTGTGTGTGTGTGTGTGTGTTTTTTTTTTTTTTTTTAAGAGAAGTTAACATATGTTGAGAGTTGAGTTACCAAGTAATAGTCTTTTGAGTAGAGTTGTAGTATGCCTTTGTCTTAGAACATCTTTTCCTCTCTTTTGTATATGTGTGTGTGTGTTTGTTTCTCAAAAAAAAAAAAAAAAAAAGTAATAGTCTTCAACACAATATTGTATATACCTGACAATTGTTGGCGTAGGTTGCCATTAGCCATGTATTCATAAATAAGCGCTTTGTTCTCACCCTCATCACAATATCCAATGAGAGAGACCAAGTTTCTATGATGAACTCTCACCAAGATTTCTGCCTGCATTTATGAATGGTGCTTTATCTTAGCTAAATTAAATTTTGCTGGCTATATGTCTCATGCAATCGTGCTTCCAATTTAAGATGCAAATCAAATAAATAAATAAATATATATATATATATATATATAATTTAATTAAATTTTAAATTGGAGTCTAATTTTATATCCTATGTCTCATTTAATTTTCTTAATTTTGGTGCAACTATTTACTATACTACAAAAATCGAGCAGTCCAATTTAATTTTCTTTATTTTTTGTGTTAAATGAGTTATTAAGTGAAAAAAGATTAGAATAAAAAATAATAAACCTTTAAAAAAATCACCGTTATTGATTCATTTTTCTTATAATAATAATATTATTATTATACATATAGTGGTTGGACAAACTAAGATTGAAAATTTCATGAATAATAATTTAAATAATTTTTTTATTTGTTTCAAATAAAATTATATTTATTTTATTAGTAGTTATTTTATATTATCAAATATACAAACATTATATACATATATATATATATATATATATATGTATTATATATAAACTTGGTAAAATTATAATATACATTTAATTATGCTTATTTGTAAATATACTATATACATATGTATGTAGTTACAAACTAGTTTCAAGTAATTGAAGAGTACTGGACTCTTATATCTAACCTCTGCTTTAAATTCCTTGTAGCCTTGCTTTGATGATTGAGAGAGCAACTTAATAGCAACTTGAGTTTCATCTCTCATAATGCCAAGGTAAACTTTTCCAAAACCTCCTTCTCCAATAGCATTTTTGAAGTTATCAGTTGCTTTTACAACCTCAGAGTAGTTATACTGGCGATTCCTCAAATTGATGTTGGATTCCGTAACCATTTCTACAGCAAGGGAAATCATTAAAATTTCTAAATGGACGCATGTATGTGAAGAAAATGTTTTCAGCTTTTCTCGGGGGATGTGGGGTTGTGTTAGGTGGATTTAATTCATTAAAATATACCAAAAAATAATAATAATAATATGAATGACGAGGTGGATGTTGCTTAAAATAATAGTGGAATTTGTTTTTCTTGATTGTGTGTAACATTTATATAATTGAGAAAATATATTTATTTAGGTTAATTCTTGAGTCTTATCAAAGTTATGAGCAAACCAAAAACAATTGATGCATTTTTTAAGTAAAAAGATATTGGTCATTCAAAATATTTAGGACACTTGTAACAATAAATGTTCTTTTTTAATGCAAAATGTCCTTCTTTAATGATTTGATGATAGTGGATGAATTTAAGACTCTTGTAGAAAGTTAGAAACATTCAGAATTTATTAATTTGATGATAATACTTATAAAAAAATTGATGATAAACAATTACCTCTATTCTATGAAAGATTTTTGTTGGATATAATTTTCATGCAAAATATTCTTTTTTGGATATTTTTTATGTCTATGGTGAACTAGACAATTTATGTATATATTAGAGTTGATAACTTTGTATTCAATGTATTTAGGAATTATGATTATTATATAAATTCTATACCTCGACTCCTGTAAGTTAAAAATCTTAGCTATGCCCCTTTGTACTTTTTTTTTTTCCTATTTCACTTTATATTCACCAATCACAAATTGTCATGTGTTTTTAGTTTACTATCCTTATAAAATAACTAATATTTGAAATGGTAAAAAATATACACATAGCATACTACAATTGGTGGAACATAGAGTGGAACACAAAAATTGGTGTTGATGATTTGTATATTCATTATGGATCCAAATAACAATTATAGAACTTGAAAATAAAAGAGTAAAATACTATTTGATTCCTAAACATTACTATATATTTGTTTTTCATCCATAACTTTTAAAAAGTTCTTTTTTTTCATCCTTAAACTTTGTAAAGAGTTTTTTTTAATAGTTTAGAGACAAAAATAGGAATTAAAAAAAAATAGAAATATTTTCAATAGTTTAGGAGCAAAAAACAAAATTTGATAAAGTTTAAGAATTGAAAGTAAAACATTTCAATAGTTTAGGGATAAAAAACAAAAATTTCAATAACTTAAGGTTGAAAAATAAACTTCTTAAAGTTTTGGGATCAAAAACAAAATTTTTGTAATGTTTATGTACTAAAATAGTATTTTACCCAAAATAAAGAAAGACATACCTTGTCTTTTCCTTTTATAGATAGCCAGGGCAATAAAAATTAGCAGGACCACGGCTATTGCAGACGTTGCAACAAGTTGAATAACAAGCTCCTTGTTCTTCTTTTTCTGACATGGAAGTGACTGACAAAAATCCGAATTTTCGCCAAGACTTGCATATTTGGTAAGATGCAGTGGTAAGTTATTGAACGATGAATGATTTTGATATACAGAATTTCCTTGGGAAATACAATTATAAAATGATTCACAAAAACTGATAAACAAATGAACAAAGACCTTTTCTAGTCATTGGGCATGTTCAGAAAGATAACGTGAAATTAGTACGACGATGAAGTCAAGAAAATTGTAAGCTAACCTTAAGACCAAAGTTCCATCCTTATACTTCAGCAGAAGAGCCTCAGGAACTGGACCTTCTAGCTTGTTCCCACCTAAACTACTGCAAATACATTGTAAAATAAGACAATTCATTTCCTGAACCTAAATCTACGTTTGCAATAACAAGCTTAGTTAAAGTTCAATAACTCACAGGGTGTGCAAATTTGGCATTTGTGCTAAAAATTCCGGTATCTTCCCAGTGAAGTCATTATGTGATAAATCTCTAATACAGAAAAGAGTTAGCATTTGACAATAACTTTGGTGAAGATATCTTTGATTTTAAGCTAAACTGTTGCCTTCTATTCTCGTCTACCTTATAATAGGGTATGACACTTGCAAATAATACTTTAACACTTTTTAATGTAAAATCACAGTACTACTCAAACCCAAAAGCTTTAGTCAGGATTTTATCCCAATTTTGTAAAAATAGCTATTAGTATTATCATTATTGTAGGCGTCCGGGACTCATCATTGATAATTACCGTTGGTGCCATTGCTCTAATGCCAACACTACAGGCATAGCCAACATTGAGAGTGCCCCATCTCTCCGACTACTTTCCTAGTCAACATTTTGAGAAGAACCTTAACACTCTCAGCTTCCTTGGCCATGAGATTGCTTCCTCCACCGATGGCCAATGGGTATTATTTGACACCAACCACAACTAGCTCTAATCCTCTCTCACTAGCTAGAATCATATAACAAGATCAATGACACATACGCCAGTGAACCCAATGCCCACCTCACTCCTCATGATGACGAACTTCTACTTGATCCCACCTGTGTTGCCAGCTCGTTGGCAGCCTTGTCTATCTTATTGTTATTGGGCTTTGTGGAGCCTAGTTTATTTTTGGCCCGTTTTGTAGCCCATTGTAACCTTGTAAGCAGGATATAAAAGCCGCTTTTATAATTAGGGTTTGTTACTACTATCGTGGTGTTTTTAGAGAGAGAGAAAAACATTGTAGCCGCACTTTGTATTTTTCCCTGATAATAGTGAAATCCCTGCAACTTCGTGGATGTAGGCAAATTGCTAAACCACGTAAATACTGTCTTGTGCGTATGATTGTTTTTCTTTGACGTGTGTTTTCTCTATTTTTTTTGTTTCTCACAGGTTGGAATTTTGGTTAAATTCCCAACAACTAGTATCAGAGCCTAGGGTTAGGTTTGAGTGGGAGCAATGGCAGAGGAAGCAGGAAAGGCGTCTGGAATAGAAAAGTTTGATGGCACAGACTTTGCGTATTGGAGGATGCAGATTGAAGATTATCTCTACGGGAGGAAATTGCACCTGCCTCTTTTGGGGACAAAACCTGAGGCTATGAAGGCTGAGGAATGGGCTCTTCTTGACAGACAGGTACTAGGAGTTATCAGGTTGACTCTGTCTAGGTCTGTTGCACACAATGTTGTAAAGGAGAAGACCACAGCAGATCTGATGAAGGCTTTGTCTGGTATGTATGAAAAGCCGTCAGCAAACAACAAGGTGCATCTGATGAAGAAACTGTTCAATCTGAAGATGGCAGAGAACGCATCAGTAGCACAACATCTGAATGAATTTAACACTATTACAAATCAATTGTCGTATGTAGAAATTGATTTTGATGATGAGATTCGTGCTCTGATCGTCTTGGCTTCTTTGCCAAACAGTTGGGAGGCAATGAGAATGGCAGTAAGTAATTCTACAGGAAAGGAAAAGCTCAAGTACAATGATATTCGAGATTTAATTCTGGCTGAGGAGATTCGCAGAAGAGATGCAGGTGAAACCTCAGGATCTGGTTCTGCCCTAAACCTTGAGACAAGAGGCAGAGGTAATAATAGAAATTCAAATCAAGGCAGATCAAAATCCAGAAATACTAATCAGAACAATGCTGGAATTGTGGGAAAACAGGTCACTTTAGGAACCAATGCAAAAGTCCTAAGAAGAAGAATGAAGATGATTCTGTTAATGCTGTAACAGAAGAGGTACAGGATGCATTACTTCTTGCAGTAGATAGTCCACTTGATGATTGGGTTTTGGACTTAGGAGCTTCGTTTCATACCACTCCACACCGAGAAATCATACAGAATTATGTTGCAGGTGATTTTGGTAAGGTGTATTTGGCTGATGGTTCAGCCTTGGATGTTGTAGGTATGGGAGTCGTCTGGATATTGTTACCTAATGGATCTGTTTGGTTACTGGAGAAGGTTCGACATATTCCTGACCTAAGGAGGAATCTGATTTCTGTTGGACAATTTGATGATGAAGGGCATGCAATACTATTTGTTGGTGGTACTTGGAAAGTTACAAAGGGAGCTAGAGTATTGGCTCGTGGAAAGAAGATTGACACTCTCTATACGACCTCAAGTCCAAGAGACACAATTGCAGTTGCTGATGCAAGTATTGATACAAGCCTATGGCACCGCAGACTTGGTCACATGAGTGAGAAAGGGATGAAGATGCTGCTGTCAAAAGGAAGACTACCAGAATTGAAGTCCATTGATTTTGACATGTGTGAAAGCTGCATCTTAGGAAAGCAGAAAAAGGTGAGTTTCTTGAAAACTAGCAGGACACCGAAGGCAGAAAAATTGGAGTTAGTACACACTGATTTGTGGGGGCCTTCTCTAGTTGCATCCCTTGGAGGTTCAAGGTACTACATCACTTTCATTGATGACTCAAGCAGAAAGGTATGGGTTTATTTTCTGAAAAATAAATCTGACGTCTTTGAAACTTTTAAGAAGTGGAAGGCCATGGTTGAGATAGAAACAGGTTTAAAACTAAAATGTTTAAGGTCTGATAATGGAGGAGAGTACATAGATGGAGGGTTCAGTGAGTATTGTGCTGCACAGGGAATTAGGATGGAGAAGACCACTCCTGGGACACCACAGCAGAATGGTGTAGCTGAGCGCATGAACAGAACTCTTAATGAGCGTGCTAGGAGTATGAGGTTGCATGCTGGATTACCAAAAACTTTCTGGGCTGATGCTGTTAGCACTACAGCTTACCTGATAAACCGAGGGCCATCAGTTCCCATGGAATTCAAACTTCCTGAGGAAGTTTGGAGCAGTAAAGAGGTAAAGTTTTCCCATTTAAAAGTTTTTGGTTGTGTCTCTTATGTTCATATTGATTCTGATGCTCGTAGTAAACTTGATGCAAAGTCTAAAATATGTTTTTTCATTGGCTATGGTGATGAGAAATTTGGCTATAGGTTTTGGGATGAACAAAATAGGAAAATCATCAGAAGTAGAAATGTGATATTTAATGAACAGGTTATGTACAAGGACAGGTCAAATGTAGTGTCAGATGTTACAGAGATAGATCAAAAGAAATCTGAGTTTGTCAACTTAGATGGATTGACTGAAAGTACTGTCCAGAAAAGGGATGAAGAAGATAAGGAGAATGTAGATTCACAGGTAGATCAGAGTACACCTGTAATTGAAGTTTGCACATCTTCCAGGAACATTAGACCTCCACAGCGTTATTCACCCGCTTTAAATTATCTCCTGTTAACTGATGGTGGTGAGCCAAAGTGTTATAATGAAGCCTTGCAAGATGAGTATTCAAGCAAGTGGGAGTTAGCCATGAAAGATGAGATGGATTCCTTGTTGGGGAATCAAACATGGGAACTGACTGAATTGCCAGTAGGAAAGAAGGCTTTGCACAATAAGTGGGTATACAGAATAAAGAATGAGCATGATGGTAGCAAACGTTACAAGGCCAGATTAGTTGTTAAAGGGTTCCAGCAGAAGGAAGGCATTGACTGCACAGAGATATTTTCTCCAATTGTGAAGATGTCAACAATTAGACTGGTGCTGGGAATGGTGGCTATAGAAAACTTACATCTTGAGCAGTTAGATGTGAAGACGGCATTTCTTCATGGTGACTTGGAGGAAGACCTTTACATGATTCAGCCAGAAGGGTTCATTGTTCAGGGACAAGAGAATCTAGTCTGTAAATTGAGAAAAAGCTTGTATGGCCTAAAACAAGCTCCTAGACAGTGGTACAAGAAATTTGACAATTTTATGTATAAAATTGGGTTCAAGAGATGTGAAGCTGATCATTGTTGCTATGTTAAATTCTTTGACAATTCTTATATCATTTTACTGTTGTATGTGGATGATATGCTCATTGCAGGGTCTAGCATTGAGGAGATTAATAATCTGAAGAAGCAATTGTCAAAACAGTTTGCAATGAAGGATTTACGAGCTGCAAAGCAAATCCTTGGTATGAGAATCATTAGAGACAAGGCTAATGGTACATTGAAGCTTTCACAATCAGAGTATGTGAAGAAAGTTCTCAGCAGGTTCAACATGAATGAATCTAAACCAGTGAGCACACCCTTGGGTAGTCATTTCAAACTGAGCAAAGAACAGTCACCGAAGACAGAAGAAGAAAAGGACCATATGAGCAAGGTGCCCTATGCCTCAGCTATTGGCAGCTTGATGTATGCTATGGTGTGGACAAGGCCAGACATTGCACATGCAGTGGGAGTTGTGAGCAGATTCATGAGTACGCCTAGAAAGCAGCATTGGGAGCAGTCAAGTGGATTCTGAGATATCTGAAGGGTTCATCAGATACATGTCTTTGCTTCACAAGTGCAAGTTTGAAGCTACAAGGTTATGTAGATGCTGATTTTGTTGGCGATATTGATAGTAGAAAGAGTACTACTGGGTTTGTATTTACTCTGGGTGGTACAGCTATATCATGGGCTTCAAATCTGCAAAAGATTGTTACTTTGTCTACTACAAAAGCTGAGTATGTTGCAGCAACTGAAGCTGGAAAGGAGATGATTTGGTTACATGGTTTCTTAGATGAATTGGGTAAGAAGCAAGAGATGGGCATTCTACACAGTGACAGTCAGAGTGCAATCTTTCTTGCCAAAAATTCGGCTTTTCATTCAAAGTCGAAGCATATACAAACAACATACCACTTTATCCGTTACCTTGTTGAAGATAAACTGCTAATACTTGAGAAGATTTGTGGATCTAAGAACCCAGCAGACATGTTGACTAAGGGTGTCACTATTGAGAAGCTGAAGCTGTGTGCAGCTTCAGTTGGCCTTCTAGCTTGAGGACAAGAGGATGAGTTGCAGGGATGAGGGATTGCTTTTGGAGGATAGCGGCTGATGTTGGTGATTGAACTAGTCTCCAAGTGGGAGATTTATTGGGCTTTGTGGAGCCTAGTTTAATTTTGGCCCGTTTTGTAGCCCATTGTAACCCTGTAAGCAGGACATAAAAACCGCTTTTATAATTAGGGTTTGTTACTACTATTGTGGTGTTTTTAGAGAGAGAGAAAAACATTGTAGCCGCACTTTGTATTTTTTCCTGATAACAGTGAAATCCCTGCAACTCCATGGATGTAGGCAAATTGCTAAACCACGTAAATACTGTCTTGTGGGTGTGATTGTTTTTCTTTGACGTGTGTTTTCTCTATTTTTTTTGTTTCTCACAAGTTGGAATTTTGGTTAAATTCCCAACAATTGTCACTTAACTTGATATCTCATAAATTGTTTGATGATGCCGAAAAATCACCAGTGAACTACACGGTTCTCGCACGATCGAAACTACACCTGCACAACCAAAAAGAGAAGACCTAACAGAGAGCACCAGTGTGGTGCTGGCCAAGTACCCTCCGAAGATCAAGTTAAAACTTCTTACAACTCTAGAGTGCCAAAGCTGGGGTGAATTATGCGTACCTTGATTTATGAGGTTCTTGGGTTTTTATAGTGGTAGGGGATTGACCTCCTTTCCTTGGGCTAGAAGTCTTTTCCTTATAAGAGTCTCCATAAGCGTACTTTGCCGAACCCTTTCCTTGTAGGAGTCCTTTTGAGTAGCAATAAACGTGAAACACAAGATATTTCCTTATATATGTAAATGTGGGGACCAAGCTAAGCTACGTTAGGGTTGTTAGGACATATGTGTTTTCACTTATTAAGAACATATGTCACTTATTTATGTAAATTGGCTAATCCTCTGACAAAACGCACTCTACTTGTAATTGGATAGTTCTAGGTGTTTTTAATACTTCAAGAAACAAGGTTTCAAGATCAAGTGTTGAAGACATCAAGTCTGTCCAAGAAAAACAAGCTGAAGTTCAAAATCATTAAAGCTCGACACCTGCTCGATAGCTCCTCGACACCTGCTATCTGTCGAGATTTATAAAATTAGATTTTCTGATCTGATTTCTTGGGATCCGTGAATGTGTCTTTGGGCCTTCTTTTCTCCTAACCCTAGACATATAAAAGGATTATTTTAAGAGCTGTAAAACAGTATGCAAGTTGCACAAGCATTGAGCAAAATCTGTTCAAGCAATTTGTGATCAAAGACGAAATTCTTGACCTAGTTCATCTTCTCTGAAGAAGTTGCTGTGTATTTGCATCAAAGGGTTTTGTGACCAAGCATCTTCCTGATCTTCATTGTGTAGGATGAATTGAAGAATTTTGCAGCCAACCTCTCCTTCTAAGTTGGTGTTTGAAGTCGCATACTGGGATCCGCGCATTGGTTAGTCACGTACTTGGGAGTCGTGCATCAAAAGGGGGAACTACAGATCAAGTCCAATTGGGTATTAGGGTAAGGATTCAACTGTAGGTTGGTAAGGTACTTAGGATTCCTTTACTTGTAACCGCTTGATTTGATAATAGTGGAGTTTCAGGAGTGGTAACCTGAAAATCACCCGGTGGGGTTTTTGCCGTAAGGGTTTTCCCTATTCGTAAACAAATCACCATGTCATTTAATTTCCGTTGCATATTTAGTTATTTGGTGATTTATTTGTGCTTCCACGTATTTGCATGTTAAATTGATTAATTAATAACTTGGCTAATTAATTAATTGGTTTAATCACAATGGGTCATTTAGTTTGTGGCCTGTCAAGAGTCTGAGAACTGTGTCCAAAGATGAGCTCATCTCTACTTTTTGTGAGCGCACCACTGATTGGGGTGAACATTAGTATACATCATGTAGACCTTTTGCTAAAGGTCTTAGATTCCTCAACATGGTGATGACTTTTGTACTCCATCCACTCTCTCACTACAACTCCATCACAGAGCCTCGTGCTCGATTTTTGTTATCTCTTCTTAAGCATCTGACTATAGATTTTCCTTCTCATTTCATTCTTTCTATCATAGATGTTCATTTAGATTCGGCGTCCTGTGATAAGCTCATCTTTCCTTCTACTATCATGAGGATCTTACGCCATTTTTCTATCCCTTTTCCTATGTCTGACCACTTCACACACATTTGTGCCATAGATGCCGCTATCGTAAAACGTAGTGAGGCTCAGTTTAGATCGAGATAGCCGAATTCCACTCCTTCCTTTCATTTAGCTCCATCCAGATCTACTCCATCTAAATTTGCTCCTACTTCCTCTATGGGCGATGTATCTCTTGGAGACATCATGGCGTAGCTGCAGCGCATGGATGCTCGCCTCGATACACTCTCCACTGAGTTGTATCAAGTGAATGTTCGTGTTGGTTGTATTGCACAACGGTAGGCGACCGTGGGTGGTTTTGCTTCTGAGGCTACTCCTTCACCACCTCCTTCAGCGGCTTCTGACTCTGAGGATGATTATGATGATGGTGATGACGATGACGCTTCAGATGTTGATGGAGATGCTAGCTCCACTAATGAGATGTCTACATGACACTCTACCCTTTGTCACTCGTGACAAAAAGGGGGAAAAGTTTTGGGTTATGAGAGTAGTTATCTTAGGGGGAGAGTTAGTATAGGATATTTTTGATAGGAGGAGTGTTGATACTTGAGGGATGTAGTGAGGTTATGATGTATCTTTTCTTTTCTTTCTTTTTTTAGATACATTGCTCTTGTATATGAGGTCTTGTGACCAGTTTTACATACATTGTACTTATTTTCTCTATATATATGGATGTATGTTTCTCTCACCTATCTCTACATGTGTCGTTTCTTCTCTATCTTTATACACATGTTTCTTATACTTGTTTGCAATCTATTATTTCTATTTCACACAAGATACCTTGATGAGTTTTGTTTAAAGTGTTTCAGAAATACAGGTTGTCAAAGTTTACTTGCCACAAACTCTTTTCTTGTAAAGCTTTTCAAGGGTTTGTGATAGGATAGATTTTATTGTATTCAACAAGTGAGTATGAGTTGAGTGATTTATGACTTCTCTCATGTGTTTATTTATTTGTTATGGTTTTGTCACGGATTGCCAAAGGGGGAGATTTTTAGGACATATGTGTTTTCACTTGTTAAGAACATATGTCACTTATTTATGTAAATTGGCTAATCCTTTGACAAAACGCACTCTACTTGTAATTGGGTAGTTCTAGGTATTTTTAATACTTCAAGAAACAAGGTTTCAAGATCAAGTGTTGAAGTCATCAAGCCTGTCCAAGAAAAACAAGCTGAAGTGCAAAATCATTAAAGCTCGACACCTGCTCGATAGCTCCTCAACACCTGCTATCTGTTAAGATTTATAAAATCAGATTTTCTAATCTGATTTCTTAGGATCCGTGAATATATCTTTGGGCCTTCTTTTCTCCTAACCCTAGATATATAAAATGATTATTTTAAGAGCCGTAAAACAGTACGCTAGTTGCACAAGCATTGAGCAAACTCTGTTCAAGCAATTTGTGATCAAAGATGAAGTTCTTGACCTAGTTCATCTTCTCTGAAGAAGTTGCTGTGTATTTGCACCAAAGGGTTTTGTGACCAAGCATCTTCCTGATCTTCATCGTGTAGGATGAACTGAAGAACTTTGCAGCCGACCTTTCCTTCTAAGTTGGTGTTTGAAGTCGCGTACTGGGATCTGCGCATTGGTTAGTCACGTACTTGGGAGCCGTGCATCAAAAGGCGGAACTGTCACTACAGATCAAGTCCAATTGGGTATTGGGGTAAGGTTCAACTGTAGGTTGGTAAGGTACTTGGGATTCCTTTACTTGTAACCGCTTGATTTGATAATAGTGGAGTTTCGGGAGTGGTGACCTGAAAATCACCCGGTGGGGTTTTTGCCGTAAGGGTTTTCCCCATTCGTAAACAAATCACTGTGTCAATTAATTTCCGCTGCATATTTAGTTATTTGGTGATTTGTTTGTGCTTCCACATATTTGCATGTTAAATTGATTAATTAATAACTTGGCTAATTAATTAATTGGTTTAATCACAAGGGGTCATTCAGTTTGTGGCCTATCAAGGGTCATCAGTTTCGCCTAATCCCTTCAGCTTTCCTATCATCAGCTACCCTTAACCTTTACCTAAAGTCATCTCGTCAACTTTGAGGGGTGCTACGTCCTGTCGTTTTCCAATGGATCTTGAAGGGTTTCACTAGAGTATCATTTTATACCTTTTCAAGGGCAAGTACTATTATTGTAATTTCCCCTTATTAGCTGCCCCCTACTCCATATCCTCGTCAGTTTAAACTGACGAGTTATGGAGTTAGACTTTCATTGCTAATTTTCTTGCTTGGCCAGGAGAGAGGGAAAATCATTTATGGGCGACTCCTCGAGCAGCCATCATTAAATGCTCGAACACGTGGCGCATTCCGGATGGCTCTGCTTCTGGAAGGGGGCGTCGCTTCGTCTTTCGTGCATTTTTTCCCTTATATATAACTCACCTCCCCCCCTCATTTCTCCTATTTCATCCTTGCTAATTTCTTGAGAGAAAGCTCGTCGCCTTTACCCCCTCAATTTGTTGACTCCGTCGCTTATGCTGCTACCGACGCTTTTGGAACCGTTACTCGCTCAAAAGACATACTTGTAAGTTCTCTTTCTCCTTTTCTTTATATGTATGCATTTTATTCTAATTGATTAACTCCATAGTGAGGTCGTCATCTTAAGTTCTTAGAATGAATTTGTCAGTTATAGGTAGTCAGATGTCAAGTGATGCGTCGAGTAAACAGTTGTCAATCCATGATGAAGCGAGCTACGATGAAGTATTCGGTTCAGGTCATGAGTCTGAGGGCTTTTCCTGGTCATCAGAGAGGGAAACGTCAGCCCAATCTCCTGACGAGGAAGTTGGAAGTTATGGAGAGGAGGGTGAGGAAGAAATAGTAAGTGAGGAGGGTGAAGTTGAGGAGGGAGGAGAGAAGGATAGCGACAGAGACGGAGATGAAGGTGACGAGGAATCCTATGATGGAACTTAAGGAAGTTTTGGAGGCAACTGTCCCTTCATCCTTCTGGAGGAATGGGCCGTCAATAAATTTCTACCAAAGATGAGTGATAGGGTTTTTAAGGAGCTGCGTACCCGTTACCAAATCCCAAACCATATTCCAATTCGTCCCCCTAGGAAAAACGAAAAGTGCTATACGGGGAGGACGGTAGACAGCGGCATGTATAACGCCATGTTTGCTGAGGGGCTTAGACTACCACTAACGGCTTTGCATCGTTAGCTGGCTGATTTCATGGGGTTGTCCGTCAGCCAGATCGCTCCGAATGCTTGGAGGACCTTCATAGGTGCTGAGATTCTATGGGGTCGTTTAAGCGGAGGGAACCGTCAGCTTTCATTGGGCGAGTTCTTCTATTGCTACAGACCCCAGCACATCATTTCTTCTAAAGGGACATATCATTTTGCCACCCGGGAGGAAGACTTGAGATTAGTGTCTGATATGCTAGACTCTAATAGAAATTGGAAAAGTAGATACTTTTTTGTTGAGGGGACGGATTGGGTGTGTCGTCAGGAAGAATGGGAGACGATGCCCCGTGGTTATTTTGACAACACTCGGGCTTTTGTCAGGGATTCAGGTTAATCCCGTCTACCATTTTTCCTTTGTTTGTTCGTTCCAAGCTTCTAACACCATTTATTCTCCTTGTTTTCGGCTAGCATCTGTCCTCATATTACAGAGGAGCAAGAAGACTTTATTCGCTGGGTAACAGAAATTTCGTTGGATAAGCGGAAGTGTCGAGATCTCATCACACTCGACACCTTACATGCTTATTGCGGGGGTCCCATGCCAACACCAGAAGCTCGCAGATTGGATGAATACTCTCGTCATCATGAGTAGATTTTCTACCATCCCCGTCATTTTTGTTCTTACCATTGACTTTTCTAATGCACATCTATTGTTTTTTTTGCAGAAATGGAGGTGGCTAAACAAAGGGTGAGGGCAGATACTGCCTGTAAAAAGGAAGAAGAAAGGAAGGCTAAAGGAAAAGAGGGGGCATCCTCGTTAGCCCCTAAGGCCTTTTCTAAAGGTTTGGCCAAAATGAAGGCTGACGGGAAGGATGACCGTCCCCCTAAAAAGAGAGCTGTCACTCCTGGGGATGCGCACCTCAAGAAGAAGTCACCCCCTAAGTCTAGCCATGGCGTGGGGAAGGGGGTGATGACTTCTTTTGGTCCCGTCATTGAGGGGGGCCCCGTTGCTTGCTCACTCACAAGGACTATACCATCGAGGAAGTAGAGTGCCTTATAAAGCTAAGAGACATAGATCCCTGTGCTTAGCTAGGGACAGAGGACTTAGAGGCGTCAGCTCTTTTTGATCTTACCCAGATAAGTTTACTTCCTTAGCTAAGTTTATCTTATATTTTTCTTGTTCATTGACTAACGACTGTATCTTTTTCAGACCTTGGTATGTGTTAAGGCGCTTCAAGACCTGTGGCCAAGGAGGATGTCGTCACCTGAGTTAGGAAGCACAATACTAACTTAATGGACCAGCAGGAGTAGTATAAGAAGGCCCTCCATACTCTGAACCTCGAGTTGAAGGAGACGAGGGAGAAGTTGGAACGGGTAGGTTGTCAGAAGACGAAGCTAGAGGAAGAGCTGATGACCTTGCGCAAGCAGGTGGAGAAGGCTGGGGCTGACACTGTTCATGAATTCAAGGCGTCGCAAACATTCATCTATTCTTGTGCTAAATATTATGGCACTGGGTTTGAAGATTGCCTTAAGCAAGTCGCGTTAGTCTTAGTTAGACCTATCTGGGATTTCTGTGGATGATCCCATACCAATGACACCTGTTGGTGACATCGTCGTTGATGAAGATGATGACTTCACAGAGTTGGACCCTCCTCTTAAAGATGATGATGTCATTTTAGCTCATCTTGCTACAAATCCTCCCGTCTCTACTTCCAACCAGTCCATTGAGCTTTTAGACGTAGAAAGCCCTCTTGCTCAGGGTAAAGATGACTGGATCCCTAATGATGCTCCTGTTGCTTAGTACTAGCCTTATCTTTGTAACTTACATATTCAATTCAATTTGTAGACAATGTTTTTAAGTGTCCCTTTGCTTTTGGGCTTTTATTTATAAATTATTTACTCTTATTTGTGGTACTTTGTATCCGGTACTTATATTTCTCATACTTGTATGCAACGTTTTGTTTGTTCTTGACGAACTAGGGTGATCTCATCATCCTATTTACCTTGTAGTTTTAAGGCACCCTTATGACCTCAACTTGTGAATATTCATTCATTTGGAGTCCATCTCCCTAGCAGACGAACTTTATTTTAAAACTGTCATCTTTGTGGACCTTTTAATAAAACTAACCATATCCTCTGGTGGCCGAACTTGTCAACTTTATGGACTCGTCAATTTTGGGGATTTGCAGAATCGTCCATTTTGGGGATATTACTAACTGATAATGGTAGACTCGTCTACTTTATAGACTTAATGATAGGCTCGTCTTCTTTGTGGACTTAATACACTTGTCCATTCTATGGACTTAATAATTTTTCATTCTCTTGGGATGAGGTCGTCTACTTTGGACTTATCAATTCTTCACCCCTTTTTGGACGAAGCTGTCCACTTGATGGACTTAACACTGTCGTCCACTTGATGGACTTAACAATGTCATCCACTTTATGGACTTAGTAATTTTCCATCCTTTTGAGATGAGGTCATCCACTTTATGGACTTCAAAATTCTTCATCCTCTTAGGATGAAGTTGTCTACTTTATTTGATAAGTTCATCTATTTTAATAAATGTGTCCACTTTATGGACTTTATCTGTCATCTCTTTGGGATGAAATCGCCCATTTTATGGACTAAATATTGGGGTTGTCTACTTTGTAGACTTGGATTTGTCCATTTTGTGGACTTAACACTGTTTCACCCTTTTTAGGATGAGGTTGTCCATTTTATGGACTAAACAATAAAGTCATCTGCTTTGTAGACTCGTCCATTTTATGGACTAGTCCACTTTATGGACTATTTTTTGTAGATAAACACTTTAGCTATACCTAAATAAACTCCTCTTATTGTAATAAACTATGCATTTGTAGAAAAAGTAGTTCTTAAAAAGACAAAGACCTGCCCTTTGGGCTTTAAAAGAATTATTGTAGCAAAAACTAAAGTAAATAGAAAAACTGAGTATAGCTAAAATTAACTAAGGTAAACTAGAAATAAAGGGTTGCGGCTCTTCATGCCACCCTTTCTACTAGTAGTACTTCTATAGGTGCTCGGCGTTCCACGGATGGTGCAGCTTCCATCCGTCTAACGTCTCCAGGTGATAGGTTTCCTTTCTCTGCTATGAAGTGATTTAGTAAGGTCTTTCCTAGTTAGGGCCAAGCTTCCCCTGGGTAGGGTCTCTAGCAGCGCCCATGACCTTTCTAAAAATAAGATCTCCAACTTGAAAGTCTTTGTGTCAGACTCGGGAGTTGTAGTGCTTAGCCATGTGGTCCTGGTATCGTGCGAGCCTTTGTTCTACTGTCTCCCTGACTTCGTCAACTAGATCAAGCTATAGACGTATAGCTTCGTTGTTTTTTCTTTCATTATGATTGTCCACCCTATAGCTTATGAGTCCGATCTTGGCTAGAATGACTACTTCGCTCCAATATGTTAGGCGAAATGGTGTCTCTCTTATCGGCGTCCTTGCCGTTGTCCTGTATGCCTATAGTATGCTTGGCAACTCTTCAAGCCATATACTTTTTGCCCCCTCGAGCCGAGTCTTAATAATTTTGAGCAAGGATCGATTCATGACTTCAACCTATCCGTTAGCTTGTGGGTGGGTGGGGGAGGAGTAGTGATTTCTGATTCCTAACTGCAAGCAAAAGTCCTGGAAGGAGTTGTGTCAAATTGTTTCCCATTGTCTGATACTAAGATTCTAGGGATCCCAAATCTGCATATGATGGACCTCTATACCAAGCTTCGCACATTCCTCTCCGTAATGGTGGCTAAGGCTTCAGCTTCCACCCATTTTGTGAAGTAGTCTATGCCCACGATCAAGAACTTCAGCTGTCGCACCGCAATTAGGAATGGCCCCATGATGTCTAACCCTCACTAAGGGAACGACCATGGGGCTATCATAGGGGTCAACTCTTTTGACGGTTGTCTAATGATATTGCTAAATCTTTGGCATTTGTCACAGGCTCTGACATAAGTCTGAGTGCCTTTTTGCATGGTGGGCCAGTAGTAACCTGCTCGAATCAGCTTATATGCCAACAATCGTGACCTTGAGTGGTTTTCGCAGATCCTTTCGTGGACTTCTCTCATGACGTGGTCCACTTCCTTAGGACCTAAACACCTTAGGTAGGGGTGGGAGAAGCCTCTCTTATATAAGACTTCCTTCATCAAGATGAATCGTGCTGCTTGGACCTTCAGTTTTCTTGCAGCTTCCCTTCCGTCTTGTAAGACGCCATTTTTCAAGTAAGAGACTAACGACGTGGTCCAATTGGTTTCGGAACCTATCTCCTGCACATCGACGGAATCTATTAGTGGAGAAAATTGAACAAAAGAAAGTACGTTATCAAGGGTAGTCATATGTTCGATGAAGCGGCTTTGGCAAGTCGGACAGCTTGCTCGTTCTCTCCTCTGGGGATATGGATAATTTTGGCCTTCAGCTCATCTACTCTTTTCCTTACTTGGTCCAGATATCTCTTCATTCTTTCACCTCTGCACTCATAATCCCTACTTACTTGGTTAGTGAGGACCTGAGAATCGTAATGAATAACTACGCTTGCGGCTCCTGCTGCTTTGGCGGGATCAAACCCTGCTACTAGACCTTCGTACTCCATTTCATTATTGGTGGTAGGGAAGTTGAGGCGGACCATACAATTGATCTAGTCTCCTTCAGGAAAGAGAAGCATGACTCCTACACCCCCAGCTTGCCTGTTAGAGGACCCGTCTGTATGTATGCTCCACTGTGGACATTCATCTGCCCCCTTGTCTTCCCCGTTGGTGAACTCTGCTATGAAATTAGCGACGACCTATCCCTTGATGGCGGTGCGCGGTTGGTATTGAATATCAAACTCACTTAACTCTTTCGCCCATAGTGCCAATCGACCAGCAGCTTCGGGGTTGCTTATTGTCCGTCGTAAGAGCTTGTCAATTAGGACGATTACTGTGTGTGCTTGGAAGTACAACTTGAGTTTGCAGGCCGCCATAACTAAAGTGAATGCGAGCTTCTCCATTGGTGGATACCTTTCCTCTGTACCACGAAATGCACAGCTGGCGTAGTATACGAGCTTTTGAACCTTTTCTTCTTCCCTGACCAAGGCCGCACTGACGATTGCCGGGGAGACGGCCAAATATAGGAAGAGTTCTTCCCTCGGTTGCGAAGGACTTAGTAGTGGTGGGGAAAAGAGGTAGGCCTTTAGCTCTTTGAATGCTTGCTGACACTTGGCAGTTCATCCGAAAGATTTCTTCAGCATGCGAAAGAAGTAAAAACATTTGTCCGTCGCCCTTGATACAAACCTATTGAGGGCGGCTACTTTGCTGTTTAAACTCTGCACTTCTTTCACGTTCTTCGGGGGGACCATCTCTACTATGGCTCTAATCTTGTCTAGGTTGGTCTCGATACCTCTTTGAGACACCATAAAGCCCAAGAATTTTCCTGCTGTTACTCCGAATGCACACTTACTCGGATTAAGCTTTATGTTATAGGAGCGAAGGGTGCTGAATATCTCCTCGAGATCCTTCAAATGGTCCTCTTCTCTTTGGCTTTTTACTAGCATGTTGTCTACGTAGACCTAAACATTCCTTCCGATTTAGTTCGCAAACATCTTGTTCATGAGCCTTTAATACATTGCGCCCACGTTCTTAAGGCCAAATGGCATCACTTTGTAACAAAAAAGACCTTCGTTGGTAACAAATGAAGTCTTCTCCTGATCTGCTTCATCCATTCGGATCTGATTATACCCTGAAAAGGCATCCATGAAGCTCAGTAGCTGGTGTTGAGCTATAAAGTCTACCAGTACGTCGGCTCAAGGGAGAGGATAGCTATACTTCGAGCATGCTTTGTTCAGATTCGTGAAGTCTACGCACATTCTCCATTTCCCATTGGCTTTCTTGACCATCACCATGTTTGCTAACCAATTGGGATAGTATACTTCCCTGATGAAGCCCGCCTCTTGTAACTTGCCGATTTCTTCTGCTATTGCTTGGTCTCGTTCTTAGGCAAAAATTCGCTTCTTCTGTCGGAGGGGTGGAAAAGAAGGCGACACATTCAGCTTATGTACCATGACTGACGGGTCGATTCCTGGCATGTCTTCATGACTCCAGGCAAATACGTCCTGATTCTCCTTGAGGAAGGCTATGAGCGCTAGGCGAATCGTTGGGTTGGCGAGAGTGCCGATCCTCGTGGTTCTATCTAATCTAGAGTTATCAAGGGGTATCTCCTTAAGCCTCTCTACAGGTTCTGCTCCCGTCCACTGCTCCTCTATGCTCATGGTCTATAGATGGTCGTCCATCTCCAACATCGCAATGTAGCATTCGCGTGCAGCTACCTGATCTCCTCGCAATTCCCCTACTCCGTACTCAGTGGGGAATTTAATCATCAGGTGCTAGGTTGAAGTTACAACCTTCCATGAGTTAAGGGTTGGTTCTCCTATGATGGCATTGTAGGTGGAGGAGTAATCGACAACAAGGAATGTAACATCCCTAGTGATTTGCTGAGGATAATCCCCAATTGTTGCAGGCAATATGACCGTGCCAAGGGGATATACTTTTGTTCCTCCAAACCCAATAAGTAGAGCGTTCGTTGGAATTAGACGTTCTCTATCGATCTGCATCTGTTGGGACGCCGGGTAGTAGAGAATGTCTGCGGAACTCCTGTTGTTAACCAAGACCCGGTATGTGTTATAGTCTCCTACTCGGATGCTAACGACGAGTGCTTCGTCATGCGGTTGGTGAAGACGTCGAGCATCTTCTTTCAAGAAATCAATAATGGGGTAGGTTATCGACCCATGGCATCTTCGGGATGACACCTATCAGCTAAACGTTCTGAACCATTCTGACGTAAGTCTTTCGGGCCTTTTTGGACGAGCTAGTGGTCGTTGCGCCTCCCACAATCATCCTTATGTCTCCTAGGGGTGGTTGGGATGCTCGTAGTCCCGTTGGGGGGCTTGTTCTTGAGGAGGCAGATCTGTTCTCTCCTTATTGACGAACTTCTGTAACTTTCTGTGCCTGATAAGGGCTTCAATCTACTTTTAAGTTGTAATAATCAGCCGTATCATGACGGTGATCACGGTGGAAACGGTAGTATTTATCTCTAAACCTTTTGTTGGGATCTCCTTTCAGCTTTCTAGGGAAGGTTAAGGTTCCTTCGTCCTTGATTTGTATTAGAACTTGGTTGATTGGGGCGGTCAGCGAAGTAAAGCTCATGAACCTCCCTACAGGGGGCTCAGAGCACCTGTCTTCCCTTCATTCTCTAGTTCTTGCCATCTTTCGCCCTCTGTCTTGTTGCGTATCTTTCTGCCTCTCTAGGGTAGTGGGTCGCGGCTCGTCTCCCTAAACGTTGTTGGTAGTCGCCCTTGAGTGAGTAAGTACCATGCCATTCTTTGTCTAGGAAGTGATAGTATGGCTTACAATTTACTAAATTTCCCACAGACAGCGCCAACTGATGATGCTGAAAATCACCAGTGAACTACACGGTCCTCGCACTATCGAAACTACACCTGCATAACCAAAAAGAGAAGACCTGACAGAGAGCACGGGTGTGGTGCCGGCCAAGTACCCTTCGAATGTCAAGTTAGAACTTCTCACAACTCTAGAGTGCTGGAGTTGGGGTGAATTATGCGTACTTTAATTTGTGAGGTTCTTGTGTTTTTATAGTGGTAAGGGATTGACCTCCTTTCCTTGGGCTAGAAGTCTTTTCCTTATAGGAGTCTTTATGAGCGTATTTTGCAGAACCCTTTCCTTCTAGGAGTCCTTTTGAGTAGCACTAAACATGAAACACAAGATATTTCCTTATATATGCAAATGTGGGGACCAACCTAAGCTACATCAGGGTCGTCAGCTTCGCCTAATCCCTTCAATTTTCTTGTCGTCAGCTACCTTTAACCTTTACCTAAAGTCATCTTGTCAGCTCTGAGGAGTGCTACGTCCCGTTGTTTTCCAATGGATCCTGACGGGTTTAACTAGAGTATCATTCTATACCTTTTCAAGCGCGAGTACTATTATTGTAATTTTTCTCTTATGATTGTCCATCAAGTGAGTCAGTTCATGCTGCCCCATGATACATTAAGATTGTTGTTGTGCTTCATATTCTTTGCTGCCTTAGGGGGCATTAATCATGGCCTACAGATCTCCTCATAGTTGTCTCTTATGCTTAGAGCCTACCTTGATGCAAAATGAACAGGAGACCCTGATAATTATCCATTAATGGTTGTTGTACAATTAGGTTAACTCACATCTAGATATAAATCCCCTTTATATAGTATTTTGTGTTATTTAGTAATATAATCAATAATGTATTATCGGTCTCATGGTCAATAATTTGCAAATTCAACACAGAAAAGGGCCCATTTGGTTGGAAGGGTGGAAAAGTGAGAAGATAGAAAATGGTGGGAGAATGGAAAAGTGAGAGGATAGAAAAGATTTTTATTTCCCTCCTTTTTGTTTGGTTGGGAGTGAAAAGGTTGAGGGATGAAAAAAGTGAGTTTGTATAAATTTACTTATGTACCCTTGTTAAAAATGATGCCCAATTAAAACAAAAAAAGTGACGAACAACCAAAAAAAAAAAAAAAAAACACACAAAAGAAAGAAAAAGAAAAAAAAAAAAAAAAAAGAATATGAGCAACATAAATTTAAAAGAAAAAGGAAAAAAAAGGAAAGAAGAGGCAACGAGGAAAGGAAAAAAGAAGAAGAAGAAGAGGAGGCAACGTCTAGGAGGAAGAAAAAAAAAGTGAAGAAGAGCAATATATGGACAAAGCCCATGTGCAAGTGCACAAGGGCATTTTGGGCATTTTTGTCCATTAAGCAGCCTCATTTTCTCCTTTCAGTTTTCGCTCCATTTTGAGGAGAAAACTTTTTGGTTGGCCTGGGGAGAAAACACCTGGGACCTATCATTTATTTTCCTTCCTTCTTAGTCAACCAAACACACTCGAAAAAAGTTGTCCTTCTCATTTTCTCTCCAAAGTTTTTTATCCATCCTATTTCACATCCATACAAACACACCCTAAATGACAAAAAAATCAGTTAAGCAATAGGGCATGTGTATGAACATTCCAACAAAACTAACCAAGTACAATGAAATTTAAAAAATCATGAGAGATTCATTTATCAATTACCATTGAATTTGGGAAAAGGAACCCTATTTCCTCGAAAATTTCTGCAAAAACTTAAAATAAATCCCCGAGAATCATAGCCTGAAAGTTTATTAAGAAAGTTCAATAACTTACAAGAATTCCAAATTTGACAATTGTGCTAAAGAATCTAGGATTGGCCCAGATAATTTATTGTTTGACAAATCCCTGAAATAATGATTCATTTGCTCAGTAAAGAATGGGTAGCAAACTAGCAATAATTGAATACTAAAAACTTATTACAGCTAAATCGAAGCTTACAAAGACTATAGGTTTTTTTTGGAAACTTGAATTTGGATTTGGATTTGGATTTTAAATCAATAAATTTAAAATATTAAAACTTCAAATCCGTTGATTTTAGATATCATTTTAAATCTAAGAATTTTAAATGTTTCAAATCTAAATCCTTGACCTTTATTGATTTTAATCATCCAAATCCAAATACACACATGCCTAAATCCTGCTATCCAAACACATTAGTAGTGCTTTAAGATTGAAAACTAAAGCAGCAATCTTGCTTGTCAATGAGCTTGAGCTCAAGTTCCTGCTCATATTAATTTGTCAAATAAGATACTATTATCTAAAGCAGGGTTTCCAATTTATACAAAGAGCTGTGCATGCTAACATTTGATATATAACAGATATCATCTCTCTAAAGTTCACAAAAAGTTATATGTGCACTCACAGTGAAATGATCCTTGGATTCTTGTCTAAACTACAAGTCAAACCACTCCATAAAGTTATATGTGCCCGTCCAGTCGTCTCTATATATCCTGAGAGCTTGTTTGATGTCCACGATTGCAGTAACTGTTGTTTACAACAAATATTACTTCAAATCATTATGTTCATGATCAAAGAGTGAAAGTAGAGATTAGAATATTTGTAATACATTAATAAAGGAAAAAAGTAATCCAAAATTTGCAATTCTTTGGACTAAATGCCATCATTATTTTTGGTGCATTAATGCAATTTCCCAAGACCACAAACAGTCTAAATACTCTGTTCAAAGCAATTTAATCAATACCAACTGATAAACTTCCCTGCCATATGCAGATCATCGTAGAAGATCTTTCAACTTGGAGCGTGAAAAATCTGATTGTCAAAACATTGGAAGCAATAGCCACTACATATGAGTGCATTTTAGAAAGGACACTGGTTTAGAAAATATTTTTAAAAACTTTTTATAGGAAAAAAAAAAAAAAAAGAACAACTAATTTTTTTGACAGTTTTTTTATTTCCCATAAAAATAGTATGAGAAAATTGACTTTAATGAAAATTGAATTGATTATTTCATTCATTGAATCAATAGCTATACAAACATATATAAGAAAAGAACCCAACTCTATTCTATAACTAACTTAACAGATAGATGCGCATGTGAACAGAACTTAACAAACTCTTACACATGCCTAACTAAACTAACCATACTAACATACAATGCTACACACCGTTTAGGTGAATTTATCAATAAAGCTACATTGTTGTTTAGGTGAATTTATACAATTCTTCAATTTCTTCAACTTTGTAGCTCAAGATAAGATCTCTGGATTACTACTTAAAGCTTCAATTTGAGTTTCATCTGCTCCTACATCAGCTAGTAACTGATGTGCTTGTCTTGCTTGATCAAGTGCTTGTTTGTGCAGCTCTAATGCACAAACTACTGCACTGTGTGGCATGCCGATACTGCATCATTTGGTGCACTAGTTGCTACACTAAGTGGCAAGCTGAGCTGCACTGATGTAGCAACTAATGATGCACGATCTTGCCTTTGACACTCCCACTCAAAAGGGACTGAGGAAGAGTAGATATTAAGCAATCCCATCTTGGACACCAAATTAGAAAATTGCTTATAACCCAAAGCCTTAGTTAAAAAATCTGCTAGTTGACAGTGTGTTCTCACATGATTCAATTTAATCACCTTAGCCAACACCTTATCCCTTACAATATGACAATCAATTTCTATGTGCTTGATCCTTTCATGAAAAACTGGATTGGACCCTATGTGCAAGGCTAATTGGCTGTCACAAAATAGCAATGCCTCTTTATCGTGCCTAATCTGCAAGTCTCTTAGCAAATAAAGAATCCACACAATTTCACAGGTTGCCAAAACCATGGCCCTATACTCAACCTAAGTTGAAGACCTTGACACAGTAGCCTGCTTCTTTGATTTCCAAGAAATCAATGAGTCTCCAAGGAAAATGCAATACCCTGTAATAGATCTCCTTGTATTTGGACATGATGCCCAGTTTTCATCACTGAATCCTTTGACATGGAGTTCTGATTTTGCAGAAAAGAAGATTCCTTTCTCTAGTTCATTCTTAAGATAATGAAGTACCTTTAGTGTAGCTGCATAATGAGACTTTCTTGGCTTTGCCATAAACTGACTGAGCTTGTGGACAGCAAATGTGATATCAGGCTTGGTAATGGTTAAGTACAATAGTTTCCCTACCAACCTTCTATACTTGACTTGGATCATTTAACATTTCACCTTCATGTTTGCTAAGTTTTAATGTAGCATCCATAGGAACTTTAGATGGTTTGCATCCTAGTAAACCGACATCCTCCAAAATCTCAAGAGTATATTTCCTTTGACATAAGGAAATGCCCTTTTCTGTTCTAGCTACCTCCAAACCAAGAAAATATCTCAAGTCCCCTAAATCTTTCAGCTTAAACTTCTGATTTAACAAGACTTTAAACTCCTTAACTCCCTTTTGATCATTGCTTGCAATCAGAACATCATCAACATAAACCAGCAACACAATAAAGGACTCACCTTGTTACCTAGTGAATAATGAGTAATCTACCTTAGACTGAAAAAAACCAAGATCAATTAAGGCAATTGAGAACTTAGAAAATCACATTCTAGATGCCTGTTTAAGGCCATAGAGTGATTTATTTAGCTTGCAAACCACTTAAGGTTACTCCCCTTGGCTGTGAACCACTTGAGACTACTCCCCCTTGTTGTGAAAGCCTGGTGGAAGTGACATATAGACCTCCTCATGAAAATCTCCTCGGAGAAATGCATTGTTGACATCAAGCTGACTTAGAAACCAGCCTTTCACAGCAACAACAGCAAGCATAGTTTTAACAAACACCATCTTAGCAACTGGTGAGAAAGTATCATTGTAATCCAGCCCCTCTTTCTGGGTGAAACCCTTAGCAACCAATCTGGCCTTATACCTCTCAATAGAACCATCTAATTTGTACTTCACTCTATACACCCACTTACAACCTATGGGCTTCTTACCAGGTGGCAAGGATGTAATAGTCCATGTATTATTAGCTTCCAAAGTTGAAATCTTAGCATCCATGGCTTCCTGCCACTTGGGGTTACCAACAGCTTGGTGATAAAAGGTAGGTTCTTTGATGGAAGAGATGGCACAACAAAAAGATTTGTATGGAGAAGACAGGTTATGATAAGACAGATAGGTATGAAGGGGATAGGAAGTACCTGAAGTAGGAATGGAGGACCTTGGAATGGGAGCTGATGTGACTTGATTACAGTGATAAGCCTCAAGGTAGGAAGGTGGTTTAGTAGGTCCTGTAGACCTCCTAAGAGCAATAGAAGGCTGATCAGATACATTAGGAGCATCATGAGCATCAGGAAAGTCTTGAATGTCCTCATTAAAATCTTGATGAATTTGGACAATGGTGTCATCAGAAATAGGCAAAGAAGAAGAAGGAGTAAAGAAAGGAAAATCAAGAGAATTAGAGGAAGGATTAGAAGGGAAAACAGGTAAAGGAATGAGATCAATACATTTAGGAGAGTTATCCGAGGCAAAAGGAAAACTGGACTCATAAAACACTACATCCCTAGACAGAAATATAGTATGAGAATCAAGGTTAAAGAGTTTATAACCTTTGACATTGAAGGGATAGCCTAGAAAAACACACTTTCTGGCTCTAGGAGTGAATTTGTGTTTATGAGGAGTGAAATTGGTAGCATAACACAAGCAGCCAAAAGTTCTAAGATGTGAATATGAAGGAGATTTGTGAATGAGAAGTTCAAAAGGTGTCTTATGATTAAGAAGTGGAGAAGGAAGTCTATTAATAGACTGCAGTAAGAACACAGTCACCCCAAAAAGATAAAGGAACATTGGATTGAATCTGTAATTCCCTAGTAGTAGCAAGTATGTGTTGATGCTTTCTCTCCACAACTGAATTTTGTTATGGAGTGTAAGCACAACTCAGTTGACGAACAATTCCTTTAGAACTGTAAAAATAATGAAAGCTAAACTCTAAGGCATTATCAGATCTAATGGATTTAATTTTGGTTCCAAATTGAGTGAGAATCATGTTATAGAAAGACACAATAGCTCGTCTAGCCTCAAATTTAGCCTTAAGCGAGAAAACCTAAGTTGCTCTAGAAGCGTCATCAACAGTAGTAAGAAAATACTTGTGACCATCAGATGTTAAAATAGAAAAAAGACCCCAAACATCCATATGAACAAGATCAAAAGGATGAGCACACTTATTATTATTGAAAGGAAAAGGAATTCTCTTCTGTTTTGCCAAAGGACAAATAGTACAAGGCTTACTACAACAATTCTTAAGAAAAGGTAAAGCATTGCTCAAAGACTGAACCTTGACATCAGAGGGGTGCCCAAGCCTTGAATGCTAAAGTGAAAACACATTTGTGGAAAGAGAAGAAGAGCAAACAGCAAAGAAAGACTTGGAATTTAGCTTGGAAAGGAAATTAGAAAGAGATGTAGTAGGTTGAGAAAGGCTTGAATCTTGCAACAAGTACAAACCGTCATGCATTTGGCCCATTCCAATCCTACTTCAACATGTAAGGTCTTGTATGAAATAGAATTTGGACAGAAAAACCAGACATATAGGTTGAAATTTAGTTAAGGCACTGACTAACAGAAGGTTAAAGGTGAAGAGGGTACACAAAGAACATTGATAAGGGTGATGTAAGAGGAGAGTTGAATGGTACCAATATGTGTAACAATAGCAGCTTCCTCATTAGGAAATTCAACCATAGTATGTGAGGTTTCAGTCTAAGAAATTAACAATTGAATGGAACATACTATATGATCACTTGCCCCATCATCTGTTAGGACATATGTGTGTTCACTTGTTAAGAACATATGTCACTTATTTATGTAAATTGGCTAATCCTTTTGACAAAACGCACTCTACTTGTAATTGGGTAGTTCTAGATGCTTTTAATACTTCAAGAAACAAGGTTTCAAGACCAAGTGTTGAAGTCATCAAGTCTATCCAAGAAAAAGCAAGCTGAAGTGCAAATTCATTAATTCTCGACACCTGCTCGATAGCTACCTCGACACCTGCTATCTGTCGAGAATTACAAAATCATATTTTCTGATCTGATTTCCTTAGGATCCGTGAATATGCTTTTGGGCCTTCTTTTCTTCTAAGCCTAAACATATAAAAGGATTGTTTTAAGAGCCGTCAAAATATACAAAAGTTGCAAAAGCATTAAGCAATCTCTGTTCAAGCAAATTGTGATCAAAAGACGAAGTTCTTGACCTAGTTCATCTTCTCTGAAGAAGTTGCTGTGTATTTGCACCAAAGGGTTTTGTAACCAAGCATCTTCCTGATCTTCATCGTGTAGGATGAACTGAAGAACTTTGCAGCCAACCTCTCCTTCTTAGTTGGTGTTTGAAGTCACGTACTGAGATCCGCGCATTGGTTAGTCATGTAGTTAGGAGCCGTGCATCAAAGGTGGAAATTGTCACTACAGATCAAGTCCAATTGGGTATTGGGGTAAGGGTTCAACTGTAGATTGGTAAGGTACTTGGGATTCCTTTACTTGTAGCCACTTGATTTGATAATAGTGGAGTCTCGGGAGTGGTGACCTGAAAATCACCCGGTGGGGTTTTTGCCGCAAGGGTTTTTCCCATTCGTAAACAAATCACCATGTTATTTATTTTCCGCTGCTTAATTAGTTGTTTGGTGATTTTTTTGTGCTTCCACGTATTTTCTTGTTAAATTGATTAATTAATAACTTGGCTAATTAATTAATTGGTTTAATCACAATGGGTCATTCAGATTGTGGCCTATCAAGTGGTATCAGAGCAGGTACACTCTGATTAGGTTTAATCTTTGCTGTGTTGATCCATTAACCCCTATTTGTCATGGATAGAGGACAGTCATTAATCATACCTCCTTTATTTGATGGCACTAACTATGCATACTAGAAAGTACACATGAGAGCTTTCTTGCAGTCTTTAAATGAGAAAGTGTGGCAAGCTGTAGAGATTGGCTGGACCAAGCCAAAAGAAGAACTAGCCGATTGGGATGACGCCAAGATCAAGGCGGCCAACTTCAACAGCAAAGCGTTAAATGCCCTATTTAGCGCTGTCACCAATGAGGAGTTCAAGAAGATATCCTCAACTGAAACTGCTAAGGAGGCATGGACCATCCTCCAGACAACCTATGAAGGAACAAAGGTTGTCAAAGATTCAAAGCTTTGGAGGCTCACTACAAGCTTTGAAGAGATTAAGATGGAGGATGATGAGTCGTTTGATGAGTTCTATGCCAAGCTCAAGGACATAGTGAACTCAGCCTTCAATCTTGGGGAAACCATCCCTAAACCCAAGATTGTAAGGAAGGTGCTCAGATCTCTACTTGAGAGATTCCATGCCAAGATTATGACAATAGAGGAATCAAAGGATATTGACAAGATTCCTTTGAGTGAGCTGGTTGGAAACTTGCAAACCTATAAGATAGGGTTATCTAGGATTGGCAAGTCAAGTAAAGGCAAAAGCATGGCCTTGAAGGCAAAGAGCAGTGATACAAATGAGTCTTCCGATGATGAAGATTCCAAGATGAAGTCCTACATCACCCGGCAGTTCAAGAAGTTTATGAAGAATGCCAATGGAAGGAGTTTTGACAAGGACCGCAGGCAGTCCAGTTCTTCTCAGTTTAAAAGTCAAGACAAAGGGAAGAAGGATGCTAAGGATGGCGGTCAGTACACTGTTCCTGCAAAACCAAAGTGTTTTGGATGTCATAGGTTCAGACACATGAAACATGAGTGTCCTACATATCTTAAAAGTATTGGGAAAAGCAAGGCACTTGCTGCAACCCTAAGTGACACTGAGTCTGAAGATGATTCCGACAATGAGGATGACGGAATCTTAAATGCCTTCACTGCCACAGTCAATCCTACTGAAGGGATTGTTGAAGAAGTGGATGAAGAAGAAGAATTGGTGGAGTCCAAATTTGAGAAGATGGATGATCAATATGATATCCATTCAGCCTATGAAAAGCTTTACAAGCTCTCTGAGAAGCGTGAGAAATTATATAGGCTGGCCACCAAGAAGCTCAGTGATGTGGAACTTGATCGTGAAGAGTTGTCCACAAAGTTTGATGAGGCGAATCAAACTATTGGAGCACTAAAATTTGAGAACAACTTTTTGGCTGAGAAGACCAAGAAGCTTGAAGCGGAGCTGTTTCAATTCAGAGCTCAACTGGAGAGGACTTCAAGTGCAAAGCTTGATGAGATGCTCAGCAATCAGAAATCTGCTTCGGATCGAATAGGCTTAGGGTATGATCTTTCTTTCTCTAATATTGCTTCTACTAGTAATACTGTTTTTGTTTCTCCTACTAATAACACTGAAATTGAGAACACTGAGGTTAAAACTGAATTAGCTAGTGAGAACCTAGACAAGAGTAAATCTATCTTAGGAGCACCCCCTAAGCAAGATAAGAAAGATGCTAAAAATCCTAGGGCTAAGAAGGCTAACTCTCAAAAGCCTAAACAAAAGAAGCAGCATCTCTGTCATCATTGTGGAGCTGCCGGTCACACTCCACCAAATTACTATAAGTGGTTAGCCACTCAAAAGAGCAATGACATGATAGCATCTAGAAGCCAAAATCAGCTTCAATCCTCTCTTGCTCCTCTTGGAGATCTTCTGAAAGCTCTCATGTTCCTTTCGAACTTGAACGGTTTCAATCCTTCCCCCTCACCGCCGGTTCAAGGGTTCAATCAAAGGAAAGGTTCTTCCAAAGTGTGGAAGAAAAAGGACTCTAAGTGATTTCATCACTTTCTTTTCCCTTCTTGTTTTTCTTGTTTGTTGCATTGCTTGTGTGTTTTGCATTTCTGTTGAGTCAGTCTAGTTTTTACTTTGCTTTGATAACATGTTATTGTTTGTTTATTTTCAGTTTTGTTTATTTTGTTTTTTGATATAAAAATAAAAAAAAATTGAAAAATTGAAAAATGCAAAAACAGTGTGTCTTGTGTACTTTGGTACTTGTGTACCTTGGATGGCCAATGAAACAAAATTTTCTAAACTTTGTATCTTTTGTAGCTTAGATGAGCATCTCTATGCACAACTAAGCAAGTGAGCTTTGTGGCTCTTGTTTGTGATGAGTAAGATTAAGTTATCTCTTAAAATTTAACACTCATATCACTCTTTTTGACAAGTAGGACTAGAAAATCCTAAGAGAAAGGCATAAATGACCATCTCACCACTGTTGCCCGCCAATTATAGTATGACACCTGTATGCTTCGGCATAGCAAAAGTACAGTGTCAAAGACATCCGTATGCTTCGGCATAGCAAAAGTGCAATGTCTATGTTTAACATATTGGGTATTTCTTTTCTCTCTTTTTTATGCCCATGCATGATATGCTTAAAAGAAAATATGCAAAGAAAATATAAAGCTAAAAGATTAAAATTCTTTAAATATGATTGCAAGCATGTTTTCTAGGAGATGTGGGAGTCATAGGATGTACCTCAAAGGTGATAATCCCTATCAAACAGTTATGATTGTGTGTGAGTTAAAGTTATTTTCTCATATCTCAGATCGTCATAACATGTATATACATATGCAATCTTGCGATATTTTTCACACACAACACGCAATATTATTTGCTACTTTTGATACATGTACAAGTACAATGTGATTTGGCCATCACAAGTGTTTACATGTGCTAATGTATGCTCACTAAACTGTCTTGACTTGTTTTTGAAATATAAAATTGGTTAGACTTGTTTAGTGTGTGTGTGTGTGTGTTTTTGAGGATCCATGTGCTTTAAATTCTGTTGAGAGATGATTTTGAGAAGCTTAAAATGTTGATTGGATCAATGGTTGAGGTGTATGTTGGATTGCATTCATATTTGTGTTTTTCACTTCTCAAAAAACTGCTTTTAACTGATGGCTCGACACCTCCTTGACACCTCCTCAATACCTAGTCATCTGTCGAGCTTCTCTAGCCTTTTCTTATCGCAATCTCGACACCTATCTCGACACCTGGTGGATCGATCGAGAAATCTCCTGTCTCCTCGATACCTTCTCGATACTTTGTCGATTGATCGAGCTTTTGTTCTTGGTTCTGGTGTTCATTCCTCGACACCTTCAGCTGTCGACGGCCATTTCCTCGATACCTTTCTCGACAGCTTCCTCGATACCTCTCGACACCTCAGCTGTCGAGATTTACTGAGGTGCCTATTTAAGAGCTGTCGCGATTTTTTCTCTCATTTCACTCGATCTCTCTCGATCTGTCCGAGACGGTTCCTCTCCCAAACACCATTTTCTCACTCAAATCTACCAACCCACTTGGATCTTGACCATTCCTTGCTTCTAATCACTTGGTAAGATCATTTTTCCCTTCCTTTTTCATGCATTTCATGTTTTGAAACCTAGGTTTTGGGATTTTTGAAAATTTTTGGGGTTTTTCAAAATTAATAAGTATTTCTTGAAATTTTGGGTTGGGTTTTCACTAAAATGTTTTCAAAATGTCATATATTGCATTTCATGTGCATTAGAATGGTATTTACATGCATTTAGATGTGTGTTCTATGTTTGTGTGCTGCTAGGATTGGATTGGGCTGAGCCCATGATGTTTTCCTTTGCATGTCAGATGTTCATGCATTCCCATGCATACGTACTTGTTGTTCAATATATCTGATATATATGAACTGTTTTGGGACTTTTCTGATTATCTCACTCTCTATCTCTTTCTCATTCTTTTACGTTAGTAGTGTCTATGGGACCCAAACGTAAATCCACTCAGGCTCGAAACCCTCTGCGTTCTGGAGCTTCCTTTTCTTCTGATTCTGCTCCTCTTAACCTTCGGTTCCGTGATGGAGATGCCCACAAGGCATGTTTTGAGAACTTTTCTAGACGAGGTGTTCATTCGGAACGCCAAGTCATTTTGGCGGACTTCGTCGACATTGACCTTCCCTCTGTCATTCACAGTAGGGGATGGGAGTCACTGTATGACGTCCCGGTCACCTGTCCTCTCGTGCTCATTCAGGAGTTTTACTCCAACATGCAAGGGATAGATCGTTCAGTACCACTCTTTTTCACTCGCGTTCGAGGTATGCGCATCCCTGTTACACCGCAGCTAGTTGCGGATGTAGTTAGGGTTCCTAGGATAGATTTTCCTGACTATCCTTCTTGTAAGCGTCTGCGGACTGTGTCTAAAGATGAGCTCATCTCTGCTTTTTGTCAACATCCCGCTGATTGGGGTGAACATCAGTATACATCATGTAGACCTTTTGCTAAAGGTCCTAGATTCTTAAACATGGTGATGACTTTTGTACTCCATCCACTCTCTCACTACAACTTCATCACAGAGCCTCGGGCTCGATTTTTGCTATCACTTCTAGAGCATCTTACTATAGATTTTCCTTCTCATTTCATCCTTTCTATCATAGATGTCCATTTAGATTCGGCGTCCCGTGATAAGCTTATCTTTCCTTTCGCTATCACGAGGATCTTACGCCATTTTTCTATCCCTTTCCCTGTGTCCGACCACTTCACACACATCTGCGCCATAGATGCTGCTACCGTAAAACGTAGTGAGGCTCAGTTTAGGTCACGACAGACGAATTCCACTCCTCCTTCCCGTTCGGCTCCATCTAGATCTGCTCTATCTATATCTGCCCCTTCTTCCTCTACTGGCGATGTATCTCTTAGAGACATCATGGCGCAGCTGCAGCGCATGGATGCTCACCTCGATACACTCTCCACTGAGTTGTATCAGGTGAATGTTCGTGTTGGTCGTATTGCACGACGGCAGGCGACCATAGGCGGTTTTGCTTCTAAGGCTACTCCTTCACCACCTTCTCCAGCGGGTTCTGACTCTAAGGATGATGATGATGATGGTGATAACGATGATGCTTCGGATGATGATGGTGATGCTAGCTCTACTGATGAGATGTCTAAATGACACTCTACCCTTTGTCACTCGTGACAAAAAGGGGGAGTAGTTTTGGGTTATGAGAGTAGTCATCTTAGGGGGAGAGTTAGTATAGGACATTTTTGATAGGGGGAGTGTTGATATTTTGAGGGATGTAGTGAGGCTTTGATATATCTTTTCTTTTCTATTCTTTATAGATATATTGTTCTTGTATATGAGGTCTTGTGACCAGTTTTACATACATTGTACTTATCTTCTTTCTATATGTGGATGTATGTTTCTTTCACCTTTCTCTACATATGTTGTTTCTTTTCTCTCTCTATACACATGTTTTTTATATTTGTATGCAATCTATTTATTTCTGTTTCACACAAGATGCCTTGATGAGTTTTGTTTAAAGTGTTTTAGAAATACAAGTTGTCAAAGTCTACTTGCCATAAACTCTCTTCTTGCAAAGTTTTTCAAGAGTTTGTGTTAGGATAGATTTTATTGTATTCAACAAGTGAATATGAGTTGAGTAATTTATGACTTCTCTCATATGTTCATTTGTTTGTTGTGGTTTTGTCACGGATTGCCAAAGGGGGAGATTGTTAGGACATATGTGTGTTCACTTGTTAAGAACATATGTCACTTATTTATGTAAATTGGCTAATCCTTTTGACAAAACGCACTCTACTTGTAATTGGGTAGTTCTAGGTGTTTTTAATACTTCAAGAAACAGGGTTTCAAGATCAAGTGTTGAAGTCATCAAGTCTGTCCAAGAAAAAGCAAGCTGAAGTGCAAATCCATTAATTCTCCACACCTGCTCGATAGCTACCTCAACACCTGCTATCTATCGAGAATTACAAAATCAGATTTTCTGATCTGATTTCCCTGGGATCTGTGAATATGCTTTTGGGCCTTCTTTTTCTTCTAACCCTAAACATATAAAAGGATTTTTTTAAGAGCCGTCAAAATATACACAAGTTGCAAAAGCATTGAGCAATCTCTGTTCAAGCAAATTGTGATCAAAAGACAAAGTTCTTGACCTAGTTCATCTTCTCTGAAGAAGTTGCTATGTATTTGCACCAAAGGGTTTTGTAACCAAGCATCTTCTTGATCTTCATCCTGTATGATGAACTGAAGAACTTTGTAGCCAACCTCTCCTTCTTAGTTGGTGTTTGAAGTCGCGTACTAGGATTCGCGCATTGGTTAGTCACGTACTTGGGAGCTGTGCAACAAAGGTGAAAATTGTCACTATAGATCAAGTCCAATTGGGTATTGGGGTAAGGGTTCAACTGTAGGTTGGTAAGGTACTTGGGATTCCTTTACTTGTAACCGCTTGATTTGATAATAGTGGAGTTTTGGGAGTGGTGACCTGAAAATCACCCGGTGGAGTTTTTGCCGCAAGGGTTTTCCCCATTCGTAAACAAATCACCGTGTTATTTATTTTCCGCTACTTAATTAGTTGTTTGGTGATTTGTTTGTGCTTCCACGTATTTGCTTGTTAAATTGATTAATTAATAACTTGGCTAATTAATTAATTAGTTTAATCACAAGGGGTCATTCAGATTGTGGCCTATCAGCATCAATAACCCATGTGTGAAGGTCATAAGCTCTTTTATTAACTATTTTAGCATAAAAGACAGAATGCTTGAAGTTAATAGAATTACCTAGAACAACATTAGAAGGACAAGCCACAGTATTAGCAACATGAATTTCTTGACCTTTAGGGGATTGCTAAGTAGAACAGGAGCCAATTAAGGTCAGAAGCTGCTGGTAATGATCATGAGTGAAGGTTGGAGCTTGAGATGCAGGCATAGATAAGGCAAAATTAGTGACCCCAGCAAGGGCATTGCCTTGAATCAACTCAAGATTAGATGAAACTTGATGAGCAGCTGCATTTTTATTGTTCTTGAACTTGAAACCTGGTGGGAAACCATGCAACTTATAACATTTGTCCACAGTCTGGCCTAGCTTTCCACAATGAGTACACAAAGGCCTTTCTTTGCCTTTGAAGTTGTTTCATGAGTTCTTGGTAGCCAAGGCAGTGGATTCAATAATAACAACATTATTCACAGACCTTTGCATCTCTTTTTGGATGAACAAATAGTGAGCCTTATTGATAGAAGGCAATGGATCCATTAGCAAGAACTGCGTTCTCACTTGAGAAAAAGAATCATTAACTCCCATGAGAAACTTCATTGTGGACTCTTTAGCTTGAAGACTCTTCAACCTCTGATTAATACTACACACACATTGTCCACAAATGCATTGGGAAAATGGACTAAGATTCTGAAGTTGATCCAACAAGACCTTGAGCTGAGTGAAATAATCAATGTGTAATTGCTCTCCCTGATGAATCTCAGCAATTTGCTTCTGGATATTGAAGACCTTAGTGTCATTCCCTTGGCTAAATGTGTCCTTGAGATCCGTCCAAATCTCAAGTGCAGTGTCTCCGTATATGATACTGGCTTGGAGTTTTGGTGAGACAGAATTGATGATCCAAGTACCAACCATGTTGTCAGCATGAATCCAAGCTTGAGCAGAAATTGGTGAATTCACCAATGGAAAAGAAATGGTTAAAGAACCATCTATGAAACCAAGCTTGTTCTTGGCAATCAATGATTTTCTCACTGATCTTACCCAAGCAAGGTAATTCTCTCCCCCAAACAATGGTTGAGAAGTGATAATAGCTCCTAGATTCTCTCCAGGATGCAAAAGCAGAAGGTCATTAAGATTATATGAATCTTGCGAAGAAGATGAAGATTCAATGGTGGAGGCATTAGCTGCTGTTGTGTCTGCCATTGAAGGAAAGGAAAAACTTGAAGAAAAGCAACAATGGTGGATAAGAAAAGCTTGAAGAAAGTAACAATGGTGGACGAGAAATTTGGGAAATCCCCAAATTTGATCTGATGAACCCTATAAATAGAAGCGTCTAAAAGTTTGCTTTTATTCCATATGTGAAAATTGACTTTGATGAAAACTGAATTGATTATTTCATTCATTGAATCAATAGCTATACAAATATATATAAGAAAAGAACCCAACTCTATTCTATAACTAACTTAACAGATAGATGCATATGTGAACAAAACTTAACAAACTCTTACACGTGCCTGACTAAACTAACCATACTAACATACAAAGCTACACACCATTTCTGTACATATATCAATCAAGCTACATTGTCGTTTAGGTGAATTTATACAATTCTTTAATTTCTTCAACTCTGTAGCATAAGATAAGATCTCTGGATTACTACTTAAAGCTTCAATCTAAGTTTCATTTGCTTCTACATCAGCTAGTAAGTGATGTGCTTGTCTTGCTTGATCTAGTGCTTGTCTGTGCAGCTCAAATACACGAACTACTGCACTATATGGCATGCTGGGCTGTACTGGTGTGGTAGTTGATGTTGCATCATTTGGTGCACTAGCTGCAGCACTATGTGGCAAGCTGAACTGCACTGGTGTAGCAGCTAATGATGCACAATCTTGCCTTTGACAAATAGTATATAAGATTTTCTTAAATAGTCTATTAACAAAGGGTAATTATTGGGTACTCTCGGAATAACCAAACCCTTTTACAAAATAATAGCAAAAGTCATTGATTAATTTTTTGTCTTCTGATCATATGCCTCCATGAAACAAAGTGCATATATAATGGACTCTTTATTCTTCAAATTTAAATTTAGCTATTAGCTTTCTGCCTATGCGATAGTGTAAGCAACATAAATTTGTTTAAAAGGTTTAATAATGTTGACACCCCATTTTGCAACCTGCATTTAACCACGCATGGAGGGTAAAAGGGTAATTTTGCCTTGGAAATATGCATCTTGATTATAGCCATTAGATCCTTAATCTTATTTCATTAAAATGATCTTGATGTTGTAACGATCAAATCGACTGGTCATAAACCCTAATCGGACCACCAGATTGAAAGTTATCATCAAATCAAGTTTTAATGGCTGATATGCACTATCACAAATTTAGTCCGACTATATGTGATTATGAATAATTTATTTCAATTAGTTATAAGTGTAATCAATTTGAGATTAATGACGTGTCATAATTTGATTGGTTAGAACTACATTTTATGGTGAGGTTGCATATATCTAATTAATTAGATAGTTAAAAATTAATTATTCAATGAGTAATTTGTGCAATTATCTTTTAATTAGAGTAAATTTGAACCAATTAAGTCTGAAATAGGAGTGATTGGAGCCATTTAATGTTAATTGAGAACTAATTTGGGACCTATTAATGTTAATTGTGCTAAAATAATTTTCTAACAATTGACATCTGCTCACTATTTTATCGATATTTCTCAGAATATTTTGAATCTGTGAATAAAGCCGATTTTCCCAGAAACTAGACATTTGGGGCTTCAATTTGAGCACAAGAACGAGACAATTCCGATCAGAATTGAGTCAGATATGATTTTTCGAAATTGGCTCTACAAGCTGTTACAGCAGCTACGGAAAAACCGAATTTTGGCTTGCTACCCACTCCCACCAATCAATCTCTCCATTTAATGCATCAAATTTTTTCCAAGGCTAAAATGAGGTTTAGGTTCATAATCCTTGTCAACCCTCATTAAATGGCCTTCCATTCATATTCCCTCCACTACTACTATATAAACCCTTCCTCTCCTTCATTCCAGAGCACACCAAAACCCCCTCTCTTCTCCTCTCTTGAGTTCTAGTGAAGTTGAGTACTCTTGTCATGTCTTGATCTTCCTGAGACTCAAGGTATTGAGTGAGACTCACTCTCCATCTCCTACTTCTTCTTTTTTCCTCCACCCTTAGGACCTCCACCAAGAGTCTCATTCTCAACCGTATGGATCTTGCATGAAGGTATAATCCATTTCCCTAACTTGTTTATTGTGTTGTCATGATGAGAATTTAAGATTAAAGCATGATAATAATCATTTAAATTCCTTTGAATATGTTTGAATGTTCTTAATTGTTCTTATATGTTCTTCACATGTTCTTGGTTATTCATCACATGTTCATGCATAACACTAGTTTGTTTCATAATTCTTTCAAATCCTTGAATCTAGGATACCACCATCCACACACATTCACTAGAATTCATTTTTCAATCCAAATGAAATGTTTAATAAGTTGAATTAGGGTTTATCACATGCACACACAATGAATTCAACATGCAAATTGATTGATAACATATTAGATAATGTGATATGAATGTTGACCACTATAGTCTAGAAGACTGGTTTCACCAGGCAAGGTGGGTGCCTAACACCTTCCCACCTTGTAACATAGCCTCCGAACTTAGATCAAGGGTCAGTAGATCAAATGCTTATCCTTGTAATTTTCAATTTTTAGATTGTAACTAGGAAACAAAGCCATGTACTTTATCTTAGATTGTATCTAGGACCAAAGCCATGTAATTTCCTATGTTCAATGTAAATTCAATTTCAAATTAATAAAATAATGAATTTTTCAATTATGGTTTTCTTATTTATTCCAACAATTAAATAAGTGGCGACTCCATTGTAAAATCCTTAATCTAAAGGGGGAAATATAACTAGTCAAACCATCATTTTGAGAGGCAATAACACGACTCCACCCATTCACGTGGGTTTGGCCCAACATTCCTCTAAAAACAGGCTGGGGGCGTGGTCTCTCACAAATAAGAATTTTTTTTGAAATATATATGTAAACTGTTAATCCAATATCATATTGCTCCACCCTCCCTTAAAAGTTATCAAGGCTTTTGAGTGAAGTTTGTGGTGTGCCTTTGTTTTAGAACCAAATTCCCTCTTGTTTCTCATAAAACAAAAAGATCACAATGCATTTTTCATCCATCACCTATTGATAATTAATAAATAGAAATAAATGAATCTACCCATTAATAGAAGATAATGAATTAATATTATGACATTAATGCCAAGGTTTGATGAGGTGGAAGGCTAAATAAAAATTAAAGAAATGTGTCACATGATAGAACCTTTTTTTTTTTTAATTATTATTATTATTATTTTTTATGGAACACATGATAGAACCTTAAGCTACTATAACTAACAAATGTTTGTAACTTTTTTTTTTTTTTTTAGTTGCTAAATCTAGTTTTTATTATTGACCTACTATATCATTTGTGCTCATATGTCCTTTAGCATTCTAGTTTTGGTTTTGTTTAGCTTATAACAATATTATCAAAACAAAAGGTTTAGCCCCAAACCAATTGGGAGTTATCTTCCTCCAACCCACTATGAGGTGATTAAAGAGACTATTCATGTATAATTTTAGTCACATTACTTTTTAATGCGTTATATGACTTGTTTAAATAATAGTTATAAATAACCTTATAAATTATCATGTAATGGGATTGAAAGTTCAATATGTGTATAAAACACCCTTGAACGTTTAGACCCCAAATTACAAAATATCAATTCAAGCTTATAATCAAACAATTAATGTACGGAACATGAACATAAGCCAAACACAGAATTGATAACTAATCTAAGCTAAATATAAACACATCCACAGCAGTAAATATAAGGCAAAGATAAAGGGAAGGAAGATGCAAAAACACGGACAACACACAATGTGTTATCAAAGAGGAAACCGAAGTCCTTGGCATAAAACCTCTCCGCCGCCCTCCAAGCGATAAATAATCCACTAAAGAATGTAGTTAGGATACATGAATAGCAGAAGACCCTCCAAGCCTAATCTACCCAAGTACCTAAGCCCTCCAAGCTTCTTGCTCCAACGAGGTTACGCAGAACCTATTTCTTCTTTAACTTCCCAGATTCCGCTACTAGACCATAGCATCAACCAATGTATATTGGTTCCTTCCTAACTACTTCCCACAAGCACCAAATAAACCTTCTCACAAACGTAGGTATGGTGAGATAAGGATTTGGCAAAGAACCTCTCAAGGGTATAACAATGGAGAGGAAGAGAGTAGAGGATTTTGTAGAGTCTCTAAGGTAAAGATTGTGGATGAATCAATCTTGTATTTCTCTAGGGTTTCTCTCACAAAATTCTCTCTGAAAACTCTCTTAATTTAGTGGGTATAAGGGTCTATATATAGTGGTGTGTGTTTGGAATACGAAGAGACAGTTTTTGCCAAACAGGGCTGGTTGGCGGCTTGTCCAAGTCGTGAGTTCAAGTCGCGATGTGACGGCCTGGCCAGCCTGGGACTTTTGTCCTGTAGTGCGACAGCTGGCGCGACCCTTCAGCTCCCCTGTGTGCTTTTCATGTGCCTGCATTTGGCGGCTTGCTAGTCGCGAGTCAGCCGCGAGTCCTAGCTGCGAAACTCTGCTTCTTTGCACATACTTGAGCTTTTCTTCACACTCTCTTCACACACTACCCTTACATGAATCCCACCTAAATACAGGGTTACTAAGTGCTAAATTACAAGCAAATTGGCACGGAATAAAGCCAACAAGATGGTTGATAAATTTCAACCTTACAATCTCCCCCTTTGGCTATTCCGTGACAAAACCCTAAAACAAACTCTAGACTTAACGCGTGAGTTGTGAACAGTTAGAAAACTCACTCACACCTAACTCTAGAATCTGTGAAGCTTTAGAACCATAAGAACAAGTAACTCCTGAAACACAACAACACAATAAGTTCATTGTATGCAGAAAACTTGTAAAGCAAATGGAACAAGTACAATGCGATCAAGCACAATGGAGTAAAGCAATAAACCAAGGCAAGATCAAAACATGCAATCACTATAACCAAGTGATCACAATGCTCATTCACACTTGGAATGAACATCTGGACATTCAAGAAGACAAACACAAGGCAAATCACTTGAATGACCAACACTCAACCAATGCACAGTACATGAAGTCTGTGCATCTAGGAAAAATCCTACACGGGCACAAAAGTGACAATACTCAGAAGAAAATGCATGACATTTAGTTAGAAGTATTGATTTAACAAAGCACAAAGGCTGCATAAAGCATGGTACAAACTACAAAGGCCTACAAGTGTGCATAAAAACAAACCTTTAAAGCTTACAAAAGCAACATGGGTACAAGAAAAAAGCATAACAATACAAATGCTGAATAAATATCATATTATATACTGTGTAACGACTGAAATAAAACTATCCAAGAGTTAAGAGTTTTAGCCAAACCAAAACTGAAACCACTGAGTAACAAACTTATACTAACAGCAGTTAACCAACAAAATATCAAAGTTATAAACAAAACATTCAGTGATAAAGAAATCTCCCCCTCAAACCAAGCACTCCCCCTCAAGAACTGCCCAAAAAATTCTCCCCCTTTTTGACACGAATGGCCAAAGGGTCACTGTTGTAACATGGTGAAAATGCTATCAACTTGTGCTGCTAAAACATCGATCTGGTTCTGCATGACTGCCATTCTCTCTGACTGCTCTCTCTACCCTTGTCTGAGAGTCTTTTCCAATTCCGCAAGGCGCTTGTGGAGGGTCTCAAATAGCATCTCCAACTTATCAGGTTGAGGGGCAGACTGTGCTTGTGTAGTGCTAGGTTGCTGTGATACATGGGTGACATGTACATGTGTATCTGGCTCAGGAGTAGATGGAGTAGCAGGAGAGAAATGTGCACTCTTTGGAGTTTTGGATGAATGACTTCTACTAGCTTGTAAAGTGGACATAGAAATTGGACGAGGACGAGCAATTATTTTCCCAACTGAGGGAGGAGTAGCACCTTCGCTTAGAACAAATTTCATAATGAGACTGCAAAATTGAAGGCACCCTCGTGCTACTGTTCGAGTCACTGTCTTTCTTATGATATAATAGATATGGACACAGATGTCAATGGTGGTGCCTGTGATGAGATCACATAGAAATTGAGCCATTCCAAGGTTGATATACACCGTGTTGGTCAACGGATAGAGGTTGGTAAACATGATCAGCTTCAATGTTGTCAACTTAGGTGAAAACTTGGTAGTACTTATGGATGTGCCGGTACTGGAGATGTCATGGCCAGGACCAAGAACTTGGAGAATGTCGTGAATCATTGGAGTGTGATCATCATAAGGAGTTAGGTTGGCATTCTCAAGTATAGTGATTTTGAGAAGTTCAGCTATGGTGTCTGGACTAATGATGAACTCCGTTCCTCTTACCAAATAGTGTAGTTCACTTTCAAGATCAACTGTGTTGGCGAAACACTCCTTCACTAGTTCCATCATTGGATCAACAAAATTTCCAAATAATTCTGCCCAATCTTTTGTCTCGAAGATCCGAGGGACAAAAATGGTTTCCAAAGTGTCAAATCTGACCTCCCGTTCCACTATAGGAGTTGCCCGGTCAAAAATGCTTGAGTAAGCATGTAGGTGCTGAGGAGTTCTGAACAAATCACTATTGAGTTCAGTAGATGGCTGTGATGAAGAACGTGCTCGTTTTGCAATAGGTAATGTTTCCTCTTCTATCATAACCTCTTTTCCTTTGGAGGATCGTCGAGACATCTGTAAAAGAGCAAAGACACATAGAGAACCAAATGCAATACCACAGGGAACCAACATCAAGTTGATTAGATTCAGGTAAGAATGTGAATCAGAAAGATTTCACTTAATCACAAAAACAAGAATCAAATCAACACTAAAAACACAAATGGTGATTGATCAGATACAACTCAATGTCAAGGGACCACTGAAAGTCACAAAGCTACAAATAACTAATATTGTGACAAACTACTATGAGAATGATACGCACAACACACTGTAGCAATGAAACACTCCATGGAACACAAAATCTATATAGACCACAGAAGCATAGACAAATGACCCAAAGCCACATTCAGAGTGCAACACAAAAAAACCCCAAACCCATATGCCCAATGAGTAAAAACTCTATCAAAAGACCAATGCTCAGAATAGAGACAAGCATACTAAAGCACAAACAAGATACAAAATAAACTCAGCAACAATAGAAATTAACCTCAAACAAACATATTCAACATATTAGGCAAACCTATGAACGAACACAATAATACGCAAAACGCAGTTGCATCACTCAAAAACATGAAAAAAATCAAATCAGTAAGAATGAAGTGAGATAGGGAAAGCCCATACCTTTTTCTTGTTGCTTGATGAAGACATGATGCAAAAAATGGAAACTTTTCAGAGAGACATGGACAGTTTGAGAGAGAAATGAGGAAGACAATGAACAGTCACAAAACTTCAAGGGAAAAACTGAAAAACAATTTTTTAAAAACTGTCTTCAAAACACAAAACACGTGTTTTTCGCGACTGAGATAAGTTGCCAGTAAGTCGCCAAGGTAAGCTGCGAAACACTATGAAACAAGATTCTTTAAAAATCTTCTAAGTGTTTTTCGCGACTGGAAGGTCTACTCGCGAGGGAGTCGCGAGCTGAGACGCGAAAATCTCTATGTACCCCTCGCAATTGGACCTTCCACCCGCAAACAAGTCGCCACACTGAGTCGCGAAATATGCAAAAACACAAATTTTGAAAAATTTTCTAAGTCTTTTTCGCGACTGGGATGCTGACTCGCCAGTGACTCGCGAAAATCTCGGAGAGAGCTTCGCGACTGAAGCATGCGACTGGACCAACCCACGACTGAGTCGCCAAAATAGGGCAACACTGTTTTTGAAATTTTTGATATCTTTGTAAAACAAAATACTTTCCAAAAACCAACACTCAAAAATCTTTTTGTGTTTGATCAACAAAGATTGAGTATGTGAAAACACATTTAATCAAGTACAATCACATAAATGAATATGGCATTCATTGAACATAGACTTGTGTGTTGTGTGTGGATATCAAAAATGAGATAGTCCTTAGTCCAATGTGAAGCTTCAATAATCAATTCAATCAAGGCATACACAACTAGCACTAGATAATGTGACATATCTCAATTATAGAAACATGCATATATGACCTCCCACATGCACTTGATAACAATTTTTTGAAGCTTTTCATTTGGCTCCATATTTGACATATCATTTGCACTTTTTGAGCAAAGAAAATCTCATTGTGAGATAGATGCCTGAAATTTTTGATATTTCAATTGATGAGTTAGCCTTTGGCTTTTTGGGCATCATACATTTTATTTTGGTTGCTTTCCCTTTTTCCTAGTCGAATACTAGTATGTGCGACAGGCTTTTGCAGCTCTATATCTCTTTTCATTTGGAGATTTACATTTAGAGAGCTCTTTTAAGCATAAAAATAAAAAGTGGGAAGATATATAGGCATAAGTCTATGCATGTCTCAAGATCAACAAAACCATTCACTAATTATTCATGACAAGGTTGAAGATCTATTTACAACAGTCACATAGATTTCAAAATTTCTTCCACAATGATATGAGTGCATAAGAGACAAGCTAAGCTCGTTAAATGCACAAATCCATTAGTACAAAGGTACAAGGCAAAACATGTTTTGAGACAAAACTCAACAAAGCCGATCAAACTTTTTGGATTTTCTACTTTTTATGTGTTTTTGGATTTTTGACACAAAAGCAGTAAAAGATTGATAAAAAACATAACATAAAAAACAATGTAAAAGCATTTGAACCAAAGACAAACACACACACAAAATAACAACCTAAATACTAGCAAGAAGCACACAACCAAGCATATTCACAAACATGGGAAGTATTGATGCATGGACATGTTGTAATGCTTATGCATGAGTACCCTTTGTCACCCACACGTCACATGCGTTTAGGGTGATATCCTTGACGGATTGGGTACGAGAGGTAGGACTGTTAAACCTTCATGTGAAGCTTTCCAGGCAATTTGTGAAGGCACCGATCATCTTCATCACGTCCATCATTCCTAGATCACGGTTTTGACTTCTTAGTTGCTCACCACCCCAAGACCTCACGTCATTTCTTCTTCCTCGTGACCGAGGTGCACTTGCATTATTGTCTGCTCTTAGCTTTTAACAGTTGGGTCTAGTATGTCCTTGCAATCCACAATAGTGACAAACATAATCCGTTCTAGGATCCTGTTGTGATCTTGGAAGTGATCTTCCTCTAACTCCAAATCTGGCTTCTGATTGATTGCGGGACTTGTTAACCACCCATTGATCATTCACATTGTTCTTCCTCTTAGCCTTAACTTTCTTCAGGAATAGGCTTATCCACAGCCATCTCTTTGGCCTTTACAAACTTCACTTCTTTGGTGACATTTGCTGATGAGCTACGTCCTCCAGCATATCCCAATCCGGACTTGTCTGAGGCATGTTTTTGAGATGAAATAACATCATCTAACTTCCTGGAGGAGACCCTATCTATCTTGGCATGAGCTTGCACTACCTCTTGCTCAAGAAATCTTACTTTTGTGTAAGCTTCTGATAGCTCACCATTAAGTGCTTCAATCTCACACTTTGCCTCCTTGTATCTGACCAGTAGACTTTTATAATCCTCCTTAGCTCTTTTCATCTTCTTCACAGCTGCCTTTACCACCTTTGTATACTCACCCGATTTCTCAAGGAGTAAGGCATAATTCTTTTGAACACTAGATGTATCTTCATCTTCTTCAGCTTCTGATTCTTCAACTACCCCAATAGAAATTGGGACACTCCTTTTTGAGATGTCCATGGCTATTGCATTCAAAACACACAATGTCTGAAGGAGATTGAAAATCCTTCCCTTCTTTCCTCGTAAACTCTTTCCTATCACCTCTTGAAGATGAAAATTTCCCTCTGTTGAATGGTTTCCCACCGTTCTTCATTTTCAGAAATTTTCAGAAGTTTTTCGCAAGATATGCTACTTTCTTCTCCACTCCATCTTCTTTGGAAGGATCATCCATTCTTTCGGTGATGGTCTTGAGAGCGAGCGATTTACTCGTCTTGTGGGAAGGCAGTCCCAGTTCATATGTTTGGAGAGACCCAATCAGCTCCTGAATTTTGATCTCATCCAGGTCTTTACTCTCTTCTATGGCTGTGACTTTTGCTCTAAAGCTTTCAGGCAAGGACCTCAAGATTTTTTGCACCACCTTAGTATCTTCAATCTTCTCACCAAGATTGAGCTTAGCAATGACGATTTTGTTGAGCTTCCCATAGAACGAATCAAACAATTCATCTTCACCCATCTTGAGCTCTTCAAATTTGGTGGTAAGCATTTAGAGCTTTGTGTCCTTCACTTTCTTAGTCCCCTCATAAGTTGTCTCCAAAATCTCCCAAGCTTCCTTGGCCACTGTCATGTGAGATATCCTGTGGAATTCATTTGGAGACACACAACAAAAAATAGCATTTAAGGCTTTACTGTTAGCATTGGCTGCCGCAAGAGCTGCCTTATCCCAAGTAGATTTAGCAGCCTCCGGCTTAGTCCAACCTATTTCAACCGCATCCCATACGGTGTCATCAATAGAGCATAGGAATGCCCTCATTCTAACTTTCCAGAAGGCATAATTATTACCATCAAAAAATGGTGAAACATTTAAGGATTGAGACCTATCCATCTCAAAAAGGGTCAAAGATCACACTCAGGTATTTAGACCACAACAAGTGTACCCACTCTGATACCAATTGAAAGTTCAATATGTGTATAAAACGCCCTTGAACGTTTAGACCCCAAATTACAAAATATCAATTCAAGCTTATAATCAAACAATTAATGTGCGAAACATGAACATAAACTAAACACAGAATTAATAACTAATCTAAGCCAAATATAAACACATCCACAGCAGTAAATATAAGGCAAAGATAAAGGGAAGGAAGATGCAAACACACGAACAACACACGATGTGTTATTGAAGAGGAAACCGAAGTCCTCGGCATAAAACCTCTCCGCTACCCTCCAAGCTGTAAATAATCCATTAAAGAAAGTAGTTGGGATAAATGAACAGCAGAAGACCCTCCAAGCCTAATCTACCTAAGTATCTAAGCCCTCCAAGCTTCTTGCTCCAATGAGGTTACGCTGAACCTATTTCTTCTTTAGCTTCCCGGATTCCGCTACTAGACCATAGCATCAACCAATGTATATTGGTTCCTTCCTAACTGCTTTCCAAAAGCACCAAATAAACCTTCTCACAGACGTGGGTATGGTGAGATAAGGATTTGGCAAAGAACCTCTCAAGGGTATGACAATGGAAAGGAAGAGAGTAGAGGAATTTGTAGAGTCTCGAAGGTAAAGATTGTGGATGAATCAATCTTGTATTTCTCTAGGTTTCTCTCACAAAATTCTCTTTGGAAGCTCTCTCAATTTAGTGGGTATAAGGGTCTATATATAGTGGTGTTTGTTTGGAATACGAAGAGACAGTTTTTGCCAAACAGGGCTGGTTGGCGGCTTGGCCTCGCGGCTTGTCCAAGTTGTAAGTTCAAGTCGCGACGTTAACGACCTGGCCAACCTGGGACTTTTATACTGTAGTGCAACAGCTGGCGCGACCCTTCAGCTCCCCTGTGTGCTTCTCACGTGCCTGCATTTGGCGGCTTGCCAGTCGCGAGTCAGCCGCGAGTCTTAGCCTCGAAACTTTGCTTCTTTGCACATACTTGAGCTTTTCTTCACACTCTTTTCACACACTACCCTTACATGAATCTCACCTAAATACAGGATTACTAAGTGCTAAATTACAAGCAAATTGGCACAGAATAAAGCCAACAAGATGGTTGATAAATTTCAACCTTACAGGGATGATGAGATAATGCCAAACTAGTTTGGAGCTAAAATTGTTTGTTCCAATTGCAGTGAAAAAAAGACAATACAACTAATAATAAAATGAGCAAATTACACTTTTTCACCATAAACTATCATCCTAATTACACCAAACCTCCTCAAAATGCGACCACCTAAGCTATAACTTTGTTTCAATGTCCCCTTTACTATTTTTTTTGGTGTTAAGTTTGATAGAATTTAGGAATAAAAAATCAATTTACCCATCTTTACAAAATAGATGACTAGGGGTTAATTGGTCTTTCAATACTAAATTCCTAAGAGTTAGCAATAAAAAAAAATTAGAGTGGGTTAAATTTAATGTATTTTTTAATTTGAGGGATTGATCGTGCATTTTGATAGTTTAAGGGATGAAATGTAATTAGGGTGATAATTAACAGTGGAAAAATGTAATTTCTTCTAATAAAAAAATAACTAGCAACAAATTAATAAAATAATGAATAAGGACAGATGAGAACATACCATCTCGGGGATCGGTTGGTATATCTCCGATCGAAAGTACTTCATAAATCTCAATCGCATTAAGGATGGGGGGAAGGTTAGACTTCTGTGTTGCTTTAATTGAAAAACGAAAATGACCTTCGAATGTTCGATTGGGACAGATAGACAATGGCTTTAAGTATTCAAGAGTTATATTTTCTAACTTGTAGTCTCTATCATTCACTGCGATAACGAACTCTCTTATTTCTCCTTCCCTAAGTTGTTTAATTTCAGCAAAGTGAAAGCAAACATAAAATTTGGAAGAGTCTGTGTTGTTTCTGTCATAGACAATGGCTTCGAAAGTTGCACTAGAAGGCTGGATGGCAGTTCTTAATACTTGTGCTGGTAGTTGATAACTATCATTGGTGCCTTGAGTGTCAATAACTGAGGAGGTATTGATTGGAACCCAATTCTTCTCAAAATTGTCAGATGTAATGGTATACCACAAGCGATCAAAAACATCATCTGAAATCCTAGTAGAGGAAAAATAGATTGTCATTAAAGTTTATTGGAGTAAGGGCCGATTTTCAAGTTTTTAGAGAACTTCACACATATATACACTTACATTAAGTTAAAGTATAATTTTTATTTCAGATCTAAAAAGAAAGGAAAAAAAAAAAAAATCTAACAAAAGACCATAATTATTAAAAAAAAAATAATAACAAAAACTTAAACAAATACAAACATAAGATTTAATATGGTTCTAAGGCAAAGACACACCACAAATATCATTTAAATGCCGTGATAAATTTTAAAAGACGATGATGCAAGTTATACTACATGTAACATATTTTTTTATATATAATATTGAATCATGTGGAATTTAGTGGGTGAGTACTTATGTGGGTAATTTGATGTATATATTTTTATTTTATTTTGCTAACAATGATGTATAGAGTTCTTCGAGCATCTGATTATTTTTCGAGTATGTGTAGTCTTATTCCACACACGCGAGGTAAACATAAGGAGAAACCCTTACCTCAAGATGCTTGCTAGATCTTTCAAATCCAAAATTTCATAGATCTTATAAGACCTTAGGAACTAGTACCCCTACTCTTAAGGGTTATTTCTTGTATTGGTTAGAAGATATGTTATTTCCTATGTTTGAGAGATTATGTTATATGTATATCTAGTTCTAATGTTTTTAAAAACAAAAACAGCTAAACTATATTTTGGTCCCTTCAAGGGTTAGATTTGCAGCCACACTAAAAGATTGAATTTGGTACATGTGATATCATAGTCTGTATTTGTCAAGTGACATCAACCAAGTTTAAAATTTGAAAAAAAAAAAAAAAAAAAAATCCCTACTCTTAAGGGTTATTTCTTGTATTGGTTAGAAGATATGTTTTTTCCTATGTTTGAGAGATTATGTTATATGTATATCTAGTTCTAATGTTTTTAAAAACAAAAACAGCTAAACTATATTTTGGTCCCTTCAAGGGTTAGATTTGCAGCCACACTAAAAGATTGAATTTGGTACATGTGATATCATAGTCTGTATTTGTCAAGTGACATCAACCAAGTTTAAAATTTGAAAAAAAAAAATATATATATATATATATATATATACACACACGAGAAAGACTGCTCATGTGATTCTAGTTTATCCATTTGACCATTTTTTTTCCTGATATATATTTTTATTTTGTTCTTTTCTCATGGATGTTTTCACTAAAACCATGTCTTCCTCAACTCATGCATTTCAAATGACATATAATGGCGCATATTAAACAGATTTGGACAGAAATTTTATATTGATAGCAAATGCAAACTTCAAGATAAAATTAACTAAATTCGAAATCTAGAAGACACGTCCATAAAAAATCAAACTTGGAAAGACCACCAAATATATTTTCACTAAAAAATAGACTCACCTTACTTGTTTTCCAGTTGAGTTGCCCAGGTCTTGCCGCACTATTCTATTTAGTGCTTCTCCATAGCCAGTCTGGTAAATGGACTTGTTCAAAGGACGTAATTCCAAGGCCGAAATGAAAGGTATTCCAGACTTAGTGTTTATCAGACAAACAGTTATGGTATCAGATATGGGAACATGAATTATTTCAGGGAAATCTACATCACATGCATCTTTTAATTCCACCGTGGTCCAATAATTAACCCCGATGTACAGGTCGAACTTTGGAACTTGATTATTGTTGTCGTAATTTCCATATTGAAAGAAAGCTCTTATGAGGTAGTTATTATTTTTGCCTTGTTCAGGTTTCAGGGTGTAGCAGTTCTTTATTCCCTGTGGAAAGCTTCTCAGACTATTAACTGGACGCCCATTAAAAGGTCTTCGAGAGTTGTGCGTGCCGCACTCTCGAGTAACATTGTAATTTTCTCCAGTATCTATAAAACTTGCATCTGACTTGTAAAAGATACTAGTTTCTTCATCCATATAATCCTCCATTACGCCGCAATCGATGCTTATGAATCCTGGAAATTTTATGAAAAAGGAAAGAAAGAGATATAGAGTTAAACATACCCAATCAATACGGTAAACTCAAGAAGAATTCAGTTTCCTTTAAAAAAATATATATTTTGAGGGCAAGGTTTTTTTTTTCTTTACAAAAAGAAAATGGGTCAAGATTAATTAAAGAGAAATACTACATCTATAACAATTTTATAAAAAATCTTAGGTGATAGGTTGTTAATAATTGTTATTGGTAGGCAAAAAAATAATTTTAGTGGTATACTCAAATCAGAAACAATAAAAACTTATCATTTATGATTAATTGTGAAAATGTTGTGCATGTAACATTACTTTTAATTAACTATTTAAGTAGTAAAGTATTTTGGGATTCATATTATTTAAATATCTATGCTTGCACAAAGAACTAATTGGTATCTCGACTTGATAATAAAGAACATTCAATATGAAAAAAAAAAAATGTTTTCATTTCTATCATATCTATATTAAAAAAAACAAAAACTATTTAAGAACTTTCGGGAGATTAAGAAATTATTTGTTAAAATTTAGCTAATATCATTAATAGAAAGCCAAACTTAATAATTCAAAACCCAATCAACTTCAATTTGATCATATTATTTCCTTTTTTTTTTTTAAGAAATTATTATTTATTTGTTCTTGTTACCGAACTCAACTTATAACTTCAATTGTTAGGATATATATATATATATATATATCCAAATTTCAGGAATTTATACAGTATATTAAAATGGAAACTCAACAAATGATATTAATTAGATTTTAATTGCATCTAAATTTTGTGCTAAATTTTATTTTTTAAGAAAATTTCAAATACTATCATGCACTCTCCTTCACCCGACCTATCACATGTCACCATGGGAAAAATACACCATGTTTAGAGTGTATGCTTTGTTAGGTTCTAAAGATTTAGGATTAAATATTTAGAATTTCAACTTGTATGTGTTGGCAAACAAGAATAAAAACATGTCTAGAATAAGTGTTAGACATTGCTCAAAGTTGTACAGGTCAAAACTCAAGAATGTACAAACTGCAGGAAAAAGAATTATTTTTTTGTAAAGCTTAACCGATCGAATTGTGATGCTCGATCGATCAAAAATCATAGAAAAAGAATTTCTACAGAATTTTAAGCAAGCTCAAGCCCACGAAAACATATAGGGTTTCAATTTAACACTCCTACGTATAAAACGAAAACCCTAGATGCGTTTCGAAGACTCTTAGAAGACTTGTAAGTTACTCCTATGAGATTTGAGAGGTTCTGTACATTCTAACTCTACAAGCATCTACCGGAACAAGATCTACAATCAAGTGCTAGTGGAATCTAGTTGCTGCAAAGATCAACAAGCCATGATTTGAAACCTTTCAATGGGATCTCAAAGTCATAAACGTGGGTGCTTGTGTGGTGCAAATCCAAGAGAGAAGGAGTTCATGGATTTGGAGCTTGCACGTGGTCGTGTAAGTAAGTTACTACTGGAGGTAGCAATAGATTTAGGGTTAAAGCTTTTGTAAAAACTTCAATTCTCTTAAAGTGGATTTGTTTTACCTTGAGAATAGCTAGGTCAAATGCTCCCTAGATTTTTACCTTGAAACTATTGGTTTCATTGATTTTCTTAAGTCATTATATCGTGGTGTTCTTTATTTTCCACTGTTGTGCATGATATGATTTATTATTGTTCAACCTAGATCTGAATAATTAACTTAAGTAACCACTTGGTTGGTTTATTAGGTTAAATAATCTGATTTAAAAGGGGTCTAAACAGAACAAACAAGTAGTATCAGAGCAGGTTAGCTCTTGTTTAGGTAGTTTACCTTGAGTTGATCTTTGACCTCTGCTATCATGGATTCTTATGTCTTTCCTTTACATTCATTTAGACTAAAAATTGAATGTGCTTTTACCTTGGACTAGGTGGATTTTTAAATGTGCTAACCCTATTCTTAATTTTCTTGGTATAACTACATGCTACGAAAACTATGTTTGTTATATTGCTTTAACTGCCTCAAAAGTATGTGATACTTGTTTGTGGTATATGGATATCGATTGTTGCAAGCACATGACAGGTAACAGAGCCTTATTCAAGACTTTTTCTGAAGAAAAGATTGGAACTATCACATTTAGAGATGGAAGCAAATCAGTCATTAAAGGTATTGGAATAGTTGACATTCCAGGACTACCAGTGTTTGAAGATGTCTGGTATGTAGATAGATTAAAGGCTAATTTGCTAAGTATTACTCAGATTTGTGATAATGGATTGAATGTATTGTTTACCAAGTATGAATGTGAAATGCTTGATGGTGGAGGTGATTGCATCTGTGTTGGAATAAGGACTACTGATAATTGCTATGGCATAACTCCAAGCATTAGTCACAAGTGCTATAGTGTAAAAATAAATCAGGTGGACTTATGGCATCAACGATTGGGACATGCAAGTCACATGCAAATTGAAAAAATCTCTAAATGTGAAGCTGTTTTGGGTTTACCAAAATTTGAGAAGATTGAGAAAGGTATATGTGGACCTTGTCAGATTGGTAAAGAAGTGAAATCCAAACATCCGTCCATAAGGGAAGTTTAGACATCTAAACTGTTAGAGTTGTTGCACATCGATCTAATGGGTCTTGACAGAGTTCAAAGTTTAGGAGGGATGAAGTACAAGATGTTGTAGATGACTTCACTCGATATACCTGGGTGGTTCTTTTGAGAGACAAATCCGAAGCTCTAGACAAGATGATCCATTTATGCAAGAAGCTGCAAATTGAGAAGAATGCTATGATTGCTCACATTAGAAGTGATCATGGTAGAGAATTTGAAAACTCCAAGCTTCCATCCTTTTGTAATGATCAAGGAATTAAGTAAGAGTTCTCAGCACCTAAGACACCTCAATAGAATGGAGTTGTGGAAAGAAAGAACAGAGTTATTCAAGAAATGGCCAGAGTCATGATAAATAAAAAAAGCATGGCAAAGTCATTTTAGGGTGAAGCAGTAAAAACTGCATGTCATACACTGAAAAGGGTGTATTTCAAACCGAATACTAAGAAGACTCCATATGAACTTTGGAGAGGAAAAAAGCCAATTGTCAAGTACTTAAGAATATTTGGTAGTGATTGTTACATTCTTCGAGATCATGAGAATCTTGAAAAATTTGATGCAAAGAGTGATAAGGGGATCTTTCTTGGATACTCCACATCAAGCAAAGCATACAGGGTGTACAATCTCAGAACCAAAACAGTAATGGAATCCACAAATGTGGTGATCAATGATGAACAATGTACTGAAGATCATTCTGAAGTGATTCAAAGTATCCAAGATAAACCTACAGAAGTTGAAGATGTTCTACCCAAGGAGTATGTTGGTAGACCTGATGACCAAGAATTACAAATTCTGAATGATGCTCTGTCTAAACCAATCACGCCAGTTCGTGAAAGGATACAAGAACAAGTTAAGACCAATACCATTCCAGAACCTCAAAGCACATCAACTTCACTAGTGAAAGGCCCATCTGCAAGGGTCAAGCTAAATCACCCTATCACCAACATCTTGGGAAGCCTAAATGATAACATGCATCTGAGGTCAAAGGCTTTGAATGTTATTACACATTCTTGCTATCTGTCTCAAGTGGAGCCTAAGAAGGTAGATGAAGCTCTAGAAAATGCTCATTGGATAAATTTCATGCATGAAGAACTCCATTAATTCATTCGGAATGATGTGTGGAAATTGGATCCTAGACCAAAAGATTGCAATGTGATAGGTACAAAATGGATCTTCAAGAACAAGTCTGATGAACATGGAACAGTGATAAGAAACAAATTTAGATTTGTTGCTCAAGGGTACACTTAAGTAGAAGGAGTGGACTTTGATGAGACCTTTGCACCTGTTGCTAGACTTGAGTCTATCAGAGTACTCTTGGCCATTGAATGTCACCTGAACTTCAAGCTCTATTAGATGGATGTGAAAAGTGCCTTTTTGAATCGAATGTTGCAAGAAGCATATGTATAGCATCCCAAGATTTTTGTGGATCCACATAGACCAAATGATGTTTACAAACTGAAGAGAGCACTGTATGGTCTTAAACAAGCTCTAAGAGCTTGGTATGACAAGCTAACTTCTTGTCTTATAGAGAATGGCTTTAAAAGAGGAAATGTTGATAGTACTCTTTTCATTCAAAGGGATAAGAAAGATTTAGTTGTGGCAGAAGTCTATGTTGATGATATTGTTCTTGGCTCTACTAATGATACTCTTGCTAAATCTTTTGCAGATGAAATGAAGAAAATCTTTGAGATGAGCATGATGGGTGAGCTTACCTACTTCTTGGGATTGCAAATGAAGCAAATGAACAAAGGGATTTACATCAACCAAGTCAAGTATGCAAGAAATCTTGTCAAGAGATTTGGACTTGAGAATGCTACTCATGCTAGAACACCAATGGCCACCAACACAAAATTGGGAATTGATCCATCAAGTTAGCCTGTTGACATTACCTTATATACAAGTATGATTGGTTATTTATTATATTTAAATGCTAGTCGTCCTGATATATCTTTTAGTGTTGGTGTATGTGCTAGATTTCAAGCTAATCCCAAAATGTCACATTTAACTGTTGTTAAAAGGATAATTAAATATGTTAGTGGGACTATTGATTTTGGTTTGTTCTATAGCAAAGAATCCAATGTTTCTCTTGCTGAATACTCTGATGCTGATTGGGCTGGTAATGCTGATGATAGGAAAAGTACTACTGGTGGAAGTTTTTATGTTGGAACTAACTTGGTTGCTTGGATGAGGAAAAAGTAAAATTATGTCTTTCCATCAACTACAAAAGTAGAATATATTGTTGCTGGAAGTTGTTGTTCATAGCTTCTTTGGATGAAAAAATTGTTGGGTGATTATGGTTTGTCACAGGAGTATTGTGATAACTCTAGTGTTATTGATATCTCTAAAACCCGGTTCAACATTCTAGGACCAAGCATATAGAGATTAGATATCACTTTATTAGGGATCCTTTTGAAAGAAAAGTTGCTGCTCTTGAGTATATCCCTACTAATCGTCAGAATGCTAAACTTTTTATCAAACCTCTTGATAGGAGCAAGTTTGAGTCTCTCGTCAAGTGATTGGTGTTATCACATGTCCATAGTTTCTCCTTGGATACCTTTGGTCCTTGTGCTAATTCTTTCATTCTCTTGTGACCAAAATGTTTTTCATTAGGATTTTCTTTTGCATTATATTCACGCATTTCATTCTAGGCTTGTTTATGATGTTTTTAAATTTTTTTTTTTTAATAATAAAAAACAGCAAAAAAAATTAAAAAAAATTTTGTGTGTTACACATCTTCAAGTGTGTAATTGAGGTTGGCCTATGAAATTTGCATTTCATGACTGTGTACCTTGTTTAGCTTAGATAAGCAATTTTTTTTCTGTACTTTGCTAGTTTGTGCTATGTAATGCTTAAATTGTGTGAGTTGTTTATGGTTTTTAAACATATGCTCTTGATTTTGAAGTCACATTTCTTTTACTGTAAGGAATAAAAAATCATAGGAGAAAGACATAAATAATCATGAACACCTGTGTGCAAATTATAAAAGCCATTCTCGGTAACGTGTAGCACTTGCATAGCAAGATTAAACAAGGTGTTAATTATGAAAAGAATGTGAAAATTCAAAAGAAAAATAAAAATAAAAGCAAACAAAAAAAGGCATCAAAAGAAAAAGAATAAAAAAAAATTGTTAGAACATATGTGAGTCACTTGTTAGGAACATATGTCACTATTTTATGTAATTGGCTAATCTTTTAATAAAATGAACTTTACTTGTAATTGGGTAGAATTAGGATGTGTTTAATACTTCAAGAAACCTTGTTTCAAGTTCAAGTGTTAAAGCCATGCAATTCTATCCAAGATTCAAGTGCAGAAAGTGTTGTTCATTAAAGCTCTACAGCTAGCTTGACAGCTAGCCATCTGTCGAGGTTTATGAAGTTTAGTTTTTCAGGACTGTTTTTCATTTAATTCGTGATTGTATGTTTAGTTTTTCTTTTCTCACAATCCTAGACATATAAAAGGATTATTTTAAGGGCTATCAAAGGTGACACAAGTTACACAAGTGTTGAGCAAAGTTTGTTCAAGCAAATTGTGATTGGAGACAGAATTTGCCCTAATTCATCTTTCTTGTGAAGAAGCTGTATTTGTGCACCGTAGGGTTTTGTAACCAAAGAGCTTCTCGATCTTCATCATGTGATGAACTGAAAAACTCTATAGCTAACATCCTTCTCTAGTTGGTGATTGAAATCGCGTACTGGGATCTGCGCAATTAGTTAGTTACGTACTGGGAGTCGTGCATTACAAGGAAAGATTGTCACTACAGAACAAGTCCAATTGGGTATTAGGGTAAGGATTCAACTATAGATTGGTATAAGGTGCTGGGATTCCTTTACTTGTAACTGCTTATTTTAATAATAGTGGATTCTCCGGAGTGGTGACCTTAAAATCACCTGGTGGGGTTTTTGCCGTGTTAGTTTTCTCCATTTGTAAACAAATCACCGTGTTAATTTATTTTCCGCTGCATACTTAGTTTATTGGTGATTTGTTTGTGCTACTACGCGTTTGCATGTCAATTTGATTAATTAATAACCTTGGCTAATTAATCAATTAATTTATCATAAGGGGTCAATTTGTTTTTTGGCCTATCAAGTGGTATCAGAGCAGGCATACTCTTTGTTGTGTGATCCATTGACCCCTGTTTGCCATGGATAGAGGACAGTCTTTTATTATACCTCTTTTATTTGATGGCACTAACTATGCATACTGGAAAGTACGCATGAGAGTTTTCTTGTAGTCTTTAGATAAGAAGGTGTGGCAAGCTGTGGAGATAGGCTGGACCAAGTCGCCGAAGGAAGCGCTGGCCAATTGGGATAACACCAAGATCAAGGCGGCAAACTTCAACAGCAGGCCATTGAATGCCTTATTCAGTGCGGTCACTAATGAGGAGTTCAAGAAGATATCCTCCGCTGAAACTGCTAAGGAAGCATGGACCATTCTCCAAACAACCTATGAGGGAACCAAGGCTGTCAAGGATTCAAAACTTCAGAGGCTCACTACAATCTTTGAAGAGATCAAGATGGAGGAGGATGAGTCGTTTGATGAGTTCTATGCCAAACTCAAGGACATAGTGAACTCAGCCTTCAATCTTGAGAAAACCATTCCTAAACCCAAGATTGTGAGAAAAGTGCTTAGATCTCTACCCGAGAGATTTCATGCCAAGATTACTACAATAGAAGAATCAAAGAACATTGACAAGATTCCTTTGACAAAGCTGGTTGGTAATCTGCAGACCTATGAGTTAGGATTAACAAGAATTGGTAAATCGGGTAAAAGCAAGAGCATGGCACTGAAGGTCAAGAGCAGTGACACGGATGAGTTTTCAGACGATGAAGATTCTAAGATAAAGTCCTACATCACCAGGCAATTCAAGAAGTTTATGAAGAATGCAAATGGAAAGGGCTTCGACAAGGATCATAGGCAATCCAGTTTTTCTCAATTCAAGAGCCAAGACAAAGAGAAGAATGATGCTAGGGATGGCGGCCAGTACACTATTCCCTCAGGACTAAAGTTTTTTGGGTGTCAAGGCTTTGGACATATGAAACAGGAGTGTCCCACATATCTTAAGACCATTGGGAAGAGCAAGGCACTTGCTGCTACATTGAGTGACACCGACCCTAAGGATGATTCTGATAATGAGGATGACGGAATCCTGAATGCCTTCATTGCCTCTGTCAATCCTACTGAGGGGATTGTTGAAGACGTGGACGAAGAATTTAGAACACACCAATCAATATGGAAAAGTAAAGAAGAACTTGAGTTTGAAATTCAAAATAATTAAATTTAAAAAAAAATAATAAAATAAAATAAAAAAGCTAAAATTTGCTATCCCTTTTAAGTTTTAAGCACAAACAAGTAATTGACAAAACTGCTCAAAACATTAGTAGCTTTTTTTTTTTTTTTTTCTCATAAATTTTTTTAAAAAAACATTGATTATTAATCATTACTCTAAGGATATTTGTTAGCATTTCCCTTTAAAGAATTATAATATTTTCATGGATATTTTTTTGGGTCATGTAACCATGATATATAATGCCTCTCTTACATAATATCATAGTTACACTTAACACCATTTTCTCTTTTAGGGTCACTTATTTTCTTAAAATGATGAAGAGATTTTCGGGTTGTCATTTGTATTTTGGTTTCTGCTATACATGTTTAGATAGATAAGAAAAGAAACTAGCAACATTTACATATATGTTCTTCTTGCATGCGTATTACAGAGGTCCAATGGCAAAAACAAGATTGTAGTATGTAGGCACATACTTTTAATCAATGTTTTCAAGGAAAGGGGAAGGGGAGCTATAAAATAAATAAAAAGTCCGTAGGCACATGAAGTGAGTGCAAGTTTTGTGTTTTGGCTGGTTCCAATGAAGTGAATGTGTGATAGAGAGTTTGTGATTTTTTTTTTTTTTTTTTTTTGGGTGAAAAATTTAATGTATATACTATATATAGTAAAGCTTTCTAATTTTTGAAAAATTTGAAGGAAAGTACATGATAACATACTCATATTCTGCTACGCAGTGGAGTCTCTCTCTCTAAAAATTAAGTATATATGTTTTATTATAGTTGTAGCAATGTATAATATATAAATTACATTATATTGATGCAAAAATTTATTCTTATTATTTTTTAGATAAATTAATTTATAATCAACATACAAAGTTAACAATATGTGTGTGTGTGTGTGTGTGTGTGTGTGTGTGTGTGTTTTTTTTTTTTTTTTTTTTTTGATGTTTTTTTTTTCAAAAAATGAAAAAAAAAAAATAGTAGGATCTTACAATCCTTGATCCAATCCAGTTCGACCCCCCATTGATTTGACATAGGATTCCAATTTTAACAAACTTGAGCTAATATGTGAAATCTCTACAATTAAGATGGTAAGATTCTTGAATAGTTGTCAGCATCCCTGCAAGTCAATGGCATATTATTAGAATTACGTAGTTAAATAATTAAAATTGTTATTTTTCAATAGTTTAAGCTTTTGGAAGAGCAATTTAACACATATATAACCTAACCTCTTTTATTAAGAGAATCAGGATTTAAATCTTCCTTGATCCATTGTGTTATTGAATTATAAAATTTGAAAAAAAAAAACCTTAAAAAATCTCATGGGTGTATACTTTCCGCCATTTTATTAGAAGCAAAAATAAAATAAAATATTTATGGCTATTTACAGGAATATGTTTAAGCAAGCATGTCTAAAAGCTAGTTTCTGAAAAGAGAGATAGAGAACTGAACCAAGTTTCAAGATGAATGACATACCGGGAACATTATCAACAAGTTTTCTTCCAGCATGCTCATTGTATCCTTTAGCTACTTTCCTATTGCCAAGAATACCAATCACCAAAACAAACACATGCCATGCTTTCAAAATGAAAATTAATTCTAAGGCATAATCCATGATGATCTTTATTGGCCATATTATGCTCTACTCAGAAGGAAAATGTATACAATTTAAGGCCAAATTCTTAGCTACATCGATTACTTGTGTACATCGATTACTTGTGTTATTGATTCTCATTAAAAACAAAAAAACAAAAAGTTTACTTGTGTTACTAACAAACGACTTTTAGTCATTATCAATTAATTGCTTGCTTTTATTCATAGAAAAGAAATAGAGGATGACCCCACCCATATATTTCTCTAAGTTCCAGTGGCAGCTCTAAGAAATTTATTTAGGGTAATCATTCAAAAAACTTAAATTATAAAAAATTTAAGAAAAAAATTTGAATATATCCACATCACAAAATATGCATGCAAATACATTAAAGTTTTATAATTTCATTCTACGAGTTTTAATATTTTAAATTCGTTACATGATACTTTCCTCTTAATATATAGCAGTTTTTTTTAATTTAAATATAAAAACCTTCATAGATAACAAAATGTTGTTTAAAAGACTATCTTTTTTTTTCTTTTTTTATTAAAAAAATTGTTAATGAATGCCCTAAAGATATTGGTTTAAGAACTATTTATAAAAATATTTTATGGAAAAAATGATATAGTAATTAAGTTTTTTCCCATGAAAATGGTTTTAAAAATTTCTTAATATGGTTTATCATAATTTTTTTTAAAAGCACCCGTTAACATGATTTTAAAAAAATAATTTTTTATTTGTGTTATTTTATTTATTTATTTATTTTGGCTGAATATCTATTTGTGTTAGTATTACTTGGCGGAGGACTATGTATATCAGTCAATTTTAAATAGGACTTCCAAGTTCAAAGGCAGGAGATTCCTAGGCCTAAATTCAAAGATTCCCATATCACAATGTTGAGGATAAATCCCAAACGTTGGGGGTTTAGCATGATTTGGGAACTTTTTGAAGAGTATAGGAAAATGTTTTGCTTTCGTCTTATTTTATTTTATTTATTTATTTTTTGTTCTAGAATGCCAAGTCCGAGTCCAAGATTAGGGTAAAAGTCATACGAAGCAAACATCAATTCTTGACTTTTGGTCCCAGGCCCAGAGAGTAGCTTTCAGCCCGACATTTACGCATTTAAGTTGAAATTGTTGTGGGGGCCCTTATATAACTTTACTGGGTCATTGGGTCTAGGGTGTGTGGTTAAAAGTTTGAAATTTGATGTTAAGTAGGGACCATAAATGAGAAGGAGAGGTCAAAGTCTCAAATCTATTTTACATGCTATATATTATGTTATGTTACATAATTTTGTAAAAAAAATTATTAACATGTTCAACATGCAAAGAAGTATTTTATAAATTGATAGATTTATAAACCCTATATCAATCTTAATAAATGAGCTAATGGTAACAAAAATATTACATTTTTTACCTACCAAAATTAAAAGTAACGTGTAAAAGGAAAAATGAAGTATCATGGCTTAATCTCCTAAGCATAGTGGATTCCCCCGTAAAAAAAATATCCTAAGCATATTGTAAAAAATGTGAATTTATTTGACATTTTGGTTAAGTCATGAGAGAGCACATCATTTTAATTTACTTTTAAAACATTTTAAGTGCTTGGAGTTGAGAGTCAAAACAAGATTGTGAACAATGAACCATTACATATAATAATAATAATAATAATAACAATAATAATAATAACAATAATAATAATAATAATAATAATAATAAAAAGGGGCTTTGAGTCTCCTTTAGAATCTCTATAGTACTTATTTCCAAAGAAAATTCCAAAGCTTTCACCACTACCACAGCTTCAACTTCTGCAACTAAATGTGAAGAGCCACTATCTGAGACAATAGGACTCATCCTAGTCAATAATGTTAATGTCCAAACTTTTTGGTTTTGGTAAACTTCTATTTTGTTCCTTTAAAGTTTCATTAATTTCAATTGGATCGGAAAAAATTTTAAAAGTATGGAAAGCCTTCTAATTATGAGCCCCAAAATCCACCTGAAAAAAAAAAAAAAAAAAAAAAAAAAAAAAACTGATTTTAACATCGAACATATGAAAATTTTACCTGTTGCTAGCTTGGTTGGTTGATGCATGTAGACTTAATTTGCATGTTATTGGCTAGGTCTCCAGTATCATGGTTGCAACATAAAAAAAATAAAATGTGTCATTCAAGGTTGCAACTTGCAAATTGATTTCATGGAGCTCACATTGGATTTTAATGCATGGGCCATTGAACAATTAAATAGTTCATTGGCAAACCATTAAGTCCCCATCGGATCGCTGATCCAGATCAGTATAGTGATAAGGCCGTAATAAGCTGTTGGCAGACGCAATGTGTGTAGTTCTCACTTTTCATAGTTGTATCGGAAAAGTTGAGATTTTTTTTTTTTTTTTTTTTTAAAAAAAAATCCTAAATGACATGTTGTTATTGGTTGTTATGAGTGGGTTAAAAAATAATTTAAGTTGTGAATTCAAATTAGAATCAATAACAACTTACCTCATATGATTTGTTATGAAAGTATTGTAAAAAATGTTATGAACGTAGCACTTCTTTATTTGAAATTTTGTAAATAAATAAATAAATTAAAAAATTAAAAGAATTTTTTTCCCCCACAAATGCACAGTAACATATCTTTCTTTACAGAAAAATTATATTTTAAAAGTTTCATTTTGATCCTCTGCTTTTGAGTATATTTTGCAAAACAATTCTTGTCACGCCCCAAACCCGATATTCGGATTTGTGACCATGACCGGCATGCTAATATCAAGATTAAACCTGATATTAACAAGAACTAACTTAACTTTTACAAAACTTTTAGAAAAGCTTTTACAAAAACTTCCCTCTTTATTCTCATTCTTTTTTCTTTAAACATCATGATATAGTTTTTCACTTGACATTCAGAGCACCTACACTGTACTTAAAGAATAACATAATCCACCAGTTTTTCAAATTTCATACTTTCACATAATACAACTTTCATTAGATCCTAAAATTTACAATACTGCAAAACTAAACATCAAATTCTAATTTAGGATCTATACATATAAAACTAAACTAGCTCCTTTCGAAACTCGACTAAGGCTCATTCTGCTCCAAAATAAAACCTGCTAACTGAAAGAGTGGAATGGCTGAGCTACACAGCTCAGTAAAGGTAAGATATATGAGAATTCAATAAGTATGCATGTAAATCAAATCATTTCATTCTATGGATATTCGAATAGGAGAACATCTTTTCATGCATAATATCTTATACTATGTATAATAATAGCTTGTACGCTCTTCGTAGGAAAATAATTGTTCTCCCTTTTCTTATCAGAATAATTTTAACAAAGCCTTTCAGATTGAATTTCTTTCATTTCTTACAAAGTCACCATACATATTTTCATTACAAAATAATCACTTAACTTAATTTGGATAATCGGTAATTTTGTCTTAAACTGGAAGCATCTTAAATAATAATAAAACTTTCCTTCATAAACTTCTTCTTATAAAATATTATAACTTTCATAATCATAAAACTTAACGTTTCATACAGAAAAACAGATATCAGATAACTTCTTAACATAACTTGTACTTTCATAATAAACTTTATCTTTATAGCATAACAGAACTTCAGAAACTTTTATCTTTAATGAACAGCTTTCTTTTCATCTGAAACTTCTTCTTTTCATGAGAGTTTTTTCTTTTCACAATGCATTTAAACAAAATAATTCTCTCATGATTAATAACATAACATAGCTGCTCATAACATATTGGTTAGTCCATATCTGATAAGTCTGTATAGAGAAGGCCTCATCACATTTGGATGCCCTCGTGTGTATGATATTGTCCCCTTTGGGAGGCTTGATGGCACATCCCCTCCAGGTTTTGTTCCTCCCCGCCGTCCGTACACATTGGGGAGAAGGCCTTATTCAGATTAGAGTTACGGGCAACCCCATTTCCTCTACTTTAAATAGCCTAGAGTTACGGGCAGCCCCATTTCCTCTACTTTAAATGGCTAAACAGATAACATTTTTCTATGGAAAGCCAGTAATTAACCCCTACTGACCGAGTTCAGATCACCAGAGAACATAACCCAAAAACCTTTCATACATTATATCATACTGAAATTTCTTATTTTGTATAACATTTCATAATAATAACATTTTCATTCTTTTCTTTAAACATCATGTTCGTGGAATCAGTAATAGCATCAATATGCTTAAATCATATACATAAGTTTTCGGAAGTTCACGAACATTTCTTTGTCTGATAATGCGTACATGCCATATCTCTAATCAAAAACATTTTAATGCATAATATACTTTAAAATAACCTCATTACTTACCAAATGCCCATATAACTTATCCCTTACCTGATAGCAGAGGAACTGAGAGCCTAAAGTCGAAGGAGCTTAGACCTGGGGAACTGGTAACACCTAAACCAAAATCAAAACTTATTACTATCAATTATTCCTTATCATAAACTTACACTTTAATCTCAAAGCCTATTTCTTATAATCAATGAAATCCTAATCCCACCTCAACGAGGTTCCCACAAACATAAAATGCAATGATGTACCAAACTAAAGAAAAATCAACATTCTCATATTAACATCATATCTCTAGAAGAGCCAACTTCATTTCAAAAGGTGCTTTGAGCTTAGGGCAACAATGCATGCATAAACATAAACTCTTTTAAGCATTGTCATGTAACCATAAACACACTTAAGGAAACATACAACATGTTCAGTAAAACAGCTTCATAAATACAACCGCCGAATGGTTTAGAACCCCTTTTTTGAGTACTAAACCTTGAACCAAGTTATACAAAAATTACTCTATGATCTAGACATATCATATGATGAGCATAATAAATTATAGCTCAAATCATTCGTCCTAACTTTAAAATTAAATCCTCAAAGTTAGGCATGTCCCTTACTATTCACTGTTTTATTCCAGCAGCATATACTTCATTTATAAAATACAAATGGACCATCAAATCACATCCAAACCTCATACAATTTTATAGAGAAATTCCTCTGTATGTCCAGCATATACCATAAAATTTTTATAGTCAAACCATAAAAGCACAATTTACTAAAAATCATAGAATACAGCACACTCGGATCTGTCCTAACAGAATTTTATGCAACTTACAAATAACCCTAGCATCCAAATTCACAGAATATGATTTAATAAATATTTTTCTTGTTGTAAACATCAAATCTGTCACAGAGACAGCTTCAGTACATAATCTTACAAAATCATCAACAAATAGCAATAGGCCTAAATTTCATTTGGGTATTTTTATACCTATAATAAACATACTAAAATATGTTATTAAACATTCAATAAAACATAATATCATCAAACCTTCAAATCTCTAAAACATAATCATAATTCAGCCTATAAAATCAGGATAGAGGTTAAAGAAGTAGAAACAAACAAATGAAGTTTTGATTACTTACCCCCAACAATTTGAAGCTGAAATTTTAGTGTTAACCCTTTAATTTCTTCTTTAGAGAGGGATATTTTGTTTTGGTGAGAGAGGGAAGGCTGCCGTGTAAGAGCAAAGGAAGAAGAGAGAAAGAAGAGCAAAGAAAGAGGAATAGAGAAAGAAGTAAAGGAGCTGGACTTCTGATCTGATGCAGCCAAGAAAATCAGAAAAGTAAGAAGACTTTTGGGGCACAAAAGAAGATAAGAGATGTGGACAATTGGGGTGGGATACATGGGATGCTAGGGAAGAAAAATATCACACCCACTTTTCAACTTTCTTGCATTCACACATGCTTTTCTACAAAAATAATATCACTTTGCATATACATATACATATACATATATATATAATACAATTATCCATTCAACTATTTATACTCCTTATAATTCTTATTCAATGGCATTATAAAATAAATTGTTTATTAAATACTCTTATATTAATTTTAGTAAGTAAGTGGCTTAACATATTAATTAACTATTTAAACACATAGTTTAATTATAAAATTAGGCCGGGGTGTTACAATTCTCTTGTTCATCTTTGTGAGTAACCTGATAGTTAAGTGTTAATTGAGCAGACGATGCATGCCTAGTCATACAACACATCACCCAAATACTAAGGGGAAAAGAATGAATGCCATATTAAGAGGGGGGGAAAAAAAAAAGAACAAAGACTTAGCCGACTAGATTGATTTTCAAATCACAAGAACATACTCAATCTCATTTATCCGATATAACAAGAACATACTCAATCTCAATCACAAGAAATTAATTAATTTTTTTATAAATTTAATTAAGTAGACTTACTATGAATATGATGAGAGAAAAATGAGCATTACTCCTATAGTATTTAATGAAGACATTTCGTTCAAAGTCATTGTCCCCATAGTCCTTCAGTAACCTAACAATTTTCTTTCATGAAGACATTTCTTGAATCCTGACGTGCAAGAGGGAAATCTAGGTATATAGAGACCTGGTAAACGGCTTGGATTGGGTCGGATTCCATTTATATTAGTGTCAAAAATGGGTTGTCTCTATACATATTGCAAGTAGGTAGAGGATATTTAAGGAATTTACACGCTAAAAAAAGGCATTGAGAAAACGTGATTGTTGTTTAAAATACGATATTTACAACAACAACAACCAAAAAAAAAAAAAAAAAAGTCTCGTAGTACCTTCAATTTGAAAATGCAGTTTTTTGGCGTTTTAAAAAACGCAAATTGTTAGAAATTGTAGGGCCAAACACTAGTCACTTTGCGCTTCTATACTACTATTTAAGGGACTTCCTCTGTATGGACTATATTTTTTTTTGTTCCAAAATGCTCTTGTTTCTCTAGGTTTAAGTGGAGATAAAACTAAAGGATAATTTGGTAAAAATACATGTCTAACTTGCACTAAAATAGTGCCTACAAAATAGGAACAATCTCCCACTAACCTATTTTTATTTTTTTTTTTTTCTAAATACTTTATTTAAAAAAAAAAAAAAAAAAAAAAAAAAAAAAAAAAACCCCACATACTAATAGTCATACAAAAAAAAAAAAAAAAAAAAAAAAAGACCAAACTTAATGAAATTACACCTTCATCACTGAAAACCATTGAAAGAGAATCAAATAAACACCAATTAACTTCATATCAGAGGAGAAAGTGAATAATTAAAATTTTTTTTTAATTAAAAATGAGAGTTATCAACCTAGATTGGAAATGTAAGCCTCAGAAGTTTATTTGTAGGCTGTACCTTGTAGAGAAAGAGAAATAGATGTTAGTTAATTTTTTTTTTTTTAAAAGGAGAGAGAAAGAGAAATAGATGTCCATTAAAAAAAGAGAAGAAAAAAGAAAAGGAGAGAAATAGATCAATCCGTGGTCTATCTATACTACTATTTAAGGGACTTCCCGTGTTTGGACCAGATTTTTTTTTTTTTTCTTTCCAAAATGCCCTTATTTTCTAGGTTTAAGTAGAGATAAAACTAAAGGATAATTTGGTAAAAATACATGTCTAACTTGTACTAAAATACTACCTACAAAATAGGAACAATCTCCCACTAACCTATTTTTATTGTTTTTTTTAAATACTTTATTATTATAAAAAAAAAAAAAAAACCAAACTTAATGAAATTACACCTTCATCACTGAAAACCATTGAAAGAGAATCAAATAAACACCAATTAACTTCATATCAGAGGAGAAAGTGAATAATTAATTTTTTTTTTAATTAAAAATGAGAGTTATCAACCTAGATTGGAAATGTAAGCCTCAGAAGTTTATTTGTAGGCTGTTACTTGTAGAGAAAGAGAAATAGATGTTAGTTAATTTTTTTTTTTTTTTTAAAGGAGAGAGAAAGAGAAATAGATGTCCATTAAAAAAAGAGAAGAAAAAAGAAAAGGAGAGAAATAGATCAATCCGTGGTCTATCTATACTACTATTTAAGGGACTTCCCGTGTTTGGACCAGATTTTTTTTTTCCCAAAATGCCCTTATTTTCTAGGTTTAAGTAGAGATAAAACTAAAGGATAATTTGGTAAAAATACATGTCTAACTTGTACTAAAATACTACCTACAAAATAGGAACAATCTCCCACTAACCTATTTTTATTGTTTTTTTTAAATACTTTATTATTATTTAAAAAAAAAAAAAAAAAAAACCAAACTTAATGAAATTACACCTTCATCACTGAAAACCATTGAAAGAGAATCAAATAAACACCAATTAACTTCATATCAGAGGAGAAAGTGAATAATTAAATTTTTTTTTTTAATTAAAAATGAGAGTTATCAACCTAGATTGGAAATGTAAGCCTCAGAAGTTTATTTGTAGGCTGTTACTTGTAGAGAAAGAGAAATAGATGTTAGTTAATTTTTTTTTTTTAAAAGGAGAGAGAAAGAGAAATAGATGTCCATTAAAAAAAGAGAAGAAAAAAGAAAAGGAGAGAAATAGATCAATCCGTGGTCTATCTATACTACTATTTAAGGGACTTCCCGTGTTTGGACCAGATTTTTTTTTTTTTTTCCAAAATGCCCTTATTTTCTAGGTTTAAGTAGAGATAAAACTAAAGGATAATTTGGTAAAAATACATGTCTAACTTGTACTAAAATACTACCTACAAAATAGGAACAATCTCCCACTAACCTATTTTTATTGTTTTTTTTAAATACTTTATTATTATTTAAAAAAAAAAAAAAAAAAACACCCCACATACTGATAGTCATACAAAAATACAAAAAACTACCACAAAAATCTCCTTTTAACTTTCCACTAAACTGAAGAAAAAAAAAATTTTCGAATGCCTGTTTCTAATAACAAAAAAAAAAAAAAAAAAAAAAAACTTCCCACCCCACTTACAAAAACAAAACTTCCGTTTTTCTTTCATAATTTTTATGTATATATATATATATATATATAAAACTTCCATTTTTCTCTCTTCCCTCCCACTAATCCACTTTTATCTGATTTCCTCCTTTTTCACCCTTATCATCACATGTCTCACCATTCTTTATTCAAAATTTAAAATTAACCAAAATTACTCATAGATATCTTCCACAAATTGAAGACTTATCCCATAAATAAGTCACCAACCCCACAGATTGATCTATTTCTCTCCTTTTCTTTTTTCTTCTCTTTTTTTAATGGACATCTATTTCTCTTTCTCTCTCCTCCTTTTTTTTTTTTAAATTTTAACGGACATCTATTTCTCTTTCTCTACAAGGAACACCTACAAATAAACTTCTAAGGCTTACATTCCAATCTAGGTTGATAACTCTCATTTTTAATTAAATTTTTTTTTTTTTTAAATTATTCACTTTCTCCTTTGATATGAAGTTAATTGATGTTTATTTGATTCTCTTTCAGTGGTTTTCAGCGATGAAGGTGTAATTTCATTAAGTTTTTTTTTTTTTTTTTTTATGGTTCCAAAATGCCCTTATTTCTCTAGGTTTAAACAGAGATAAAACTAAATGATAATTTGGTAAAAATACATGTCTAATTTGCACTAAAATACTGCTACAAAATAGGAACAATCTCCCACTAACCTATTTTTATTTTTTATTTTAAAATACTTTATTATTATTTTAAAAATAAAAACACCCCACGTACTGATAGTCATACAAAAACACAAAAAACTACCACAAAAATCTCCTTATAACTTTCCACTAAACAGAAATAAAAAATAAAAAAAATTCCAACGCCTGTTTCATTTTTTGACAGGCACGCCTGTTTCTACTAACAAAAAAAACTTCCCACCCCACTTATAATAAAAAAAAAAACTTCCGTTTTTCTTTCATAATTTATATATATATATATATATATATATATAATTTAAAAAAAAAAAAAAAAACCTTCCATTTTTCTCTCGTCCCTCCACTAATCCACTTTTATCTGATTTCCTCCTTTTTCACCCTTATCATCACATGTCTCACCATTCTTTATTCAAAATTTAAAACTAACAAAAACTACTCATAGATATCTTCCACAAATTGAAGACTTATCCCATAAAAAAGTCACCAACCCCACGGATTGATCTATTTCTCTCCTTTTCTTTTTTCTTTTCTTTTTTTAATGGACATCTATTTCTCTTTTTCTACAAGGAACAACCTACAAATAAACTTCCGTGGCTTACAATTCCAATCTAGGTTGATAACTCTCATTTTTAATTAAAAAAAAATTAATTATTCACTTTCTCCTCTGATATGAAGTTAATTGGTGTTTATTTGTTTCTCTTTCAGTGCTTTTCAGCAATGAAGGTGTAATTTCATTAAGTTTGGTGGAAAGACTGTGATTGAAGAAAGCAATTTGCATCCAGTATTACATCTCTTTCTTTCTCTCTCACACATTCTCTTTCTTTAATTTTTTCCTTCCTGTACAAGATAAAATTCTTACTCTCAATATCTTTGCTTTTGTTCTTTGATTGCGTTATACAACAATATGAAAAATTGTCTAAATGTTAACGGACAAAAAAACTAACTTGGGTTGTTGCCTCCTATTGATCTATTTGGTCATTACATTTTCACTTGATTTTTGTAATAAATCTGACTATTTGAGTGTTTAAAAGATAAGGCTTTATATATCTCATTGCTCACTGTATTTAGTTGGAAATTAATCCAACCTCTTACTTTTATGTTTTTCAATGTGCAAAAATTAACTTACTGGGATGTATGATTTATTGATTCTAAATGATGCTTTAGTCCATTGCATTGGGTGATGTTGGTCACATTTCAGGTGAAATGCAAGATAAGTTTTCATTTTACATCATTTTTTTCAATTAATTTATGACACTAAATTCAAAAAAAAAAAAAAAAAAAAAAAAACCCCATTGCACACACGTAATAATTTATAGAGGCTCTTTTTATTTCACATAGTATTTTTCCATTGAGTTTGTAGAATTTGTATTTTACTTTGAGTTTTCAAATAAAGTGGTAGCCTACTAGATACTTTTAGTAGCTTTAATTTTGACAAATTTCATAAATTCATGTTCAGTTATTTGTGGTATTTGGTGTTGTGATATTTTTTTTAAAGAAATACTAGCCTCTAAGCACACGCTCACGCGCGTACTCAGAGACCCTTCTATTTTTTGGATAAAATTTAATAATTTGCATAAATTATAATTTGGGATTATCACATTTTTCAATCACAAAAATACCTAGAAGTGTGATAAGTATTACGCGTTTGTGGATGAAATATTATTTTCATCACACCCCTAGGTATTTTGTGATTAAAAAATGTAGTAATCTCAAATTATAATTTATACAAATTATTAAATTTAACCCAAAAAGTTGAAGGGCCTCTGAGTACGCGCTTGAGCACGTGCTCAGAGGCTAGTTTCTTTGAAACAAGCTTTTAGTCCGCACAATTATGGAGCCAAATGCACCCCATTGACTTGTGTTCCTAACAAACAACTTTTTGTCAATTAATTGCCAACGTATGTTCATAGGAGAGAGATATGCACACATTCTCATCCACGTAATTCACCTTTTTCGCTCACTTTCAATATTAATTTGTGTACCATGAATTTTGGGAGAAGGTATCGTACATGTCGGGCCAATAAGACATACCCTGACATGTGGGCTCTAACTCACACAAGTAGGCCTATTCCTTAAGCGACCTAACAATTTTCTTTCTTGAAGACGTTTCTTGAAGCGTGACGTGTGAGAGGGAGATCACAGTGTAATAGTTAGACTTGGTGAACGGGTTGGATTAGGTCGGGTTATATTCAAATTAGCGTTAGAAATGGGTTGTCCCTAAACATATTGTGAGTAGGTTTGGTTGATTAGTGGGTTTCAATTAATTTAACTAGTAAAATTTTTGATAATTAAATAAGAGATTTGAGGTTTAATAAGAGATATGATGATATTGTCAGTAAGTAAAGGATATTTTAGGAATTTACATGCTAAAATAAGGTGTTCCGAAGATTTGATCATTGTTTAAAATACGGGGTTTACCAAAAAAAAAAAACTGGTAGTAGCTTCTATTTGAAAATGCAATTTTAATTTTGACATTTTCAAAAACGCAAATTGTTAGAAGTCATGGGGCCAAATACAGGTCACTTTGTGTTTTTCTTTAAAAACAGGCATTTAGTCCACAAGATCATGGGGCCAAATGCACCCATGATCATATTATTTTTACCTTCCTTTCATCTATGAATACCGTTTTTGAAAATAATTATAAAGTTTAATTATCAATGTAATATAATTATAGTAGTATGATCATGGGTGAATCCATTATAATTTGAAAATAATTATCAATGTAATATAATTATAAAGTTTAATTACCTAAAAGGAAAATTAAATTTAAAAAATTAAGAATAAAACATAAATATTAGATAAAGAAATATAAAGAATATATTTTATATGAATTGCATCTCAATATACTCAACGACAGTAAAAGATCCAAAACTGAAAATATTCATGTTTAAGTGTTGCACCACGATTTACTTCCATAGTTTCTCAGAGTTCACTAATGAACCAGCAGAATCCTTATGTGTTCTATAAGCGCAGGAGACCAAGCAAGTTAGAGATTTATAAATGCCTTAATCTCATTCTAAAATATACTTCGCTGTTCAAAGTTAGAAACCTTCTAAGACATGACCTTGGTTGGGTTTTTTCTTTATGCAATTTAACTTGAACTGTATTTTGAAGTTAGAAACCTACCAAGACTTGACCTTGGATGGTTTTTTTATTTTATTTATTTTATTTTATTTATTTATTTTATTTATTTATGCAATTTACCTTGAACTGTATTTGAAGTTAGTCGAATGGGGACAAGCCACAATGGTTGATGTAGAGAAGTGCTCATTAGCTAATACTCTACTTGATTTTTCCAAAAAGATATTTATGTTACTCTCTGAAACTAGTTTTTTCTTGATTTTGTTTTTGTTTTTAGTTGCCAAATCCAAGAGTGGGATAAGTCAAGTGACTCAAGTCATATGAAGCAGTTATCAATTCTTGAATTTAGGCCCCAGACCCAGACCGGGGCTTTGCCCGACATTTACGAATTGAATTTGTAATTGTTGCGGGGCCCTTATATGACTCTTCTCATTTAGAAATTTAGAACCTGTGCTACCGACCAGTGGCCATTAGTTGCATTTCTTTTTTTCTTTTTTTTAATAGGATAAATAGAGGAGATATTTAAACTCTGATATTTTATTTAGAAACATTAAAATATACCAACCAATTAAATTATAAGACTTTTAATTTTTAAAAGTGTTAGAAGTTTTAAGTTAAAGGAGAATATTAGTGTAAACAGAAGGAGGACATAGTAGAAAAACTTTTTTTTTTTTTTAAATTTAAATTTTCTAATAATTAAGTAATGAAAAGGGAAAAGATATGTTTTAAGATCCTTTAGTCTTCTCATAAAAAAGAAGAAAAAAAAAATTCCTTGGAGTTCCTAGAGAACTCTACTATATTATAAGTTCTTTAAACCTAATATTTATTATCTTTTAATAAATGATTAAGATTATGCCTTATCTCAAAAAAGAATAATAGCTAAATTTTTTTAATGAAAATTATATTTAAAACATTCTTAGAGAGAGAGAGAGAGAGAGCACCACATGACCGTATTTTGGAAGTACTTATTAATTTTCCTAAAAACATCTATAATCAAGGAAATAACCCTATCACCTAAAATAGAAAATACATAAAAATTCAAACATTAACAACCAATAAAAATCTACCCTATAGTTGGTCCTACATCAAAATAGAAATAATGATGATCCATATCCCTGGACAACTCTGTGAGTTCGTGCAGATGTCATAAACTGTTCACATAGAAATTTGTCAACCTCTTCCCTTCATAAATTGGCTGCCTCCTTCACCCAACTGACCAAAGGTTGATACGATGCAGCTTTTGGTTTGAAATGCAAAGCTAGAGTTTAGCAAGGATCATATGGGCAAGCTGGTGTTGAGGAATGCCTAACTACAATCTAAAGATTGAAAATTATATGAATAAGCATTTGATTTACTAACCCTTAATCCAAGCTTAGAGGCTATGTTATAAGATGGAAAGATGTTAGGCCAACATTCGTATCATATCATCCAATATTTTATCAATCAATTTGCATGTTGAGTTTAATGTATGTGTATGTGATAAATCCTAATTTCATTTATTAATCATTTCATTTCGATTGAAAAATAAATTTTAGTGAGTGTGTGTGAATGGTGAAATCCTAGATTCAAGGATTTGGGAGAATTATGAAACTAACACGTTTTTTTATATTTTGGATGTAGATTTAAGATTAAAGCTAGTGTTATGCATGAATATGTGATGAACAACCAAGAACATATAAAGATTGCATATGAACATTTAAGAATATTAAGAACATATTCAAAGAATTTAAATAACCATTAGTATGCTTTAATCATAAATTCTCATCATAGCAGTATAAAAAACAAGTTAGAGTGCTTGCACATTGATCGACATGTTGTCAGAATTGCTCACTGTGTTGTTGTAAAGTTTGGACAAAGTTTACTTCCACCTAATTGGATTTCATCCCTCCTCCGGAGCTCGAAAGACTCTGGTTAATGTTAATAGTTTTAAAGTCAGCTTGTGTCAAATTGCTTTTATCCTTGTGTTTGCTTTTCATTGTTCTCTTTTGAAAAAAAAAAAGGAAAAAAAATTCGTTCCTATTTCTTTTTAGAAGATTTCTCCTAAAAATGTATGACGTTATGATTCTCGTGGAATGAAAATTGCTATTTTTAATGTCCCCAAAACTTAAACTATTAAGAAATGATAAAAATTTATTTATTTAACCATAATTCTAACACCAAGCAATGGGAACAAAAACTAGCTTACATACAATAATGATTTGGATCATGCAGTGCGTTTCTTGGCTCATGTTTTTCAAATTTATTGGAAATATGGTTTGACCTAGTCAATAATGTCCAAAATTTTTTGTTTTGGAAAATTTCTATTTTTGTTCCTTAAAGTTTCATAAATTTCAATTAAATCGAAAAAATTTAAAAAGTGTGGAAAGCTTTACATGTTCGACCAAAAAAATAAAATAAAAATTTAACGTTGAACATGAAAATTTTACATGTTGGCTGTTGCTAGCTTTGTTGGTTGATGCATGTAGACTTGATTTGCATGCTACTGTCTACGTTTCATTTCCAAAAACTATCTTATGCAATTGTCCTGAAGAGAGGCACGCTTTATAGGACGGGAAGTCATACCGTCTCCTCAATCTCATAGTTGCAACTTTTTAATTATTTTTAGTTTGGTATCAATTTAGACATGGCAAAACGGGTCAGAATTTCCTGACCCGACCCGAATCCGATTTTTTTTTTTTACCCGAAACAAAAACGGGTTGACCCGTGACCCGACCCGTGTTTTTTGCGGGTCAACCCGACCCAACCCGCGACCCGACCCGAACCCGAACCATTTTTTTAAAACTTTTTTCTTTTTGGCAAAAAAATAGTAAAACTAAGACAATATTGGTTTAATTGTTTATTGTGAACTTTAAGGAAACAATTGATACATTTACATAACTATATGCAAATTAATTGAAAGATAAATGGTTGAACATTCTGTAATGAGTAAATATTTTTAGATATCAAATAGCAAAGTACATGCCAAGATAATCTGGTTACAGTAGAGTTAAAAACATAGATTTAAAATTGTAGACATGTGAGAAATATTCACAAGTGTGAAAATAGTGAAGCTAAAGTATCAAATTAGCATAAATTATGAATACTTAGACCTATTTTTTAATAATTTATGTCCAAAATAAACGGCTTTTCAAAATAAATTATGATATTTCCTAGAATGTGTGTTGCTTAACAATAATATGATATTCATAAAAGAGACCATGTATAAATAAGTAAACAATCAAATTTTAAAGTATATCTCAAATTGAAATAGAGTATCAACCACAACTGATAATAGATTATAAAATTAATTTTCAAGATTGTAAATTTCTTATATATTTTTATTCTTTATCAAATGAGTTATCCAATAAGTCATTTGTAATTTTGTTTTATATTTGGAATGTTGATATTGTGTAGAAATAAAACTTGTATATTTGTTTTACTTATCTTTGTGTTATTTTGTTTTAGATAGTAATGTTAGGATTTGTATAATTTTAAAATTGTTGAATAAATATTAATAAGTTTAATTGAGTTCATTCTTGATATAAGTGGTGAATTCAAAATAATGCATTTTACATTAAGTAATTTATTGCATAACTTTCCAAATGACAGATACATGTTGTTTTTAATATAACAATAAAAAAAAAATTCATGTGAAAAATACGGGTCAACCCAACCCGACTCGCAACCCGATTGACCCGAACCCGATTTTGACCCACTTAAAATGACCCGTTTTTTACTCGTGACCCGATTGACCCGCAATCTAATTGACCCGATCCGAACCCGATCCGGCCCGCCCGTTTTGCCATGTCTAGGTCTCATTGTTGCAACTTAATTGCAAATTGGCCGCATGAACCCCAAATTTGGATTTTATAGCATTGGCCATTGGCAGCCTGCCACCTACACCTGCACCATCAGTGGGCCATATTAAATTGCATAGGCTCATTATTGCCCGTCAATTGGGCCTACTTGGAAGCTAGGCTGTTGTGGGTCTATTTCACCATTACTCGCTGATCCAGGTCAGTATAGAGATAAGGCCATAATAACTAATAAGGCCCGTAACTGTCAATAAGCTGTACTGTAGGTGAACGCAATAAGAGTTATTTTTATAGTCCTTTTTGAAATGTCATACGTAAATAAATAAATTAAAAAATTAAAAGAAAAAAAAATTTGTCAACAAATGCACATTAACATTTCTTTCTTACCAAACTAAGGGCCCGTTTGGATTGAGGGAGGATGAAGAGAAAGTGGAGGAAAGTAGAGTAGAGTTAACTAAAAATAGGTCAATTTTAGGCCAATTCTACTCTATTATACTTTACTCTTCTTCCTTCGTTCTCAATTCAAACAGACTATAAAGTATATTTAAAAAGTTTCATTTTGATCCTCGATATTTAAGTACATTTTCAAATTGATTTTCTTGATCATCTCTATTAAGTGTCAAGTGAGTACCCAGTCATACAACACATCATCCAAATACTAAGAGGAAAAGAAACAATGCCATGTTAAGAGAGGGGGGGAAAAAAAAAAAGACTTGTTCAACAAGATTCATTTTCAAATCACAAGAACATACTCCATCTCATATGCCCAATATAATGCAACATTTACAATTCAATGTCATAACAACAACACTTTATTTTTTAACATATCACATTAGAATTTATATTTTTTCTATAAATTTCATTAATGAGACTAACTATGAGAATGATGTGAGTTGGAAGGAGTATTACTCCTAAATTATTGGATATATACATGTGAATACTAGCCAAGAATTTAGTTTGTGGTGAGTAAAATTAAAAGACAAATTTATAAAAAAAATTGTTCCTCAAAATGTTAGTTAATATAAGTAAAAAAAAGAAATTAATTAAAAGATTAAATAAAATTTTAATTGTGATACAAATTTAAAATAAATATAAAATGTATTTATGTTAATTGTATAACATAAATATACAAATTAACATAAATTTGTGGGAGTGTTTTTCTTATATTTAAATATCGCTTAAATAATACTCACTTAATCGATTTCTTATATATATTTTTAATCTATTCCTTTTGTATTTTGTGATATAAAGTTGTTGATTATTATTTTTATTCAAATTCGGCAAATATTTCTTTTTCCATGTAAAATATGATTAATCCAATATCTCTTTCATTTATGATTAAAATATATTAAACAAAGAGATAAGTGAATAAAGTAGAGCTTAATTTGAGGGCATAAAGTAACTAGAAAAAATGTTTCACTTATTAGTGAACCAAGAACCAGCAGAAAACTACCCAAAAAAAAAAAAACATTTAAGCAAAAGTTAAAGAGTTTTGTATGTCAACCGACATATTTTATGTTTCTAGAGGGAATGTTTACATATGAAATCTTCCCCTCCCATTAAAAAAATTGCCCCCCAAAAAAAAAAAAAAAAAATACTTAGGGACTAGGGTGGGGGTACCGGGTCCATCACTCCATGTGACAAACGTCCAAACAACTTGACCGGCAAATAAATCATGAAAGGGTGATCATAGCCCCCTATAATCAAACATAAGACAATCGTTAAAGTAAGCATTGTAAGGAGTCAGCTCTGAATTCTTGTAAAGCCATGATATCACGCTGTTTTAAGATGACCATTTTCATTTTCACGTGTGAATGACAAATTTCATTGAACAACAATATTGGATTGAATGAGTTCAACTACTTTTCCATAATACATATGCAATAAATTTGGAAGATTCAATGCAAAGCAACGTACGGCTGGTACGATGGATAAAGTGTAAATGTCAAAGCCTGAAGCAGGAGCAATTGATTTATAGCCTCTTCCATGTTCTTCTTTAGCTGCTCGACAACCAGTGCAAAAGACCCATTGATTTACTTGATACATCTTTTCCATATATCTTCACTAACACAATATCTCATTCTATTTCTCCACGGTAGATGGGTGGGGTATATGGAAACAAATGGTCTCTGGATTCAATGATGTGGTTAACTTTTGCATCGGTGTTTGCCTTGTTGGCATTTACTGTAAGTTCAGCTGATTTGGTTTCAGAGAGGGAGTTTGGTAATTACAAACATGGTAGAAGGAAACTAGACGACATAGGAGGTAAGTCACTTCCTCCACTGATTGAAGTAGCCAGATATTTGATTTTGAGACATGGGGTCTGCCTATTTTAGTGTCTTTCTTCTAACTGAATAGCACTGCTTTCATTTCTGTTGAAACCGAAAAATTTGATCATAGCCCTTAAAATTTTATAGCTAGCAGATTATATACTTGTACCTACTTTGAGTTCCAAACTTTGCCATAGTTGATATATTTGATCTGCTTAACATACACACGCATGCGCACGCGCACACAGAAAGTTATTCTAAAATTTTTGCTGGCTTATAGGTTCCATAAGCATTGATTGTGGGATTCTGGATGATTTTAAATACACTGATGACAAAACTGAGATAGAATACATTTCCGACAAAGATTTCATCGACTCTGGAGAGAATAAGAACATATCTTCTAAGTTCAATCATGAAACCCTTCAAAAATATCTATGGAATGTGAGAAGTTTTCCTCAGGGAAACAGGAGTTGCTACACCATAAGACCTCACGAAGGCAAAGATACCACCTACTTCATCAGAGCCACCTTCATGTATGGGAATTATGATGAGCAGGACAAGTTGCCAGAATTTGATCTATATAATGGAGTTAATATTTGGGACAAAGTAAAGTTTGACAATGAATCTCATATTGTCATCAAGGAGATTATACATTTCTCTTTGATGGATCACATAAATGTTTGTCTCTTAAATACTGGCTCAGGAACTCCCTTCATATCAGCACTAGAGCTGAGGCATTTTCATAATTCAAGTTATAGAATCCCACCTACAAAATCCTTGGTTCTGTACAGGCGTTTTGATGTTGGTTCAACAACTGGTCAAATAATCCGGTGAGTTATTTCTTGTGGTTATTCAGATTAGTTTTCTATTGTCTCAAGCTACCCCTATCAATAGGCCAGACATTGATGATAATATTCGAGTCTCCTCTAATTATCTAAATAAAATTACTATTTTCATAGAGCAGTGTTTCATTTGAAATAAGAACTATACCAAGGCAACAAAAGTAGGATATAATAGGAGACTATTCCACAGGGCTTTTATAAATGTTGAAGAATTTATTTGACTCTTAAACCATTTTGACAAGTGGATCTATCATAGTGATTAAGCCAGGATGGATAAGATATAGGATAATTTGGTACCATTACTTGAAATCTTGAAGTACTTTTGATTAATTTAGACTCTTATTCATAGTATATTCTGTCCGTCCAATTTGGATGCTCCAGTTTGGGGCGAGTTCCAAGTTTTTGTTTGCAAGGATGATTAGATAATATGTTCTTTTGCAGTAGCTTCTTTCACTAGTACATGATATTTTTTTTAATGCCTCAGGTACAAAGATGATGCTTATGATCGAATGTGGTTTCCTTATAACTTTCCTCAATCAATTGTTGGGGAAAAATCCTAATCCCCTCTACGTCTATGTGTGAATTAAAATTAATGACTACCAAGCAATAGCAATATTATGGAAACAAAAAAAATTCCAGCAAGCACCACATAAACACAACCACACAAGAACACCAAATCTTTCGTGGAAAACCCTCTAGTGTAGAGGGAAAAACCACGGGGCAGCTCCGAAAAATATCCACTATGAAATAGAGATTACAACTATCAAGTTTATGCTAAACTTGAGTTCACAATAAATTGGATATACATCAAATAAATCTCAAGGAGTAAATACAATCTCACCACAAAGCCAGTAGCAAAATCTTCTTCTGGATACTCCAACTCTCCATGGTTGTAGCACTCAAAAACTCCATGAAAACTCCACCAATTTATCTTCCTTGTGTGTGACTTGAGCAAAGAAAAATGTCTCCTTTTTCTTTTTCACTCTCTCACACTCTCACTGTGTTTCTCTCTATTTCTTCATTCAGATTGCACCTCTCAAATGGCTGAAATATCTTTGTGTTTTGGTCTCTCTGGAACTCACACACACTGGCCGAATGGCTCTCTATATCAGCTCTTTTTTACAAGGCCGAATGGCCTATGTTTTCTTTATTTTCTCCTTTTTCAGCTTCAGCGTGTCTCACACGCCTAAGCAACACTTCTCAACAAGAGAAGTCAGACCTTGCTTTTTCTTCTCTTCTCAATAGTCAAAACTTGCTTTCTTTGCTTCACCCAATTTCTTTCTTCCTTTAGCATGTTAAACATGCTTGAGTCAAGTCTCATGCAAAAGCAATGCTAACATGAAGACTTTTGGAACCAAGCTCATAAATGAGCTTTGACAAGGCAAGCAAGTGGGCTGGAAGAAAGGGTGTCACATGCACCCAACAATCTCCCCCTCCAGCACACTACGGAGGAGATCTTCAACCCAAGTCTTCAGTTAGAATTCATGTCGGCCAACCCGACACAAAGCTTTAGCTTCTCTCTAGACACAACCTTGGTCAACATGTCAGCTGGATTTTCATCTGTGTGAATCTTCTCTAACTCAAATAACTGTTGTTCAACAATTAGTCTCAACCAATTGTATCTCACCTCAATGTGCTTCGAACGTGAATGGTACATAGAGTTCTTGCTCAAGTCTATAGCACTTTGACTATCACAATTAACTACATACCCATCTTGCTTCAAACCCAATTCTTGGAGAAACCGTTTCAACCAAAGCATCTCTTTACCTACTTCATTAGCTGCAATATACTCAGCTTCAGTTGTAGATAAGGCAACACACTTCTGCAATCTTGACTGCCATGATACAGCCCCCCCTGCAAAAGTAAATAAATACCCCGATGTAGATTTCCTACCATCAAGGTCACCTGCCCAATCTGCATCTACATAACCCTCCAAAACTGGTTTAGAATCACCAAAAGTCAAGCACAATTTAGAGCTACCTCTCAAATACCTGAAAATCCACTTCACTGCTTCCCAGTGATCTTTACCAGGATTAACCATGAACCTGCTAACAACACCAACTGCATGAGCAATATCTGGTCGTGTACAAACCATAGCATACATCAAACTCCCAACTGCTGAGGAATAAATAGTTGATGCTATGTCTCCCTTCTCTTTCTTGGATGAAGAACAAGATTTCTTTCTTAGCTTGAAATGAGCACCAAGAGGTGTGCTGACTGGCTTGGCATGCTTCATATTGAACCTTTCAAGAACCCGCTCAATATACTTCTCTTGTGATAACCATAGCTTCTTAGCTTTCCTATCACGTAGAATCTGCATACCCAAAATTTGTCTTGCTGGACCCAAGTCTTTCATATCAAATGACTTGAACAAGTCCTTCTTCAAATTTTCAATCACACCTGCATCTTGTCCTACTATCAACATATTATCTACATATAGCAAAAGAATAACAAATTTACCATAGGGAAATTTTCTGACATATACACAATGATCTGCATTTGTCCTTGTGTACCCATGACCCACCATGAATGAGTCAAACTTCTTGTACCACTGTCTTGGAGCTTGCTTCAAGCCATACAAACTCTTCTTTAACTTACAAACCATGTGTTCTTTCCCTTTCACTTTGAATCCCTCTGGCTGATCCATGTAGATTTCTTCTTTCAAATCACCATGAAGAAAAGCAGTCTTCACATCAAGTTGCTCAAGCTCAAGATCCAAGCTAGCTACTAATCCCAAAACTACCCGAATGGAACTCATCTTGACTACTGGAGAGAATATCTCATCAAAGTCAATCCCTTGTTTCTGACTGAAACCCTTGACCACCAATCGAGCTTTATACTTCACTAACTTGTCACCATCTTTCTTCAACTTGAACACCCATTTGTTTCTCAATACCCTTTTGCCTTTAGGAAGTTCCACCAAGTCATAAGTCTTATTCTTATTCAAAGAATTCATCTCTTCATGCATAGCCTTCAACCAGCTTTGCTTATCCTTATGAGACTGTACTTCCTGAAAACTTTCTGGCTCCCCCTCTTCAGTAATCATAGTATACTCAGAAGTTGGGTATTTGGTCGATGGACGACGCTCTCTAGTAGACCTTCTCACCTGAGGTTCTACCATCTCTAGTGGAGGAGGCTGCTCCCCCTGCTCAACACCATCTGTATCTGTCACATCATCACCATCAACACCTACTGGCTCATCAGCATCAAATTCAGTTGGTTCATCACCATAATTCTCATCTTGTACCTCTTCCCTATTTGTGGCATTATCTGAGGAAGAAGAGGTAGGTGTAAGATCAGGAACACCTCCAACTGTAGCTTTAGGCTTCTCCGTTTTCTCAAAGTCTGCCAAGTTTTCATTCTCATGAAAAACTACATCTCGACTTCTGATCATCTTCCTTTCTTTTGGATCCCATAGCTTGTAGCCAAATTCTACATCTCCATATCCAACAAATATACAAGGAGTGGATTTGCTATCAAGCTTTGATCTTTGTTCCTTAGGCACATGAACAAATGCCTTGCACCCGAATACCTTCAAGTGAGAGTAAGAAACATCTTTCCCTGTCCATACTCTTTCTGGAATATCAAAATCCAAAGGAACTGATGGAGATCTATTAATTAGGTAGCATGCAGTCACAACAGCTTCACCCCAGAATGACTTAGGCAGATTAGCCATTCTCAACATACATCTGATCTTCTCAACAATAGTGCGGTTCATCCTTTCTGCCACACCATTTTGCTGTGGGGTACCAGGAACTGTCTTCTCATGTCTAATGCCTTTCTCGGAGCAGTAACTCTTGAATTCATTAGATGTGTATTCACCTCCGTTATCACTACGGAGACACTTCAAAGGCTTCCCTTTCTCTCTTTCCACCATGGCATGAAATTTCTTGAAGTGCTCAAATACCTGGTCTTTTGTTTTCAAAACATAAACCCACACCTTTCGTGAAGCATCATCAATAAATGTAACAAAATATTTATTACCACCTAAAGTCTCAACATCAATGGGACCACATACATCAGAATAAACAAGATCTAATACATTGGGTTTTCTAGTAGAGGGTATATTAAATGAAACTCTATGTTGTTTACCAAATAAACAAAAATCACAAGGATTTAGTGACGTACCTTTGGCAAAGGGAATGAGAGACTTCTTTGCCAAAATCTGCAACCCTTTTTCACTCATGTGAGCCAGTCGCCTATGCCACAAGTTAGGCGAAGAATCCTCCTGAGCTGCACTAACAACATCCTTGCACAACTTTACTTGTGTCTTGTAAAGTGTACAACAAATCTTCCCTCTAGCAAACACCAATGATCCTTTGCTAAGCCTCCATTTTCCATCATGGAAATAATTGCCATAACCTTCTTTATCAAGAACATGAGTGGAAATCAAATTTAGGCGAATATCCGGAACATGTCTCACATCCTTCAAAATCAGGGTGTATCCAGTGTTAGCCCTAACATATATATCACCAATTCCCACAATGTCGGCATAACTATCATTGCCCATCTTCACTCTCCCAAAGTTTCCTGCTTTGTATGAAGTGAATAACTCCTTTCTTGGAGTGACATGGCAGGAAGCAGCTGAATCAATCACCCATTCAACATAAGGATCTGAAACTGTACAACAATCATCTTGTCCTATGGCTAGGACCTCATCTTCCAACACTATAACAGCAGCAGTGTTCTCATCATCCGCCTTTTTATGATTTTTATCCTCTTTCTGTTTGTTCTTCCAAGCCTTGAAGTTTCTTTTGTATGTGACCTTCTTTATCACAATAAAAGCACTTGAATTTTCCTTTTGATTCTAACCAACTTCTGGATTTACCTCGCCCTTTAGAACTTCTACTCTTACTTCTCCCCCTGTTCTCTGTGACAAGAGCATGTGCAATATCCTTGCCCATATCCTTTCTTCTAGTTTCTTCATTAAGCAAACTATCTTTAACCATGGCAAGTTGTAACACACCATTCGGAGCAGAATTACTAAGTGACACTACCAAAGTCTCCCAACTGTCAGGTAAGGAACTCAGAAGCAATAAACCTTGCAACTCATCATCTATTACTAGCTTCATTGTAACCATCTGATTAACCAAGTCTTGGAACTCACTAAGGTGCTCGGCAATGGACTTACCCTCCTTATGCTTCAAATTTACAAGCTTTCTAACAATAAAAGCTTTATTTTGAGCTGTCTTTCTTTCATAAAGACTCCTTAATTTTTCCCAAAGAGCCTCTGCATTTGTTTCCTGAGACACATGGTGAAAAACACTAACATCGATGCATTGTCTAATACACCCGATAGTTTTTCTATTTAATTTCTCCCAATCTCTATCAGACATATCACTAGGCTTGGCACTATCACCCTCAATTGGGTCATGCAAATCCTTGCAATAAAGGACATCCTCCATCATCGGCTTCCATATCGAATAATTCGATGCCGAGAGTTTAACCATAGTATTCATAATCATATTTTCCATTTAATCCAACACAAGACAGTCAAACCCAAGCAACCAAAAGCTCTGATACCACTTGTTGGGGAAAAATCCTAATCCCCTCTACGTCTATGTGTGAATTAAAATATATAACTACCAAGCAATAGCAATATTATAGAAACAAAATAATTTCAGCAAGCACCACATAAACACAACCACACAAGAACACCAAATCTTACGTGGAAAACCCTCTAGTGTAGAGGGAAAAACCACGGGGCAGCTCCGAAAAATATCCACTATGAAATAGAGATTACAACTATCAAGTTTATGCTAAACTTGAGTTCACAATAAATTGGATATACATCAAATAAATCTCAAGGAGTAAATACAATCTCACCATAAAGCCAGTAGCAAAATCTTCTTCTGAATACTTCAACTCTCCATGGTTGTAGCACTCAAAAACTCCATGAAAACTCCACCAATTTATCTTCCTTGTGTGTGACTTGAGCAAAGAAAAATGTCTCCTTTTTTTTTTCACTCTCTCACACTCTCACTGTGTTTCTCTCTATTTCTTCATTCGGATTGCACCTCTCAAATGGCTGAAATATCTTTGTGTTTTGGTCTCTCTGGAACTCACACACACTGGCCGAATGGCTCTCTATATCAGCTCTTTTTTACAAGGCCGAATGGCCTATGTTTTCTTTATTTTCTCCTTTTTCAGCTTCAGCGTGTCTCACACGCCTAAGCAACACTTCTCAACAAGAGAAGTCAGACCTTGCTTTTTCTTCTCTTCTCAATAGTCAAAACTTGCTTTCTTTGCTTCACCCAATTTCTTTCTTCCTTTAGCATGTTAAACATTCTTGAGTCAAGTCTCATGCAAAAGCAATGCTGACATGAAGACTTTTGGAACCAAGCTCATAAATGAGCTTTGACAAGGCAAGCAAGTGGGCTGGAAAAAAGGGTGTCACATGCACCCAACATCAATACCATTGGATACCTCCTCTGCTGTTGATAGTGTGGGGAGCGGCTCCTCTCCCGTTTCAAAGTCTCCAGTTTTCCCCTGTTTTTTTTCAGATTAAAGACACGTGGAAACTAAATAATCGAAGGGTCAGAACATAGACACGTCAAATACAATTTTCATCTAATTTTTTTTTTTCTCTGTCTTCTTCGCCCCTCTCTCCTTCTATTGCTCTGTGCCTCTTACATGAGTCACCAAACTACTGTACAAACGAAGGCAAAAGAAGAAGACGAAGGAGAGGAAGAAGAACTGAGATCAATCTGGTGGCTTTTTGAGTGAAACGAATCGGCCAGGATTTAGGAAAAGAAGAAGAAGAAGAAGGCGGAGAAGGAGAGGAAGAAGAACTGAGATCAATTGGCCTCTCTTTTGTGTGGTTTTGATCTTCTCCACCATGATTGGGACTCTTGCTAGCTAGCTAAAGTTTTGATTTAGGCTTTTTTTTTTTTTTTATTCTTTCTCTTTTTGAAGGAAAAACAAAATCTAATTCTAGGGTTAGTGAGGGATTTAGAACAAAATTTGTAGAAATTCCAATGATTTAGAGCATCGGCTTGAGCAACGTTCCTAGCCATGGCAGCCAAGAGAGCAATACCGTGCTCGGCAGCGGCGATGGTATTAGTCGTCGGCAAGTTGACTACCAAGCAACCGTGCTCGGTCGCCGCCGCCAGATTCACATTGTCAATCCCGAGGCCGGCTCTTCCAACCACCTTGAGCCTCCCAGCAGACGATTCAAACACCTCACAGCTAACCTTCATTCCGCTCCGAACGATAATCGCATCACAGAGCAAGATCTTGGTGCAAAGCTTTTCGGGACTGAGATTGTAAGAGCAATCCACGTAGCAAACTCCTTGAGAAGCTTCAGCCTAGCCTCGCCGAGCTTCTCCGCCACCAAAACCGTAGGCTTCGCGTCCAAAGAGCCAAAAGCCTTAACAATCACCACCAAGGACTTCGAGAATCGCCGGGTTGGACGGAGAGCTACGGAGAAAGTTGAGCTGAGTGACTGTCTCGAAGAGAGAGACAACGATGGCGTTTTGAGAAATGGAGTTGTTCGGAGAGTTTGTGAAGTTGACGTGGCCATTTTCCGGTGTCGGCGGAGTATAAAGAAATGTAACCTCCTCCTCCATCTTCTTCGTTTGCACAGTAACTTGGTGACTCAGTGAGAAAGACAGAGGAAGAGAGAGGGGCAAAGAAGAGAGAAAGAAAGACAAATAATGGTATGGAATTGTTTAGACCCTTAGATTGTTTAGTTTCCACGTGTCTTTAATCTGAAAAAAAACAGGAGAAAACTGGAGACTTTGAAACGGGAGAGGAGCCGCTCCCGATAGTGTGAATCATTCTGAATAGAAACTGCCATCAATGGTCATGGACACGGCAGTCAGACCAATGAATAATGACTCCCTTGATTTTGAAGTGGATACTAATGATCCCACTTTAGAATTTTACATATACCTGCACTTTGCCGAACTTGAAATCATCCAAGAGAATGAACAAAGAGAATTCAACATTAATCTAAATGGTAACTCCTGGAATGAATCTGTTGTTCCTCTCTACCTGTCCTCAACTGCTATAAATAGTAGCACGCCAGTGAGGGGACCTAAGCTCAAGTTTTCTATTTATAAGACGGAAAATTCCACCCTCCCTCCTATTCTCAATGCAATGGAGGTTTATGTATTTAAAGATTTCTTACAGGCACCAACAGACCAAGAAGATGGTATGTTGTCCTTACACCAAATTTGTTGTCAATCAACTGAGATGCAACTTTACTATGTCTCCTCTTTTTGTCGTTCTTATATTTTTGTTGGAATGAGATAAAATTTTGATTCAGTTTGAGAATAATGTTGGTGTATATTAGTTAATGCCATCATGGACATTAAAGTGAGCAATGGGGTAACTAAAATCTGGCAAGGAGATCCATGTCTGCCACTACCTGCGTGGGATGGCCTGAATTGCAAAGACAATGGTTATGAGCCCCCTATAATCATCTCCTTGTGAGTGTCTGTTAAACCCAATTAATATGTCATCTAGATATCTAATGATATACATTACTAGCCTAATTGAGCCTTTTAAATTTAATTGCAGGAATCTAGGCTCAAGTGGATTGACAGGAAAGATATCTCCTTCAATGGCTAGGTTTAAATCATTAGAGTACCTGTGAGTATTATTCAATAGCAACTTTCAATCTTTACACAAATGATGGCATTTGCCATTTGAGAATTTTTAACACAATTAGCAAACTATTTTGTCAACCCAATGTCACTCCATGGGAATCAATACTTCTCAATCATTCATAGATATAAAGTTTTCTAAAGCATTTCTTAACTTAATGTTCAAGATATCTAATCAAACAAATCCAATGCATCATTTTTCAGGGACTTATCAAACAATAGCTTAACAGGACCACTACCAGAATTTTGTTCACAAATGCCAAACTTAACAACCCTGTAAGTGGTTTTGCCCTTGTTATCAATGTCCCATACTTAAAATTTAAATAAACCATCTAACTCAAACAATTTATTTGCAGGAATTTGTCAGGAAACAAACTCTCTGGTTCAGTTCCTTCTGCTCTCCTAGAAAGATCAAATAATGGTTTTCTGTCATTGAGGTGTTTTTTTTACCCAAAAATCATGAATTTATATGATTGGTGATTTGGTAATGTGTATAATTTCAATGATTTTCATTACCCCTTTTGCTTATTTAATTTTCTTAAAGATTTAACTTCCATCTTTTATAATTTCATAGTGTGGATGGAAATCCAGACCTTTGTGTGATGGCTCCATGCAAAAAGGAGAAAAAGAATTTTGTTGTCCCGTTAATTGCAGCCACTGTCTCAGCTCTAGTTGTCTTAACTATGCTAGTTGTTTGTTGGCGCTGCAAAAGAAAACAAGGTATACGTGGTACGAAGTTTCTTTATTGTGATCTAAATCACTTAATAATAAACACTATCAATACAAAAATCATTTTGTTATTATTTTTGAGATACTATCACATTTAGAAGAATAAAAATGAATTTTTCTTTAAAATCCCTTGAATTACTTGAGCATACCATAATTGGAGATTATGATGGTCTTATTAGCTGCAAAGCAACTTCCAAGAACTCACCAAGGAGGCAGGCCACTGAAATCAGACAATCGACAATTCACATTCTCTGAGGTTGTAAGTTAACCAATAACTTTCAGAATATTGTTGGGAAAGGGGGACTTGGAACGGTATACCATGGATGCCTAAGTGATAGCATGCAAGTTGCAGTCAAAATGCTCTCTCCATCATCGACTGATGGCTCAACGCAATTTCTTACAGAGGTATGCTATTCTACACCCAAGAACTTTAATTGTTAAAGTTCATTGGCAAACCATTTAGTCCCTATCGGTTTGCTGATCCAGATCAATATAGTGATGTTAACGTATATTAGGGTATGTAGGCTTTAGGCCCACCTTGTTTACTTGTACTGTACACTCTGCCTCCTATATAAAGGCACTCATGTATACTCTATTACTTGAGAAATACAATACAATCATTCAGTATTTCTAACATGGTATCAGAGTCATCGCTCTGACTTTTTCTTTGCAGTCTTGTCTCTCATTATTGTTATTCCAGACTCACAATTACTTCCGTCGTTACAACTGCTACTGCAGCCATTCACCGTTAAACCTCTGACGCATCTTAGTCATTGTCTCTGGTTTCGAACCTACAACTACAGCCGTTTAGAGTCTTGAGACCAATGTCATACCGTCGTCACCGTGATCCTTACCCCGATTATATTTTTGCAAGTACCAATAAGATCATCCTCTACTGATCTACTATTTAGTGGAAACTTGACCATCATTAGAGGCCCCACATGCCCTCACACGTCGCCCAAAGTTTCGGCGAGATTGATCAACACTCTGCTGGGTCACCTACTAACGTCATAACTACCACGTTAGCATCCACGTAAGCCCTAGCTGATGTCATCACTCCACATCATTGCTTACGTCATCTCGCTGACATCATCACAGTGAGTTGATCGCTCCGTTGACTTTTTCCAAAAGTTGACTTTTTGCAATCCTGGTGCTCCTTATCCAGTTTTTCGCGTAGATTTCATTTTTGCAATCTGTTTTTGCATATTTTTCTTCTAAATGAAGAATAAGGACATATCTTCTTCTTGTTGCAATAATCGTCACCGACAATCCAACAAACGTTTTTGCAATTTTTGCGAAAGTTTTAGCCATAATATTAAGACTTGCTATCATCGTAACAAATCAACTGTTTCAATTTCTACTGCCACTGTTGCTAACACTGAAAGTGTCCAACCAATGGCTCCCATCTCTATGCAGTCTATGTCTTCAGGATGCACTTTCACCATGTCCACAGATGACCTTAAAAACATCATCGCTAATGTCATTCGTATGGTTAGTAATGCATCTTATTCCTCTTCTCTCTCAGTTTTATTTGGCATGTCTCCTTCCTCTTGGCTTATGGATTTTGCTTGTTGCAATCACATGACACCTCACTCGTCCACAATGTCTGGCCATAATATAGGTTCTGTTTCGACCTCCAACCTCTTTATTCCTAGGGTCTTTAATGTTCCTGGCCTTTCTTACAATTTATTTCTATGGGACAATTAGCTGAGTTGGGTTATTGCATTATCTTTGATTATTCTAGGTGTATTGTGCAGGATCCGAGGTCGGGACAGGAGCTTGGGACCCATCCTAGAGTTGGGAGTATGTTTCTCGTGGACAACCTTCGTCTTCCACTTGTTGCTCCTGTTTTTGTTGCTACAACTACTGCAGTTTCTTCTATTCATTCCCTTGCAATTTGGCATGCTCGACTTGATCACACATCTTTCTCACGGGTACAACAATTGGCTTCTAAAGGTTTGTTAGGTTCAGTGTCTACAGAAAATTTTAATTGTGTCTCATGTCAATTAGGAGCCTTTCAATTCTAGTGAATCAATATCCACTAATATCTTTGACCTTATTCATTCTGATGTTTGGGGGTCTTCCTATGTCTCTAGTATTGGTGGATCTTGATATTTTGTTGTCTTTGTTGATGATTACTCTCACTATAGCTAGATTTTTCACATGAAACATCATTCTGAATTATTGCAAGTATATTCTAATTTTGCAAAAATGGTTGAAACTTAATTTTCCAAACGTGTCAAAATTTTTCAATCTGATAATGCTCATGAGTACACTCAATATACTTTCCAAGCTGTTTTGCACTCCTATGGCACTGTTCGTCAACTAACTTGTCCAGGTACCTCTCAGCAAAATGGTAGAGCCAAACAAAAACTTCGTCATATTCTTAATACTGTTCGTGCTCTCGTTCTCTCTATCAAAGTTCCTGCTCCCTTTTAGGGCGAAGCTATTCTTCATGTTGTTCATTCTATTAATCGCATTACAAGTCATGTTATCGAAAATCAAACTCCATATGAACGCCTTTTTGGGTCAACTTCAGACTATCACCACCTTCGCTCCTTCGGTTCTGCTTGTTTCGTTTTTCTTCAGCCATATGAGTATAACAAACTTGAGCCTCAATCAAGGCTTTGTTGTTTTCTTGGCTATGGCAAAACTTAAAAGGGGTATCAGTGTTATGATCCTGTCTCTCATCGTCTTCGTGTCTCTCACAATGTTGTCTTTTGGGAACATCGCTCCTTTGTCGAGCTCTCTCACTTCCGTGCCTCCCTATCTTCCTCCTTTGTCTTAGATCTTTTTTCAAAATAAGGCACATATTCCTTCTGTAGCTGCTCCTGATCCTCCTGCAGTTGCTCCTGATTCACTTGTAGACTTCTCTATCCAACCATCAGATATCCTCAATCCCTTTCCTAGTTCACCCTTTAATGAACAGGTGGAAGATGAACATGTTGAAGATGAGCTACCCAACCCTGAGCTTGGGTCCCGTGCTCTTGCTCTGCCTGAAGATCTTGCATAAGACATTCCACCTCGTCACTCAACTCGGGTAAGATCCATTCCTGCACATTTACTTAACTATCATTGTTACACTGCCCTTGCTACATTACATGAGCCTCACACCTATCGTGAGGCTTCCACTAACTATTTATGGTAGATTGTAATGAAAGACGAACTTGATGCATTATCTAAAAACCATACTTGGGATTTAGTGACTCTTCCCCCTGGGAAATCTATGGTTGGTTGTAAGTGGATCTGCAAGATTAAGACTCGCTCTAATGGGTCTATTGTGCGCTACAAAGTTCATTTTGTTGTAAAAGGTTTTATACAGGAGTATGGGATTGATTATGAAAAGACCTTTGCTCCGGTTGCTTGTATCTCATCTGTTCGTGCCCTCTTAGCTGTTGCTGCTTTAAGTAAATGGGACCTTTTTCAGATGGATGTCAAAAATGCATTCCTTAATGGAGATTCAAGTGAAGAAGTTTATATGCAACCTCCTCCTGTTCTCTCTGTTGAATCAAACAAGGTTTGTCACATTCGGCGTGCACTTTATGGCCTTAAACAAGCACCATAAGCTTGGTTTGCCAAATTCAGCTCTACCATCTCTCGCTTGGGTTACATGGCCAGTCATTATGATTCTGCCTTATTTCTTCGTCGCACTGACAAATGCACTATTTTACTTCTCATGTATGTAGATAATATGATCATAACTAGTGATGACTTCAGTGGCATTCAAGAACTCAAAGATTTTCTCAGTCAGCAGTTTGAGATGAAAGATCTTGGACATCTCAGCTAATTCTTGGGTCTTGAAATCACTCATTCTACAGATGGACTTTATATTACTCAAGCCAAGTATGCCTCTGAACTCTTGTCTCGAGTCGGACTTACTGATATCAAGACTGTTGACACTTCAGTTGAGCTTAATGCGCATCTTTCTCCCTCAGGAGGGAAACCATTGTTTAATCCATCTCTTTATAGACGCTTGGTTGGCAACCTAGTTTATCTCATTGTCACTCATCCAAACATTTCCTATGTTGTTCACTAGGTGAGTCAGTATCTGTCTGCTCCACAATCGACTCACTATGCTGCTGTTCTGCCCATTCTTCGATACCTAAAGGACACTTTCTTCCATGGTCTTTTCTACTTTGCTCAGTCTCCTCTTGTTCTCTGTGCATTTTCTGATGTTAATTAGGCAGGAGATTCCATTGATCGCAGGTCCTCCACTAGTTATTGCTTTCTTCTTGGTTCTTCTTTAATTTTTTGGCGAAGCAAGAAACAAGCTCATATGGCCCGCTCCAATATTGAAGCAGAATATAATGCCCTTGCTGATACCACATCTAAGCTCATTTGGCTACAATGGCTTCTTAAAGACTTAGGTGTGTCCACATCCTCTACTACTCCTCTTTATTGTGACAACCAGAGTGTCATTCATATTGCTCACAATGATGTCTTCCATGAATGGACTAAATACATTGAGATCGATTGTCATTTTATCTATTATCATCTTGTCCATGGTGCTCTCGAGCTGATCTCAGTCTCCTCTAAAGACTAACTTGTAGATATCTTCACCAAGTCATATCCTAAGGAACGCCTTCGTACTTTGGTTGACAACCTCAAGTTGGTCTCACATCCACCTTAAATTTGAGGCGGGCTATTAACGTGTATTAGGGTATGTAGGCTTTAGGCCCACCTTGTTTACTTGTATAGCATACTTACTTATACTGCACACTCTGCCTCCAATATAAAGGCACTCATGTATATTCTATTACTTGAGAAATACAATACAATCATTCAGTATTTCTAACAAGTGATAAGGCCATAATAAGCTGTTGGCAGATGCAATATGTGTAGTTTTCACTTTTCATAGTTGTATCGGAAGAGGTGAGGTTTTTTTTTTTTTTAAAGAGAAAAGAAATCTTAAATGACAAGTTATTATTGGTTGTTATGAGTGGGCAAAAAAGTAATTTAAGTTGTGGATTCAAATTAAAATCAATAATAACTTACTTCATATGATTTGTTGTGAAAGTATTGTGAAAAATATTGTGGATGTAGCACTTCTTTATTTGAAAATTTGTACATAAATAAATAAATTAAAAAATTAAGAGAAAATTTTTTTTCCCACAAATGTACAGTAACATAGGGATGACAATTTTGCCGCACCCCGCTTAACCCGCCCCTCCCCGCTTCGCCCCACGCAAGTTTTCCCTACCCCGCAAAGGTGCTAGGGAAGGGATAGGGCAAGATTTTAGCCCCGCACCATAGGATGGGGTGGGGATGGGTTTAGACTTTTTAGACCCACCCGCCCCAGCCCGCGTTGCTAAGGGTTATAATTGTAAATTTTTCATACCCTAAAACTCTACTATTTAAACAAACATATCAATATTAGCTTATTTTATTCTACCTCTTTCTGCATTTATTTTGTTATGTATTATACTATGAGTTTTTTTTTTTTTTTTTGGGTGATTGTCTTGTTAAACACTTGAATATATTATTCATTTTTTCTAAAAATTGATTTGATTTGATGGGATAAATTTAGTTGTAATTTCAAGTATATTTTTATTAATGAAATAGGTTTCATTAAAAAAATTGTACTAGTTATAGGGCAAATTAACAGAAAGTAAAGTTTTATGGGGTGGAACAGGGTTTTACGGGGCCCCAAGGGGCAAGGATGGAGTGAGAAAGTTTTCCCTGTCATGTAGGGCGAGGCAGGGATGGGGCAAGACAAAACCATGCGGGGCGGGGACGAAGACCCCATCCTTCGGCCCCGCCCCGCCCCATTTCCATCCTTACAGTAACATATCTTTCTTTATAGAAAAATTATATTTTAAAAGTTTCATTTTGATCCTCTGCTTTTGAGTATATTTTGCAAGACGATTCTCTTGCTCATCTTTGTGAGTAACCCGATTGTTAAGTGTTAAGTGAGCAGATGATGCATGCCTAGTCATACAACACATCACCCAAATACTAAGGGGAAAAGAAAGAATGCCATATTGAGAGAGAGACAGAGAGAAACCACAAAGACTTAGTCAACTAGATTGATTTTCAAATCACAAGAACATACTCAATCTCATATATCCGATATAACGTGACATTTACAATTCAATGTCATAACTACCACACATTTTTTTTGACAATCACATTGAAATTAATTAATTTTTTTTATAAATTTAATTAAGTAGACTTACTATGAGTATGATGAGAGAAAAATGAGCATTACTCCTTAAGTATTTAATGAAGACATTTCGTTCAAAGTCATTGTCCCCGTAGTCCTTCAGTAACCTAACAATTTTCTTTTATGAAGACATTTCTTGAAGCCTGATGTGCAAAAGAGAAATCTAGGTATATAGAGACCTGGTAAACGGGTTGGATTGGGTCGGATTCCATTTATATTAGTGTCAAAAATGGGTTGTCCCTATACATATTGCAAGTAGGTAGAGGATATTTAAGGAATTTACATACTAAAAAAAGGCATTGCGAAGACGTGATTGTTGTTTAAAATACGACATTTACAAAAAAATAAAAATAAATAAATAAAAAAGTCTCGTAGTACCTTCAATTTGAAAATGCAATTTTTTGGCGTTTTAAAAAACACAAATTGTTAGAAATTGTAGGGCCAAACACAAGTCACTATGTGCTTTTCTTTGAAACAAGCTTTTAGCCCGCACAATTACAGGGCCAAATGCACCCCATTGAATTGTGTTCCTAACAAACAACTTTTCGTCAATTAATTGCCAGCCTATATTCTTAGGAGAGAGATATGCACACATTCTCATCCACGTAATTCACCTTTTTCGCTCACTTTCAATATTGATTTGTGTGCCATGAATGTTGGGAGAAAGTATCGTACACGTCGGGCCAATAAGACATACCTCAACATGTGGGCCCTAACTCACACAAGTAGGCCTATTCCTTTAGTGATCTAACAATTTTCTTTCTTGAAGACATTTCTTGAAGCATGACGTGTGAGAGGGAGATCACAGTGTAATAGTTAGACTTGGTGAACAGGTTGGATTAGGTCGGGTTATGTTCAAATTAGCGTTAGAAATGGGTTGTCCCTAAACATATTGTGAGTAGGTTTGGTTGATTAGTGGGTTTCAATTAATTTAACTGGTAAAATTTTTTATAATTAAATAAGAGATTTGAGGTTTAATAATAGATTTGATGATATTGTCAATAAGTAGAGGATATTTTAGGAAATTACATGCTAAAATAAGGCATTGCAAAGATGTGATCATTGTTTAAAATATGGGGTTTACCAAAAAAAAAAAAAAAAAAAAAAACTGGTAGTAGCATCTATTTGAAAATGCAATTTTAATTTTGTCATTTTCAAAAATGCAAATTGTTAGAAGTCGTTGGGCCAAATATAGGTCACTTTGTGTTTTTCTTTAAAAACAGGCATTTAGTCCACATGATCATGGGGCCAAATGCGCCCATGATCATATTATTTTTACCTTCCTTTCATTACAAGAGAATAAATTACAAAATACTCAACAATAAAAGTTAAATAATACATAAATTCTTAAGTACACAATTCAAAAATCATAAATGATATCATCACAAGAAAAAAGCAATATATATATATATATATATTAAATGTTGTGGACCATGTTAAGTTATCAATGTAATATAATTATAAAGTTTAATTATCTAAAAGGAAAACTAAATTTAAAAAATTAAGAATAAAACATAAATATTAGATAAAGAAATATAAAGAACATATTTTATATGAATTGCATCTCAATATACTCAACCGCAGTAAAAGATCTAAAACTGAAAATATTCATGTTTAAGTGTTGCACCACGATTTACCTCCATAGTTTCTCAGAGTTCACTAATAAACCAGCAGAATCCTTATGTGTTCTATAAACGCAGGAGACCAAGCATGTTAGAGATTTATAAATGCCTTAATCTCATTCTAAAATATACTTCGCTGTGCAAAGTTAGAAACCTTCTAAGACATGACCTTGGTTGGGTTTTTTCTTTTTGCAATTTAACTTGAACTGTATTTTGAAGTTAGAAATCTACCAAGACTTGACCTTGGATGGTTTTTTTTTTTTTTAATGCAATTTAACTTGAACTGTATTTTGAAGTTAGTCGAATGGGGACAAGCCACGATGGTTGATGCAGAGAAGTGCTCATTAGCTAATACTCTACTTGATTTTTCCAACAAGACATTTATGTTACTCTCTGAAACTAGTTTTTTCTTGCTTTTGTTTTTGTTTTTAGTTGCCAAATCCAAGAGTAGGATAAGTCAAGTGACTCAAGTCATATGAAGCAGTTATCAATTCTTGAAATTAGGCCCCAGACCCAGATTGGGGCTCTGCCCGACATTTACGAATTGAATTTGCAATTGTTGCTTCATGACAACTTATCATTAAGAAATTTAGAACCTATGCTACCGATCAGTGGCCATTAGTGGTTATTAATTTTTCTCTAGGTATTTTTTTATTTTTCATTTTTTTTATAATAGGATAAATAGAGGAGATATTTGAACTCTGATCTTTTATTTAGAAACATTAAAATGTACTAACTGATTAAGTTACAAGACTCTTAATTTTTGAAAGTGGAAGTTTTAAGTTAAAGGAGAATATTATTGTAAACAAAAGGAGGACATAGTAGAAAAACATTTTTTTTATTTAAAAATTTTCTAATAATTAAGTAATGAAAAGGGAAAAGATATGATTTAAGATCGTTTAGTCTTCTCATTAAAAAAAAAATCCTTTAGAGTTCCTAGAGAACTCTACTATATTATAAGTTCTTTAAATCCTAATATTTATCTTTTAATAAATGATTAAGATTATGCCACATCATCTATCTATTAATTTTGAGTCTTAGAATAATAGCTTTATCTCAAAAAAGAATAATATCTAAAAAAATCTTATGAAAATTATATTTAAAACTTATCTAGAGAGAGCGCACCACATCACCATATTTGGAAGTACTTATTAAGGGACCGTTTGGTACGTTTGTTTAAACAACAATTTTTAGTTTTTTTTTTTTAAATACGTGTGAGTGAAAAAGTGTGTAGAAATACGTTAATGTTGTTTGAAAACTAAAATATATGTTTAAAATGGTGTACCAAACAGGACCTAATTTTCCTAAAAACATCTATAACCAAGGAAATATCCCTATCACCTAAAATAGAAAATACATAAAAATTCAAACATGAACAACCAATAAAAATCTACCCTATAGTTGGTCCTACATCAAAATAGAAATAATGATGATTCAAGTCTCTAGACAACTCTATGAGTCCGTGTAGATGTCATAAACTGTTCGCATAGAAACTTGTCAACCTCTCCCCTTCATTAATTGGCTGCCTCCTTCACCCAACTGACCAAAGGTTGATACGATGTAGCTTTTGGTTCAAAATGCAAAGCTAGAGTCTTAGCAAGGATCATATGAGCAAGCTGGTGTTGAGGAATGCCTAACTACAATCTAAAGATTGAAAATTACATGGATAAGCTTAGAGGCTATGTTACAAGATGGGAAAATGTTAGACCAACATTCATATTATATCATCCAATATGTTATTAATCAATTTACATGTAGAATTTAATGTGTGCATGTGATAAACCTTAATTTCATTTATTAATCATTGCATTTTGATTGAAAAATAAATTTTAGTGAGTGTGTGTGAATAGTAATATCCTAGATTCAAGGATTTGAGAGAATTATGAAACTAACATGTTTTTCATATTTTGGATGTGAATTTAAGATTAAAGCTAGTGTCATACATGAATATGTGATGAACAACTAAGAACATGTAAAGATCTCATATGAACATTTAAGAATATCAAGAACATATTCAAAGAATTTAAATAATCACTAGCATGCTCTAATCACAAATTCTCATCATAACAATATAAAAAATAAGTTAGAGAAATAGATTAAACATGCATACAAGATCCACACGGTGGAGTAGAGAAGACTAACTCTACCTTGGTGGAAGTCCTAAGGGTGGAGTAGAGAAGAAGAACTAGGAGAGGGAGAGTGAGTCTCTCTCAATACCTTGAGTCTCAGGAAGACCAAGATATGACAAGACTAACTCTACTTTACTAGAACTTAAGAGAGGAGAAGAGATGACGTTTTTGTGCGCTTTAGAATGGAGGAGAATGGAAGTTGATATAGTAGTAGTGGAGAAAATATGAATGTAAAGACATTTAATGAGGGTTGACAAATGATCAAAGAGAAACGTGAACGTAGACCCTATTTCAACATTTAGAGAAAATTTGTTCATTAAATTTGGAGGTTGGTGGGAGTGATGAGCAAGCCGAATGTCTAATACCTCGGTTTTTCCCATAGCTCCTGTAACAATTTTCAGAGCTAACTTTGAAAAATCATATCTTTCTCAATTCTAATCGAAATTGTCTCATTCTTGTGCTCAAATTAAAGCTCCTGATATCTAGTTCCTGTAAATATTAACCTCACTCAAAATTCAAAATATTCTGAGAGATATCAACGAAATGGTGAGCAAATGTCATTTGTTGGAAAATAGTTTCAGCATAATTAATATTAATAGGCCCCAAATTAGTTTCCAATTAACATTAATAGGCTCTAATTACTTCCATTTCAGAATAAATCAGTCCCAAATTTATCCCAATTAAAAAAGATAATTACACAAATTACCCATTAAATAATTAATGTTTAATTATCTAATTAATCAAGTGTGTGACCTTACCATAAGTCGTAGTCCTAACCAATCAAATTATGACACACTATTAATTTCAAATTGGTTATAATTATAACTAATTGGAATCAATTGTTCATAATCACATATAGTCAGACTCAATTTGTGATAGTACATCTTGGCCATTAAAACTAGATTTGATGATAACTTTCAATCTGATGGTTCGTTTAAGACTTATGGCCAATCAATTTGATCATTACAACATCAAGATCATTTCAATAAAACAAAATTAAGGATCTAATTGTAATAATTAAGATACCTATTTCCAAGATGAAATTATTCTTTTACCCTTCATGTTAGATTAAATGCGAGTTGCAAAGGTATCAACAACTTGATACTAACTTGCTTGCACATTGATCGACATGTTGTCAAAATTGCTCACTGCGTTGTTGCAATGTTTGGACAAAGTTTACTCCCACCTAATTGGATTTCATCCCTCCTCCAGATCTAGAAAGACTCTGGTTGATGTTAATAGTTTTAAAGTCAGCTTGTGTCAAATTGCTTTTATCCTTGTTTTGCTTTTCATTGTTCTCTCTTCTTTTTTTTCTTTTTTTAAATAGAAGGAAAAAAATTCGTTTCTATTTCTTTTTAGAAGATTTTTCCTAAAAAAGTATGATATTATGATTCTCGTGGAATTAAAATTTCTATTTTTAATTCAAAACATGTAGCTTAATGAGGTGATACTTAAACAAGTGTTTTCTTTGCAAAATTGGCTTCCATTAGGATATAGGGAGTTAGTGGCTTAGTGCATATTAAAATTTTTAGGGTTTTAGGCCGTCACAAAATTAATCAAATTTTAAATAAATAATTACTTAATTAATTATGCTCTTGATTAAAATGATTAACATATCAAACAAGCAGAGATTATATAGATAACAGAAATGATGACCTAGCTGGAAAATCAATAAAACTATCCGTTTTGTAGTAAAAAAAAAATAGGGAGGATTTAACTTAAACAATCCTCAAGGCAATATATCTATTAATATAATTGAAGTTTGTATAATAGACTTAACCCTAAATCTATTGCTACCTCATGTAGTACTTACTAGCATGATCACACATAACTCTGAATCTACGGGCTCTTCTATTCACGAGTGTTGCACATGAACTCTCCTATTCGTGATTCTAAGATCTCTACTCAAAGATTTGAACAACAATTGTAGTTAATTGACTGCAACAACTTTGCTTTATAACCGGATCTGATGTTTGCATGTAGTGATCTAGTTATAACTTCAAAATGGTTTGGAAAAACTCTACATCTATGTACATTGTACTAAACATTAACCTATTGTATCTTCAAAAATGTGCTCTAGGGTGTTTGTATTTATATGTACTTAAGATCCATTAAAACCCTAAATAAAACGGCTGATAAAAGAAGTTGAGAATCAATTCTGCCCGTGTCCCGATCAGTCGGGACATGCAGTTTGACTGTTCGAAGTAAGTGGATTTCAACCTATTGAGCTGTAATCGAATTGCAATATTCCAGCTGTCTCTTTTTTGCAATCTTGAGTCTTCATCTATTTTGAACTTGATTTGGCTTATTCCAAGGATTAATCCAACACTAATCAACTAGACAAACTAAGTTATAAAATGTTACACACTTACATTTGTTCTGAATTGCCAATCTAAAAATATAGACTACAAAAATTATGGTTAAATGATATCATGTTAAATTACTAAATGTCCCCAAAACTTAAGCTATTAAGAAATGATAAAAATTTATTTATTTAACCATAATTCTAACACCACACTTGTAATTCTAGCACATTTTCCATGCACATTGCATAGTTGATTGTACTCACGACTTCTCAGCAAATGCTTATGTTTCTACATAAATAATGATAATGATAATAATGAGAGTCAAACTCATTCACAATACAAATATATGCATTGTCCTTCGAAAACTATAGAAGTAGTACATTATAACACCACTCTCGCTTAACTTTTTGAGATGCTATACATGAATTTGACAAATCGAAGGTTAGGCAGTAAGGTCTTCGGAAGGGCAATCACTTGTTCTAAAAACCAACACTTAACGACCAAAAATGGAACTCCAGGCCACAACTTGTTTGTTAACCACCCAGCAATGGGAACAAAAACTAGCTTACATACAGTAATGATTTGGATCATGCAGTGCATTTCTTGGCTCATGTTCTTCAAATTTATTGGAAATATGGTTTGACCTAGTCACTAATGTCCAAAATTTTTTGTTTTGGAAAATTTCTATTTTGTTCCTTAAAGTTTCATAAATTTCAATTAAATCGAAAATTTTAAAAAGTGTGGAAAGCTTTACATGTTGAACCAAAAAAATAAAATAAAATTTTAACATTGAACATGAAAATTTTACATGTTGGTTGTTGCTAGCTTTGTTGGTTGATGCATGTAGACTTGATTTGCATGCTACTGTCTAGGTCTCCATCTCCAAAAATTTTCTTATGCATTTGTCCTAAAGAGCGGCACACTTAATAGGACGGGAAGCATAAGATACCAGTCTCCTCAATCTCATAGTTGCAACTTTTTAATTATTTTTAGTTTAGTCTCATTGTTGCAACTTGCAAATTGGTCTTATGAACCCCAAATTGCCACCTACACCTGCACCATCAGTGGGTCAAATTAAATTGCATAGGCTCATTATTGCACGTCAATTGGGCCTACTTGGAAGCTAGAAGGTTGTGGGTCTATTTCACCACTGCCCGCTGATCCAGGTCAGTTATAGAGACAAGGCCATAATAACTAATAAGGGCCGTAACTGTCAATAAGCTGTACTGTAGGTGGACGCAATAGTAGTTTTTATAGTCCTTTTTGAAAAGTCATACGTAAATAAATAAATTAAAAAATTAAAAGAAAAAAAATTTGTCAACAAATGCCCACTAACATTTCTTTTGTACCAAACCAAGAGGCTGTTTAGATTGAAAGAGAGGAAAAATGAGTAGAGGAGAGTAAAGTAGAGTTGGCTGAAAGCACACTAATTTTAGATCAATTATATTTTACTTTACTTTACTCTCCTTCATTCCCTCTCAATCCAAACAGACCATAAAGTATATTTGAAAAGTTTCATTTTGATCCTCCATTTTTAAGTACATTTTTAAATTAATTTTCTTGTTCATCTTTTCTAAGTGTCAAGTGAGTGCCTAGTCATACAACGCATTACCCAAATACAGAGGAAAAGAAACAATGCCATGTTAAGAGGGGGGGGGGGGGGGGGGGGGAAAAAAAGACTTGGTCAACAAGAGTGATTTTCAAATCACAAGAACACACTCGATCTCAAATGCCCAATATAATGCAACATTTACAATTCAATGTCATAACAACAATACCTTTTTTTTTTTTTTTTTTTTGGACATATCACATTATAATTTATATTTTTTTCTATAAATTTAATTAATAAGACCGACTATGAGAATGATGTGAGTGGAAGGAGTATTTCTCCTAAATTATTGGATATATATATATATATGCGTGTGTGTGTGTGTGTGTGAATTCTAGCCAAGAATTTAGTTTGGGGTCAGAAGTAAAATTAAAAGACAAAGTTATAATAAAAAATTGTTCCTCAAAATGTTGTTAATATAAGTAAAAAAGAAATTAATTAAAAGATTAAATAAAATTTTAATTGTGATACAAATTTAAAATAAATATAAAATGTATTTGTAGGGTTAGGATTTGTAGCTCCAGCCCAAAACAATGAATTTGTAGAGAGTGGGTGAAAGAGCTAGGTTGATTATGAGATTGACAACAGTTAACTACAACCCCCAAGTATGAAACAGCATAAACGTAAACGTAAATAACGAAATTAATTGGTGTCCGAAAAGATATATTATTAATTGAACAGTGATTATAGTTCTTAGAGCTACCCCTTATTCTGATTTTTTTCGATCCCCCTTATTATCAGAGGTCTCTCCTCTTTATATAGCGTCATTTCCCATCATCTTCATCGTCCACTTGTTCTTTATCTAAGCATCTACTTAAGTGCATATCCCATCAGGTATCTTCTTTAGTTCTCTGTGAGTGGTAGTAGCTGAGATTACACTATTCAGGGGTCTTCTCCACATTAATGTGGCCAGAAAAACAGCTGCAGTGCATTTAATGTGGTGGTTGCAGCTTGCCTTCTAGATATTTTTCCATTCCTATCATCTCCATACGAGCTTGAAGCCTATCCTTATCATTGAAATCGGTAAGAGGATTACTCGAACCTCCCAGGTATCTGCTTGACCAAGATTTTTTGTATTTGAGGAGAATGGCCTCTTCGGACCACTGGAGCCCTCTTCGGATTATACGCCTCACTCCTTTCCAAGTATATTTCTTCCACATGGACCCTTTCCCAGACATTTTCCTCTCTTCGGACACACAGCAGTCCTCAAATAGGGCACCGGGCCCAATATATGAGGTTGGGCTTTTACCCCCCACAGTATTTATGTTAATTGTATAAAATAAATACACTTTTTTTTTTATTAAACATAAACATAAATATACAAATTAACATAAATTTGTTGGAGCATTTTTCTTATGTTTAAATATCTCTTAAATAATACTCACTTAATCGATTTCTTATATATTTTTTTAATCTATTCCTTTTGTATTTTGTGATATAAATTTGTTGATTATTATTTTATTCAAATTCGGTAAATATTTCTTTTTCCATGTAAAATATGATTAATCCAATATCTCTTTCATTTATGATTAAAATATATTAAACAAAGAGATAAGTGAATAAAGGAGAGCTTAATTTGAGGGCATAAAGTAACTAGAAAAAATGTTTCACATATTAGTGAACCAAGAACAAACAGAAAACTACCCAAAAAAAAAAAAAAAAATACCATTTAAGCAAAAGTTAAAGAGTTTTGTATGTCAACCGACATATTTTATGTTTCTAGAGGGAATGTTTACATATGAAATCTTCTCCTCCCATTAAAAACATTGCCCAAAAAAAAAGAAAAAAGAAAAAAAGAAAGATATTTAGGGAGTAGGGTGGGGTACCGGGTCCGTCACTCCATGTGACAAACGTCCAAACAAACTTGACCGGCAAATAAATCATGAACGAGTGATCCACCTTACAACACATAAGTACAGAGACAAACGTTTTAAATCAAACATAAGATTCACGCTGTTTTAAGATGACCATTTTCATTTTCACGTGTGAATGACAAATTTCATTGAACAACAATATTGGCTTGAATGAGTTCAACTACTTTTCCATAATACATATGAAATAAATTTGGAAGATTCAACGCAAAGCAACGTACGGCTGGTACGATGGATAAAGTGTAAATGTCAAAGCTTGAAGCAGGAGCAATTGGTTTATAGCCTCTTCCATGTTCTTCTTTAGCTGCTCGACAACCAGTGCAAAAGACTCATTGATTTACTTGATACATCTTTTCCATATATCTTCACTAACACAATATCTCATTCTATTTCTCCACGGTAGATGGGTGGGGTATATGGAAACAAATGGTCTCTGGATTCAATGATGTGGTTAACTTTTGCATCGGTGTTTGCCTTGTGGGCATTTACTGTAAGTTCAGCTAATTTGGTTTCAGAGAGGGAGTTTGGTAATTACAAACATGGTAGAAGGAAACTAGACGACATAGGAGGTAAGTCACTTCCTCCACTGATTGAAGTAGCCAGATATTTGATTTTGAGACATGGGGTCTGCCTATTTTAGTGTCTTTCTTCTAACTGAATAGCACTGCTTTCATTTCTGTTGAAACCGAAAAATTTGATCATAGCCCTTAAAATTTTATAGCTAGCAGATTATATACTTGTACCTACTTTGAGTTCCAAACTTTGCCATAGTTGATATATTTGATCTGCTTAACATACACACGCATGCGCGCGCGCACACAGAAAGTTATTCTAAAATTTTTGCTGGCTTATAGGTTCCATAAGCATTGATTGTGGGATTCTGGATGATTTTAAATACACTGATGACAAAACTGAGATAGAATACATTTCCGACAAAGATTTCATCGACTCTGGAGAGAATAAGAACATATCTTCTAAGTTCAATCATGAAACCCTTCAAAAATATCTATGGAATGTGAGAAGTTTTCCTCAGGGAAACAGGAGTTGCTACACCATAAGACCTCACGAAGGCAAAGATACTACCTACTTCATCAGAGCCACCTTCATGTATGGGAATTATGATGAGCAGGACAAGTTGCCAGAATTTGATCTATACAATGGAGTTAATATTTGGGACAAAATAAAGTTTGACAATGAATCTCATATTGTCATCAAGGAGATTATACATTTCTCTTTGATGGATCACATAAATGTTTGTCTCTTAAATACTGGCTCAGGAACTCCCTTCATATCAGCACTAGAGCTGAGGCATTTTCATAATTCAAGTTATAGAATCCCACCTACAAAATCCTTGGTTCTGTACAGGCGTTTCGATGTTGGTTCAACAACTGGTCAAATAATCCGGTGAGTTATTTCTTGTGGTTATTCAGATTAGTTTTCTATTGTCTCAAGCTACCCCTGTCAATAGGCCAGACATTGATGATAATATTCAAGTCTACTCTAATTATCTAAATAAAATTACTATTTTCATAGAGCAGTGTTTCATTTGAAATAAGAACTATACCAAGGCAAGAAAAGTAGGATATAATAGGAGACTATTCCACAGGGCTTTTATAAATGTTGAAGAATTTATTTGACTCTTAAACCATTTTGGGAAGTGGATCTATCATAGTGATTAAGCCAGGATGGATAAGACATAGGATAATTTGGTAACATTACTTGAAATCTTGAAGTACTTTTGATTAATTTAGACTCTTATTCATAGTATATTCTGTCCATCCAATTTGGATGCTCCGGTTTGGGGTGAGTTCCAAGTTTTTGTTTGCAAGGATGATTAGATAATATGTTCTTTTGCAGTAACTTCTTTCACTAGTACATGATATATTTTTTAATGCCTCAGGTACAAAGATGATGCTTATGATCGAATGTGGTTTCCTTATAACTTTCCTCAGTCAATGCCATTCGATACCTCCTCTGCTGTGGATAGTGTGAATCATTCTGAATATAAACTGCCATCAATGCTCATGGACACGGCAGTCAGACCAATGAATAATGACTCCCTTGATTTTGAAGTGGATACTAATGATCCCACTTTAGAATTTTACATATACCTGCACTTTGCCGAACTTGAGATCATCCAAGAGAATGAACAAAGAGAATTCAACATTAATCTAAATGGTAACTCCTGGAAGGAATCTGTTGTTCCTCTCTACCTGTCCTCAACTACTATAAATAGTAGCACGCCAGTGAGGGGACCTAAGCTCAAGTTTTCTATTTACAAGACAGAAAATTCCACCCTCCCTCCTATTCTCAATGCAATGGAGGTTTACATATTTAAAGATTTCTTACAGGCACCAACAGACCAAGAAGATGGTATGTTGTTCTTACGCCAAATTTGTTGTCAATCAACTGAGATGCAACTTTACTATGTCTCCTCTTTTTGTCGTTCTTATATTTTTATTGGAATGAGATAAAATTTTGATTCAGTTTGAGAATAATGTTGGTGTATATTAGTAAATGCCATCATGGACATTAAAGTGAGCAATGGGGTAACTAAAATCTGGCAAGGAGATCCATGTCTGCCACGACCTGCATGGGATGGCCTGAATTGCAAAGACAATGGTTATGAGCCCCCTATAATCATCTCCTTGTGAGTGTCTGTTAAACCCAATTAATAAGTCATCTAGATATCTAATGATATACATTACTAGCCTAATTGAGCCTTTTAAATTTAATTGCAGGAATCTAGGCTCAAGTGGATTGACAGGAAAGATATCTCCTTCAATGGCTAGGTTTAAATCTTTAGAGTACCTGTGAGTATTATTCAGTAGCAACTTCCAATCTTTACACAAATGATGGCATTTGCCATTTGAGCATTTTTGACACAATTAGCAAACTATATTGTCAACCCAATGTCACTCAAAGAGAATCGATACTTCTCAATCATTCATAGATATAAAGTTTTATAAAGCATTTCTTAACTTAATGTTCAAAATATCTAGTCAAGCAAATCCAATGCATCATTTCTCAGGGACTTATCAAACAATAGCTTAACAGGACCACTACCAGAATTTTTGTCACAAATGCCAAACTTAACAACCCTGTAAGTGGTTTTGCCCTTGATGTTAATGTCCCATACTTAAAATTTGAAATAAACCATCTAACTCAAACAACTCTTTGCAGGAATTTGTCAGGAAACAAACTCTCTGGTTCAGTTCCTTCTGCTCTCCTAGAAAGATCAAATAATGGTCTTCTGTCATTGAGGTTTGTTTTTACTCAAAAATCATGAATTGATATGATTGGTGATTTGGTAATGTGCATAATATTCAATGTTTTTCATTACCCCTTTTGTTTATTTAATTTTGTTAAAGATTTATCTCCCTTCTTTTATAATTTCATAGTGTGGATGGAAATCCAGACCTTTGTGTGATGGCTCCATGCAAAAAGAAGAAAAAGAATTTTGTTGTCCCGTTAATTGCAGCCACTGTCTCAGCTCTAGTTGTCTTAACTATGCTAGTTGTTTGTTGGCGCTGCAAAAGAAAACAAGGTATACGTAGTACTAAGTTTCTTTATTGTGATCTAAACCACTTAATAATAAACACTATCAATACAGAAATCATTTCATTATTATTTTTGAGATACTATCACATTTAGAATAATAAAAATGAAATTTTCTTAAAAATCCCTTGAATTGCTTGAGCATACCATAATTGGAGATTATGATGGTCTTAGTAGCTGCAAAGCAACTTCCAAGAACTCACCAAGGAGGCAGGCCACTGAAGTCAGACAATCGACAATTCACATACTCTGAGGTTGTAAGTATAACCAACAACTTTCAGAAAATTGTTGGGAAAGGGGGATTTGGAACGGTATACCATGGATGCCTAAGTGATGGCATGCAAGTTGCAGTCAAAATGCTCTCTCCATCATCAGCTGATGGCTCAACGCAATTTCTCACAGAGGTATGCCATTCTACACCCAAGAACTTTAATTGTTACCAAAATATGTTCAATTAAAGTATTTATGTATCTATGAGTGCCATTTTGAATTGCAGGCTCAGCTCTTGATGCGGGTTCATCATAGAAACTTAACTTCCTTTGTTGGATACTGCAATGAGGGTACAAATTTTGGGATCATTTATGAGTACATGGCGTACGGGAACTTAGCAGAGCATCTATCAGGTACTAATCGATTTACTTATTGATCGACATTCCATTGGTAAAAAATAACTTAAAAATAATGGACTTCTGGGTTTGTTATGTTATGGCTGCAGATAAAACAAGAGATGCTTTGAGTTGGAAAGAGAGACTTCAGATTGCAGTTGATGCGGCACAAGGTCAGCTGGCAGAATTGCTCTTAATAAAGTTAAACTTCTAGTTTGGTTCATACGTTGTAACTAAGATGTGCCAAACTTATACGTGTAGGCCTAGAGTACTTGCATCATGGTTGCAAACCACCTATAATTCACAGAGATGTGAAGACAGCCAACATTTTAGTGAATGAAAAACTGCAGGCCAAAATAGCTGATTTTGGTTTCTCAAAATTCTTCACTGAAGGTCAAAGTCATTTATCCACTGCTATTGTTGGCACGATGGGTTACCTTGATCCAGAGTAAGTCTTTGTGATTCAGTGTACTTCCATTCAATTCATTTTTTGGTTTAAGTTTTCTTCAACACATTCTGACTGACTGAAATTTAGCATCTAGATTAATGGTATTAGAGTTGTCTTCTATGCAGATACTACACTTCAAACAGGTTAACTGAGAGAAGTGATGTGTACAGCTTTGGAATTGTACTTTTGGAGCTGATCACAGGCAAGAGAGCAATAATAAAAAGCTATAACAAGGATAACACTAATATTGTTGATTGGGTTAGCCCCCTTCTTGCTAGAGGGGATATAAGAAATATCATTGATCCGAGAATGCCTGGAAATTTTGACACCAATTCGGTTTGGAAGGCAATAGAGACAGCAATAGCATGTGTGCCATTAATTTCCATCCAAAGGCCAAGCATGAGCCATGTGGTGATTGAACTGAAGGAGTGCTTGGAGATAGAAAAGGCTTATGAACAAGATTGTGGTCCAATGACGAAATCATTCAACGACACATTTGAAGTGAACCCTTTGGGCCTTGAGATGGATATGGTTCCCCAGGCAAGGTAGTACGTACTAGGTAGCCAATTGCTGGTTTTGAGTATAATACAAACGATCCAATTTGTTGATTGTAAATATAGTGTTACCAACCTAATGTGTAGGGGGTAGTTGCTCAAATTAAAAGCTCATAAACCAAACACTCACGTTAAAGTTCAATGAGATATTTGTAAAAACTCAAATTTTCTTATGAAGCCTGTACACTTCTATTCACACAATTTGGTTGTTTAGCTCTTCAATACAACTGTCCCATATTTGCACCCTTCTCTCTTGTGTGTGTTTGTTTCTTTAAAATTAAAAAATTTGAAAATTTTTTAGTTTTTTTACATATAAATTTTTTAATTCGATAATTGGGGGGAAAAGAATTTAAACCTTGGCTGTCTCCATTGGAAACACCAGGATTCTAAAATCCCTTATTATTTTTTAGATAACCAATTTTTTTTTCCTTCTTAAAAGTGTTACCTAAAAGGAAAAGTGTGTTATCTATTTAACCATTTTATCTCCCCCAAGGGCCACGGCCCAACTCTCTCCATCGTGGAGGTTTTTTTTTTTTTTTTTTTTTTTTTTTTTTTTTTTTTTTTAATACTAAGTATTTTTAACACACACACACAGTGAGAGGGGAGAATGTTTTTTAAAGAAAAGTTTGGAATACCAAACATTTTTATATCATTGATAATAAAGAAATATTATGCCTAGAACTAATTCACCGCAAATCTTAGATAGCAAATTGTTATTGGCTATTATTAGTAAGAAAAAAGTAATTTTAGTAGTGAGAACATATTAGAACCAACAATAATTTAATTCATCACATAAAAATTCATTGTAAAAATGTTGTAGATGTAGCTTTACTCTTGATAATAGGACACATATGAAGCGCTTTATTTTTATTTTTTTTTCTTTTTTCTTTTTTGGTAAAACATTAGACGTTTTCCTAGCATGAAAAATCAACAATTGTAGTGAGTTATTGTTTGAAAAAAGTAACTTTTCAAATCAATATTTATTTAGTTAAAATTTGCACCCATACTAATCTAACTCTTCCACTGATCAGAAGATGCACTTGTAAGAGAATATGAATCATAATTAAGAAACAAAACAAAATAGGGTTCTATGATTTCTATTCAAAAATTCTAATTTTTCCACCATATTTTACAAAATAACTCTTAATGGCATCTCTTGTTACTTTTCGTAAGTAGACATTGTAAATTAATCTCAAATTATAATTTTAAAAAGAACTTTACAAATGATCCCGTAGTTCAGGCCTTCAGGGTAGATAACTACAATTATAATCTAGAGTCATAACAGAATCCATATTGTTCTTAATAAGATCATTATTCATTAACACTCAATGACACTTATAAGATAGCAAATTGTCCATACTATTCTTTATTTGAAAAGCTCGATCCATTTGTTCATCGTTGAGGAAATAGAAAGACATTGTGGCACAAGGGTTTTTTTTTTTTTTTTTTTTTAAGTTAGATAGTTACAATAAGAGAAAGAGAATTTGAATCTTGAACATCCTCGTTGGAACACTAGAATATGTCAATTGAGTTACAACTTACAAAGCTTTTGATGAAACAGTTATTTAAGATACATGAAAAAAAAAAAAAAAAAAGAGGAGAGAGAGAGGCCTCCCTCGGATTGTGCTAAGAATATGCCTAGACTTCAGGTATAACTGGCATTAATTAAAAGCTGTGAATACCAATGATAAGGCAATCAGGTTCTCTTCGAAATACACCTCCGCATATCTTTGGTGCGATGGTCACTCCACAACTATAAGTGCTTGTGGGGGGCAAGGGCTGGGGTTCAAGTCTCTAGGAAGACGTTTCACACACATATACACTTAGATTAGGCTAGAATAAAAATTCTATCTTGTAAAAAAAAAAAGATTCTCTTTGAAACACGGGGTGAGTTGACTTGGATATTACCTCCTTGTGCCTTAGTGTATGGGCGAATGTGGGGGCCTCAGTTAGAGCTTCAGGGAGAGGTGGGGCATTTGTGTAGTAATTTTTCTAACAAGTGTTGGAAAAATACATGTTTGTATCACATACAAAACATATGTAGCAGAAAATTAACGGATTTACTTCATTCACAATTGATAACATGTATTATGTAAGTTTTAGAATTTATGAACAAGAAAGCATACCTTGGTGCGGTGAAATTCAAAAAAAAAAAAAAAAAAAATAGAAGTACTTGGGAATACTCTTAATCTTCACTCCAATTCTACTTAATGTCCAAGAAGTGTGGTCTCTCAATCAGTTTCCAATGAGAGAATAAGAGAGTGTCCAACACTCACATACAAACCATTTCATTCCTTGTATGATCTTTATGAAAGACCCTTTATGAAAAGTCTTATATGAAAACCTTAATTAATTCTGTATGTTTCTCTCCTTATATATATATATATATATATATATATATAACTGATTATCTAATTGGACTAACCTTTTGGCTATTCCAATTGGGCTCTAGCATGTGGCTTGGAGTGAAACCAAAAGGGAATAAATAAGACTCTAGCTCCAATGGGCCTCGGGCTTTTCTGTCAATTCTTGACAAGTCCAAAATTACCATTAATTATATTTAATACCACTATATGAATATAATTGTACTCTAGGCCTTATTAATAAATTATATCCTAAGACTTTATTATACATGCAACCCTTTTATTAAAATATTCATAGTGATACAAAGTCATGAATATTGATTGCCACTTTGAAGATTACTACATCTTAATCCTTGAGTACCCAGTTTAATGCTTTATGTTATTCATCCTATATTTATGAAATCCAATTTTATAAATATATACTTTAGTAACTCTTTACTTAAGTGGTTGGGTCCAACACTCTAAATAATTAAACCCATTAAACTTATCTTAAGAGAATATTTTATATTTCCGTTAAGAGATTATGAATTCCATCTTGAGAATATATGTTCCATCAACACTAAATGCGGCTACCCAACATACTGAGGTTTTGATTGTGACTTACAGATCTCAATCTTGATATATCAAAACAACCTATATCTCATGATCAGGTCCATTATTCTTTTAGGATTTAGAGTTGATGTAAATAGAAGTCGTGAGATTTATTATTCATTGAACAGTCGATAGGAAAATAATAAATCTCACAGCGGTCCAGTTCAATATGTCTTAACTCTTAAAACATATCAATTAGAAGTCTCTATTTCCATGATCAAGACAAATCATTTTAGTTGATATGTTATAGTCTTCGCAGATGAAATGCCCAATTTTATCACCGACTATGAACTAAAATTCTGAGTTTACAAAGAACTTGTGATTTATATCTTTTGTGACTAAATCACATAAATCACATACTATGCATCTCATGGACTAAGTTAATGTCCCATTAATTCATTTATAGATAGTCTCATATAATTAAACAATTTAATTATTTATGACATGCCAATAAATTGGATTTTAGGGCATAAACCCCAACAACAAGTTCAAAAAAACTTTAGAACCAAAAAAAAAAAAAAAAAAAAAAGAAACTTATGTCTAGTACGTAGTAAGTTTATTAATAGAAAACTTTTAAAGAATTCTTTAGAGTATTGGAGTTTCAGGATTGTTATGAAGAGGGTTCATACTTCATGGAGGAAGTTCATGTACATGAAGTCCATAGTTCTAGCCTGAGGCCACTATGTTGGGAAGACAATCAAGGCGTTTTCCTTAGGCTATATTAAAAGTTTATGGTTGCAAAGGTTTTGAAAACATAGTAAATTGTGAGGGTTTGGATACCTCTGGCACTTTTTTAACCAAAGGTTTCCTTTTATTTTAAATACATAATGACAAGTGGTATTGACTTTTAATATTCATCTTTTATTTAGTTCGTGAGTGATGTGACAGTTTCTCATTAAAATAAAAGGAGATTCTAGTTAAAAAAATATTAAAGGTAAGCCAAACTTAAATTGTAATTGTTTTGTCTCATAAATTCGCAACGCACTAGATTCTCTATAATAAATTCTATTATTTATTATTATTATTATTATTATTTTAAAAAGGTTATTGATTAGCTTTCCACTTCATCACCACAATCTGTATGTTGATTTGCAACTTTATTCTTATTGTTTTTATATTTTTTGAGATAAGTAGGTAGTAGGAACATGGGAGGTGGGGTTTGAACTTTTAACCACAAATATGGAGCACTGCAAAAGTTGCCATTACCATTAATAAAATTGTAGTTTTACCAATAGTGCTATCACAACATACAGGTCCATGTTTAAAGCTGGACGCCGATCTTGCAAGTACCTAGACAATGGTAGACAACATCAAGAGTTTAGCAACCAAAACATAGAAACTTTCAAAATCCAAAAATTCAAAACTTTAAAGGAAGTAAACTCGAGTCAGTTGCCAGTCGCGAGATCAACTATCTTGAGCAATTTTCACCAACTTAGTACTAAACCCATGACAACTAAATCCCACAAAATACAAGGAAATAAATTAATATAATTACAACACTATTTGTTATAGAATAAAGTCAACACAAATCTTATGTAAAAACCATAATTTAACAAAAATTTAGCTAAAGACTCAAAAATAACTTATGCATCAATCTCCTTAGAGTACCCGAAAATTTTAGAAATGAATATATATATATATATATATATATATAGTTCCACACTACTTCTGTGAGAATTTGATGAAAATTGCATTGTATTAACCAAATGAAAAAACTGTACAAGCAGAGGTATTTATACAAGCTTGAGGTATTTATACAAGCCTGAAGTGTAACTGGCTTCCTTACTAACCCCAAATTATACAAATCTATTCCTTCCAAAACTAACAATATGAAATACACCTATTAGCTACTTACACGTGTCCATAAATATCACTACTGTTTACTACCACTAAACTACCAGTAGCATAAGGAACTACAAGATAGAACTATAGGTCGTTTATACAGAACCAATAACTGGTTCTTTGTGCTTGTCTTGCTCAAATTGCAACTTGTAGCTTGAAGCTTGAAGTTGATCATTTTGATATTCATCAAGTTCATCTTGGACAACAAATGATGGAACTGTAGTGAATTTAGAGCTTTTGTCAACAAATCTCCAACTTGAGACTTAGTTCTAACATGCAGCAACCTTATCACCTTAACTAATACTTTATCCCTAACAATGTGGAAATCTATTTCAATGTGTTTCGTCCTCTCATGGAACACAGGATTTGCCCCAATGTGTAAAGCAGCCTGACCGTCACTGAAGAGTAGAGCTGTCGTAGAATGTGAAACCTTAATGTCTTTAAGAAAACTAATCAACCACACAATTTCACAAACAGAAATATTCATTGCTCTATATTTTGCTTCAACTAATGATCTTGAGACAGTTTGTTGCTTCTTATATTTCCAAGAAACAAGAAAATCTCCAATAAAGACACAATAGCATGTAGTTGACCTTCAGGTATCAGGGCATGCAACCTAATCTGCATCTGCAAATGCCTTGATATGCAACTTAGATTGACTAGAGAACAATAAACCCTGTCCAGGTGATCCTTTGATGTAGTGCAGAACTCTATTTGCAGCTTAAAGATGTGGCGATCTGGGCTTAGCCATAAACTGACTTAGCTTACGGACTGCAAATGTGATATCAAGTCTTGTGATAGTTAAGTAAAGCAACCTCCCAATTAATCTTCTATACACACTAGGATCCTTTAACTCATTCCCTTCAAAATTACTCAATTTCAAATTTTGCTCCATAGGTGTCTTTGCTGGCTTATAACCTAACAAGCCTACATCCTCCATAAGCTCTAAGGCATACTCTTTTTGACACAAGTGTATCCCTTCTTTGGATCTAGCTACCTCCAAGCCCAAAAAGAACTTTAAGTCACCCAAGTCCTTAAGCTTGAACAGTTTATCCAACAACACCTTAAGTTCATCTACTGCCTTCACATTATCACTAGCAATAAGAACATCATCCACATACACCAATAGTGCAATAAAGCTACTAGAATTACTTCTTGTGAAAGGGAAGTAATCTGCCTTGGATTATTGAAAACCCAGCTGAACCAAAGCATGAGAAAACTTGGAGAATCATTGCCTGGATGCTTACTTAAGACTATACAAAGACTTGGATAGCCATGGAGTTTATAGCATTTCTTTATGGTGTGACCTGTGACCCCACAATGGCTACACGCTGGCCTTTCCTTTCCTTTGTTCTTGTCACCCTTAGCACCTGAATTATTTCCATAAGTGTTTACAAAACCAACAACTCTAGCAGATGACTTAGTTGCTAAAGCAATGGATTCAATATAGGCACTAGTGGAATGATCAATTGATCTTTGGCTCTCATCTTGAATCAGTAAAGAATACACCCTATCGACTGAAGGAAGAGGATCCATCAACAATATTTGCACTCGAACCTGACTGTATGTCTTATTGAGTCCCATAAGAAATTGCATTATTGAATCTTGCAATTGATATTGTGTTAATTTCTCATTAATTGAGCAAGTGCAAGAACCACAAGTACAACATGGTAAAGCTCTGTAATTTTCAATTTTATCCCACAGAGCATTCAATTGAGTGAAATGATCTATGACAGAAAGATTTCCTTGAGTAATTATTGCAAGCTCCTGAAGTTGAATGAGCTTTTGGTCCATTCTTCTGAGAAAAACGATTCTTGAGATTAGTCCAGACCTCTAAAGCAGTGTTCTTCTAAACAACACTTGCAAGAATATTTGGAGAAACACAATTCAATATCCAAGATACAACCATGTTGTTGCACTTGGTCTAAGCTTGAACAAGCAATTGATTTTTTGCCATGGAAGGAGCAAGTGAAAGACTTCCATCAATAAACCCTAATTTGCTTTTAGCTCCCAAAGAACTTTGCATTGATTTAGCCTAACTAGCATAGTTATCATTGACTAGAGGCTGAGCAACAAGAATTGCACATGGATTCTCTCCGTAGTGTAAAAAGAAAGGATGTGATTCATCAATTATGGTAACAAGGGTAGAAGTTTCAGTGGTTGCCATTGAAGAAATTCAAGCTTCGAAAGAAATCTGATGTAACCTTGAAGGAAAATTCAAGATTAAAAGAGAAACTTCTGAGGTGAATCTACTTTAAAATGAAACCATGATGAATCTGAAGCAAAATTCTATAAGATCTCAGAAGAAAACTTGTGAGAAAATTCAAGCATGAAAGAAAATCTAGAATGAGACTAAGAAGAATCTAGAAAAGCTCAGAGTGCTCTGATAACATGTGAGAATTTGATGAAAATTGCACTGTATTAACCAAATGAAAAAACTGGACAAGCAGAGGTATTTATACAAGCTTTAAGTGTAATTGACTTCCTAACTAACCCCAAATTATACGGATCTATTTCCTCCAAAACTAACAATATGAAATACACCTATAAGCTACTTACACGTGTCCATAAATATCACTATTGTTTACTACCAGTAGCATAAGGAACTACAAGACAGAACTATAGGTCGTTTATACAAAACCAATAACTGGTTCTTTGTGCTTGTCCTGCTCAGATTGCAACTTGTAGCTTGAAGCTTGAAGCTGATCCTTCTGATAACTTCCAACGAGGACTATTCATTGCCAAATTAAAATAATAATAATAATAATAATAATTTTTAATGTGGTAAACTGTCCATCTACCCTTTCATCCATTCACTCTCCCTCTATCCCCTTCGCTTTTTCACTCGTTCTCTCTCTCATTATTGTGTCCTCACCATTGATTATTGATGTCCTCATCATTGAATCGCTTCTCTCAATGGCGTTCGTGGCTTGTTGAGGTTGCAGAGGTAGTCTTATGGCTAGATTATTGAGATGGGTCTGTGTTTTTGGTGGGTCGTTGGTGTTTTTTGTCGTTGAGGCATTTGGTTTATGTTTTGATTGAGGAATCTGTGTTTTTGGTGGTAGTAGTGGTGTATTTTTGGATGCAAGGTGGGTTTGTGTCGTGAAGGAGAAGGTGGATTTGTGTTTGGTGGTAGCAGCGACGCTTTTGTGAAGGAGAACATGGTGTTGGGTGGAGAAGATAATAAAAATAAAAATTATTTATTTATTTATTTTTGGAGAGAGAAAAAATAGTACTTAAATAGAGTAGAGAAATAATTATTGAGTCTGATATATATATATATATATATGTGTGTGTGTGTGTGTGTGTGTGTGTGTTTTTTTTTTTTTTTTTTGGGTTAAAGTAGCAAAAGTAAAATTTTTTAGATTAGTTTAATTAAAATTTTGTTGGGACTGAATGCTCATAGTAACTTATTCGGAAAAACAAATAAAAGAGCAAAATAATCATGTATCTTTTTCCATTTGTGTGACGTATCCACAGCATTTTGAAGTTTTTTATATTCGACACTCGTATTGGTAATTGCAAACAAAATGTATTGATTTATTAGTTGGTGTTTTTTTTGGGAAGACAACTTGGTTTTACAATCAGACCAGGGTGTAAATCGGATAAAATAATAATATCCAAACCAAAAAATTATTTCAATAATATCATAATTAAAATTGAGTTATAAAATATCGAAAAATGCTAAAAGTTTACAAATTTTATTATACATCATTTACCAACTAGCGCGCTATATAATGAACTTGGGTGAATTTCTAAAAACAATCCAAACACGCAAAATTAATGCTAAAGTCTGAAAAAAAAAATTTGTAATTGATGATACATTTTGTTTTAAGTTACATGGAAAATGCACATGGTAGAAATCTGATATATTATATATTATCAAAACCAAATATTAAAATATATTATAGAATAATTTAAAATAAATATATTAATGACTAACGCATTTAATGACATGATTTTTTTCATATGATTAATAATTTTGAAATAACATTTTGAAATATTTTAATTTTAATGAAAAATACTAACAAAATGTTTAATATGTTACCAAAACAAATACGAAGAGGTTAATTGTTCAAATTAAAATCCCAAATACCAAATTGAAACTCACATTAAAATTCCAAAGGTGATGTTTATAAAAATCCTTTAAAAAAAAAAATACTTACACACTTTTGTTCACACAAATTTGCTGTGTAGGTCATCAAAATAACTAAAGATTTAATAGTCTGGCTCATGGAGACCCATTCTTAAGTTTTATCATAAGAAGCACAACTGTGATAACTAGTGGTGGTGGAGTAACATATAAAATCTAGGGTATATAACCGCACCAACAAATTTTTATTTGTTTAAATAAAAGCTGTAGGGGTGGTTTTTGTAACCCAAGCCCAAAGGATATGGGTTAAAGGCCCGACGAACCCAAAACAATGAATTTGTAGAGAGTGGGCGAAAGAGCTGGGCTAGTTATGAAGTAGACGGTGGTGGGCTAGATTACTTGCAGTGAGGATAACATGAAATAATGCTCAAACAACTCCATGAATGAATGTCCGAAGAGGTGTTTTATTGAGTAAACAGTGATTACAACATTCAGAGCTACAGTAGAGCTTTTCTCTCTCTTTTTCTCTTTTTTTTTTTCCCGGTCCCCTATTATCAGGGACCCTTCTTCTTTATATGGCATCCTCTCATATCATCTCCATCGTCCACTTGTTCTTCATCTGCGTACCTACTCAAGTGCATGTCACGTCATGTGCCTTCTTTAGTTCTTTGTGAGTGGCGGTAGCCGAGGTTACACTATTCAGGGGTCTTCTCCACATAAATGTGGCCAGAAAAGCTGTTGCAATGCATTAAATGCGGTGGTAGCAGCTTTTCCTTTAGATATTTTTTAGTTCTGATCATCTCCGGATCCACCCAGGACCTATCATTACCGTTGGGATTGTTAGGAAGATTAGTCGGACCTTCCACACGTTCATTTGATCAAGGCACTTCGTAGCCGAGGAGAAAGACGTCTTCGGACCAGTGGTGACCTCTTCGGACGACACTCCCCCTCTGCTTCTGGGCTTCCTGCTTTAGATGGGCCGCCCCAACCACCTATTGATCCTCGGAAATATAATAGTCCTTAACAGGGGGTTCCGGGCCCATTAAGTAGCTTTGGGCTTTTTCCCCCCACAATAGCCCCTCAAAATCTTAATTTGTCCCTCGCATCCGAAGGGAAAAAATGAGATTTTGACTTGTTACGGGGTAAAAGCTTGGAAACAGACAAAAGTTCGGCCTGGCACGCGTGTAGGCATAGATTAATTACTGCCGTTGTTTTCTGGATTCCCGAAGTGCTACTGTAATTACGCCAGGGGGCGCCTTGTCCTTTGCATCCAACGGTGGGCTATTGATCCAACGGACGGGGTTCTTCCTCGAGATTTTGGCAAAATAACTTCTGCCCTTTCGTTTGACCTTGTATAAAATCCCAGAGGTAGACATTTCTCCTTCCTTTGCAACTCTCAGATCATTCCATAAGAACAAGCACACGAACGCTCCGGGCTCTTCCAATCGCCGCCTTCAATCCCTCCCAGAGTTCTCAAGAATCCTCCTGCGAGTTCAGAAATCGGTCTCTAACCCAGTTCCTGTAAGTTTTCATCATCTCAATCCTTCGGTCTTCTCTTCAGCAGTCCATTTTTCAGTTTGAGCGACCATTTCCTCACTGCTACGTTGTGCCTCCATTTGTCCGTTAAGTGATGGGTAAACTAGAGTATTTGGTAGACGGTCCTGCCCAGTTGGAGTAGTTTAGGGCCACATACCGCATACCTCCAAATGTGGGTGTGAGGTATTGCCCTCCGGAGAAAATACTAACTGATCGGGAAACGGGGGAGGTCGTGATCCCTATCATCGCCTTCCTAGAAGAGGGGATAACGATTCCTATGGGCCCTATCACCACTAGTTACCTTATAAACCATAGGATCACCCCTTGGCAGTGCGCGCCTAACATGTTTAGGATCTTAGGAGCCATTGAGGACCTCAATCGCCACCTAGGATTGGGGCTCACTTGGCACGACGTGGTGCACATGTATGAGTTCCATAGCCAGCAAAGGGCGGGATATTATTTAAAGTCCCGGTCCGACATTGTTAGGCTCATTTCCTGCCTCCCCAAATCCAATAAAGGGATGAAGAATGACTACGTGATCATCTCGGGCGCGTGGTACGACAGCCCTCACTGTCCGACTAGAGCAGGAGAGCCAGGTGGGACACGTTAGGCTTAGGCACACTAACCATAGGCTCAGGACCTTCATCTTTCAATAGTTTTTTATTCTTCCTGTATTGCCGCTTTCTGGTTTCTAACAAAGCTCTGCTGTGACTTGTAACAGATAGAAGAAACATATCTCCTCGGCTCAGCCTCACTAACTTCGTCGCGCTCAACTATTTGCTACGATCCGAGATCTTCGTGAGCGAGGACGGACAACTCCGATCGGCTCCCCTCATCCTAGGATACAAAGCGAGGCGAAAAGACCTCCAACCAGTCGGCAACGCGATAGTCCAAGGAGACGAACGTCTTAACCGTATCGACGTTTCGTTCAAGGGCTTTTTGGCTCCGTACGACCTTCCACCTGTACCACACCCAAACCCCCGGGGTATACCCTGTAACACCCCGACCCAATTTTATAATTAAACTATGTGTTTAAGTGATTAATTATTGTTTTAAGCCACTTTCAAAAGTATTTAATAAATATATTATTTTATAATACTTTTGAATAAGAATTGTAAAGATTATAAATAATTAAATGGCTAATTTTATTAGGTATATATATACTAAGTATGTACAAAAATTATATTAAGTGGTTTTAAGTTATTAGACAAATAGTTGGTGTTTTAATTAGGCATATGATGCATGAGATGTTATAGTGGAATTTTCACCACATGCAACCAATTGGAATTCCACACACATAATGTCAAGGTACCATGCATGTGGACAAAGCCAAAGGCCAAGACTTGGCCGGCCATGCAATGGAAAAACTCCACCAAATCTCTTCTTTTGACTTTTCAATGTAACTAGGAATTTCATGAAACTCTCCCTCCCTATATTCCCACGGGTCCAAGGAGAAAATCTGAAATTTCTTCCCTCACTTTACACTCTTTTCTCTCAAGGAAAGAGCTAGGAAGCTCCCTTGAGTCTTCCTCTCTAGTCCAAGGGTTCACACATCCAAAAGAAAGACAAAACTCCACCTCATTCTTCTTTCTACTCTCTCAAAGCAAATAGAACATATATGCTCTTTTAATGTGATGGATATAACTTTATAAAGGTAAGGATATATATATATATGTGTGTGTGTGTGTATGTATATGCAAAGTGATATTGTTTTGTAGAAAAGTGTGTGTGAATGCAAGAAAGTTGGAAAAGTGGGTGGTGAGATTTTTCCTAAGCTCCACACGTATTCCACCCAAAGTTCCCATCTCTTATCTGATTTTGCTGCCCCAAAAGTCTTCTCCCATATCTAATCTTCTTGGCTGCACCAGACAAGAAGTCCAGCTCCTTTACTTCTTTCTCTTTTCCTCTTTTCTTTGCTCATCTTTCTCTCTTCTTCCTTTGCTCTTACACGGCAGCCTTCCCTCTCTCACCAAAACAAAATACTCCTCTCTAAAGAAGAAATTAAAGAGTTAGCACTAAAATTCAGCTTCAAATTGTTGGGGGTAAGAAATCAAAACTTCCTTTGTTTATTTCTACTTCTTTATTCTCTATCCTGATTTTGGAGGCTGAACTATGATTCTGTTTTAGTGATTTAAAAGTTTGATGATATTGTGATCTATTAAATGCTTATTAACATATTTTAATACGTATACTATAGATATAAAAATATGCAAATGAGATGGAGGCTAATTGCTATTTGTTGATGATTTTAGAAAGAACATGTGCTGAAGCTGTCACTGTGACAGATTTGATGTTTCCAACAAGAAAATTATGTATTAAATTGTATATAGTGAATTTGGATGCTAGGGTTATTTTCTATGAAATATAAGACATATACGGTTGTTATGGAATTGGTCTCACAGTATTTGGATGAGTAGAAAAATAATGATTTAATTTTGAAGTTGCAAGAAATTCTGTCAGGGCAGATTGGAGTATGCTGAATTGTATGATTTTTAGTAAATTATGATTTTATGGTTTGACTATGAAATTTTTATGGTATATACTGGACATACAGAGGAATTTCATTGTAAAATTTTATGAGGTTTGGATGTGATTTGATGGTCCGTTTGTATTTTATAAATGAAGTATATGCTACTGGAATGAGCAGTAAACAGGGTAGGATAACTCTGACTTTGTAGATTTAATTCTAAAGTTAGGGTGAATGATTTGAGTTATAATTTATTATGCTCGTGATTTGATATGTTGGGATCATAGATTAATTTTTGTATAACTTATCTCAAGGTTTAGTACTCAAAGGAGGGGTTCTAATCCATTCGGGGGTTGTTTTTATGAAGCTGTCTGGTTCAATGCGTTGTATGTTGTCATGTGAATGTATATGGTTACATGACCATGCTTAAAACAGTGTATATTTATGCATGCATTATTGCCCTAAGCTCTAAGTACCTTTTGAAAAGAAGTTGGCTCCTATGGAGATATGATATAAATATGAGAATGATGGTTTTCTTTAGTTTGGTACGTCACGGTGTTGATGAATGCATAATATGTTTGTGGGAACCTCTTTGAGGTGGGATTAGGATTTCTTTGATTATTAAGAGATAGGCTTTGAGATGAATGTGTAAGTTTATGTTAAGGAGTAATTGATAGTAATAAGCTTTGATTTCGGTTTAGGTGTTACCAGCTGCCAGGTCTAAGCTCCTTCGACTTTAGGCTCTCGGTTCCTCTGCTTTCAGGTAAGGGATAAGTTATATGAGTATTTGGTAAGTCATGAGGTTATTTTAAAGTATATTATGCATTAAAATGTTTTTGATTAGAGATATGGCATGTAAGCATTATCAGACAAAGATATGTTCGTGGGCTTTCAAAACCTATGCATATGATTTAAGCATATTGATGCTATGACTAATTCCATGAACATGATGATCAAAGAAAACGATAGAAATGCTTTTATTATGAAATATTATGCAAACTACGAATTTCAGTATGATGTATAAGTATGAAATGTTTTGGGTTATGTCCTCTGGTAATCTGAACTCGATCAAAGTATGTATTGAGGATGGCGGTTCGTCCGCGCTCAATTAAAGTATGCATTGAGGATGGCGGTTCGTCCGCGCTCAATTAAAGAATGTATTGAGGATGGCGGTTCGTCCGCGCTCAATTAAAGTATGCATTGAGGATGGCGGTTCGTCCGCGCTCAATTAAGGTATGTAATGAGAATGGCGGTGCGTCCGCGCTCATAAGTACAGACTTATCAGATATGGACTAACCAATAAGTTATTTATGAACAGCTATGTTATGTTATTAATCATGAGAGAATTATTTTATTTAAATGCATTGGGAAAGGTTAAAAGCTCTCATGAAAAGAAGAAGTTTCTGATGAAAAGAAAGTTGTTCATTAAAGATAAAAGTTTCTGAAGTTCTGTTATATTATAAAGATAAAGGTTCTGAAGAAAGTACAAGTTCATGTTAAGAAGTCATCAGATATCTGTTTTTCTTATGAAACGTTAAGTTTTACGATTATGGAAGTTATAATATTTTTACAAGAAGAAGTTTATGAAGGAAAGTTTTATTATCCTATAAGATGCTTCCAGTTCAAGACAAAGTTACCGATTATTTTATTTAAGTTAAAATGATGATTTTGTAATGAAAATATATATGGTGACTTTGTAAGAAATGAAAGAAATTCAATCGGAAAGGTTTCGATAAAATTATTCTGATAAGGAAAGGGAGAACAACTATTTTCCTATGAAAAGCTTATAAGCTATTATTATAAATAGTATAAAATACTATGCATGAAATGATGTTCTCCTATCCGAACGTTAATAAAATGAAATAAATTGATTTACATGCATCCTTATTGAATTCTCATATATCTTACCTTTACTGAGCTGTGTAGCTCAACCCTTCCACTCTTTCAGTTAGCAGGTTTTTATTTGGAGCAGAGGGAGCCTTAGTCAAGTTTTGGAAGGAGCTGGTTTTAGTTTATATGTATAGATCCTAAAGTAGTATTTGATGTTTAGTTTTGCAGTATTGTGAGTTTTAGGATCTAATGAAAGTTGTACCTCAAGGTATTAAAAGATGTATTATGTGAAAGTATGAAATTTGAAAGACTGGTGAATTATGTTATTCTTTGAGTTCAGTATAGATACTCTGAATGTCAAGTGAAAAATTATACCATTTAAGTAAAGAAACAAGGATTTAAATAAAGAGAGAAGCTTTTGTAAAAGCTTTTGTGAAAGCCTCATTAAAAGTAAGTTGGTTCTTGTTAATATTAGGTTTAAACTTGATATTAGCATGCCGGTCATGGTCACAAATCCGAGTATCGGGTTTGGGGCGTGACATACCCCCTCTCGTCCAGCCACTACAGCAAGTTCCCCTCGGATCAAAGGTTGAGGGTGAGAAGGTTGGTTCCTCCACCTCCTCGCTAGAAGAACAAATAGACAAGTTCCACTTCGGGGGGGAAGCTTCAGGGGCAAATCAAGTGGTAGATGTCTCGGACACCGAGGAGGGAGGTGATAGGCATTCCAATGTCCACCCATTTCTGGTAACTGCCCTCCCCCACGACTCTTCAGACGAAGACATGGCGGATTTGAAACGCCTGATGAAGAATAGGGGCCAAAAGGCCGAGCAGAAAGGCGCTGGGACCTCTCAACCAGCAGAGATCCTACCTCCCGCGCCCCCCAAGGCTCCTGAACTCGGCCTGAAGCCCATGGCAAACTTACAAAAGAAGAGGCCCCACGAGCCTGAAGAGAGGGAGGTGGGGGTGCCCCCAAAAGTAAGCAAGCAGCAGAAGACGGTGAGGGACCGAGGCAAAAGGGCCTCTTCCACTGAAAGCCGCGACGAGAACATCGGGGCTGAGGTCCATCGAGGAGTAAGACCCCGCATATGGTCCCCAAGGCTTGAGCTGGATGGAGTCCCCATTCTTTGGGATACGTCCCTCAGGAACTATGATGGGGGAATGGCAGGATACGTTGCTGAAGCCCTGCAGCAGCCACTCCTCCTCTTTTACGATGTGGAGTCCTACAGGCGTTTCAACCAGCAGGAGCTCTTTTTATCCCTTAAGAGGGACATGGCCATGGTAAATGAACTTGCTCTCTTAATTTGAGTTCTATTTTTAATTTGCTTTGCTTCTTTTCTTCACCTTGTGCTAAGAATGTGGTCATGCAGATTACTCAGCAGATTTATGTGGCTGAGGAATGGAACAAAAAGTCCTACCTCGAGGCCCAAGTAGCAGCCCAGTCCTAATCCGAGGCGGAGAAGGCTCTTGGTCTGCTGAAGGACGATTATGCTCGCACATTCGAGCAGCTTAAGGCCGTGACTTGGGAAAGGGACAACCATAAGGCCGGCCTCCAAAACGCCGAGACCCAGGCCGAGGAGCAGCGCAAACAATTGCGCGCGTTAGAGATCAACCTGGCGACCAAAAGGGAGCTGGTGAAGGGTCTCAGGGCTGAACTCTAGAAGGCCAAGGAGGGCCCCGATAAGCTGAGCAGGCGGTCCAACTGGCCAAGGAGTCAGTTGAAGTTGAGAGAAAAGCGGCATATCAGCTAGGAGTGGACGAGACTGGGAAGCTACTTTCAGAGCAATTTGCATTGGTTGCTCGTGAGTACTGCGACGTAACCTGGCTTAAGGCACTGGACGTCGCCGGGGTCCCTGAGGCTACCTTGGAGCACATATTATCATCCAGAGATCCGAGAGCTCCTAGAGACTGAACCTCCTCCTACCCAACAGCCTTTTGAGGCCACGGAGCAGGGCTTAGTCAGTGTAGCTTCCCCATCCGCCTTCAATGCACCCAGAGAGGCTGGTCAGACAGTTGAACCAGCCAAAGACAAAGGCCATGGGTTGGGCGAAGAGAAAACTCCTGCTGAGTCCCAGAGCTAAGCCCCAGAAGCTGCTGCTCAGACAGGCTAGGCTGCTGACCCTGTGGTTTCTTCAGCTCCGGAGTAGATACACAGGGCCTCTTCTTTTTGTGTTTTTCTTTTTATGAGAGATTGTAAGCTACTCTTTTGATTAATAAAGCAGTTTCTCCTTCGCATTTATTTTCTTTGCTATGTAATACAACTTTCTATTGTTATTTAAGTCCTGTACTTTAACTTTATTGTGATCCTGATATCATGTTAACAACGCGCATGACTAATTGGTGTTAGAAAGGGGCAGAATGTATGATAATTATTACTAAACAACGAAAACTACAGGGGTTATAGTAAAAAGCTCCACAAGCCTTTCCAAATGTGCACAAAAGACTAAGAGGCAATATAGGTTAGGGTTAATCTAAACACGTTTAGGAATCTTAATCATGTCTCATCAGAGAGTGACACTTCAATAAGAACCGTTACGTTGGATCTAGATTCAAGCAGTCAGAGAGCTGTGATAGAGTGTTTACTTAAAAGACTTAAGTTTAAACATTTAATGAAATTGTAACAGTGCTAACTAATCCCATATCATCTAGTCTGAGGACTACAGGCATGATTGGATTTAAGTTTAAACACTTAAAAGAATCGTAACATAGTGCTAACTAACCCAAGTCATCTGGTCCGAGGACTACAGGTATGAATGGATTTAAGTTTAAACACTTAAAGGAATCGTAACATGGTGTTAACTAACCCATATCATCTGGTCCGAGGACTACAGGCATGAATGGATTTAAGTTTAAACACTTGAAGGAATCGTAACATGGTGTTAACTAACCCAAATCATCTGGTCCGAGGACTACAGGCATGAATGGATTTAAGTTTAAACACTTGAAGGAATCGTAACATGGTGTTAACTAACCCAAATCATCTGGTCCGAGGACTACAAGAATGAATGGATTTAAGTTTAAACACTCAAAGGAATCGTAACATGGTGTTAACTAACCCAAATCATCTGGTCCGAGGACTACAGGCATGAATGGATTTAAGTTTAAACACTTAAAGGAATCGTAACATGGTGTTAACTAACCCAAATCATCTGGTCCGAGGACTACAGACATGAATGGATTTAAGTTTAAACACTTAAAGGAATCGTAACATAGTGTTAACTAACCCAAGTCATCTAGTCCGAGGACTACAGGAATGAATGGATTTAAGTTTAAACACTTAAAGGAATCGTAACATGGTGTTAACTAACCCAAATCATCTGGTCTGAGGACTACAGACATGAATGGATTTAAGTTTAAACACTTAAAGGAATCGTAACATGGTGTTAACTAACCCAAATTATCTGGTCCGAGGACTACATGCATGAATGGATTTAAGTTTAAACACTTGAAGGAATCGTAACATGGTGTTAACTAACCCAAATCATTTGGTCCGAGGACTACAGGCATGAATGGATTTAAGTTTAAACACTTAAAGGAATCGTAACATAGTGTTAACTAACCCAAGTCATCTAGTCCGAGGACTACAGGAATGAATGGATTTAAGTTTAAACACTTAAAGGAATCGTAACATGGTGTTAACTAACCCAAATCATCTGGTCCGAGGACTACAGGCATGAATGGATTTAAGTTTAAACACTTAAAGGAATCGTAACATGGTGTTAACTAACCCAAATCATCTAGTCCGAGGACTACATGCATGAATGGATTTAAGTTTACACACTTGAAGGAATCGTAACATGGTGTTAACTAACCCAAATCATCTGGTCCGAGGACTATAGGCATGAATGGATTTAAGTTTAAACACTTTAAGGAATCGTAACATGGTGTTAACTAACCCAAATCATCTGGTCCGAGGACTACAGGCATGAATGGATTTAAGTTTAAACACTCAAAGGAATCGTAACATGGTGTTAACTAACCCAAATCATCTGGTCCGAGGACTACAGGCATAAATAGATTTAAGTTTAAACACTTAAAGGAATCGTAACATGGTGTTAACTAACCCAAATCATCTGGTCCGAGGACTACAGGCATGAATGAATTTAAGTTTAAACACTTAAAGGAATCGTAACATAGTGTTAACTAACCCAAGTCATCTGGTCCGAGGACTACAGGCATGAATGGATTTATGTTGAAACACTTAAAAGAATCGTAACATGGTGTTAACTAACCCAAATCATCTGGTCCGAGGACTACAGGCATGAATGGATTTAAGTTTAAACACTTGAAGGAATCGTAACATAGTGTTTACTAACCCAAATCATCTGATCCGAGGACTACAGGCATGAATGGATTTAAGTTTAAACACTTAAAGGAATCGTAACATAGTGTTAATTAACCAAAATCATCTGGTCCGAGGACTACAGGCATGAATGGATTTAAGTTTAAACACTTAAAAGGAATCATAATAGATTGATATGCTAATTAAAAGAAGAGTTTGATTAATAATAATACCTTTTGAGGTTATTTACATTCCACGAGCGTGGTATCACATGATTGTCTAGGTCTTCAAGGAAGTATGCCCCAATGCCAGCTCCTGAAGTAATACGATATGGCCCTTCCTAGTTAGGCCCTAATTTTCTCCAAGCTGGGTTCTTTGCAGTGCCAACCACCTTTCTTAGTACGAGATCGCCAGGTTCCAGAGGTCTGAGCCTTACGTTGGTATCGTAGCCCTGTCTAAGCTTTTGTTGGTAATGTGCTAATCGGACCATTGCATTTTCCCTCATTTCATCAATGAGGTCCAAGCTCTTCTCTAGCAGCTCATCGTTACCCGTCGGACTAAATGATCTAGTTCTCAGTGTCGGCAATCCAGTTTCCAAAGGTATGACAGCTTCAGCCCCGTAGATCATTGAGAAGGGGGTCTCTCCAGTAGACCTGCGTGGAGTGGTTTTGTAAGCCCAAAGCACATGTGGTAATTCTTCTACCCATTTACCCTTCGCGTCATCTAATCACTTTTTTAAGCCATTCACAATGACCTTATTGACAGCTTCAGCCTGGCCATTACCCTGGGGATAAGCTGGGGTGGAGTACCTATTTATGATCCCCAGCTCGCTACAATAGCTCCTAAATGCTTTGCTATCAAACTGCAAGCCATTGTCCGAGATGAGAGCACATGGGACTCCAAATCGAGTAACTATACTCTTCCACATAAACTTTTGCACGTCTATGTCTCGGATGTTTGCAAGAGGCTCTGCTTCGACCCACTTGGTGAAGTAATTAGTGCCGACTAGCAGATATTTCTTGTTTCCTGCAGCCTTAGGGAATGGTCCCACGATATCCAAGCCCCATTGGGCGAAAGGCCATGGGCTGGATAGCGGGTTGAGAGTCCCCCCGGCTGATGAATGTGCAGAGCAAATCGCTGACACTGATCACATTTTTTGGCATAATCCAGGGCTTCCTTTTGCATGTTCGACCACCAATAACCTTGAGTGATGGCTCGGTGAGCCAAGGATCTTCCTCCAGTGTGGCTTCCACAGATTCCTTAATGCAGTTCCTTTAATAACAGCTCAGCCTTTTCAGGATGCACGCACAACAAGTACGGCCCTGAATAGGAACGTTTGTATAGTTTCTGATCCTCGAACAACCAGAACCTGGCTGCCTTCCTCTGAATTTTATCGGCTTCTCCCTTCTCTTCAAGCAGGATATCTTCCTACAGAAACTTAACCAGCGGGTCCATCCAACTGGGTCCAGCCCTGACCTGATGTACTTGAATTACTCCTTTTCCTGCTTCGGTAGGCTTATGCAGGTCCTCAACGAGGATAACTCTCGGCAAATCTTGTGCCGAAGAGGTGGCTAGAGTGGCCAAGGAGTCAGCGTGTGAGTTGCCACTCCTAGGAATATGTAGCAAGCTGAAAGACTCGAACCCTGACTGCAGATGTTTAGCTCGGCTCAGGTATCCCTGCATTCTTTCATCCTTTGCCTCAAACTTTCCCTGGATTTGACCCACAACCAGCCTTGAGTCCAAGAATACTTTTACTTTCTTTCCTCCCATCCTTTGGACCATACTCATTCCCATCAATAGGGCTTCGTATTCCGCCTCATTATTCGTCGCCGAGAAGCCCAACCTTAATGCTTTTTCAATAACGATTCCTTTCGGGGGATATCAGCACTAGCCCCACTCCGGAGCCTCTCTGGTTTGGAGCACCATCCATGTACGCCTCCCAAAGGGAAGGCTCTTGTTGAAAAATCATGCCAACCGATTTTTCATCCATGTCCGATGTCAGCTTTACCTCTTCTAGCCGAGGCTCTGTGAACTCGGCTACCAAATCAGCAAGCACCTGGCCCTTGACCGAGGTACGTGGCATATACTTGATGTCAAAAGCCCCTAGGATCGTCCCCCATTTTGCAATTCTCCCAGTGTAGTCTGCACTTCGGAGTATAGCCCTGAGCGGAAGCTGGGTGAGGACGACGACTGTATGGGCTTGGAAGTAATGTGGGAGCTTTCATGTACCGTGCACCACTACTAAAATAGCCTTTTCCAACGGTAAATAACGGACCTCGGCTTCATGAAGCGACTTACTTACGCAGTAAATGGGTTTCTGCACACCGCCCTCTGTTTGGATCAGCACCAAGCTTATGGCTTGGGTAGCTACAGCGATATATGCAAACAAGACCTCGTCGGGCTCAGGGCTGGACATGATTGGTGGTCGAGCTAGATAATCCTTCAACTGTTGGAAGGCCACAGCACACTCCTCTGTCCACTCGAACCCTTTCCACTTGTTAATCAGGGAAAAGAAGGGCCGACATCTATCCGCTGATCGAGAGATAAATTGATTTAGGGCTGCCGTCATCTTTGTCAGTTTCTGAACCTCCTTGGGATTTCGAAGAGCTTGCAACTCATTGATGGCCTTTATCTGATCAGGGTTGACCTCAATTCCCCTGTGAGTCACCATATATCCCAGAAACTTGCCTGACCCCACACCAAACGAGCACTTAGCAGCATTTAAGCGTAACTTGTACATCCTGAGAACTTCGAAGGTGCTTTCTAGGTCCTTCACGTGCTCGACCACCACTTTGCTCTTCACCACCATGTCATCTATATAAACCTCAATATTTCAACCCAGCTGTGGTTCAAACATCCTCGTCATCATCCTTTGGTAAGTAGAACCCGCATTTTTTAAACCGAACGACATCACCTTATAGTGGTAGTTACCCGTGGGGGTCACAAAAGTGGTCTTCTCCTGGTCTTCTAGGGCTAGGGGTATCTGATGATAGCCTTGGAACGCGTCCAAAAAGCTCATTCGGGGGTGCCCGACAGTGGCATCTACTAGTCAATCGATTTTAGGCATGGGGAATGGGTCTTTAGGGCATGCCTTGTTTAAGTCAGTGAAGTCCACACATACTCGCCATTTCCCGCTCTTTTTCTTCACCACCATAGTATTTGCCAACCACTCTGGGTAGAAAACCTCTTTGATAGCCCCAGCTTGTTTGAGCTTTGCCACTTCTTCTCTGACTGCCTCAGCGTGTTCCTTAGATGGACGCCGAAGAGGCTGCTTCTTAGGGGTGATCATGGGGTTTACTTTCAAATTGTGGCATATAAATTCCGGATCCACCCCAGGGGCTTCATAAGCGTCCTAAGCGAATACGTCGAGGTTTTCCTTAAGAAGTTGCACTAACTCCTCCTTTTCCTGCAACGGCAATTGGGATCCGAGTTGAAAGAATTTCTCGGGATTATCCTCAATGATGACTTTTGTCAAATCTTTGCATCCTGCGCCCTGGTCCGGATCTTCAATGGGCGATGTCTGGTGCTTTGGTTGCTATAAGCCCCTGGTTGACGACTCGGCTCCTGGCTCGTGTTAAATGGCAGCCACTAAGCATTGTCTTGCTACGGATTGATCCCCCTGGATTTCGCAAACTCGGCTTTCGGAAGGATATTTGATTTTCTGATGCAAGGTGGAAGAAACCGCCCCCAGCGCATGAAGCCAAGGTCTGGCTACAATTGCTGTACAGGGTGAAAAAACGTCCACAACTATGAAATCCACCTCTACCACCTCTAAGCCAGTCTGCACGGGCAGTCGTATTTGGCCCTTCGGGGTAACAACTCTTTCTTCGAAACTGATCAGCGAAGAATGATATGGTGTTAAGTCACTAAGTTTGAGGTTCAGCCCCCTGCAGAGATCAGGGTATATTATTTCCGCAACGCTTCCTTGGTTAACCATCACCCGTTTCACATCGTACCCCCCAATTCTGAGGGTGACGACCAACGCATCATCATGAGGCTGGACAGTGTCCACCTTGTCGGCATCTGAGAAGCCTAAAACCAGTTGACCATCAAGTTTGCACCTCTTCGGACCCTGGCCAGATTCCCCCGTAGGTAACCGATCCACAGACAAGACCTTGGATGGCCAGGATTCTATTTTCCCTGGGGCCGCAGAGATAACGTTGATAGTTCCAAGAGGGGGTTTCAGAGGATCATCCCTCTAGGAGTCCGCGCTCATCGAACCTTCTCGGCCACTGGTGTGATGTAGGAGATGTCGCAATTTCCCCTCGCTGACTAGTTGTTCCAAATGAATCCACAAGTTCCTGCAGTCCTCAGTCGTGTGCCCATGATCCTGGTGGTATTGGCAGTAGAGATTGCGATTACGTCTGTCAGGATTCCCTGCCATCTTGTTCGGCCACTTGAAGAACGGCTCGTTCTTGACCTTTTCTAAAACTTGGTGGACTGGGTCTCTGAATACGGTGTTGACAGTCTGGGGATTGGTTGTTCCTGACTGCACAGGAAAATATCTCTTCGGTTTGCTGCTGGTGTATCAATCCGACCTGAAATCCCTCCTTTCCAGGGGGATAACCTTCTCCTTGCCTTTCCCTTGTTGTTGGTCTTCTTCAACTCTCTTGTACTTCTCAATGCGGTTCATTAGCTGACGAATGCTAGTAACGGGTTTACCAGACAAGGATGTCCTTAAACCGTGATCGGTAGGGAGGCCGAGCTTAAACGTTTTCAGGGCCATTGCGTCAAAATTACCCTCCATGTCATTAAACATTTCCTAATATCTATCCGAATACACCTTCAGGGATTCTCCTTCCTGCATGGTCAAAGACAGCAGAGAAGACAGAGGTCGGGCCACTCTTCGGCATGTGACAAATCGTGAACTAAAAGCTTAGGTGAGCTCTTTGAAGGAACTGATGGAATTTGGGTTCAGCCCATCGAACCACCGTATGGCAACTGGCCCAAGACTGGAAGGGAAAACCTTGCACATCAGCGCTTCATCCCTGGAGTAGACAGCCATCCTTTGGTTAAAATGGCTCACGTGTTCCACGGGGTCAGTTTTGCCATTGTATATGGTGAACGTTGGTTGGTTAAAGCGCCGAGGAAGTCTGGCCTCTTCGATCCTACGCGTGAAGGGTGACCTGGAAATCTAGTTTAGAGCCTTGCTCATGGCGTCGCTTCTGACGTCTCTGCGTGATGGACCTCTGCGTTGCCCCTTGTGAGGAGATTCCTGTTCGTAGGTATAGGACTCGCTGGCTGGTGTCCTGGATTTGGGTTGATAAGTGACGTCCGGCTCGTCATCAGGATCCTCATCAGAATACGAGGAAGCCCGTTTCCTCTTTGCATGGCGTAACTCCCTTTTTAGCTTTTCAACCTCCCGCTGCAAATCTCAGTTCTTCTCTGCATGGGACATGTGGTTTCCGCCATGTGACTGGCTCTGACCAGTGGGTATGGTGTGCACGCTACCTTCGCGGTTTTGTCTTCGCTCTAGGTTAAGAAAAGGGTCCTCATGCTGGGACGCCCTAGACTCCGCTTCTTGTTCACCGTGTTCAGCCATCACCTACTATTGTCTCCACCCCTGCGCAAGCTCTCCCCACAGAAGACGCCAATTGTAGGGTTGGTTTTTGTAGCCCAAGCCCAAATGATATGGGTTAAAGGCCCGACGAACCCAGAACAATGAATTTGTAGAGAGTGGGCGAAAGAGCTGGGCTGGTTATGAAGTAGACGGTGGTGGGCTAGATTACTTACAATGAGGATAACATGAAATAATACTCAAACAACTCCATGAATGAATGTCCGAAGAGGTGTTTTATTGAGTAAACAGTGATTACAACATTCAGAGCTACAGTAGAGCTTTTCTCTCTCTTTTTCTCTCTTTTTTCCCGGTCCCCTATTATCAGGGACCCTTCTTCTTTATATAGCATCCTCTCCTATCATCTCCATCGTCCACTTGTTCTTCATCTGCGTACCTACTCAAGTGCATGTCACGTCATGTGCCTACTTTAGTTCTTTGTGAGTGGTGGTAGCTGAGGTTACACTGTTCAGAGGTCTTTTCCACATAAATGCGGCTAGAAAAGCTGTTGCAGTGCATTAAATGCGGTGGTAGCAGTTTTTCCTTTAGATATTTTTTAGTTTTGATCATCTCCGGATCCACCCAGGACCTATCATTACCGTTGGGATTGTTAGGAAGATTAGTCGGACCTTCCACACGTTCGTTTGATCAAGGCTCTTCGTAGCCGAGGAGAAAGACGTCTTCGGACCAGTGGTGACCTCTTCAGACGACACTCCCCCTCTGCTTCTGGGCTTCCTGCTTTAGATGGGCCGCCCCAACCACCTATTGATCCTCGGAAATACAATAGTCCTTAACAGGGGGTTCCGGGCCCATTAAGTAGCTTTGGGCTTTTTCCCCCCACAAAAGCTATATATTAAACATTATTATAAAGTTTTGAATTCTTTTTTTATAACTGTAATCACTAAATAAATATGGGTTTTACATATATCTCCCTTGCATTTCCTTTGCGTTTAACAAAAGGACTAAGCTTCACATATAAAAAAACAGTGTTACAAATATAGATAAAAGATTGCAAAAAAAAATTTAAAAACAGACAGAGAAAGAGGCCTGCCTTGAATTGTATATACCTATGACTTTATGTAGAAGTTGTATTACTCAAAAGTCAAAAGTGTTGAACACATATAGGATTTGTATAGTACAAGTTATTTTTTACTTTTTTAAATATGGGATTGTTTAAAAAGTTGTACTTAGAAAAAAAAATTGAAATTTAAAAAGGTAAACACTTGAAAAAAGGTACGGTTTGATAACGCGTCAACAAACAGACTTGCAACTTGCAAGTTCTCGTCTCAGTCAAATTCACTAATCCAAAAAAAAAAAAAAGAAAACAAAAAAACAGAAGGAAGTAACACCAACTCACCAAGTTAAAAAGGCTTTTAAGGAAATTCAGGTTATTATTATTATAGTTTTTTTGTTATCTCAATTTGATTTTGGGCTCTATTTTAATTGTCAATATTGTACTAATGAATTTATTGTTTTTTTTTTTTTTTTTTTTAAATTGGTGATGGAGAAATGTTAGTCAGAAAAAAAATGAGGGCTAAAAGTTTATTTAATTCACTTTCAATTAATAAAACAATCAGATTGGGCTTATGTTCTGCCTTGTGGACTGATAGAAACCAGAAAAAGTTTTTTTTTTTTTTTTTTTTTTTTTTTTTTTTAAATCTTATGATGCCCACGCATACCAGTATGAAATGCCTAGCCCGCCGACTCAGTAGCCGTAGATGGCTGTGGTTTGACCTAATTCATGTTGTAATGACCATTTCTTAATGAGGTGATACGACTAATACATTAAAACTAGAGGATACTTTGTTTGAAAACGGCCTTGGATGGGTAAGGTTTATAGGCAAATTCTAGTACCAAAATTTGTCAAAATTAGGCTATATTAAAAATATTGTGCCTGGATTGAGAAAGAAGCTACTAAAAGGGATAAAGTTACGAGTTAAGTCAAAGATAATGAGTTAATAATCTTTTGTTCATATCTTTTACACCATACTAAATTTATAAATGAACTTGTTTTGTTAGAAAATAGATATTTGGGCTTTCAAAATAAATAGAAATTTAACCCGATATGTAATTAATTGAAATGAGTGAGATATGTCCATTTGAAGTTGGCACAGCTTTGTGGACTCTGAAATTTCAATGGATTGAATCTCAATTTGCTTGACTGAAATCACATGAATTGTAAACCAATTTGTTGAATAGCCATGGCTATTCAATTTCAACATACTGTTCTCTATAGAGAACAAATCCTTGCTACAGAGTGACCGTAAGAGGCCGCATACAAGAGTAGATCTAATAGCCAAATCCCCTTGAGCCAAAGAGTCTCAATTCTTCTCCTTTCAGTGTTTCTCCTTGTGAGATATTTTTTAGAATTCCTCTGAGATTTTCTCGCCTTAAGCTGATATTAAAACATTGTAAATGTTCATCCAAACCGTCCAAACTCTAAACCTCTGTTAGAAAGTCCAGTGATAGAAAACCTCTAGAGAGTTATTTGGTGTGTCGAAGTTCTAGGATCATTGTGAATGAGCTTTGTTCAGGGAGAAAGTTCATGTACAAGAATTCGCCTGTTCTCAAGTCACTGTCATTGGGTTGGTAAGAGAAGTCCATTTATTGAGCTTATATAGAGAGTTCAGGACTGCAAACATGTTTTGTAAATATAAGTGATTATAATTGTTTCTTCTCTGAGTGATTATAGCTTTTATTTTATTTTATTTTTTAGATTTGATAATTGAAATTGTGGTTTGGACTATCCATTTGTGTAAACAATGTGTTACATTATTTAATCACTGCTTAATCATTTTGGGTCTAAATCCAAATTTTCAAAATTGGAACAAATAGAGCCTGACTAATAGTCACGTACCCTAATGCATTTTGCATACATATTTCATGGTAGATGGTACTCACCCATCAATCCATCATAAAAAATAAATTCGTTCACAATAAAAATTGTGTATTATAAGCTATGGAAGAACGTCCCCCTCATACTTAATTGAAGAACAGATCCAATCATGAAATAAGTATATAAGAAGTTTTTGAAATACAAAAGTAATTAATACTGCATATTTGACATAGAAGATAGAACATAAAGCATAGAAGGAAGTGCTTATCACAAACAAACAGAAAATTCTTTAACAACTACCTAGCAAGGGCAACAATATCTGATTCAAGCTCTAAAGATGTTGTTATGAGTTGATTGTTTGAAATTGTCTTATTGCCCCCGGTCACCATCCTTTGGCTTCTTCCATGAGCCATCTCCAGAGCCAAACATTCCTTTAACTCTGCACATACTTCACTCATATCCGACCTTTGGATTGTCGCTGGTGCTATGCATGACATGGCTATCTCCACAGCTTTCCAGGCAGAATTGATATCAAATTGTCCATGTAACCTTGGATCAATAATGTTCCGAATATCTCCACTTTCAATTATAGGATGAACCCAGTCAACTATGTGTGTGTTTCCTTCAGGTCCTCTTATTATTGCCGGGCGGCCAGTGATTAGCTCAAATAGAACAATACCGTAGCTATAAATATCCGTTTTCTTGTTAAAGTTTCCAGATTTTTGAAATCTGTATGTAAAACACAAGTCATTAGCATTTTTTAACAATCCCAAAACTATGTAGATATTTTTATCGTTCTCTTAGATCCAGTCAACTAGCTACATTATATAGTTGAATGACTAATATTGTTGAATTTTACGGTATACGTATGTAATAGTTGTTGGAAAGCAAAGCTTTAAACAACCCTGTTTAGGCCAAGAGCCTTGTAGTTTAATTGGAACTTTATGGTATTTTTAATTAAGATGTCCAATGTTCAATCCCCCTTCCCTATTGTAATTACTACTATTAAATTATAGGCTAAAATACAAAATTTATCCTCTAAGTTTCTTCAAAATTCATTTTAACTCTCTAACTTTGTTTTCGTTTATTTCTATCCTCTATCTAAGTTTCAGATTTATTCAATTAAGACATTTTTGCAAACTTTTGTTAAAATTTTTATTAAAAAATGTGGAAAATATTTTCAATCATTTATTGAATTTTTATTAAATCAAAAAATTTGAAGAAAAATTTAAAAAATTGTAGGATTAACATAACATAAAACAAAAGTTGATGGAAAAGGCTTAATTGAATAAACTTGAAAGTTACATGATTGAAATGAACCGAAATAAAGTTAGAGGATTGAAATGAATTTTGGTGAAACATAAAGGGTGAGTTTTGCATTTTTAGTGTAAATTATAAAAAAAAAAATAAAAAACAACTCCAATTATTGAATTGAGGTGTGAGTTGGAATTCTAATAGAATAATTTCTTGTAATAATGCACACAATATCACGAAAATTACCAGTTCAATTAAGACCTAAGGATACTTGATAATCGATATATTTCTACTACACCAAAAGAAATCTATTACATCAGGTGTCAATACAACAAAATTAGACACAATATCACATAAACAAGTTAAAAGTCCTTGCAACTTAAAAGTGGTAAATTATTGCAATAACTTATAATTATTGGTTGCAATTGAAACTTTAATATTTTATAGCATTAGGAAAATTTATCGCAGTAACTTAAAAAGAAAAAAAAAATCATTGCAATACCAATTATTTTACAATCTATTTCAATTACAAACATCAAGCGAGATAACTTGATATCAATTATTTTACAACTTATTGCAATGACAAATCTAAAACAAATATTTTATTACAACAAATATATCGTTGCAATAATTTAACTCAAATTATTTTTGTCTATTATTTAGAATCTATTGTAATAAGATTCAGAAGTAATAGCCTATTGCTACAAGATATTCAAAATAGTAAATTATTTATTGTAATAACATATATATCATTCCATTAAAATTGTTATTAAAATTGTAGGGTCAGTTTTTGCGGCCCAAGCCCAAGGAAGTATGGATTTGGAGCTCACCGAGCCCAAAACAATAAATTTTGTAGAGAGTGGGTGAAAGAGCTAGGCTAATGATGAAAATAACAGTATTAAACGGCAACACCAATGGGAGGATTTGGATTAATGTGTTCTCGGACTGATATGAGTGCCATGTCCGAAGAGGTGCTTTTCATTGATAATCTAGGATTACAATTCCAGGAGCTACAGGAATCAAATATATTCTTTTCTATCTCCAATTTTTTCGATCCCCCACTATCAGAGGCACCCTTCCCTTATATAGCACTGCCTTCCTACATCTCCTCCGTCCACTTGTTCATCATCCAGGCACCCATTTGAGTGCATGTCCCATCACCCCACTTTTAGCCTTATGTGAGTGGCGGTAGCTGAGAAAGCACTGTTCAGGGGTCTTATCCACATAAATGCGGCCAGGAAGGCAGGTGCAGTGCATTAAATGTGGTGGTTGAAGTATGCCTCCTTGATATTTCTCTGTTCCCGTTATCTTCATGGGTGTCCGAGGTTCCTTTCCCTCTTGACACTTGTCAAACAGATCACTTGAACCTCCCATGCTCGTGTTGGGTCAAACCTCTTCGGATCCGAGGATGTTGGACTACTCGGACATATGAACATCTCCTCGGATAGTACACGTGCTCATCTCAAGGCATTCCCCTTTGACATGGGCCTCTGACTGAAGGCCTCGCCTCCTCGGACGAAAAGTGTTCCTCATTCAGGGCCTTGGGCCCAATAAGTTGGGTTGGGTTTTTCTCCCCCCACAAAAATGTTTAGTTTATTGCAACAAAATTTTTTGTTGTCCAAACCTATTATCTTAAATTTTATTGCAGCACTTCGCATCAACTATTGTAATGATTTTGATGTTATTGTAATGATTTTTGTTGTTGTAATAAACATATTTTTCTTGCAATGTTACTTTTATGAAAAATGTGGATATTTAAGTAGTGGAAAATTTAAACATTCATGGTAGGTTAAGTACTACTATTTGAATTTATGTACACAAAACTATCATATATTCCCTATGTAGCAAAAATGTATAAGGAATTCATTAAGTCTTGACACTTACTCAGGATTAAGATATCCAAGTGTACCAGCAGGACGACTTGACACATGAGTGTCATTTTCAGCTGCAAAAGCCCTAGACAACCCAAAATCAGCAATCTTTGCTTGCATCTTTTCATTTAATAAGATGTTGGAGGTCTTTAAATCTCTGTGTATTATTGTTGGCTTGCAACCATTATGTAGGTACTCCAACCCTAGAAGTCCAACAGTAAGGCATTATTAACTTATTAATGCAAACAAAAAGATAGATATTAGAGAGAGAGAGAGAAATAATCATTTGATTGATCTTTTCAAACCATGTGCTGCATCCACCGCAATATGAAGCCGCTGATTCCAGGTCAAGACATTCATATTAGTAACTGCAACCAAAATGAATTGATTAATCGGTTTCAGTTGGTTTTTTTTTTTTTTTTTTTTTTTGAAGATAGCTTGGTTTTGCAGTCAGACTAGAAAATAAATAGGCTAAAATATTGACATGTAAGTGTGTGTGTGTGTGTGTATATATATATATAACATAATTGAAAGAGTTATAAAATATAGAAAAATGTTAAAGATAGTATAAATTTCATTATATAACCTTTATAAACTTATGTAGCAATGAATGTATTTGGTGTCTAAAACATACGCTCTGTTTGTTTCGTTGGAAAACTTTCTATAAAGATAATTTTCCACATTTTCCAGTATTTGGTAGTATAAAAAAAAAAAAAAAAAAAAAAAAAAAAAAAAAAAAAAAAACTAGTCAATAGAAAATTATCTTTGGTCAATGGAAAACCCAAATAAAAATAAGGCTTATTTTCTATATGTTGTTTTCCAAAAAAAAAATTTGGAAAACAATCTCTCTCTCATGCGTTGCATCTCCTATAAATATTATCTTTATTTGAAGTCGTGTGAAACATAATTTTTTTGTGCCTTCTCTCTCTTATGGTAAGCTTTCTCGCTTTTTCTCTCTTCTCTTTACTTTTTCCCTCCTCACACCCTCATTGTCACTAACTCTGGTCTCTCCTCTTCCCATAGATCTCTCTCTCTAACTGTCTCTCTTCTCTATTTTCTCCACGTTTCTCTTCCCCTCTATAGCACAATTTTCTGATTAGATTTTTTTTTCCCTTCACTAATCGGTCAATAGCTCTGGCTTGCAAAGGAGAACAAATTTGCAGCAATAATTATTTCATTTTTCTCTACCAAAATCCCAATTCTTTGCTTTGAATTTCAAGCTTGATTTTCTTGTTTCTCTAAGAAATTTTTGGTTTGATGGATTCCAAGCAAAAGTTATTTCTTTTTCGTACATAAAGTGCAAAAAAAAAAAAAAAATTACAAAATAAAAAAAATAAAAAAAAAAGAAAAAGAAGAAAAAAAGAATGAAGTAAAAGATGAAAATTTTAAACATAGTACCTATATTTCTCTAAATTGCTTTTACATGGGACAATCTTTACTGTAGACTAATAATATTGTTATATAATGAATGATAATTGTTTAGGGAAATTGCATTTGTTGGTAGATACTTTATGTAGATACTATGCAATGATGATATATTATGCAGATACATTATGTAAATACATAATTTAAAGTAATATTGAAAAATTTGTGGTTGACCATAGTAGACAATTAGTATACCAATAAAAAGAGTAGACAATTAAAAGTTATTGTTATTTATACTTATTGAAAATGTATTCCTCTGTCAAATTTATATATATATGTGTGTGTGTGTGTGTACCTACGTACGTACGTTACTGTCCATATATATGAGCAAAATGAGTAGTAGAGATTATGAAAATTTGACAACTAATTAATTTTGATTGTATCTATTGTCAACATTTTAGTATGAAAATAGGGCCGGCTCAAGGTATTGTGGGGCCTAAGGCGACAACTTCAAGTGAGATCTATTCTTATACTTTGAATATTAATAGAATATTTATTTAACTTTTGGGTTTTTTTTTTTCCATTTAAAATCTATTTTTTTTCGGAAAAAATTACAAATTAAAATGAACCTATCGCATTATTCAATGACTATACAACTAAAATAAACATTATTCATTGAATGAAGTAACCAAATACTAAAAAATTATGATTGAAAATTTAAATAAAGTTATATATTTGATATTTCTAAATAGAATTTGAGTATAAATTTATATACTAGTGTTAGATTAATGAGTTCTTTTAACATTTATGTGTAAGAGATTAAATGATTGACACATCCAATGAAAATATTTTTTTTAAACTAGTTTTTCTTTGATAAAAAAACAACTACTTTTTATTTATTGGTGAATATTTAGGGCTTAATTAATACTTCTATTGGTATAGGAATATCTTTATTGATAAAAATTTATGGGCTTTTTTTCGTCAGGGGCCTTTGGCAGTTGCCCATTTGGCTCACCCATTGAGCCGACACTGTATGAAAACCAAATTCATTCTTGGTTTTTTTTTATAATGATTACATTAGTCATTGGTTTACATAATACACATGTTTTAAATTATACAATAAATATTTTTAAAAAATTGCATACCAAATACCAGATTACATTCTCAAGCTCATTTTCAAGGTCGTTACCAAATATTGGAAAATGAGACAGTTTTCTAGAAAATGCTCTTTGGAAAATGAACAATTTTCTAGAAAATGTTAATGTTGAAACAAACAGAGCAATAATAAATAAATGTTTGACTTACTTTTTTTTTTTTTTTTTTTTTTTTGTTGTAATTGGCGATATATCAATTTGTAAATTTTTTGTAGTAAAATGTGTAGTATCATAATCATTAGCATCACTCTAAGATGTATAGTAGAAATAAAACAACAAAAATTATTCTAATTTGCATGACAAATTCACATTTTATAAGCATGATATATTATCAAAAACAAATATTATATTATTGTGGGAGGCCAAAAAGCTTGATCCCTTGGGCTTGGGTCGAGAAACAAAAAGGCCCAACTACTGATTCATTAAACTCAAGCAGGCCTAAGTAGATCCCAAGGGAGAGTTGATCAGAGAAGCAACTAGTCTAAGGAAGGAGCTCAGAAAGAGACAATCTGAAGAAATTGGGAAGTGATTAGACAAAGTTGAGGATGTCGATTTGAGGAAAGTAGCTAGCTTGGATAAGAAGAAGGGGAAACTTCCTAGAAAAGCTACCGTTACCTTCGCATTAAATGCACTACACCAACTGGGCGTGCTGCATTAATGGCTAAATGACACTTGAACAGTTTCTCACAGCCTGTTATCTACCTAACACCACCTCAAAAGAAGGGAAAGAGTAGGATGAGACAAGTATCCAAGAGAAAGATCATCCATCATCTAGGTGGAGGGCCAGGATCGAAGCAATGAGACTATAAAAGGAAAGAGATCCTCCATGTACAGGGATTGGATCCAAAGAAAAAGAGAGAGAAAAAGGAGAGAACATAATTTACTTGAGCTTAGTCCTATTTTTTACTAAGTATAAAGGCTCCTTGGCTGCTTCGAGGAAGAAGAAATAAAGAGAAATTCATTTCATTTTCAATTTTCACCCAATCATTTGTTTTATGTGAATCCTTAGATAAGAATTATTGTTAAAAGTTCAACAGTTGGCCACGAAACTCACATCTACAAATTCCTTTTTAGGTCCTTGGATTTTTAATCCATACAAATATATTGTAAAATAATTTGAAATAAATTGTGAACTTTCATTTAATTTTCTGAAAATTTTAATAATTGGGATTTAATCATAAAGGTATTTTACTTTTTCAAAAACCTTGGTAAAACTATGTTAATAATTTCAATGTACTTATAATGAATCACATAATAATATTATGTCATACAACTTATAATACTTATATTGAGCCACTTTATGCGGCCACAATATGTATAACCCAACTTTATTTTTATATTTCTTAATAAGCAATTTGGAATTAATAAGTACAATATGTTCACTCTTGAAGATCTAGAAGACAAGAATGTAAAAAATTATACTTTTCAAAATCATATTGGAAATTATTTTAACTTTCTTAATAAAGTTGTTGAGAAAGTGCTTATCCAAAATAATAATAATAATAATAATAATAATAATAATAATAAAAAATAAAAAATAAAAAATGATGGATTAGATGTTCTTTACATACCACTATGATATCATTTTTCAAAGGCATACAACATAGAAAAATAATAAAATATTTATTTTTGTTGGTAAACAAGTTTATTTACAATATTTCACATATCATGAAAACTACTATTGAAAAATAGAACTTATCATTATGAGCATAGGCTTAGTTTGGCATTAAAGCTTAAAAAAAAAAAAAAACCAATATATATATTGATTATGCCTGTGGCTCAAAAAACCAGAAATCTATAGCGGTTTAACTTGTTAATAGGGTGGTTGTACATATACTTATAATTTTAGTTTCTACAGCAACTAATTAAGAAATGAGCAATTCGGCCATATAATTTTATAACAGACTCTTTGATTTGTATATTTAAAAGGAAATCGCTGAAATTTATTATAGAATAATCATAAATAATTTTGGGATATAAGAAAATGTCAAATAATATCATTTTAAAAGATCATAAACGATTGAGTAAAAATTTTATTTTTTATTTTATTGATCTATTATGTTAGTACTAAATATGTTTTATATTGTGTTCGTAAGATACTTAACAAAAGTCAATTTAATTTTAATTTATTCTTTACAGAACCAACGAACTGCAATTATATATGAAAATTAATTGTATCAAAGCCTTCCCCTTCACTTATCATACTTTTGTTTTTTTTGTTTTTTTGTTTTTGTTTTTGTTTGTTTGTTTTTTTTTTTTTTTTTTTTTTTTTTTTTTTTTTTTTTTTTTTTGAGGGGGATCATACTTTTGTTCAATCATAAATGAATAACCATAAACATTATCATGTATATACTAATATACCTGATAAATGCTGTTGTAGGTTTCCATTAGCCATGTACTCATAAATAAGTGCCTTGTAATCACCTTCATCACAGTACCCAACGAGAGAGACCAAGTTTCTATGATGAACCATCATTAAGAGTTGTGCCTGTATCAATGGATCAGATCAAAACCAATAAGAATTTGTCATATTAACAATTTGTAAAAATATTGTAAAATATTTTATTGTTGTAGCAATGTAGCATTATTCATTTCAAATAATTGAAGAAAATATAGCACTCATGTATCTAACCTCTGCTTGAAATTCTTTATAGCCTTGCTTTGATGATGGAGACAGCAACTTAATAGCGACCTTAGTTTCATCTTTTAGAATGCCCAGATAAACTTTTCCAAATCCTCCTTCCCCGAGAATGGTTTGAAAGCTATTAGTTATTTCCACAACCTCGGTGTAGCTATATTGTCGATTCTTTGATTTGATATTGGATTCTTTAGCCGTTTCTGTAGTGAAGGATTACATGTCACACCCCAAAAATATAAAAATAGAATTAAGAAAATTGAGAAAGGAAATATGTATTCCCTCAATCTGCAACCCCCTAATTAGAATTAAGAAAAGTTGAGAAAGGAAATATGTGTACATCAAATACTAAACTCTAATGCCACTCCCACCTCCCGTAACTCTAGAAACCCTAGTCTATCCCCAAACAACTTCTTCATTGCTAGAAAAACTGCATAGTGAACAAAATCCAACGTCACCCTAAAATCAAGCTTCTTTTAGAAAATCTAACCACGTGAAATTTGGTTGGAACCAAGTACAATTGGGATTCTTGTATTCACTTATATAGCCCAATATATTTAACCTAGTAAATATTCAATGTCTTGATTCATTACGCGCTCACACAACACATTTAACCATTAATCAAATTCACATGATCATTCTTATAGAGTTGCCTCACCCCAATAATTTCCCTAAAAAATAAAAATAAATAAAAACTTTTAGATTACAGGTTAATTTCGGAATAATGATGTATGAAATGTCCTTGAGAATTTGGACTCTGTAGAGTAGTTCCTTTATATAAATGGAACACTCTTTTTTATGGGAGATTTCGATCATTGTTATTGTTGAAGACATATTTGGTTTGGTTCTTTAAATTTCAAGATTTCATGGTTGTAATGAAAAATTTACAAATTAATCTTTTAATTTGCTTTAAATATGTTATGAAATGTTTCACTTGAATCAGGAGACACTACAAAGAATGCGTACTATAGCCGCATTTTTAAAACGTGGCTATAGCTCCTAAAAATGTGGCTATAGGTCATTTGGTCAAGAGCCATTTTTTCTATAGCTGCGTTTGAAGACGTGGCTTATACAAAGCGACTATAGGTCCATTTGACTTTCCTTTTTTCCTTTTTTCTTTTTTTTTTTCTCCTCTCTATAGCCGCGTTTTTTCTGTCCTCTTCTTTAGAACATAGCTAGATGTACAGGTTAGACATTAATACTTCACTAACTCTGGTGTTTGAACTGGTTAGAGGCATGACAACCCACTATGGATTGTAATAACAATTATAGAACCAGATAATAAAGAAATACATACCTCTTCTTCTCCTTTTGTGGATAGCCAGAGCGCAAAAAATGAACAGAATGATGAGGATTATTATGGATGTTGCAACAAGTACAACATTAAGCTCCTTTTTCTTCTTTTTCTTATATGGAACTGAGAGAAAAAGATCTTGATTTTCGCCAAGACTTGCATATAGGTAATAAGATATGGTAAGTAAGTTTTGTAAATGATTCTGATATACCGAATTAGCTTTGCAAATACAAAAGGAATTTGATTTACAAAACAGAAGAACAAATGAGCATAAAGTTTTGGTAGTCTTTTGGCATGTTTAGAAGTCAGAACCACTATGTATAGAAAAATGGAATAATTCAATAAAAACTAACCTCAAGACTAATGATCCATCCCTAGATTTCTGTATAAGAGCCTCTGGGACCGAACCTTTCAGATTATTCCCTCTTAAATGACTTCAAATATGGTGTAAAATAAAACAAGTCATTTCCTAACCCATAAATTTAGGTTTATAATAAATAATAAACTCAATAACTTACAGGATCTTCAAATTTGGCAGTTGTGCTAAAAATTCTGGTATGTTTCCAGTCAGGTTATTGTATGATAAATCCCTGAAATATGTTTTGGGGGAGGGGGGTGGGGGGTAAAGTTAATATTTAACAATAATATTGGGCAAAAATGTCGTTCGATACAAAGGTAAATTATTTCATTTGAAGATAATTATTAAATATTTTTCTAGAGTACATACAACAGCATAATATTATCATAACACACAAGTAACAGATTCTAGTATTAAGCTAATTAATTATATGACTCAATATTATGTAAGAAAATAGGAATAACACGTTGTTGTGTTCAATGAGTACCGAAGAATCACTATTCTTTTTTGTTCTCCCAACCTCACTTATAGGACTTGCATATAAAGCTTAAAGCTTTGTCCTCAACAACCATACATTGGATTAATGGACTTGCATATAAAAATCAATACTTTGTCCTTGACAATTAGGCAGACTTTAGGCGTGGGCCACTTAGACCATTGCCAATGACTCATATTTAAAAGCTCCTATAACAATCACTATTCTTTTTCTTCCCCATCCACAACAAAGCCCCTAATATTATATATGTCAATAGAGGACAAATAGTAGGTGACAAAATAGGCGACGAAATTGTTTGTTACCTAATGTAATTGGTGACAACTTTTTTTTTTTTTTTTTTGAGAAATAATTGCAACGTACTACTAACCCCACAGCTCGAACCTTTTTTTCCTTAGATTTCCAAGCACTTTGTACATGAAAATATGCCAATTTAGCTATGAGGCTTTTGGCAATTGGTGACAAAACTAAGAGCTCTAGCTACAAAACATTTCATCAGCATAAATCTTATTTGTTGTAGTGATAGAAATTCAACCAAATTAAAACTCTATGTGGCCAAAAAAATCAAAATTTTGAATCACAAATCATAATTGACAATCAATTTCAGCTAACAATTCGTGGTTTCAATTTTTGTAAGCCAATCTTGCATAAAGTAGATAACTAACACTCATTCTATCAAGTGACCACTCATCAAAACAATCTCTCTCTCTCTCTCTCTCTCTCTCTCTCAACATCAAATTTAAAATTAGGAATTAAATTTGAACTTTTCTTCACCATACACCACCTAATTACCCAAGGTGAATTAAATTCAATTTGAAAAATAATAACAATAAATTTTCATCTCTTTTTTGTGTGCTAAATTTTACACTTGAAGCATACTATTTTAATTCTCTGTATGAGATTACTTTTAGTTTGATTAGTATTAATTTATCAAATTATGTAATTTGACTTTACTTGGTTAATTTGATCCTATTGGATGTTATGTGAAGTTATGTACTAGTGATTTTGTGAAATTAAATTTTATTGTTTTACACTTTAAAATTTAATTTATTAATCTCATATTTTTGTAAAATTCAATTTCCTCAAATAAGTGGATTTGTCATACTCTCAATTAAAAAGGAAATATGCACAGGCTAAATACAAAAATATAATTAATAATTTTGCATTTTAGAGATAAAAAAAAATGAATGTACGTGAATAAAAAAATAGTATAAATAATTAATTAATTAGTAAAAAAAATTTGGTAGATATTTAATTTTTTTTTTTTTTTTTAAATGCTCCATTTAAAGTTGTGGAATTACTATCTCTCAAACTGTGCGTAGATGCATGGAGAATTTACCAAGAGTCTATTCATATAGATGTTAAGAACCTTGAGATACACTCCGACCCAAAAACTCAAGTTATCATTTTTCCACATGTGGACTCACAGCATAACTGAATGCCAAAACAAATTAAATCCGATTTTATTTATTACTTACATGTATTGTAGTGCTGTGAGGTCGGAGATTGATGTCGCTATCTTCCCTGTCAATTTGCTTGAGCTCAAGTACCTGCTTGTAATTTATCAAAGATGAATTAAAGAGTTGGTGTCATTGCCAGAGAGTATTTTCATATTCTCTCTCCCTCTCTCTCTTTCCCTCTTAGACTTACATAAGAGCTTGCTCCCCCTTAAATTTCCGAAATTTATAAAAAGATATGTACGTACAAGTAAACATTTGGGCATGTATGTTGAGGCATTCATCTATTAAATTGAAGCCAACCTTCAGAGTTTACAATTTCGTTTGAAATGTGACCAACTCCATCTTATATAATTCTTCAATGGTGCATTTTTAAAAATTCCAGCTATTTTTATGATAGTCGTAGTCCAGCTATATATTGTAGCTGGACTAGGACTATCATAATGGATCCATATTCTAGGAATTTGTTTTCTTTAGAAAATAAATATAATGATGGAATTTGTATTGGTTTCACATGGCTTGGAAGTGCACTCACAGTGAAATGATCCTAGGAGTATCATCTGAACTGCATGTCAAATTACTCCATGAATATTGATGTGGAACACATGGGTCGCCTTGCCAATCGTCTCTAGAGATCGTGTACGTTTGTTTGATGTACATGATAGCAGCAACTATTGTTTGCAACAAATATTACGAGGTTATAATCATTCAAGATGAAAGAATACGAAAGGAAAGAAAAACTAAGTTGTGACAACCATATATCTTTCTTTCTCAAATTAGTTTAAAGCTAAACTTTTTTCTTTGAACTTACCGTCCTTTGGGTCGGTTGGTTTATTCGGGAGAGAAATTACACTATAGTACTCAATTGCATTGACGATGGGGGGAAGGCCAGACTCCATTGTTGCATTAATAGAAAAACTAAAATGCCCTTCGAATGGTTGTCCATTTTGGGGGCATATGGACAGCGGCTTTAAGTATTCAAGAGTTATAGGTTCTGAGGAGTAGTTTCCGCCCTCCACATCAATAATGAATTCTCTCTTCTTGCCTTGCGTAGGCTTAGCAATCTCAGCAAAGTGAAAGCAGACATAATATTTATCACCATTGCATGGATTATTAGTTCCATAACTGCTGACATAAGTTAAGGCATTGTGACCACTAGGTGGTTGAACGGCAGTTCTCAACACTTGTGCTGGTAGTTGATAACTATCATTGCTGTCCTGAGTGTTAATAACTGAGGAGGTATTGATTGGAACCCAGTTTAACAACGTACTTCGAGAAAGCCATAAGCGATCATAAACATCGTCCTCGTACCTAGGACAGACAAAAGCATTTGTCATGTTAAAATTTTACAGAAACGCAATTCCAAGTTCTTAAAGGAAAAAGTCAAACACATGACAACATAAAATTTATAACCTGACGTGATAATAAATGTAATTAATAAGTTCAATTATTTTATAATTAAATTTTGAATTGCTTTTTTCTAATTAGTAGCGCATCAATTTGTAAGATTAACGTAGTAAAATTTATAGTATCTATAACACTATTTGCTCTTAAATTTAGAGTCTAAAACCAAAAATATATTTAAAAAGGCAAAAAAAAAAAAAAAAAAAAAAAAAACTATATCTAATTCACCTGATTAACCCCATATGACTTGAGGTGCCAATGTCTAATCGCGAGCCAAAACTTAGTGCCCCAAAATTAGTTGGATAAATGGACTTACTCAAAGGACGTAATTCCAAGGCGGAAATGAACGGTATTCCAGACCCCGTGTTTATCAAGCAAACAAATATGGTATCAGACAAGGGAACATGAATGATATCCGGAAAAGTTTCCCATGGAGGATATAACTGATATAACTCGCTAGAACCCACCGTGGTCCAAAAATTACCCCCAACGTATACGTCAAACTTTGGAGGTTGATTCTTGTTGTCATAATTCCCATAAAAAAAGAAAGCCCTGATAAGATAGTTACTGCTTTTGCCTTGTTCAGGTTTCAAGGTGTAACAATTCTTTGTTCCTTGCGGGAAGCTTCTCAGATTTTTTATTTGCCGTACATAGTTAGGAGAAACCATTGAAGAGTAGTACTCGGGGGATATGGCGTTATTTGTCCCAGTATCTATAAAACCCGAATCTGACTTGTAAAATATACCAGTGCCTTCATCCAAGTAATCGCTGGATGCCCCACAATCGATGCTTATGAAACCTACAAATTTTATGCCGAAGAAAAAAGAGATATAAAATTTTATAGATGCCAAATTGCCAATCAATATGATAAAGTCTCGTATAATTCAATTCGAAATTCAACATAATTTTAAAAAATAAAAATGAAAAGTGGACTAGATTAAGCCCCTACCATTACTTTTGAAAAACCCCAACTCTAACCAAGCACTAAACCACCGCCACAAATCCAGTTGGTTTTACGGCCCATGCATGCAAGATTTGGAGGATATGAGATAAAACTAAAAAAGAGGAGTTGGAATTTTGAAATAAAATGGTGTTGTTTATTAGATTTCCCAATTAAATCATTCTAAGTGATCATTTAGTCCATGTTAGGTGCGCCTAGCAGTGTCAAACCATTTTAACAGATGGGATGGTGGTCAAATTGCACAAAGAATAAAAGAAAAGAATATATATATATATAACCAGTGCTCTAGGAATTTTTCCTAGGATAATGATTACAAAACTTAAAGTATACAAAATCTGATAGAAAGAAAACTTGAATACATAAATTTTTATAATTTTCTTCTACTAAGAGAATAAAAAAAAAAGGACTACTAATAGATAGAATGAGAACTAAAAATATTGAGATGCTAAGTTGCACAGGTACAAATATGATATAAGTACAGGTACAATAGTTTGGCATTTTTTGAAAAATTAGGGTAAAATATGTTTGGGGTAAGAATATTAATAAATATATATAGGTATATTTTAAATACTTTGAAAATAATTTATGTTTATTTGAGGTTTTAAAATTAAGTAACAAACTAACAACAATAAAATCCTTGAAAACATATGTAAAACTATAATTTATGTTTATTAAAATTGATAAATAAATAAATTATCCGAATGTAATGTCATTCCTCAAAAATAAAAGCACTAAAATTTTAAAAAGGCTAACCAAATTAATGACCAAATGCTATTTTTTTAGAAGAAGAAAGGAAAAAAAAAAGATATAGATTAAAAGCATTGTTTCTATTATTTAATAAAATAAAATAAATTGAATTTTTAAGGGTTTATAAAAAAAATTAAAAAGGGGTACTAACTGCTTTCTTTAAAAAAAGAAAAAGAAAAAGAAAAAGAAAAAAAGAGTTATGTTTAAGACTTTTGGTCACGCTGAACTGAAAGGCAGGTGGGAATAAGACCAAAGTTTGAAAAGTTACTTTAAAACTTAGTAAAATCACGGGGGGCAGGCAAACAAAATGAAAAGGGTAAAACCAACTCAGTGTGGTCTGTAGTCGTTGACGTGGATGTCACATTACATCATTTTTTGTTGAATCCAAATTATTGAGAAATTCTCAAGTTAGTGTATTCAATAACTTTTTGTGGTTCATAAAAAAAGGTGGAAAAAAAACTTTTTGTAGGGTAGACAGAAGTCACAGAACATATTAGTTTAAAAATAATTTTATATATAATTACTGTTTTTTTGCAAGTATAATGAACACCATAATTTGCATGTAGCGCTGCCATTGACCACCTCAACCTAGCGATAACGGCAGAACCACGAAGAGAGAGTGGGAGCACAACCACAACCTCCTTGAGAAGTCACATGATACAAATATAATGTCTAAATCACAAAAGACAAAACCCCCTTTTCTAAACCACAACTGAACTAGCTAGCCTCTAACCAGAGAAAGTAAAAAGGAATTCTCATGTTCACAGAGAGATGCGTGTTAATGTCCTTCACTTCTTCTTTCCATTTTCCAAATGATAATCATGGTGCTGCGTATTTTGGGTACACCGCCGGACTTTCTGTTAAGGGTGTGGTAAGCAAATGTTTGATGGTATTTTTGGAATTGAGACCATAGAAAATTGCGTTGTAAAAACTTGATCTTTGTTTTAAAATTGGGGTTTACAGAAAAGCTATCGATACCTCTAAATTTGGAACTCTGTTTTTTCGCGTTTGGGAAAACACAATTTATTAGAAATCATGGAGCCAAACACTGGTGTTTTTGCGTTTTTCACTGAGAACACGTGTTTGGCCCGCACAATTACAGGGCCAAACGGGCTCTTATGGATATATGCGTGAATGTGTAATATTACTTTTGATTTCACTTTTGAGAGTGAGAAAGGAATTTTTATAGAAAGACTAATTAATTTTTACAAACTATATTTCTAGATGTGAAATGTTTTATTTACACTGTATTCTGTTTTCACATAGAATGTGAGATAATCAAAAGCATTTGCTTCCGCAGTAGCTGAGGCATCAACTTAATTTATATGTCAAAGTAAGCATGACTAATAGTTAGTCCATGAAGAAAGGTTAAGGGAGAGAGAGAGGTGAAGAACTGATAGAGATTTCATGGTTAATTACGTACCTGGAGTTTGATCAACAAGTCTTCTTCTAGCATGTTCAGTACCATCTCCTTTAGCTAGCTTCAAATTGTCAAGAATACCAATCAGCAAAACAAAGACAAGCCATGCTCTCAGAACCATTATCGACTCTAGGGCATCATGCATGCTGATTTGTATTGGCATTTTATGCTAGTCACAAGGAAGATAAGTAGTACTTTAATACTCATAGGAATTGGCTTAGGTCTAGTGCAAAGGAGAACTTGACCTGTAGAGATATTAACATATGTAAAACTCTTAATAAATCCAGTGTGTTCCTATACACGAGACTCCATCCTTACAAGGTAGTATATCATGTATCCGGCATATATGCTGAGTCTCTTACACAGACAGTTCCCATAACAAGTGGAGTCCACCTCTATGTGAGAGACCCGACATATATGCCGGGTACAAGATATAATTTTTTCATCCTTACGTTACGGCATAAGTTCTTTACAACAATGACTGAAGACTTTTTTGTTTTTTTTTTAAGCCAACATAATTTCGTGTTCAAAAGAAAGAGGGAAGGAAGAGATACCATTGACACAAAGGAAAAAGTATGCTTTGAAAATTATATTAAAAGTAGAATGAAGAAAAAGTATGAGTGATTTTGTATTTTTCTTCTTAGTGTCATTTTCTTCTCTCTTTCTTCTCCATTTGGGGGGAAAATGGACCCAATAGAAAATTCAAAATTCCACTTCATTTTATTTTCTTTCCTTTACAAAATAATTATATAAAAAAAAAATCTTATTTTACTCTCTTCATTTTATATTATCTCTCTCTCTCTCCCCCTGACCAAACTTAGTAGGAAAGAGCTATAACTATCAAGTCATTGCGTAATAAGAGGATCCTTTTTTTTTTTTGAGAAACTAATAAGAGGATCCTAATTGAGAATATCATTTATTTGACCTAATTAAGTCATATAAGAATAAGGGCTCCACTTCAGGAAAACAATTGCAAATTGAATAACGTGCACCTCGGATTGAGCCCCAGTTTGGGGGTAACCGCCAAAGTCAATTTAAGAGCCGACATTTTCTTCCTTCATGTGACTTGTCTGCAAAACTTTTTTTTTTTTTTTCAGAAAAAGAATAAAATATGAAATAAACTTATCCTCAACAAAGTTAAGTTACCAATTTCTCAAAAAAATAAAAATTAGCCATAAATTTGGTTGCTCTTTAATTTTGTGTCAGTTGTACTTCTAATTAATAATTATACTATTATTTTGTAAGTTTTTGTTAGCTGAATTGATAAAACATCTTGTGACATCATAAGTTTAAAACTATCTCTTAAAAAACAAAAGTACTATAATTTGATAACAAGTATCTTTAAATTTTTAAAGCACTCCAATTTCATTCTAATATCATTTCAATTTTCCTCTAATTTATTGTAAAATATAAAAAGATTCAATTGGAATATTAAATAACAACATATGCATCATATCAAATTATTTGATTTATTTTCTTTTTCTGTGATTGGGCATGATTGTGTACAGTGATCAAACATATCATTCATTTAGAAAGGATTTGTAAAGAAATTTTTTCTTTTTTTTTTTTTTGCTAAACAAGAAATTTGTTCTTTTATTATTTAATCATTGGGTAACATTTATGGGGAGTGAAGATTTAAACCCTGACTCTCGTACTAAGTTACAAGACTGTTTAGTTAAGGATATATATACTAGATTGCTAAGAGCCAAATTCTCTGCATAGAAAATTCACTTTGTTTGCTGAATTCTAGATATTCTCTCATTAAAAATGTTGCATCGGACTAGCAACTAGCTAGCAGCTCAAAAATATTCTAATTGTTACCGTAACTTGCCATGTCCGACCATATTGTAGTGATCCAATTTCATTCATTTTTAAGTTATATTCTCTTTCAAAATGAATAGAGATAATAATTTGTTATTCGGGATTATAGATATTATTATAAATTTATATTTTTCTAATGTGACTTTTTTATTTATAACCATTAAATCACTTAATTATATTGTTATAGTTACAAACTATAGAATGAAATTTTGTGATATATATATATATATATATTGATAATTTGATAGTTAGGATCATGGGGATTTGAATCTAAGATAACTTTATTAGAAATAGGATGTATCAATTGAGCTACAAATCCCTTAGGTTGTATTTATATTTATGTAAGTTGATGGTTAACACTATTTAATGAGCTAAATAATCTAATACCAAATTTATTAAATTCATGTTTATACAATATGCATTCTCAAATTATTCAAATAAGTTTTTGATTCCAAAAATCTTCATATCACTATGCATTTTTATACCCCTTGACAAATTTTCTAACCTGGTTACTGCAGGGACCCATTGGAGCTATGGATTTGAAGGGAAGAAGCCAAGAAAATGCATAATAGTAATTTACTCTGTCATTTAACTTTTTTATCCTTTCTATCAAACACATATGGTAGAAATAGAACTATACCCAATATTTTCTATTCTCAACTTTTAATAATAAGTTAATTACATAATCATGACCAAATTCTAATGTAACACATTTTTAGATGCATGGTAGCTCTAAAATCTTTCTCTATGACTTGTTTGCCACATCAAGAACTAACGCTTAGATAAAACCTCGATAAGTTGTTCCTAAATGGATAATATAAGTAAAGAATCCAAGTTGTTTTCCAAACACAAGATTTGTCACCCAAAGTGGTGCCATACATCATTAATCTGTAATCAACACAAATAAAACAGAGCATTCACATAAGCTCATACTTAATGGCAGGAGGGCCAAAATTTTCCCAACCAATCTAAAAAATTGTTGACATCAACTTATACATTTATTGTGTAAAAATGCATTTTTGCTACAATGTGTAAATATACACAAGCACTGTTGTTGACTTCTTGTGCATTTCAATTGTTTGCTTTCTTTTGTTTCCTAAGGATGAAAGAACAGAGTGAAGGATAGTTTTGGTGTATGAAAAAAAATAAACAATGATAGTTATTGTTTGTCGAAGAGTTCACATACTGTTCATACTCAACCTTTTCCACCCAACTGATGGATAAGTATCCATTGCTTGTCGAGTAGTTCACATACTGCTTTTGTTGACTCGTGGATTGCGGTAAGCATGATTGGAAAAAAAATTACAAAACAAAACTTTAATTGAAAAAGAGTGTCCTCAAAGACTAACGTCCCATGACCAAAATTGGTTCTTTATTTTTGAGGGGTTGATAATGAAATTTGCATACTTTAAATTGGTACTCCAATTATTTGAACAATGATAGTTAGGCTATTTATCAATTTGTGTATGAAGAAAGATTGACGGATTGGAACTAGAGTGGGTTTAGTAATGTCTCAATCAAAGAACTTAGCAAAAGGGATTGGACCTAACATGTCCCATCTGGTTTGCAAAGGACCTCTGGGTCAGGACCCAAGCTTTGTCCACAGGCCTGTAGAAGGACCCAACGGAGCACGTCAATTCAAAATGAACCTCGCCCAAACTTGGTAGGGACCTTTATAAAAACTTGCCTCTTATACGTGCGAATCTCATAAATAATGCCAAAACTACATTAAATAATAAAATTTTTGTTACAACTCGCCACATGATGAATTGTGAATAATAAATATGTAATTGTGGGTTTATGTGGGGTGCACTTTTACTATTCATAACTAACCATGTGGCGAGTTGTGACAAAAATTATGTCATTTTATGTGTCATGTGTGTGAGATTTACATGTGGGCCCATTGTGAGAAAATGATCTCATGAGATCATCTCATTCATGCAACTACCTACCTAAGCATCTTTAGCCTGTAAGACATACCACACAGCCCACAGGCACCTCGGACTTAATAAACAGCCCAGCTGAAGCCTAATAAGCAATCCAAGCCCATCATACACAGCTACCAAAGTAAGCTCACTAGTCCTCTTTGTCAAATGAATAATAATTTATATTATACTCTTATCAAAAAAATATAATAATAATAATAATTTATATTATACGTAACAAATACATGAACAACAATTGTATGTACAACAATTGTATGTCTATACATACAATTATAATTGTATGTCTAATGTCTATACATGTACCGCAAAAAACATATTTGATATATTTGGTGAAAAGCAACATAGATCCAAGATGAGAAAGTCCAAATCTTTTACCAAAAAAAAAAAAAAAAGTCCGAATCACAACATGCTAACACAGTTACACAGTGCAACATTTTTTTTTAATGGAAAAATAAAATCACAGTGCAACTTAGTAAAAATTACAGAGAATACTATAATTATTGAAAATTTGCTATCGGCTTCTTGTGAAACGAATAATAGAATAAGAAATATCACACAAAGATTGATATATTTGGCAGCAAATTATACCATAATAAAATAGTGACACATTTTTTTGGTCATAAGTCATAACTGCATTATACAGAAAGCACAAGAACCATTCAACCACCACACCTCCAAAAAAGGACAGAGTGGGAGAATTTATTACAGCACAAACTAGACCTATTCACAGTATCAAACTTTGCATGAGCATGGACAACAGAGATTCCATCTCTTATAGCCAAAATAAATGAACAGTATTCAATTGCAGAAATTCATAATTAAAACGTTGATATATTTGGTAGCAAATTACAACATAATAAAACATTGAAACTAGGTCACCATTGCATAAACAACTTTTATTCTTGAAATTTGGCTCTCTGGAGTCCTTAAATATGTAAATAGTATCATGGAGAGCCATTCTCAGACTGAGTTTCAACAGGAGTTGCACAACACTGACAACAAGAGCCAGGTGGTGCAGGTGTGCAACAAACACAAGCAGGACATATTGGTCCCGAAGCTGCAAGCAAAACAAAAATGAAAATCAAACTTAAAATCTTGTCCCGATTAGTAAGAGTAACACATATATATAAACATTGGTGATGAATTATTTATATATATATATACCTCGTTGAGTAAACCTAACTGCATCACATGTTGATATCGGGGACAAGATGATGGCAAATATGAGAAGGGTCACCAAACTAGAACTCAAAGTCTTAGCTGCCATTGCTTATAAGAAAGATATATTTGCTAAGATGAACAAAATATGGTGTAGGGTGAACCCTATATATACAAGATTTGTGGGGGCCTGGGGGTTTTTGTTTTTTAGAATCACATATTTTAACTAGATTGGTATGGGAAATGCCGCATAGTTTGAATGTAATGGTTGATTATTCGTGGGATGAATGGCTGAAATCTTTGAAACATTTTGCAATGTCATCTTCTTGAATTTTATACAATTAATGGAGTGAATTAATGGACTTCCGCCATATTCAATATTTTCTTCTTTTGACTTGACCGAAGTTATGATTTCTATTTTATAATTTAAACTTTTCAACTTTCAAGGGCATTTGAGCTGTCGATAAGCTTAAGCTTTGGTTGTTTTCATATTTTAAATTAAAGTCAAACTCAAGACTTGAAGAGTTGATAAGTACCCTTACCAGTTGCTATTATAAAATTTACATCATGAATTGAATTATGAAGAATCAAAATAAAAGTCTTGAGAAAACAGGTTTTATAAATGTGTCCCCCCTTTTCGATTTCGTTTTATAGTTCTTATATATATTTTTGTTGAATGATCGAGCACCTCATTATAAATATTTTAAAATAATACTAAAAAAAGAATTATTGAAGTAAAGAATCCACAGAGAACCAGCAATAAAAGTCTATAAAAGACAAAATAATAATAATAATAATAATAATCTCAGAGGACTCTACCCAAATCAAAAGCAAGGAAGAGCATTGTTTTGTATAGAGTTACAAAATTGACCCCCACTTTCTATTCTAGTTTTGATCACCGGTCTAATTTTCTTAAGTATGACCTTCATAGATTAATCCTTCTTCTATTTCGGTTTGTCCATAGGAACAAAATATTTTGATATTTCAATATACCATTTCAATATAATTATTAAAACAAAGAGATAGGTTCAAGTTATACCTGGTGTCACTCTAAAGAGTTACACATTTTTTAAACCATTGGATTTAAGTAGATCTAACGGTTAAAAAAAAGACTAAAATTATTACAAATATTCTGATTAGAATCTAATTAATTACCTTAATTTATTACCTTCTAAACCCAAAAAAAAGTTTGACTTCGGACTCTCTCTCTCTCTGTTTCTCTCTCTAAGTTTCTCTCTCTCTTTCTTCTCCACCAAGGTTGCCGGCAAAAAAAAAAAAAAAAAAGATATTTGGGTGTGAGACAATTTGAACCCTAGATGTTTTCTTTAGAATTTTTTCATTAGTATTAAAGGAACTACGAACAAACCCTGTCACCTAGTTGCTCTTCAACACAAAAAGAGAGGTTCACTTCAAAATACTGGAGAAGCTTTTTATCATGGGATTTTGTCGGATCTTGATAAGAGAGATTCACAAGACATGTTTTCTGCCGTATCAGTGACAACTCTTTTTTGTTTTCTATGAACTTACCATTTCAATAATTGTGAAACAAATAATGAAAGAAAAAAGAAAAAGAAAAAAAGAAACAGAGAGTTAGGTTTTTTTATTTTTTTTATTTTATTTTATTTTTTATTTATATATGCAAAATAGATTGAGGTGATTATTTGAGGATTTTTGGGGTAAAAAGGAAATTGAAGAAGTAATTTGCTGTAGGATCTACGGAGATCCTCTTGCCAAAAATCATTGCATTGCCCCAACAAGGAACGGATACTCAGTGATTTGAAAGGCAATAATGGAATTCTTGTAATCGATAAATTGACTGTAACCCGTAATGGTACCGGAAACTTCACGTCCATCACCGAGGCAATTGCATTTGCTCCCAATAATTCAATGCCTGTAGATGGATTATTTGTAATTTATGCTAGAGAAGGGTATTGTGAGGAGTACATTGTGGTGCCCAAACATAAGAGGAATATACTATTGATTGGAGATGGGATCAACAAGACTGTGATCACTGGAAACCATAGTGTGATTGATGGCTGGACAACTATCAAAGTTTTCTGCCGGCTACCTGTGGAGGTGGTGAAGGAGAAAGAGAGAAAGAAATGTAGAGAGAGAAACGTAAATGAGAGAGACCGAGTCAGAAATCACACTTTTTTTTGGATTTAGAGATAAGTTTAGAAGGTAATAAATAAATGTAATTAATTAGATTCTAATCAGAATATTGGTAATAATTATAGTCTTTTTTTAACCGTTGGATCTACTTAAATCCAATGATTTAAAAAATGTGTAACTCTAAAGAGTTACACCAAGTGTAACTTGAACTTATTTCTAAAACAAATTTTATATATATATAAGATGGGTTCAAGTTACACCTGGTGTAACTTGACAAGAGTTACACCTTTTTCTGACCATAGATTACCATTAGATCTAATGGTTAATTATACATGCCTATCATTAATATTCTAAATATTGCATTAATGAGTTACTAAAAGTCTTCCTTTTATCTCTCAAAAAACAAAAACCTTCCATCTATTTATTCCTTATTCTTTAAAATTAAATGCCTTCTCTCTCTAATCACCAAGTACACATCTTCTCTCTCTAAACTCATCTCCTTCTCCCATGACTTCACGCCTTAGGGTGAGTTTGGTTCGGCTTTTTGTAAAAGTGCATAATAAAAAAGTGGAGTTTTCAAAAAGTGCATAATGAAAAAGTGCATTTTCAAAAAACTGAGTATTTGGTAAAAGCTGTTAAAAAGTGCTTTTTGAAAAAGCTGAGTGTTTGGCTAGCACTTATAAAAGTGGCAGTTTAAGGGATAAATTACCAAAAAGGGCAATGTATATATAAGGGAGTTTATTTCATACTTTTTTTTTTTTTTAATGTGAGTTTATTTCATACTTAAATCAACTACTTCATATACTTAAATCAATTTTTCTCTTTCTAAAAAAATTAATTTTTTCTCATCAATATTAGCTAATAATAACCTACCACTTAAAATTTATTGTGAAAATATTGTAAAATTATTATGATAATTGATACTGATTTTAATTTTAACGTACTATTAAAATTATTTTTTTCTCTTTCTAAAAAAATTATTTTTTTCTCACCAATATTAGCTAATAATAACCTACCATTTAAGATTTATTGTAAAAATATTATGATAAAAATTAATACAGATTTTAATTTTAACGTACTATTAAAATTATTTTTTTCTCTTTCTAAAAAAATTATTTTTTTCTCACTAATATTAGCTAATAATAACCTACCTTTTAAAATTTATTGTGAAAATATTATACAAATATTGTGATAACATTTTCTCTTTCTTCTTTTTTTTTTCCTTTTTTTTTCCCCCTCTTTTTTTCTCCTCCACCCACGTACCCTTCTCTTTTTTCTTTTTTCTTTTTCTTTTTCCTTCTTTTCCCTTTTTCCCTACCACTTCCTCTCCAGAACATTCCACTTTTCACTTTTTTCTTCATCCCTTTTTCTTTTCCCCTTTTTCCCTTTCTCTTTTCCTCCAGAACGTTGTTCCACCGCTGAGCTCTTTTTATTTTATTTTATTTTTTTTGACAATTCGAAAGCCGCTCTTTCACTTCCTCCAGAGATGATGATGATGATGATGAAGATGAAGATGATTGAAACATTGGGTTTGTATTTTTATTTGATTTTGATTTTGGGTTTGGGTTATGGGTTTTCAATTAATGGTTTAATTTTGAGTTGATTTTCTGTGGATTTTGGGTTTGATTTTGAGTTGGGTTTGAAATGGGTTTTGTTGATTTTGTTGATTGTGGTGGTAGACTGGGTTCATGGATGACTTACCACGGAGAGGGCAGACAAGAGATAAGCGTGAGAGTGAGAGAGCTCAGGGCTTGACGGCAGAGCAGAGAAGAGACAAGAGAAATAAAAGGGAAAGCGTGAGAACTGAGGTATATATCTGCAAGGGTAATTTGGTAAACAGTAAGAGCTAACGGATAAAAATGCGCGTTTCCTTTTGTTTATGGACCTCTGCTGATGCATATTTGTTGCGCGTTCCCGGACCATTTTTTGCCTTGGCCCAAAACGCAACTTTTTTCAAAAAGTTGCGTTTTGGGCTGAGCCAAACGCAAATAACTTCTCAGCATTTTGCAAATGCGCATATTTGGTAAAAGTGGGCTCAAAACGCCCAACCAAACGGGCACTTAATCCTTTCCACAACAGATACATGATATCTCATATCTTCATCTACGAATAGTTGTTATAGGCTTTCTTAAAAATTAAGCAATTTATTCAATTATAAGAAATCAAATGTTGAGGCAATATTTGAAGTTTGCAAAATATGTTTCGGTGTTTTTCACTTCAGTTATTGGGATGACAAAGAAATTCCAATAAAAAGGAAAAAAAAAAAAGTGCTAATGATATGGCTATTGCAATTTCTGAGTTTGTAAGCCATCAAATTGACAACTTTTATCTTAAATGTTCTTACCTCCAAATCCTTTAAAACAAACTCTTAATTTGATCAGAATTATTGATATCCAATGTTGTGGTGGAACTATGGAAGCTTTCATTAAAATATCATAATGTTAGTGGTTGTACCAAACTATCAGAATTATTCTAAATCAAGTAATGCACATTCTTAATATCTTCATTACATATATAATATAAATATATAACATGTCAATTATAAGTAAAGAAATATTAAAGACGAAAATTATGTCATATGTGAGTAAAGTAAACAAGAAAAACATATTGTTAAAGGAAAATAATAATAAATTTTCCAAGGGAGACAGTTTCACCTAAATTTTCCAAGAAAAACGCATCATACACTACCTGATAGCTGTATTGAAGGAACAAACTCAACAGTGTCATTTAGATGCCAATAGTCATGCCAAGGGAGACACTAGTTCCACCTAAACGTACCATGAACTTGAGGACTGGCCTTGTTATTTCTCTTGATTTCAAAATCTTCCTCAAAGACCAAGTGCAATCTTAGGGAATAGTAACTACCCCAATGACTCTTTCCTTTGAGAAGATTCAAGTGAACCCATGTCATATTGAGCTTGCATGAGCAAATAAATTCCAAAAAAGAAATCCCATAATAGCAGCCTTATTCTACTCCTCTAATCTAAAGACAAATTGAGAAACTCTATCTTGAGATGAGTTAGAGAGAGATTTTGTAAATACATGCTGAATCAGTGAGAATTTAATACACAGTAGCTGTTATATTCCATTGTCAGCGGCTGGAATTAGGGAAGATATGATGCAGAGAAGAGTTGATTCAGAAGCTTTCCAAATCTGTTGGAGCAGATTTTATAGTAGCTTCCATATCAGTACCTTTCCAAATCTGCTGATGTTGACTTTGTTGTAGATTCCATATCTATTATGTTTTCACTCCCCCGCAAACTATGCCGAGGGTCAAACACAAGGCCCAATTTGAGTCTTAAATCAAGGAATAATGCCTTGGATAGGGGCTTGGTGAAAATGTTTGCCAGTTGGTGTTTGGAAGGAACAATTTCCCAAATATAAGATTTTCAATCAATTTTCCTTAAATACTCAAACTTCAAACACATTTGCATTAAACTCAAGAAAGTTTCAATCTTGGATGGCCAAAACAAAATCACACACAATAACGTGTACAAAGTTTAGCAAAGAGTAACTTGTATAGTATGTGCAACTAGTAAAAACTTGAGATACATGTGAGATGATATGTGAATAGAGAGCAATCACAATTTCTACAAAATTCATCACATATATTTGAAAGAAACTATCACCTAAAGAGTTACATCATATAACTCTCACATCTTCTAGAAAACAAGCTTGCAATCATGTAAGTTTCTTGATTTGCCTCATAATGTACACACCAATTTAATTTGATCAGAAATTTATTCAATTAGCCAGGATAATATACACACTAATTTTATTTGATTGAATTAATTATAGTCCAATAATGTACACACCAATTTTAGCATTTAAACCGAGGCTACATCTTATGTTCTGTTTGTGCATATGCTACACTTTCTCGAGCACAAACTCTTACGATATGCACTAAGGTATTCATGATTGGCTAGTAAATAGTGATGAGATGGTTATTTATGCATTTCTCAATAAGTTCAAGTCCAACAATCAAAGGCATGTGATTTCAAGATCAAGATCATGTGAAAATAATATGGCCAACCTTGATTTCAAATCCAAGAAAAATAATATAAAACACATTTTGCTTCCCTTTTCCTCCTTTTTTTTTTTTTTTTTTGTGGAAAAGAATTAACAAAAACAACCTAGAATGAAATACATGAATGTTATGCAATGCAAATCCTAGAAGAAAAAAAAAAAAGGAATAGTCACAAAGAGTAAAGAGATGAAGCACAAGAACCATGTCAGAAAGACTCAATTAGATTGAGCATTTTGCATACAAAACTTTTTAGATGCAACTCTAGCATTGGAGTTGTTATTCACATTAGAATTCTGAGCAACTCTAGGATTGGAATAAAGGTTTAAAACCTTTACCAACTCACCAATAAGTACCATAGGATGTTGTGCTTAAGGCACATGTACTTTTGGCTTATTTACTCGCTTAGCAACTTGCAACTTGAAACAGTTTGGATGAATGTATCCAGACTTTCCACAAAAATGACAAACCCATGCAGGTCTATCATGCAACTTGCCCTTAGGAGGGTTAAAAGTCTTAGGTTTAGATTCTTGAAGATCAACCCTAATTTTTCTAGGAGGTGTAACTTCAATAGGTTTGACAACCTCACTCACGGGAGGCTTAGAAGAATAAACAAAATTTGTGGAATGAGTTTCAAGCACAGAGATGCTTTCTACAAAACCTAAACCAGCTTTGTCTGAGGGAGACTTTTGAACACCCAGCATGTGATCAAGTTTGGAGCTTGCAGACCTATTAGTTTGTTCTCTAGCCATAGATAATTCAAGTTCCAAATTCTTAACTTTATCAAGCAAAAGCATGTTCTCAATCTTCACATTATTCAACAATTCATTAGCATCAAATAGTTTCACAAGCAAATTTTTCTTATCAAGTTCAAAAGATGCAATTTTCTTTAAGCCTAAATCAACACTCATAGCATCTTTTGCAGTAATTTTGCAAAGTTTATTGTAGGCTTCTTGCAAATTTGCATCCTCAGAGAGTTCCCCATCATAAGGGTTCTCTTCAATAGCAACACTTTCATCAACTACAGCAGTAGCTGTGAAAGCAATGAAACTTTCATCCTCATCACTACCAGACTCATTGTTAAAAACTTCATCATCACTAAGGGTTACAACCACAACCTTACCCTTAGACCTCAAGAATGTAGGACATTTTGATTTCACTTGACCATACCCTTGACAACCAAAACATTACCCATTGAATTATTAGAAGGTTGACCTACTTTCTCTTTAGGTTTTTCAGTGTTATTCACCTTAGTGGGATTATTCCTCCTAAAATTTTTAGGTTCAGTATTGTTTTTACCTCTTGCCATTCTGTTGTTGTTCCTAAGAAAGTTTCTAAAGTTTTTGACAAGATAAGCAATCTCTGTAGTAGAGAGTTCATCATCAAATCCATTTACATCAACATCATCAACAGACTTAAGAGCCATTGAGTTGGATTTGCTTGTCTTAGGTAAGTCCAACTCATAGGATTGAAGAGATCCTACAAGTTCATCAACATGGATGGAGTCCACATCCTTGTTTTTAGTGATGGCAGTCACTTTGGGTCTAAAGTCCTCAATCAAAGATCTAAAAATCTTTCTAACAATTTTATGTTGATCATTGAATTCACACAAATTATAAGTAGAATTAACAATATCATTAAGCTTAGTATAGAATTCATCAAAACTTTCATCATCAGACATCCTAATGCTTTCAAATCTAGTTGTTAACTGCTAAAACTTATTGATCTTAACTGCTTTTGTGCCTTCATGCACAGTTTGGAGAATATTCCATGCAGTGTGAGCAACCTTAACATTAGAGATTCTCTTGAATTCCTTCATAGAAATAGCATCAAAAATAGCATTCATAGTTTTGCTATTAAAAGCGGCTGCTTCTTTCTGAGAAGTTTGCCACTCACTAACAGGAGTAGTGGGCTTCTCCCATCCATATTCAACGAAATTCCAAACTCTCTCATCAATAGATTTCAGGAATACTTTTATCCTTACTTTCCAATAAGTATAATTATTTTCATCAAAGTGAGGTGGGATAACAAGAGAGTGGCCGTGTTCCATGACAACGGGGGTCAAGGATCAACTCTTAGATCAAAGGATCTAAACACTAAAGCTAAACCGCTCTAATACCACCTATACGTTTTTAGACCTGAAAGTTCAATATGGGTATGAAACACCCTTGAACGTTTAGACCCCAAATTATAAAAATACTAATTCAAGTTTTATATCAAACAATTAATGTGCGGAATATGATAACAAGCTTATAACAGAATTGATAGAACAATCTAAGCCAAATATAAACACATCCACAGCAGTAAATATAAGGCAAAGATAAAGGAAAGAGCGATGCAAACACACGAACAACACACGATGTGTTATCGAAGAGGAAACCGAAGTCCTCGGCGTAAAACCTCTTCGCCGCCCTCCAAGCGGTGATACAATCCACTAAAGAATATAGTTGGGATACATGAACAGCAGAAGACCCTCCAAGCCTAATCTACCCAAGTACCTAAGCCCTCCAAGCTTCTTGCTCCAACGAGGTTACGCCGAACCTATTTCTTCTCTAGCTTCCCGGATTCCGCTACTTGACCATAGCATCAACCAATGTATATTGGTTCCTTCCCAAACTGCTTCCCTAAGCACCAAATGGATCTTCTCACAGACGTGGGTGTGGTGAGATGAGGATTTGGTAAAAGGCCTCTCAAGGTTATGACAATGGAGAGGGAGAGAGTAGAGGAATTTGAAGAGTCTCTAAGGTAAAGATTGGGGATAAGGCAATCTTGTATTTCTCTAGGGTTTCTCTCACAAAATTCTCTCTAGAAGCTCTCTCAATTTAGTGGGTATAAGGGTGTATATATAGTAAGGTGAGAAGGGAATGCAAAACGTCAGTTTTTGCCAAACAGGGTTTACTCGCGGCTTGACCCCGCGGCTTGTCCAAGTCGCGAGTTCCAGTCGCGACGTAACGGCCTGGACAGCCTGGAACTTTTGTCCTGTAGCGTGACAGCTGGCGCGACCCTTCAGCTTCCCAGTGTGCCTCTCACGTGCCTGCCTTTCGCGGCTTGCCAGTCACGATCCACCCGCGAGCCCTAGCTGCAAGACTCTGTTTTCTTGCACACTCTTGAGCTTTTCTTCACATCTTCTCACACACTACCCTTACAATTTTCTCACCTAAATACAGGGTAACTAAGTGCTAAATTACAAGCAAATTGGTCACGGAATAAAGCCAATTAGATGGTTGATTAAATTCAACCTTACAAGACCTTTTAAAACACAACCAAATTAACCTAGTTAATTAGCTAAGTGATTACTTAGTCAAATTATCAGATCTAGGTTAACACAAATATATCATATCATTGTAAAGTGTGGAAAATAAATAACACAACGATATGATAACTTAGGAAAATCAAACTGGTAAAAAACCTGGAGATGATTTAATCTAGTTATCCTCAAGGTAAAACAGATCCACTATGAAAGAATTGAAGTTTATATAATAGCGAGTTAGACCACTAACATTCTATTGCTACTTCGAGTAGGAAACTTACTACCACGACCACATGACAACTCCGAGTCCACAGACTACTTATTTCTTGGATTCACAGCAAGTACAAGCACTCCTGCTTATGTATCTTTAAGCTCTTAATGCAACAACTGAATGATAATCAAACTCTTGACATAATCTTGATTCTTGATATCCCTAAGTATATGTGAAGGCAAACACTTCTAGATCTCAAAAAGATTCACATACACAGCAAAAACAACAACTACAACAACAATAAAGTATGGCTAGGGTTTTCCCTTTTTACCTAGAGCAAAACATAAAACCCTATACATCAAAAGGGCTTAGGTTGAGTTAGAAAATTCAGCAAAAAAACAATCTGCACGAGTTTCGATTGATCGAGTCTAATTTTCAATCGATCGAGCCAGACAGATTTACACAGTAAATCCTGCAGTACACTCGATTCCAACTTTACTCATAAACATACTTTGAGCAAGTCTAAAACAAGACTAAATGCTTTTATCATGGTTCGCCGACATTACAAAATGAAGTTCTAATACATTTCAACCTAAAGTCTTAGAACCCAACAGTCTTGGTGATGGTCCATATGAGAAACGGTTGGTGGTGCAAAACCTGAAATAAGAAAAGCATTAGTCAATTCTGTTGGTAATGAAGATGCCTCCCAATTTAAAAAGGTACTAAGTTGCCCTTCAATTGGATTACCGTCATGTAGTTGTGTTAGGGTGGAGAATGGTAAGATCTTCTCATCAAACACAACATGGCAATATATGCAAATTCGGCCAGTGGGTGAATAAAAGCATTTGTATCCTTTGTGCTTGGTGTTATATCCAATGAATACACAAGGGAGAGACTTGGGTTCTAGTTTGTTGGTCCTATAATCTCCAAGATATGGGAAGCATTTACAACCTAACACACGAAGTGATGAATAGTCAGGTTGTTTTCCATAAAGCTTTGAGAAAGGAGAGTCCATACCAAGTGTTGCTGAAGGTAGACGATTGATCAAGTATACTACAGTGGAAAAACACTCACTCCAAAACCTAGGTGGTAAGTGTGCATGGAACATCATTGTGAGGCCTAATTATGTGATGTTTCGATGCTTACGTTCAGCAATACCATTTTGCTCAGGTGTTTTTGGACAAGCAAATTGATGATGAATACCAAGAGTAGCTAATTTTCTACTAAACTCTCCACTTGCAAATTCTCCTCCCTCATCACTTTGGAAAATATGAATATTGGCATTGAAATGACAACTTATATACTTATGAAAATGATCAAAGCAATTAGTTATTTTAGATTTCTTGCACATAGGATAGAACCAAGTGAAATGTGTATAGTCATCAATGAAAATTGCATAAAATTGAAATTGTTCTCGAGACCTTCCTGGGGCTAGTCCCCATAGATCACAATGAATCTTATGGAATGGGGTTTTTAATTCATGTTCAACAGATAAGAAAGGAAGTCTACATGACTTTCCCATTTGACAACTAGTACATATGGTAGAGAACTTATTTTTAAGATCAAGAGAGATAAATTTCTTGACACGAAGATGATCTACAACCCTTTGATGAGGATGACCCAAGTGTTGATGCCAACATTCATTGTCAACACGTCTGAATCGAGAAGAAAAGAATATTGTAGTATTGCAACTATTCTGTTGGTTAACCTATCCTTGATCACAAAACCATCTGCATCAAATTCAAATTTAAGTGGAAGGTCAGATGTAAGTTTACTTACAGATATAAAATCTTTCTTTATATCAGGAACTAATAGCACATCATTGAGTTGTAGAGAATTTTTACCAGACTCAATGTTTGCTTGTCCAATATGAGTGATCTGTAAGACGCCTCCATTTCCAACCATTACTCCTTCTAAACTAGTATAAGGTGACAAAGAATGGAGATTACTTAGGTTTCCTGTGATGTGATCAGTAGCACCGATGTTCGAGAACCACTCAGAGTCTTGGCTGTTAGCAATGGTAATGGCAGCAAGTGCTTGTGGTATGTTTTTGGGTGTGAAGGAATGATTGAAATGATTGAAGCATTTCAAGGCTGTGTGATTTCGTTTGTTGCATATTTGACATATAGGAACTTCATCCTTGTTGTTGGATCTGAAAGGATTATTTGCACTTTGAACTTGTGCATCTCGTTGATTTGGTTTTCTTGAACTAGATGAGTGTCCTTGAGAAAAAACACGTCCTTTGGAAATGAAGGAGTCCCCCCCCCCCCCCCCCCCCCCCCCTCCCCATTGTTTTTCTTGTTTTTGTTTGCACGTTGGCCATAGAAGGCCATCTGAGGTGTAGGTTGTGTCCAGCTGATGCCTCTCGGAGTGACTCTCCAATAAAGTAATAATCTCTGTGTAAGGTGGGATTGGTGGTCAAAGCATCATGGTGGAGAACATCTCGTAACCTTTGCCAAGACCATTAAGGAGCCACCATGACTTCTTATGGTCTGGTACAAGTTTTCCTATGGTAGCAAGGTCATCACAAACAGCCTTAAATCTACGTGGATATTCTACCAAGGTGTTTGTACCTCAATTCATAGAGGCGAGCCACTGCTTGAGTGCAAGGCTTTGATCTAAAGAAACACGGGCAAAGGTATGGACTAATGCATTCCAGACCTCAATAGCAGTATCGGGACTTACTACAATGCCAAGTACTTCTTTTGAGAGGGTGGCTGTTAGCCTTCCCTTTACTAGGCAATCAATCTTTCGCCATTTTATAAAGCTGGGATTTTGCATTTACATATATAGGTGAAATACATGCTGAATCAGTGAGTGAAATATATGCTGAATCAGTGAGAATTTAATACACATTAGCTGTTATATTCCATTGTCAGAGGCTGGAATTGTGGAAGATGTGATGCAGAGAATTATGAAGGAGTTGATTCAGAAGCTTTCCAAATCTGTTGGAGCAGATTCTGCAGTAGCTTCCATATCAGTACCTTTCCAAATCTGCTAATGTTGACGTTGTAGATTCCATATCCGTTATGTTTTCATAATCTTCTCTTAAACCACCCTTGTATTTTGGTTTTCATATTAGATCCCATTTAATTTGCCCCAGATGCTAAATGGTCAAATCCATTCCACAAAAACCCCCCTGCTCTTTTGTTCCATAATCTTAACAACCTTTTTCGGAAGGATGAAGATTATGGTTTAGTACAGTTAAAGGCTAAAAAAGATTTACTTAATCAATTGCAACCTTCCAGCATAGGGCAGAGACTTAGAAGACAACGAATTAACTATTGCTATATTCTTATTTATAAGAGGACTGCATTCTTTTTCAATGAGCTTGCTAGATATGAGAGGCACTCTAAGCTAGCTAACTGGAAATTTTCCTTTTTTGATATGGAGCATGTCAAGAATCTATTGCTAAACAACTCACTCTTGGAACTTGGAAGCATTGGCTTATAAGCCAAAAGACTTCTAAAATCTTGTAAGGCCTTTTTCACCTCTACTACAGACTAGATATTAGCAAATTTGTGGGAACACCAATAGCTAACAAGCAGTGAAGTATAAAGTGCAATTCAGCATAATCGCATGCTTTCATTATAGCAATTTTCAATGTACACCTAGGCTGCCTCTATTCTTATGATCGTTCTTCACTATTTCCTGCATTAGTAACACTTTTTTCTGTTATGTTTCTTCCCGGATAAAGGCAGGTTGATATATGCCAATCACTTCATTCAAACAAGGTCTCAATCTGTTGGCTAAGATAAAAGTAATGCACTTATAAATGATATTACAGAATTTACATTGACATATAAGAGTGAACTCAGATATTTTGGAAGGATAGGGATCAAGGCCAAAACAATAGCATTGACTTCCCCCATGAACTTGCTAGATTTACAAAATGACTATATCTTTAATTATAGACATCCTCATGAATAATAGACTAAGCCATTCTGAAAAACTGTGCTACGATTTCAGCTGGACTACATGCTTTAGCATCATCCATACAAAAAATAGCATTTCTGATGTACTGAAGAGTAGGAATGGAAAATTTCAACTCCTCTATTATTTGGATCGGAAGCAACTTATGAACTATTCCCTCCTCATTAAGCTTGATGTTTGATGCTCAAAGTAACTGCTTATAGAACTCTACAATCATACTTAGCAAAATTCAAGATCAGTAATATTGTTGCCATTAATTACTGTCAAGTAGACATTCGACTATGCGCATAGAAACTTTCCTCAACTTGGACAAGGGACTAATACAAGTGCAGACAATCCATTTCCCTCCCCAGTAGTCTTGAATCATCAGGATTTTTTGGAAAATAAAAATCTAAACTAACTTGAGTTACATCTTAGCATTCATCATCTTTTGAGAAAGATGATCAAAGAAATTCTTTTTATTTTTCTCCTTTAAAGCCCCTTTAAGAGCTTTTAGCTTGTTGTATAGCTTAACATGGGAATACATTTCACATCAATATCCCAGACATCTTTGGTCCAGACAAGAAAATTTTTATGCGCATTTATTAATACAATATTGTCAACAGAGATTATTAAAGGGCAATAAAAGTAGATTTGCACAATATTATCAAAAAAAGATTATTATAAGGCAAAAAAGTAGAAATGCACAGAGCACAGCTATTGCCTTTTATTAATACAACATATTAATTACCAAACATAGGAAATATACATCATCTCGAAAAGTAAGATGATCTCTTCTTCAATCACTAGCTAGAAGCTAATCACTCTCATGCATCGACTCATCAAACTTCATAGCTCTCAACTTTTCACCATTTTAGCTTCGCAGGGAAGTACTGTAACAAGTTAACACACAGAAAAAAATAAGAAACCAATAATTGAGGTGATAGAGAAACTTGTAATCTTCAAATGGTACTCACCTTTTCAATCAGAGAGATATAGTATGGCTTGACCTTCTCAACATCAATTCGAACTTTGCTCTTGCTATAAAGGTCATATTTGCTACATTAAAAGAACAAGAAAAAAGAAATTGACATTTAGTATTTATAATTTAAGGAGAAAGTGACAGTCATTCATCATCCAAATATAGTCTTACTTGAATATCTGAAGCCATTTCAGATTCTCAACATCCTCCTCATTCATTAAGTGCTTATATGCCCCTGATCTATGTAAGGCTGCAATATCAAATATTCCATTAGATCATTTAATAAGAAAATAGGGCATATTTCATGTAAATGGGGGAGCTTATACTTATAGCATTTGTCTATATTTCCTACTTACCATAGAATGAGTGGTATCTGATGATGAAAAGACCTGCTGAAGGTAGAGTGGTCTTATTTTCCTTGGCCACCTGACAATGACATACCAAAGTTACAGATTCTTTCATTCTAGTTTATGAATAATACATTGAATTTCATGTATATAATGTAATTTAAACTAGTTTTTTAGAGTTCAAAGATGTACCAAATACATGTAGTCATCGTGTCCCCATGACATCATTACATTGTTGAGTCCACATCCCTCAGAGTAAACTCCATATTTAGTATTGTAAGCAGGATTGTAGTAGTCTGCGTTTTCCTTGAAATACTGTGGTCAGAATGTAACATTAGGTCAGATGTTTGAACTTTGATCCACCAAAGACTAGAATGTTTCATAAATTTTTAGTCAAATGCTTTGTAACCATGTATCTCTTGAAGGGTAAAATTTGTGGAAAAAGCTACCTTGTGATGGACAACTGATTCATCATAAGCGCAGCCAACTGGAAATGTGTCCCCTGCATAACGAATTTGAGATTGTGTAACTAAGATAGGCAAATTGGTATGGTATTCTATTTTCTTAGTATCATAAATTGCTATAGTCAAACGCAATACTCACCAACAACAGCCCATTGTGGAAGTTCCCCAAAGCTAGGAAGAAGAAGCACCTTTCCAAGATCTAGAACACAAGCAGGAACCAAATTAGATGATAGCTCCTATTATTCACTCTAAATAATAGCAATAACAACCAAGCCTTAGTTCCAGAATTCTTAAGGCAGCTATGGATGCTCAATAGAGTTGGCAACATATATTTATTTCCGCCATTCATAGTGTGAAATCTAAACGACAATGGTTATCTATTAAATATGAAAGTTGCCCAAGAACCCCAAGCCAAAGGCATTCCTAACTCTTAGCTTAAGTAGATGAATAAATTTCAAGTCAGTCCTGGTCATGAATAAGTCTGTCTTACTTCATGAAAAAAGAATACATTTTTACCAAGGGTATTATAGTTGCTTACCAAAAACTGCACTGCACCTACCATGGTAATATTTATTTCCAGCTTCGTTTTTTTTTTTTTTTTTTTTTTTTTTTTTTTTTTTTTTGTGATTTGGATATTTAATTATTTATTTATTTTGAGGATAAATAACAATGTATCATATGTGGTCCTAAGCTATATATGTAACATAAACCAAAATGTCTAATCATAGCAGGATAAATACCATGGATAAGGCCAGTGAGGTGTAGCCAATCTTCATCAGGATAGTCCCTTCTAATGGCTTCAGCGGTTTGCAACAAATGCTCAATTTGGGGCTCGTCCAAGTCCGGGTCACTCTCGTCAACAACTTCATTTAGAAGTTCACAACATTCCCATATGCTCATCTCCAACCTGTCCAATTTTCCATACTGTTCTCTCATCTTCTTTACCTGTATTGCATGATTACTTATAAACACAATGTTTACACAAATTTCAATTCCTAAGCAAGTTGTGACATGGACATGAAATAAATTAAATGCAATGGTAAGTAGCACACAAAGTCATAAGTCTGGTGAATGTGATTGGTATGGTAGAAGTTCTCCACGCCCTGTCGTCTCTCACTTTCAGCATCATAGTCCCTGTATTGCATTTGTGTACAAGATTAGAACTACATTAATCATTAACCAAAAATAATGAAATTTCTAAGATAAAGACTACTGTTAATAGGCAAAAGGGTGATTATAATTATATAACTCATTCACTCAATTTCATTTAAAAATAAAAAAAATAAAAAAAACCTTGTTCATTCAAAAATAAAAATTATAGATCACATGACATGCACATGATGAGCAAAAGCCAGATGTGAATCATGTGATGACAGCTGACATTAATTGGGCTTTGTCCTACTTCTAGGATGGAAGTGACCAGGATTGAAATTAGGCCACGAAAAATAATTCTCTATGTTTCGGTTTTTCATTTTATATAATTAGGAAATTATGACCTCTTTGGCTAATAAATTCAATAAATTTAGAGACAATTTCATAACTAGCTGATTTAAATAAGGGACACTTTCCACTAGTGATTATATATGCTCACTATTTCTTAAATTTAGATTATATATCTAGTGATTACACAAGTAATTGGACGTGTTTCCATAGTATTGTTACAATAAATTAGGAAGCATCAAAATTATAAACTCAAGGTCTCTTATTTTTATTTTTAAAATTTTTCCTGGTAAGTTATAAAATTTTCTATCTAGTAGTTTTTGAACTATTATGAGAGAAGAAATTTATCGAGTTCTTCAACAGAAATCGACACAAAATTTTTCCAAAATGGCAAAAAAAGTGAAGGATATTTTTTTAATAGAAATTTTAAATTTAGATTATGTATCTTTTTCTTTTTGCGTTGAAGTAACAGAGAGGATAAGCATGACACTAGGGTCCAAGGCTTAACAGGATAGGTTTAAAGCTTAATGGCGGGCCCCAGGCTTGAAACTGGTCTTAGACAGTTATACTATCTCAAAAAAGGCCTTATGGACCAAATCAGACAAAAAATACAGGCCCAGATTTGGATCATAACAATTATCATAACTTTTAACAACATCATAAATTTCAACAATTTTCACCCCAAAAAAAAAAGTGTGACAAGATCAAGAAGAACAATCATAATAATAACTGGGAAAAATAATAATAATAATAACAACTGCTGATCCACTCCCTACATGATCTACATTTTTTTTAAGTCTTCGGATCATGTATTTTAATCTAACTCACTGATCATTCCTGCTATTTTATTGTCAAAAAAAAAACATAATAGGAAATATTACTGTCAATCTCTCAATCAAGATTTGAATATCATGTTTTGGAAATTTCAATCTGTCAAAATAACAAAATGAGCGAATAGAGATCACGAGAAAACTAGGACCAGGAGAAAAGTAAATGTGCTTATTATATCTGCCAGAAATATGAATATCCCTTATATATTTTGAGCCCACACCAAGTCCAAAGTCCCATACCCTTATCCAATATTTATTAAAATCGCAAGCCCCCAATAATTTGTTGCCTTGGCTTTCAAACAGAAGATTAAAGTGCTGCTCGGCCTATTTGTGTTCAATAGTGAACCCTATCATTTTTTTTTTTTTTTGCTTTGCTCTGTTCTGTAGCTTGTGCTCTGTTTTTTCAGTGAAGCCTATCATTTTAGTCCATATCAAAGTTCTGTGCTGAATGATAAGCCAAGATACGTATTCTCACAAACCTATGTCCAACACAATATTTAGATAGTTTTGCTCATAAACATGATCTATATGCAGATCACAGATAATTTATAGAATACTTTTATATTCAGTGATTATATATATATATATATATATATATTAGATCTCGGGGCTCAATAGGCTAGAAAATTGCAGTTCCAGTTTTTTGTTTTGTGGGGTTTAAAAATAAATAAAAATAAAAATAAAATTAATGCAAAAGGAGCAAACCTAAAGGTGTGGCCAAATGAATTGATCTGTGGAACAACAAATCCACCATCCAACACCAATTCTTTTTCATCAACAGGGACCTTCGTTTCCTCAGCTTCAACTCCTGTGTGATTTAACCAAAGTCAATTTTAAACAGTGTGTGGAAATTATATATGGGTTTTCTATTTAAACATAACCAGTCAATTTTATTTTGATAAAAATCATAACATCATGGCATACCCAGATATCAAAATTTTAACTAAAATACCAAGAAAAGTAAAGAATTCTTTTCAACAAAAATAAAGAATGCTGTGTAGGATTTATTAAAAAAAATTAAAAGAACTACAAAGGAAGAAAATTTTCAAAGCCTATTTAGGAAAGTAAACTAAACTCAGAATTTAAATATTTTTTAAAAAAAAAAAGATGAACAGTGAGATTATAAACAATAAGCAGTGAAAAAAAAAACAGTAAGAAAAAAATTACCAAATTCAGGCTGCTCAATGAGAATAGTCATCCTGACTCAAAAATAAAGCAAAGCAAAGCAAAAATGAGAGAAATCTAAGAGATAAGTTTTAAGAGTATGAGTTTTGGTGGCATTGTGGGTGTGATAAGAGGTTGGTATTTATAATTGGCCGGAGAGTCCTTCCCTGAGAATTGGAATGTCCCGAGTCCTTACCTGAAAATTTAAATTTCTTTTTTTTTTTTCCTTTTTTTTATTAATTCCAATATATATTAGATAATGTATGATATTGATAAACGTTTATCTTACAACAAAAAGTTAAATATGAACTTTCTCCACCAAAAAAAAAAACGTTAAATATGAAAGTTAGACAAAGTTGGAAACAGAAGGGACTTCCATGCAAGTTGGCAACGGACGGACACAAAGGGAGATATTTTCCTATAAACAAAAAATAAAAAAAGGAGATATTGTGGGTGTGTAAATTTGATTGAAAATTTCTATATATTTATTTTAGTATAAAAGATTATTTTATTAATATTTTTAGCAATTATTTTTTAAAAATTATATTATCTATTATAATCTATTTAATTAAAATATTTATTTTTATTATTTATTTTATATAATAAATATAAAATAAATAATATCAGTATAAATTTAAATAGTATTGTAGCAATTTTATAAATTTTACTCACCTTTAATTTGATTAATATGAGTAAATTTGGAATATAAACCCATAAAATTGAACCTTTTTTTTGTATTATTTGATATAAATGCTCCAAGTGTAAGTGTGATTAAGAGATTTTAAATAAATTATATAATTATAATAATTTTACGCCAAATACTAAGCTGTTGTTTTTCATCTAAGCTTGGTTGTGAACTACTGTTGTGTCGGTTCTCGGTAGTACTGCTCAAAGATTTTTTTCATGCAGGTGTCTCATTAGTTAGCTAATCGTTTTTGTTTCTTTGATAATTATAATCTTTAAGGGGCCCATTTGAGCAATCTTTTCGTCATTACTGAGTCAGCATAGAGTTGGACATCACAATCTCATACTATTTGAGTAGGTTCCCGCCGACGTGTCATCTAGTCAAGATGGTTACCTAAGTTTCTTGTTTTTATCAGGAATTTTTTTTTTTTAATAATCTATCAGGCATTTTTTTGTCTTTTTAAGAGGGTATTATAGTTTATGGATCTGCTCTTAATAATAACTTTTTATTATTAGATCAAAATATCTATTAATTTTTAGTGTAAATAGAAATTGAATTTCAAATTTTTTATCTAATCATAAAAAATTTTACTATTTTATTTTTTTTTAATAATCTATCTGGCACTTGTTATTTTAATATTCCACTGCCTTTTTGTTTTTTCTACCGCCAAGCCACGTTGTTTTAGTCAACCACTGCTATGGGCGAGCGTGCCACGTGTCATGATCTTGGCACAGCACCTACATTAACTGTTGACACGTGTGGCCGAATTCTACACGTGTTTAGGTCAAATGTACTTTATGGTAGTAAAATTAATTTTGATATTTAATTAGGTGTGAAAATTCAAAAACCGACTTTTACAAGATTTATTATATATGGAGACCAAAGCCAAGAGATTTGGGTATGTTCAAGACTTTCAAAGCCTTGAAGAAAAAAAAAATCAATTTTCAAGCCAATTTGACTGTCCTATATAGAAAATGGTCAAGAGTGACATAAATTGAAGCACCATAAGAGATGAGGATTGATAATGTGATAGGTTTCTCTAAGAAGTGTGACATTAAAGATGAAGGAGTTTGAACTTTGAATATGAGTTTATCCATTAACAGAAAGGAACAAGTTTGAAAAACTTAGCTTGATAAGATAAGTTTAATACTTTTACCCACTTCTAAGTACCAAACAAACAAAAGAAAATAAAAAGATAAAGCCTGCAAGAAAATCAAATAGACTTTTCTTTGGTGAAGAATTTATTCAACTAAGTCTTTGTTATTAATCTTCTAAAAAAAAAAAAAAAAAGGCTTTATTATTATTATTATTTGTTGAAATTAAGAATATATTCGACTAGAAAAAGTCTATGAAGTATAAACATCACTCGAAGTCGATGACTAATCAATATATATATATATAAAACCGAAGCTTTTGGAGCTTCCACAATTTTCCACGTCAGCATTATTAAAAAAAGAAAAAAAATTATTTCTAACCAAAAAAAAAAAAAAAAAGGCTAAAACCCACAATACTCTTGAAAAAACCCGACTACAACACTCATATGCATAAAACCCCTAACTGAAAAACCCTACCATAGCTAGAAAATTAACTCTTCAATTGCTCTCTTCTCTCTCCATCCAGTCTGTGTCTCCAAAACTTCCACCTTTACCATCCTACTCTTGAAAAAACCCGACTACAACACTCATACGCATAAAACCCCTAACTGAAAAACCCTACCATAGCTAGAAAATTAACGCTTCAATTGCTCTCTTCTCTCTCCATCCAGTCTCTGTCTCCAAAACTTCCACCTTTACCGTCCTTCTTTGTTTACCAGTGGGTTTTCACTCTTTCTATTTTCTATGAGAGAAATTGAATTGAGGCATGGCTTTCTGCAAAACGTACTAAACTTCAGAATTGATTATTTGTCTGAGGGAAACTGAATTGAGGCATGGCTCCATGCCTCAGAATTGTTTATAGAGAGCGTATTGAACCTCCAGAGTTGGCACCCACTAAACATGTTGGGTACGTTTTCGCTCTTTCTATTTTCCAAGTTTTGCAATAAGTTTTGTAGAGAGCGTAATGTTCATCTTTAGGCCAGACTTCTTTCTTTGCTATTTAACCCGATTTATGGTCATCGTTTTCTATATCTCACAAATGCCAAATTTTTCTTGGATGTGATTGGAATTTATTAAAACGAATGCCTTGATGAAAGAAATTTAGTTGTTGTATATCATGTTGTGTGCCTTACATATTATCAACATTGTTCTAAACTTCAAGAAAATTGGGAACATGTTAGAAATATTGTCATCCTATATCAATTCTGCATTATATACTGTAATATTTTCACTCATTCTTTAGGCATTATATTTCATAATCTTCACTTGATTATATATAGTCATCAGTTTAGAAAGTTCTTAGCAATTTATTAGAGGACCATCCTCACAAGCTGATCATTTGTCTCATTCCATATTTTCTACAATGATATGTCCATGTAGTGACTTACTGAGGTTCAATCTTACCCTATTATTAATTTACTTTATTTGTTTGTACTTTTAATATATATTATAAGTATTATTAATTTACTTTATTTGTTTTTACTTTTAATATATATTATAAGGTTCTGAGTATTGATTGGTCAACTTAACATGTAAAATTTTAAAGTGAAAGATGTTAAGAAATTGCGACTTAAAAGCATTTGATGTTTAACATTTCTATGTTTGAATGGTTATTGATATTCAATTCAATAGCATCAGGTTAAGACTTGATAGTTAGATGATAATGCCATGTCAAATAATGAATGCTCCATTGCACGTATTAGGTTCTATTTTGAGCATGAAAGACACATATTAATAGTTATACTATGCACAATTCGTCTAATGCTTTTCTATTGTGGGAATGAATGAGCTATTAGCTTACCTACCTATCAATAATAATAATAATAATAATAATAATAGTTTACCTTCTAAAGATTGCTCCCTGTATATCACTCTATTTTCTTGGAGGTAGTCACACTTAAAAGCTATTGATTGGAATGCAGGCTATTTAAAAGAGAATTTATGATTTTGCTTATATGACAAAAAGCTTTCAATTTTGCTTTTGAATATATGTATATATATATATATATATTTGCATGCAACTATTTAGAGTTATTTGCATTGATTTTGCTTCTGATTTGTTCACTTCATTGAAACAGTATCATCTCATGCTTATGTTGTTTGATGATGTGCAATTTTATAACTTTTCAAAATCCAATAAAGTCTAATGAGTAGGAGCTTTGTGCATTGATAACCTTTTAATGAGTGAGAAGCTATAGTTGTAAGATTATAAGATGTTATTAACTTAATTATAAGATGTAAGGCAAGTTAGGTTGCTAAGATTTTGTGTAAAATGTAATTTTTACTGGAAATCAGTTTTCACATGCAGGTTTAAAGGAAATAAATGAGGTCAAGATTGTCATAACCGTGATAGCTAATTGCGGTTGCCATTGACTTTTGTGTAAATTAAATGTCTAGAACAAAGATAAAAGTGGCAATAGGGTATATTGAAATTCTTGACACAATGAGTGTTTTTAGATGCATGATCTGCATACATTATAGCAAACATTGGATTTGTGTAATGAGGTTGATTTTTAGTTAATATGAAGTTGTATGTTTTTATTGTTGTAAAATTGAATTTTAATTCTAGCTTTGAGCCAAGTAAACATATAACAGTTGCAATTTTTTGCGATTAGTTTTAATATTGTCTTTAATAATGTTGTTGTTGTTGTTGTTTTTTTTTTTTTTTCCTGAATGGGGGAAAATCAACCTCTTATCGATTCTTTTAGCTTTTATTTATTTATTTTTATTGTGAGGTAGATTAATTATCTTTTTATTTAACTATCCCGTGCATTGCACGGGTTAGCGACTAGTAATAATATATCCATAAAGTTAATGTACATAATTTTTGTCATAATTTTTTTCCTACAACTTTTTCAACACGTTGTTGAAAACAATAAGACAAAATTTTGTGTCACTTAATTTATTGATATTTTCATAACTTTTTCCTTTTTTTTTCACCAAACAAGTGTAATGTTTTGCTTAAAATACATTTCACATTTTTTAAGTTGGAATCATTTCCAAATCAATTGTTCATTTGATCTCACGTGATTATTATAATGCAAGCATCAATCTCCGTTCTCAGTTATGATCCATCATATTTTCGTCATTAACTCACTTAAAAAAAATAACATAGTATATTTTTTCCCTTTGTTGTTCAAAATTACATCACTTGTCGGGTGGATTAACAACAAAACTCCAACCTATGTTAACAGAAGAAATAAGTTAATATTTTTATAATACTAATGATTGAGATTTTTAAGTTTTATAACTAAGAAAGATTTAGGAGGAATCTCAAATTTAAACAATGTATATAGTATCTAAATTTATTGTTTTTAGATCTGAATATAGTTGTCAAAACTTTGGAATGTGACACCATTGAAAAGTCAAAAATGAAGCTAAAAAACTAAGAGTGATATTTGGGATGTTACAAATTTCGATTAAAAAAAATGTTACAAATTTTATTATTTAAGATTTATATACAAATTGATGTGTCATCAATAACAGTAAATTAATCTAAATATTCATTAACTAGATTGTTTAAGTTTACCAATTACATTCATTATTATCATTTATGATGTAACATATTTTGTAATAAATTTAGTAATTTCTTATTTTTTTTTATAAAAAAAAAAAAAAAAAAACTGCTGACAATAAAAAAATTATGTTGCCAATTGAAAGTTACAAGTGCAATAACCATCACCACCCATAACCACAAGCCAAAAGAAGAGTATCAATTAACAGGGATGAAGTATTTGACTATTTGTCTCCTCACTGCTGTAAGAGACGTTGTAATATCACAAACAAGGATGAAGTCTTTCTCAATATCATGAAACATATCAAGAAAGATGATTTTAATGTAATTTACTCACTAAGCTACTAACTTTCACTTCACCCGATCAAAATCTCTCATTTTATTAGTGGAAATTTTAACATTTAAGCTCAACTTTGTTCACAAGTCTTTCCCTATATCATGAAACATCAAAATCACTTATGGGTAAAAAGAACGTACGTTGCTGTCAAAGTTGTTAATGTCACAAAAGTTTTCCACTCGAAAGTCATATCACATTTGTCGTGAGAGAAAGAGAATAGTGGGATTTTTTTGATAGCAAGACTCTTGCAACCATGGCTTTTGAGTGGAGTTGTGATATACTTTTGTGTTAGAACCTCTTTCCCTCTCCCCTATGTGTGTGTTTGTTTCTCAAAAAAAAAAGAAAAAAAAAAAAGACTCTTGCTATCAATGCTATCAAAAAAATCCCACTATTCTCTCTTGCTGCAAGAGAGAATAGTGGGATTTGGAGTTGGAAAAACCATCTATAGTGTGAGGGATTTTACAATTCGCTCCAATACCAATGGGCTTGGTCTGCGATCGAATGCTATAAAAGATTTGTGCCCCCTCATCCTTCACCAATTGGTGGTTGGATGGATTGGTAAGGCATACGGTCCGACAAATGGTATCAGAGCCAAGGTCATAGGTTCGAGTCGTTGGAGCCGCATTGTGAGGGAGGGATTGTGAGGGATTTCACAATTCGCTCCAATACCAATGGGCTTGGTTTGCGATCGAATGTTATAAAAGATTTGTGCCCCCTCATCCTTCACCAATTGGTGGTTGGATGGACTGGTAAGGCATACGGTCCGACATATAGGGTATGGTGAAAAATTCTATTTCAATCCCAATGCTTTTTTTTTTATTTTTTTTATATACAAGGTAGAAATGCAACTCTACCATAATCCAAGTGTATATGTGTGTAAAGCTCCTTTCTAGAAACTCGAACCCCAGCCATTATTCCCCACACCCCACAAGCACTTATACTTGTGAAGTTGTCATCACACCAAAAGTGTACAGTAGTTTCCTAAATGTCTTAATATCAATCAAAAACTTCAATTTGAAGTTTGACCTCCCAAAAATAACTTTAAATAGATTAATTGATCAAGTTATTATCTACTCCAAACATATGTCTTCAAATACTACTCACCAATTTTTTTTTTTTTTTTTTAAATCATAAAGACAAAATAAAGTACTGATACACTAATTGAAAAAAGATACATTCAAAAGTGCAGCTAAAGTCTTGGATCAACTCCATCAAAAAATCTATCATGTATTTGATATATGTATTCACCTTCTCATATGAAGGTAGGTTCCACACATGTGGGGTCCACCCCCCACGTGAAAGGGTGTATACGTGTAATACCACCTCCAACTGCACAACCTCTAATAATTTTATTAGAATCTTCTTATTTGAATCAAGCAATGCAGTGAACTACGAAGCTTCATTCAAATCCAAAAATGATCATGGGCTGGGTATAAACCTAAACCCAACCTAACTCATTTACCTTGTCCATATTGTTTACTTACAAATACTCAGATTCAATTTTTTTTTTTTTTTAAATTGCCATCTCAGTAATTAAAGTGTCAATAGTTCAAAGGTAATTATAACTCAAAAAGTGCTCAAATCGCTTTAAAATAATACAAAAAAATAACATTTACTCTCTGTTTTGACCATACCTTTTAATCCACAAAAGAATTTTTAAGTTAGGTTTGTTTCATTGGAAATTAGACAAAACAACACTGAAAAATGACATTTACTCACTATTTTGACCATGCCTTTTAATCCACACAGAATATTTAAGTCAGGTTTATTTCATTGGAAAGTAGACATCCTAGGCTTCAATTGGAACATACATGTTGTGTAATTTGTGTACGTTTTTAGACCCCTTAAACACAAACAGATTAACCTAGTTATTTAGCCAAGTGATTAACTTAGGTAAATTATTCAGATCTATGTTAACACAAGTAAATCATATCATTGAAACAGTACGGAAAATAAATAACACAACGATATGATAACCCAGGTGTAGGAGGGAGATTTGTCTCAGACCCCAACAAAGGAATTGTTCGCTTTGGGAATGGGCTGAACAGATCAATGCCACCCTCACGAATTTGCTCAATCCCACATTGGGGAGAGATGCCTCCCACACATGCCTTATAAGCCTGAGGCTAAGACATGAGTGTACCACTACTACACGTGTCCTAAAGCAAGTCTCAAAAACTGCTATACATGCATGTGGTAATGCACTCGGGTGGCATCGGCTTCAACGGTCTAGTCCTGGGGAAGGTGGGGGTTTCCCCTTAATTTTATTGTAAGAGGGAGATTTGTCTCAGACCCCAACAAATGAATTGTTCATTTTGGGAATGGGCCGAGGAGACTGATGCCACCCTCACGAATTTGTTCAATCCCACATCGGAGAGAGACGCCTCCCACACATGCCTTATAAGCATGTGTGTAGTAGTGGTACACTCATGTCTTAGGCTTAGGGTTATAAGGCATGTGTGGGAGGCGTCTCTCTTCGATGTGGGATTGAGCAAATTCGTGAAGGTGGCATCGGTCTCTTTAGCCCATTCCCAAAGCAAACAATTCCTTTGTTGGGGTCTGAGACAAATCTCCCTCCCACACCAGGAAACCAAATCGGTAAAAAACCTGGAGAGGATTTAACCTAGCCTCAAGGTAAAACAAATCCACTATGAAAGAATTGAAATTTTACAATAGCGACTTAGACCACTAACATCCTATTGCTACCTCCAGTAGAAAACTTACTAACACGACCACATGATAGTTCCGAGTCCATGGACTACTTCTTTCTTGGATTTACAGCAACCACAAGTACTCCCACTTATGTTTTCTTAAGCTCTTTATGCAATAACTGAAGCAATCACCAAACTCTCAACATTGATCTTAAGATTGGAAACCCTAAGTATGTATGAAGGCAAACACCTCTAGATCTCACAAGAGATATATACACACAGCATAAACAACTACTCTAAAACATGGCTAGAGTTTTTCCTTTTATACTTAAGGCAAAACATAAAATCCTACACGTCATACGGGCTTGGGCTTGAGTTGGAAAAATCTGCAGAAAAAAAATCTACACGAGCTTCGATCAATCGAGCCTTACAGAAAGTGAACAGTAATTTTTTGCAATTACTCGATTCCAACTTTACAATAAACATACTTTGAGTAGCCTAATTCTAGACTCCACATTTTGATCATGGTTTGCCAACATTACACATTGAAGTTCTAATACATTTAGATCATAAATCCTTAGAACCTAATAATTTGGATTTAAAATGAGTGAGTTATGGCCGTTTGAAGTCATGTTTGGAACCATGCCCGCGCATATTGGACCATGTGCGCGCATGTTGTGTTCCAAAACTTTAGAAACTTTTGTTTTGGTCTCCCAAAACGTCATTCTTTGATAAGGGTCGTCCCCTATACCCTTAAGAACGTCCCAAACCCTCCAAAATGCCCTTAAAACCTAGTTTACGCATATAAATACTCATCTTATATCTTCAATCCAAATCCTAGCTCAAAAGAGTTTATTTTTGTGCCTCTATATTCTAACCCTAGTTCATCTTTTCTAAACATAGATACAACCCTTTAGCACATTTTTTAATGATTCAAAACCTCCCTCTAGGAGTTAATTTAGGCAAAAAGTTTGTTCTTAATTTTTTTTTTCAAACATTTCTCAATATAAGTTGTTATTGAGTTGTGATTACTAAATTCTATTGTTTCCTTTTGATTATCTCTATTCTCTTAATCTAATTTTTGTGTTGAGGCAGGGCGCTAAGTGGTCAATTAAATAATTCAAAATCTGTGATCCTTAAGCGAGGTATGGCATCTATCTTATGATGTACTCCTTTGCTTAATATGATCCACACAAATCTTGTGATATAGTTTGTTTATGTGCTTATATTTTTGTTTTCTTTTATATGTATTAGTCTGATCATATGATTTAATCTAGTATTTCTTTTTTGTTTCCCACAGTTTATGCCTCTATATTTCAAGTTGTTTTATTCTAAACATGTAGAAGTGTTCACATGTGATTTCCTTGATGATTTTGATCTTTGTTTGATGTCATAACATGATTATAGATTAGTTATATTTGGCTCTCAAATTAGTACTTAGGGTTTCTAACATTTTTCTATAGTTTTTGTATTAGGTTCTTTGATTAGATTCAATAAAAGGTGATATTCCAGATCTATGCTAAAGGATATGTACACATCATCAAGTATGCACACGCATGGTTGAGCATGCATATGCACCCCAAACCTAGAATTGAAAAATACCTTCTTTCAATCAAATCTATTTGCCTTTTTACATGTTGTTTTATTCTATTTAACCCTGTTTTAGGTTAATTATTTGTTTCCTTTATTGTATTTAGTCAACTTTGCTATAATATGTTTTTTTTTTTAATTTATTTGTTTGACATAATCTTTCCTTGCATGTTTAGTTTAATTGTTAGTTTTCCTTTTTAATAATGTTTGTTTGATTTGTGATTTAATATGTTTCCTTTTATGTGTTATGCGATCTTTAACATGTTGTGTGTGTTATTTAATTTGGTGGATGATATATTTTTAGTTTAATAATTTGAATCTTTTAATAAACTCTATTTAAACATGGCCTATCAACACATAATAAAGTCTGATTCACATGCTAGGCAATCATGTTGTGTGTGTTATTTAATTTGGTGCATGATGTATGTTTAGATTAAGGATTAGAATTGTTTTAGTAAACTCTTTATTTAAACATGGCCTATCAACACATTATGGAGGCCGGTCCACAAGGTGGGTAGTCTTAAGTGCTTAACACCTTCCCAAGTCGTACCTGAACTTTGAACCCATAGTCTAGTATGTAGACTTATGCATGTAAGTAACTGGCCCAAAAGGGCTAATTTGGTTTATGGACCTAAACCAGGTGACGACTCCCAAATCTTCACCTTTGGTCCACTCAACTAAGGTGTACTTCCCAATTTCTCATTAGGTGTATGAACTACGCATAAGTAGTGCAAGATGCTACGCTCGCACCTATTAAAAGAATTTAAAATTAAGTGCTGGTAACATCTTTTATGGGAAGATTTTCGTTTTTAGCTTTTGGTTTTAGCAAAAAAAAAAAAAAAAAAACACGGGTCATGTTATGTAATACTCGTAACTAATTCAAAAAATTCAGGTAAGCAAGAAACCCACACCCAATACCTTGATGGGCCAAATAAAACTCATACCAACCGAGCACCTGCTAAATAAGTATATTTTATTTTTACGGAAATAAACATTTCCTTCTTGCCACCCCTTAAATCCCTTCCTTTCAACTTGAAATTTGAACCCAATAAATCTTCATTCCATAAATAATAGAGACGTAGCATGTGATATATCTCACATACCCAACATAATTATATGAATTAGATTGGATTGGATAAATATTTGGCGTGCGAATGTCAACTAAGTTCCACATCAAGTATGTACTAGACCGATATATGTCATATTAGCTAGCTATTACAAATAACATCAATTATAACTTAATTGACTAATATTTTTAGGTTATAGCAAGTGTAATTAGTGGAGTTTTTTTATTTTTATTTTCAGTTATGAAATAGCGGTTGGAGAGGTGATATTTTTTTCTTTTCATTTTTTACAAAATAATTTTGTTTTTTTTTTTTTAAAGAATGTATTGTAAAAAACTAGTCAAGTTATAATTGGTCAAGAGTAAATGTCCACTTATAATTTACTCTAATCCACAAAACACTAGATCGTATTTGGGAGTTCTGTCAAATATTGTCACCCTTAGTACATATACATACAAACACACACATACACACAAATATAGACTTAATAATATAGGCTTCCGGTAACTTATTCCAAAATTAATTATGGATGTTTTCTCATGATGATGGAATTGCATTTTACTTCTCAAACCATTCCAAGAACTACGTTGTAAAGGTCTTATAATCCTATCTATTCATTGCGAAATGAATAAATTAAATTTTATCATGTAATCAGTTATTTAAATAGATAGATATTTGTATAAATTATTAATCACATTATAAAACCCAATTCATTCTTCAGCAAATAATAATAATAATAATAATAATAATTCATTCACTTCACGATAAACATATAGGATTTTAAAAACTCCTAGGTGTAGTTGTTCTATGAACTTTTTTTCTCATACCATTTCAAGGGAGAAGGCATTTTACAAAGTACATATTACGAAAGTGTAGAATCAACTGGAGAAAACTAGAAATGGTGAATTCGCACACGGGTTGTCAATTTAGCTACAGACCATAGTTCTTTACAACCACATGGGGTACCCAAAACACATCACAATTAAAGCCAGTTTGAGTCAAAAAACAAAGATCAGCTAGTCTAGTACTATCTAGCCAATCAGAGGCTTTTTCATCTTGAATGTCTACAGAAGACTCTTGCTTTCACAGAATAACAAAACATGCTGAAAACCTTGATCTTTTGCTTCCAGTCCAACTTCAACCACAGCCTCCAACATTGCCCTAGTTGATGTTCTAGCATTGCTACTAACCACTCCAAAAAACACCTTATTCCCCTGAACTATTAATGCTTCATAAGCAGTGCCATTTTTATATGGTCTCCTTCTCCTAGTTCCTGCAAGCTTGATGATTAGTTGCTGCGGACTGCCTCTCTGATCTGTAGCATCTGTCTTCTATGCCTGCTGGAGTGCTATAGCTTAAGAGGGTGTCCTTGTACCTGCAAGATAAGGTTTGAGCAGTTAGAATCACTTCCACTGGATCTAGGGTAATACCTTGATGAACCACTTTGTTCCTATATGTCCAAACATTCCAAAGAGTGATAAAGATATCCTGCAAATAGCACATAGAATTCAAATCACTCAGAGTATTTCTTGAAAGGAGTTGTTTTAACCAGTGTTGAACAGAGATATTGGTGTAATCAGATGTGTGAATGGCTAGGGTAGAACCATGCCAGAAAGATTTTGCAAAGGGGCAGTGAAGGAAAAGGTGAGTATGGCTTTCTTCCTCCTCATTAGACATTAGGCAGAACCTTGTTGTTGAGATACCCCTGGCATGTAGATTGAGAAGGGTAGGGAGATAGTTATGAAGAAGCTTCCAAATGAAGGTGCTAATCTTCAGAGGGACCTTTATTTTCCAAAAAGACCTCCACCAACCCATATTTGCTTGAAAGCGCCTAGATTGATTTGATGCATCCCTAGTTAAAAGTTCATAAGCTTTTTTCACTTGGTAATCCCCATTCCTTGAGAACCTCCAAAGAAGTTTATCCTGCACAGAATTTGACTTGGAGATAGGAATTTGAAAATTTGCAAAGGCTTGAGGAAACGGGTGCAAACTTCTTACCAAATCTACCTTCCAACTTCTAGTATTGACTTGATGTATTATAACTATGAACTTTAGTTCTAGTTACAATACATCAATATCATACTTCAATCAAGGTCAATCTTGAACCACTTTTGTTGAGTTATATATAGTATGCTTTAATTGATTTGGCTGTTCGTGAAGTTGGGCAATCTAATCAATCAAAAAAAAAAATATATATATATATATATATATATATAAAGAGACCTCATGTGGGAGAGCATGAGATCTTATTATGTGGCGCTCTAATTTTGTATTTAGCCTCTTTAACCTCTTCTCATTAAATTTTTTTACTGTTACCAAAAAGATCACATTAACTTATTTTTACTGTTATCTAAAAGATGGAATGCTATTGAAAATTAGACCAAATCAAATTAACCTTATGAAAAGTCCAAGCCCGCTTATTCCTTTAAATATTATGACCCAAGCATGATCTTTTACCATGTGTAGATGAAAGCCAAGACCCTAACCCACTTACAAACTCTCTTTCTCCTCCCCCACATGTAGATGAAACTTGAAGGCTAAGATCCTGACTCACTTAGAAGCTCTCTTCCTCCATACAAGCTTCCCTTCAGACTACATATACTCTTCAGCTTCTTTGCAAACAATGGTTTGCAGTCCGAACTCAGTGATCTCATCATACCAAACCAATGTTCCTACTCATTTTTCAAGTCTGAATTCAGCCCTCCTGTGTAAACTCATGGACATGTATGGTTAAGGAAGATATACAATCATTCTAAATTTTATTTTTTTTTCAAAGAAGGAAATGTACAATTTAACCTCAACAATCTCACCACTCTATTTTCTCTTCCTCTTCCTAAACTTCTCTCCCCCTCATTTTGAGTGGTATATTAGGATTTCCCAAATTTAACCAACATATTGATAAGACTTTTGATATGCTCCTACAGCTAATTAAGAAATTCACAGCAATTTGGACCAAATTATTTGTGATGCCTTCGAATTGCAGTGTTTTTTTTTTTTTTTTTTTACACAAATTCATGAAAGTGGTAGGTCCATCATAAGCATAAAGATGATCATATGTTCATATAATGACAAACAATTGAGATACTATAGTCATAAATTCTGATAGCATTTGTCCCTTCTAAAAATCTAAACAATTTATAGGATTCTAACCACAAATATTTGGCATATCATCTATGATGCAAAAATAATTTTGGTATCCCATATGGTAGAAACTAAAGAGGACTACAAAACTTTTAGTTAGATGCAAACAATTAAAAGGAAAAAAAAAAAAAAAAGTCTTCCTATTGTATTTACATTGTCTGGCTTAAAGCATAATTTTATTAGCAAAATCAATTATATGTCCATTCAATCAAATCCATGAGCAACAAGGGTATGTCATATGTGATCTTTTTTCTATAAGCCCTACTCCATTCAATTATTTAATTATATATGTACTATTTGTTTTTATTGTTAGTTCATGATTTATATTGTTTCTAATATATATATATATATATATATTTCAGCTAACAATATGTACTTATTTTACTTATTAAAGCAAAATTATTATAAAACTTTATTAGTAATGAGTTCATCATGACCTCATGTAAGAGTGTATGAGGTCTTACTATTTGGCACTCTAATTTTGCATTTAGCCATTTTTACCTCTTTTTATTAAGTTTTTTTTTACTGTTGTCCAATAAATTGTAGTAACTTATTTTTACTGTATATATATATTGATATGGGCTGCTCTTGACAATTAGACCATGTGTTATTCTCTACAAAATTGACTAACTTTTAAAAATAGACCAAACCTTATGCAAAGCCCAAGCCCAGTTATTACATTTACATATTATGACTCAAGTCTAACCCTTCCCACATATAAATCAAAACCAAAACTTTTACCCACTTACAAACTCTCTTCATCCTCCCCCACATATAGATAATACCTCTAGAAAATCTCATTCTCATAAAATCATGTCTTCCTTTTTTTCTCAATTTCAATTCAATACGCTTTTGTCTATTAATAATGTTCTATGCAATTTATGCTAGCCAATTCTCTTTGTCATCGACTAGTGCAACAAATATTTATATAAATCTTGAGATTCCTGAGATTGCTGAAATAATTGACAAGTGCATATTTCTAAAATTTATAATAACAAAAAAGGTCTAATAAATAACATATACTATCTCACAAAATGCCATTTACATAATATTTTTTTAAAAAAATTCAATGATAGGAATGGTCAAAAACATGATCCTATACAAAAAATACCAAAACAAAAAAACAAAAAAAAAAATTCATAGGAGCATTTATCTTTAAAGAATATGAAGACAATAGCAAAGATAAAATGCATTGAATGTGATCCTACGAAATAGGTTTGTTAATCATTTCAAATCGTACTCATCATTTACATGAAAAAAGTAATAATACATCATATTATTTGCATTAAAAAATAATACATATTAACTTCAAAGTTCATTGCAAGAGGTGAATTGCTAGGGGTATTACAACAATAAAAGCAACATTGATACAACAATGGGTTGGTATTACATTTTGTGTGTACTTTGTGGAAGGAAGGTCAAACCACGATCAAGATTATTTTGGTGTGCAAAATGTGAAAAAAAAACAAAAAACAAATCTCCCTACCCCAAGTTTAGAGGCACTCACATTAACTTCATACTCTCCAAATATTTACAATATATTCATCTCACTATAACTACTATATATACAATTGTAAACTACTTCAAATACAGGATTCAAATTGAAGTTTCAAATTGAATTTTTTGATGCAACTTACAAAAAAACTTTTGTGATATTTAATCGAGATGCTGAAAAAATCATAAATAAATCTACAAGAGATCTTGCTAAAAAAAAAACTAAGGTACAACTTATTTAAATTATTAAATTATTGTAAAACAATTGATCATAATATATATTTAATTCTTCATATATAGATTGATATTGGAGAAGGAATCACACATGATTTGAAGAAAATTTTGGGGAAAAAAAATGCATTTTCCTACTTCATTAGAATGAATTCAATCTAAAAGATGGTTTCGAAAATTACATAGTTGCTAAGATTTTTTATGTACCTTCAAATGACAAAAAGGTATGGAAAGGGAAAAAAAAAAAAAATATATATATATATATATAGACACACAATCCACTATGCTATATTAATTCTTTTGCTACACTATTCCTAAATTAACAAAAAAAATATAAAAACATTTACAAAGAACTGTCACATACTTACAAAAAATCTTAGCGACAACAAATCCAAAAGTTCAAACTTTGTAAGATCCAATCAAGAATCTTCTAGTGTCAATTCTTTAGTAATTAACACAAATGATGTAACAAATTGTAAAAGTGATGAAAGTTCAAAAATTGAACAAATAGGGATGGACCAAACTTCAAACATTGAAGATGAAGAAACAGATGATGATAACATACCCCTCAAAAAGCTTTACAAGCATTGCCATATATTGCAATAACAAGCATTGAAGAGAGAGAGAGAGAGAGAGAACAAGATTTCGTAATGAAGCTCTCTATTACATCACATAATAAAGATCAATAATATAGAATGAATTAATATGCTTTTATCAACTTTTATTATACAATGTTACTCCAAAGTTTTTTGTTTTATTTTTTTATTGCTCATTACTTAAACTGAATAATTATAATGAATATATGTGTGCAATTTATAATTGTTGCTTCTTATGATGAACTCATTACTAACAAAGTTTTATAACAAATATGTTATAATATATATACAACATTTTCCTAAAAAAATTTATATAAAATATTACAATATTATCCGTGCATCATACGGGCAACTCACTAGTCATCAATCAATCAATCAATATATATATATATATATGGTTAGATTCAAGTTACACCTGGTGTAACTCTAAGCAATGTTACATCAATCAATATTTTTTATTGAATGTAAATTTTGACAAATAGACCGTTGGATTACATTATCTTTGTATATTCTCCATACTTGCAAAATTTCAAGGTGATCAAAGATCAATGGTCATGCGATCTATCAATTGTATAAATTCGAGTTTTTATAGTTTAAAATAACATATAAAAAATAAGTTTATAGATTTAATGGTAAAATAACATCTGATTGGTATGAAATTTGGCATGCATGTTTAAAACATATAGAACATGTAATTCAACGGTGAAATTTTCAAAATATATATAAGCAAAGACCTTTAGCGGGAGTGCTTGAACTCTTGCCATGTGGTGCTCTAATTTAGCATTTAGCATTGGCGTAAATGCACTTTTAGTCCCTATATTCTTCATCTTTTTTCTATTTTTGTCCATACATTTTATTTTTACCACTTTTAATCTCAAAAACAATTAACATCCCACATTTAAGTCCTTACTGTCAACCAACTAACGAGGAAAGCTGATGTGGCTGACGGAGAGAACTATAAATCAATTAAAAACATTAAAAATCCATCGTGGCCAAGTCTGCCTTGCCACGTGGCCTTCCCACCCAACTTACTTCGCACGTGTCCTTCACGTGAGTCAACCACCCACTATTCATGGCGCGCATACATTGAAAATCCCCAAATCAGCTTTGTCACTTGAAATCAGCTACTTTATCTTTGATCTTCTTAGACTTTTGCTTGGTTGCCTCATAGTTAAAGGCGATGGTGTCCTTAGTAGACTCTACAATCTCTTTTGCTTTGTTTTTAGCCTCTCTTTGAAACCACTATTATCAACCATCATCCAGCTCTGTCACTTGAAACCATCATTATTAACCATCATCAACCAGCTCTGTCACTTGAAACCACCATCACCATCAAAACCCATCTCTGCCACTTAAAGGCAGTATTTTTTTTTCCCTCTCTCTCTATATGTGAAAAGGTATTTGCTCTCTCTGTTTATGTCCTTATTTATAACTTGACAATATACCTGTTGGTTGGTTCTGGTAGTAGGGGCCACAATGTTTTTGTATGCTTTTGTATTTTACTTTTGATTGTGGTCCATATGCTCCCTATGTTCTCTGTGTTTCCTATGTGCCCCTGTTGAAGAGAGTTAAGTAAGCCTAACAGTATTGTGTGAGGGTTTTTTGTGTATTTTGATAACTATGCATGTTTATTTTAGTACGACAGAACTATTGAAATCAGTGTTATGTTGTGAAAAATTATTTGATCAGCAGCAGTAGCACACACTACCAGCAGCACTTGTTGCTTGCACACAGTAGGTGGTGCTCAAACACAGCAATAGTTTACTCACCCCTACACTATATACATTACCTAACCAAACACTACATACATTACCTACATTACCTAACCAAACACAAAACTATACACATCACCACTAACAAAGCCACAGCCACAATTAAAAACTTTTCCCTCTTCTTGCAACTTGCAACCTCAGCCTCAAGTGTGATGATCCTCTACCTTTGCTGTGGGATAAGCACCTTACCACGAGCACATATCTCATCATCACGTCATTGGAAGAACCTACACTTACGCCCCACCTGAAATGCAAATAATGCTTAAAAAATGAAAACCCATAAACTATTGCAGTAACAAATTGAAACAAAATATTGAAATTAATTAATGTAGTTATCAATAATTCTCTACTAATTTGACTAAATCGAGTGGCTGCAATGTAGATAAATGGGGTGCAAGGTGGTCTATTAGTACACTTTTTGAAATTTCTTTTCATGAATTAGCAACTTTTTTATATAATAAATAATAATAATAATAATAATAATAATTGGCTTTTATGATCATCCTGAGAACAAATGATCCCATTCTTTTAAAACTGCAATTTCAAATGGTATTTTAGAATGCATGAAATACAGATATATTGAATTTAATTGTTTGTTTCTTGAATTTAGCTTGGTAGCATTAATTTAATTTCAAAAGCACATAACACAAACTTAGGGGAATAATAACACAAGCTTGGTAGCATTAATTTACTAAGTGCCCTTATGGCACATGATAGGACTCTTTCGCCAGACCTACTTCACAAATTGAAATGGAAAATCTTGGTTGAAGGAGAGGGCAAAACTGAATTAAAATTTGACCCATTGGATTTGTATTTGCTTTTCCATTGTACTTCAAACTAGAACTCAATATACAATGAGAATGTAGTAGGCATGTAACATTTCGAATAAATTCTTGAGTCTTGACTCTTCGCTTAAATTCATGCCTGCTCTTTTCACAAAATATAATACTACACCAAGAAGATTCATATAAGCTTAGACCATCACATTTTGAAATCAACAATTTTAACTAAAAATAACTAACAATTTACCCAGTAATTTGGACAACCGTAGAATCTTTTGCCAGGATTGTCTGATGTCCATGACACAATTATGACAGGTTTTTGATTACAGTAGCACCTCATTGGTGCTCTCCTCCTCACGCTGGAACTTGTTGAATAGCTTGCTTCCATTCTGGTCTGGGCTTCGAATAGCTATGTGGGTGGAGGTAAGGAATGTTTTTTATTGTTAGGGTTTCTAGTACTAATTTGGGTTTTCTGATACTGATTTGGGAGATTAACGTGGTAGTGGTGGTCACATGAGGAAAACGTGCAAAGTAAGTTGGGCGGGAAGGCCACGTGGCAAGGCAGACTTGGCCACAATGGATTTTTAATGTTTTTAAATGGTTTATAGTTCTCTCCGTTAGCCACATTAGCTTTCCCCGTTAGTTGGCTGATGGTAAGGATTTAAATGTGGGGCGTTAATTGCTTTTTAGACTAAAAGTGGTAAAAATAAAATGTAGAGACCAAAATAGAAAAAATGTGCAAAATGTAGGAACTAAAAGTGTATTTACTCTTTTAGTGAAGATAAAGATGAAAGTGAAGATGAAGATGAAGATGATGATAAGGATGGGGATCTAACCTTCATAACTGATGAGATTATCAAGTTTCTTCAATTTAGGAAAAAGGATAAGGGCAAACCTCCTAGGAAATCTAAATCCTTTAGGAATGATAAGAATGAGAAACCCCTTATTCAGTGTCATGAGTGCAAAAGTTTTGGTCATATGAGGATAGAGTGCCCAAACTACTTTATGAAAGAAAAGACCAAGAAGTCAAAAGATAAAGGGTTGGTTGCTACCTGTAGTGATACTGAGGATGACTCTTCTGATAAGTACATGGATGAATGTGGTCACTTTATAGCTCTTGCTGCCATAACCAATAAGGTGATTGTGGAAAGTGCTAGTGACAGTGATGATTCTTCTGATGATGAAGTACCCAAGAAGATGACACTTCAGGAAGCCTATGATAAGCTATGCACTGAATTCATAAAATCTAAAAAGACTTCTCATCTTTGTAGAAAAAAGCTTAATGAGGTAAAAACTAAAAAAGCTGATTTGTTAGTCAAACTAGATGAGACTACAAGGTTAGTTGAGACACTTGTTGTGGAGAACACCTCATTAGAAGAGAAGGTCAAAAATCTTGAGGTTGAGCTTAGTCAAGCTAGAACTCAAATAGAGAGGATGTCTAGTGCAAAACTTGATGAGGTATTAAGTGCTCAAAAGCCTAGTTTTGGTAAGACTGGCTTAGGATATGCTGTCTGCTCCAGCCCTTCCTCTTCCACGGCTTCTAGATCAAGGACTGTCTTTGTGCCCTAATTTGAGAAATGTGATAAAGGTATAAAATCCATAACTGATTTGTCTAATTCTAAATCATTTATTAGACCTCATGTTTGTCACTATTGTGGTGTTTCTGGACACATTAATCCTAATTGCTTTAAGTTGTATCCTCAAAAGCAGATGTCCAAACGGTCACCTGTTTCCTCTCAAGGACCTCCACCTTTTGGAGAGTTATTAAAAGCCTTGACCTTTTTAACTCAATTTCAGGAGAATTTTAATTCTTCTATGTCCTTTAGTAGACATACTAGGACACGTGCATTTTCATCTTCACGGCCAAAGGCTGGTGCTGTATGGGTGAGAAAGGAGTCTAAGACTTAATTGTCCTTTTTGTTGTCCTCTGCTTTAATTCTTTCTATCTAAAGTATGACTCTCTTTGCTTGATTTCTTATCTTCTTTGGAATCATGTTTCATGCATCTGCACCCTTCTCTTCCTCCTTCCTCATGCATTTGTATCTAATTTTATGCATTGATTTGTTTAACATGTTTTTGTTTGTTAGTTTTCAGTTTTGTTTTATTTTTGTTTTTCATATAAAAATTAAATAAAAAAAATTGAAAAATACAAAAACAGTGTGTGTTTGTATATATTGATACTTGTGTACCTTGGATGACCATTGAAACAAAGTTTTTTAAACTTTGTATATCTTGTACCTTAGATGAGTATCTCTATGCACAACTAAATAAGTGAGCTTTGTAGTTCATGTTTGTGATAAGTAAGATTAAGTGATCTCTTATACTTAAGACTCGTATCACTCTTTTTGACAAGAAGGAATAGAAAATCCTAAGAGAAATGCATAAATAACCATCTCACTACTATTGCCCGCCAATTATGAAATGACATCTATATATTTCGACATAGCAAAAGTGCAATGTCAAATGCTTAACATTGTTGGGTATTTCTTTTTTTTTTTCTCTTATATGTCCATACATGATATGCTTATTAAAAGAAAAAATATGCAAAGAAAAATAAAAAGCAAAAAGATCAAAATGTTTTATATGATTGCAAGCGTGCATTCTAAGAGATGTAGGAATTATAGGATGTACCTCGAAGGTGATAGTCTCTATCAAACAGTTATGATTAAGTGTAAATTAAAGTGATTTTCCCATATCTCAAATCGTCATTACATGTATACACTTATGCAATCTTGCGATATTTTTCACACACAACACACAATATTTTTTGCTACTCTTGATACATGTGTAGGTACAATGTAATTTGGCTATCACAAGATTTACATGTGTTAATGTATACTTACTAAACTATCTTAACTTGTTTTTGAAATATAAAATCGATTAGACATGTTTAGTGTGTGTGTGTGTGTTTTGAGATCTAAATGATTATCATTTTTCTTGTTAAAAGATGATTTAGAGAGCTTAAAATGTTGTTTGGATCCTTGATTAAGTTGCATGTTTGATTGCATTCATGTCTGTGTTTTACTCTTCTTGAAAAACTGTTTTTAAGCAATCTCGACAGTTACTCGATAGCTAGGCTATCAATCGAGCTTTTCAGTTTCTTTTTATCGCAATCTCGATAACTTCTCGATAGCTCCTCAATCCATCGAGAAACTTTCTGTCTGCTCGATAGATGCTCGATAGCTAGTCGATCCATTAAGGTTAGCTTCTGCTCGATAGCATCTCGACACCTCTCGATCCATCGAGATTTTCTTGCATGCATTGTTTTTCACATGTTTTGCATCTTTCTATTATCTTATTATCCATAGCATTTTGTTTCACTACATTCATGCATTTTTATGAATTCCTTATACCCCCTAGATCATCATTGATCATCTTTATGTTTCTCAAGTGAAACTTTCTAGTTCTTGTACCATTTGTCAATCATGACAAAAAGGGAAAGAAATTATGGAGAATAAGTGGTTTCTTTTTAAGTTTCTACATGTTATGGGGAGAAATACATGTCTTTGTAAGGGGGAGATGTGTTTCATCTTGTTAGGGGGAGTGCTTACCTCCTTCTTTTTGTAAACTGGTCTTGTGACCATTTTGACATACATTATACTTATATTCTTTATATATTGATGTATGTTTTTCACCTACTCTTACATGTGTTGTTTCTTTTCTCTCTTTATGAACATGCTTCTTATATCTTGTATGCAATCTAATATTTCTATTTCACACTAAGATGTTTTGATGAGTTTTGTTTAAAATATTTTAGAAATGCAGGTTGTCAAAATCTTTTTGCCATGAACTCTCTTCTTGCAAAAATTTTCAAGAGTTTGTATTAGGATAAATTTTATTGTATTCAACAAGTGAATATAAGTTGAGTGATTTATGACTTCTCTTATATATTCATTTGTTTGTTGTGGTTTTGTGACAGATTGCCAAAGGGTGAGATTATTAGGACATATGTGATTCATGTTAGGAACATATGTCACTATTTTGTGTAATTGGCTATTTTTTTGACAAAATGAACTTTACTTGTAATTGGGTAAATCTAGGATGTGTTTAATATTTCAAAAAATAAGAGTTCAAGTCTAGTATTGAAGTCATACAAATCTGTCCAAAAAACAAGTGAAGAGTGTTGATTCATTAAAATTCAACAGCAGCTCGACAGATAGCTATCTATCGAGATTTAATGAGGCTCGACAGATACTATCTATCGAGGTATATATCGAGAATTACGAAAATCAGTTTTTCAGATCTGATTTTCGACCCATACTTATGTATTTGTGTATGGTTTCTTTTCTCACAATCCTAAATATATATAAGGCTTATTTTAAAGGCCGTCACAGAAGATAATACAAGGAGAACACATGCAATAGGTGACCGATATCTTATTCTCTCTGAAAGAAGCTACTGTGTTTTTGTACCTTAGGGTTTTGTAGCCAAATGCTTCTTGATCTTCATTGTTGATGAAGTGAATAACTTTGCAACCAACAATCCACTTTAAGTTGGTGTGTTAATCACGTACTGGGAGTCGTGCATCTTTGGTTAGTCACGTATTGGGATCTGTACAAAAAGGGTGGCGTTCATATATTGAAGAGTTCAGAGGTTTTGAAGTGGCAGAAGGTTTTTGCTGTAAGTTCATCTATGAGAATTGTAGAGTCTATAGACAAAAATTTTGTACTAGATTTGAAACTTCTTTTTACTATAATGAATTGCTTTTCAAGAAAGTTTCCCCCTAGTTTCTACTGTAAAACTAGTTTGTTTCATTGGTTTTCTTAAGTCATCATATCTTGTCTTATTTATTTTATTCCGCTGCGTGATATTGATATGATATTGATGTTAGTTTGTTTTAACAAGTTTTATTCATAATAAATCTAATTAATAACTTGTGTTTAAAACTTGTTAATTTTATCAATCGGGGTCTAAATTTCCCAACAAAAGGAGATTTGCATTTTATATTTAGTGACACTGCAATTACGATTTTGATGTTAAAGTCGAACGTTATGGACTTGAGAGTTTTTTTAAAGGCTGTGATTAACTATAGGTATTTGGGATGTTGATGTGAGAAATTCATAAGTATATTTTGTTTTAGAATTAAGAAGAAAGAGAAAGACACATTCTATATCAACTTTTATTATATAGTATTCTTCCAAAGTTGTGTTTTTATTGTTCATTACTTAAATTGAATAATTATGATTAATGTATATGCAATTTATAATTATTGTTTTTTATGATGAACTCGGTACTAACAAACTTATTTTACAATTATGTTATAATATATGTAAAATTTTCTTCAAAACCATCTTACAAAAAACATCACAACATTATCCGTGCATCACACGGACAACTTATTAGTTATTAGTAATTGAGAGACATTTAACTGAGCTTTTATACTAATCCTCCACGTCTGGTAGATCATATTCAAAAGAATAAAATGTAATTTCTTTTCCAGCTTAAGTGGATGGATAGTATAAAAGCTGAACTGCGTAAAATGGGAAAAAGTATAAGTTTTCTACATCTTAATAAATAAATAAAATCACTAATTATAATTATAATTATAATAATAATAAAGGATGGAATTTTTGTTTTTGATCCTTACTAACTATAACCGAGTTATTCAGTGGGAGAAGAAAAATACTAAGCATACCCTGCTCAAGATTTAATGGTTTTAAGTTCGTAAAGAGATCAGACAAAGTTGCTGCTACTTGCATTTGCATGTATGCGTGCGTGTTTGAGAAACAAAGAGATGGCAATATATGGGTGTGAATGAAACTGTGACTCTGTGAATATAATATCTATCTTGACACATGTAAGTGTAAGGTCATTTTCATGCTAGCTGTTTCTTGCTAGTATATAGTGTACTTTTCTTTCCTCTCCTAATAATCCACGGCATACAGTTGCACATATTAGCTGGAACCCATGGCCTAGAAGTTGCTACACGTTCGATATTCTTACCAATAAGATTCACAATTCTTTAAAAAATTTTGTTTTCACGACTGTTAAGTTAGTATTGCTGTGTGTTTGATGCTAAAAAAGATAGTTGTCAATGGTATACTACGGAAATAGAAGAAGAAAAAAATGCTAAAAGTTTGGTGTCTTATACTAACATATCACTTTATTTTTATTTCTTTCAGCAAATTAGGCATAATATCATGTTGTTTTCATGACCAAGCCAGCGAGAATGGATACTATTGTAAGTTTTTAGACCCCAAACACACAATGTTTAACCTAATTTTATTGCTAGGTTGATACTTAAGTCAATTATATGTAAATTTGGGTTAAACATTCATCACACATATCTTACAACGGAAAAGTAAATAAGATAAAGATATGATTACCCTAAAAAACCAATAAAACAATCCAGTTTCAAGGTAAAAAAATCTAGGGGGATCAATTCCAAGAACAATTCACGTAACTAATGACTACAACTCACATTAAAAACTCTCGTCATTATCATCATTATTCTTTGTATTGTTATGATTTTATGTCACATAATTAAATTTTGTATAATTTCATGGAAATACTAAAAAATATTTGATTTATCATAAACCTAATATGCACGAGGTAATTATCTAAAACCAAAGTTTATATACCAAATTAGTCCTCACCATAATGTCTAATACTATAATAGCATTAGAAAAGATCCAATAAAAAAATTAAAAGCAAGAAAGAATACATGTAACTTCACCTCTTATTAGTTAAGAAAAGAAAAGGAAAATAATCATTACAGTTTTGGTGCTTTCTTAAAAATATATGTGTAGAGAGGGAAAATTCCCGACCTATCACAAGCTGACACGTCACACTACCAAGACCACAAAATATAGCCAATTACAAAGCGCCACATACTGCTGCTAGGTTTTACTGTTGCCATTCAGAAGCCAACAGAAATTTGCCAAGTGTCATGCAAGAACCAATCATGCATCGGCTCGTGCAAGCAATGACACAAGCAGCTCGCTCGTGCAAGCGATGACACAATCAGCCTCGCACGTGTAAGCGATGACACAGGCAGCCTCGCACGTGTAAGCGATGACCTAAGCAACCTCGCACGTGTAAGCGATGACATAAGCGGACCAATCAGACTGTGACATGTGTCACCAATCAGACTCCGCCACGTGTCGCTCATCCACCCCAAAAACTCCTATAAATAGAAGCCTTCCTAAGACATTTAGGAGGACACACATCAAGTCATCTGAAGCACAAGCAGCATCAGAGAAGACATCTTGAGTTCAGAAGTCCAGAAGCTCTGCTGGAATCAAGCCCCGAAGCCTTCAGCAACTTCAAGAACTTCAACCCTCAAACACGAAGAACATTCGAAGCAGAATCATCCAAATCATATTCCTAGATCTCAAAGTTCACTGGAATCAAGCTCAAAAGCCTCCAGAAACCTCACAAACCACAAATCAGTGAAGCTCTACGAATTCAAGCCTCTAAAGCCCCGAAGAACTTCCACCACAAATCTTCAAAGACGAAGAACGCACCAAGAACACGAAGAACGTCCGAAGAACGAAGAATTTCTAACAAGCTCATAGCCAGAGATTCATTGTAATTCTGTTTCAAAGGTCTTCGATCCATTCTTCAGCCAAATTAAAGTATATTTGGTGTTCAAATCAAAATCACATTACCACAACTCCAATCAACAAATCTTTCAAGGAGATCGAATCAGAGGATCATTCTTTTGTAATCACAGAGAATTGTACCACACATATCATCAATACAAATTCACACTTGTGCAACTATTTTACTTGTTTGATTCATTTCGAACCGAGAAATTTAGTCGTCCACATATTCTGGCACGCCCGGTGGGACCTCTCTGCCTCTCATCTCATTCTCCTTCAAAGAAAAAAATCTTCATCATCTTGCTACCAACTCAAATGGCCTCTAGCAAGAATATTCAAGCTTCAACAATAGCTACTTCAACTAAACTTGGTACAGCTACCACCAACAACTACATTGGTGTAATCAATTGTAGCCAGCCCAAAACAAACAATCAACTTCAATCTCAATCAACCAAGGAAGCCAAGGTCCAGACAATCATCTCCTTAGACCCTCTTACAAGAAACGAGGTCATCAACAAGGATATCTCCACCTTGGAACACCTCAAGTATGGGGGCAAATCCCCTTCTTCCTTCACAAGAAGTTGGTCGCATGATTTCTCTCCCATCAAAGGGAACCCAAAAGATGAGATTTCACGTGCTCACTTCAATTCGCTTCCTTCTCCGTCATCTTGGGAAGTTGTGTCAGTCATGATGACTAACACCACTACCATGGAAGAAAAGATGGTTGAAATGGAACAAAGGGTCGTCCTTCTCTCAAAAGCACTTGAAGATAAGGACCTCCAAATTGCAACTTTAATGAACAAACTTGAAGTACAAGATCTTGGTGAATCAAGCCATGGTCATAAATTCACATCCGCAAAGGATGACGAAGGGAGAGAAATTGAAAACACTCCCCGACGAGAACAATCTACTTCGGTTGCTTCATTGTCAGTCCAACAAATACAAGACATGATAACAAATACCATCCGAGCACAATATGGAGGTTCTTCTACAAGTTCTCTCACATATTCAAAACCCTACACAAAACGCATCAACAACTTGAGGATGCCAAATGGGCATCAACCCCCCAAATTCTTGCAGTTCGATGGCAATGGAAATCCTAAGCAACACATTGCTCATTTTGTAGAAACTTGTGAGTATACAGACTTAGAACCCGAGTCAATTGACAGTTGGCAACAACTCGAAAGAGAGTTTCTTGACCGATTCTATAGCACGCGTCGTACAGTGAGCATGATGGAGCTTACTAATACCAAGCAATGGGAAGATGAGCTGGTGGTCGATTATATCAATCGATGGCGTTCTTTGAGCTTGGATTGCAAGGATCGACTTTCTGAAATTTCTGCTGTAGAGATGTGCATCCAAGGCATGCATTGGGGACTTCTTTACATCCTTCAAGGGATAAAGCCTCGAACATTTGAAGAGTTAGCAACTCGTGCACACGACATGGAGTTGAGTATTGCTAGCCATAGAAGTACAAACCCTTCCATACCTGAGGAAAGCAAAAGAGAAGTAAGGAGGAATGATAGGAATGCAAAAGTCAGCCTCAAAGACCCAATGGTTGTTAACACTGCCGAAATCAAGCTTCCAAGAAGAGGAGCAAAGGCAAATGAAAAACAGCTTGAAGGATGGCAAAAGAACGAAGTACGTCGCCTAACTTTTAAGGAACGTGAGCAAAAAGCATATTCGTTCCCTGATGAAGATGTGCCAAACATCTTAGGACAACTATTACAGTTGAAGCTGATCGAATTGCCAGAATGCAAGCAGCCAAAAGACATGGGTAAAGTTGACGACCCTAACTACTGCAAATATCATCGGATCATTGGCCACCCAATCCAAAAATGCTTCGTCTTCAAAGAACAAATCATGAAGCTTGCCAAAGAAAACAAGATTGATTTAGACTTCAATGAAGTTGTCGGGTCAAACCATGTGACCGTTGCTTGTGATGTACTTCCAACTCTCAGGCAGGGGGCAAACACCAACCAAGCTGACAAGTTTATCAACAATGATGATATAAGGATCGACCCCATCAATGGGAAGTTCCTTAAACACTTCTACGCTTGAAAATCAAGGATTGCTCCTTGGCAAGAGCTTAAACTACCCACTGTAGCGCTGCAAGAGTATATGACGTCTTCCCAGTACCTTTGATAGCGTACCAATAAGGAGAAATTAATCTCACTTTATGTCACCAATTGCTAGTGTGGCGTAGTGGTTGGATGCCCATGTCGCCCTTGAGGGGTCTCGGGTTCGATTAGTGGTGTAACCCACTATTACACACTGAGCCCTCCTTTTTTGCAAAAAATCATCAAGAAAAAAAAAAATCAAAAAAAAAAAAAAAATCTTTTGAACTACGTAATGACTTGATCCCTCTCCGAGGTACGTAGGCAACTTGGTATCATTTACTAAGTTCAGTCGCATGAAAAGAAAGAAGGATTGCCAGTCTAGCTTAAGGAATTTTTCAAAGGCCATCAACATGCTTTCAAGAACCCTTTGATTGGCAAGGCATCACTTAAATCAATTGCTCGCACTATGATGATTAAAGGCTGTTGTAGTAGAAAATGAAGACTACAAGGAGTTGATGTTGCTCAGCTTTCCTTGAAGTGATGATAAACATAAGTTGATTCTTGGTTGTGGAGCAAAATAAAATCTTCAACCTCTTTTGCAAGAAATGAAGTCTGCATGGCATTGCCCCTCTTCTGTGGGCATCTTCCATGTCTCTAAAGTATGTTTTGCATCACTTGTCTCTTGGGGGCATCTTCTTGTACCTTGCAAGTCTAAGCTACATCGTCTCTCTTCTAGGTTGTGTCACTTCACAACTCCAAAATTTGAACCACATCATCTCCCTTCTGAGTGGTGCAGTTTCACATCATGTCTCTGAAATTTAGACAACGTCACCTTCCTCTAGCATTTGAAGTTGGTGTTGCATCATCTCTCCTCTAAGAGCATGATCGTGCAATGTCAAAGTCTTGGCAACATTCTTCTCACACTCAAGGTTTTGTCGGCACCTCTTTGCATCCTTAAAGTCTTGATGGGAGCTTCTTGAAACTTCAAGGTTTTGTTGGTATCTTCTTGCATCTTCAAAGTCTTGTTAGCATCTCTAAAATTTTGATGTCTGGCAATAGTACTATGTACCCTTGATGTTTGAATTTTGTCGCCTTTAAAAATTGGCGCTAATGCAACTTCAAAGGCCAATATTGGTGCGACTTCAGTACAAATGAAGTGTTGACAAGATGTCATGGCAAAGACGAATATTGGCATGGCTGCGGTGCAAGTGAAGTGTTGACGTGGCTTCATGTTGAAAAGGCTTCATTAAAAAAGACGAGTGCAAATATTGCTTCAGTAGACAAGTAATGGTGATGCTTCAATGCAAATGCAAGAGTTGGCCCAGCTTCATGGCAAAGACAAGTGTGGAACACGCTCATGCAAAAAAGTGCTAGCATAGTTTCATTAACGACCAGTACTAAAATTGTTTTATTGCCAACACCAGAGGTGATACGACTTCAAAGACAAGTACTGGCGATAGCATTGTTGCTTGGCTGAATATCCTCATTGAATGCAAAGACGAATATCACTAAAAGATTGTTGTTGCAGGAAAATAATATAACAACATGAAGGCATACATCACTGCAAGAACGTTGTTATCAATGAAATACAAAACCACCAAATGAAAGCAAACCCTTCTATGAGAACGTCAGCGTAAAGTTTGATGTCAAAACCCAAAGATCAAGGAAACTATGCTGCAAAACAAAAACAAGCAACGAAAAAAATTTTGTCAGGGAAAAGGTCTCATAGCAAAAAAAAAAAAAAAAAAAAAAAAAAAAAAAAAAAAAAAAAAAAAAAAACTCTTGAAAGCTGGAGAAAGAGGACTGAAGGCTGGAAATGCCTAAATGAACGAAGCCAATCTCATGTCTTATATAGAGCACTTCTGCTAAACTAGCAGACAAGAAAAATGAAGAAAGTCAGCAAACCATTAAATGGTTCCACCAACTGGCCAGTGGAAAGAACTACATTCTCATTTCAGAAATGTGAAAACAATTGAAATTCAAAGTCAAATTTTGCAGACTCAAATGCATTAAAAGTCAGGAAGTCTGCACCAAATTTTGAAATGAAAGATGATATTCAGCCATAGAGAAAGAAGATGATGGCTCACTGTCTCACAAGTCTGAATCTTGGCACCATCCTGTCAGGGCAGCCACCGCAAAATTAGACCAAAAAAGGCCATAAGTCCAACAAAGACCCGTGGCTTTCTCATTCAGAATTGTGAAAATCCAGACATCATTTCACAAAACTGACCATACAGAAATCTCAAACGGCCCCCGATCTTAAAAACCCAGAAAGGTCATCAACCACAGAGCCACCACGCGCCGCCACAAACTCGCGATGACCAACGGTTTAATCCTTGAAATATGTAAAAATATACCTACAATTTCAGAAAACGGACAATGCAAAAAGATCCTACGGCCTCAGATCTACCAAACCTGAAAATTTCAGGCCCAAAAGATGATCCACGCGCCGCCAGAAAATCCGACAGTTCACAGCGCCAGTCCCACGCGCTCCCACGCGCCTCCATCATTCCTCACGCGCTCACACGCGCCAGCTTCTCTCCCACGCCCCACGCGCTGTCACGCGCTCACCGCTGACACGCGCTCCTCTGACGTCAGGGATGACGTCATCATCCACTACCCCGGTCTGACCCGTTTGACCCGGACCGAACCGAAAGTCTGACCCGGTCCGAACCAACTGAAAAAAAAAAAAGAAGTAAAATAAAATAAAATGCTTTGACCAAGTGGACCTTTGACTTTGACCAAAAAGTCAAAATTTTCAAGACGGACCTATCCCACTCGATTTTTCGCGTACATTCGGATTTTGAGATCCGTTTCTTCATTCGAAACTCGGAAATTGTGCAAACGTCCAATTTCCAAAAAGTTGACTTTTGCGCAAATATTGACCAAAAGTCAAAATTTTTAAGATGGACCTATCTTGCTCAATTTTTCGCGTACATTCCAATTTTGGAGTCCGTTTCATCATTTGAGACTCGAAAATTGCACAAATAACTCAATTTCAAGATAGTTGTCTTTTGTGTTGAGGTCTACCCAAAGTCAAGATTTTCAAGCCAAACTTGTCTTGCTCAGTTTTTCGCAACTTGGAAATCATCAATCTAACTCACATCTCCGAAGTACTGACAGTGTCCAAAACTAAAACTCTCAATATCAAAATTTGAGATTCATCCATTTTAGTTTGGATCCCCTCAGGGTTATTCTCAAGACCCCATCAAGGCTTTCCTTTCAAAGTACAGATGAACTCTCGCAAGTGTGTGTTGAACTTGAAATTACATCGGCTCGCCCGTCCAACCTACCATTCTCTTTTTGGTGCCAAACATTCTCACCTACCGTTCGGTGCCTACCAGTCTCCAACCTACCATTCTCGTTCGATGTCTACCGTTCCCACCTACCATTCCAAGCCACCGGTCTCACCAAAAATTCACATCCACCGGTCTCACCGTTCTCAACTACCATCCTTCGGTTCTCCACTATAAATAGAAGGTCCGGGTTCAAAAAAAAAAAACTCATCAAAAAGAAGAGAAGAAAAGAAAAGCACACTGAATCATGAAATGAAGATTTGCTTCTTTCAAATTTTCAAGTCCTCATTCTCACAGCCATTTTTCACTATGGCCTTATCATTCTCAACATTTAGCAATCAATATTGCTTCATAATCCGTTTGAAATCAACCCTCTCATGGTTCGGTAGAAACCCTCTTCACAACATCATTGTAGTTTTGAGATCCAAACAAATTTTGTTTCTCCCCTTAACGACCAGAGTTGTCCATAAAATTAGTCATAACAAGGTCTGCATTGTGGTTCCATGCTTCTTCATATTTAGTTGGCCAGGAGATCCAAGTCCAGCAGAGACACCTGTTCCTAACCTCAGGGCTCCTGTAGTCTCTCTCCAATTGCTTGGTCTTCCAGCAGAGGCAGCGATTCGGAACAAACAGCAACTTGGCTGGTTTCTAAGACCAGAATCACAAGTTAGCTCCATCTTTCATTTTTTTGTGCTTTTCCAACAAGAAGCAGTAAAAGAAGATGGTAAAAAGTGTTGGGGTATCCAACAAATTGTCTTTCATCCAACACTTGAAACAACCTTCAAGGCACCAGCTCATCAGAGTTTAGCCTTTGGGGCTGGTAAATGGTCACCAGAGCCTTATTCCATGTCCCCACCACTATGGGACTCAAAGGTCATCGTTGCTGGTACCTCAAAACACATTTTCTGAAATTACTCCAACATAAATCTAGGTTGAAGTATTTTAGAAGGTACTCTTCTGAAATTACTTCAACATAATGTCTGTCGGTTTGGTCCCATCACGCATGCACATTCTACGACTTACTGTCAGACCTCATACAGCATGCAGTCAGTCCCATATCTAAAGTTGTACTTCATAGAAACACCTACACCAGAAGTCCCCAACATATAGGGCCAGCACCATGGTGGCATGTGTTTCACCTATTCGCTTTGCGTCTTCCCCATCTTCTACACCCTGTGATCGCCGCCAACGATCCAAAGGTACTCTTCTGAAGTTACTTCAACTTAACCTCTCCTGAGAAGGCTCGGTCACGCAAGTACATTCAAATACTCGCAGACCTCTTTTCGGTCTCATCAAAGCCTTTCATATGGGTGGGTCTACTCTTCGGAAATTATTTCATCCTGCTGAAAGCTCCACCACCTTCAATTACTTCATTTGAAGAACCAAGTGTAAAAAAAAAAAAAAAAAAAAAAAAAAAAAAAAAAATTTGTTTTCGAAACTCATTCTCACACCATACTCTGAAACCGTGTGCGTGAACGAGTCTCGAGGGGGCATTTGTAGAGAGGGAAAATTCCCGACCTATCACAAGCTGACACGTCACACTACCAAGACCACAAAATATAGCCAATTACAAAGCGCCACATACTGCTGCTAGGTTTTACTGTTGCCATTCAGAAGCCAACAGAAATTTGCCAAGTGTCATGCAAGAACCAATCATGCATCGGCTCGTGCAAGCAATGACACAAGCAGCTCGCTCGTGCAAGCGATGACACAATCAGCCTCGCACGTGTAAGCGATGACACAGGCAGCCTCGCACGTGTAAGCGATGACCTAAGCAACCTCGCACGTGTAAGCGATGACATAAGCGGACCAATCAGACTGTGACATGTGTCACCAATCAGACTCCGCCACGTGTCGCTCATCCACCCCAAAAACTCCTATAAATAGAAGCCTTCCTAAGACATTTAGGAGGACACACATCAAGTCATCTGAAGCACAAGCAGCATCAGAGAAGACATCTTGAGTTCAGAAGTCCAGAAGCTCTGCTGGAATCAAGCCCCGAAGCCTTCAGCAACTTCAAGAACTTCAACCCTCAAACACGAAGAACATTCGAAGCAGAATCATCCAAATCATATTCCTAGATCTCAAAGTTCACTGGAATCAAGCTCAAAAGCCTCCAGAAACCTCACAAACCACAAATCAGTGAAGCTCTACGAATTCAAACCTCTAAAGCCCCGAAGAACTTCCACCACAAATCTTCAAAGACGAAGAACGCACCAAGAACACGAAGAACGTCCGAAGAACGAAGAATTTCTAACAAGCTCATAGACAGAGATTCATTGTAATTCTGTTTCAAAGGTCTTCGATCCATTCTTCAGCCAAATTAAAGTATATTTGGTGTTCAAATCAAAATCACATTACCACAACTCCAATCAACAAATCTTTCAAGGAGATCGAATCAGAGGATCATTCTTTTGTAATCACAGAGAATTGTACCACACATATCATCAATACAAATTCACACTTGTGCAACTATTTTACTTGTTTGATTCATTTCGAACCGAGAAATTTAGTCGTCCACAATATGGAGCTGTTGGCCAAAGATTATATATTTATAATAAAATAGGTGATCCAATTTGATAGTTCTGTATTTATAAATCCCATACTTCCTTCAGGCTTCAAGTGAAATTGCTTAGTGCACCTAATCTATCATAACATAGATGTTTCATTCATATATGGATCCCACCTATAAGTTTTTTACGTCAAGACTATTTCTTATATGAGAGAATTATAGTATTCTCGATGCACAATATATATAATTTCTACACTTCCACATCATACGATAAAAAAACTGTAAAACCAAAAAGCATATTCTGTGTTTGGGTTTATTCTTAATGGACAGGACAAGACATAACTAGCTGTAGTTCATTGTTCAATAAAATATTAAAAACTGAGGATAGGAGTTGGTAAGCTTAATGACTAAGTAGGCCTATCACAAATGAAACGAGTTCTAACAGTGTGTATTTTCCTTTTTCTTTTCTTTTTTTGGCTGAATGCTAGCAGAGTGTAGTTGTGATCAAAAGTTGAAGAGCTCTCGTAGCTCGATAACCAAACTCCCTCAAAACTTGATATAGGCACTAGAGAAACAGTTAATCTCACTCAAGAAAAACCTATATATACCACCACAAGTCAGAAAATATTGGAGGAATGTTCAGTTTTCACAAGAAACAGTGATTCATATGTTCCTATTTCGAACTCAAGAAACCAAAGAACTAACAGAATTCTAGGAAGTAATAAGCTATTTATCTTGCAAGTTTGGATCCTTAGCACTCGAATCTCACTAACAGTGTTGCATGTTTGAATTTCTTGGTGTGATGATGTATCATTATCGTCATTATTATGCAATTATAGAAGGAAGAGCTAGGAAGATGTGATCTCAATCTCAAGCCCAACCCAAAATGTGAAGGAATATTAGTACCAACTTATTGCCTTTTAAGTTACAATTGAAATCCGAGATGAATTTGTATCTTATACTTATCTTTTTAATCCATGTTGAGGAAGGGCTCAGCCAATCATGACACTTCAAAAGAACATTTTCTCATTAACGAAGTTTTAGGATAATTGGGGATAATGACACTAGCTTAAAATTCAATTACATGAAAGCAACTTTTTAATTAGGTTCTAATACTTTTTATTTTTTAACAAAGTTTGTCGCTTTGTCTCTCATTAAAAAAAAAAAAAAAAAAAAAAGTTATAATACTTATTGATCCCCCAAGTTTTGGTTCTTTGTTATTTTGGTCCATTAAGTATAAAACCTTGCAACTAACATCTCTTACTTTAAAATGGTTGTCAACGTTATCTTCTTGTCAAGATCTAATCATGGTTAATTGATTTTAACTGATTGATCACACATTTTACAACCATTCCAAAGTTGAGGGTATTAATTACTAATTTAGCTTCAAACCGATAGAGCTATATTCCTCCAACCCACTATTTGGCAATTAAAAAAAAAAAAAAAAATCTATATGTAGTTTTAGTCACTTGAATTTTTAAATGAATCATATGAGATGTTTAAATATACATAAATAGTTTTTTAAATTGTCACATGATGGATTTGAAGAGAGAACTCCAAATAGTTTGGAGCTAATTTTTTTTAGTAAATAGTAATACTTATTAGAACACACAAAAATAATAATACTTAGTATTTTGAGCTAAGTTAGTAATTAATACCTTCAACGTTAGAATAGTTGTCCATGTGATCATTCCATTAAAATCAATTAACCATGAGAAGTTAAATGTCACATGGATAGTTCTTACAATTATGATATCTGAGAAACCCAAATAATAATGATGGAAAAGTTATAGGGACCAAGAGATAATCTAGCCCTTTAATAATTACTTATGAAAAAGAAAAGAATGACTTTTTTTGCGTTTTTTTGTAATAATTTAATAATTGAGGTGAAACAATTTGAACCTAAGATATTGGGCCTGTTTGGATAAGCTGTTTCAAAATGTGCGTTTTAAAAACTAGCGTTTTTAAAACGTGCGTTTTGAAAACTTCATTTTAAAAACCACAAATAAGTGTTTGGTAAAAATGTAAAAATATGCGTTTTCTATTTCTAAAGTCATTTAAACGTTTGGATAAGCTGTTTTAAAAATAGCTGTTTTGAATGTAAATTCCAAAAAATGACTTAACTATTTTTTGAAAGTTATATTGTCATTTTTCCTGTGATTATTGTTTTTTTTATTATTGAAAATATGCAATTAAGCTTAACAATTAAATTAATAATAACAACAATAATGATTTTTTGTTGTTGAAATTCATGGAGAGAAGTTTATCAAATTTAAAATATTAAAAATAACCCATCAAGAAAAAGATATTAAACTGATTAGGAAAATAATTATATTAATATGTTAATTGCCAACAATATCAATACTAGACAATCCATTATAATAATAAAAAAGTTCTTACCCGAAAAATTAAAAACCAAAACACCAAAACAGAAATAATAAAAATATTGTTTACAACCCGCAAATGGATCGAGCTATTTTGTCACGAACAAATTTCATCTCCTCATCTTGTATATTTTCAACGTTTGCTTGTCTGCTACTACCTTCTCCACTACTATTGCTTCTTGGTCTGTCCAAGTCATGGTCATCCCAATTGAATCCCTCATCTTCCCTATCATGTTTTCTAATAAAATTATGCAAAACACAAGTAGCAACTATAATGTTTCTTTGGTGCTTAATGTCATAAGGTGGCATTTGCTTCAAAATTTTCCATTTATTCTTCCATACTCCAAAAGTTCGCTCAATTGCACTTCTAAGTGATGAGTGAACATAATTAAACCTCTCTTCTATGTGATTCCCTCGACCAGCTCGTCGAAAATCTGAAAGATGATACCTCTGTCCCTTATAAGGTGGCAAATATCCTTTCCTTAAGGGGTATCCAGCATCAACTAAATAATATTTTCCTAGTAAAAGAAAAAAAAAATGTAAGATGTACATAAATAATATCCTTCATACATATTTAATATATAAGAATAGCATATACCTGGTGGTGGTTTTGGAAAGTTGACAGATTGTCGACGGATAGCATCTAAGAAAATACGCGTATCATGTGCTGCACCCTCCCATCCAGCCATAACAAATGTGAAAAGCAAATCAAAATCGCATGCTGCCATCACATTAAAAGATGTCACGCCCTTTCTATTATAATATGAAGCTTTCTTGTCGTCTCCAACAACAACTTGAATATGTGTACCGTCAATGGCACCAATGCAGTCCTAAAATAGAATATAAAGTTTAGATACTTAGGAAATAATCCTAACAAATATTAGAAACAAATTAGAATGTATGAAATGAATACCTGAAAGTGTGGCATGTACAATGGATTCTTCTGTATATGTCTTGGAACTACACTAAATGTAGGGTCAGAAGGCTTGAGGATATCCATTGACATTATGTTAAGGCGTTTCAGAACTCTATGAAAATGTCTATGTATAGTCTCACCAGAATGTTGGAATCTTTCTTGAACCATCCTATAACAAGCTCCTTGTCCAAGTATCATTAAACATATACCTACTGACTCTTCAAGCCTTATATGCCTTGTGTGCTGAAGCCCATATGTATGTTGTAAAACATTACACAATTGAAGGAAAACATGTGGCTTCATTCTAAACATTTCATAACATTTTGTTTCATTACCCTTCAAACAATCCATCAACCACATATAGCCAGTTTGTTCAGAATCTCTACAAGGTTGTTTATCCATATATTTCATATAATATGTCACTGCAACATGACATCCAGCAATAGCAAGATCATATAATTCCTCATCATCATATTCATCGTTTTCCATATCAGAAGAATGATCTTCATCACTATGATCAATATAATCATTGTAATCCATAGGAATAACACCTAAAATATTATAACAATAAATTAGATAAATCACAATAAAGAAAATGATAAAACATTTAAAAAATAATAACTGGATAAATCAAAATAACTCTAGGAGCACCTTACAGTATTTCATATATAGCATTGATATGTTCAATGAAATAGAACTATACACAGAACAATACCAATGAAATAGAACTACTCAAAGACAAACTTCCTTTCTCTTTACCCCGTGATAATGTAATTAACACTTTAACAGTAGAATTTTCAACATAGTGGTTATGGTGGGGTTGTTGAGACAAATTTTTAATCAATAAAGGGTCACCAATTATTCAGCAAAAAGAAGGATCACCAATTTGTCTTTAGCTTTGTCCCATTTTTTCCAAACTAATTGGACCCCACGTCTTACTTAGTTTCCTCAACACAATAAAAAGGGTTATTATGGCTACAAACCACATTCCAGTCCACAAAATAAAATTTAAACTCCTCACCAATCCCACTCCACAGTATTCTTTCTATATCTTTCCAAACAACAAATTTCACAACCAAACAACAAATTGCAAGTATCATCATCAATGCAAGAAGTGCTATTTTCTGCTAGTTATGAGAAAATGGATTGTATTGATTCAATAAGTGCTATTTTCTGCCATTTTCTCTATTTAATAATATAGTTCCCTAATGATTGTAGCTACTCTCTTTTGATTCAAGGCTATTATACAAGTCTAATCTTCCTAAACTGTCTGTTTTCACTCAGTAGAAGTTTAGAACCAAAATTTTGAGTAACCTGCAGAATTTTGAGTATCCTCATTTTATTCTCTCCTTCAAGCAGGTGAGACCTGCACCAGTACTACCTCAAATACATGAAAAAAATTCAAGAAAGATCAACTAACAAACTATTTAAAAAAACTCTATTTGTAAAAAGAAAGCAATTTTTGCGTTCACTTAGAAGAAATGTACAGATTTTTATTATCGTCTAAAGATCGAGAGGTACTAGTTATTGGCAAAAGATGACCCTTTTAAGTTTTAAGTACTACATTAATGTTCAGTTTGGAAGGGTCAATATCATTTTGGGTCAAACTAGCAACATAGGAGCCAACCCAGAAAACTAGGAGCCAACCCAGAAAACACCTTTTTTTTTTTTTTAATAATATTTGTACCGATCTTATTTATCAACTCCACTAGCCATGCAACAACCACAAAAGGATGCTATACGCTCAATCTCACCATTGACATGAATACCTCACCTATATACATTAACTTTAACCTCCATATATGAAATATCATTATCAATCCAAAAAAAGAAAAGAAAGAACCTTCTCATCACCTAAAACAATAAAATTAATATTAATCCTATACATCTCACACCAATTTAATACCTTCTTAGCTCAAATAAAAGAGAGAAGGGGGGGGGGGGGGGGGGGAGGGGTTTGGGGAAACACTTGAAAAGAATAAAAGTACCAAACACTTGCTTGGAGTCGCATGGAACTGATTGAACAAATTGCACATGTTGTATATTCCTGATCCTTTTCGATCTAATTTGACCAGCTGTATGTAAAATGCTTACACCCAGTCATCAAATGGAGAAATGTTAATTAACATTCATGTTCATGTCAAACGACAACAATGTTCATGTTCCTACAAAACTGATTAGAATGATTTACACATTTTATGAAAGTAAAATTTATAGACGGAACTTTCAGTGTTAAGGTCTAAAAGATGAATAAACATACAAAGAAACTGCTCTTAAGAGTGTTAGTTGACGTTTAAGTTGGGGAAACGGATGTTCTTCAAAATTTCATTCTTTTAGCAGGACCTTGATCAATAATGGGATCAACTGGAGGAGGTTGTACTTCTCCAGATTGCTGCATTTCAGGTGCTTTCTCTGTGTCTACACTGGCAGGAGTAGGGGTGTGCAAAAAACCGAGGAACCGAAAAAACCAGCTGAAACCAACCGAACCGTGTCCAAAATTTCGGTTCAGTTTCAGTGCGGTTTGGTTTCGGTTTGCAGAAATGAAAACCGAAATTTTCAGTTTCAGTTTCGGGTTCAGAAAAAAATGTCCAAACCGAACCGAAACCAACCGATATGTATTAAATATAACTATATACAAAATATTTCAAGATGTGTACCACTAGTCTAGTGGTAAGACATGCGTGTGACCATACTCTCTACATTTCACTTTAGCCACCTCACGCCCTCACCCTCACCCTCATTCTTTTCTTTTCTTCTCTCTGAGTTCCATCTTCCATGCCTCTCTCTTCCCTATTCTATACTTGGCCCTCTTCATCCTTAACTTCGTTTCTTCTAGCGCCGACTCTCTCTCTCTCTCTCTCTCTCTCTCTCTCTCTCTCTCTCTCTCCCCGTAATCTGCAAAGTTGAAGTAGAAAAAGCATGGTGAACCCACAGACAGACAAGCTTGTGAGAAGGACAACAATGGTGGCCACTCTAACTGCTTCCTATTTTCTTTTGACTGCTGACTATGGCTCTGAACCCAATGCTTTCAACCCTATATTTGTGTTTCTCTCCTTAATCATTCATCTTATTTCCTTATTGTTTTTAGTCAGAGGGTCTAGTTGGCTGTGAAGAGTCTGTAGGAAAAAAGAGATCGAAACTTTATGGGAGACTTTATTACAAAAAATGTTTGGGTTTTTTGGGCTGTTGGATTTATGCTATTCTAGAATATGTTAGCATACAAATGGAGCAAATGCTATTGGATGGTTTGTCTTCTTGCTATGAGTTTCTCACATCCTAAACATCGAAACCCGACCGAGCTAAACCAAAACCGATTGCAATCGGTCGGTCTGGTGTTCATCCCTTACAAATCGGTTTCGGTGTTGAATATTTAAAACTGAAATTCTCGGTTCAGTGCAAAAATTGCCTCGAACACTGACCGAACTGAACCGATTACACCCCTAGGCAGGAGGAACATAACCTTCTGGAAAGGGTGGTGGTGGAGGAGCTGGTGGAAGCTGCCCGAACAGAGAGGAGGTACAAATGTTTGACAAGCAATCAAATTTACATTCCTTGAATACATATCTGACTTCTAACCAAACTGAGACCTAACTTAACCCATTTTAAGAATCATAATCCCACAATCATAGTATTGCATTATTAGATTCTGCTTCCATATATGGCTATAGTTTTGTCAGGATTTCAATTAGCCAATGGAAAAAAGTTAACAGGAAAAATGATTCTTCCCATAATAAAAGATAAGTATGCAAATGCCTTGATGGTTACATTTGCCATTGACTCAAATACACTGTAATGCAAAGGTTATTCAATTGAATTGATTTTAAGAATAGATTTGAAATAGTCACAAGTATCTCAGCTATGTAATCATTTCACTTCTATGGCAATGGCCAAAAAAAAAAAAAAAAAAAACCTTCAGTGAATAACATGGAGGAAAATTTCTAGAGATACACAGAAGTTACCTTTTGTTGCAAGGATGCAAGTATATGATCTATTCGCTTAACTTCCTTAAAATCAATTGTCTCTTTAGCAACCTTTGATTCCAAGGCCGCACTCTCATCAGCAACAACTGCATCAGAAATGACAACAAACAAATCGACATGATAAGAACAAGATAACTGACACAAATTTAAAGGAGAAAAGATCACAATTAAAACATATGGTAATTGCATAAATGCACATGTTCCTGTGCACGTAGAGAGACACAGAGAGATTGATGGCAAAAGACTTCCTCTTCTTCTATTAGATGCAATAAAAATGTATTTAAAAAAGAGTAAAAGGGGTGCGGCCTAGTGCACTGGAGTTCAAACAAAACCCTTCTAACATTTGAAGAATTGAAGTTTTGAAAAAAAAAAAAAAAATCATCATTTATAGAATTATCAAGACTGGATATCTAGTATCTTTGATATCATAATACAACCAAGCCAGCCACCCATGCTTTAGACACAAGATTTCCAAGATTCTAACCAAGGCTGTTTACTTTCAGCCCCTTCTTTTGCACTTTTCAATTAAATTTCATTACTTATCTAAAAAGATTATTAGAAGGTAAGACAATAAAAGGTGAAATAAGAAATGAATCAACATAGATGTCAGATACTGCACCAATCAGACAGAGAAGAGAATGTTGGACACATGTTTGAGCCAGTACAGGTAAAAATCAATCCACCGTCAAAATATTGAAGTTAGATGTGCAATAAGGAGGGGTTAAGACCAAACGACCTATAACTAAACAACACAGGCCCTAAATTGAAAGGCTTTGTTGAGCTCGTTCATTAGTGACTATTCCTCTATAAATCTCTCAATCCATAAGGAACTTGCAATAACACAACCAAGATTCTCATATTCATTACAACAAATCTCAATAATGAAACATGAGGTGAAGCTGTAATGATTACCATAATTAAGCGATGCTTGAACTATCAAACAGTGATCTATAACGATAACATTAGTTGCACAGTCAGAGGTTCAGTTCCCAAAATTCAGGCCCTAGCCCAACTTTTACATAAAAGTAAGTAAATACGAGTTAATTAGAGAATTCTATGTTTCAAATGTTTTCAATAAGTCCTAATCTTCTTCTCCCCAGTGCCCCAACATCCAGCAAAATCAGGGATCAGAGGTACAGCTTGACAACACCAAAATATATTGCTTACTTAAAATCCCCCAAAGCCATGTTATGAGAACATAGCGTATCCAAACAAGACATTTCTCTTTTAATCTGGGGAGATTATAGGGGTATTAGATACAATAAAAATTAACAACTTTTAGTAAGATTATGGGGGTATTAAACATATTTATTGCTTTCTACAAGGCCTTCCAACTTTGTACAGCTTAGTTGTAGGTATATTAGATAAAATAAAAATGAACAACTTTTAGTAACAATGTGAAAGCTCATAATATGAAAGGTGATAAGAAGAACCGACTAGATACTTCATATATTCTCACAAACGCATTAGTGCCATTTCAAATTCCATGCCTAAAAAAAAACAAATTCCTATATTTTCTCAATAATGATATCAGATAGTTTAAATTTGATTGATCAAACCTGTACAGAATGTTCCCATCCCCACCCCCCCCCCCCCCAAAAAAAAAAAAAAAAAAGGAAGATTCTTAACAGTTTAAGCAATGCACCTCCAAAAACCAAGATCTTATACTAACACAAAAGGTCAAAAAGCACATACACCATCCCAAGATGAATTTCCTTTTTGAAAAAGACACTATAGATAAACAATAGGTCAATAAATGCATTGAGTTGAACTTTAGCTTTTACAGTAATGTCCTTTGATGTCTAATGTAAACAACTTCTTTTTTTTTTTTTGGAATCAAGGAGTGGCAAGAATTCAAAATTTACTTAGATCTTCAATAATTGAAGATAATTTTGGCAAAAACAAACAGGGAACATAATGAAAAGAAGCAAAGTATGTAGCAAGCAGTTACCATATCCAATCTTCTCCAACTTTGAAGCAGCAATAGTAAAAGCTTTGGATATATGATAAAGAGAGCGGCTCTGTAACAGAGTACATAATCAATATCATATGAAGGTTATTTTTCTAAAATTAAAATAAAAAACTATGAAGAATATTTTCAATGCAGTCTTTCTAGTATTATAAGCAGGATGTAAACATCCAATATTCTGCTGTATCACTATCTGGCATCTGCAATGACATTATGACATTTACTACTTCATATTCTACAATAACGAATAGTGACAAATTTTTTTTTGGTAAGTACGCACCCAATGGGTCTTTAACCCATGACCTCACCCTCCATCCGTTATTATAGGTGAGGGTAGTGCCAGTTGAGCTATAGCTCATTGGCAGAAGAGTGACTAACTTTGGCTTCCATATGTCCAGCACATACCCTAAGTATGAATTTGAAAACTTTTGCTCTTAGGAAACTGAGATTTCATCATATCCCAAAAGTTACCGATGTATATTTTATTCAAATAAGTGCTGACATACTAACATTGTCTATAGTTTCAAGAATATCATAGTGAGCAAAGAGATGTTAAAAAAAAAAAAGGATCTTACAATTCGAGCAGCAAAAACATTACAAAGCTGCGGTGCTTGGTAAATTGAACCATCCAAAATATAGTATGTCAGCATTGGTGTAACTTTTTCAGGACCATCCCTCTTTTGCTTGTGGATAACAAATAAGTGGGGCTCCATAACTTCATACAGCATGTATTCTGTGCCTGTCATTTTTCTGTACAATAAAAACAATAACAATCTTTAACTGTGCCACACTAACAGTTCAGGCTGGCCTGCCACATGAACCAAAATCTTTAATATTGCCTTTAAAACGGGATCTCCAGAAGTTCAAAGAGTTACAATCACCTCACATAAAAATAACTCAAAAACGACATAAGTTTTTGGCTACTGATGCTAACCACCATTATATTAAAGGAGGAAGATTAGTTTTCTGCTATATGACAGTAGTTGAAGCTCTACCTAGAAGACTAAAGGTAGTATAACCTTAAGGGTGATTAGTAATGTATCAAATTGTAATTTCCTATTTACACTTGTACATGAGTCAGTTTTCTGTATAAATATTGGAACAGAGCTTTGTATTCATTTGGTTAAGCTTAATGCAAAAGATCAGTTCCTAGATATTTTCTTCTCCAAGATTTCTCTCTAGATTTTTTTTTTTTTTTTAATATGGTATCAGAGCTTGCGTTAAGCCTAACCTCTTAGTGTCAATATCTTCTTCATTCTCAAGCTATTTCCTTGGCATCCGATGCTAATCCCAACACCACCAATTTGAATGCAAATTCTATTTCCAATCTCAATTCTAGTTCTGCTTCAGGAACAACCAGAGATGATTCTACCAATCCTTATCTGCTTCAAAGTGGAGATAATCCAGGAAATGTCTTGGGTTCTGAGCTTTTGATTAGTGACAATTATCCTACCTGGAGCAGAACAATGCTTTTAACACTAACCATTGGATTCAAGTGTTCCAAACTTCTCCGCTTGAAGAAGATGCAACAATTTGGTGCTGTCATGGACCTTGATCTCAATTTCCAAAGAGATCACCAACAGTGAAATTTATGCAAGTACAGCTTGCAAAGTGTGGCTGGATCTGAAGGATAGGTTCTCTCAGAAGAACAGGCCAAGAATCTTCAAATTGAAGAAAGCCATTGCTTCCTTGAATCAGAAACAATCCTCAGTAAGTGCATACTTCACAAACCTCAAGTCTCTTTGGGAAGAACTGGTTAGTTACCGTAATTTACCTGTATGTCCATGTGGGGTTACAAAGGATATTCATGAAATTTTCCATCAAGAGTATGTTTTGCAATTCCTAATGGGATTGGATGATCTTATTAATGGAGCCTATGCCTACAATTAGCAAATTTTTCTCTCTTGTTCATCAAGAAGAGAAACAGAGAGCTATTGGATCTATAACCACTACTGTGTCAGTTGAGCCTGCAGCCTTGTTTAATCTGAGAACTATAATTCCAGATTCGAGATTCTAATTCCAAGACTAATACCTCTGGAAAGTTTGTGAAAAACAAAGACAAACCTGGATGCACTCACCATGGATTTAAAAACCACACAGTAGACATATACTACAAACTCCATGGTTATCCACCAGGATTTTGTAGCAAAGGTAGAAAATCTAGGCAATCCTCACAGGTCAATCAAGTATCATCTAGGCAGACTCGATCAAATGAGGTTGCTTCACAATTTGCATCTCCAAGGCAGTTTTCAGCACCAACGTTATCTCAGAGTTCTTGCCAAGAATTGATGGCCTTTCTGATTGTTCAAGCCACAATTGGTAACTTTCAACCTGAGAATTCTTCCACAGCTGCCAATCTTGTTAATCAAGTCTCCACTGAAGGCTATAATCCTTTTCTGCACATGTCAGGTATTCCAAAAAATTTGAACACTCAGTTTCCACTGAAGGCTATGTTTTCCCAGCATTCGTTCATGTCTGCTAATGATTGGATTTTGGATACAGGTGCAACAGATCATATGGTCAATTCCGTGTCCCTTTTCACTACTGTCAGTTCAGTTTCTCACCTTAGCGTTAAACTACCAAATGGTCAAACTGCTGTAGTCACTCATATAGGGACTATCCAAATTACATCTACCTTGACTTAACCAATGTTCTTTGCATTCCTTCTTTTTCATTCAATCTAATTTCTGTTCATAAATTGACCAAGACCTTGTCTTGTTGCCTTATATTTTTGGACACATTATGTTTCATTCAGGACCTGCAAAATTGGAAAATAATTGGATTGGGTAAAGAAAAGGGAAGCTTATATGTTTTGGACATTCATTCAAAGCTCCTTCAATTTCCTTTGCCCAAGACATGCTTATCTTCCAATGTTCCAGCACAGTCCTTGAAGTCTTCTGCCAATGTTTCTTCTAACTCTTTTTCTGCTTTTTCCAATAAGCCATCTGTATATAAACATTGGCATTCAAGGTTGGGACATCCTTCCTAGTCTCATCTAGTTTTTTTTATCTTTCATTGTACCTCAGTTGAATGCTGTTAATAATGCTGGTCTTGCATGCGATATATGTCCTTTGGCCAAGTGAAACAGACTCCCTTTTCCTTATGGAAAACATTTGTGCAAATTCCCTTTTGATTTGATACATATTGATACTCGGGGTCCTTTTTCAATTCCCACATTAGATGGTTTTCGATATATCTTAACTATTGTTGATGATTGCACTAGAACAATATGGGTTTTTTTTTTTTTTTTTTGATAAGTAATAAGTTTTATTGATATCAAAAAGGAACACCCTAGTACACAGGGAGTGTACAAGGGGTCAATAAATCAAATACAAAAATTGCAAGAATCTAGGAAAAGAACAATATGGGTTTATTTGATGAAGCGTAATTTTGATGCTAAATTTCTGTTAGAGGCATTTTTTACAATGGTTGAAACTCAAGTTCATTGCAAAATTAAGTCTCTTAGATCAGACAATGCACCTGAGTTTGATCTCAAAACCTTTTTAGCTCCTTAAGGAACCCTTCATCAATATAGCTGTGTTGGTACCTCAGAACAAAACTTTGTTGTGGAAAGAAAACACCAACATCTTCTTGCAGTAGCTAGAGCTCTCAAGTTTGAGTCCAACATTCCCATTCATTTTTGGGTGGACTGTGAGCTTACTTCTGTGCATCTCATCAACAGAAGTCCTTCACCATTACTCAACAATAGAAGTCCCTATGAACCTCTTTTCCAACCATCCCATCCTACTCTCATTTAAAGGTTTTTGGCTGCCTTTGTTTTGCATCTACTCTTCCTAATCATAGACTGAAATTTGATCCTATAGCTAATACTTGTGTATTTATTGGATTCCCTTTTGGTGTTAAAGGTTACAAATTACTTGACCTTTCCACCAATACAACTCTCATCTCTAGAGATTTTATTTTTCATGCACGTATATTCCCTCAGTCCTATGTTTCTCCTTCAAAAGTCTATTCTATGCCTTTAGTTCAGGATATATTCAGTTTTCCCTTGGATTCATTTCTGTCATCCAATTCTGCAGACACTTCTTTAGACATTGCTGCAGTTTCTGATCTTGATCTTGCGGCTTCCATTCCTGATACTAATCATAGCACTGATATTCTCTCATTTATACCACCTGCATCGCCTGCACAACCTGAACCTTTAACCAACCTGAGCCACCTACCCAACCCGACCAACCTGTTCTTAGAAGATCTATTAGATCTCACACTGCTCCCACATATCTCCAAGATTACCACTGTGACTTGGCTACAAATCCAACTACTGTGGTTCCAAATGAAACTCAATCCTATCCTATCTCCCATTATCTTTCCTATTCCAAACTCTCACAATCCTATAAAGCCCTTACTGTAGCTCTCTCTTCCCAAACTGAACCAGCAACTTACCATCATGCTATTCAGTCTTCTCATTGGAGAGAGGGTATGGATGCTGAAATCTCAGCTTTGCAATCCAATAATACTTGGGTTCTCTCTCCCCTTCCACCCCACAAACAACATATAGGTTCTAAGTGGGTTTACAAAACCAAATACAAGGCAGATGGTAGTATTGAAAGATATAAGACGAGACTTGTTGCCAAGGCTTTCACCCAACAAGAAGGCCTTGGCTACCTTGAGACCTTCTCACCAGTGGCTAAGTTTGTGACTGTGAGGACCATTTTGGCCTTGGATGCAATTAAAAATTGGCACCTCATTCAATTAGATGTCAACAATGCATTTCTCCATGGAGATTTGCATGAGGAAGTGTATATGCAGCTGCCTCTTGGTTTTGTTCCTAAGGTTGCTGGTCAGGGTGAGAAGAAGAACTTGGTTTGTAGATTGACAAAATCATTCTATGGGTTGAAGCAAGCAAGCAGGAAATTGTTTGCCAAACTCACTGCTGCCATACTAACTCGGGGGATTCACTCAGTTTAAATCTGATTATTCATTGTTGACAAAGAATCAAAATGGCACCTTTCTTGCTGTCCTAGTATATGTGGATGACAAACTGGTGGCTAGCAATAATTTGGTGGCTGTAAAACAGATAAGAGTTTTCTTCATGATCAATTTAAGCTAAAGGGTTTTTTTTTTTTTTTTTTTTTGATAAGTAAGAATGATATATATATATATGAAAGGCTACTCTATGCATGAAAAGAACAGAGCAAATCCAAAAATTACAAGAAGAAAAAAAAAAACAGAGAAAATACATAAAAGAAAACCAAGTAACAGATTAATTACAAAAGAGAAAGAGAGCTAAGAAAAGAAAGGAGAGATGGGTGTCATTTATATAAAACAGTTTTCTATTTTACTAAAACCCTTGGAATATACTACAGTTTTCAAAGCTACCAAGCAAGATGGGCGTCATTTATATCTTCGCCCCATCTTTAGGGTTACGACAATAGTTGAAGCTATACCTAGAAGACTACAGGTCGTATAACCTTAAGGGTGATTGGTAATCTATCATATTGTAATTTCCTATTTACACGTGTACATGAGTCGGTTAGTTTGCTGTATAAATATTGGAACAGAACTTTGTATTCATTTGGTTGAGCTTAATGCAAAAGATCAGTTTCTATATATTTTCTTCTCCAAGTTTTCTCTGGATTTTTGATACATTAGCTATGAAATGGATCAAAGTGATTTTTACTCACTTGAGCTTGTGGGCAGTTCACACCTTTGCCATCACTTTCAAAGTTCATTATCCTATTTCCAAATAAAAAAAGACCCGAGTCAATGAATTTCACAACCAAATTTTAAAACAATATTCTCAAAAATAGCCTCATTATCTTAAAACTCCAAAAGAAAGGTTTCCCCTTGCATTTTACCCCTTTCCCTAATCAAACACCATAAGAAGAACAAGGAAACAATTCAAAATTTATAACTTTTTATTTACCCCTTTATTCAACAACCAAATGAGCACCACTAAAAAACTTACATAACCTCACAGACCCCAAAATCAAAACCGCAACAAAATTCTAAACTACAGTTCCACCAAATCAAAGTATCCAAATTTATCACATTTTCTTGCTCCCTTTACTCAGCAACAAAATGGGCAACACTCAAAAACTACAAATCCAACCAAATCAAACACACACCCACAATTACAAATTGGACGAAGAGTAGAAATAAACTCATAAAGTTGGCAACTTACGAGAGGTGAGAGAGGTCGAGTGGGTGAATGGAGCGCATGCGGAGTTGCTCATTATTGGTCCTTGAAGCATATCCCCGTCATGTCTGTCCCCGGTGCCGGAGCCACCGCCGTTAGACCCTCCGGGTTCATTGCCGGACCCCCAGCCACCGTCGCCATAGTAATATATTAGTCCCACTCGTTGGGTTCTCTCTCAGTAGTTTGAGGAGCTTCGGTTCGACTGAAGAGAAACTGAGAAAGTGGTAAACAGAGAAAACCCATCTGTAATTATGTAAGAAAAAAGTGCTTGAACTCAAGTGGGCTTGAATTCAGCCCAAGAACATTGTGAAGTGTAAACTATTGCGAAATCTTCATTAACCAAAGTTGGCCCTCAAGCTTTCGAGATGGTGGATGTATTTGCTGGTATCTTGAAAAGTGAGAATGGAGGAAGATTTTCGTTTTGGCTGTGAAAATTCTTTGTTGGGGAATTTTTTTCTCCTGTTTGATTACTAACTGCTAGCTAAAGATTGGATTTTTAGGAGTTCTTCTCTTTACTTTAGGACTAAATTTCAATTTTTTTTTTTTAAATAATTTTTATTAGTTGCTTTGTATTTTTATTATTTTATTACATTTTGTTTTAAGTTTATGCAATTTTAAATTTTAAAGAATTTCTTTTAATTATTTAAAGCTTTTTAGGCTATTAAATTTGATGTAAAATAGTTAATAACATGAATCATGATTTGATTGGATCAAATAATACACATGACATGGTAATGTGTCACTTAACGAAAATATCAACATTTTTCTAGCAAATGAGCTAACAACAAAATTATATATAATGTTAGAAAATAAATCCAAATTTTAAAACTTTAATGTGTAATATTATAACAAACATATATATATATATATATATTTTTTTCTTATATCTTTTGTTATCGACAAAAACAAAAGCAGTAGTAGCATATGCATAATGTGTGCTAACAGCCCTATTAACTATTAAGTAGAAAGATTATTATTATTATTATTATTATTTTGGCAGAAGAAAGATAAATTCTTTTGAATGACAAAGATTTTCTCTTATGTATTATTATATGATATTCAATCATAAAAGAATGGTATGGTCATTTATGCACAGAAGCCACATCCATGTGTTTAATTAGGAGTATGCGCGGGTCGGATTGGGCAGGTAAAGGCTAATATTTCTACCCAATCCGCCACTAGCGGGTTGAGAAAATTCCAATCCGCCACCAAACCACCAAAGTCTAAATTCGGTGGATTGGTTACAAATTTTGACAGTTTCAACTCGGTGGGTTAAGCGGGTTCAATGGGTTGGCATGAACAATGTTCTTTTAAAAAAATTATCACAAAGTACAATTTGTTATTGAATAATCTCAAAATGTAACAAATGCACACAAAAAATTAAAAGGTAGATTTCATTGAATAATCTCAATTCCAACACAAACATAGAATCAATGAAAAAGAGATATATAATCTCTAATAGACCTTGTCTCCACACACCAAAAAAAAAAAAAAGTATGTTGCTGCTTTACAACCATGGGGAATTAAATCAACAAACCCAAAGTCTTAACATTCCCAAAGTCACATCAGTTGTTCAAAATAATAACATACCAACATGACAAATAAACTTCAAAATGGTATGCATGTTCTTAAAAACAATTATCACAAACTACAATTAGTTACTGAATACAAAGTATATATATACTTTTAATAAACTATAGAATATATAACCAACCTTGGTGCCTAAACTAACCGTGTTACAAACTGTAAGAACCACTAAGAGTATTACACGTGCACAACAATATAGCTAACTATTATTAGAAACTAAATGACCTTCAGCTTTTCAAAAATGTTAAGGAAGAAAAAAATAAAACAACAAGAAAGAGGGAGGGAGAGGAAGCGGTTGAAGGTGAAGGCTAAATACAAAATGTAGTATATGGTTGAAGTGAGTGTATGGTTTCAATGTTGACTTTTTATATTTTGTTTAAGGAATTGATTACTGATTAGCTGTAAAAACTGATTAGATGAATTGATTAACTTTAAATACAGAATATACGTTTTAACAATTTGAATTAATATATATATATATATATATATATATATTGAAAGCTTAAATAGTGTAAAACACTATAACTTGTTTAGACCCCCAATTTTAAAAAACCGGTTTAATTGCTTTTACTCTAACCTATTTAAGTGTAGAATAAGAATAAATGAGACGCAATAACAAACAACTTTCTAAGCCATAACCACAAGCAAACAACAATAAATATAGAGCTTAAAGAGTAAGGAAAGAGAGATACAAACACAAGATAACACTGAGACATGTTATCAAAGAAGAAACCAAAGTACTCAGCAAAAAACTTCTCCCGGCTCTCCAAGCTGAAAAGTTTTAAAAGTATGTCTTGAGCTATGAGAACTATGTATAAGATGGTATAACCTCTACGTACCTCCTCCATATAACTCAATATGTAAGGTTAATTTATAAGCATCTTGAAAATTATATGATTTTACTATTCAAGCCATACTTGTAAGTAATTTGTTAGATATCTAAATATATTCAGATTAAATAACATTTTTAGCATTCAAGAAACTTTAACTTGTGGGAGGTCTAAGGGTGGTCATAAAGGATTAATGGCTTTTCACCACATGGTCTAAATAACAATGATTATTAACAATCTATGAGTCAATAATTATCTGCCCAAATTCAGACAATATACACAATCACTCGTGCACTTTATCAAACACATTGTGAGCAATACTTAAAATTCTAGGAAAACAACCCTCAAGTTAGAAACCCATTCATAAATAACATGACATTTCTTAATAAAAATCACAACCTCTTAAAAACACAAACCAATCATCAATCATATCGGCTACAAAATCATAAACATGTATAAGAAACCAGTTATTAGATATAAACTAAAAATCAACCAAAATCTTAAAATCCCATAAATAAAAATCACCATTTCTATAGAACCCATTAACCAAAACCGTAGAATACATATGTCACGACCCAAATCCATGGAAAATGAATTTAGATGCATGACTAACTTGCTAATCTTGCATATCTCAATAAACATAATTAATTCCAAATTAAATAAAACTCCAAATAAAAAAATGCTCTTAATAAACCAAATACAATATCTAAAATCCATAAAGTAGAAATAATCTCCAAATACCGTAAAATCTTAAACGAAATAAAAATAGCTAAAAATTCTATGAGGCTTCAAGCATTATTAAAGTCGCCTAAAAACTCCCACGCTCTACCCTGCACCTTACGAAGATCCAAAGATTCTGTTTCCCAACTAAACTTTAATCTAAAAATTGTAATTGATGGGGTGAGCAGGCAACACATCTAGTAAGCAATTATACACAATACACAATAGAATAGAGTCAAACAAAGAACGAGTATTTAGATTCACAAATCCACTCAATGATATCAAATATATATTTCCAAACATATAGTGAGCCACTTAATAAACATGTAATCAATTTTAAAATAATTCGAAAACACATACAGATAATTGATCAGAGCATAGTGTCATATATACACATATCACATATTCTCACATATACCAACCTCTAACCCCTGCTGGTGAGGGTTTAACACATATTCTCACATACAACCTTGTGAATAGGCTTACACATATATCTAATAAATTTTAAAAGCATTTAATGAGTCACATATCACAAAAGCAAAGCTTATACAAAGTAGAATAATTTACTTAATAGTAACAATCATTCCAAATATAGAGGCTTATTGAAGATCACAATATCGAATTGAACATAAATCAAAGGATGCTTGACTCTCTTAGGGAACGAATAGGAACTAAGGAGTTTATATAAATATTTTACAATCCTTGAGTAAGACTGAAAAATCAATTTGCTAAAAGAAACGTTTTAAATACCATTTGGAAAAATAGGAATATGACTTTGAAATCACTTGGTTTTAAACAAATTTAAAGAACAAGAATCTTTTTAGAAAACTTACTTTGGAACTCAATCATTTTTTGATAGAAATCATCTTTTAAATGAGATTTGGATGTTCAAAATGTTATTTAAAATTAAAAATTTCTCTTTAAACCATTATTTAAAAGTCGAAGTTACTATTTCGATGGTGTAAAAATGCTTTTGATAAACTTTAGAAAACGCATGCTTAAAAAAACATAACAACCTTTGACTTCTAAGAACCTAATAGACAAAACTTGTGAATATTATGCATAATTACTTACCATATTGTTAATACTTGTAGTCTAGATCCAAAATCAAATGAGCTCTTCCTCCACACCTAAAAGTAAAGGAGTAACACAATTATATAATTAATCCACCTTGTCATATACCATAAGGATGTAAGGGACACTTCCTAATAATTTACTAGTCTTTAAACATCCCTACAATCCTCCATAATATATTACTTCTCCTTACTATTACGTCTTTGAGGCTAATAGAGGCATTACCACCCATGAGGATATCATCTAATGATGAGAATATGCATGCTAGCGGTTCACCAAGATTTTCATCAAATCCTAATAGGTTAATACCAATACAACCATTGTCTATTTAAGTGTCAAATTCATGTTTTCTTTATGATTTAAATGCCACCATGAAATACTCTATAAGATCCAAATTGAAACTGGTAAAATTCACACTAAAAGGTACACATATCTCATGCTGCAACATATAAAGGTTTATTCACACAATGGACACAGCTTCAACGAAAAGTTTACAATACTATCAAAACAAAATATTTCACTGGTATAAATCCTTACTTGATTTTCGAGTCATGATTAACTATTGATTTCCAAGGTTATCCAGGCCAAGAACACAGAAAGTAAAAGATGGAGACATGGAGTGATACCTGATTGAGAGATCAATCTTGAACACTAGCTATAGCCTATAGATGATGCCTTCAACCGTCCATGTACAATTTTCTTTTTCTTTTCTTCTTTGGCTTACACATATAATGAACTAATGAAGAGACCCTAGAGCTTAAATATACTTCCAAGATTTTATTATTTTTAATTAACCTCAACTTAATGTGTTATTAACTACTGACTTGTTTAGATATGCTGGAATTGCAAGGGATTCCAATAACTTTAAGACTTCTTATACAAGGAAAATGCTAATGAGTGCCCTTAGGGCACTGGTTAAGAATCCAGTTAAAGAAATTTTTTATGGGAAAAGAAAAAAAACAATTAATGTTTTGACAGCTTTTTTCATTTCCCATAAAAGTGATATTAAAACTCTCTTAAAATGGATTGTTAACGAGTACCCTAAGGGCACTCATTAGCATGACTCCTTATACAAATAGGTTTTTATTCACTTATCTTTTTCCGTAACTAATAAGGAGACCAAAAGTTTTATATGAATAACCCACAAAGTAACTCTCCACGTTACATCTTTTATTTATTTATGATTATTTTAAACTACCGCACAAAATTGTGTGCACTAAAACTTTAATTTTCTCACCTATTTTGTAGCACCACAAAATTGTCTATAAAACTAGTACCTCAACTCTATAATAATAATGATAATCTATAATAATAATGATGATGTACGGTGATGATCATAAAATAAAATCAGGGTATTACACTTTTCCCCCCTTATTTTAAAGGCAATACTAAACAACAAACAAGTACAATGACATTATAAAAAATGTTGTCTCAAATACAAACCAAGAGTTCAAATAAACAAACACACATAAAGTGTTGTTTAAAGTACAAACAAAGAGTTCAAAGCTTCAAATAAATTACATTTAACATCAAACAAAAAACAAAAAAAAAGAAGAAGACAAGACTTCAAGATGATCACATAACAACAGCATCCTCTTCTTCAATATTTTCCTCATCATTTTCAACAAGCATAACCTCCAACTCCAACTCATCCAGTGATAGAAAATTAGAAATGCAATCTCAAGCAACCTAGATCCTCCAAATAGTTCATCCCAAGAATCACCACCAATTTCCCACTTTTGAGATTTCCCTTTATTGTAATTCTCTCTCTTTCTTGAAAGAATTCAAAGATTAGAATGAACAAATATTAAATCTTCAAAACGTTTAGGACTAATTGTGTTCCTCCTCAAACAATGAATAAATCTATATGAGGACCCATGGTCTAACCACCAAAGTAATGAATCTAAGTTATACCTTTCTTCCATGCAATCAGCATCATAGGACATATTTCCTGAAAATAAACCAAACTCTACATACACCTTTCTATCTTCCATATTTGGAAAATATCTTTTCAAGAACTTGTTTCTCTCATTAAAAATGTCATGATCCTTGTGGAACAACCCCCCCAAATTTCAAATTTGATGATTCTTTTTTGGGTTTTGATGTCACATTGGGTCCTTGACGACGTGGCTCTTTGTGTGTTTCTATGGTGATGTGTATGTTTGTGAGTGCCTTTTTCTTATTTTTATTTTAGGAGTCGCCACCAACTATTGGTTTTGTGTTAGGTGTGATTGGTCACCTATGGATCTAATTCATTTTAATTTACCTAATTAACTAAACCTATTTTGAGGGTTTATTAATTAGGGTAAACCAAAAGTCTCGAACAAAAGATCTTGGACTCAGAAGTTTGGTTACGTGTTAGGAAGGTGTTAGGCACCCCACAATGCCTATCCAAAGGATAGTACCTTAGTTTAATTCATTTCAAACATTGTCTTTTGGTGAAGAAATAGGATACTTGGCCTTTTGACTTTTTGAAAAAAATGGTTTTTGCAATCCAAAAAAAAAAAAAAAATATATATATATATATATATGTACATGTGAGTAATTATTTACTTATAATACCATGTGAATATATACACTAAAGAATATTTACAATCAAAGCATATGTGGGATACATACATAAATATCATGTGAAGAAGCATGCAAATATGAGAATAATATACAATAGCATGTGAGTAAAATATTTACTAGATAGATAGCATGTGAGTACTACTATACACAAAAATAAATTTCAAGAATAAAGAGGGAGAGTTGGGAGAATAGCACCTTGTTGTCATTCACAATTTTCTCATTTTTACCATGCAAAAGAGAGATGATAATAAAAACGTGTTAGTGCCAAAGGAAACGGACAGTGTAAGCTTGATTGGTGCCTATGAGTTCAATGGAGATTGAACCATAGGCACAAATCCTTAACAATGCTATTCTAAGGAAAAGTTTTAAATTACAATGCATGAATAATTTTACAACGTTAAGTCTATTTTTATTTTTGAAAGGAAAGTTAGGAAAAGATACATTTTTTTGAAGAAAAAAACTTTATTGTTTTTAAAAGAAGTTTTTTTTTTTCTTTTTTTTTTTTTTAAAGAAAAGAAAAAACGTTTTCAATATTTTTTTTGAAAGAAGAGATCTTTTTTTAAACAAGCAAAGTTTGCAAAAGGGAAACAATTTTGAAAAGGGAAACATTTTTTTTAGGGAAACCAAAAATTGGGGGACTTGAATTTTTTAAAGAAAACCATTTTTGAAAAGACAAAAGAAAGAGATTCATGGGTTTATTTTTTTGAAAAGAAGATTTAGCTTTCGAAAAATCCCATGATTTTTTTTATGAAAAAGGTTTTTTCTTTTTTCTTTTTTTTTGGAAACTTTGCTCATTTAAAAGATTTTCTTTAAAGGAATTCCAACGTGGTAAAAGAAAACATTTTTTTAAAACATTTTTTTTTTTTTGAAAAGAGCCTTATTTTCAGACTTAAAGAAAAATAACATTTTTTAGGCATTTTAGGAAAGGACATTTTTGAGGAAAAAGCCTTCTTTTTTTTTTTTTTTTTTAGAAAGATTTAAAGGAAGAGATTTTTTTTCTTTAAGGCCTTGCTTTTAGAAAAAGAAAGCATCTTTTGGAAAATGAAGGAAGAAGAACTTTTTGAAAATTATTTCCTTAGAAAGCATGTAAAGAATATGTTTTACCCAAGCATATTAATCTATGGAAACATTATTGATGAGGAAAGTAAAGAGCAACAATAGTAAGAGTGCTATGTATTTATAGACAAGCAAAATAAAGTGCAGAAATTTAAATAACATTAAAATAAAAGCTGGAATTTAAATGACATTAATATAAAGTGTAGAAATTTAAATAACATTAAAATAAAGTGCTGAAATATTGTAAATGTTCATTAAAAAAAGGTCCTTAAATAAATTTTAATCTTTTCCAAGCCTTAGGGGTGTTTCATCAAAAAGAGATGGGAGTTCTAAGCTATCAACCATCCTTATGAGACATACCCCTTTTGTGCTTTACTTGAGGTTTAAAATCCATTTAAAAGGGATAGATAGAAAATCTTTTTCTTTAGGTGACTCGATAATAATAATAATAATTATATATATATATATATATAGAGAGAGAGAGAGAGAGAGAGAGAGAGAGAGAGAGAGAGAGAGAGAGAGAGAGAGAGGAAAGTAAAAGGGAAGGGGGATTGAGCATAAATTAAAAGGATGACATTAATAGTAAAAGGGGATGGGGGAGAAGCTTGAAATTAAAAGGGATGACAATAATATAAAGGGGATGGGGAAGTGCTTGAAATTAAATGGGATGACAGCAAAGTAAAAGGGGAAGGGGAAGTGCTTGAAATTAAATGGGATGACATTAAAGTAAAAGGGGAATGGGAAACCGCTTGAAGTTAAATGGGTAACAACATATATACATAAGCAGAGCATAAAAATTCCTAGATGCCTAGAAGAAACTGAGATTTCTTCCTATTGGACCGTGAGCTGTGCCATTCTACCGCAAAACCAATTGGTAATGAGGAAGACACACTCAAATCTTTTATGGCCTTTGACATTACACCACGCAAACTTGTTTTTAGAGTGGTTGTAGGGAGTCAAATTGTGGTCCACCCAACAATCCCTCCCTCACAATGACACTCCCGTGACTCGAATCTATGACCATGGCTTTGATACCATTTTTCAGACTATGAGTTGTGCCATTCTACCTTGAAACCAATTGGTGATAAGGAAGACACACTCTAATTTTTTATGGCCTTTGATATCAAACTACGCGAGCCTGCTTTTAGATTGGTTGAACAGAGTCAAATTGTGGTCCTCCCAACACTTCCCCCTAAGGGTGCTTCCCATATAAAGTCTAGGAGATAGTTCAATACCCATCTATGAATACAACATCACAACCAACAACAAATAATATGGACATAAAGATAAAGAGATAGATACACAATAATAAAAGCTTGGAATTTAAAGCAAGTAAAATAAAGAGACAAGATAAACAAATAGAGATTCATATATATAAATGGATGATGTTTACATGAGAGAGCAAAGAAAATGGGATGAGTATAGTTATAGGAAAACTATCACATCCCTAAAAGCTTACCCAAACAATTACAAGTAAAATGGAAGAGGCCTTTTTTGTGAGCAGTTTCCTAAAGAGAGAAGGGAGTATTTATTTATTTTTTTTTTTCAGAATTTCTAGGGATTTTTCTAGAATTTTTCGACTTTTTCTCTCTATATTTTTCTATTTTTTTTTTCCTTTACCTTTTTCTTCATAAAATCTTCCTTTTTTTTTAATTTTTTTTATTTACAAAAATGTGGAAAAGCTCGCATCCTTTGTAACGGCCCCGCCCCAACTGTGTAGATATTGTCCGCTTTGGGACCCATACCCTTCACGGTTTTGTTCTCCCTCAAAGCACATAGTAGTGGAGGAAAAAGCCTCTACACATTGAAGAGAGGTCATTCCTTATAAACACATTTCCATGTGCTTCCCTAGGCGATGTGAGATTCCATGGAATGCAAGACCCCCCTTTTTGGGTCACTACAATCCACCCCCCTTACGAGCACACGTGTCCTCGCGGGTGGGGCCCACACTTCCGGCTAGGGCATGGCTCTGATACCATCTGTAACAGCCTCGCCCCAACTATGTAGATATTGTCCGCTTTGGGACCCATACCTCTCACGGTTTTGTTCTCTCCCAAAGCACATAGCAGTGGGGGAAAAGACCTCTACACATTGAAGGGAGGTCATTCCTTGTAAACACATTCCCATGTGCTTCCCTAAGCGATGTAGGATTCCATGGAATGTAAGACCCCCTTTTTTGGGTCACTACATCCTTACCAAGGGCTAAGGGAAGAAGGACGACTAATTAGACCCAAAACACAGATTAGGAGATAAATATAATAATAAGGATAAAGGCTTACCCTCATTACGTCGAAGAGACCAGCCTCCCCCAAGGACTCCGTCTCATGCTCGAAGCATTTGTCAAGGTTCGCATCCTTGATAATAGATTGAACCGTCTCAATGGCATGATGCTTCTGCCTCACTAACAGAGGGACGGTTAAAGGGGCAATGGGCCCTTGAAAGGTCATTAGGCCCTTACCCACACCATGGTGTGGAAGCTCAGGAGTCTTTTGGGACATACCCACCTGATCCGGCCGGATGGGTGAATCTGTTACGTTCTTTGAAGGGCGTTCACCATAGCCCATGTTCTTCCTCTTCTGACCTACCTTGGCCAAGGGGGTTGACGTCCCACCTAGCTGGGCTTGAGTAGCAGCAGCCTTCTTCACCTCTAAAGCCCTTTTCCTCTAAAGATCCTACTCTGAAACAAGAACACATGCAATAAAACCGAGGAATAAGGTATATATATAGATGGACAAAGTAGGACGACGAAGGAAGAAAAAACTTATGTAGATGAGCTTGGGCATCTAATTGTCTGGCCTCGTCCATCGGTATGGGCCCACCACAGAAGGCGTGGAGACTGTCTAGTGTGACTAAGTCCTTCCACCTCCTTTCCCCAAGTGGGATCGAATGAATACGCTAAAGGAAGTCTTCCTGCTTCTTGTTGATCATTGGGTGTGCTTGAGCTAAAATAAATTAAAGAATAATGAGGGTTAGAATCAGATGAAGGTTAAGGCAAACGGACGAGACAGAAGACAAGGGCCGACGACCCACCAGACTTCTCCAAAATACCCCAAGTATTATCAAACCCGTCTGGCATTCTATCCCATTCGTCGGGCCTACACACCTAATTTGAACCGTGTACAAAGAAATACTTGCTTTTCCAATTATAATTGGAATCAGGCATATCTGACACTAACTTAAGCGACGGTTTGCGACATACAAAGTTGTAGAAAGCCTTCGATGCAGCAATTTGCTGGGGCTTGTAGTAGTATAAAAATTCATCAAGGGTAAGGCAATGATAGCCCCCACTCATTTGACCCCACAACACTTCGGCCCAAGAAAAATCCTCCATGCCTTTAGGGCAATTTGGCAGACGGATACATCTAAGTAGTCAGCTAGTCGACGGTGCTACTCGGTAAGAGGCAACCTCAGCCCCGCTATAAATACGGCTTCATAGAAGATAACATTTGTGGTTTTTTCGGAGCAACATTTCTCATTTTTCTTTGCCATTTATATAGGAACGTTGTTAGGAATTTGGAAGCGAAGACGGAGCCTACCAAAGACGTCCTTCGACATTTTTGGAATGAAATCATTCACCGACTAGATGGATGGAAGGATGAACGACCTAAAATTTTCACTCGATGGGCTAGAGTCCTTTTCCTCCTCCTCATCGACTTCTGCTTCTTCTCCTTCCTCTTCCTCTTCCTCTTCCTCAGAAGAATGGGTTGATGATTCCCTTTTTGGGAAGCCAACTAGATCCTCTGCCATGGGTTCATATCCCGACGGATAGACCTTGTTGTCGCCTATAACCAGACGGACTAACAACGAATGTTCACTCATCACTTCTCTATCACCTAACATCCTCTCACCTAAAAGAGACGAATGAATACTAAGTATCTACTCACATGAGGACTAGACGCTAGGCCGACGACCATTCAATTTGTAAGAAGTACAAGTAAAAATAAAGAGTACATGGAAATAAAGGAAACTTACTTATAAGGAAACCGACGGTAGAAGGCTAATCTCGATGAATGATTCTGAAGAGCGACGGAAAAACTCAAGAGGCTGACAAATAAACGAGGAGATCCAGCGAATGAACAGAAAGGCTAATGAAGGTATTAGGCTACTTATATAGCGAAAAGGCACAAAGAACGAAGCGATGCAACTGTTCGAGTTACCCAATCAGGGATCGCCACGTGTTGCCTAGCCTCCATAAAAGACCCTTTTACCCTTATAGATTAAACGAACCCTGAGGAAAAATAATTAATAACCATGAAGCATTTCAACATACTCTATGGCCCATCGGTTATCCCAACAAACGATGGAGTAAGGGGCAGCTGGTGGGGGTATTTTTGACCACATAAATTTTCTAACTCTTTTAACTATCAGACTAGAAGATTCGTCAGGCATCGAGTCCTCCGACAATGTAGGAGCATCTGTCGGGCCTAAAACCTATTTTGGCTAGAAAGGCACCTTTTGTACAGTCATCCTAGTAGCCCGTCGAGTCCAAAGATGAACTGTCAAGACGACGAGCATATCGATAGATGAATATACCAACGAGTGAAGGTACTGACAGGTAAAGGTACCAAGCATACCGACGGGTAAGGATGAGCATTGATGAATGGGTAAGCATACCAAAGGAGGACAAGCATGCTGATGGGTTGGCAAGTATACTTACTGGTTGGCAAGCATACTGATGGGTAAAAATACTTGTCCTCCACGATATTTGTGTGTTACCCACTCATGTATCCATATATGGGAAGAACTTGCACACCACGTCCAAGAACCCTACTTCATGTTCGTATCTTCCCAGTATAGGAAGAAAAGCCCTAAGATCTCAAGCCCTTGACTCCAAATCTTCTCTACAAGGAAAGATCCTATATTCAAGGTATCCTGGTTAACTTTACACCACTATATAAGCACCAAGCCTCCTCTTCTTTAAGGTACGCAGAAAATCTTTAGCTCTCACACTATTGAGGTCTCAAAGGTTTTTCAATCACTGACTAAACCTTTCGAGGATCTTTGGCCGGCACCCCCACTAGTGCTCTTTGTCGGTTCTTTGCTTCCTTATTCTTCAGGTACTCTCATTGGTGTGCACTTGGAAGATCAGTTCACTGACGATTTTTGTGCATTATCAATTATTATTATTATCCCTCCCAAAATGTGCTCACATGTTTTGCAATTTTGTAAAAGACTTTTAAACATCTTTCTCCCTATGTAAACAAACTACAAGATAGGTCCCAGTGCTTACAAAGTAAGAAGATCTACTATCAAAATGTCAAGGAATTATAAAATATTTCACGCATTAGCATGCCAAATCCCTTAGGTTTAAATGCAACTCTTGACATAAAGAGATTAACATTCAAACTTGAAATATTTTAAATCTTTAATACAACGATAATTCCAACGAAAAAAAAAAAAAACACTATAACATCTCCAATATTCATAACCCTAATTATCTAATTTAATTATAAATAACGTTTCCGTGATTCATTTATAAATTGTCATTATCATCCTTCATGTCATTGCTCTAAGTAATCCACAGGCCCCACTTAATGATTATAACTATACAAAATGCGTATTATATTGAAATCAACTCTTCAAAATATTGTTTTTCCACACAATTAAAGTCTTGAACAATTACTCGTTCAAAATAATCTTTGATCAATTTTTCTCGGCGAAAATAACATCTATAAAAATGAATGACTATATAGACATTCCTGGCTTTGAAAGAGTATAGAGGTTGAAAATAAAAATCACTGATTGGAATGCTATTATAATGTGGGTTGTAAGAGATAATAATAAGGAAAACATGGTTAATAATAAGAGACAAACTATTTGGTACAGTAATTGAACACATTAATAAGTGACACAAGAAACTTTAAAGAGATTGGGTTTAAGGATCCACATTGACTTATTTGGAGAAAGTTGCCATTAGGCATGGTTGTTGATGAAGGGAAACTGGTAAAACTACCAAGTTTAACAATGGCAGAAAAGGAAAACAATGAGAGAGAGATTAGTGAGAGAATGAAAAGAGAGATTAGTGAGAGAATCAATACATATGTATAGTATATACAGAATCTATGATAGCTTAAGCTAACTTCCTAACTATAATTCCGCAAAGTTTGGGTGCAGTTATTCCCCAATTACACACGTGTCACTAACTGAACAATATCTAGCTTCTAGAATAATCTCAGAACTGCCAGTCACTGTGAGAAGAACTCTGATTCTCGTGGAAGAAGATAAGATCAGAGCCCAGGTCTTAAAACGACATCGTGCAGTGCCAGATGATCAACAGCTAAACTTTCTGTCCAAAACGACATCGTCTAAATTAATGAGAAACGATGCCGTTTTGGTGTTGGAACAAGTTGTACCGTTGGGCAATTCTTCTATTCTTCTAGCAGTTGATTCGATGCCAATCATCATGCCACCAAAAATGCTAGAAAACGTATTGAAAGAGATGATAATAATAATAATAATAATAATAATAATAATAATAATAATAATAAATTTTTTTTGGCGTAAATGTACTTTTAGTCCCTACATTTTGGTTTTTATTTTTATTTTTTTTGGTTCCTACATTTTAATTTTATCACTTTTAGTCCCTAAACCAATTAACACATGTTACTTTCGTTCTTTCCGTCAGTCAACCGACAGAAATATCTAAGGTGGCTGACGGAGAAATTAAAATATTATAAAAAATGCCACATCAGCATCTAATTTTTTTATAAAAATAATTTGTCAATTTTAACTAAATAAAAAAAGAAAAAAACAGAATTAAAAACAATAAAATACATAAATTTAGATATAATTCATTTTGAACAAGAACACATAAGAATATGATCACAGATTTAAACATCAACACAAGAACATAAGAGTACAAACCCAGAACCAAACACAAACTCAAATTTAAAAACACAAAGAAAACAATAACAAACATAAAGGAAATCAAAAATTTTCCATTAAGGAATTTTAGCAACAAATCAATAAAGCCCTACCTCAGTAGTTATACAAAGAAATTAGAACTTGAAAATGAAATCTCAAATCTAAAAAGACGGAGAAAAGCTTTAACATGGAGACCAGCTCGAATGTAAACACATATAGATAAATACTGATACAAACATAGATCTAATCCGAATAAAGAAATGTAAAGTAGAATCAAATCGAAGAAAAAGAAGCTGAAAAGGGAAGAGAGCGAGCAATCTAGAAGAATCGGACCTGCATATTGCACTTTACGAGATTGAGAGGAGTGACGGCCATGTGAGTGAGACCATAGCTAAGAATACCGTTGGCGGTACAGGCGGCGTAGAAGGTCAACAAGTACATCTCAATCTTGCTGGGCTCGCTCGGCACCGGAACAACGAAGTTCCTGGTCGGAAACGAGACGCCGTTGTTGGAGCTTGCTGGAGTAGCAGCACCAAGCATGGTCTTGTCAAGACTGAAGGATCTGTGCAAGGTGGAGATGGTGGAGGAAGAGGAGTAGAGGAAGCTCGGGATCAAAGACTGAAGCAAAGATTTGTCTGAGAGAGCCATTGGAGAAAGAGAAAGACAAAGGGTTTTTTGGTAATGGAGAGAGAGAGAGAGAGGCTTATGCTCAAAATTTTAAATCTAGTTTATGTTTGTTATTGTGTTCTTTGTGTTTGGTTCTGGGTTTGTGCTCTCATATTCTTGTGTTGATGTTTAAATATGTTATTATGTTCTTATGTGTTCTTGGTCAAAATGAATTAGATCTAAATTTATGTATTTTATTGTTTTTAATTCTGTTTTTTCTTTTTTTATTTAGTTAAAATTGACAAATTATTTATAAAAAGAAATTAGATGCTAATGTGGCATTTTTTTTTATAATATTTTAATTCCTCCGTCAGCCACCTCATATATTTTCGTTGGTTGACTGACGGAAAGGACGAAAATAACACTTGTTAATTGGTTTAGGGACTAAAAGTGGTAAAATTAAAATGTAGGGACCAAAATGGAAAAAAGCTAAAATGTAGGGACTAAAAGTGTATTTACCCCTTTTTTTTTTTAATGTTATATTGTTAATATTAACAATAACAATGACAAGATCAATAATTATAACAACACTAATTGTTAAAAAAAAACATTAATTTTATTAATGTTTATGATTCAAAAATTTTCCTAACCCCATATGTATGATTCATTCAAAATTGATGACTGTGTAAATAATACAATCCAGGTTTTTAATTTTTTTTTTTCAATCTGACATTGTCATTGCGCTTTTATTTTCCTTAAGATGGAAGGCCGACCATATTTGAGGGAGATCATAAACCAATCACACACAAAATCCACATTAATTATAATGGTCTTGATGGTCTTGGATATTGTATGACATTTTCGTAGCACACACAATGTACATTCCGCGTGTGCCTAATATTAATCATTACAATGTTGAAAATTGCCTTAATCCCGCTCTACTTTTTTTGTATTATATAGGCATAGGCACCAAGAAAAAATCATACAAAAACCAAAACTACTTGACACACAAATCTCTCTCTCTCTCTCTCTCTCTCTCTCTCTCATTTACATCTGTTGAACCTAGCAAAAAGCTCAAAATTAAAGCCCTTGGGGACTTACATGGGGTAGCAATAAATTTAGAGTTAAATATGTTATAAACTTCTATTCTATGATAACGGATATATATGTTTCCTTGGTAATGGTGAATAAATCCTCAAGAGAGTTTTTTCCTTCTAGGCTTTTCTCTTTATCTTTATATCATGTGTCTAATTTTATTTTTGCTGTTTATTATTTACAATACGGTATATGACTGTGCAACTGAGGCTCAAATTATTTGAGCATAATTGGTTAATTAAATACACTCAGTTTTAAAGGACCTAAATCTTCCAAAAAAAATTTGTTTATATTTGCGAGGATGTTATTCCTTGTTTTAAAGGACCTAAAAGCAGGAGCCTTGTAAATCATCAAGTAGTGTCCTTGTTTATGGATGTTATTCCTTGTGACTTTCTTCAATTGATATCCAGTTGTTGAAACTGCGTGAGGGATATTGTGCAGGTTTTGTGTGCATAAAATTGGAGATAGTAGCTCAAAATCAAAGAAGGGATAGTTTGTTTTTATTAGATGGTGCAAGATTGGGCTAGACAACCAAAACCTCTCTCTCTATCACCTTTAAAGGACAGAGATGCCATTTTGGTTACAAGGCCAATGCTTATAGCATAAGTTTCTCATTGATGACAGCATAATGGTTCAATAAATGGTGCAAGGAAAAGTTCACCTTTTGGCAAATGTTTGATGTCCTTTAGGGCCAATCCCTTCCAAGAGCTGTGTCTCCCAAACAATCATCAAGCACATTTCGTGACATCATGAGCTCAGCAACAAGATCCCTCAGGTGGGGTAGTTATGAATCCTTCACATTTCAGTAGAGATATTCCACTAACGGCCTAAGTCTCAGTCTAACTGATAATCTCATCTCCAATCTTGCCATTCTAGGCAACATCATGTATAGACTTTCCTTTAAATGGGACCATCAGAAAGTATTGACTATGTACAATTAGCACACTAGCACCAGTAGGTTACAGGATTACAGTAAAGCACATGGATATGCCCAATTTAAGTTTCTTTTCCTCCAGCGGATTTATTCTACTAAAAAAATGTTTAATTCACTGACCATATACATTCTTTCAATTGTACTAGTTCATGAATGATTCTACCAACAATGCCACAACATATTTTACTTGATATAGTAGTGAAAGAATCTGACAAATCAGCAAAACAGACTTGTAAAAGAAGGATGACAAGTAACAGAAGAATAGTAAGAAAATTAGTATTAGTAATCAGTGGTGTTCCAAATTAGAGGCATCTAGCAGCTGGTCTCCAACCCAAGAGATGACATTGTTCCTGCAACCAGATTCTGTATTTTAGAATAAAAAACCACAACTGTTCAGGTATACCAAGTTGCATCAGACTGAATTAAAAACTTACAAATGAATCATAATAATTATTCCTCCCACTGTGACAATAGGTGCTTCCATATGACACTGAAGAATAAAGTTTTCAGTCAGCAAAAACCATTGGCCTAATTAGTACTTAATCCCATATTTTAAATTGAACTGCAGCAGCGTCAACTTAATACATAGATTCTGCATTTTAGATTGAAATGCAGCAGCTTCATTTTGTACATTAGCCTACTTCAGTATCCTGTTTCATGCTGAACTGGATAGACCTTAACAAACTGATATGAACAGTAATGTATTTTACATTCTTGTTTTCCTTCAGATTATGAAGTTTCCACTCCATTCATACAAGAGTACTGTCAGAATATTAAATGTATCAAGTACTATATTTTAAACTAGCATTAGGCTTACTATTTGCAGGCATGAGTCTTTTCCATTTTACATAATTGTCTGCATAATGAGATTTTTGTTTGCAAGTGAAAGTAGGACTTTGGTACTGGGAGCCTTTCTTTTTTCCCTACCTAGTTCATGGCTTTTTCTAGTTAAATGCCGTGAAATACTGGTTACAATTATGCAATATCATTTTGTGCATCTTTGATCTTTCAATGTTGTTGAGTCCCATTAATAAAACTTAAAAAGCTCCATTTCCCTTCCGTTTGACCATGTCTTAATACAAAAAACTAATATAAAAGCTATACAATTAACTCTAGTCTCTATTTTATATGGCCTTTAGGTAGTTACAAATGCAGCCTAAGATCTTAAATCAACTGAAGCAGAGTATAAAGGAAGAACCAGAGAAACAAGTTAATGTACAAAAAAATTCCGCACCCCCCCCCCCTCTCCCCCCTCCCCCTTTTTTTGGGTATCATGCGTCTCGAATTGATTGAATTAGTAACCCAAAAAAAAAGAAAATGCTCAATGCAGATAGCACAGTCTTATTAGCTCCAAACAGATTATTACAAGTGAACATCTAACAAAGCATGATGCAAATCACTTTGATTAAAATATTATATGGTTATAAATTGGAAATAACATTGATTTTGACGCTCAAACTGTTATGATCATGAAATGGAAAATTTGAACCATTAATAACTAGAAATAAAATGAATGAAGTAGTGATCTGAGTATAAGCAAATTTAAAGAGATTTGAGAAAAGAATATGCAATATGAAATGAAGATTCCAAGGTCAAAGAATATAATAATGGAAAAATGAGTTGAGGTGCACCTCAAGGACCATTAACCTCAGCGGCAGCAGCAGTAAAAATTAGAAACCATCTGCATCATTCTCCTGTCTACCATACTGTGAAACCATGCATTGTCTAAGATACTGAAGCTTCTTCAGAATTTCCACCACTTCTTGCCTTTTTCCTTTTGTGATATAGGCACATCTAGATGTGAAAGATCATCTAGAAAGAAAATTAATTTAAATTATTTATACAACTTGGTGAAATAACTCTAGCTGCATTGTCCTGTTACTGGAGAGTTGTTATTATCAAGAGGCAGCAGTTCAATATACATTTAGATTTAATATATAGCCTATGCTCCCCCTTCTTTAACTCATTACTCCATCCCTTTTAATAGATTTCTGGAATTATTTCTTGTATTAGTATCAACTCAAGCTAGGGACTACTACTGCATCAGCCACCTTCATTTAGCAGCCCATATTTTGATGTGTGTTTCCAAGAAGTGCTTTCACCTTTTATTTACAATGGTCATTTTGAAGTGGGATTAATTGGCAAGAGAGAGTATTTTGTTCTTGGAATCTAGCTTTCCTCCTACTTGATTCTTCTTATGGAGGCTAGGAGCATACTTTTAAGTCCACTAACAGAATGGATCCTAAGGTGGGTTATCTAACCATAAAGCTCAGCATATGTTGAGATATGAAGTTTATAATTATAGAGATGTTTACCTGCTTCTGGATTAATTGAATTGTAATGAGTCTCTGCCCAAAAGCTTAACATAAGAACTGCAAAATCCACAATTCATTAATTTCATATTTACAGCTTACCAAATATAAAATTAAGGCATGGCCCAAAAAGTAAGGGGCATTAAGTTGCAACTTTCTATAAGAATGAATTAGGAAAAGTCATGCGAGAGAAAAATAAAAAAGTAGGTCCTAATAAAAAGTCTCAACATATCTAGCAATGAGAACTATTATGACCTTGATATAAATTTGTAATTCACATCAAGTTTCATAGGGATATAATGAGTAATTGTAAAAAATTTACCTCTTTTGGACTTTTGAATGTGGGGAAGAATCTCAATGTAACAAGTATCCTTAAAGGAAGTAATCAAAAATATCTTGACACCAAACTACAATCACAAGGTAAACATGCATCAGTTATCAGAAGAAGAAGAACTAGCATGGTGACAATCAAATTAACAAAGAAAAAAAATGGTAAATCACACATGTACATCAGTACACCATAAGTTGCATGAACCCATACAGAAAAAAGGAAATTTCCATAAAAATCACAAGAAAGTGATGATGAAAAAACATTAAGGCACTTAGTGTTTTCCTAATCAATAATTGACCAATTTATTTACAATTAGATAAAGGTAAATTTTGAGTTTAGAAATAAATTGCTCTCATAAAATTTTTTCCACCAATAAAATTCTGAATTTTGCAATTTGAAATTCCGCATCCAAATTTTAATGTCAAATTTGTTAGCAATTTGTAATCATATTATATTTTCTCAAAATAGCTAAAATGAAATTAAGGAAGCACGGTTAATTAGGACCCTCTGAGCAGAAACTAATAAATGTGACCTCATACAAATTTTTTTTTTTTTTTGGCTATGAAGTAATAGAGGGTTCAATGAACAAATGTGTTCAAAATTTTCTATGGACAGGACAGCTGAAAGGAAATGGAGAATATAGAAAGGTTTGGGAAGCTCCTCTTACCCGATCTGCGGCAGCCTGCAATGTGACATGATCACCCCATTCACCTTCCCTATTTTATTTATGTCAAAGAGTGTAAGTATGAAATAGTTCCAAGTAAACATTAATGAATGCTATAACTTTGAAAAGAGAGAATGCCAAAATACTCGCTCATTTTCTCCAAGTAGTCATTATAAGTCATAGGAACGTAATTCTGGTAAAGTTCCAGCTGAGACTTGAGCTGTTGACATCAACACAAGGGAAAAAATAATCAAACCTTGACTTGCTTCTGGACATTAGGATTCAAATTCCTTATAAAAGAGTAACTTTATCGGAATAGCAACCAACCTGTTCAATAACCTGTTCTCTTACAAATGTATGGAGGTCAGGATCACCATACAGTTGATCTGCTAGAGCACGAAACTGGAAGAGTACAAAAGTAATGGCATATCTTTTGATTTAGTATTATTGAGGACACATGATCATTACTACTAAGGTTTTGCAATAGAAAGAAAGAAACACAAGTAAATAAAAGTTATACATAAGGCTGAACTAAAACTACTTAGAAACCATGACAAAAGATTGCTAGACAAAATTTGGAAGCAAAGAAGAATTTATGCCCATGTTCATGATCAACTGAAATATTATAATAAACTTTAGCATTAAGTTGTAGAGCTGACATGTTAAAGGTAACGGTTTATGCCCATGTTGATGATCAACTGAAATATTATGTTGGCATATAATAAACTTTAGCATTAAGTTGTAGAGCTGACATGTTAAAGGTAACGGGAAAAAAAATTATATAGTCAAAATGTTGGAACAGTCAAGATTAAGTTATGTTACGGCTATTATGCAGTAATTTGTGAAAATCCATCTTGAACTTAAGGTAAGGACTGACCTGACAGTTGCCATCTCCTTTGACCTCATTCTCAACCAGATTGTATAACTTCAGTCTGAAAGATAAAACAATTCTAACATCAGATATACAACATTTCAATATCAGTGTAACTGATAGAAAGTACACAAAAAGAAATAAAAACATCTTACAGGTTTTATAACTTTAAATGTGAGGAAATAACTGAAGGTTTGCAGGAAATGATGATCTTGGTTTTAGTTAAGATACTAAAAATTTCTTACCATATTGTATTTAATTGTGAATGGATAATTCTTTATTCATCTATCTATAAAGCACTCATAGGTAAAGTAACATAGTGAGTCATTTTTTTCCCTTAAAATGTACTTGATGTGTAATCTTGTATATGTTTTTATTAATTGCTCTACCATTCACTATACATATAATTTTAATGTAGCAACATCGGGGAGAAATTAGCACTGAACCTTTCTAGCAGGCGTTGATGATCAGATTTCACATCATTAGCTGAGGGTACATTTGCATTTGTTTTAGGAACGAACTGCCAAAAAATAAAAAGAGAATAAGGCTAACCCACAAAATGCCTGTATAACTTACCAGTAAGAAAAAGATGAAAGAAAGGAAATATTACAACTTATTTTAGGCCAGAATACAGCATCAAAACAATAATTTAGATAACAAATGAAATCAATTGTATGTTCAACTACTAGTTCTAATTACTTCAAATTTTTTTTTGATGAACAGTTGCTTCAATTAAATAACACACACATATATATATATATGTATGTATGTATAGAGAGAGAGACAGAGAAAGAGAGAGTAGAATATGATGGAAAATTTTAAATTTCTAATTTAATTAAATGCCCATAAATGTTTTTTGGATAATTTATGTCATTTATCTTGTCTTATTGTTAAATCACTTTTAATTAAAAAAATAAGTTATTTTTGGAAGTACAAATAAGTGAAAATGAAAGACTAAAGAGTTCTATTCAAATTGTGAATAGAGAAGAATAAACTTTTATTTTCTGTTGGCAATAAAAGACTGTACAAAAGCAATACTTACACTAACAGTATTAATCTGCTTGTTCATTCTTCTGTACAAATAATCATCCGTAGCAAAGGTTTCCCTTATTTCGAATGATCTTAACAACTCCTCGGCACCACTTAGTAATTTTTCTAACGGAGTAGAACACAGACAGGGGATTTCGATTTTGGTTACTCGTCTTCTTGGATCATATGATGTTTTTAGACCGTTAAAATGACCTACACACATCACAAAAAATTTTCCTAGCATTGTATGTAAGCAAAAGAAATATATAAATCACAGTCCAAGGTGCTAACCCAAATTGCAAGTGCAAAGGCTAGGGTATCTTCTTGGTGCACCAACACAACTATGTGCCAAAATATTTGAAGTTTGGAAATGCTCTTGACGAGCACCAAAGTGCTCTTCTTCTTGAAGAGCATGTGCTATAGACTCGTCATTCTCCATCTCAGTATGGATATCTTGAACTTGTGTGACAAATTGTATTGTCCACCTCATTGTACTTGCCAATCTTTATAAAAAGGCATCGAAAGGGCAAGAAAAAGTCGACAAAAAATAAACCCATGTGGTATGTACCAAGAGAGGGGGGAAAAAAAAAATATCAAACTTCAAATTCTTGGTATATAGTTAAAAGAAATCAAAGCTAACCTTGTTAACAAATGGAGGGATTTAATTTCTGTTTGCAGAAACGTGATGACAAAAAGGATTATTGGAGGAGATTACTTTGTAAATGGTGATAAAGTTATATATTTTCTTAAAAATCTATTCCTATATATATATATTGCTCGCTTGCATGCCTTCTTTATTAACCACATTTATAACAAAAACAAATATAAGGTCCAGGCGTGCGCAATATCAGCAGACATGATTCTCATTCAGATACACTTTAATACCTCGTGCACAATCATTGTCAATATGATTCTCATTTATTGGAATGCCAAATTTTAAAATTTAATTATTTTCTCAAAAGATTTTTTTTTTTTTTTTAAATTGAAATCACATATGGAAAGGCAAGAGTGGACTGAGTTTGATCATTAGGGGCCCATGTCCTATCTCCTCTCTGGACTAGAAAAATCTATGCATGAAGGAAGTAGAATGGATTAGAGGTATTTCACCATGCCTAACAAGGTGGTTCTAATATTGATGAAATAGAGTTGAAAGAGAAAGGAGAGAGATAGCCATGAGAATGCAAAGTGAGAGAGAGAAGATTTTAAAAAAATATATAATTAAATTATGTATAAAACTATTAAACTATATTTTTTAAGTCAGTGAGAGATTTATTATTATATTTGACTTTTAAATATGATATGTCTTACATATAATTACATAAAAATAAAGATAGGAGGGAAGGGGTTCAATAGGAGAGGAAACTTAATTGTGTCTTGACTTAATAATAAAAGGCAATCATCATAAGTGATTATTTGTATTATTTTTAACATCAATGAATGTTGCATTAAAAAAAAAAATCACTCAAATGTTAAAACCTCACATAACAAATATATTTTCGTTCTTTTTCTGAATCAGCAAATACAATTTCAAATATACTACTTTCAAAATTGTGAACGAAAATCCCAATGGTTTTTAATTTTTGTACGAAAATTAGATAGCCTTTTCTTTTTCTTTTGAAGTTTAATAACAAGTTTAAAATTGATTTCCGTTGATAAAACCGAAAAGAAACTTGTGCCTATTTAGAAAATATCAAATTTAATAAAAATCTTTTGTTCATTGAATGGTAAAGAAGCAGAAAGGCAAAGTTTCTGATGATGAAACCGAGAGCATCTTGGGTCAGCCTTGTGTCCGACTCTCCCTCATAGAGAGTGACTCCGTCCAAATCTTGAAGTGTAGTGCTCCAAATGTTGTTGGGGCTGTAAATCGTGGAGGTCTCTTTGGCGAGCTCTTGGTTCTCTTACATTTGTCCACAACAACTACCATAACAGCCAAAGTGCTAAAATGCTAGTACCCCATTGAGACCAAAGATTTTATTTTTGGAAAGTAAGAAGTGAACACAAGTAACAAGTACACACTTACATGAGATAGACATATATGCTCACCACTCTCAGAAATCCAACTAAGAGATACAAACGAAAAAGCTCACCATCTATCAAAATCCATTATAGACTAAGAGTAAAACAAGAAGAATCCTTCTTTTTCTTCTCACGAGGTAAAGGATGGAAGTTAGAAAAGGGAAAAGTTAACCGAGGTACCAGAGTCATTCGTTTAAAAATTATTTTTAGAATTTTTTTATGAAAAAAGGAAAAAGTAACTGATTTAGTTTTATAACTTTCTATATTTATCAGAAAAAGTAGTATCAAAATTTTTAAAAAATAGTTTATTAACAAATGACCTTAAGAGTACCTATTAAATAAACTCATTAAAAAATACAATTGAAAAACCAATAGACACAGCTAAGAGCAATAGAATTCAAAATTCGCCCTTTCCCAAGTACATTAGTTCAACCCAAACAATCTGTAAAAAAAGAAAGTTATAACTCCTACAAAGCTCCAATTACATAATGCTTGATGCATGGGAGACTAGAGTCTTACTGGCTAACTAACTGATTCAGAATAATTCTAGAATTAACTTCCAAAATGACCCAAAAATACAGCTATAACTTGTTTGAACGTTGAGTAGTACTATACTTGAATTATCAAACACCTATATGACTATGAGTAGTCTTTTCACGTGTCCAAACACACTCGTGTAAACAATGACCATTCCAAATTAAACTCAATTCTGTGACAATTTTCAAGAGTTGACAATGAATCAAATACGGCGTCACAATGACGAACCTTGACATACTTCCGCTTCCTCCAATCGAAATACTTTGCCGTAACAGCTTTTAAGTAATGCCGCCAACACTTCATGTGACTGTCACTGCAACAATTTTGCTCTTCATCTCTGTTAACTAGTGCCTGAAATAGGAACTGCAATATACAAAAAATAAATGATAGGCAAAAACAGAAATAATATTAGTATGCAAAATATCACAGTCCAAGTGAAAAAAAATTCCCAATTTTACATCAAAGCCATTTGCTCCTCGTTAGGAAATTTTTACTCACCTTTATAAATTCATCGTTCTCTAGATTTGAATATGTCCGCAGAACTTTTGGATGACAACTCCATAATAAGCAATCTAAAACAGCTGTATAGTCTTGCATTGTTGGAACATCATCCAGCACAAAATGCTTAACTAATGCATAAGAAAGTCAAAATGTTAAACAAAACTTTAGTAGTTCAAGAAATCAATTTTATAATATATATTGCTGTATTACAAACTTGAACAACAAGGCCCATACTGTAATTTTAATGATTAATAAAGTGATAGAAACATTAGGAGGAAAAAATATTTGGTGTAGTCAAACAGTAAAAAGCGAAAGAAATAGACATGCACGTGTAAATGATATGTATACACAATTTCAATTCACACATACCAAATCAAACTAATCTAAAAATAATAGGGGTGAGCTTATTTCATTCTGTAATTCAAGATAAGAAACTGTTTTTGTAAATTGATCAAGGTAGAAAAGTGTAGAACTAACCAGTAAACACTCTATCAAGTTTTGTGCTCTCAATCTAAATAGAAACTGAACCTTTATTGATTGAAAAAATGAATTATGAATACCACTTAATACATACAAGTTCTGATTCTATACTTATATACAGAGGCTAAGGCAGGTAGCAAAACTGTCAAATAACTAACTCCCTAAAATAAAGGAAAATCTATTACAGCAACATTCCAGCTCATGCTCACGTGTTCAATCACCTCCCAATATCCTTGCATACGTGGCATCATCTACTGCATTGAGTACAGTACCTGATCATAGTGAGGCATTGCTTCAATCATGATCATGGTAGCTGTTTGATCGATGCCTTGGTTATCTTGGAGTTGTGAACTGATTTGATTAGCAAAATGAACTTCTCCTTGATGCAATGAAGCATTTTGCTGAGCTGTTTTAACACTCCCCCTCAAGAGCAAAGCTCTTGTTTCTTGATTATGCTTCTGATACTCTGGATATTGTATTTTGTGAGCAAAGATGTTGATTACTCCCAGTCTTGCTAACAATTTAGAAAATTGATCAACCCCAAGTGCTTTTGTGAATATGTCTGCTAATTGATTCCTTGAAGAGACATAAAACATTTTGATGGTGCCATCCAACACTTTATTTCTGACTACATGACAATCTGCTTCTATATGTTTTGATCTCTCATGGAATACTGGATTTGCAGAGATATGTATAGCTGCTTGGTTGTCACAGTACAGCAGCACTGGTCTCTCATGTGGTATGTGCAAGTCCCTTAACAAGTAAAGCAACCAAGTAACTTCACATGTGGTGGTGGCCATGGATCTGTACTCTACTTTAGCAGAGGATCTTGACACTATGTCTTGCTTTTTGGATCTCCAAGAAATTAAAGATTCACCCAAGAAAACACAGTAACCAGTTAGAGATTTCCTTGTGTCAGGGCAGCCTGCCCAATCAGCATCACAAAATGCTTTTAGCTGCAGGTCTGATTCAACAGGGAAGAATACTCCTTGTCCTGGTGTACCCTTAATGTATTGAAGGATTCTAATAGCTGCCTTCATGTGTGGACTTCGAGGTTGAGCTAAAAACTAACTTAATCTATTAACTGCATAGGCTATATCAGGTCTGCTCAAAGTTAAGTACATTAATTTCCCTATCAATCTCCTGTACTGCCCTGCATCTTTAAGTAACTCCCCATCTGCCTTGGATAATTTCAGTTGTTGCTCCATTGGTGACTTGACAGGTTTGCAACCAAGCATTCCTGCCTCTTTTAAAACCTCAAGAGCATATTTTCGTTGGTTAATGCTGATACCTTTAGCACTTCTTGCAATCTCCAAACCTAAAAAGTATTTGAGTGATCCAAGGTCTTTGATTCCAAAATTCTGGTCTAACAAGGATTTTAGCTTGGTAACACAAGCTGAATCATTTCCTGTGATTATTATATCATCTACATACACCAATAATGCAGTAAAAGAAGAACCATCAGCATGGACAAACAAGGAGTGATCTGCCTGAGATTGTTTGAAACCAAGCTGCATAATGGTAGCAGAAAGTTTGGCATTCCATTGCCTTGAAGCTTGTTTGAGACCATATAAAGACTTCACCAATTTGCATACCAAAGGAGTAGAAGTGGAAGTGGAATTTGGAGACTCCCCCTTACTGTGATAACCAGGAGGCAAATCCATGTATAGCTCCTCATCAAGATCACCATGGAGGAAGGCATTGTTTATGTCTAGCTGGTGCAAAGGCCATCCTTTGGCTGAAGCAAGAGCAATCAAAACTCTCACAGACACAGTCTTGGCAACAGGACTGAAGGTCTCCAAGAAGTCCAACCCTTCCCTTTGAGTGTACCCTTTAGCAACCAACCGTGCTTTGTATCTTTCCACAGTCCCATCAGGATGCAGCTTCACCCTATAGACCCATTTACATCCAATAGGTCTTTTACCTGGTGGTAAAGGGGTAAGCACCCAAGTGTGAGTTTGTTCTAATGCTTGAATTTCCTTATCCATAGCCTCCCTCCAAAGAGGGTCTGCAACAGCTTGGTGGAAGTACTGAGGTTCCTGATGACCATGACTGATAGTCATGAGATAGGACTGATAAGTTGGATCCAAATGGCAATAAGTAAGACAATCTCCAATGTCATAAGGAGTCCCTGAGACATGAGAAGAGCCAGCTGAAGGTGAAGTGGTAGCTGAATTGCAAGCATAGTCTTGTAAGTACACTGGAGTTTTGTGAGTTCTGGTGGACTTTCTGGTTGGTGGAAGATCTGCATTAGGAATGTTAAGAACAGAAATAGCAGAATCAAGGGAATTTGAGGTAACCAAAGGGGCACAAGGAGGTGTAGGACTGGGTGAAGTAGTGGAAGAAGGATGGGAAGTTAAAATCAAAGGAGAACAAGGAGGAGAAGACTCAATGGGAGTATCTGGTATGCTAACAGGAGTAACAAACGGTTCTATAGCAGAAACATAAGCATCAGCCTCAGCAACAAAAGGATCAAAAAAATCTTGTACAGCAGTAGCAAAAGGAAAACTATTTTCATGAAAGTAAACATCTCTGGAAACAAAAACAGCTTTGGTAGACAGATTCATTACTTTGTAACCTTTGACTCCAATAGGATATCCCAAGAAAACACATTTGGATGCTCTTGGATCAAATTTGGTCCTATTGTGAGAGAGGGTGGAAGCATAACATAGGCATCCAAAGACCCTCAAATGAGAATAAGTTGGGACTTGACCAAAAAAAATTTCAAAAGGAGTTTTATGACTTAAGACTGAAGATGGAGTTCTATTGATTAAGTAAGTGGCAGTAAGAATGCAATGCCCCCACAAATGCAATGGTAAGTTGGATTGAAATCTAAGTGCTCTTGCAACATTTAAGAGATGTTGATGTTTCCTCTCAACTATTGCATTTTGTTGAGGGGTTTCAACACAACTCAATTGATGCAAGATGCCCCTCTTTGAAAAGAAGGTAGACATGATGAATTCAGTCCCATTATCAGACCTAATGCATTTAACCTTACTTGAAAATTGTGTTTCTACCATGATGCAAAATTGTTCTAAGATGGCTTGGGTTTGGGATTTGTGTTTAAGGAGATAAACCCAAGTGCATCTTGAACAGTCATCAACAATGGTTAAAAAATATTTGCAGCCATCAATGGTTGGAGTTGAAAAGGGTCCCCATAAGTCACAATGAATCAAATCAAAGTAATGACTAGAGATATTTGAACTTGAAGTGAAAGGTAATCTCTTTTGTTTAGCTAAAGGGCAAACTTCACAAGTAACCATTTTATTAACATTGAAAGAAGGTACATCATTATGTTTCAGCAGTGCCAATTTTGCATTTGACAAATGTCCTAATCTAAAATGCCAAACATGGGGCTGGACATGAACATTATTGACAGCATGAACATTATTGACAGAATTGAAAACATTAGAACAATTTGATGAGGCTGAGATGCTCTTTTCCAGCATTCCTTACCCAGACCAATTGTGCTCTAATGAGCCAGGTCCTGGATGAAGCAAAGAGTCCCAAAGAACATAAGACAACAAGATATGGATTTAACCAATTTACTGACAGAAAGAAGATTAAAGGTGAATGAAGGAACACACAAAACATTGTAAAGAACAAGTTTTGGTGAAATTTCAACAGTTCCTATATGTGTAACTAAGGTTGACTCTCCATTTGGAAGATTAACAAAGGTGTTCAAGGCAGTAGTAATAGAAGAAAAACAAGACACAGATTGCACCATGTGATCTGTGGCTCCTGTATCAATTACCCAATCAGATTCATGGAAGGCAGTCCTATCAACTTTTCTAGCAGAAAATATGGAATGCTGAAAAGAAGGATGAAAAGAAAAATTTGAGTGATTACCTGACATGAGTGTAGGATTGAAAACAGGGTAGGTATTGACCTGTGACTGTGAAGAAGATCCTATCAGTCCAGAACCTTCACCAGAAACTCCTCCTGCACCAGTAGCCATACAAGAAATGCTTGCATTTGCAGCATGATGTGTATCACCAAGAGTAGTCCCTGTCCCAGTGGTTCCTGAGTTGAGAAAAGCTAGCAATTTCTCGCATTGTGCTTTGGAAATGGGACACTAATTCCCAGCAGTCAAAACACTATCTCCAGAATTGAAAGATGCTTGATTTGCATTGGCTGTTGGCTTGCCTTTTGGCTTGTAACCAGGTGGATAGCCATGCAATTTATAGCATTTTTCAATGGTGTGCCCTGCCATGTTACAGTGAGTACAGAAAGGCCTTTCCTTTCTCCATTTCCTTTGAAGCTTCCCTTGGAATTGGCGTACATTGCCATTGTGTCAGACTGAGAAGAACCAGAACCTCCATGACCAGCACTCTTGTGAGATTCCTCTTGTAAAATCAATGAATAGACTTTGCTCATTGAAGGAAAAGGATCCATCGTGAGAATTTGGCTTCGAACAGTGTCAAAAACCTCATTTAGTCCCATCAGAAATCTCATCACATAAGCCTTGCTATGAGAATTACTCAGAGTCTTCATAGCACCACATGAACATTCTGGCATTGGTTCATAATTCAGCAGTTGATCCCATAACCGCTTGAATTTGGTGTAGAACTCAGTCACAGACATTTGATTTTGACGGATCTGAGAGATCTCAATTTGCAAATTGTAGATCTTTGGTCCATTTCCTTGTGAGAACACATTTTGGAGTTCAATCCACATCTCCCTTGCTGTTTCACAGTACATGATATTGCTCGACACATCCACATGCATAGAATTAATCATCCAAGAAAGCACCATGGTGTTGCAGCTCTCCCAATCTTCATATAGAGGAGATTCAAGATCTGGCTTCACAATCTTTCCATTCACAAAGCCTATCTTCTTCTTCGCAGTAAGGGCAAGCACCATAGCTCTTGACCGAGATTGGTAATTTCTCATTCCCAACAAAGGCTGTGTAACGAGAATGTTCCTTGGATTCTCATTGGTATTCAAGAAATAGGGATTAGGAGTAACAGAAGCTGAAATGTTTGGTGAATTCGAATTTGTGTGCATGGATTGATCATTGTTAGGCTCAGGGGATGTATGAGTGGATTGGTTGTTTGCTTCATTGGACGCCATTGCAGGACCTTGAAGTTCTGATACCATATCAAGTTTTGTGCTCTCAATCTAAATAGAAACTGAACCTTTATTGATTGAAAAAATAAATTATGAATACCACCTAATACATACAAGTTCTGATTCTATACTTATATACAGAGGCTAAGGCAGGTAGCAAAACTGTCAAATAACTAACTCCCTAAAATAAAGGAAAATCTGTTACAGCAACATTCCAGCTCATGCTCATGTGTTCAATCACCTCCCAATATCCTTGCATATGTGGCATCATCTACTGCATTGAGTACAGTACCTGATCATAGTGAGGCATTGCTTCAATCATGATCATGGCAGCTGTTTGATCGATGCCTTGGTTATCTTGGAGTTGTGAACTGATTTGATTAGCAAAATGAACTTCTCCTTGATGCAATGAAGCATTTTGCTGAGCTGTTTTAACACACTCTTTTCTCAAAAGCTGAAAAACCTGTAAAACACAATAAAAAAAAGTACCTGTAAATAAAGTAAGAAAAAAGAATTGGTATTGAAATAATGCAATTAGACTAGGTACAAAATAATGTTGTCACTACATGAACATTAAAAATAGAAAATTAAATAAATAAAATTGAATTTATGGGCTTACCGTAGTAAGCTGAAAGTGCAAGCTTAAAGTTTGGTGCTCCTTAAACTTTCCAAGATATCGTCTGAGTCTTAGAAACCAGAAAGTGTCTATAGAGCCTTTTGGCCAAAGTATATGTACAATTTTTTCTAGACAAGCTGAAGAAGTGATAGAAAATGATTTTGGTATTGATTCACTATCAAATTCGAAGGAATGAAGATTTTCACAATTGATCTGGAGCAATGGCATTATTTGATCATCACATGACAAACTCAATCTCTTGAGTCCACGGATGGAAATTTTAATTTTTTCACTCCTTAAGACTCTCAAGTACAAGGTCTCAAGAAAGGGGAACTTATAATTGATATCCGGAATAGATATTTGTTTGGATTCGACGGATTTTAGTTTCAGTTTCTTTACCGTACTGCAAGCAATATTGTCCAATTTCCCAATAAACCTCTCACAGTGAAAAACTTCAAGATTTGGAGCTTCAACTCTATCCCAACTGATTCCATATAATTTAGACTTCTTAAGCTTGGGGACATTAAAAAAAAAAAAGGTTGGGGACATTAAAAAGGTGAACAACAGAGTGCATTTCCATGCATAAGTCTAGAACAAACACCTCGAGCAAAGGGCAACAGCGTAGGATCTTCATTATTGTATGGGAATCAATTTCCACAAAGCGCAGAGTCAACTCTCGCAAACAAATAGGCTTCATATTGTAGCTAAAATAGTCGCTCTCTAATTTACAACCACTCAAAGACAATTTTGTTTGGTCACAAATCGAATGACCCCTTGTGATTAACCCTAATTAATTAATTTAGCCAAGTAATTAATTAATCAATTAATCATGCAATTTTATGGAAGCATAAACAAATCACCAATCAACTAAATATGCAGCGGAAAATAAATAACACGGTGATTTATTTATGAATGGGGAAAACCCTAACGGCAAAAACCCCACGGGGTGATTTTCAGGTCACCACTCCTGAAACTCCACTATTATCAAATCAAGCGGTTACAAGAAAGGAATCCCAAGTACCTTACCAACCTACAGTTGAACCCTTACCCCAATACCCAATTGGACTTGATCTGTAGTGACAGTCTCCACCTTTGATGCACGGCTCCCAAGTATGTGACTAACCAATGCGTGGATCCAAGTACGCGACTTCAGAACACCAACTTTAGGAAGAATGGTTGGCTGCAAAGTTCTTCAGTTCATCCACGTGATGAATAGCAGAAAGATGCTTGGTTACAAAACCCTATGGTGCAAATACACAGCAACTTCTTGATGGAAGATGAACTAGGTCAAGAACTTCGTCTGTTGAGCACAATTTGCATAAACAGAGATTGCTCAATGATAATACAACTTGTGTCTACCAAAACGGCTCTTATAATAATCCTTTTATATGTTTAGGGTTAGAAGAAAAGAAGGCCCAAAAACATATTCACGGATCCCAAGAAAATCAGATTGGAATTCTGACTTTTTAAATCTCGACAGATAGCAGGTGTCGAGGTAGCTATCAAGAGGTGTCGAGCTTTAAAAACTTTGCACTTCAGCTTGCTTTTTCTTGGACATACTTGATGACTTCAACACTTGATTTTGAAACATTGTTTCTTGAAGTATTAAAAACACCTAGAACTACCCAATTACAAGCAGAGTGCGTTTTGTCAAAGGATTAGCCAATTTACATAACTAAGTGACATATGTTCTTAAACAAGTTAAAACATATATGTCCTAACAAATTTGACCAAAGATTCAACAGAAAATGTTTTCTGTGGTAAAACATAATTTTTCACGTGAATCATGCTAAGAATGTCAAGGTCTAGCGCTTCTATATGATTTCCATTAACCAATTCTATCCAGTTATCAATGCAAGAATCATATATAGTATCACAAAGGTTCATCCTCAAACTAAAACGTTGGATTATTTTCTTTTGCTCACGGAGTGGTAACAAAGCCTCATCAACGGACTTGATAAACAGCTCTGTTTCCTCCAAAAATTCTGCTTTTTCCTCTTCCGAAACAAAACTATAATAGCTATTGCGACTTGAGAATCTGAAATCAAACCTGGGGAATGAGTTCCATGCTTGTCTCCATGTCATGGACAAGGTACTGGTACGAGCAGCATCCTTTGGGGGCATGAAGAAGAGGATGTGATGGATAATGTGTTCTGGCAACTGAGATATCCGATCCAAAGCATCACCTGTACTCAAGAAAAATATGGTTTTTCTTCTCTTCTCCTCCTCCTTTACAAACCCCATATTTCTCAATAAAAATATGGTTTTTTTTCCTCAAAATCCTTCTCTCTCTGCACCACATCACTTACTTTATATTTATAATCAGTTCGGCTACTTTGTTGGAAAGGGGAAACCTGTTCTTACTAGTTACTATAGTACTAGTACTCTAGAATCCTTGGCCTAATTAACTACAAAGACCTTTGCCTAATAACTCGTATTTACAATATTAGCTTTCTATTTCATCTTACTTTGTTGGTAAGGTGTACACGATTTACAAATATCAGTCTCATTCCTATTAGTACTCGGACTCTAGAAACCTTTTCCTGCACTAACGATCTTATATACATCTATTCATTACTTATACTAATCTTTTATTTTGGTATTATTTATATATGGGATGTCATTGTATTTGTACCTTGAATAAATTGGATCCAATGTTAATTAATTAGTCATATTACATGCAAATCAAGTGGAGGCACAATCAAACCACCAAACTAAATAGAGTGCAATGAAAGTTAAGTTTGACGTGACAATTTGATCACGATGAGAAAATATTCGCAAACAAAAACCCCACCGAGTGAAATGATTAAATTTACCACATTACAATTTTTAAGCTTTTAAGACAATTAATAATTTAATATGGTATCATAGCAGGAGATCTTGAGATCTATATTTTACCATGCCTAACAAGGTGGTTCTAATATTGAAGAAATAGAGTTGAAAGAGGAAGGAAAGAGTGCAAAGTGAGAGAGAGAGAGAGAAGTTTTATATATATATATATATATAACATTTTTAAAATGACATAATATTTTTAGCCGACCTAATACTTATTTGATTTTTAAATACCACATGTCTTGAAAATAAGAGAGAATTGAAGGGTTCAATGGGATTATAAAAAATAGTAGTCGTGAATGATTATATATAATATCTCTAACATCATTCAATGTTGTATTTTTTTTTTTTATAAAAAAAATCACTCAATGTTAAAACCTCACATGCAGCAAATCCTTTTTATTTTTTATTTTTTATATATATAAGTTTATAGAATCCGCAAATACAATTTCAAATATACTACTTTCAAAGATGTGAACCAAAATCCTAGTGGTTTTTAATTTTTGAACTAAATTAGAAAGCCTTTTCTTTTTCTTCTCAAGTTTAATAACAAATTTAAAATTGTTTTCTATTGATAAAACCAAAAAGAAGAGCCTATTTAGAAAATATCAAATTTAATAAAAAATTTTGTTTATTGAATGGTAAAGAAGGAAAAAGGAAACTTTATGATGATCAAACCGAAAGCATTTTGGCTCAGTATTATGTCAGACTCTCCCTCAGAAAGTGATCACTCGATCCAAATCTTGCGGGTATCATTCCCTTAGATCCTTTACATGAACAAAGATAAAAACTGATGATAAAATTTGAAAAGAATTCCTTGTTCAATTTCCAAATTACACTTCATGAAATGTGTTGCTCCAAACGTAGTTGGAGTTGTTGCATATGTCTCCTTAACTCATCCACTTCTACATTGTGGGGGTCTCTTTGGCGCATTCTTGAGGCTTTGCCATTAGGCCTGCAACAACAACAACAACAACAACAACAACCACAACCAAGCATGACAACCATGTTGAGTTAGTGGAAGCTCTAACACTAGATTACTGAACAAATGACTGAACAACGAGCTTTTATTAAAACTTGACTCTTTGAATTACAACACTTTACAAGCTTTGATGCTTTGACTCACTAACACTAGTGCATACCTCTCACTAGTCTCACACTAGTCTCATACTCTCACTAGTCTCTCTAATCTCACACACTTCTTCACATACCACCACATCTATTTATACTAGCTGTATGTTGGTTAGGAAACCAACTTGAAGCTTCTAGCATCTTCTTTTTGAATACTTTATTTACCAAGCTTCTAGACTATTCTATAAACATGTGGTGTTTTACTTCTACATAGAAGTCTCTAGAGAACTAAAGAGAGACATCTCATAGAGAAACCCGGAATGCAAGAGAATGTTCTAGAGAATGTGTGAGACATTCTAGAAGTTTCTAGAATACTCTAGAAATTCCTAGAGACAAGAGAGTTAGTGTTGATTTCTAACACTCCCCCCCTCAAAACTGACTCTCTCCCAATTTCGCCATTGTCATCATACCATTCCTTTGGCACTTGTTTCAACTCGTAAAGTGTTTTTCGTAGCTTGCAGACATTGTTTGGCTGGGCTTTGCCTTCAAATCTCTTTGGCTGCTCCATGTAAACTTCTCGATCCAACTCTCCATGCAGGAAAGCATTCTTTACATTATCTATTTGCCATAACTTCCAAGATTTAATGGGTTTCATATCCTTGGGCTTTGGTGCTTGCTTTAATGTGTGGATCTCTTCTTTAATTCCTGGTCGATCCTCCTTTAGTGTTCTATGGTGAACACTAGTTTGCCAAGGATGGGTTACTTCTCTAGGCTTTGGCTCACCTTCATCTTCAAAAGATTGTAACTCATCAGTTACCATGAACTGATCTTTCCTAGACTGCTCCCTCATGCTCTCAGGCATTTTCTCTTTAATTTCCTTTGAGACTATTAGCGTTGCTTCCTCTTCCACTACTTCTTCAATTGGCTCTATCACAGCCAGACACGATTCAAAAGCCCATTCTTCTTCGCTTTCATCTTCTAGGTTGCTGAGCGTCACTATATTTCCTTGAGCTGTTCTCCACTTGAATCGACAGTCTCGTGCAAAGTGGCCAATTTTTCCACACTTGAAACACTTGACATTACGGCTTTTGGGACTAGTGGATCGTCAATCATTATTGTTGCGACTTCCTCGAGCTCCTCCATCTTGAAAGCTCTCTTTATCTTCTCTATCTTTATCATTTCTATTCTTAGAACCTGCATTAACTCTTCTCTTGGGTCGGTCTTTATATTGATTGCTAAAGAGTGCCTCCTCATCACTCTTTAGTGAGACTCCAGCCATTTGCTTGACCAAAGCTTCTTGGTCAGCTAGCAAATTTTCCAATTCTACTAATGATGGTTGGACAGGCCAACCTTGAATGGTAGCTACAAAACTTCTATATTCGGATCTTAACCCATAAATAATTATTGAAAGTTCAATATGGGTATGAAACACCCTTGAACGTTTAGACCCCCAGATACAAAAATACCAATTCAAGCTTTATATCAAACAATTCATGTGCGGAATATGATAGCAAGCTTATAATAGAATTGATAAAACAATCTATGCCAAATATAAACACATCCACAACAGTAAATATAATGCAAAGATAAAGGAAAGAGAGATGCAAACACACGGACAACACACGATGTGTTATCGAAGAGGAAACCGAAGTCCTCAGCGTAAAACCTCTCCGCCGCCCTCCAAGCGGTGATAAAATCCACTAAAGAATATAGTTGGGATACATGAACAGCAGAAGACCCTCCAAGCCTAATCTACCCAAGTACCTAAGCCCTCCAAGCTTCTTGCTCCAACGAGGTTACGCCGAACCTATTTCTTCTTTAGCTTGCCGGATTCCGCTCCTTGACCATAGCATCAACCAATGTATATTGGTTCCTTTCCAAACTGCTTCCCAAAGCACCAAATGGACCTTTTCACAGACGTGGGTGTGGTGAGATAAGGGATTGGTAAATGACCTCTCAAGGGTATGACAATGGGGAGGAAGAGAGTAGAGGAATTTGTAGAGTCTCTTTAGAGGAAGATTGGGGATGAGGCAATCTTATTTTTCTCTAGGGTTTTCTCTCACAAAATTCTCTCAGGAAGCTCTCTCAATATGATGGGTATAAGGGTGTATATATAGTAGGGTGAGAAGGGAATGCAAAACGTCAGTTTTTGCCAAACAGGGCAAGTTGGTGACTTGATCTCGCGGCTTGACCAAGTCGCGAATTCAAGTCGCAACGTAACGGCCTGGCCAGATTGGAACTTTTGTCTTGTAGCGTGACAGTTGGTGCGACCCTTCAGCTTCCTAGTGTGCCTCTCATGTGCCAGCATTTAGCGGCTTGCCAGTCGCAATCCACCTGCGAGCCCTAGCCGCGAGCCTCTGTTTTTCTTGCACACTCTTGAGCTTTTCTTCACATCTTCTCACACACTACCCTTACAATTTTCCCACCTAAATACAGGATTGCTAAGTGCTAAATTACAAGCAAATTGGTCACGGAATAAAGCCAATTAAATGGTTGATTAAATTCAACCTTACAATCTCCCCCTTTGGCTATTCCGCGACAAAACCCTACAACAGACTCTAGACTTAAACGTGAGTTGGGAACAGTTGGAAAACTCACTCACACCTAACTCTAGATTCTGTAAAGCTCTTGAACATATGAATAAGTAACTCCTGAAATACAATAACATAGCAATATCATTGTATGCAGAAAACTTAATATGCATATGGAGCAAAATAAGCATGATCAAGCAAATATGAACATAAGCATAAAAGCAATAATTCATGGCAAGATCAACACCAGTAGTCACTAAGCAAAAGTGATTACTATGTTCATTCACACAAGGAATGAACATCCAGACATGCAAAAATGATAAACTCAATTGAAGAGTATCATTTGCAAGTCCAACACTCAACCAATGCATACAAATAAATATGCATCTAGGAACAATCCTACACGGGCACAAGAGTGTTGTACTTAAGGAAATGCAAAGCATTAACAAGTACCAAAACACAAAGCACAAAGGCTGCATATGCAAAGTTTTTGCAAATACATGGCACAAACCATACAAGCCTACAAACTAGTGCAAGAACTTAAGGAAATGCAAAGCATTAACAAGTACCAAAACACAAAGCACAAAGGCTGCATATGCAAAGTTTTCGCAAATACATGGCACAAACCATACAAGCCTACAAACTAGTGCAAGAGAACAAGTCACAACCCTCAAGGCTTACAAAAGCATCAATGGGTACAAAACAACAATCAAACAGTGCTTAAAGCTGAAAAACATCATACTATATAAGTGTTGAAATAAACAATTACCACCACAGTATTTTGAGTTATCAAGGTTTTATATACAAAAAAAAAACTAAAAAAAATGATGAAGAAATCTCCCCCTCAAGACGAGCACTCCCCCTCAAGAGCTGCCCCCAAAGATTCTCCCCCTTTTTGACCGGAATGGCCAAAGGATCACTGTTTCAATTTTGTGAAAATACCATCAACTTGAGCTGCTACCACATCAATCTGGTCCTGCATGGCAACCAATCTCTCCGACTGCTCTTTTTGGCCATCTCTGAGGGTCTTTTCCATTTCCGTAAGACGTTTGTGAAGATTATCAAAAAGCATTTGCAACTTGTCAGGCTGAGGGGCAGACTGTGGTTGAGTAGTGCCCGGTTGCTCAGAAGTAGAGGAAGTAGGAGAAAATAGATGTGCACTCTTTGGAGCTTTGGAAGAGTGACTCTTGCTGGCCTGTAGAGTGACCATAGAGATTGGTCGAGGACGAGCAATCACGTTCCCAATTGAGGGAGGAGTAACACCTTCACGTAGAACGAAGTTCATAATAAGACTACAGAATGGAAGGCACCCTCGTGCTACTGTTCTGGTTGCTGTCTTTCTTATGATGTGATAAATATGGGCACAAATGTCAATGGTGGAGCCAGTGATGAGATCACAAAGAAATTGAGCCCTTCCAAGATTTATATACACCGTGTTGGTCAACGGATAGAGGTTTGAAAACATAATTAGCTTCAATGTAGTCAACTCAGGGGAAAACTTGGAAGTACTAATTAATGTGCCTGTGCTGGAAATGTCATGGTCAGGACCAAGAATTTGAAGAATGTCCTAAATCGCTGGAGTACGATCATCATACGGAGTAAGGTCAGCATCCGCAGGTCGTGTGATTTTGAGAAGTTCAGCTATGGTGTTTGGATTAATGATGAACTCCGTTCCTCTTACCAGACAATGTAGTTCAGTCTCAAGATCAACTGTGTTGGCGAGACATTCCTTCACAAGTTCAATCATCGGATCAACAAAATTTCCGAATAGAGTTGCCCAATCTTTTGTCTCGAAGATCCGAGGGACAAAAGTTGTGTCCAAAGTGTCAAATTTGACCTCCCGTTCCACTATAGGAGTTCCCCGGTCAAAAATGTCGAAGTAGGCATCTTGGTGCTGAGAAGATCTGAATAATTCATTATTGAGTTCAGTGGATGGCTGTGAGGAGGACTGTGTTCTTTTTGCAACAGGCACAATTTCTTCTTCTGACATCACCTCTTTTCCTTTTGAGGATTTTCGAGACATCTGTAAGATAGCAAACACACAGAAAAGTACCAAATGCAATACCATAGGGAATCAACAACAACTTGATTAGATTCAGTTAAGAATGTTAGAAAAATTTCACTTTAATCACAAACACAAGAATCAAATCAAAAACAAGATACCAGATGGTTAAAATGAAACACACTCCACACTTAAGCACAAAAAAAAAATATAAAGACCTTAGAACCATAGACAAATGACCCACGACCACATACAGAGAGTACCACATAGATCTCAAACCCATATGTTTAAAGAGAATGAGAAACTCTATCAAATGAACAATGCTAAGACTAGAGACAAACATGCTGGAGTACAAACAAGATATAAAATAAACTCAGCAACAAAAGAAAATAACCTCAAACAAATAAAAACACCATTTTAGGCAAACCCATGTTTTAACACAATCTATCGCAGAGCACATGTGCAGTGTACTACACAAGAAGGTAATGGTTAACATAGTAAGAATGGAATGAGGGAAAGAAAACCCATACCTTATTCTTGGAGATTTATGTAGAAATGATGCAGAGATGAGAGATTTTTCAGTTAGAAACGAATTGTTTGAGAGAGAGATTGAAAAAGATAATGAACAGTCACTAAAAATCGAGGGAAAACTGAAAATCAATTTTAAGAACTGTCTTCAAAAACTCAAACATGCGTTTTTCGCGACTTAACCAAGTCGCCAGTAAGTCGCCAGATCAAGTCGCGAAACACTGTGAAGGTAAGATTCTAGAAAAGTCTTCCAAGTGTTTTTCGCAACTGGAAGGTTTAGCCGCGAAGAAGTCGTGAGCTGAGCCGCGAAAATCTCTGAGTAACCCTCACGATTGTACATTCCACCTGTGAACAAGCCGCCAAAATGAGCCGTGGAAAGAGCAAAACTCAAAATTTTCAAAAATTTTCTAAGTCTTTTTCGCGACTAGAATACTGACTCGCCAGTAAGTTGCGAAAAATCTCTGATTGAGCTTGCGACTGGGGCTTGCGACTGTGTCAACCCGCGACTAAGTCGCCAAAACAGGGCAACACAATTTTTGAAAACAATTTTGCATTTTTGTAAAAACAAAGTACTTTCCAAAAACAAAACAAAACACTCAAAAATCTTTTTGTATTTAACCAGCAAAGATTGAGCATGTGAAAACACATTTTATCAAGTACAATCACACAAATAAATATGGCATTTGTTGAACATAGACTTGTGTGTTGTGTGTGGATATCAAAAATGAGATGGTCCTTAGTCCAATGTGAAGCTTCAATGATCAATTCAATCAAGGCATACACAACTAGCACTAGATCATGTGACCAATCTAAATTATAGAAGCATGCATATATGACCTCCCACAAGAACTTGATAACAACTCTTTGAAGCTTTTCATTTGGCTCCATATACAACATATCATTTGCCATTTTTGAGCAAGGAAACTCTCATAGAGAGATAGATGCCTGAAATTTTTGATATTTCAATTTATGAGATAGCCTTTGGCTTTTTGAGCATCATACATTTCATTATGGTCGCTTTCCCTTTTTCCTAGTCAAATACTAGTATGTGCGACAGGCTTTTGCAGCTCTATATCTCTTTTCATTTTGAGATTTACATTTAGAGAGCTCTTTTAAAGCAAAAAAATAAAGAGTGAGAAGATATATAAGCATGAGTCTATGCATGTCTCAAGATCAACAAAACCATTCACTAATCATTCATGACAAGGTTGAAGATTTATTTACAACAATCACATAGATTTCAAAATTTCTTCCACAATGATATGAGTGCATGAGAGACAAGCTAAGCTCGTTAAATGCACAAAGCCATTAGTACAAAAGTACAGGGCAAAACATGCTTTTAGACAAAACTCAACAAAGTGATCAAACTTTTTGGATTTTCAACTTTTTATGTGTTTTTGGATTTTTGACACAAAAGCACTAGAAGAATGATCATAAACAAGAAAATGAGAAAGTATTTTGAACACAAACAAACCACAAAATAAACAGATACTCAAAAACACAACGCAAATAACCAATCATATCCACAAAGCATAGGAAGAATTGATGCATGGACATGTTATAATGCTTATGCATGAGTACCCTTTGTCACCCACACGTCACGTGCGTTTGGAGTGATATCCTTGATGGATCGGGTGCGGGAGTTAGGACTTTCAAACCTTCTGTTGAAGCTCTCCAAGCAAGTGGTGAAGGCGCCAATCATTTTCATTACGTCCGTCATTCCAGAATCCCGGTTTTGGCTCCTTGATTGCTCACCACCCCAAGCCCTCAAGTCATTTCTTCTTCCTCGGGACTGAGGTACACTCGCATTGTTGTCTACTCTTAACTTTTGACAGTTTGGTCTAGTATGTCCTTGCAATCCGCAATAGTGACAAATATAGTTTGTTCTAGGACCCTGCTGCTGTCTTGGGAGAGATCTTCCTCTAGCTCCAAATCTGACTTCAGATTGGTTTCGGGACTTGTTAAACATCCGTTGATTAGCCACATTCATTTTCTTCTCAGCCTCAACTATCTCTGGAGTAGACTTATCAATAGCCGTCTCTTTGTTTTTCACAAACTTTACTTCCTTGGTGACTTTGGCTGATGAGCTGCTCCCTCCGGTATATCCCAACCCGGACTTGTTTGAGGCATGTCTTTGAGATGATATAACATCATCTAGCTTCCTGGAGGAGACCCTATCTACCTTGGCATGAGCTTGTACTACCTCTTGCTCGAGAAACCTCACCTTCGTGTAAGCTTCTGATAGCTCACCATTAAGTGCTTCAATCTCACACTTTGCCTCCTTATATCTAACCAACAGGCTTTTGAAATCTTCCTCAGCTCTCTTCATTTTCTTCACAGCTGCCTTTGCCACCTTTGTATACTCTCCTAATTTCTCAAGAAGTATTGCGTAATTCTTTTTAAGGCTGGATGCGTCTTCTTCTTCTTCACCTTCTGATTGTTCAACAATCCCAATGGACTCCTCATCAGAACATTCACCTAGCTCATTCACAAGAGTACTCAAATCATCTGAAGATCCCACATGTGCAATGGTCATGAATGCTGAGTAATTTCCTTCTCCATCACAGCTTTCTTCAGAGTCAGATTTTGATGAGTCTGAGTCACTCAAAGTAGTGGCATAAACCTTTCCTTTTGTCTTCAAATAATTTGGACATTCCTTTTTGAAGTGTCCATGTCCGTTGCACTCGAAGCACACAATGTCCGAAGGAGATTGAGACTCCTTCCCTTCTTTCCTCGTAAACTTTTTCTTATCACCTCTTGAAGATGAGAATTTCCCTCTATTAAATGGTTTCCCATTGCCCTTCATCTTCAGAAATTTTTGGAAGTTCTTTACAAGATATGCCACTTCCTTTTCCACTCCATCTTCTTCGGAGGGATCATCCATTCTTTCGGTGATGGTTTTGAGAGCAAATGATTTACTCATCTTGTGTGAAGGCAGTCCCAGTTCATATGTTTGGAGAGACCCAATCAGCTCTTGAATTTTGATCTCATCCAAGTCTTTACTCTCCTCTATGGCTGTGACTTTTGCTCTAAAACTTTCAGGCAAGGACCTTAAAATTTTTCTCACCACCTTGGTATCTTCAATCTTCTCACCAAGATTGAGTTTAGCAATGACAATTTCATTGAGCTTCCCATAGAATGAATCAAACGATTCATCTTCACCCATCTTGAGCTCTTCAAATTTGGTGGTAAGCGTTTAAAGTTTTGTGTCCTTCACCTTCTTAGTCCCCTCATAAGTTGTCCCCAAAATTTCCCAAGCTTCCTTGGCCACAGTCATGTGAGATATCCTGTGGAATTCATAAGGAGACATAGCACAGAAAATAGCATTTAAAGCTTTACTATTAGCATTAGCTGCTGCAAGAGCAGCCTTATCCCAATTGGCCTTAGGAGCCTCTAGTTTAGTCCAACCCATCTCAACCGCATCCCAAACGGTATCTTCTATAGAGCATAAAAATGCTCTCATTCGGACTTTCCAAAAAGCATAATTATTACCATCAAAAAATGGCAGAACAGTGAGAGATTGAGACCTATCCATCTCAACAAGGAGTCAAGGATCACACTTTGGTATTGAAACCACAACAAGTGTACCCGCTCTGATACCAATTGAAAGTTCAATATGGGTATGAAACACCCTTGAACGTTTAGACCCCCAGATACAAAAATACCAATTCAAGCTTTATATCAAACAATTCATGTGCGGAATATGATAACAAGCTTATAATAGAATTGATAAAACAATCTATGCCAAATATAAACACATCCACAACAGTAAATATAAGGCAAAGATAAAGGAAAGAGAGATGCAAACACACGGACAACACACAATGTGTTATCGAAGAGGAAATCGAAGTCCTCGGCGTAAAACCTCTCCGCCGCCCTCCAAGCGGTGATAAAATCCACTAAAGAATATAGTTGGGATACATGAACAGTAGAAGACCCTCCAAGCCTAATCTACCCAAGTACCTAAGCCCTCCAAGTTTCTTGCTCCAACGAGGTTACGCTGAACCTATTTCTTCTTCAGCTTGCCAGATTCCGCTACTTGACCATAGCATCAACCAATGTATATTGGTTCCTTTCCAAACTACTTTCCAAAGCACCAAATGGACCTTCTCACAGACGTGGGTGTGGTGAGATAAGGGATTGGTAAATGACCTCTCAAGGGTATGATAATGGAGAGGAAGAGAGTAGAGGAATTTGTAGAGTCTCTTTAGATGAAGATTGGGGATGAGGCAATCTTATTTTTCTCTAGGGTTTTCTCTCACAAAATTCTCTCTGGAAGCTCTCTCAATATGATGGGTATAAGGATGTATATATAGTAGGGTAAGAAGGGAATGCAAAACGTCAGTTTTTGCCAAACAGGGCAAGTTGGCGACTTGATCTCTCGGCTTGACCAAGTCGCGAATTCAAGTTGCGACGTAACGGCCTGGCCAAACTGGAACTTTTGTCCTGTAGCGTGATAGCTGGCGCGACCCTTCAGCTTCCCAGTGTGCCTCTCACGTGCCAGCATTTCGCGGCTTGCCAGTCGCGATCCACCCGCGAGCCCTAGCCGCGAACCTCTGTTTTTCTTGCACACTCTTGAGCTTTTCTTCACATTTTCTCACACACTACCCTTACAATTTTCCCACCTAAATACAGGGTTGCTAAGTGCTAAATTACAAGCAAATTGGTCATGGAATAAAGCCAATTAAATGGTTGATTAAATTCAACCTTACAATTATCCTTCTCATTCTTGAATCAAAAATATTTGATGTAGGATCTAATTCAGAGGTTTCGCGACAGAGAGACTTTACCTTGGTGAAGTATTGCGTGATCATCATATCTCACTGTGCCACTGACATTAGCTCGTTCTCAAGCAACTGTAGCCTTACATCATTCTTCTTTGAAGATAGTGTTGAAAAGGTGTCCCACGCAGCCTTTGGTGTGTTTACATGCCTGATGTGCTCCAGCATCTCTTCCTCGATGCTTGTCTTGATTGCAAACAAAGCCTTCCCGGCTTTAATCTTCCACTTTCACAAAGCTTCAGCATTCTCAGGAGGTGTGGTTTCGCCACTAGCCACAATCTCCCACAGATCTTGCCCCTGCACGTATGACTCCATACAAGTCGACCATGTGTTGTAATTCTGGTTATTGAGCCTTCTAATACTACCAACAGCTTGGAGATCCACCATCGCAACTTGGTGAAATCTCTAGCTCTACCAAATAAGCTTGGTCCCAGACCATGAGCTTCACAGTCCCAGACTGTACATGAGCCGAATGAACACCTCCAAAAGTACTGTCTTCGACACCATAAACATAGTCCCCGACCGCCTCGCTCTGATACCAGATTGTTGAGTTAGTGGAAGCTCTGACACTAGATTGCTGAACAAATGACTGAACAACGAGCTTTTATTAAAACTTGACTCTTTGAATTACAACACTTTACAAGTTTTGATGCTTTGACTCACTAACACTAGTGCACACCTCTCACTAGTCTCACACTAGTCTCTCTAATCTCACACACTTCTTCACATACCACCACATCTATTTATACGAGCTGTATGTTGGTTAGGAAACCAACTTGAAGCTTCTAGCATCTTCTTTTTGAATACTTTATTTACCTTCTAGACTATTTTATAAACATGTGGTGTTTTACTTCTACATAGAAGTCTTTAGAGAACTAAAGAGAGACATCTCATAGAGAAACCCGGAATGCAAGAGAATGTTCTAGAGAATGTGTGAGACATTCTAGAAGTTTCTAGAATACTCTAGAAATTTCTAGAGACAAGAGAGTTAGTGTTGATTTCTAACAAACTAAAGTGATAGTACCACATTGATACCAAAGTTTTTTGGAAAGTAAGAAGTGAACACAAGTGCACACTTATATGAGATAGAATGCTCAACTAAGAGATACAAACCAAAAAGTTCACCATTTATTGAAATTCGTTATACACTAAGGGTCCGTTTGGTTGGAAGGATAAAAAAGTGTGATTATAGAAAATGGGGAGAGAATGAAAAAGTAGGAAGATAAAAGAGATTTTAGTTTCTCTAATTTGTATTTGGTTAGAAGAACTGAAAAGTGGAGGTGTTGAAAACTTTTTTATTTAATTGAGAAGAGAAATAGGAGGATAGAAAATAGTATTTATATAAATTTACTTATATGTCCTTATTAAAAATGATGTCCAATTAAAAAAAAAAAAAAGGCAAATTTAAAGCTGGCAAACAGCCAGCCAAAAAAAGAAAAAAAAAAAAAAAAAGAAAATATGGCAAACAACCAAGTTTATTAAAAAAGAAAATTCATGCCTAGTAAAGAGTAAGAAATAAATAAATAAAAAATGAACTAAGAAAAAGGGCAGTTTTGGTGTACGTGTACCACGCTTAAATTTAAAAAAAGAAAAAAGAAAAAAAACCAACGTTGGCTAGTTTAACCCAAAAGAAATTAAAAAAAAAAAAATGAAAAAAATGAAAAAGGCAGGCAGCACATACGCCCAGTTAGCCAAAGAAGTGAAATGGAATGTTGGGCAATTTTGTCCAAATTGTTTTGCACACTTTTCTCTCTTATTTTCTCTCCAATTTGGAGAGACTATGTTTTGGTAGGGGAGGAGAGTAAACTTGTGACCCCACCAAAATCTCTCCAATTTTCCACCCTTAACCAAACAACCACAAAGACTATTTTCTCTTCTTCATTTTCTATCCTCCTTATAACAGTGGCAGCTCTAAGAATTTTTTTTAAGGTGGTCACTAAAAAATATAAATTACCACAATATTTTTCTTGGTACCATTTTTTTAAAGAAAAATGAAATTAGAAATTATTTTTATTGAATAAGCTGAATGAGCTACAACTTTTATATTTTTGCTTTATAATAAGCTTTTTGTTGAATAATTTTTTCACTTGTTGTTCTTTGGTCTTGTCTTGTTTTTGTTTGTTATTATTTGAGCTAATATTTTATATTTGTTATTTACGCTTTAAAAAAAAAAGGGATTAAGAATTATGTTTGGAGACAAAATTAATTTTAGAGTAATGCTACGTCCACAACATTTTTACAATAAATCTTATTTAAAAAAAAAACTGTTATTGGTGGGTAAAATAATAATATTAATATTTGGTCAAAATTAGAATTAGTAATAAGTTACTACATTATATTTGTTGTAAAATTATTGTAAAAATATCGTGAATGTAGTAGCACTATTCTTATTTTTATTGAATCCAAATTTTTGTAATTCTCAAGTCAGGGTGTTCATAATTTTTATTTGGGTGGTCACAATAGGTTAGTTTAGCATATAATATATATATATATATATATATATATATATATATTAAGTGTATAGATACATTTTTTTGCAAGTCAAAGCGGTCCCGTGACCACCCTAGCTTGCATGTAGAGTCGCCACTGCCCTATAATCACTCACTCCAGCCTAACAAAACATAAGAGTATAGCTAGATGAAATCCTATTTTTTTTTTCTTTCGACAAAGCAAATTATGGAAATAACAGGACTTATGGAATTAAAAAAATGAAAAGTTAATGAATGCCTTAAAACAGGGACGAACCCAAGATTTTAAGTTATCAGGGGCTGGAGTATAAAGAAAGAAAAAACTCCAAATAGGTATCCATATAGTATTAACAAATTATTAATACACAAAATCATTGTTGCTAAATACATTAAAATGCAATCATTTACCAATAAAGACAAAGATAAAAACAAAAACAAAATAATGTTATTTTTTAATACTAGGTTAGCTAGATTTAAAATTTTTTTTTTTAATTGAAGTTAGAGCATTCATAGTGGTGGTGCTAAAAATTTTAGCTTTTAGCACCTCAAAAAGCTATTGTATCTATTTTATCACTTCACTTTAGAGCATTAGTATTGGTGGTGCTAAAAAGCTATATTAATATTTTTAGCTCCACCAATTACAAATTTGGGGCTCCATTGGTGGAGCCAAAACCAAAATTTTGGCTTCTCAGCTATAGTGCACAACTAAAGATGGCTATGCACAGTAGCTCAAAGGTATAAAAAAAAAAAAAAAAAAAATTATGTTGTGTTCACACTATTTAGAATATTAAAATTTTTTTTCTCTCTCCTCCTTTCCCATTTTTGCCTTTGCTCCTCTCTCCTCACTCTCCACAGCCATTTGCTCTTCATCTCTTCCATCAGACCTCGCCGATCTTGCCTGTCCAACCACCGATCTCGCTTGCCCAACCGCTGTTCTCACCTGCCCACTCCTTTCACCAACCCATCTCGCCTCCCCAACTGTCGATCTCACCATGTGCAATACCTTGTATAGTAGCCAGGAACAAAAGAGCGAACTCTTTCTCACTTTCTGTCGAGGGTAAAGCCATAGACCATTCCTTTGGATTTGGGGCCTGCAATATAGGAGACCTGAGATAAAGATTTAGAAGTTTAATATTTGGGAAATTTTTTTTGGCACTATGACTTGAGAAATTGAACGTTGGTATGTAAACATTTACCTGTTCCTATGATAGTTAGTAGACATGGAAAAACGGGAAAGAATTTTCTGACCCGACCCAAAAAATACCCAACCCGAATTTGATTTTTTTGACCCAAAGCAAAAATGGGTTGATCCGTGATCTGACTTGTGTTTTTTGCGGGTCAATCCAACCACTCGACTCGAACCTGAACCATTTTTAAATTTTTTTTTTTGTAAAAAAAATAAAATAAAATAAAGACAATATTGGTTTAATTGTTTATTGTGAGTTTCCAGGAAACAATTGAGACATTTACATAACTGCATGCAAATTAATTGAAAGATGAATGGTTGAGCATTCTATAATGAGTAAATATTTTTAGATATCTAACAGTAATGTATATGCCAAGATAATTTGGTTACAATAGAGTTAAAAACACAGATTTAAAATTGTAGAATGTGTGAGAAACATTCACAAGTGTGAAAATAGAAGCCAAAGTATCAAATTAACATAAATTATGAATGCTTAGACCTATTTTTTAACAATTTATGTCCAAAATAAACGACTTTTCAAAATAAATTATGATATTTCCTAGAGTGTGTGTTACTTAACAATGATATGATATTCATAAAAGAGACAATGTATAAATGAGTAAACAATCAAACTTTAATGTATATCTCAAATTGAAATAGAGTGCTAACCACAATTGATAATAGATTATAAAATTAATTTTCAAGATTGTAAATTTCTTATATATTTTTATTCTTTGTCAAATGAGTTATCCAATAAGTCATTTGTAATTTTTTTTTTAAATTTTTTGGGATGTTGATATTGTGTTGAAATAAAACTTATGTATTTGTTTTACTTATCTTTGTGTTATTTTATTTTAGATAGCAATGTTAGGATTTGTATAATTTTAAAATTATTGAATAAAAATTAATAAGTTTAACTGAGTTCATTTTTTATATAAGTGGTGAATTCAAAATAATGCGTTTTACATCAAGTAATTTGTTGCACGACTTTGCAAATGGCAAATACATATTGTTTTCTTTATATATATATAAAAAAAAAATTCATGTGAAAAATACGGGTCAACTCGACCTAACCTGACCTGACTCGCAACCTGATTGACCCGACCTGAACCCGACCCAACCCGGCAGTTTTGCCATGTCTAATAGTCAGGTAGGACATGTGTATCTTCAGTTAAAGCAGCAAGAAATGGACACTTCAGATCAAGCATCATTGTTTCTAATATATTGTTTAGAAGTCCATACATAGATATATCTGAAATTTGTGGTTGTGGGTTGATTTTCTTGGGTAGTTGTGGGCTGATTTTGTGGGTTGTTGTGGTGGTAGGAGTAGGCTATGGGTAGTGGTGGTGGTGGTGGTGGTGGGTTGTGTGAAGTGGGTGGTTAATTGGTGGTGTTGGGTTGTATGTTTTGTATTTAGATATATTGTAGTAGTTTTTTTATGTTATTTTAATGTGCAATATATATGATTTTATTGTAGTTGATATATTATTTTATTGTGTTGTTTATATTATTATATTGTGTTTAAAGCTAAAATAAGACCACTGATGTTAGGTGTTTTGTAAAGTGAAGAGGCAAAATAGATAAATTAGTTTTTTGTGGAGCCAATTGCTAAATTTATAGTTCCATCAATGTGGATGCTCTTAAAATACACCCGATATCAAATGTTCTATTTTTTTTATCACTTCGTTTAAAATAATATAAGCAACTCATTAAAATAATAAAGGAAGAGAAAGAATTTGAGTTTTCTAATTAAAGGAAGAGATATAATCTTGATAAAATATTGTATTTTATTTTTAACAACTTGCTAAAGTTAATTGGTATTTATACCAGTTTACTGTAATTGCAAAAAATTTAGCTTTAACTTCTCTAATAACACATGATTTAGTTCTTTGATGGTAATATGTATATACATACATATATATATATATATATATATATATATATATATATATTTGCTAAAATACAATCATCATTGTGAATGTTTTTATTATTTGTGTATTAAGTTTTTGGGTTAGATAGTTGCTATTTGAGTGAGACTAGCTAGGCTTATTGAGGAAAAGGGGGTCTAAGGTTTTGAAAGGAATCCAACTACAAAAATGAAATATATAATAACTAAAGAATAAAAAATTTGGACTCAGGGGGAGCCCAAGCTCCTTGGGCCCTAGCCTAGGTCCATCCTTATCTTAAAAGCATTGATTTAAGAATTATATTTAGAAATATTTTATGAAAAAAGAAAAAATAATTGATTGTTTAACAGCTTTTTATATTTCTCATGAAAATTGTATTATAAGATTTAAAACTTTTTTAAAATGATTCTTTAACAAATGCTTAAGAGACTCACTAACTGAACTCATTAAAAAGTATATTTGAATAGCAATAAAATTCAAAATTCGCTCTTTATCAAGTGCATTAGATCAACCCAAACAATCTGTACAGAAAGAAAGCTGGTACGTCTAAAAAGTTCCAAATTACATAATGCTTGGTGCATGGGAGGCTCGAGTCTTACTAGCTAACTGATTCAGAATAATTCTAGAATTAACTTCGAAAATGACCCAAAAATACTGGGTATAACTTGTTTGAATGTTGAGTATTACTGTACATGAATTATCAAACACCTATATTAGTGGTCTTCTCACGCGTTCATACAGAGTCTTGTGTCAACAATGAACATTAAGGCTTTTGTTAACGGGTGCTGAACAGCACCCGTTAAGATTGAATTTTTTATTAATAAAACATAGTTGCTTTTTGAGGGTAGAAAAAAGCAGGGTAACGTGGCACTTAAAGTGTCAGTAAAGCATAAAAATTGGACATTTTACAATTTTTGAAAAGTTGAATTTTTGGGCTTATCGTAGTAGGGTGAAAGTGCAAGCTTAAAGTTTGTTGCTCCTAAAACTTTCCAAGATATCGTCTGAGTCTTAGAAACCAGTAAGTGTCTATAGAACCTCTTAGCCGAAGTGTATGTTCAATTTCCTCTAGACAAGCTGAAGAAGTGATCGAAAATGAGTTTGGTATTGATTCGCTATCAAATTTGAAGGAATGAAGATTCTCACAATCGATATGGAGCAATGGCATTATTTGAACATAAGAAGACAAACTTACTCTCTTAAGTACATGACTGGAAATTTTAATTTCCTCCTTCAAGAAGAATCTCAAGTACAGCGTCTCAAAAAGGGGGAACATAGAGTTGAAATCCAGAATAGATATATGTTTGGATTGGAAGGATTTTATTTTCAGTTTCTTTACCTTACTGTAAGCACCGTTTACCAATTCCCCAATAAACTTCTCACAGTGAAAAACTTCAAGATTAGGAGCTTCAACACTAATCCAACTGATTCCATATAGTTTAGCCTTCTTAAGCTTAGGAAATTTAACAATGGAAACATTAATACGGCGAACTATAGAGCGCACGTACATGCAAAATTTTAGAACAAACACCTCGCGCAATGGGCAACAACGTAGGATCTTCGTAATTGTATGAGTTTCAATTTCCATATAGAGCAGAGTCAATTCTCGCAAACAAATAGGCCTCATATTGTCGCTAAAATAGTCACTCTCTAGTTTACAACCAGTCAAAGACAATTTGACTAAAGATTCAGCAGAACAAGTTTTCTGAGGCAAAACGTATTTTTTCTCGTAAAAAATATAACTAAACTCAGGTTATTTTTTCATGAAAATCATGCTACGAATCTCAAGGTCCCGCGTTTGTATATGATTTCTATTAACCAATTCTATCCAGTTATCAATGCAAGAATCATGTATAGAACTATTAGAGATATATTAAACATATTAGTCTAATGTAATAGGCCCAAGCCTAGTCCAACTTGTACCAGTAGTCTAGGGTTTAGTCACTTATATATACTCATGTTAGGGTTCATTGTAATACATGTTATTGTACTACAATGTAACCCTTAAAGGATTTCTCCGTGCATGTAGGCCGTCAAGACTAAACCATGTAACCCTCGTGTTCTCGGTATTCCTATTCTATACTTACTCTTTCACATCCACTCTAGCATATACAACATGGTATAACACATTGCGTTGCTAATAATATATTTAACATGGTATCAAAGCCAAATTTCGTTCTTGGCATCAAACAAACATCTCTACACAGCAAAGAAGATTCTCACATGCATACCACCATCTGAAGTCACACATGTTTGTCTGCTAGATCTAGACTCCATGGCATCTTGTAGCCACCATGGTTCTATGCTGTGTCAAAATCTAACAACCAAGCAAGTTGTGACTTAACATATCAGATTTGCGCAAATCCAAGCTTCGCCTGATGAAACCAACACCAGATATGTGCTCCACAACCTCCCATGATCAAAACCCAGAAATTCAGTCACCCAAAGCCTTGCCATGTGCCTCCATGCACCATAGATGTCTTAGGAAAATATCCCACACATTGCCTCAGATTCCTGAATTCCAGATCGTCTTCTTGGCACACGCGTCACCCATACGACCTCCTCGTTCACTGATCTACAAAACCTGAGATTCCGGACATAATTTGACCATACACGAGCACTTACGCGCCTCTAGGATTTCTGGCATCTCCTACATGCGCCAGTGGACTACTCGCACATGCCATCCACGCCCTGAAGAACTATGTTAACTTAATATGACGTCATCTATGATGTCATTTGATGATGTCAGCAAAAGCCATATTAGTCCTAGACATGTCATCAGCCACGTTAGTTAGCCACGTCAGTAGTGTTGCCTCGTCAGCACCACATCACCTAGTTGACTGTTGACCCAGACCAACCCGACCCGGACCACTCGGATTTGACCCGTGAGCATTGACCGTTGACTTTGACTAGGATCAGTTGATTTTCTTTGACTTTGATTTTTGTGTTGACCTTTGACCAAAAGTTAAAATTTTCAAAAGGGCCTATCTTGCTCAGATTTTCACATAAATTCCAATTTTGGACTCTGTTTCTTCATTTGAAATTCCAAAATTTGTCAATTGGTATATTCTTCATTGTGGTTTCTTTAAAGGTGTTCTTCAATGCATCTTCAAGGGATCTTCTCATGCTTATCCATTCTTAAGCCTTCATCAAGCTTCCACCTTGAGTTTGAGGGAGGGTGTTAGAGATATATTAGACATGTTAGCCCAATGTAATAGGGCCAAACCCAATCCAACTTGTACTAGTAGTCTATGGTTTAGTCGCCTATATATACTCATGTTAGGGTTCATTGTAACACATGTTATTGTACTACAATGTAGCCCTTAAGGGATTCCTCAATGGATGTAGGCCGTCAAGGCTGAATCATGTAACCCTCGTGTTCTCGGTGTTCCTATTTTATACATCCTCTTCCACATCCACTCTAGCATATACAACATAGTATAACACATTGCGTTGCTAATAATATATTTAACACTACAAAGTCTAATGTTCAAACTAAAACGTTGGATTATTTTCTTGTGCTCATGGAGTAGTAATAAAGCCTCATCAACGGACTTAATAAACTTCTCTGTTTCCTCTACAAGTTTTGCTTTTTACTTTTTCAAAACATATCTATAATAGGTATTAGAGAATGTGAAATCAGGCCTGGGGAGTGAGTTCCATGCTTGTCTCCATGTCTTGGACAAACCATTGGTACAAGCAGCATCTTTTGGGGGCATGAGGAAGAGGATGTGGTGGATACTGTTTTCTGGCAACTGAGATATCCGATCCAAAGCATTAATAGTACTCACCAATGGGGCATAGTACTTTGTGTTTCTACTCTTTTTCTTCTTCTTTTCATACCCCATATTCTCAATATATGGTTTTCTTTTTCTTCTCAATCTAAATCCATCTCTTTTGCACCAAATCAATAAACAAATAAATCCTTCTCTTTCAATTCAATTCGCTTGTATAACTTTAATATGCAGCCATTGAAACTTCCTCTCCTGAGTTACTAACTTTATAATCGGGAGAAACCTGTTCTTACTAGTTAATTAAAGGAAAAAATGCAAAACTGACCCTCTAACTTTCAGTCTTTTTCATTTCAGTCTTCTAACTTTTAGTTTTATCATTTCAGTCTTCTAACTTTCAATTGTTGTAAATTTGGTACTTCGTTAGACCTCAGTTACCTGCTGTCGTTAAGTGAGCCAAAATGACATCGTTTTGTTTTTGTTTTTGTTTTTTTTTTTTTTTTTCATAAATTTCGGAATTAAAAGAAAAAAAACTGGTATTAAAAAAAAAACATTTAGGTGATGGAGACCGAGATGAAACCGAGTTGCAGAGATTGAAACCAAGATCGAGATATTGAGATTGAGACTGAGATGAAGGTGATGGAGTTTTGATACTGAGACCAAGTTGCAGAGATTGAGACCAAGACCAAGATATTGAGATTGAGACCGAGATGAAGGTGAAGAAGTTCTGATATTGAGACCAAGTTGCAGAGATTGAGACCGAGATGAAGATATTGATAGGGTGTACTCCATAGCTCCAGCGCCGATCAGTTCTTCCTTTTCCCCAAATGTTCAGCACTGTAACTGAAGGGTGTTACAGGAGGGAGTTTTGGAGAAGACTCATCAATGTTCGATTCCATAGCCATGGATGGAGCGGGCACAAGAGCTTCAAGCGGAGAGTAGAAGCCATCGCCTTCAGTTTCAGGTGCCATAGCTTCAATATAAGATGGAGGAGAAGCATATTTTGGAGAAAGAGAGTTGTTTGATCCATATTCAGGAGCCAAGGGTTTTTCTTCCCCTAAATGTTTTTTTTTTAATTTTAATAACAGTTTTTTAATTTTCTTTTAATTCCCAAATTTATGAAAAAAAAAAAAGCCAAAATGACATCATTTTGGTTCACTTAACGGTAGCAAGTAACTGAGGTTTAACGGAGTACTGAATTGACAACAATTGAAAGTTAGAGGACTGAAATGACAAAACTGAAAGTTAGAGGACTAAAATGAAAAAGACTGAAAGTTAGAGGGTCTATTTTGCATTTTTGCCTTAATTTTTGAGAACGGGACTTCATTCATTCAATCATAATAAAATCAAATCCTGATACAAGGCTTCCAAAGCTGGTGGTGGAGAGTCCTCCAACCAATACAAATCATAATCTAAGTTCCTAGCATGTTAAGCTAAAGCATGTGCTACCTTATTGCCTCCCCTCCTAATCTTACTAGTTGTAGCCCACTGTAAACCAGACATCAAATGGCGAATATCATCCACCACATTGCCAAGAAAGGAATAGTTAACTGCATTCGAAGAAATTGCTTGCATAACATTAGGGTTATCTCCCTCAATCACTAGTCGAGTAAAACCATCATCCACAGCAAATTCCATGGATTTCCTCCATGCAAGAAGCTCAGCCTCTTCACTTGTATCCACCATCGGTCCAATAGCAGACATACCAGCCATGACCTCACCCTTATCATTCCTAATGATAGTACCTATACCAGATTTCTCCAGCCCAGAAAAAATTGCTGCCTCAAAGTTTAACTTATATTCCATAGACGGAGGCGGCTGCCATGCATTACCAACTGTTTGCTCCCTCGAACTGCTATCCAACAACACTTGTGCATGTTTAAATTCTTCTAGGAACTCCTCTGCCCGCTTGTTAAGGCTGGACGGATGCTTCAGCTGACCTCCATACAAAATGCAATTACGCTGGTTCCAAATCAGCTAGCACTGAACCCAAAACAATTCCAACTCATCAGTTGAAAGCCGAACCACCAGGTGCTCCATGAGCTGCAAAAAATCACTGAAGGTCGAAACACCCTTTTGCAGTTTCGAAATGCTACCAGCCCACACATCCTGCACCGCTACACATCCCCATAAAGCATGGGTAACTGACTCCACCTCCCTAGTGCAAATATGACATTTGTCATCAGTTATAATTTTCTTCTTCACTAGATTACACTTAGTTGGTAGAATGTCATTACATGCCCGCCACCCAAATATTTTTATTTTGTTTGGAATACAGAGCTTCCACAGAACTGGCCAGACAAGCTTCCCAATGCAGCCCCCTAAAGATTCAACCCGAGACCCTTCACCTCTCATCCTTCGTGCAATCTTGTAAGTAGACTTAACCGAGAACATCCCATATTTATTATGCAACCAAAAGATTGAATCCGACACAGCCCTTCTACTAAGTGGAATCCTTTTAATCGCAGCAGCATCATCTCTATGGAACAGATTCATGATCATATCATCTCTCCAGCCATGCAGCTCCGGATCAATTAAGTTTGAGACAGCCATCTCATCAACTAGCTCATGAATAGGATGAAGAAATTTGTTAGTAGGATAACTAAGGATCCATTTATCACCCATCACACTTATTGAAGACCCATTACCAACCCTCCAGCAATATCCAGATTTGAGAATAGGAAGAGCAGCCACCAAACTTCTCCACACATAAGAACACCTAGGAGACTCTTTTGCCTCAAGAAAAGTAGACCGAGGAAAGTACCTTGCTTTGAAGCACTTTGATAGTAAGGAATCATGGTCTTGGATCATTCTCCAGCCCTGTTTAGCCAACATAGCCAAATTAAAATCTCTCAAGTCCCGAAAACCCATACCACCCTCCCTTTTTGAAGTAGAGAGCTTATCCCAATTCCTCTAGTGAATTATACTTTCATTACCTACTTGTCCTCACCAAAATTTGGCACATAAATTATCTAGCTCATCACATAACTTCATAGGAAGTTGGAATACACTCATGGTGTATGTCGGTATGGATTGAGCAACAGCCTTGATAAGAATTTCTTTCCCAGCTCTAGATAACATCATTCCCTTCCAACCCTGCAGCTTCTTCCACACTCTATCCTTTAGATAAGAGAAGGTATGGTACTTAGCCCTACCAATCAAGGTTGGCAGTCCTAGGTAAGAGTCAAACTTCATTACTTCCTTGACACCTAAAATCTACAACATCTGCTGTCTCTGAACTCCTGATGTGTTTGTGCTAAAATAAACAGACGACTTTTCCAAATTTATGCTTTGACCTGAAGGGTTTGCATAAGTTTGGAGAATCTCCATGATGGCCTCCCCTTCATTCTGTGTAGCCTAGCAAAATAGCAAAGAATCATCTGCAAACAACAAATTAGTAACTTTTGGTGCACCTCTACAAATAGACACTCCTCTTATCCTTCCTTCCAATTCTGCTTTTGCCAACAATGCTGTGAATCCTTCTGCACATAAAAGAAAAAGATATGGAGATAGTGGATCTCCCTGCCTGATTCCACATGAAGGATGCACCAGACCATAAGGTTTACCATTCACTAGAATAGAAAAGGATGGAGTGGTAACACAACTCATCACCCTTTCTATCCACACTGTTGGGAAACCCATTTTCTCCATGATCTTTTGAAGAAACTGCCATTCCACACGATCATAAGCCTTACTGATATCTAACTTCAATGCCATAGAACCTTTCTTGCCCTTCTGCCTGGCATGAATTTTATGTAATGTCTCATAGGCCATCAACACATTGTCTGTAATCAATCTCCTCGGTACAAATGCACTCTGTGTAGTTGAGATTATGGCTGGAAGAACTTGTTTCAACCTGTTGGCGAATACTTTGGAAATAATCTTGTAAATTACATTACATAAACTAATTGGCCTAAAATCAGACATTTTTTCTGGATCTTTCACTTTAGGAATAAGAACAATATTTGTATGGTTGATTTCAGGTAACATATTACCATTATTTAAAAAATCTAGCACAGCAAAAACCACATCATCTCCCACTATATGCCAGAATTTTGGTAGAAAAGAGCATTCATACCATCGGGTCCAGGCGCTTTGGTAGGTCCCATTTGGAATAAGGCCACTTTGACTTCTTTTGCGGTGAACTCACTAGATAAGACCATCAGCATATCTTCAGTCACCCTTCTTGGAACAGCATCCAAGCACTCCTCCACTTGATCATCAGCACCTGCAGAAAAGAGAGTACGAAAATAATCTGAAGCTACCTCCACCACATCTTCTATTTCCTCCACCCACTGTCCTTGAGCATTTTTAATACCCCTAATGTGATTCTTCCTTCTTCTTTGAGTAGCTTTCGAGTGAAAAAATTTTGTATTTTTATCACCATGCTTCAACCATGAAATTCTAAACCGCTGTGCCCAATAAATTTCTTGTTTCTGAAGAAGCTCATCCATCTTTTTGCTCAACTCCAAATACTCAACTCTACTAGTATTAGATACTTCTTCTTCATTCAACCAATCCAACCTTTTTTGAATTTCTTTAATTACTTCAACATCTGGATTAGTCCTGGCCGATCCCCACCTCAACAATTCTGCTCCACACGTTTAAATTTTCTGCTTAATAAATTCAAGGCCGTGTGTATCACTAAGCTCTCTACCCCATGCCTCGTTCACCGTCTCCTCAATATCATCCAGCAGCAGCCAAGACTCCGCAAACTTAAAAGTTTTCTCCCTTCGCTGCCATTGGTGAGCAAAAGATTGTACCTGCAGCAACAATGGTAAATGATCTGATGCATGGGTAGATAAATGTGTAATGTTGCTCAATGGAAACTTCCCTATCCAAGCTTCATTAGCCACCCCCCTATCCAACCTAATTTTCGTATTTGCTTCCCTTGGTCTCTTGTTATCCCATGTAAATGGATAACCCTTAAACCCAAGATCTTGAAGATGGCAAGACTCCAAAGCTTCCCTAAAAGCATCAACTTGTGAACTTTGTGGTGGTCTTCTGCTTTTCTTCTCTGAAGCATGTAAAAAGGCATTAAAATCCCCTATAACCATCCACGGTCCCTCCACAAAAGTCCTCAAATATCTAATAATCTCCATTATTTCTCTTTCTACTGAGCCTCCGGCCACCCGTAAAAACAAGTCAGAAACCACCTAAACCCATCTTCCTCTGTTACCACTGCTAAAATATGGTTTGCAGTATAATTAATAACCTCCAACTTTATAGTGTTTCTCCACAAAAAAGCTAAACCTCCACCAGCATTAGGATGCTTAACAATAATTTTATTTTGAAACGGCAAATTACTGTAAAGATTCTCAAAACCATCCTTATCCAGTCTAGTCTCCATTAGAAAACAGACTGTGGGAGCTTTAACCCTCACAATTTTGCGAAGGTTTCTACCTGTCCAAGGGTTCCCAAGCCCTTGGCAGTTCCAACTTAACAGCCTCATTGCTTCCGGCAAGGGTGGTTGTCCACCCCCGCCGATATCTTCGCATCACTACCTTCCTCAGTACCCCTATCTTCCACTCTTCCTTTCTTTTTTTTGGTGATCTTCATCCTGGACATTACTTGTTGGACGTGTGCCTCTCTTCCCAAGTGATGGTAAAGTGATTGCATCATTTAAGTTAACATCATCCCTCTTCTTTTTCCATTCAACCTCTTCCACTTCACCCAAGCGGCCTCCAATTTGTTTAGCAACCTGTGGAGAGATCATATCTAATGGCGCTCCCCAGATTTGAACCCAAAGCGACGCATTCTCCATCTTTATATTCCCCACAGTCATGCCTCTCTTCCATCTTTGTAGCATAAGAAGCTGATTGTCGAAAGTCCAAGGGCCACCCCTCAAAACCCTATCCATCTCAAATTCTGAACCAAATTTAAACTGAAATAAATTCGGGCCTACTTCTAAAATCTGCATCGCATCATCAACTCCCCAAACCCTCCGTATCATACTCTTGGCAACCATCTTGTTGAAGGGTTTGCACGTTAAGAATTTTCCAATCAAACAGAGATTACAACTCTCCAATACTTCTAATCTACCTTCATCAGATATAGCTATGATCTCCTCCTCGTCAGATATTAGTCTAAGTTTATTCATGCTAACAGCCATCTCATTCGCCATGGTAAAAGCAAAGAAAAAAGCAATACCCTTCGCACAAAGCCAAGGGAGGAAGAAAACTCATGAGAACACGAGAGAGAGAGCCCCACGCTAGGGAGAGAACTTAGGTTTTAACGACGTTATCAATATTAAAATACATGTCCATTTTTGCCTTAATTAAATTAGCCAATAGAGTAAACGCATATATTAATTATCTATAGTTGTGCATTAATTATCCATATCAAATGAATTTATATATATGATTATTTTATAAACTTTATATAATAGATAATTCTTAGTTGGAATAATAATAATAAATTTGGAATATGACATTTTTACTCATGTTTAGTTGCTTTGACAACAATTGACACAAAAGTCATAAAAAATTAAATATTTATAAATTCACTAAAATAAAATTTTAGTCCTTTAAATTTCTTAACTTCTTTATATATATATATATATATATATATATATATATATACACACACTAGTGTATAACCCGTGGATATGCACAGGTATAATTAAAAACAATCGCAATTATATGGTTCAAATTATACATTTTTTTAGATGAAATTTAAATTATACATGCTATTAGCTTACACCTTTTTTAAACCATACATTTTAAAAATATTTAATTGGATTTAGAATTTTTCGGTTTTTGTACTCAATAATTCCCTTTCTACAAAATTTAAAAAATTAAATAGACACATAGCACAAAATTGGACTTCAATTGGATTTGGACTTTTCGATATTTAGACTCAATAATTCACTTGACCCAAAAATTAAAAATTAAATAAAACACATGACGCAAAATTAAGAATCTAATTGAATTTTCTCTAAGCTCAATTTAGATTAAATATTTTGTTTAGCTAATGTCATAAAATTTATAAATTAAAAAAAATACACTTATTAAGAATATCATATTGAATATGTAAATAACTATCACAATTAAATTTATAAATCATTGAATTATAGTATTTTATGATATTTGATAACTAATGAACTGAATATGCACATATATATTTTTTAAATTGTGGTTCTTCGGAGGAATGAAGTTGACTCATTTTTTTTTTTTTTTTTTTTTTTTTTTGAGATAGAATTCTACTCTAGTCATTGATTATAAGGAGATATGAAATAGAATTTTAATAACAATTATTAATTAGAGATTAATAATAAATAGTTTTAAAAGAGCCATATGATAACATAATTTCCATCACAATATGATTCTTACAAATAGATTTCTTTTAAGCATATTATAAGCAACTAAAGTGAATGGTAACTTTTTCTCAAAAAAAGAAAAAAAAAAAGAAAAAAGAAAAGTAAATGGTAACATCCCTTGTGATGGATACAAAATATTTCTAGCAATTAAGAGGAAAAAAAATCCCAGCTAAAAGAGAATGTTGAGAATATCCTTGGAAGCAATTTGGTAGAGAATCATGGTTGTAGTCGGTTTCATGTTCTTTGTCTCAATACTTCTTCATCTAAAGAAATTGATCAAATGAGGCTAAGTTAAAACTGCAAAAGAGTAAAGAAGTTTAGAAATCAAATTTAGCACCAAATTTGATAAGACAATAACAACTATAACAATTGTTACGAAAAAAAAAAAAAAATATATATATATATATATATAACAATTACAGCCCATTGTCAAGAAAATTTCCTCGAGCAAAATTGTTTTAGAAACCACTTTAAAGAAACTATAGAGAGCTTTAATTTCATAATGAAATATTTTAACTATATACAGTTTCATATGATTTAGAGGATAGGTGATTAGAGATGACATCACTAACCCATTTATGAATCCAAAACTCCAATTAATAGAAGTATAATTCCAACGATAAACGGTTAGCAAAGAAGTTTAGGTCTACCCTCTACCTTAGCTAAGGGCAGTTCATTAACAACTTCCTAGGCAGCACCGCAACAGGTCCATTAAGATTGTATTCAGGGACAAAATTGGGAAATGCCCCGTTTGGGTAAAAATAGCAGCGTAATGCCCTTTTCTCCAAACTATATAGGGAAATGCCCCTCTTTTGTAACTCGATTTTCTCAAAATCGAGTTAGGCCCTATAGCGGCGTTTTTAAGGAGCCTATAGTGACGTTTTTAGGACCTATAATGGCGTTTTTTAACTCGATTTATAAGAAATCGAGTTATAGGTAAAAAAAATTAAAAAAATTGCCTATAACTCGATTTTATGGAAATCGAGTTACAAAACGTCACTATAGATCCTGAAAATGTCACTATAGGTCCTTAAAAACGCCGCTATAGGGCTCCAGAATTTTTTTTTTTTATAACTCGATTTTGAGAAAATCGAGTTACAAAAGAGGGGCATTTCCCTATATAGTTTGGAAAAAAGGGCATTATGCTACTATTTTTACCCAAATGGGGCATTTCCCAATTTTGTCCTTGTATTCAGCACCTGTTTCGGTATCCACACCCACAACAGTACCAACATGCCAAATCTAGATCACATCCTGAACTGAGCAAACAGAAAATGAACAAACGGAAAAAAAAAAAAGTGACAATAGAAAAATAAGAACAAATCATTGAGAGCAAAACATTACTCATTTTAGTGTCACCAATGTTAATTGCATTAGCACATTGATGATTGAATGTACGGTAGTCCCAAAGTGGAACAGTTTCATCACTATTGCCAGAATAAACCATGTCTAAACCAAAGACCATAATAAACACAATTATGTAGAAAAATTACTGCAGAAAATTCAAGCACCAGGAATTCAAAGTCACACTAAACAAATAGCGGAAGCAAACACCACAACACTACACTAAGAACTCAGAGTCACACTAAGTTATTGGAATCACACAGAATTTAAAACCCAGCAATCCAAAATCTCAAAATGAACAAACCCAAAAGAGATAGAGCTCCAATTAAAAATCTAGCAATAAAAAATTCAATACCCTTAAGCACAAAAGAGGCAGTAAGAAGGGAAAAAAAATCAAGCAAAAGAATAGAGCAAAAAAGGAACTGAGATTTAGAGATACAGACTTAATGAAAGTTGTTCAAACACAAACCCAACGAAAAGAATGACCTCATATACAAACTCATGACCCACACCTACATATGCAAACATATTACTTTAGAATATTTAGAATTGAAGTTTATTTGAGTTGAGATCAAGAACAATAACAAATCTTATGAAATTTGCAAGTTTAGCTATGAACAATTTAGGTTTAGAAAATATAGAGATCAAATTTTGAGTTCCATATTGTTAATTTTAATGATTTAAAAAAAAAAAAAAAAAAAAAGCTAGTTTATCCACCATTCTAAAACTCCAATAACAATGATTTTTGTAATGGGTTTAAAAAAACAACTAATTTAAAAAATTTAGGTATTTAATTGTAATTTTCAAATAACATCAATTTTTGTTAGGTTTCTGCAACTGGATAATATAGCCATCTTTCGTAGTAACTCAATTAAATACACTTTCCAACCTCAATCCTAAATCCAAAATAAAAGAAAGCCAACAAATTCAAACTATTCTAAGTATGAATTAAGAGCAATGAAAACCGAGCTGAAGTCTAGAACCACATATTTACTACACTCTTGACAAAGTGACCCTCCTCAGCCAAACAAAAAATCTTAAATGTTTACATCTCAGACCAACAAACCAAACAAAGAAAAATATTAAATGTTTCTTATTTATATTTTGAGATCAAAGATTAAACCCATCAAATTTCCTGTCATGTGATGTGCATGAAATATATACAATAAAATACTCACATATCTACATATTTAGCTTTACTTTTATGTTATTTTGTGACTGATTATGTAATATTTTTGTGTTGCAGGTAACAAGGGCTTTACATGCAAAGTGGGGCTAGGCCAATTGAATCAAGCCAACTTACATCCAGCTAGGCATGAATATTAAATTTAAGTCCAATTGGAGTAAGGAATCAAAGGAAATTTGCACCAAATCCAAGTCCAATTCGGATTAGGATTCCAGCCGGCACATCAGTTAGTATTTTCGGCATAACTTTTAGCACAGATGTCCAATCAAGATGATTCAAGTGGACTGGAAATTTAACTTAAAGGGCTACAACTTTGTAGTTTACCAAAAGCCCAAATTCTGAAATTAATTGGGCCAAAATCGTCGGTTAAGTGAAGCCTAAAAATCTGGGATTTTCTTCAATCGGGAATTCAACTTCTTATAGGATTCCTTGACCTATTTGAAAGCTTTTTAGGGCAAAATTCATGGAGGCTAGTACTAGGGCTGAGATGCAAGACAGAAAATTGGAGCAGGAGGCAGTGCCGCATGTGGCTTCTTTGTAACTTTTCTCCATGATAGCATTGTGACTATTTCTTTCTCTATTTTATTTGTCTTGTTTAATGTTTAGTATTTTATTCTTTTGTTTTATTTCAATTACCATGAGTAACTAAATTTATAATTAGGGTTGAGGATGAAACCTTGTTAAGGATTATCAGTAATATTTATGTGATTTGATTTTTCTCACAATAGTTGTTCTTTAATGATTTAAATTGTTCTTGCTTCATATCAATTGACTAAGGTGAGATTCTAGATATGAGTTCAATCGTCTTTTTCTCATGATTTAGGATTTGTCTTAATTAATTGAATGCTTGGATTATTAATTCTTGATTATAAAATTGGATATCGCTTGTGATTTGTCTGTCAATGGATACAAGTAATGATTTGATTTTTAGAATTGGATATATCTTGTGATTTGTTTGGCTACAAATACAATTAATGATTTGGTTTTATACTTAAGAAGTGAAGAAGAACATGCTTGAGATTTTTAAACATAAGTTTTAATGATGATATTTTCCATGATAGCAAGATTGATTTCTAGATTAGCATGTAGTGGTTGGAAAAATTAATGATCATAAATATATGCTGATATGACTTGCAAGGCAGATTCCAAAACCTTAATTCCTTTCCCTTGATTGTTTACATCTTTTTATTGCTTTATATCTTTTGCTTAGTTTAATTATTTGCTTAATTTTATTATTTGCTTAGTTTATTTAATTTCAAAACAACCAATTTTTATTAAACTAGATTAGGATTAATTTGGTTAAAATTTGATTTAATTTTCCTACGTTCATTTAAGTCCCTGTAGGTTCGAGCTCATTCTTGTCAAATTATACTTCGGTATGGTTCGTACACTTGCGAGTATTTTAAAATTTCACAATAAGTTTTTGGCGCCGTTGCCACGGACTTGGTTAGGAAAATAAATTAGGTCTTAATTGAATTTTTCCTTCTACTAGTTGTAATTATTTTTTTTTAAATTAAAAAAAAAAAAAATCTTTGTGCTTGGTGTATGAGAACTTGGATATGTGACAAAGAAAATCGTAGAGAGAGATCGTAGAGAGAGATCTACCCCTGCAATTAAGAAACGAGGATTGTATGAAGTCAGTGAAGATTTAGACATAAAAGCTAGGTTGGACAATCTCACTCGTAAGGTTGAGGCTTTAGCTTTAGGTAGAGGGATGAATTCTGTCAATCAAGTTCAAAGTGAAACATGCTCTATTTGTGCAAGTCCTATGCATTCAACACAAATGTGTCCATCTGCAGCTGGGTACCCTGGTTTTTATACTAAGCAAGCAAATGCACTGAACAATTATGGAAGGCCACTTGCTAGTCCATTTTCAGAGACATACAATCCAAATTGGCAAAATCATCCTAATCTCTCTTGGAGGCAGAACCATTCCCCCACAAATATAGGTGGACAACAAGTGCATCAACAAAGTCAATTTCCTCCACCTACTCAAGCATTTCCTCCCATTCCTCAATCAACTCCTCAATTTATGGCACCACCAAGACAACAATCATCTTTGGAGGAGTCTCTCAAAACTTTCATGCAATCAACTAGCCAAGCCATTCAAGAGATAAAAAGTTCCACCCATTTGAATACTCAAGCTATTTCAAAGTTGGAAAATCAAGTTGGCCAGTTAGCAACCCAAGTTGGAGAGAGGGAAAAAGGAAAGTTTCCTAGTCAACCTATACCAAACCCAAAAGGACAGTATGCCATCAATGGTTCTTTTAGTTCTACTCATGGACAAGAACATGTTAAGTTTATTACTACCCTTAGGTCTGGTAAGAAAGTTGATAATCAAGTGAAAATGCCAAAAGTGGAGGATGATGAAAATATTGTGTTAAAGGAAAAAGGAATTCACAGTTCACAGGATGATTATAAAGAAAAGAAGGGCAACTCAATCGCAATTCCAATTCAGGATTTTAGTTCACCCCTTGATAAGAGGTTTGTTCCTAGAGCTCCATTTCCTCAAAGGTTAATCAGTCCTCAGAAAAGTGCACAATTTGGAGACATTTTAGAGGTTTTTAAGCAAGTGCAAACTAATATTCCATTTCTTGATGCAATTCAGCAAGTTCCTGCTTATGCTAAGTTTCTAAAAGATCTTGTGACAATAAAGAGAAAGACAAATGTCCCTAAAAATGCATTTTTGACAAAGCAAGTCAGCTCAATCATTTAGAATAAATATCCAGTGAAATGTAAGGACCCTGGATCTCCTACAATTTCATTCAAGATTGGGGATCGTCTCATTGAGTGAGCTTTGCTAGATTTGAGGGCAAGTGTGAACCTAATGCCATATTTAGTTTATTTACAGCTAGGTTTGGGGGAGCTAAAACCCACAACCACGACACTTCAATTAGCTGATAGGTCTGTGAAAATCCCTAGAGGTATTATTGAGGATGTGTTGATTAAGGTGGATGCATTCTACTTTCCTATTGATTTTGTTGTGTTAGACACTGAGCCTGCTCTAAATGCCAGTACACAAATCCATGTCATTTTGGGTCGCCCTTTCTTAGCCACATCCAATGCTTTGATCAATTGTCAAAGTGGTGTGATGAAGATTTCTTTTGGGAATACGACTGTTGGGCTTAATATCTTTGACATAAGTAAGCAAGTACTAGACAATGAGGATATATGTGAGGTTAACATGATTGGGAGCCTAGTCTCTGATACTTTCCTACAATCAAGTTGTGAGGATTCCCTAAAGGCTTGCTTAACCTGTGTTGATTGCAATTTGAATACTGAAAAGTCAATTGAGAAGGTCAATGCATTGTTGGATTCTATTCCTCTCTTAAGTATTGATAGTTGGCAACCAAAAGTGGTCCCTTTTCCACTTTCTTCACCCCCACTCCCATCTATTGTAGAACCACCAAAGTTGGATGACTTTTGGGAACACCAATTGATAAGAATACTTCAGGTGTATAAGGAAGCTATAGGTTGGAAAATTGTTTATATTAAGGGTATTAGTGCTTCTTTGGTTATGCAAATAATTCACTTGGAATACACTGCTAAAGCCTCCCAACATGTTTTTGACCCAGGTAAGATACAATCTCATTGGACTAATCCATTTATAATATGCATTATTTATCTCCATGATGTTGTTGAGGTTTGGATGGTCTTGTTTATCAGGATTGATCTCCGGTTGAGTTAAATCTTTTCACACAAAAAAAAAAAAAAGAACCTTTTCTTGTTTATTTTCTGCTTTTAGATTAATATTTGTGTTTATTTTCTTGTTTAGTTTTATTTTCTTTTGTTCTAGCTAATTTTGACAGAAAATAGAATTTATACCCATCAGCTTGATCAAGGTACGTCTCCTCCTTCTCCTTACCTTACTTGTTTCTACTTGGTTCTCATGTTGCATATTAATATTTTGCTCTCCTTTCATTCAAGACATATATTTGAGAGTATCATTTTTAACATTGAGGACAATGTTTGGTTTAGGTTTGAGGGGGATGTATATAGATTTTTATCTTCTTGTTTTGTTTTGTTTAGTTGTGTTAAAAAAAAAAATCCAAAAAAAAAAAAAAAAATCTTTTGTCTAACTTGGGGTATATGTTTTGAGTTCATTATACTGCTCTTGCTTAAAGAATTTCATTGCTTTCATGCTCAATTCATTGCACATGCACGTAGCCACTCAAACACAACTTATTGTTGTAGGATAAAAATGATTAGAAATTCTTGATGATAACAATGTGGAGACTGTAACCCCTGTGAGTTTTGAGCCAACCATTATTTTTGGAGGGTTATTTATTGTTTCTAATCTTAAAGTTCATTTGGAAGTGCGCAATATATTTTCCTTGTTGTAGTCTCATTATTCTTTCTTTTGGCCAAGGAAAAAAAAAAATGATTTTATGTCACACTTGAATCTTTTGAAGTCATTGATGTTGAATGAACTATACTAGTCTTTGAGAGATGAGATTAAGCCATTTTTGTCTACTTTGAGCCATATATGTGTTTTTTTTTTTTTTTTTGATACATTATCACTAGTCACCCCATTGAGCTTTTTAATTAGCCTTTCTTTCTTGAAGCCCTTATCCATAGTATTTCAATATGGAATTTGATCAGTTTGTTTCAATGTGATGGTTTGTGCGAGAATTCAAAGAAGAAAAAAAAAAAAGGAATTGAAAAAAAAAAAGAGAGAAAAAAAGAAAAGAAAAAAGAAAAGTGTCAAAAAGAAGAAAATAAAAAGGGTTCTCATCAAATTTTGAGAAGTGAAATGGAAGGAAGGAGTACTACTATGAAGAAGAAGAGTTAAAAAAAAATGTGTTGAATGGAAATTCCAAAAAGAGTTGACATTCCGATTAATCTTGAAAACACTTCTTATATTTACCTTTACCTATTTTTATTTCATTCCCTTTGCTTTTACCCTACATTACGTCTGAATAAAGTCCTTATTTGATCTTGAAGATTGTGTAGTTCAAATATTGATATGACTGAGAAGAAAAAGGTGTGGTATAAATTATTTTTGGCATCCTTTCATGAGACTACTTGTTCTTTCTTGATTAAGCATTTTTCATGTGATTTATATGTGAGATGTTTGATTTTGCTTACATTATTCCACTCACATATATTGTTGAGAGTGTTACAACCCAATTCAGAGTGATTTCATTTGTTGAGTGATAACACCGAAAAGATTTGAGTTGAAGCATACTTTCAAATAGAGATTCGAGTCAAATTTATTCTAAAACTAAGAGTATGTTTGGATTGGCTACCACTTTTCACTCACACTCATTTTTGATGGCAAGAGAAATTTCTTTAGCATTTGTAGTGTTTTTGAACTTGAAGTAATACTCTTTGCAAAAGGCAATTGAAAAAATAAAAATATTGTTTGATTTTCTTTGTTTATTTTTTTTTAGTATTCATTCTTAGAATTTTGTGGGTATATTCTCTGCAAACCCTCACGAGACTACAACTCGTCCACTAGTGTAAGCTAGGGGTTTAAAGGCTTGTTGCATACGCTAAATGCAATCGAAATTTCCAGCGAAAGTGGATTAGTTAGGATTTCCTCTTTCTTTGTTTTTAATTTTTTTTGTTTTGTTTTACTCTTTATCTGCTTTGCTCGAGGACTAGCAAAATGTAGGTTTGGGGGTATTTGATATGCATGAAATATATACAGTAAAATACTCACATATCTACATATTTAGCTTTACTTTTATGTTATTTTGTGACTGATTATGTAATATTTTTGTGTTGCAGGTAACAAGGGCTTTACATGCAAAGTGGGGCTAGGCCAATTGAATCAAGCCAAATTACATCCAGCTAGGCATGAATATTAAATTTAAGTCCAATTGGAGTAAGGAATCAAAGGAAATTTGCACCAAATCCAAGTCCAATTCGGATTAGGATTCCAGCCTGCACATCAGTTAGTATTTTCGGCATAACTTTCAGCTCAGATGTCCAATCAAGATGATTCAAGTTGGTCTGGAAATTTAACTTAAAGGGCTACAACTTTGTAGTTTACCAAAAGCCCTAATTCTGATATTAATTGGGCCAAAATCGTCGGTTAAATGAAGCCCAAAAATCTGGGATTTTCTCCAAACGGGAATTCAACTTATAATAGGATTCATTGACCTATTTGAAGGCTTTTTAGGGCAAAATTCATGGAGGCTAGTACTAGGGCTGAGATGCAAGACAGAAAATTGGAGCAAGAGGCAGTGCAGCATGTGGCTTGTCTGTAACTTTTCTCCATGATAGCATTGTGACTATTTCTTTCTCTATTTTATTTGTCTAGTTTAATGTTTAGTATTTTATTCTTTTGTTTTACTTCAATTACCATGAGTAGCTAAATTTATAATTAGGGTTGAGGATGAAACTTTGTTAAGGATTATCAGTAATATTTATGTGATTTGATTTTTCTCACAATAGTTGTTCTTTAATGATTTAAATTGTTCTTGCTTCATATCAATTGACTAAGATGAGATTCTAGATATGAGTTCAATCATGTTTTTCTCATGATTTAGGATTTGTCTTAATTAATTGAATGCTTGGATTATTAATTCTTGATTATAAAATTGGATATCGCTTGTGATTTGTCTGTCAATGGATACAAGTTATGATTTGATTTTTAGAATTGGATATATCTTGTGATTTGTTTGGCTACGGATACAATTGATGATTTGGTTTTATACTTAAGAAGCGAAGAAGAAAATGCTTAAGATTTTTAAACATAAGTTTTAATGATGATATTTTCCATGATAGCAAGATTGATTTCTAGATTATCATGTAGTGGTTGGAAAAATTAATGATCATAAATATATGCTGATATGACTTGCAAGGCGGATTCCAAAACCTTAATTCCTTTCCCTTGATTGTTTACATCTTTTTATTGCTTTATATCTTTTTCTTAGTTTAATTATTTGCTTAATTTTATTATTTGCTTAGTTTATTTAATTTCAAAACAACCAATTTTTATTAAACTAGATTAGGATTAATTTGGTTAAAATTTGATTTAATTTTCCTACGTTCATTCAAGTCCCTGTGGGTTCGACCTCGTTCTTGTCAAACTATACTTCGGTACGGTTCATACACTTGCGAGTATTTTAAAATTTCACAACATCATGCATGGGCTAGAACACAATTTAAAAAAATCATACACTCGAAACTGGTCCTTGCAGTAATAAAAATCTGATAGTGAAAGAACATTAGAAAATTCTATATGGAGCTCAACCATGAAGAACATCTCCTCCAATGCCTCAAGCTCTCTCTTCCCTATCTTCAACACTACAAAACACTACAATAACAACCACTAGATTGATAACCTCTAAATAACTGCTCTCCATGCCCACCCTAAATCTCTTTCACACCATTTTGCTAGCACTACAATGACATCCACCAACCCTAACTCTATCACCACAACTATTATCATTAATGTAATGCTTCTCTTATTAACATATGTACTGAATAACTATGATTTGTTTTATGCATTGAAACAAAAGGCAAACAAATAAATAATTTAACCCAAATACCTAAGTAAAAATCAATCCAACCAAATTTCTCAAAAATAATTCATATTTCATACCCATACCCAGACCTAAGAAAGAATGAAAAAAGAAAAACTTACCTGTGGTAGTTTTCTCTATGTCTGTATCTCAGTTCCTGCGTGTAGCTTTAGGTTACCGGTGATGGTTCCGATGGTATAATTCTGGCAAAGGAACAAACGGTGGTGGGAAAATGTTGGTGATAGCCAACCGCACGAATTGTCTCCTCATCTCTCTATTGCAAGTTTTTTTTTCTCCTCTATCTCTGTATCGTAAGCGTAGGTGTTAAGAAAATTCAAAAGGAAGTGAAAGGGAGAGAATCTGAAAGAGGAGAAACGGAAGTTAGTGAGCAATTGGGAATATAGCGTTTGGGATTTTGGGTTTGTGTTTTTTTTCTTTTTTGATAAGTGGGTTTTTGTTTTTATAAAGACGTTTGATGAGAGGAAGACTCTCCAAATGGTGCACTTGTGAATGTGGCAGCATTTTAAGGGGTTATTTTTCCTAACGTGGCAGCACCTCCTAAAGGCTTCTGCTATTATATATAGTACTAGTCGCTAACCGATGCGATGCACGAGAATAGTTACTGGATGAGTTTTACGAAAAAAGAAAAAAAACATCATTTTTGAGTTTGAGTAGTAAGCAAAAATGCATGAATTTTTTTTAAATGATATTAAAAGAAATAGCACAAAGTATTATTAATTAGACAGAAGAAAGAAATGTTTTATTTATTAGTTTTTTGTGGAAATAAATAAGAGATAGAATATTGCATCTCTAGTTTAATTTGTGTTGTATATATAGGTATATATAAGATAGTTTGTAATATATACACCAAAAGGTGTCTATGGAAAAGTCATAACCATTCAAATTAGATATACCAAAAGTTACCTATTAAAAAGTCATATTGACCGAAAATATGCCTATTAAAAAATGGAGAGGCACAACTGTATGGTGTTTTTCAATCTATACATGACATAAATTTATATAGCCACATGGTATAATAAGGAGTGGTCAACAAAAAGTTTAACATTTCACTTTTATATTATACAAGCCCCATCAGTGTGCAATTTGCCTTTTTTAAAATTTTTTTTTTTTCAAATTCGACGCATCCAAATATTGGGCTTATGCTCCAATTAATAACTTTTCAAACTATTATATAATATAGTTGTATTGTATATAACGTGAAAGTTGTACATACAGGAAAAAAAAAATTCATTTTATATTTTTTCTTGTGCCTACTCCCGCCAATAAATTTCTGGCTCCACCATTATTGCCCCCCAGAAAAAAAATCTTGGAGCTGCCACGGTTTATAATGACACTTGTTTCTTTCTTTTCCACCATTAACACGAACCGGTAAGGCTTGGGTCATCAAACCATTCGCGGTTTCACGAAATAAAAGAATTAATGGCTTCCAACTTAGACATGTATTCTCATCAAATAAATATAGCCAATAAATCAATCAGGGGGTTTCACGCAATAAATAAATACATATAAGTCGCCCAAAGAATCCACCAAATAGTAACTCAAATCCAATTTGATAGTTTCATATATACTTCTCTATATCAAAGACTAATAGCAACAATATATAACAACTTTCGACAATTTGTCTTTCATAAAAACTCTATTTACTGTATTCGTTTTATTGTTGCATTGTAAGGTTGTCTAAAGTTGTTGTTTGAAAAAGGAATAATATTAGAAAAGAATAAACCAGTTACGTTACTATGTAATCCAACATCAAAATCAATATCACCACCGAAAGTAATATTAATGCAAATATGAATATAAATCGCACAATAACATATATTTAGAACTCACGCAAATTCTTTGAGTTTACGATACAACTACTATGCTACGTTAACCCACTTTTTATTTACCATACATTTGAGGAGAGGTCTCTGACCTTTAAACTTGTTTTGGAACTTCGCTGGCTGGTGTTATCAAAAAGAGAAGTCTTGTAATTGCAAATACTAATTTCGGATAGAGGGAGAGAGAAGGGAAAGAAGAACGTTCAGTGAGAAAAATATAAAAAAGAAGTAATGCTTTATTTATAACTACTGCCCCAAGAGTTGTGTCTCTAGTTTATAATGATAGGCATTTTTTTTTTAAAGGTGAACGTTTAACTGAAAAGATACCATTGTTGTGTTTTTAATTATAGACGTGGCATTAATTTATGTAGCCACGTGGCGCAATGAGAAGAGGTCAACAAAAAGTCAAACGTTTCGGCTATTAGTTATTATATAGATTAGATGTGTGTGTGTGTGTGTGTGTATGTGTTGGGCTTTGTAGAGTCTAGTTGTGTTTGATCTGGTTGACGACCCGACCCGACTCGAAATAATTTCCCCCGGGAAATTTTTTTTGGCCCGTTCTGTAACCCATTGTGTATCCTGTGCGCAGGATGTAGAAAACACAGCTTGAAGATTAGGGTTTTGGTCTTGTCATGTTTCAGAGAGAGAGAGAGAGAGAGAGAGAGAGAAACTTTGTAGCCGCAATTTGTATTTTTCACTAATAATAGTGAAATCCCTGCAACTCCATGGACGTAGGCAAATTGCCGAACCACGTAAATATTGTCTTGTGCGTGTGATTGTTTTCTTTGGTGTGTTTTCTCTAATTTTTGTTTCTCACGTTTTGGGAATGGGTTGAATTCCCTACAACTGGTATCAGAGCCTAGGGTTAGGTTTGAGTGGGAGCAATGGCAGAGGAAGCAGGAAAGGCGTTTGGAATAGAAAAGTTTGATGGCACAGATTTCGTGTATTGGAGGATGCAGATTGAAGATTATCTCTATGGGAGGAAATTGCATCTACCTCCTTTGGAGACAAAACCTGAGACTATGAAGGCCAAGGAATGGGCTCTTCTTGATAGACAAGTACTGTGAGTCATCAGGTTAACTCTGTCTAGGTCTGTTGCACATAATATTGTAAAGGAGAAGACCATAGTAGATCTGATGAAGGCTTTGTCGGGTATGTATGAAAAGCCGTTAGCAAATAACAAGGTGCATTTGATGAAGAAACTGTTCAATCTGAAGATGGCAGAGAACGCATCAGTAGCACAATATCTGAATGAATTTAACACTATCACAAATCAATTGTCATTTTTAGAAATTAATTTTAATGATGAGATTCATGCTCTGATTGTCTTGGCTTCTTTGCCAAACAGTTGGGAGGCAATGAGGATGGCAGTAAGCAATTCTACAAGAAAGGAAAAGCTTAAGTACAATGATACACGAGATTTAATTCTGACGGAGGAGATTCGTAGAAGAGATGCAAGTGAAACCTCAGGATCTGGTTCTGCCTTAAACCTTGAGACAAGAGACAAAGGTAGTAACAGAAATTCAAATTAGGGCAGATCAAAATCCAGAAATTCTAATCGGACCAAAAGTAAATCTAGATCAGGCCAACAAGTACAGTGCTGGAATTGTAGGAAAAAATGTCAGTTTAGGAACCAATGCAAAAGTTCTAAGAAGAAGAATGAAGATGATTCTACTAATGCTGTAACAGAAGAGGTACATGATGCATTACTTCTTGGAGTAGACAGTCCACTTGATGATTGGGTTTTGAACTCAGGAGCTTCGTTTCATATCACTCCACACCGAGAAATCATATAGAATTATGTTGTAGGTGATTTTGGTAAGGTGTATTTGGCTGATGGTTCGTCCTTGGATACCCACAAGCCTTGGATGTTGTGGGTATGGGAGATGTCCAGATATTGTTGCCCAATGGGTCTGTTTAGTTACTGGAGAAGGTTCGACATATTCCTAACCTGAGGAGGAATCTGATTTCTATTGGACAACTTGATGATGAAGGGCATGCAATACTATTTGTTGGTGGTACTTGGAAGGTTACAAAGGGAGCTGAATATTGGCTCGTGGAAAGAAGACTAACACTCTATATATGACCTCAAGTCTAAGAGATACAGTTGCAGTTGCTGAAGCAAGTACTAATATAAGCCTATGGCACCACAGGCTTGGTCACATGAGTGAGAAAGGAATGAAGATGCTGTTGTCAAGAAGAAAGCTACCAGAATTGAAGTCCATTGATTTTAACATGTGTGAAAGCTGCATTTTAGGAAAACAGAAAAAAGTGAGTTTCCTAAAAACTGGCAGAACATCGAAGGCTAAAAAATTGGAGTTAGTGCACACTTACTTGTGGGGGCCTTCTCCGGTTGCATCCCTTAGAGATTCAAGGTACTACATTACCTTCATTGATGACTCAAGCAGAAAGGTATGGGTTTATTTTTTGAAAAATAAATTTGATGTATTTGAAACTTTTAAGAAGTGGAAGGCCATGGTTGAGATAGAAACATGTTCAAAACTAAAATGTTTGAGATCAGATAATGGAGGAGAGTACATAGATGGAGGGTTCAGTGAGTATTGTGCTGCGTAGGGAATTAGGATGGAAAAGACCATTCCTAGGACATCACAATAGAATGGTGTGGCTGAACGCATGAACAAAACTCTCAATGAGTGTGCTAGGAGTATAAGGTTGCATGCTGGACTACTAAAAACTTTCTAAGCTGATGTTGTTAGCACTGTAGCTTACCTGATAAACCGAGTGCCATCAGTTCCCATGGAGTACAGACTTCCTGAGAAGGTTTGGAGTAGTAAAGAGGTAAAGTTTTCACATCTAAAAGTTTTTGATTGTGTTTCTTATGTTCATATTGATTTTGATGCTCGTAATAAATTTGATGCAAAGTCTAAAATATGTATTTTTATTGGCTATGATGATGAGAAATTTGGCTATAGGTTTTGGGATGAATAAAACAAGGAAATTATCAGAAGTAGAAATGTGATATTTAATGAACAAATTATGTACAATGATATGTCAACTGTAGTGTCAGATATTACAGAAATAGATTAAAAGAAATCTGAGTTTGTCAACTTAGATGAATTGACTGAACGTACTGTCTAGAAAAGGGGTGAAGAAGATAAGGAGAATGTAGATTCACAGGTAGATCAGAGTACACCTATACTTGAAGTCTGTAGATCTTCTAGGAACATTAGACCTCCACAGCGTTATTCACCCACTCTAAATTATCTCCTGTTGACTGATGGTGGTGAGCCAGAGTGTTATGATGAAGTCTTGGGAGATGAGAATTCAAGTAAGTGGGAGTTAGCTATGAAGGATGAGATGGATTCCTTGTTGGGGAATCAGACATGGGAACTGACTGAATTGCCAGTAGGAAAGAAGGCTTTGCACAACAAGTGGGTATACAAAATAAAGAATAAGTATGATGGTAGCAAATGTTACAAGGCCAGATTAATTGTTAAAGAGTTCCAGTAGAAGGAGGGCATTGACTACACAGAGATATTTTCTCCAGTTGTGAAGATGTCAACAATTAGACTAGTGCTGGGAATGGTGGTTGCAGAAAATTTATATCTTGAGCAGTTAGATGTGAAGATGACATTCTTTCATGGTGACTTGGAGGAAGACATTTACATGATTCAGCCAGAAGGGTTCATTGTTCAAGGACAAGAGAATCTAGTCTGCAAACTGAGAAATAGCTTGTATGGCCTAAAACAAGCTCCAAGAGAGTGGTACAAGAAATTTGACAATTTTATGCATAAAATTGGGTTCAAGAGATGTGAAGTTAATCATTGTTACTATGTTAAATTTTTTGACAATTCTTATATCATTTTACTGTTGTATGTGGATGATATATTCATTGCAGGGTCTAGCGTTGAGGAGATTAATAATCTGAAGAAGTAATTGTCAAAACAGTTTGCAATGAAGGATTTGGGAGCTGTAAAGCAAATTCTTGGTATGAGAATCATTAGAGACAAGGCTAATAGTACATTGAAGTTTTCACAGTCAGAGTATGTGAAGAAAGTTCTCAGCAAGTTCAACACGGATGAAGCTAAACCAGTGAGCACACCCTTAGGTAGTCATTTCAAACTGAGCAAAGAAGAGTCACCAAAGATAGAAGAAGAAAGGGACCATATGAGCAAGGTGCCCTATGCCTCAGCTATTGTCAGCTTGATGTATACTATGGTGTGTACAATGCCAAACATTGCACATGCAGTGGGAGTTGTGAGCAAATTCATGAGTAGGCCTAGAAAGCAGCATTGGGAGGCAATCAAGTGGATTTTGAGATATCTAAAGGGTTCATCAGATACATGTCTTTACTTCACAGGTACAAGTTTGAAACTGCAGGGTCATGTAGATGTTGATTTTGCTGGTGATATTGATAGCAGAAAGAGTACTACTGGGTTTGTATTTACTTTGGGTGGTACAGCTATATCCTGAGCTTCAAATCTACAAAAGATTGTTACTTTGTCTACTACAGAAGTTGAGTATGTTGTAGCAACTGAAGCTGGAAAGGAGATGATTTGGCTACATGGTTTCTTAGATGAATTGGGTAAGAAGCAGGAAATGGGCATTCTACACAGTGATAGTCAGAGTGCAATTTCTCTTGCTAAAAATTCGGCTTTCCATTCAAAGTCGAAACATATACAGACAAAATTCCATTTTATCCAGTACCTTGTTGAAGATAAATTGGTAATACTTGAGAAGATTTGTGAATCTAAGAACCCACTAGATGTGTTGACTATAGGTGTCACTATTGGGAAGTTAAAGCTGTGTGCAGCTTCAGTTGGCCTTTTAGCTTGAGGACAAGAGGATGAGTTGCATGGATGAGGGATTTCTTTTGGAGAATTGCGGTTGATGTTGGTGATTGAACTAGTCTCCAAGTAGGAGATTTGTTGGGCTCTGTGGAGCCTAGTTATGTTTGATCCGTTTGACGACCCAGCCCGACCTGAAATAATTGCCCTCGGAAAAATTTTTTGGCCCGTTTTGTAGCCCATTGTGTATCATGTGTGCAGGATGTAGAAAACCCAGCTTGAAGATTAGGGTTTTGGTCTTGTTGTGTTTCAGAGAGAGAAAGAGAGAAAATTTGTAGCCGCAATTTGTATTTTTCCCTGATAATAGTGAAATCCCTGCAACTCCGTGAACGTAGGCAAATTGCCGAACCACGTAAATATTGTCTTGTGCGTGTAATTGTTCTCTTTGGTGTGTGTTTTCTCAAATTTTTGTTTCTCCGGGTTGAATTCCCTACAGTGTGTGTGTAATAGAATAAATATATTTATTTTGTTATAGCATAATGAAATTTTAATACAATTTTTCTAAGATTTATGTGAGAAACTATTTTTTATATGTGAGAAACAATTGAAACACTATATCATGCAACAATTGAAGCAATGTCCAATAGAAAAGGGAAAAATTAAGTCCAAATCTTCTGTTCCACTCTTCTTGTTCCACTAAATACTCCACAAATAAAAATATGCCACATGTTCATCTATTTTATTAAATGCTAAATTTATACTTTTTATTATTTCAATTTCCTAAAATAAATAAATAAATAACTTGTCATATAAATTTAATTAGTGGGACCCATAGTTATGTGAGATGAGATAGTATGCATTTATAGTACTCCGAGAGTACCTAATAATTACCCTTGAAATAATAGAAGGCATAAATTTAGTATTTAATAAAATAAATGGACATGTGGCATGTTTTTATTTGTGGAGTATATAGTGGAGCAGGAAGAGTAGGACAAAAGATTTGGACTCAAAAAAATTAGTAGCACACAATAAGTGGTGGAGCAATAAAATTTTCTCAAGGGAAGCCAAGCCAAATGTATCATTGTATTTTAGTAGCTTTAACTCTCTATATAAATGCATACGACTTTCTTTTTTGAAAACGAAAAAATTTTTTTGCTAAAGATATTTACTTATATATTTTTATTAACTTATATTTTAAATGCTCCTAAAATTAATGACTTATATATGACCCACAAAAAAAAAACAAAAAAAAAAAAACTCAACATTAGAAGGAAAATAAAGGAGACAACAATAAATTAAAGAGCATATATATATATATTAAATGAAAGGAGGCCATCATCTAAAATTTACTCTATATTTAAAAATTTTAACATTAAATAGAGGGGGAGGGGGCATTTTTTGAAAATCCAGGGGGCATGACCCACCCCCCCGGGCATGCTTGTCTATATTAATCGCTATATCATGTAATTTTCAATTTGTGAACGCATATATAGTGTGATTTCTATGTTGTTTATAAAATAACTAAAGATTACAATTTTTTTACAAGAAAATTTATTGATTTTTTTTTTATACATCGATTACTGAGAGATCTAAATCATGAATGTTTCTATTGAAAATTGAGGTGCCAACCAATTAAGTTACAAGATTTTTAATAAACTTATTGAAATATTGAAGAAAATTAATATTAATAAATTGCATTCCACATCGGGCGGGAATTCAGCTAGATACTATTAGTACTTGGACTCTAGAAACCTTGGCCATACTCATTGATTCTTATATAAATCTAATTCATTCCTTATACAAATATTTTATATTTTGTTATTATTTATATTATCGGATGTAATTGTATTTGTACCTTCAAATAAATTGGATCCAATGTTCCAAGTTCCAACTTTCTTTTCCGTTTCCTTGTTTCTATTTTCTTGGAACAGAGGTAAGTAGAGTAGGTTTTTGAGAGGTCTACTCCCATATGTAGAGTAGCTTATATTATTATAACATAATTATAAAAATTTCACCCAGTATTAAATTGTCAAAGGACGATTTATTGGTTTAATATTTGGGTAGTTGATTCAACTATTGTATTTATGACTAATTTATTTTAAATTAAAATAAATTAAAATTATTTTAAAAAATGATGATAAACATAAAAAAACAGACGATATTCAATTTAAATAGAAATATTCAAGTATAAGAAAGATTTAATAAAATAAAATTTAATGCGTGAGCATATATTAAAATAATCATTAAAAACTCCACCTGAATTCCAATTTAGGCCAAATTTTCAAATCAAATGATACTTTGATGCATCTACTTTCTAAACGTAGTGTCCATTTGGGCAGCCAAGAACTTACTCATCCGTGTGTTCATTTGTGCCAATTTAACTCACAAGGGGTTCAAAGCGTAGCTGTTCATATATAATATATAATCTCAAAAATTAGGTAAAATATAGAACTGGAATCAAAACCGCTTCTTTGACCGTAATGATTTTAAAAATCACGTTAACAATAACCCTTAAAATCCTTTACAATTTTACCTTGGGTTTTTTAATTTCAATTTTTTTTTTTTTTTTGTAATTATTGTACGTTTTTAGACCCCTTCAACACAAATAAATTAACTTAATTATTTAGCCAAGTGATTAACTTAGGTAAATTATTCAGTTATAGGTTAACACAAGTAAATCATATCATTAAAACAGTGCAGAAAATAAAGAATACAACGATATGATAACCCAGGAAAACTAAACCGATAAAAAACCTAGGGAGAATTTAACCTTACTATCCTTAAAGTAAAATAGATCCACTATGAAAAAATTGAAGTTTTACAATAGCGACTTAGACCACTAACATCCTATTACTATCTCGGGTAGAAAACTTACTACCACGACCACGTGACAGCTCCGAGTTCACGGACTACTTCTTTCTTGGATTCACAGCAACCACAAGTACTCCCACTTGTGTTTTTCTTTAAGCTCTTTATGCAACAACTAAAACGATCACCAAGCTCTCGACATCAATCTTGATCTTGATAACCCTAAATATGTATGAAGGCAAACACCTCTAAATCTCACAAGAGATTCATACACACAACATAAACAATAACAACAAAACGTGGCTAGGGTTTTTCCATTTATACTTATGGCAAAACATAAAACCCTACACGTCATACGGGCTTGGGTTTGAGTTGGGAAATTCTGCAGAAAAACAATCTGCACGAGCTTCGATCGATCGAGTCTAATTTTTGATCAATCGGGCCTTACAGAAAGTGAATATTAATTTTCTACAATTACTCAATTCCAACTTTACAATAAACATACTTTGAGCAACCTAATTCTAGACTCTAAGTTTTGATTATGGTTTGCCAACATTACACATTGAAGTTCTAATACATTTAGATCCTAAATCCTTAGAACCTAACAATTATGTTGTTGTTGTTTCCCTGCAAGAGTGGCGCGTTTTACAAAGGGTTTAAACTTCTACTTCCAATTTAATGATATAGTCCTAAGGACCTGATTTGATGCCAAAGATCATTCCCATGAAAACTCAATTTAAGAAACAATCAAAACTCATCCTCACTTGAACTCCTAAAATTTAGGGTAAATTACTTAATTGATCCACAACAACAACAACAACAACAACAACAATAACAACAGTAACAACGCCTTAGTCCTAACTTAATTTTAAAGATTGGCTATATATATATACATGGATCCTTAACTTATTAGTTAAGTTTAATCATATGTATTCTTTTCATACATTCTTTTCTATCTAAATTCATACATTCTGATACTTTCTTAATGTCAATTAACATATGCTTTTTTATTACTTTAAATAATGCATCATTTAACAAAAAAGAAAATAACAATTCAATCATAAATATTATGTGCTATTTGTTGAAAACAAAACACATAATGCATGCAAAAAGGAATACCAAACGTCTAAAATCTACAACTATTAATAAAAAACTAGCATGTAACTCTGTGCATATGCATAGGTACATTTAAAACCAATCACAATTTATATATATATATATATATATATATATATATAATTTGGAATCTAATTGGATCTAGACTCTTCAATTTTTCACATAATAATTCACTTGCCATAAAAATTAAAAAATTAGATGGGGCACATGGCACAAAATTGAACTTCAATTAAAATTCAATTTATAATCTAATTGAATTTAGAATCTTTGATTTTTGCACCTAATAATTCACTTAACACAAAAATTAAAAAATTAGATGAGACACATGGCGCAAAATTAGACATGATTTAGAATCTAATTGGATCTAGACTCTTCAGTTTTTGCACCCAATAATTCACTTGCTACAAAAATTAAAAAAATTAGATGGGGCACATAGCACAAAATTGAACTTCAATTAAAAGTCAATTTAGAATCTAATTGAACTTCAATTAAAATGACATATAATAATTCATTTGACACAAATTTAAAATTAGATAAGACACGTGCCACAAAATTAGACTTCAATTTAGAATTTAATTGTATTTTCTCCCGACTTCACCTATTATTATATATATATAGATTCCGCAGACAAAAAAAAAAAAAAAGAACAACTCGGTTAGAATTTGAGTTTGTAGTGATGGCAAACCATGACAAGTTGTAAGTTTCGTTTAGTTAGATAGTGTACTGTCAAGTCCAAGACAAAGAACCAAGTCGAGGATAAAGAAAGACACAAATCTAGTTTTTCTGATTGGTATTTGATTTCTGTTCGACCTGTCTCTCCTTTTATCTTTTTTTGGTATATTTATCTTTATAACAGCATTGAGACAAGGATTAAGGAAGAGTGGTAGATTTTTTTAACGAACTCTAACTCCTCATGGGTATATATAACAAAATGATGGGGAGTTATAGTTTGAAAATTGTATGAACTTTGTCTTCGGTTCTGAAACGTGGAGTGTATCTTCAAGATTTGAATTTGAATTTGACAAAGAAAGTGGACCGGCGGGGAATTTTTTTTTTTTTTTTTTTTTTTTTTTTTGAGAACATTATCAATAAGATGCACTGTTTTAAATTTTGAGCTTGGCAATGGAAAAATTGGAGGACTCAAATATGGGTTGCAAATCAAAGTTTCTAGCTGAGAGTTCTAATCTAAAAACATGTTAGGAATTTACTGATTCACCCGAATTTACTATTTTTTTTTTTTTTTGTTAGGAAAAATGTTAAATATACTCTAGTGACATTTTTAAGTGCATTTTTAACAATATAGAAAAATGAAATCCAAAAAATCCTATAATTTTAACTAGGAAATGCTAAATTTACAACATTTTTCACAACAATTTCTCAGTGCCAAGTTGTTACTGGTTCTAATATGGATCTACCAAAATTGTTTTTTTGTCTACTAGTAATAGCCAATAATAACTTATCATCTTAAATTTATTGTAAAATTGTTGTGGACATAGTATTTTTTTAATATTAACAAATGAAAAGGTGATTAAATAAGAAAATATCCTCTACAACCTGAGTTGGACCCTGATCCAACCTTAAAAAACTTCAACCTCTTTATTTCTTGATTTTTTTTTTTTGAACAGTCAAAATTTCAAAACCATGTCATAATCTCCTTCTAGAAAATTAGCAAATTAAAACCTTCAATCATTACTACACTTCACCCGAATAATGCTGGCATAGTACCAGTCGCTTTGTCCGAAATTTCTTATAACCATCCATCATAGCAGCACTTCTCGGTGAAAAATTTCATACAAAAATTTTATATAGAATCTCTTTATAAATTCTCATTCTTGATACTTGATGTAGGACACGGTTTATTTAAATTTTGTAATTATGTAATTACAACATTTTAATGTAATTTTTGTTATTTTAGGTTTAGGTGATTTATTTTCTTGTTTTAGGTGCTTTTAATGATATTTAGTCAAATTTGGGTTTTATATGCTTTTGTATCCGCCTTAGGGTTTCTAGCCACCTTAGGTTTTCTTTTACTATTTAAACGCATTGCAGCCTCCAAAGGCAATTCAATTTTCTGACTATTATCAATAAGCACAGACTTTTTGTCAAATTATTTCTCTGGTGGATTCCAATTTTCTTCTACTTGTGGATTCAGGGAAACCCTTCGTGGATTCGAGGTTTACTACCAGAAGCTAATAGTATAGTTTTTGTTCTATCAAGAGAGTACCGTGTGTGCTTTTTTTAGGCTTCCGCGACATCAATTGGTATCAGAGCCTTGACTTACCCTGGTCTGATGGCTAATCGGCAAGACGGCGACCACCACAACAATAATGGCTGCAACGACGTCGGCAACGCAGTCCTCACTAGTGTTGAGTTCCTTGAGTTTCGTAAAGATGCTCATGATGAGAATCAACAATTTTTTTAAAAGGGTTAGCAAATTATTATAGGCAAAATGCAAAAGATTGCTACTCTTCTTGCTAGGAAATCATCTCAAAACAACAATGATCAATATATTCAAAGATGCATTCCTACTTATAAGAAAATTCCATTTTTTTATGGAAATATGTGTAATTTGGATTTTATTGATTGGCTTCTTGATTTGGAAGAGTATTTTAATTTTTGGAAGATTTGTGATAAAGTAAAAGTGCGGCTTGCATCTAATAAATTAGACAATGAAGTAGAGGAATGTTGGGAAGATATTCAAATTGATAGAAAACGACTAGGTAAGCATCAAATTTGCTCTTGGCAAAGAACGAAAAGAGTATTAATTGATTTATGGTTTCCTAATGACTAGTATGATATACTAGATTATAAAAGTGTTGATTATAAATCTGTATGTTCATACGTAAAGGAATATGTTCAAAACATGAAAGGTCAACTACAAAACCAAAATTATCAAAGCCAAGTCCATGTGTCAACTTGATTTAAAAACTGATTGATTAATTTTTGAGTTTTGTACATTTTACTACATGCTATTTATCTTGATGTGTGAATTGTTAAAAATTGGGAATATATATATATATATATATATATATATTTGAGATATGGTGGATAATAAATGTGGAAATATTTTCTTTACTAATGAGGTTGATTTGAGTTCAAAATACCTTGACACATGAAAACATTGCATGCTGAATTTTTATATCATTGAGATCTATATTATATAATCTTAACTGATTGTGCCTGGGATGTTTATATGCATTTGTTTATGGGTCACATAGTGTCAAGTTTACATATATTGAAAGAGATAATATTTTTCTTCATGTGTATCCTCAACTTATGTGTGTCTTTATTTTTCCTCACCTCTTAAATTTTCCCCAAAAATTGTTTTTCCCAAAACTTGTTTTGTTTTTCCTATTTTTATAGAGGGAGAAAGCTGTTTTTAAAGCATTTGTTGTTCATAGGGGGCGTTGTTGCTCTTCATAGAGGGAATTGCCACTATCTTCTATAGAGCTGAATTGTTTTGTGTTCCTTTGGTTCTTTATTTTCTTTTGTCCGCTATTATGTACATTTTCTGTCTACCTTCTTATTGAGTTGTCTTTGTCAATACGTGATAAAAAGGGGAAGAAATAGAAGAAATTTTGAAAAGGTTTTTATTTTTCTTTATTTAGGGGGAGATGAAATTTGTTTTTGAAAGGGGGGGATGAAATTGTTGTGTTATTTTCTGTTATTGCATATTTGTTATGTACTGTTCATCTGTCTTTATTTCCACACATGCGGTGATGTGCTCTTTTGAGTGTTTCAAGAAAGACAGGTACATTCTAATTAAGACCTTCTACATTTTATTACAACTTCTAGGTTAGGAGTCTTAGATTGGGATTTGTGATGTAATTGGGCATATTATTGTAATAGAGTTATTCTTGTATTTGAGCATTTCATATTGTATGCAAGTTTTGTCATGGATTGTCAAAGGGAGAGATTGTTAGGTTCTTAAAGTTTAGAACAATTGGCAAACCGTGAACATAAACTTGTCTAAATATAGATCTTAGAGTTTATGAAGTTATATTAGATAATGCTCAAAGTGTTGCAAGTCAAAATTCAAAGAACATACAAGCTTCTGGTTCAAAAAGTCAAAATCAGGCTGGTTCGATCAATCAGGAGAATTTTTCAATCGATCAAGAGAATTTTTTGATCGATCAGAAGTCGTAGATCAACAAAAATTAGCAAACGAAGAAAGCCCATAACTTGTCTGTTTGAAGCCTAAATTGTGATCCCTTTTTTGCAGTTTTTAAAGGACATTATAAGCTAATCCTAGATGAGTTTTTTTAGAGGTTTTCAGGGGGAGAAGAGTGCATTGTGTGCCTCCAATTGTAGATTTAGGGTTTTTGTACCCAAAATTGTCTTAAATCTTCTACCGGCAATATTCTTTGAAGAAACTCAACATCTAGTCTTGTAGAAGTTGCTGCTACAACAGCTACAACATCAACTACTGATGGTAATCTGAAACCTTTAAGTGGGATCTCAAAGTCATAAGTGTGGGAGTTTGTGTGTTGCAAATCCAAGAGAGAAAAGTTCATGGATTCGGAACTTGTACGTGGTCGTGTCAATAAGTTACTACTGCATGTAGCAATAGATTTAGGGTTAAATCTTTTGTAAAAAAATTAATTCTCTATTAGTGGAATTGTTTACCTTAAGAATAGTTAGGTCAAATCCTCTACAGGTTTTTTTTACCTTGAAACTATTGGTTTCATTGGTTTTCTTGGGTGATCATATCTTTGTATTCTTTACTTTTCTGCTTGTGTATGATATGATCTTTCACGGTTTAACCTAGATCTCATAATTACCTTCAGTAACTACTTGGCTAATTCACTAGGTTTAAACAATCTATTTTAAGGGGTCTAAACAAACAAACAATATTTGCTGGATAAATTAACTGCAATATAGATAGTTGCAGGGGAGGCAATGATTCAAGCAAGAAAGAAGGGGTTTCAAAAATTGATTTTGCTAATCACTTTAACCGAAATTAAGAGCCTACGTACAAGTGGAGTGTCTGATCCTTGGCAATATGCAACTACACTAGAGGACTCTTAGACTGTAAGAGCCACTGAGAATGAAGAAATATAAAGGCCAAAAGAAGAAAGGACATAAGTAACTTCTAATAGCGGTAACTGAGAAAATATAACAGTAATTTCAAAGAGTTGTGACTGAAAAAGTATTTTTAGCTTGATTGTCATTCACATTCATAATTAGACTTGCTTTAAAAATATCACTTTCGTTTCAAAAATAAAAATAAAAAACCTGCTTAAAATAAGAAAAAAAGAAGTCAATAAATGAATATTAATATTCCAATTACCATTCAAGCTTAAAAGTTATACTTCTATATACTTCAGCAGTTAGAAATGAATCGGATAACGCATTGCTCTGAGGCACCCATACTCCTCTATATCTCATGCCTGAGTGGTTAAGTAATTTCACAGCCTTTATATAATGACGCCAACATTTGGTGTTGAAGCCACTGCAGCACTTTGGCTTTTCTTCTCTGCCCATTAAGGTCTCGTACAAGGGCTACAATATAAATCAAAAGAAATTCAATAGTCAGCATGATACTCAAACCGAACAAAAATTTCTCACTTATAAATAATAAACAGTTTTCTTTTCATTACAAAATGTATATCTTATGAATTTGCTCTCAGGATTCGAATGTGCTGATAATAACTTTGGATGACAACTCCATAACAGGCCTTCTATAAGAGCAGTGTAATCTTCTAATATTGGAACATTAGACAACATCAAATGCTTAATATTTGGTCTTGGAGGAATGCTTTCTTCATTTAAGTCCGCCTCATATCTGATTAACTGTGTATCAAAACTGTAAACTAGGAGTTTATCTATTAAATTTAATAAATAGGAAGGGGAAAATATGGTATCAGAGTGCGTAGCTTACTAATGATCACTAAAATTGAGAAAGTATATATGTGTGTGTGTGTGTGTGTGTTTCCATTTAATTGTGTACTTACTGTTGGAAGTGGAATGTCAGTACACCAAAAATTTTAGAACTTGGTTCTGCTGAAAGTTTCCAACATATCGTCTCAACCAAAGTAACCATCGCATGGTTATTTGATAGTCATTGAACAGATTGTGTTCAGTTTCTTGTAGACTTGAAGAATTGACAAGAATTATCGATGGTGTTGACGTGCCACTATATTTGAAGGAACGCAGATTTTCACAATTGATCTTAACAGTTGGTGAAGAATCAGAGTAATGATGCAAATGTAACCTCTTAAGTCGATGACTTGAAACATCAATGTCTTTGGAGTCGAACAACTCTGCTAAGTCTTCAAGAAGAGGAAATTTAGAATTAAGCTCTTCAAAGAATTTCTTTGTAAGTCTGAACCCTTTAATTTCCAGCTCCTTCACATTATTGCATGCAATCAAATTCAGATCCAATTTGGCACGGATCCAGCCTTCACATTAGAGAGTTCTGAGTGCAGGTGCTTCAATCCTAATCTTTTGAACGTTTCTTAAATATGCCCTTTTAAGCTTGGGAACATTGACAAGTTGAAGAGAGCTTTCGCATCTTCCAATGTAACTTCTTAGGAACATGTCCACAGTAAGTGCCTCCAGCGAAGGACAGCAAGATAGGACTATAGGAGCTTCTGTACTCTTCCATTTACTTGGATAAACATCCATTTCCTCTACAGACGGTTCTCGCAAAACAGTAAACTTTCCATTGTCGTCGCCGAATAAGGAATCCACTAGCTTACAACCTCTTAACTTCAATACGGTTATTGCTTCGACACCAAAAACAGTCCTAGGGAAAGTATAGCTTTTGATATTTTCTTGGCCTTCAATTCCAAGGTCTAGCTTTTAATTTTAACTAGTCGCAGACCCGCGTGCTGCGCGTGATTATTTTTTAATGTTGGTCTCATTATTATTATTATTTTGTAATTTGAACTATTTTAATGAAAAGTAATGCATTTCATAATCATATTTATCACAAAATAATTTTTTATTATTGTTGAATTGTTTTATTTAAATTTTGAAACCTTAATTCTACCATAGTCGGTTGACTAATTTTTACATTTCTAAGTCAATTAAACACGTTTTGCATGCTACATGTAAACCTTCTTTTCCATAAGGGTTGAAATAATGTGGGTATTTTTTTTTTTATGGAAGTTAAAAATTAAAATTCTTATACATTGTCTTGATGTTACCCAAAAATTAAATTTAGTGATTCTCTTTTAATAATTGTGAAAATTTGAAGCAGTAATTTAGAAAGTAATTCATGTTACATGTTCATGCTTTGATTGTATAATTGTATTATTGATTTGGGTTATAATTTATAAGTTGTTTAGGATATTAAATACAGTGTTGCGTGTGATTTATAGAGTAGTGACGATTGTAGTTATTAACAACTAGTAAGTTTCCCGTGCGATGCACGGATAATTTTGTAATATTTTATGTAAAACGTTTTTGGAGCATGTTATACATACATATATATATATATATATATATATATTTAAATGAAAAAATAATCTAAATTTGAGTAAAGAAACATATACATTTTGAGATATTAAAAATTAGATTAGTAACTTCACTAGACATTTGTAGCCTTCTCAATGTAAGTTTAATTTTTCTTTTTAAATCATGAAACCAAAAATAAATACAAAAGAGTAATAAGACCGTGAAAATCAACTAATTTGTATTGTGTTCACATATTGCATACCATGAAATGAAAATACGTCCAACTCTCTTGTTGCCTTCCACTCATCGATAATGCGACATTAATAGATAGTGTGAGCAAGTGTATATGCGTGTGTCATATAAATGATTTAAAACTATGGTAAAAAAAATTACCTGTAGAGATTTTGACGGCTTGATGGTGGGGAGAGGCCAATATGAAAGAGGTGGCGGGCCCCTCAGATTCCTCTTACAAATACTTTGTCAAACTCAAGTATTTTATTTTGGAAATAGTGAAACAATGCGTTTCATTTAACTGTCCACAATATTTTTGTGTTTCTCTATCTCTACCTAGTGCCTTAAATTGTTAGTTTTTTTTTTTTTTTTTGGAGAGAACATGGTTAGTTATTAGTATTAGTCCTTAATTATTATTATTTTTTCTTTTGTTTTTAATTCTAAAATGGTGGGTATGCTAAAAGAATTGAAGAAGAGAGAAAATATGTGGTATAAGCTAAGCCAATCAACGGGAGATTAATGAGATAACAATAAAATATAAGTTAATGTAAACTTTTGGGTAACAGCAAAAAAATACTTAATAAAAAGAGGTAAAAAAAAAATGTTAAATATAAAATTAGAGCACCATATGGCAAGACCTCATGCACTCTTGCATGAGGTCTTTTTTTTTTTTTTTTTTTTTTTTCCATTAACATAATTTTTATCTTTAATACTGCAAATTATGAATGACTGCAATAAAACAAAAACGAAGCACTAACTCACTTGAAGTTAAATAGGGGAATCACTTATTTTGATTGGGCAAAAATAGAAGAAAGAATGTGTTGGACTTAGGAAAGCACTAATTGCATATGCTGCTTGTGATTATCTTTCAATGTTTTATGGCCGTTTGGATTGAGGGGGAGTAGAGCGGATTTGACCAAAAATTAGCTTATTTTTAGCCAACTCTACTCTACTCTTCTTCACTCTCCCTCCTTCCCCTCTCAATCCATATAGGTCTTTAGAGCATTACGCTCCACCACTGGCAATTTATCTACACAAAAATGAAAGAACTTAACTCTGGACTTTTGTCTCTAGGAGTATGATCTCAATAAAAAGAGTTCATTTTTAACCATTTAAATAAGGTTAGCATAGTTTAGGTAATGCACTTTTGCTATAGTTCTTATAAACATCATATCCTACTGATGGTTTTGAGAATGTTATACATATATTATAGCATAATTGTTATAGAATTTTGATAGTAATGAGTTCATGGTAAGAGTTAACCCAAAAAAAAAAAAAAAAAAAACACGTAGAGGTTTCGCTAGCTTGATGGTGGTGGGAGGCCAGCCAGCATGACGATGGTGGTGGCCCCTTAGATTCCTTTCTTTCTCTCTCTTACAAATGTTTTGTTAATCTCAATTTTTTTATTTTTTTTTATTTTGGTAATTATGAAACAATGCGTTCCATTTAACAATCAAAAATATTTTTGTGACTCTCTATCTCTCTCTAGTACCTTATTGTGTTAGTTATATTAGTCCTTAATTTTTTTTTTTTTTTTTGTACTTTTATTTTTAATACTAAAATGGCGGGTATGCTCAAGCCTAAAAGACATGAAGAAAGGAGGAAGGTGTGGTGTAAGCTTAGTCAATTAATGAGGTAACAGTAAAAATAAGTTAATGTGATATTTTGGGTAATAGTAAAAAAAACTTAATGAAAAAAGGTAAAAAATGCTAAATGCAAAATTAGAGCGCCACATGATATGACCTCATGCACTCACGTATGAGGTCTCTACTTTATGGTCCATTTGGATTGAAGGAGAGGGAGGGTGAATAAAGTAGATTTGGCCCAAAATTAGCTTATTTTCAGCCAACTCTACTCTACTCTCCTCTACTTCCCCTTTTTCCTCTCTCAATCTAAACGGGCGCTTAGAGCATTACATTCCACTACTAGCAATTTATCACAAAAACAAAAGAACTTAACCTTGGACTTTTGTCTCTTGGACTATGATCTCAATAAAAACAGTTAATTTTTAACCATTTAAATAAGATTAGCATAGTTCAGGTAATGCACTTTTGCTACAATTCTTATAAACATCACATTCTACTTATGGTTTTGAGAATGTTATACATATATTATAGCATAATTTTTATAGAATTTTGGTAGTAATGAGTTCATGGTAAGAATTAACAAAAAAAAAAAAAAAAAAAAAAACCCCGTAGAGGTTTCACCGGCTTGATGGTAGTGGGAGGCCGGCTAGCATAGTGGTGGTGGGAGGCTACCGAGCATGACAATGGTGGTGGCCCCTCAAATTCCTTTCTTTCTCTCTCTTACAAATGCTTTGTCAATCTCAAATTTTTTATTTTGGTAATTATGGAACAATGCATTTCATCTAACAATCAAAAATATTTTTGTGTCTCTCTATCTCTCCCTAGTACCTTATTGGATTAGTTATATTAGCCCTTAGTTATTGGGTTAGTACCTTATTTATTTATTTATTTTTGTGCTTTTGTTTTTAATACTAAAATGGTGGGTATGGTAAAAGACATGAAGAAAAAAGAAAGTTGTGGTGTAAACTTAGTTAATTAATGAGGTAACAGTAAAAATAAGTTAATGTGTTATTTTGGGTAACAGTAAAAAAATACTTAATAAAAAGAGGTAAAAGAAACTAAAAGAAAAATTAGAGCACCACATGGCATGACCGCATGCACTCTCGCATGATGTCTCTGCTTTTATATATATATATATATATATATATATATTAATTGATTGGTTTTTCATTATCTTTTAAGTTAATAAAAACCTTACATATACTTTTTTTTTTCCCCAAAAAAACCTTTACATATTTTTTTAACGTGAATCTTTACATATCCCTTAATAAGTAAATTCTACACATTTCATTTCCTTAGATGCATAAAAAAAAAAAAAACGTTTATTCCATAATAATAGTGGCTAATTAGTTTTTTCATGATCTCATTTATAACTTTTTTTACTATTATCATATTTTATTGGCTATTGATTTTCATAATAAAGGCATTAAATGAGAGGTGAAATCTTAGAACCTTTCATTAAAATTTTAAAAGTCGTGGTGTGTGAAGAATATGAGCATTGAAGGATTTTATTTTTTATTTTTATTATTTATAAATAATGTTGAATGAAATGTCAAAAATGGGATTTTGAACTATTCCATCTTTATTTCTTATATATTTCTATTATTACTGAAGAACATCTTCCTTTTAGTTTTGATTATAAATATGGTTTTCTAGATTAGAGTTTGATTAGTTTTAGGTTTAAATTCTGCATGATTGTATTTAATTGTCTTTAATTAATTTTTTACTTCTTTAGCTATCAGCCTCTTTGTTTGCCAATTAATGGTTACTAATTAATTTATTTAATTGACGTTTGATTTCTTTTACTAATCTCTTATTCTCCCTCTTCGTTAACATCCTTTTTTTTCCCCAAATTTGATGATAATTCTAATATACTAAATATGCATTGTAATGTTTTTTTTTTTTTTTTTTTCTAATTCCATTTTTCTGCCATGAAGTTAGTATATCCATAACTATTAGTTTGTTTTATGATATTTTTGGTTTGATATTATTATTATTATTATAATAAATTTAGGGTTTCTAAAATAGCATGTGTTTTGTATTCTATCTTTCAATTCATGCATTGTAATGTTTTATGGGAAGAATTTATAAGAAATTTTTTTTTTATTTGAATTTGACTAAAATGTTATATTTTTAATTTTTAAAATAAAAAATGATAAAAAAAATATAAATAATTTAATAATATGGAGGATGTAGCTAAATTTAAATTTTGAATAAAATTAGATGAAAAGAAAAATTGTAAAAATAAAATGTATAGCAATAAAACTAAATTATTTTAGCTATGCTATGTAATAGAATAACATTGTATTCTTATATACTATATTTATAATATAATAGAATAACATTTAACAATCAAAGATATTAAAAAAAGATAACAACTTAAAACACAAAAATAAATTGTATCAACCCAACGTAGAATTTTGAAGAATACAAAAATTCATCAACCTAAAGTAGAGATGCAAAAACAATAAAAAAAAATCGACCAAAATAAAAGTAAAAGTAAAGTTTTTTATGTCCTCCGTAAGGTTATCTCTGTTTTATTATTTACTCCTCCTATTAGGCTCTTTGTTTTCTAATTAATAGTTACAAAATGATTGATTTTTTTTTTTTTTCCTTTCTCCATCTACACTTTATTACCCATAAATCTCTCTCTCTCTCTCTCTCTCTCTCTCTCTCTCTCTCTCTCTCTCTCTATTTGTTTCTCTATTGACATCTTATTGTTTTTCAAATTTTGATGATAATTTTAATGTACTAAATATGTACTATAACGTTTATTTTTAATTTTTTTTTTTCACTCCGTTTTGCTTCCATTAAGTTAGTATATCCATAACTATTAGTTTTTATATATATATATATAAATTTAGTGTTTCTAAATTGGTATTTGTTTTGTATTTCATTTTTCCATTGATGCATTGTAACATTTCATGGGAAAACTTTATAAGAACAATTTTTATTTATTGAATTTAAAAAATGTACTATATGTTTAATTTTTTTTTTTTAAATGAGACAAAATATAAATAATTTAATGGTATGGATGATGTTGCTAAATTTAAATGTTGAATAAAATAAGATGAGAAGAAAAATAGTAAAAATGAAATGTATAGCAATAAACACCAAATTATTTTAGTTATGCTATGCAATAAAATAACATTATATTTTTATATACTATCTTTATAATGCAATAGTGTAACATTTAACAATCAATAAGAATAAATAAGATAACAACATAAAACACAAAACTAAATCATATCAATTCAAAGGAGAATTCTAAAGAATGTAAAAGTTTATCAACCTAAAGTAGAGATGCAAGAAAAATGAAAATAAAAAATATACCAAAAATTGAAGAAAAATAGAGAGAGAGAGAGAGAGAGAGAGAGAGAGAACCTTTTGTGTGTGGAAAAATAAAAAATTATGCATGTAATGAGAGAGGAAATGACAAATTTATAATATGATGATAAGAATGAGAAGAGTAAAAAATAAAGGAAGATAAAAGGATAGAATAATAGTGATATTAAGATAGAGAGTAGTAGAGATATGAAAAGTTAAAATTCACTACAAAAAAATTGTCCTGTCCCAGCGTTTTTTTCCCGGCATTTTTCAAAACCGCTGTTATAAATAAGCCTTTACCAGCGTTTTTTGAAAGCGCTGGTATAGGAAACCCTATTGCAGCGTTTTTTTCCCGGCGCTTTACAAACCGCTATAATAGGAGGCCTATAGCGGCATTTTTAAAAAATGCTGGTATAGGACGCCCAAAAGCGTTGGTATAGGGTGACCCTATCCCAGCGCTTTTTGAAGCGTTGGGATAGGTCTTTCTCCATAAGGGAATGAAGAGACCTGTCCCAGCGCTTTTGAAAACGCTGGAATAGGAGACCCTATACCAGCGCTTTCAAAAGCGCTGGGACAGGTCTCCTCATTCCCTTATGGAGAAAGACCTATCCCAGCGCTTCAAAAAGCGCTGGGATAGGTCACCTATAGGGAATTCTTTTTTTTTTTTTTTTTTTTTTTCACAAGATAGAATTTCTACTCTAGCACTTATACTTGTGGAGGGATTTATTAATTATCAAGTGACCAATACTCCCCTAAACTTAGAAAAGACCAAAGTACCCTCCAAAACATCGAAAAAGAGCAAAAACACCCCCGATACCTAAAAAAAGACTAATATACCCCCCAAACCTAATACATGACTGAAATACCCCCAAAACATTAAAAATGACCCAAGCACCCCCTAAGACATCGAAACTGACCGAAGTACCCCTTGTGCCTAAAACTAGCCAAAATAGCCTCGATTATTTAATAAGACCAAAATACCCCTATAAGTCTGATAAATGACCACAATGCCCCCAAAAAGATAAAAAAAATGTACAAAACACAACCAACACCCAGAAAAGGACTAATATGCCCCCGAAACATAAAAAATGACTGAAATACCCCCAAAACATCGAAATGACCGAAATACCTCCAAAATACATCAAGTGTAACTTGAACCCAACCCTATATTTCTTAATTCAATGTGAATTTTGACAAACCTACCGTTAAATTACATTATCTTCATATATTTTTCATGCTTACAAAATTTCAAGGTGATAAAAGATTAATAGTCATGTCATCAATCAATTGTTTAAATTCAAATTTTTGTAGTTTAAAATAACGCATAAAAGATGAACAGCTAAGATCAAATGGTAAATTACATCCGATTGGCATGAAAATTGACATGCATGTTAAGAACATATAGAACATGTAATCCAACGGTTGGATATTCAAAATATGAATTCAATAATAAGTTATTGATCTGTGTAACATTTTTTAGAGTTAAATCAGGTGTAACTTGAACCCAACCCTATATTTCTTAATTCAATGTGAATTTTGACAAACCTACCTTTACATTACATTATCTTCATATATTTTTCATGCTTACAAAATTTCAAGGTGATTAAAGATTAATAGCCATGTCATCAATCAATTGTTTGAATTCAAGTTTTTGTAGTTTAAAATAACGCATAAAAGATGAGCAGCTAAGATCAAATGGTAAATTACATCCGATTGGCATAAAAATTGGCATGCATTTTAAGAACATATAGAACATGTAATCCAACAGTTGGATTTTTAAAATATGAATTCAATAATAAGTTATTGATTGGTGTAACATTTTTTAGAGTTACATCAAGTGTAACTTGAACCCAACCCTATATTTCTTAATTCAATGTGAATTTTGACAAATCTACCGTTAGATTACATTATCTTCATATATTTTTCATGCTTACAAAATTTCAAGGTAATCAAAGATTAATAACCATGTCATCAATCAATTGTTTAAATTCAATTTTTTGTAGTATAAAATAACGCATAAAAGATGAGCAGCTAAGATCAAATGGTAAATTACATCCAATTGGAATGAAAATTGGCACGCATGTTAAGAACATATAGAACATGTAATCCAACAGTTGGATTTTTAAAATATGAATTTAATAATAAGTTATTGATTGGTGTAACATTTTTTAGAGTTACATCAGGTGTAACTTGAACCCAACCCTATATTTCTTAATTCAATATGAATTTTGACAAACCTACCGTTAGATTACATTATCTTCATATATTTTTCATGCTTACAAAATTTCAAGGTGATCAAAGATTAATAGCCATGTCATCAATCAATTGTTTAAATTCAAGTTTTTGTAGTTTAAAATAATGCATAAAAGATGAATAGCTAAGATCAAAAGGTAAATTACATCCGATTGGCATGAAAATTGGCATTCATGTTAAGAACATATAGAACATGTAATCCAACAGTTGGAGTTTTAAAATATGAATTCAATAATAAGTTATTGATTGGTGTAACATTTTTTAGAGTTACATCAAGTGTAACTTGAACCCAACCCTATATTTCTTACTTCAATGTGAATTTTGACAAATCTACCGTTAGATTACATCATCTTCATATATTTTTTATACCTACAAAATTTCAAGGTGATCAAAGATTAATAGCCATGTCATCAATCAATTGTTTGAATTCAAGTTTTTGTAGTTTAAAATAACGCATAAAAGATGAGCAGCTAAGATCAAATGGTAAATTACATCTTATTGGCATGAAAATTAGCAAGCATGTTAAGAAAATATTGAACATATAATCCAATGGTTGGATTTTCAAAATATGAATTCAATAATAAGTTATTGATTGGTGTAACATTTTTTAGAGTTACATCAGGTGTAACTTGAACCCAACCCTATATTTCTTAATTTAATGTGAATTTTGACAAACCTACCATTAGATTACATTATCTTCATATATTTTTCATGCTTACAAAATTTCAAGGTGATCAAAGATTAATAGCCATGTCATCAATCAGTTGTTTAAATTCAAGTTTTTGTAGTTTAAAATAACGCATAAAAGATGAGCAGCTAAGATCAAATTGTAAATTACATCCGATTGGCATGAAAATTGGCATGCATGTTAAGAACATATAGAACATGTAATCAAACAGTTGGATTTTTAAAATATGAATTCAATAATAAGTTATTGATTGGTGTAACATTTTTTAGAGTTACATCAGGTGTAACTTGAACCCAACCCTATATTTCTTAATTCAATGTGAATTTTGACAAATCTACCGTTAGATTACATTATCTTCATATATTTTTCATGCTTACAAAATTTCAAGGTGATCAAAAATTAATAGCCATGTCATCAATCAATTGTTTAAATTCAAGTTTTTGTAGTTTAAAATAACGCATAAAAGATGAGCAGCTAAGATCAAAAGGTAAATTACATCCGATTGGCATGAAAATTGGCATGCATGTTAAGAACATATAGAACATGTAATCCAATGGTTGGATTTTCAAAATATGAATTCAATAATAAGTTATTGATTAGTGTAACATTTTTTAGAGTTACATCGGGTATAATTTGAACCCAACCCTATATTTCTTAATTCAATGTGAATTTTGACAAACCTACCGTTAGATTACATTATCTTCTTATATTTTTCATGCTTACAAAATTTCAAATCTAAGAATGGCACGTAATGGACATGTGTTGTGTACCTATATCACTATATATATTCTCTCAATTTGACCATCCAATTAGTCATATTATTTGTTTAAAAAAGTAAACGTAATTAATCATATATTAAAATTTTTACATAAATTTAATATTAGCTATGATTATTTATTTATTTTATAAATAAGATAGAATGTGTGATAATTTTTGTTGTGTGGTATTTTTTTTTTTTTTTGAAAGTTCTGTGGTGAATTTTATTGAGTATATGTGATTGTTTTTTGTTTTTAAATTTTATTTCATAGCTCATTAATAAGATGACCAAGTGACTTCACCAAATTGCAGATTTAAAAAAAAAAAAAAAAATTTATACTACTAAATGCATAAATATAGTTAATTGTCATTAATTATCAATATAGATAGAGTAGAAATTCTATCTTGGAAAAAAAAATTTTAAAAAAAAAAAAAAAAAACTTATATGGGACCTATCCCAGCGCTTTTTGAAGCGCTGGAATAGGTAGACCATATTCCAGCGCTTTTAAAAGCGCCGGGATAGGTCCCTTTCCATAAGGGAATGGAGAGGACCTGTCCCAGCATTTTTAAAAGCGCTGGAATAGGGTGACCCTATTAGAAGCGCTGGGACAGGCCTTCTTCTATAAGGAAACAGAGGGGCTTGTTCCAGCGGTTTTGGAAGCACTGGAATAGCGTCACCCTATTCCAGCGCTTCCAAAAGCGCTGGGACAGGCCTTCCTCCATAAGGAAAGGGATGGGCCTGTCCCAGCGCTTTTGAAAGCGCTGGGATAGGGTGACCCTATCCCAGCGCTTTCAAAAGCGCTGGGACAGGCCCATCCGTTCCCTTATGGAGGAAGGCCTGTCCCAGCGCTTTTGGAAGCGTTGGAATAGGTGACGCTATTCCAGCGTTTTTAAAAGCGCTGGGATAGGTCCCTCGTACCACTTAAAAAATTTCAGACTTCCCACTTATTTTTTTCACTTTCCCACCACTCTTGCCTCTCATTTTTGGTCTCTCACTTCTTTAGTTCAGATGTTTAATTTCCTCTCACCCACATTTTCTCTCCCTCTCCCTCTTCCTTAACCCACTTCCCCTCCTCCTCTCTTCTTCTTTACTCAAAACCCACCATTTCTTTTCCAAAATTTCAAGCACAAAAATACTACCCAAAACCCCAAACCATACCCAAAGCAAGGTAAGTCTCTCTAGCTCTCATTTCTATTTTTTAGCAATATTTGTATATATATTTGTTGTTAAATTTCTGGTTTTTTAGTTTTGATTTTGGTTGAAGTTTGGTTTGGGTTATGTGTATATTTTTGTGTAACTATTGGTTGATTGTGTGGGTTTTGGTTTTGGTTAAAGTTTACCCAAAGCAATGTAAGTCTCTCTAGCTCTCATTTCTATTTTGTAGCAATATTTGTATATATATATTTGTTGTTAAATTTCTGGTTTTTTTAGTTTTGATTTTGGTTGAAGTTTGGTTTGGGTTATGTGTATATTTTTGTGTAACTATTGGTTGATTGTGTGGGTTTTGGTTTTGGTTAAAGTTTACCCAAAGCAATGTAAGTCTCACTAGCTCTCATTTCTATTTTGTAGCAATATTTGTATATATATTTGTTGTTAAATTTCTGGTTTTTTAGTTTTGATTTTGGTTGAAGTTTGGTTTGGGTTATGTGTATATTTTTGTGTAACTATTGGTTGATTGTGTGGGTTTTAGTTTTGGTTTTGGTTTTGGTTAAAGTTTAGTTGATTTTGTGGCTTTTTATTTTTGATTTTGGTTAAAGTTTATTTTGGAGGAATTGTAGGTGGCAGTAGTGCTAACAAAAATTTGCTCTATTTTGTGTAAATTTGCTCTAATTATGGAGTTAAAGCACTCTACTGTTCCATGAAAATGACAAACTTATTTGTGCTTTAATTCTTGGATATTGGAAGGTTCTAGTTGTGGGTTTGGTGCCAATATTGTTTGTGTTTTTCAAATTGGTGTGGTCTTGTTTCAACTCTTCTGTAATTTCTATATTTTATCTCAAAAAATGTTAGTTAGTAATTAGAAAACTTTTTCAAACGTTAGTGAGATTCTAAAACTATCAATTGCCTGTATATATTTCCTTATTAAACGATTCATTGTTAAATTTTTTTAAATCATTAATAGGAATTGATATTTGTACTGATTATATATTGCCAAGATTAACAATCATATTAATGTTACCAGGCTATTTCCTATTGATTTCATTAGTCAAAGCAAAAAAAAGAGTGGGGACGGCTTGCAAAACTTTCTTATTTCCTAAATATATAGTTAGATAGCTGAGTTAGTTGTATCTAGAGAGTGGGAAGTATCTAGAGAGTGGAAACTGCTTGCAAATCTTTTTGGTCTGTTACATGGAGGCAAGACTTTTGAGCAATAATTTTGTTAAAATTGATATATTTTAAAATTTTAAAATATAAGTGACTAGAGCTTAGGACATGAGATTTAGCAAGAGTGTACCTATCTATTAAGTGATTTGTGGGCTTCATGGTATCTGTGTTTTGCTGATGTTATGCATCTACATGTCTTTCCCCCCCTTCTCTATTTTATCAAACCTTTCTTTTTGCAGGAGCTGCTGTTTGCTTTGGGTTGTGGAGGTTTGGTAGGTCCTTTGATTCATGTGTTGATTAAGTTCTTGCAATAGATGGAAGTCGGATGCAGAAGGAGTTGGCAAATATGTAGGTCTCCTCATCCCATTTGCTTTTTGGTTGTGAACCTTTCCCATTTGTGCAATATGCGGGTTAAACTGATTACTGGTATTTGTTAAGACACATGTCAATAGACTATGGTTGCTGTCCTAACTAGTTAATGAGCCTTAGCCAATATAGCTTAGATTTTTAGTTTATCATAGAATTTTGTGTATCATTTGTTTCTGAAGTTTTAGAAATTTATCTTCATATTATTATCAATATCCAGTGTAATCAATTCTTTAGTTAGAACTAAACCAAATGGAGTCTCATGGGGCTGAGCTGAGTTTGTATGAAAGTTGGACAACCAATGTTTTCAACTAGCTCAGCTAGTAAATAGGTGTGTGAGATAGTGTTGATTCTATGTTTTGATCTTACATGTAAAAGTAAATAATAACTATTTAAAATAGTCCAGTTAACTCAGGGGAGGGATCTAGCCTGTAACTAAGTGGTGGGCTAGCATTTAAGGTGATTAGTTATTGTCAAAGTATTCAATAAAATGTAATTTCCAGAATATGAGGTTTAAATTCAAATCTAAAAATTCTGACCCTATAGTAGCAAGGAAATTATTATATAAAATGTAACCGTGTTGAAGTGTTTGGAAATTTGGCAAGAACAGAGTTTAAATTTTGAATCTCAATCCCCTCTCCCTTGCCCTACCAAATACACAAAACAGGGAAACTATGGATGTTCATAGAGTCAGAATATTTTCAATCTTCATAGTTCCTCTTTGTTTATGATTTGTACCGGTATGAATTGTTTTGAATACATGTTTTTGCTACTGTTATTGCAGTTAGTTTTGTCATGGCACATGAAAGCTACTACCATGTGTGAATTTTCCAAGCAGGAGTTTATAGGTGGATTACAAAGGATAGGGTAAGTATATACATAGTTATTTATGCTATACTTATTCTCGAGTTTAATGATATCGAATATCAATTAAGAGTTTGGAACTGCTTTGATTAAGTCTTTATATTCTGATGGCAAGATAGACTCTTTGGAGAAGTTCTATGAAAAGATTCCATTTATGCGCATGGAGTTGAAAGATGATCGTATGTGCAAGTGTTCATGAATTATGATTTCTTTTAAACTTTAGTTTTAATATTGTAATTCATGTTCCTTTTAGGCGAAAACACTCCCAAAACTGATATATTTATTGAAAAGTCAAAGTGATTGTTTTTGTTAGCAATTTCTTTTTTTAAAAGTTTTATTTATTTATCGGTAAGTTAAACACACACCCAAAGGTCATGAACTCTTGAGCGCACTCTCCACCTTGCTTTTACAAGGGAGGAGGTACCATTTAGACTAAAGCTCATTGGTTGGTTTGATTAGCATTTCTAAGCTAGAGGTACAATTATTGTGCTTTTGTTGTTGAAAATGATTTTTGCTTTTATTTGTCCAGAAAAGTTCTGTGAGATATATAACTTTGCGTTTGGCTAGGCAAAAGAAAAGGTACTCTTTTCTCTGTGTGAATGCTTGGATTCATACATACTCTTGACCTATGGATATTTATTTCCACTACTGAAAATTAAGACTTTAATAGCTTTCAGCTTTTCACTTTTCTCAGTTTCTTTATTTTTATTTTGGGCCCCTGGTTAATCTAGGATTGGTTTTTCTGTGTTTTTTTTTTTTTTTTAATATTGCCAATTTATAATGTTGATTGTTTCCCCACTTTTCCACTTGTTCTTGTTCCTGCTCCCTCTAGTCTTTTAGATAGGTATAGTACTTGGTATTGCTATTTTTTTTCCTTGAATAATTCCTTTTATTAGAAAAATCAGCATTGGAAGGTGATATCACTTATTTAACATTTAGATGAAGTGTATGCACAATAAGCTCGCCTTTTTACTCTGAACTCAGAATGGGGTGTGCTCTGAGTGTGCTAGAGTTGCTTTATGCCCTTCTGTTATCGTTAAAAATTAACATGATTAATTCCTGCATGCAATCTTGCCATTAATTTTGAGTGGAAATGTCTAGAGTTAGGTGCATTTTGGTATGGATGTTAGATCCATGAACGCAAATGTTCTCCTGGGTTCGAATTTGGTTTATTTTATTTTTTAATATCTGTTTCTAATTCAGTGATGTATAAGTGAACTAGGAATTGATTTCTTCTTGAGGGCATACAAGATGTAGATGTAACATTATTATAGAATATCCAAAACAGTAAATTTTGACTTATTCATGAAAGTGAAAAATAGTTTTGAGAAAGAATGATTGAAGGTGTCTAAGTATGTTTGATACCTGTGTTCATTTCATGTTGTGTGACACTGGCTGCTCATAGAATTTGAATTTTATTAGGAAGATAGCTTAGATTGAGGTGCTAAAACTCGAACCAGAGATGTATAGTTTTTTGCATTAGTTCTTAAATTATATAGTGACCTATTCTTTTGGATTTTATTATTGTCCTGTTGTGCTGAGATATATAGCATCCTTGTATGTGCATAATACCATCACAAAGTCACTACTCCATGGATATAGCAGGAATCAGAGCTTTTGATAACTACACTAAATGACTGAATCTTTGATGGATAGGTGCCTCTTAAAGCTTTCATTACTATTATCCCTAGAACAATGGCGGGGGATTTAGATGTTTTAAGTTTCATTTATACAATGTTTCCTTCCCCTTTTTTGTTGGAATAAACATGGATAGGCGAATTTTTGATAGGCAGAGATGGCGAAGCTAAATGCATTTTTCCAGTTCCCTATGGATGATAATTTCTAGAATTTTTACAATATGGAGAGACATGCTGACATTACTGAGCCAATTGAAACATAGCAAAGAGACAATGAGCCACTTGCTTAATTTTTTGCGAAGTGTTATGGCTGTCTAGGTGGATATGATCCCTGATGGGTGTGAAATTTCATTAAGCTTAAAAGGCTATTCATTCAAAAGCATGGGGATGCATGTGTGTATGCATGCACACAGCATGTGCACGTATCATTACAAACAGATTTTTCCTTTAGCTTCTATGATAGCTTTGTGCTACATTTTATATACTTTACTAAAAATTATATTTAACACCTAAAAATTCAATTATTTATGTGTTTTTTTTATACAATGTCATTGTTACCCAAATTTTGGTTACATATGCAGGTAGCTGATTTTTCTTAGTATTTCAGGGTCAAAAATCTTTAGCATTGGATACAACTATTGGAATGTGGCAATTACTATTTGCCGAAAAGCAGTGGCCATTGGTTGATCATTGGTGCCAGTTCTTACAGGTAGCTTACCATCCATATTTTGATCTAATGAGACTGAGTAGTGAATTCTTATGACCTATGGTGAAAAGAATTATGTAGCTGGCATCATGTTGGGATTAAGGAATTGTTAAGTGAGCTGCAATAGGAAGTGAGAAGAATTATATTGCTAATTATGTATTTATGTTTATTATTAATTCAACCTTGATGCCTTCTAGGGATCTATCTTCAGGTCTCTATGACGTTATAAACAGCACATAGGCATCTATGTCATTGTTAGATTTGTTTGTCTGTGTTTGTTTTTGTGTTGTTTTCATCTTCTTTCTTTTTTCCCTGACCCCCTAAAAGGATTCACTCATTGTGAGACAAAATGCCTAGGGGTTTTGGCAAAAATCCTACCAACCACCATGTCAATATTGTTGGTAACTGCTGTTGCCAGTCGGGTTGGTGAAATTTTGTCAATGGTGGAATGTGATGGTTGGTGTGTGAACAGCTCTACACCTAGGCTCATTGGCTAATTTGCCTTCATAAATTATTTAATCCAAAACTAGCTTGGTCGTTGGTTGTGTGACTAGACTTTTTGTGATTCATGGTTTAGTTACGCACCAGTGGTTAATGCATATGACCTATCTAAGCACATGATAATAGATATACCTTTAGGTGCAGGCTTTATTTTTCATAATGATTACCTTGTGAAATTTTCTGTGCTTCATTACAATTGCTATAAAATAGGTATTGGAAAATATGTATTGTTGGTACATTACAAGTGCTAAAAAAATTAAAATTTAAAAAAAAAAAAAAATGACCTATCCCAGCGCTTTTGAGAGCGCTGGAATAGGTACTGCCTATGCCAGCGCTTTCAAAAGCGCTGGTATAGGCCTTTTAAATTTCATTCATCCAAGACCTATACCAGCGCCTTTGAGAGCGCTAGAATAGGTATTGCCTATGCCAGCGCTTTCAAAAGCGCTAGTATAGGCTTTTTAAATTATATTCATTCAAGGCCTATACAAGCGCTTTTGAAAGCGCTGGCATAGGCAATACCTATTCCAGCGCTCTCAAAAGCGCTGGTATAGGTCTTGGATGAATGAAATTTAAAAGGCCTATACCAGCGCTTTTGAAAGCGCTGGCATAAGGCGTATGCCTGTCCCAGCGCTTTTGAAAAGCGCCGGTACAGGTCCGGCGACCCTATACCCACATTCACTATGCGGCGGTTTGAAGCGCCGGGAAAAAAAACGCTGGGATAGGCATTTTGACCCTATCCCAACGCTTTTTGGGGCTATCCCAGCGATTTTGAAAACGCTGGGATAGCCCCGTTTTTTTGTAGTGATTGAATGAGAAAGGTTGAAGAAAGATAAGGTAGAAAGTAGTGGAGATTTGAAAAGTTAAAATGGAATTGAAAATTTAATAATAAATAAGAATAGTTAAAAAAAAAAGATAAATATGATATTTTGATTGATTGTAATATAATAGAGTTTTTAATTAATTATAAATGTTAAAAAATTGTATAAAAAATTTGGAAAAAAATGATAATGACATGGATGCTGATGTGGCTTAACTGGAGCACAGCAGCAATAAATGCTACGCTTCAGCTTTTAGATATATCTATATATATATATATATATATATATATATATACAGATATGATTTTTCATGAGTAATTGCATCCAATTATCGATACAAGATGCATCTATAGTATCACGAACTTTCATTCTCAACTTGAATTCTCTGACAAGTACCTTCTGGTCCTTGAGTATTACTAGAGCTTCATCAACTCTATTCACAAACTCCTCTGTGTTTTATAATTTTGAAGAGACAAACAAATTTGAAGGCAACTGAAATCACGCATAGGGAGCGAAATCCATGCTCGTCGCCATGTCTTTGACAGGACACTAGTACGAGCTGCGTCTTTTGAAGGCATGAAGAAGAGGATGTGTTGAATGATGTGTTTAGGCAGTTGTGATATAAGATTGAATGCATCAATACTAACCTTAGAGTAATCAAGCTTGCGGGCCCTCTGCTTCCTTTGAATAATCATCTTCCTGGATTGGAAAGATGGATTGGAAAACATGTCTTCACTCACTGCGGCGCTCTATCAGAGTGAGGAAAACCCTAGGCCTAATAACATCTCCTTGTGTTTTTTAAGGAAAACATTTAGAGTCTAAATCTACTGATAAAACTTTTGTTCTATTAAGGAGAAAGAGAGAGAAAGTGTTCTTTGTAGCATAGGCTGAGTATTCTTCAGAGAATTCTGTGTCTAGATTAGATTAGGAGTGTTTTTTTTCGGGAGAATCTAGATTAGGATTATCACGAGTCTACTACGTGAATTATGAGGAAATTAACAATGTTACTTCCGTAACTAAAGTAACCTCAGAAATTCTAATTACCTTGGAATCGAAGAAGAATCAATATTGTGATTGCATTCTTCAAACCAACAAAACCCAGGTTGAAAGTAGGTGTAGGAGGGCTCAACCTAATTATTAACACAGATAACATTTTTAGATGAATCGTATATTAATTACAATTTTTTTTTTTTGTTTTTCATTTTTTTAATATAAATAATTAACTAGTCATTAATTCGTGCATCGCACAGGATAGACTAAAAAGCCTTAATTGCTTTAGATTCAACTGCATTATAAAATGATAATCTTCGTACGGTAATAAATAAATAAAAATGATAATCTTCTTAGTAATGCAATACTTTACAATTTTTTTCAACAAAATTCACATAACAGCTCTTTGAGTGTGACTTTGCTCTGCTAATAGGGAAAAATATAATTCCTAAAACCAAAACCAATCTACAAAAATCAGTAAAACCCAATTAAACGAATTTGTTTTAAGTATTTCTTCAACACTTTGAAGGGAATTGAGAAACCAAAGAAAAAAAATCATAAGTATTGAAAAACTAAAGAAAATAATAATCAGTCATTAAACCAAAAAAAATTAAAAACCAAGTTCAAAAGAAATTGTTTTTCTTTTTTAATAATTCTAATGTCACCAATCCATCGATCTGCTAAAACTGACCTAATCCAACTCGATTCACTAGGTCTGGTTAGTTTTTAAGAGTTAGTAGGTTGGGTTGGATTGTAAAATTATTTATTTTTTTACAGTGGGTCAAGTTAGGTGCGGATCAACAGATTCACAAATTAGCCTAACCTAACTTGACCTGCCTATATTTAATATATATTGAAAAAATATATTATATAATTTTATTATTTACTCTTTTGTTTATCAATTGAGTTGGAATATCTAGAAGTATATAATATCCTACTAATTACAGAATAACAAAACTAGTTCATGTTTATTTTGTTTCTTAGCTAAGTTGATTTGAACTTTGAAGCACTAATAAAGTAGTTTTTGTTGGTTTGGTGCTGTACTCAGGTTTATATGGTAATAAAATTGCTCTTATTTGTGTTGATACTGTTCTAATGCTCAATTAAAAATAAAAAACTGTCCAATCCCTAGGTCCAATGTGAGTCAAGTGAGTTGGGTTAGACTCTTGTAATGGGCTACGTTGGGTTGGGTTATAAATTTTTTTTTAACCCGACCATTGTGAGTTGGATTGAAAAAGCCTCTTAACCTAACCCAACTCAATCCATACACACCCCTAGTCCTTAACAACAAAATAAACCAATGACACTAGGTTGGGTTCTAACGTTTTCTCACTGTATTCCGCCACTTACCATGCAACTAACAACTTTTAAGTGTGACTTTGCTTTAATAATAAAAAATATATTCCCTAAGCCAAAATCAATCGGCAAAATTTAGTAAAACCCAATCAAATGCATTCAGTCCAAGCATTTCTTCAAAAACTTTGAAGGGAATCGAGAAAGGAAAAAAAAAATAAATCAATCATTAAATCAAAGAATAAAAAAACACTGAGGTCATAAGAAATAGCATTGGTTTTATTTTTTGGGGCTCTAAAGTTCTGGACATCAAAATAAACCAATGCCATTGGGTTATAAAGACTTCTCATTATGTATCACTGCCGTTTCTTAAAGAAAGATCCTATAAAAATTAGAAATTGTCAACAACATTAAATAGAAGATACATATATTTCATCAAATAATGGTCGAAGTTGGAACATACTTTTGGGTCTAAGGATTTATAATAAACATAGGAAAACCATGCTTTGAAATTTGCCAACTCATTATCAGCATCTTCTGCAATATTAATAAAAGAAAAGAAAATCCACCTGGATCAAGCTTCAAACAATTGTAATTATGAATCTCAAACCGACATATATTATGTTAGGTTCTAAAGGTTTAGGAATTTATGTATTTAGAACTCTAATTTGTAATATTGGCAAACCATGATCAAAACGATATGTTTAGTCTTGTTATAGTGTGCTCAAAGTTGTTTAATTATTGTAAAGTTGGAATCGAGAGACTGTAGATGCATTGGGGCATTTCGGTTTGGCTCGATCGATCGAAGAATAGATTCGATCGATCGAAAGTTGACCAGATTGCGTTTTCTGCAGAATTTTAAACTCAGGCCTAACTCATTAAACGTTTAGGGTTTTATGTTTTTGCCCTAGGTATATAAGGCAAAACCCTAGCCACGTTTTGAGAGTTGCTCCAGTTGTATTGTTGCTTATACATTGCTGTTTGTGTAAACCTCTTGTGAGATCTAGAGGAGCTTTCCTTTACATAAAGCTTAGGGTTTTCAAGTTAGAGATAGTATCAACATCTTGATGATCAACTTGGTTGCTACCATTGAAGCTTAAAGAATATCAAGCGTGGGTGCTTGTAGCTGATTGAAGAATTCAAGAAAGAAGGAGTCCGTGGATTCGGAGCTTGCACGTGGTCGTGTCAGTAAGTTCTACTGGTGGGTAGCATTAGGAAGTCGAGCGGGGAGCTTATAGTCCTTTTGTATGAACTTCGATTCTTTCATAGTGGATTCAGGTTTGCCTTGAGGATCGATGGGTCAAATCCTCCCCAGGTTTTTACCGTGTGGTTTCTTGGGTGATCATATCATTGTGTCTTTTATTATTCTGCTGCTTTATTATTTTGATATGATTGTTTGATTGCTTTAACCTAGAATTACATAATTTCTGGTTGTGTTTTAAGGGGTCTAAAACTGTTCAAGTGGTATCAGAGCAGGTTGCTCTTTTGTTTGAGATTTTGATCTCTGAGCTGATCCTTGACTCCTGTTGTCATGGAGCATGGACACTCTCTTGTTGTTCCTTCTCACTTTGATGGGAATAACTATGCTTATTGGAAAGTAAGGATGAAAGCATTCCTGAAATCCATTGATGAGAGAGTTTGGAATTCCGTTGAGTACGGATGGGAGAAGCCCACTACTCCTGTGAGTGAGTGGCAAACTTCTGAAAAAGAAGCAGCTGGCTTCAATAGCAAAGCTATGAATGCCATCTTCAATGCTGTTTCTATGGAGGAATTTAAGAGGATCTCTAATGTTGAGGTTGCTCATATTGCTTGGAAAATCCTCCAAACTGTGCATGAAGGCACAAAGGCAGTTAAGATAAACAAACTGTAGCAATTAACTTCTAGGTTTGAGAGCATTAGGATGTCTGATGATGAATCCTTTGATGAATTTTATGCCAAACTGAATGATATTGTTAATTTTGTTTTTAATTTGGGTGATATCTATGATCAACCTAAAATTGTTAGGAAGATACTTAGATCCTTAACTGAAGACTTTAGACCCAAAGTGACTGTCATCACTGAAAGCAAGGATGTGGACTCCATCCCTGTTGATGAGCTTGTAGGATCTCTTCAGTCCTATGAGTCTGACCTACCTAAAGTGAACAAATCCAAATCAATGGCTCTTAAGTCAATTGATGATGTTGATGGTGGTGGATTTGATGATGAGCTCTCTGCTACAGAGATTGCCTATCTTGCCAAAAACTTCAAAAACTTTCTTAGAAATACCAACAGAAAGGCAAGAGGTACATACACTGCTGAACCTAGAAATTTTAGGAAGAATGATCCCACTAAGGTTAATAACTTTGAAAAACCTAGAGAAAAAGTTGGTCAATCTTCAAATAATTCTTTAGGTCCTCAGTGTTTTGGCTGTCAAGGGTATGGTCATGTGAAATCTGAATGTCCTACATTCTTGAGGACTAAGGGTAAAGCTATGGCTGTAACCCTTAGCGATAATGAGGTTTCTGATGATGAGTCCGGATGCGATGAGGATGGAAACTTCATTGCTTTCACTGCTACTGCTGTAGTCAATGAAAGCATATCTGTTGAAGAGAACCCTTCTGATGGAAAACTCTCTAAGGATGCAGATCTTCAAGAAGCCTACAATAAACTTTGCAAAATTACTGCAAGGGATGCTATGAATGTAGAACTTGGCCTGAAGAAAATTGAATCTCTTGAGCTTGAAAAGAAAAATTTGCTTGTTAAACTGTTTGATGCTAATGATCTTTTGAACAATGTTAAATCTGAGAACATGCTGTTGCTTGATAAAGTTAAAACTTTGGAACATGATTTATCTGTTGCTAGATCTGCTAGTTCTAAACTTGATCACATGCTGAATGTTCAAAAGTATCCTTCTGATAAATCTGGGTTAGGATATGTTGAAAGCATCTTCGATTCTGCACCTCATTCCACGAATTTTGTTCCTTCATCTTCTTCTAAACCTTCTGTGAGTGAGGTTGTGAGTAAAATTGTCAAACCACCTGTGAGTGAGGTAGTTAAACCTGTAGAAGTTTCACCTCCTAAGAAGATTAGGGTTGATTTGAGAGAAACTAAACCTACCCTTTCTAAGGACAAGATGCATGGTAAACCTGCTTGGGTTTGTCATTTTTGTGGTAATTCTAGACACATTCGTCCTAACTATTACAAGCTTCAAGCTGCTAAGAGAGCAAACAAACCAAAAGTGTCTGTGTCTCAAGCACAAGATCCTATGGCACTTATTGGTGAATTGGTAAAGGTGTTGAACCTTTATTCCAATCCAGGAGTTGGAAATCACTCGAATGTGAATAAGAACTCTAATGCTCGGGATGCATCTAAAAAGTTTTGGATGCAAAAGACTCGACCTAATTGAGTCTTTCTGACATGGTCCTTGTGCTTCATTGCTCATTCCTCTGTGACCATTGTTCTTTGGTTTTTGTATTTCTTTTGTTTTGTTTCTAGGATTTGCATTGCATTACATTCATGTATTTCATTCTAGGATTTATTTGTTTTCTCTTAAATAAAAATAAAAATAAAAATAAATAAATAAATAAAAGGAGAAAAGGAGAAAGAAAAAATATGTTTGACATTGTTTTCTTGGTTTTTGAAAACAAGGTTGGTCAATTTATTTACACATATTATGTCCTATGTACCTTGTTTAGCTTCGATGAGCTTATTTATTGTACTTGACTAGTTGAAGCTTTGTAGTGCATGTTGTGTAGGAAAGATGTGTATGGTTTTTAATCAGTTTGTCTTGATCTTGAAGTCACATGTTATTTGACTGTTAGACTTGATCCTTTTGAGAAAGGCATAAATAACCATCTCACCACTGTTCACTAGCCAATCATGAACACCTTAGTGCATATCATAAGATTCTATGTTCGAGAAAGTGTAGCACATGCACAAAAAGAACATAAGGTGTAGCCTCTTTAATTGCTTAATGCTTAAAATTGGTGTGTACTATTAGGCTTGATGTCATCTCACATAAATAAAATTGGTGTGTGCTATTAGGCTTGATACCATCTCACCAAAAAAAAAAAAAAAAATGAAGCAAAAATACAAGAAACTTACATGATTACAAGCTTTTGTTTTCGGAGATGTGGGAGTTATAGGATGTAACTCTTTAGGTGATAGTCTCTTTTAAATTCTATGTGATGGATTTTGTAGACTTTGTGATTGATTGCTATTCACATATCACCTCACATGTATCTCAAGTTTATGCTAGTTGCACACACTACACAAGTTACTCTTTGCTAAACTTTGTACATGTTATTGTGTGCGTTTTTGGTCTGACCAACCAAGTTTGAAGATACTTTGAGAATTATGCAAAACATTTTTTTTTGCTTGAGAATTTGAAAGGAAGAATGGCTGAAATTATCTTTGAAGAAACTGGGATTAAAATTTGGGTTTCTGAAAAAACATTCCATCTCATACTCATGTATTTTGTTTCTGTAATTTAATGCTTTGAGGAGTTATTTTCAAAATATGGTTTGTGCTTTTCAAATCTGTGATTTTTCTCAAAAATTTTGTGAGCCTCTGCCCATTTCGATCGATCCAGTCTGATTTTCGATCAATCGAAAAAGTGCTTTATTTTATTGAAAAATGACTGTCTCATTCGATCGATCGAATGTGTTTTTCGATCAATCAAAAGTCGCGAATCAGGTTTTTAAAAAACACTGTTCTTGACTTTTTCAAAAGTCTTTTCTCTCTCTCCGACTTGGCAAGCTCAACTATTCCAATTTTTTGTTGTTTTCCTCCGGATTTTTTGCAAAGAATCTCTTTCCTCAAGCCGGTAAGACTCTTTTACCCTTCCTTTTGAATTTATTTTCGTGATTTCATGCATAAATCCATGCATTTGAGGGAGATTTTCAAACTTAGCATTTTTGGGATTTTCTGTTGATTCAAGCTCTATTTTGTGCAATTGATCAATGGGTTTTTGTGGGGACACATCATAAACATGAACCTTGCTTGTTAATTTGATCAATTTTGAGTTTGGTGAAAAATTGAAAAATCTAAGGTTTGTTCTTGATCCGATTTAGGGCTTTTGTTAAATTGGGTAGAATTTGATGAAATTGGCTTGTTGTGTTGATGTAATTAAGCATTATAATCTATGTGCTGTGTTTTGTAATGCTCAATTCATCAATTTGTTTAAAAAATTTCAACAAGTGGTTTTCAATTTTTGGGGTTTTTGATAAGAAATTCCCTGCTCAAGCCAATTTTGTCAATTTAATCTCAATTGAACTTAATTGCTTACTGCATTAGTACATGCATCATGACATTGTAATTGTTCATGCATCATATAGATTTTCATTCTATTGTTTTTTGTGCTAACTTGCAGTTTGCCCTTGGTTTTGTTTTCTTGTGTTCTTTTGGTTTTCTCTTTATGTCTCTGTCCTTTCCTTAGCATCATGCCTAGGAAGACTAGAGCCCGTAGGACTATTCCCTCTTCTTTTCCATCCCCTCCTTCCTTTGACCATGAGAAGTTTCCGAGTGAGAAAAACCAAGAGATTTTTGAGAAGCTAAACCTTAGGAGAAAGATTTGGGCTAAGTGCTCTGTTCTGTTAGATAAACTTGATCCTGCCATTAGGGAAAACTTTGAGCGTCGAGGCTGGTTACCCTTGTTGGATGTTTCTGATCCTCCTCCACCTTCTGCCTTGATTAGAGAGTTCTTTTCGAACATCTCTATCCGCATCTATGATTCCAACACTTTAGTAAAGAGTTGGATACGAGGCGTAGAGTACACCATTACTCCTCAGGTAGTGGCTGATGCTCTAAGGGTACCTTTGGTCCGGAATCCAGTCTATCCATATGACGAGTCTCCCGAGTTGAGCGACGTTTTGTCTTACATCACTGGGACTTCTGTCCAGTGGGGTTTTGATCCTAGGATCACTTCTGCTGAGCTCTCCGGGTTGCACTATCTGTTCTTTAGGATAGCTTGTCATTCTATCTGGCCCATTTCTCATGTTCACACCATTCCTTTTGAGAGGTGTGTGTTTTTGTACGCCCTGGTTACTGATGCTCCTATTAGTTTTCCCCATCTATTTCTTCGTTCTTTGAACGATGTTTATAGGAGTTCATCTACTTCTCATGCTCTTGTTCATCCTATTTTCATTCATAGGATTTTGCTTTATCTTGATCTTAGTGGCTTCCCTTCCTCTGAGCCCGTTCATGTGATAGCTCCCATAGGTGCGTCTTTTCTTAGACAGAGGGCCGCTCATCTTCGAGCTGGTTCTAAACACCCTAGGTCTGAGCTGTCTAGTAGTGCACCCCCTCCTTTTTCTTCTACAGGTCTTGTTGGTGAGGATGTTCCTGATCCAGTTGGTGATGATGCTGCTGTTGCTGATGTTCCTCCACCTCCTTCGACCGACTTTGATGTTCGTCGTTCTCTGGAGACTGTCATGACCGTTCTGGCAGCTCATGGTCAGATTTTGGTGGACTTACTAGATGAGATTCATGCTTTCCGAGCCGACTTTGCGCGTCTTCATTCACCCTCACCACCTCCTTTTGATGGCGACTTGTGATTGCCCTTTGGCATTCCGTCACAAAAAGGGGGAGTGGAGTTTTGACTTATAGAGGAGTTTTTGTAGTTAGGGGGAGATTTTTTTTTTTGGTTACTTGTTGTTAGTGAGGAGCTTGTGGAGTTTTTAGATTGTATATAGGTGCTTCACTTTGTATATCATTTTTGGGGATATTCATGTTAGGGGGAGTAACATTAATTAATATTCATGTTATATTCATTGATTCATGTTGCTTTGTGATTCACTACTTATTGATTTATATTTATGAGTTGTTCATTCATATATGTCTTTATTTTGTGTTGTGTGAATCTTACAAGAATGTTATACCTGTTGTTTTACTCTTTTCTGTCACACATGCGTTTATGCGTTTGTTGAGTATTTCAGGAAGATACAGGTTGATTCAACTAAGCTGCTGTCTACACTTGCAACCGATGGATAGTAGTTAGGGTTGAATTTGAGTTTATGAGCATTATCTTTGTAAAGGGCTTTTTATTTGTAAAACTTTGAGCTTTTAATTAGGGTTTTGTCACGGATTGCCAAAGGGGGAGTTTGTTAGGTTCTAAAGGTTTAGGAATTTATGTGTTTAGAACTCTAATTTGTAATATTGGCAAACCATGATCAAAACGATATGTTTAGTCTTGTTATAGTGTGCTCAAAGTTGTTTAATTATTGTAAAGTTGGAATCGAGAGACTGTAGATGCATTGGGGCATTTCGGTCTGGCTCGATCGATTGAAGAATAGATTCGATCGATCGAAAGTCGACCAGATTGCGTTTTCTGCAGAATTTTCAACTCAGCCCTAACTCATTAAACGTTTAGAGTTTTATGTTTTTGCCCTAGGTATATAAGGCAAAACCCTAGCCACGTTTTGAGAGTTGCTCCAGTTGTATTGTTGCTCATACATTGCTGTTTTGTGTAAATCTCTTGTGAGATCTAGAGGAGCTTTCCTTTACACAAAGCTTAGGGTTTTCAAGTTAGAGATAGTATCAACATCTTGATGATCAACTTGGTTGCTACCATTGAAGCTTAAAGAATATCAAGCGTGGGTGCTCGTAGTTGATTGAAGAATTCAAGAAAGAAGGAGTCCGTGGATTCGGAGCTGGCACGTGATCGTGTCAGTAAGTTCTACTAGTGGATAGCATTAGGAAGTCGAGCGGGGAGCTTGTAGTTCTTTTGTATGAACTTCGATTCTTTCATAATGGATTCAGGTTTGCCTTGAGGATCAGTGGGTCAAATCCTCCCCAGGTTTTTACCGTGTGGTTTCCTGGGTGATCATATCATTGTGTCTTTTATTATTCCGCTGCTTTATTATTTTGATATGATTGTTTGATTGGTTTAACCTAGAATTACATAATTTGACTAAGTAACAACTTGGCTAATTAATCTAGGCTAACCAATCTGGTTGTGTTTTAAGGGGTCTAAAACCGTTCATATTATACTGCTCAAAACCTGACATTTATCAAAATTAATCATCTACCATGGTAAATTGAAAAAGGCATAGAGTATACTATTACAAATTAGTTTCGACACAACTATAGCAAGACATCTTTTGTAGCATTGAGATCCCAAATAGAAAAGATACCTAAACTTAATCTAGAAAAACATTGAAATTGAAATTCATTATGAAAATTTAGAAATATGGTCATGTTATATGTTTAGTATGTTGAGAAAAGGTTTTATAAGTACAGACTATTTTAGCTAATATTATTCTGTAGTTAATTCTCCAATAGGGTAGGCTGCAGAATTGGAAGAGTTTTTCAAAAATATTTCACTCTTTACGAAATTCCTTGTGACTGTTTTATGCTTTTTTTTTTTTCTTTTTTTTTTTATACTATTTTTGGATTGTGGTGATATTTTTGTTGTCAACCAAATTGTTGAATCTAAACTTAAGCAACTGTTGATTAATTATGAGTTTGGAATGTAGGGGTTAATTTTAGAAGTTAGGACAACATTTCTAGTACTTTCTCCCCTTTCTTTCAATTTTTTTTTTTTCTTGAAAGAAAACTAGGAAATTTACTGGAACAAAAACTAATCATCGTTGGCTAAAAGAACATCATAAAGGTGGGAAGTAACATCCTCCATCCACACCGATTAATCTCTAGCATATCTTGTATGCTTAGCCAGGTTGTGAGCTACAAAATTGCCAAGTTTATGAGTATAAAAAAAATAAATAAAAAGAAGAAGAAGAAGAAGAAGAAATACTACTAAATGATGCAAACCTTAGATGATATATTGCTTTTTTTTTTTATGTATTTATTTGGTTCTCTGAAATAATATACATTTTAATCTATCAAATATAAATATAAATTTTGTATTTTATCAAACCCCATACTCCACTGTGTAGTCATTACTTAATCAGTATACGGTAGGTAAGTGAAAACAGTGTAGAAACTTTCAACTCAACCAAAACGGGTGGTTTGAAATGTTGAGTCAACACCCTTTTTTTTTTTTTTAGAGATATAGCTTGGTGGGATGATATGGGATGTGTCTGGATATATTTTCAACTTGCCAGTCTCTACAAATGATTGATCACTTGTTGTATTGCATAAATGAACGAACTCTATATTTGCATCTACTAAAAAAAATTTCAACACCTACCAATAATATATGGATGGTTTTAATATCTATTAAAAAAAAAAAAAAGGCAAAATTACATTATTGGTAAAGTTTACTCTGTGAACGCAATTGATCCCTCAAGTTTTAAGTTAGCACAATTAGTCCTTTAAGTTTCAAAATTGAGCATTATTAGTCATTTTTTAACTACCGTTAGTGTTATTGCCTATATGGCTAATAGCACAATGACATAGCATCTTTTTACTTCAGAGTATTTTACAAACTAAGTTAAGTCTATATATATTATAATAGCCATGTTGGAAAATTTTCCAGGTTAGCACCTTTAGCATGTGACTCTTTATTTATTTATTTATTTTTATTTTGTTAAAAACATTTCCAAACTCTTCATTTATTTCCTATGACCACCCCAAGCTTCCTCTTCCTCTTCCTCTTTTGCCAGTGGGTGTCGCTGCCTTTGTCACTACTGTTGTTGCTGCTTAGCTATACTTCCCTCTAATCCAAATGGCCGTCGTCGCCGCCACATCAACTATGTTGGGAAATTTAGACCCCAGTTGATAAAATTAATAAGTTTTAAATCCAAGTTGTTAATTAGATTTATTATGAATAAAACTTGTTAAAAACAAACAAATATCAATATCATGTCAAAATCATGCAGCGGAAAAATTAAAGAAGACAAGATATGATGACCAATGAAACCAAACAGTTTCACAGTAAAAAACTTGGGGGGAAACTTTCCCGAAAAGCAATCCACTATAGTAAAAAGAAGTTTCTGATCTAGTACAAAACCTTTGTCCCTAGACTCTACAATCCCCATAGATGAACTCACAGCAGAAACCTTCTACCGCTTCAAAACCTCTAGCCCAAAAATCAGATCTGAAAATTCTGATTTCTCGCAACCTTGATCGATCGAGAGGTGTCAAGCTTTAAACCTTGATAAACAGTTAGGTGTCGAGAAGCTATCGAAAGGACATGAGCTTTCTCGATCGATCCACTAGCTGTCGAGAAGGTGTCGAGATTGCGATAAGAAATACCTTAAGAGCTCAATAGATAGTCAGCTATCGAGAGGTGTTGAGCAGCTGTCGAGCTATTTGTCCGCAGTCCAGCTTTGATGAACACCTTTTCTTCACTTGTTTCTTGGTCCAATCTTCATGGCTTTAATACTAGGCTTGAACAACATGTTTCTTCAAGTATTAAACACATCCTAGATCTACCCAATTACAAGTAAAGTGTGTTTTGTTAAAGGATTAGTCAATTACATAAAAGAATGACATATGTTCTTTAACAAGTGAAGCACATATGTCCTAACAATCTCTCCCTTTGGTAATCCATGACAAAACCACAACAAACAAATGAACATATGAGAGAAGTCATAAATCACTCAACTCATATTCACTTGTTGAATACAATAAAATCTGTCCTATCACAAACCCTTGAAAAACTTTGCAAGAAAAGAGTTTATGGCAAGTAGACTTTGACAACCTGTATTTCTGAAACACTTTAAACAAAACTCATCAAGGCATCTTGTGTGAAACAGAGATAATAGATTGCATACAAATATAATAAACATATGTATAAAGATAGAAAATAAATAACACATGTAGAGATAAGTGAAAGAAACATACATTAACATATCATAGAACAAAGATAAGCATAATGTATGTAAAAATGATCACAAGATCCAAGTACAAAAAGAAGGAGATAAGCACTCCCCCTAACAAGATGAAACACATCTCTCCCTTACAAAGGCATGTATTTCTCCCCTTACCATGAGAATCTTAAAAAGAAACCACATATTCTCCACAATTTCTTTTCTTTTTTGTCATGATTGACAAAGGGTACAAGAAGCTAAAAAGTTTCACCCAAGAAACATAAAGATGATCAAGGATGATCAAGAGGGCACAAGAAATCCATAAAAAAGCATGAATGTAATGAAACAAGATGCTATGGATGACAAGATAATAGAAAGATGCAAAACATGTGAAAGACAAATCTCTCAACAAAAATGTTAAGCACATAGATCCCAAAACACACACACACACACACACACACACAAAAAATAATTCTAACCAATTTTATATTTCAAAAATAAGTCAAAACAGTTTAGTGAGCATACATTAGCACATGTAAAACCTTGTGATGGCCAAATCACATTGTATCTGCACATATATCAAGAGTCGTAAAGAATATTACGTGTTGTGTGTGAAAAACATCGCAAGATTGCATAAGTGTATACATGGTATGATGATTTGAGATATGAAAAAATCACTTTAACTCACACACAATCATAATTATTTGATAGGGACTATCACCTTCGAGGTACATCTTATAACTCTCACATCTCCTAGAATACACGCTTGCAATCATATTTAAACCATTTTTGATCTTTTTGTTTTTTATTTTCTTTGCATATTTTCTTTTATTTAGCATATCATGCATGGGCATATAAAATAGAGAAAAGAAATACCCAAGATGTTAAGCATTTGACACTGCACTTTTGCTATGCCGAAGCATACGGGTGTCTTTGACACTGTACTTTTGCTATGCTGAAGCATACAAGTGTCATATTGTGATTGACAGGCAACAGTGGTGAGATGATTATTTATGTCTTTCTCTTAAGATTTTTTTAGTCCTACCTATCAAAAAGAGTGATATGAGTGTTAAGTCCAAGAGATAATTTTAATCTTACTCATTACAAACAATAGCCACAAAGCTCACTTGCTTAGTTGTGCATAAGAATGCTCATCTAAGTTACAAATGATACAAAGTTTAGAAAACTTTGTTTCAATGGCCATCCAAGGTACACAAGTACCAATGTACACAAAACACACACTGTTTTTGTATTTTTCTGATTTTTCCTTTTTATTTTTATTTTGAAAACAAAACAAAATAAAAATTAAACAACCAAACAAAAACAGACAAACAACATGAAAGCATGAAAAAAAAAATTGATGCATATGCATGAAAACATGATAGAAGGATGTAGATGCATGAAAGCATGATTCCAAAACCAAATAAGAAATCAAGCAAAAAGAGTCCTACTTTAGATATACAGAATTAAAGCAGAGGACAAATAGAAAAGACAATTAAGTCTTAGGCTCCTTTCTCACCCACACAGCACATGTCCTAGTATGTCTATTAAAGGATATAGAAGAATTAAGATTCTCCTGAAATTGAGTTAAAAAGCTCAAGGCTTTTAATAACTCTCCAAACAAAGGTATAGGTCCTTGAGAGGAAACCTGCGATCGTTTGGACAATTGCTTTTGAAGATACAACTTAAAGCAATTAGGACGAATGTGTCCAGAAACACCAAAATGGTGACAAACATGAGGTCTATCAAAGGATTTAGAATTAGCCAAAATAGTTTTGGATTTCATACCTTTATCACCTTTCTCAGATTGGAGTACAAAGACAGTTCTTGATCTAGAAGTCGTGGAAGAGGAGGGGCTGGAGGAAACAACATGTCCTAAGCCAGTTTTATCAGAACTAGGGTTTTGAGCACTCAAGACCTCATCAAGCTTTGCATTAGACATCCTCTCTATTTGAGTTCTAGCTTGACTAGCTCAACCTCAAGATTCTTGACCTTCTCTTCTAATGAGGTGTTCTCCATAATAAGAGTCTCAACTAACCTTGTAGTCTCATCTAGTTTCACTAACAATTCAGCTTTTTTAGTTTTTACCTCATTAAGCTATTTTTTCTGCAAAGATGAGAAGTCTTTTCAGATTTTATGAATTCAGTGTATAGTTTATCATAGGCTTCTTGAAAGGTCATCTTATTGGGTACTTCATCATCAAAAGAATCCTCATTGTCACTAGCACTCTCCACAATCACCTTATTGGTTGTGGCTGCAAAGGCCATAAAGTGATGACATTCATCCATAAACTCATCAGAAGAGTCATACTTAGTGTCACTCCAAGTAGCAACCAACTCTTTATCTTCTGACTTCTCGATCTTTTCCTTCATGAGGTAGTTTGGTCACTTTATCCTCATATGACCAAAACCTTTGCACTTATGGCATTGGATGAGTGGTTTCTCATTCTTGCCCTTCCTAGAGGATTTAAATTTCCTAGGAGGTTTGCCCTTATCTTTTTTCCTAAACTGAAGAAGCTTGATAATCTCATCAATTATGAAGGTTAGATCCTCATCCTCATCTTTACTTTCATCTTCATCTTCAGAGTCCTTAATCTCTTCCTCTATACCCTTAAGAGCCAAGTTTTTGCTCTTTCTACCTTTTCCCATTGAGCCTAATCCCATCTCATAGGTTTGAAGGTTCCCTACAAGCTCAGTCAAAGGAATTTGATCAATATCCTTAACTTCTTCAATGGAAGTGATCTTGGCATGGAATCTTTTAGGTAAGGACCTAAGGATTTTCCTAACAATTTTGGATTCTACAAAAGATTCTCCAAGATTAAAAGCAGAATTTATGATATTCTTGAGTTTAGCATAAAACTTATCAAATGTCTCATCCTCCTCCATCCTTATTTCTTTAAAACTACTAGTGAGTTGTTGAAACTTCACAGTCTTTACTGATTTGGTACCTTCATAGGTGGCCTTAAGAATGGTCCGTGCTTCCTTAGCAACTTCCGTGGATGATATTTTCTTGAATTTCTCATTGGTCACCCCACAGAACAAAGCATTCAAGGCCCTACTGTTGAAATTTGCCGCTATGATTGTTGCATCATCCCAATCCACCGGCGATTCCTTTGGCTTAATCCAACCAACTTCAACATCTTTGCTAAACCTGTTCACCTAGAGCCTGCAAAAAAACTTTCATACGAACTTTTCAGTACACATAATTAGTGCCATCAAATAAATGAGGTATAAATAAAGATTGTCTACGATCAATGACAATAGGGGTCAAGGATCACACTCAGGAAATTAATCCAATCAGAGTGAATCTGCTCTGATACCACTTGTTAGAAAATTTAGACCCCAATTGATAGAATTAACAAGTTTTAAATCTAAGTTGTTAATTAGATTTATTATGAATAAAACTTGTTAAAAACAAACAAACATTAATATCATGTCAAAATCATGCAGCGGAAAAATTAAAGAAGACAAGATATGATGACCTAGAAAAACCAATGAAGCCAACCAGTTTCATAGTAAAAAATTTGGGGGGAAACCTTCTCAAAAAGCAATCCACTATAGTAAAGAGAAGTTTCAGATCTAGTACAAAACCTTTGTCCTTAGACTCTACAATCTCCGTAGATGGACTCACAGCAGAAATCTTTTACCTCTTCAGAACTTTTGAACTCTTCAATATATGAACGCTACCCTTTTATGTTGCATGGCTCCCAATAAGTGACTAACTTTTTTGCACGAATCCTAGGACGTGACTCATTCACTAACTTGAGGAAGAAGAATGTTGGCTACAAAGTTCTTCACTTCATCAATAATGAAGATCAAGAAGCACTTGGTTACAAAACCCTAAGGAGCAAAGACGCAGTAGCTTCTTTCAGAGAGAATAAGGTATCGGTCATCTTTTGCATATGTTCTCCTTGTATTCTCTTATGTGACGGCCTCTAAAGTAAGACTTATATAGGTCTAGGGTTGTGAGAAAAGAAACCTTACACAAATACAAAAGCCTAGCCCAAAAATCAGATCTGAAAATTTTGATTTCCCGCAACCTCGATCGATCGGGAGGTGTCGAGGAGGTGTCGAGCTTTAAACCTCGATAAATAGCTAGGTGTCAAGAAGCTGTCGAGAGGACAGGAGCTTTCTCGATCGATCCACCAGCTATCGAGAAGGTGTTGAGATTGCGATAAGAAACACCTTAAGAGCTCAATAGATAACCAGCTGTCAAGAGGTGTCGAGCAGCTGTTGAGCTATCTGTCCGCAGGTGTCAAGCTATCTGTCCAACTTTAATGAACACCTTTTCTTCACTTGTTTTTTGGTCCAATATTCATGGCTTTTATACTAGACTTGAACAACATGTTTCTTCAAGTATTAAACACATCCTAGATCTACCCAATTACAAGTAAAGTGCATTTTGTCAAAAGATTAGCCAATTACATAAAAGAATGACATATGTTCTTTAACAGGAGAAACACATATATCCTAACAAACCAGCATAAACACCTCTTTGTTGTTTGCCAATCTACATGGATCTCCACCAATGGCTAATCTCCAAAGATCTCTACATTTCTTTGCTTTTAAGCTTTGTTTCCAATGGATCTATAACTATAATTAACATGAAAAGGTTTAAATCCATTTCATAAGAAATCTTTAATCCTTTTTTATTTATCCCTCCTTCAACCAACATTCGTGGGGATCACCAACTGCCTTTTATTGCACAGATCTAAGTTTGGGTGCAATATTGCCTTTTACTGCATAGATCTATGTTGGGTTTCCTGCACGGTTACACCCAATCATAGACTATTCCCATTATTAAGAAAGGATTTATGGTTAATGAATTTGAATGAGAGAGAGAGAGTTAGTTTTATAAGACTTTGTCTGCTCAAAGGTGGATCTCTTCAACTCGATACTCACGATTTTTGTTGGCTTTGATGAGGTGCTCCGGTGATTCTATTGGAGAATTGAAAGCCGCGAAGGAGAAAGGGGGCTGAAGCAAATCAATTTTTTTTTTTTCATTATAATAAATAATAATCAATTAAAAGATTATGCGGCAACCTTATAATTAAATTGTTGACTTTGCATTTGACACTTAAGTTGCCACATCAATATGGAAATGCCACATCACTATTTCGTTAGCCATATAAATAATAACACTAACAGTAGTTAAAAAAGACTAATAATGCTAAATTTTGGAAACTTAAAGGACTAATAATGCTCACTTGAAACTTAAGGGACTAATTGCGCTCACAAAGTAAACTTTAGGGACTAATATTGCAGTTTCACAAAATATATATATATATATATATATATATATATATATATATGAGTTGAGTTCAAGTTATACCTAGTGTAACTCCAAGCAATGTTACACTACCAAATAACTTGTTATTGAATTATTATTTTAAAAATCCAACCGTTGAATTATATGTTCTATATGTTTTTAACATGCATTCCAATTTTCATATCAATCAGATACTATTTACCATTTGATCAATAAACTCATATTTTATGCATTATTTTAAACTACAAAAATTTGAATTTTATCAATTGATTGATGACATAGATATTAATTTTTGATCACCTTGAAATTTTGCAAGCATAAAGAATATATAAAGATAATGTAATCTAACGGTGGATTTGTCAATATTCGGATCTAATTAAAAAATATTGAGTGGTGTAACATTACTTAGAAGTACACCAGGTGTAACTTGAACTCAACCCTATATATATATATATATATATATATATATATTGTCATATGTTTCATTTTAGTTTTGTAATAATATTGTACCCCGCCCATCACGCTGGTTACAGTCAGTTCCGTTCAACTATAGAAACTGACCGACCTCCAAGCTCAAACGACAAATTTAGGCCACAAAGTTCTTGAAAATAATTTTTTTTTTTTTTAAGAGGACTATAAAAACGAAATAGTAATTGGTCAACCAATAGCAAGTTGATTATCTTTGTTTTATACTGGCAATTGGGCACTGACATTACACAATCACATAATCACATATAATATACTCGTCTAGCAGCATAAATTGACTGGAAGAATTTGATAGCTACCTTACCTACAATTATTTTATGATACCTAGCGGATGTTTTTGATGCTTATCTTGGCCTTCTTGGTCTTCTTTCCTTAACAGAAAATGATAGAGTAGCTAATGGAGAAAAATTACAAGTGAGAAATTCTCCAAAAATTAAAAATTAAAAAAATGTAGTACGCAGTTGCTATACATGGATCTCACATGTTGTGAGAGATATCTAATGAGATTGTCACGTGAGAAACCTCGTTATGTGATAGAGCTCTAAACAACCTTGGGGCTATGTTTAAGTTAAAAAAAATGTTAATTTCTAATTTTGCTAAAAAGATAAAGGAATAACTTACGTTTAAGTTTATTTTCATTTAAAATCTGGCCATATATTCATATTTTCAAATTAAACTTTTCTTTTTGTTTACTTGGGAGAGACTAGAGAGAGGCTCAAAATCAAAATCTTCTTCATATGAGAAAACTCGAGAATACCGTTGACATTTTCAAATTAAACCGTACACTTTAGCAATTCAAACAATAAATCCACGAAATTGTAAATAAAAATTCTTCAAAAGTGGGGCTATTTGGGAAAGACCACGGAAAATATGAAGGAAATTATCAATGCACTTAAGAGTCATTGGAGAAACTCATGTGCCTCCACTTAGCTCTTGTCATTTACTTTTCACTAGCTAGTTTTCTACTGATCTACTCCCTACAGTTAGTTCGACGAAGATGCTGGCATGTGCTGCTTACCTTGCCCTAATGTATGATTTGGTGCTAATTTACTAAAGGGGAAAAAAATGACAAACAATTCAAAATATACATAACTTAATTGAATGATTATTTGTATTATGTGGACACAAAAAGAATGAACATATCCTATTCCTCATTATAAACTAAATTATTGAGCCATAATACAAGGGGCGAATCTACTCGTCGTAGAATCGACACTAGATATCTTCTCCTTTGGTATATTTGCGTCAGGCTTAGCCCCTACTAGTAAAAGAAGGTGTTCTCAAAAGGAGACGAAACCCGTCTAAGATCTTGTGCGCGGCTTAGTAACGCGTGAACAGAACAGCCAGCCTAAGCGGAAGTCAATATTTGGCCAACCTTGGTTGGTTTTGATTCTATTCTGCCATAAAAATTATTTTAACAATTGAAATTGTCGAGTTATGAGTCTTATCATGCCCCAAACACTAGCTAGGACTTTGTCATTGATTGGAAGTATAGACTTTCCTGCTTTTGCTTGGAAACTCCCATTGAATGAAAGTATGCCCTGTTTGCAATGGGACATGGAAAAAAAAAACGACGTCTGTTATCAGTGACAAAAATAATCAACCCCCTTTCACACGCTTCAATTGCTGTATTATGCATATTAACATATTGCGTGTTAACATTTTTTCTTATTGACTTGGAGGGGATTTTTGCCCCCATTTTTGGAAATCATAATAAAGTAAATTTCTATGTACATTGCATCTCTGCTAAGCATCACATTTGAATTAAACAATTTGATGAGCTCTCAACTTGCAAAAGAATTTTGAATTCTAATTAATTCAACTAATAAAATCATTTATTTTCTAAGGGAAATGTGATTAAATTCCATTTACAACATTGTACACATTTTGTGTGTCTAAAATGAAACTAAGAATTTTTCTAAAAATAATAATAATAAAGAAACAAACAAAGACTGGAAAGAGAATCCTTCTAGTGACAAGGACAGTTGACTTTGCTATTGCAAGGACTGTAGACTTTGACTAGGCTGCTAAAACTACACTAATTCGTTTGGTAGTTTACTTTGTCAGTATAAAGTACAAGATGGCAGCAAAGATATGCTCACATTGTTCCAATAAGCAAGAAGAAGTTTACATGGTGATGGGGCAGTTCAAACGTTTCATCCCTGCATTGTTTGGTGGTTTGGCTCTCATTCTTTTGGTTCAAGCCCAGGATCAATCAGGTATGATAATAATTAAGCCCTGGAATATTATTCTATTAAATTTTGGCTATCTGATTAACAAAGCTGAGGAATTGTTCTGTATGTCTCAGGCTTCATAAGCATAGATTGCGGACTAGCAGAAAATTCGAGCTATTCAGAGCCCACAACAAGCATAATTTACATTTCTGATGCGACCTACATTGACACTGGTGTAAGTAAGAGCATTCCCCTTGAATTCAAAGATGGTCTACAACAACAAGCATGGACACTCAGAAGCTTTCCACAAGGAATCCGGAACTGTTACAGCATAAACAACATTACACAAGTCACTAAATATTTTATCCGAGCAAGCTTCTTTTATGGGAATTATGATGGACAGGGCAACTTACCTGAATTTGATCTGCATCTTGGACCAAATTTGTGGGATACCATCAAAATAGAGAATATTTCCCGTAGTGTAATCAAGGAGCTCATACATGTACCATCTCTAAATCACATACAGGTCTGTCTTGTAAACACGGGGCTTGGGACACCATTTATATCAGCATTAGAGCTAAGGCCAATAAACAGTTCATCGTATGTGACAAAATTTGGATCATTGTCGCTCCTCTCACGCTTTGATTTTGGTTCAGAAAAAGGATACAGGTGAGTCATTTCATTTAAAATCTCATCCTAGCTACTCACATATGTAGTTTAAGTCTCTTTCAAATTTGAACATAGATTATATTAGCCCCTGGCTTGTGCTGACTATATATGTTTACTTAGGTTTAAGGATGATGTTTATGATCGCTTTTGGTCGCCCAAGAACTACAATTATTGGAAAGCTTTAAGTACCTCGCTGACAGTAGACTCAGAAAGACACAATGCTTACTGGGTACCATCTATTGTCATGAGTACTGCTGCTACACCAATAAATGAGAGTGCTCCCATGGAATTCTACTTGCAGCCAACTGACACAAATTCTGAATTTTATGTCTACATGCACTTTGCTGAAGTTGTAAAGCTAAGAGCCAATGAGTCCAGATCATTCAACATTACAATAAATGGAGAACTATGGTATGGACCCCTTTCTCCTAGATACTTGTTGACGAATACTGTGTACAGCACAAAGGCCTTGACAGGAAGAAAATATGTTTTCTCTATCTTCAAAACTGGGAATTCAACACTTCCACCAATCATCAATGCAATTGAGATATATACCGTAAAAGATCTCTCGCGATCAGAAACCGACCAAGATGATGGTATGTTATTCTGCATGAAAAAGTACTTATAATAAATTACATGGCACTCACTTATTGAGTTGTTACAGGAGTGACTTGGTATATCTTTTGCAAAAGATACTTTCTTGTTCCACATACTTTTCTCGGTTTTCACTATCAGTGAGGTACCATATTCTCGTTTACAAAGAATTTTACTTGAATCCATATGAAAATATTAGTTGGTGCCATGACAAACATCAAATCAACGTACGAAGTGGAGAGGAATTGGCATGGAGATCCGTGTGCCCCACAAGCATACTCGTGGGAAGGTCTTAATTGTAGATATGATGATTATAATCCCCCTAGAATAATATCCTTGTAAGTTTTTTCATTCATATTAAGCCCTTTTGACTTTCAAAGTTATTTAGAAGCATCAACTAATTAGCTTATTGTAAAATGTAAAATTTACTCAGGAATTTGTCCTCAAGTGGATTAACCGGAGAAATATCGGCTGATATATCAAATCTCGCAATGTTACAATACTTGTAAGTATTTACAATTTACTTGATAAAATAAAATAAAAAGTTGAAACACTATAATGATTACAGAATCCGGTGTCAATTTTTATGACTATCAATATTGAATGAAAGTGATTTGCTGATATCAGGGATTTATCAAACAATAGCTTAACGGGATCGGTGCCAGAGTTTTTAACTCAATTAAAATACTTGAGAGTCTTGTAAGTTGCTTGAATTTGATACTACAAATTTCATGGTTAGATAAGAGGAAAATCATATTTAATCTATCCTTGCAGAAACTTAGAAAAAAACCAACTTAATGGTTCAATTCCAGCTAAGCTCATTGAAAGATCGAAGAAGGGTTCACTATTGTTAAGGTATCAGTTTTGTCAAAGACCATGAGCCCTTTGTTGTCATAATTTTCATTAATTTCATTTTTCATAGAATAATAAACTATCTAATATCTCTATAGAAGCTAAAGCCTGAGTTGCAATAATTTCTATGATGCATAAAAAAGAAACTAAAATTAATTGTAATTCCTTGCCTTAATTTTTATCGTTTTGACCAACCCTGTTGTCATCGCTAGTGTGGATGAAAATTCAAACTTTTGTGGATCCGGTTCATGCAACAACAAGAAGAAGAATATTGTCGTTCCAATTGTAGCATCAGTTGGTGGATTATTCATCCTCTCGTTAACTGTTGTGGCCATCTTGTGGGGGCTAAGAAGCAGAAAACAACATATGACTAAAGGTAAAAATTTTAAATATAAGTCACACATTCATGTAAACACAGAACATTCACCTCAGACGTTTGCTTATCATGCTCATGATGATCTTGCAGTTGCCAAAGTAGATCTTGAACCCAACGTCCAGAATCAATCATTAGAGTCAATACAACGACAATTTACATATCCTGATCTCCTAAGAATTACCAACAAGTTTGAGAGAATTCTTGGTAAGGGTGGATTTGGAACAGTTTTCCATGGCTGCATTGAAAACACTCAAGTGGCAGTGAAAATGCTCTCTGCATCATCAGTTCAAGGATATCAGCAATTTCAAGCAGAGGCAAGCAACTACAATTTAAATTCTTGAGCTCCTATGATAGATACAAACATAGCTTTTTAAGTTCAATTAACTAAGATGATAATTTTTGGATTACAGGTAAAACTTCTTATGAGAGTTCATCATAAAAACTTAACTACCCTTGTCGGGTATTGCTATGAAGGAACAAACATGGGGCTTGTTTATGAGTACATGGCCAACGGAGACTTAGAAGCACATCTTTCAGGTTTGGTCATAATTGAAGTGCCTAACGAAGACGCCAAATTCTTAGCCCATCAATTTATTCTCCTTAGCAAAGAAAATTTTCATTTATTAGAAACATATTAATAATTTCCCTCACTGAAACTTCCTTACGGTAATCCCCACATGATCAAAGGTTGCTTCAGTTGAATAACACAACCAAAAAGACTTAAGTCATTGAATTTACGGATGCAGGTGAGAATACAAATATCTTGAGTTGGGAAGCGAGACTTCAAATAGCAATGGATTCAGCACAAGGTTAGCAATGATTTGATTTGTGTAATTCTTTCTTATGGTGTTTCATCGTGTGTTTATAAATGATTTGCATTGTCAATTGTAGGATTGGAGTATTTGCACCATGGTTGTAAGCCACCTATAATTCATAGAGATGTGAAGACAACAAACATCTTATTGAATGAAAAGTTCCGTGCTAAACTAGCTGATTTTGGTCTATCAAAGATTTTCCCTACTGATGGTGGCACTCATGTCTCAACTGTTGTTGCTGGCACCCCTGGGTACCTAGACCCTGAGTGAGTATTTCATTTAGTTAGTTTACTTATCATCTTCTAAGTTAATAATCCAAAAAGTGTCAATAGTTCTGAAATGAAATAAATACAAATTTGACAATTATAGACAACAATGAAATTATCTTAATGTAAATTTAATAAAAGAATATAGAAGGAAGACTTTGGAATTTGGTCTTATGTGGCATTGCCTTTTTGTTTTTATCTTTGCGAACCAAAGAAATGCATTCAAATCTTGATACATTTGTTGATATCAAGAGAGTTACAGAATTTATAAAAAATAACATTGCAACAAAATTTAATTGACAACATACTATCACTTGCAGGTACTATATAACCAATTGGTTAACTGAGAAAAGTGATGTATATAGTTTTGGAGTTGTGCTTCTGGAGATAATTACGAATCGACCTGTGATAGAAAGATCCAAAGAAAGGACTCACATAAGTCAGTGGGTGAGTTCCATGCTTGCTAAAGGGGATATAAAAAATATTGTTGATCCAAAGTTGGATGGAAATTACAACGTCAACTCTGTGTGGAAAGCTGTTGAAATAGCAATGCTTTGTTTATCTCCAACTTCCAGTAAAAGGCCAACCATGGATCAGGTAGTGGCAGAACTGAAGGAGTGCGTGCAAATTGAAATAGCTCAAAGGAAAGACCGATATGAGGATGAATCAAAAGATTCATTTGACATGATCAACATCAATGTGACGACTGCACTCAATCCTTTAGCAAGGTAAAATGTTTTCCAAGATGGAAATTGGCGTATTGGATTTTGAACCTTTTTTTTTTTTTTTTTTTTTTTGTAATTTTTATCAGGTCATATTGTACTTCAATTAATTACCTTGTGTTAAAAGATGTTTTAATGATGGTCCTAATGGGCCATGTTTTTTTTTTTTTTTGGTAACCAGAGTGTAATGCGGTTGTAGTATGTAATTTATCAAGATTTTCGGTTGTTTTTGCAGATAATTAATGAATAACAATAATTTGGATCCTATCAAATAATAATAATAATAATAATTCATTAATTTGGATTTTTTTTTTAATTGGCGAAGAAAAACAACAATATAGATTCTAAAGTAACAACTTAATAAATATGTCATTAAAGTGGACACCGTATCCCATTTACCACAAGCCACATGACTTGTTAAAAATGTCATGTGACTATTGTTGACGCCCATTTTTTGCAAATCTATTCCCAAAGGCCCATGAGGAAGAAAGCCCAATAAGAAGCAAGGCCTAAAGACCCACCAAGAAGACCGAAGAGCAAGAAATTTCCAAAGAAATAAGCGCAAGCGGAAGCAATCTATAGCAAAACGCAAATCTGCAGCAAATTACAAATCTGCCGCAGAATATAGCTTTGCCACAGAATACAGTTCTTTGGCAGAATAGTTTCGGCAGATGAAGACACACGTCCCTATTCTTCGGCAGAAGGCTTTACTGCCGCAGAATACAAATCTACTGCAGAATACGGTTCTTCAGCAGAATACAGATCTGCCGCAGAAATACAGTTCTCTAGCAGGATGACTTCGGCAGATAAAGATAAATTGGGTCCAAGACCCTTTTGATCCAGTCAACATTACTTGACTCACAAAGGCCCAAATCCTTTTGTATAAAAAAGATAAGAAAACTGATATGAAGAAGCACGGTGAAAAGAAACAAGGAACGGCAGGAAGTGTCAGCAACAGGAACAACAATCTGGTATGGCAGGAAATGCTAAGCCACGAAGCAAACACCCAAACTAGAGGGAGGCCCAATGATCCAACAAGGCCCAACCCCCCAAGAAAGGGACAAGTCATAAACGTTGGAGATGCAACCCACACCAGAAAAAGCCAAAAAGCGCACAGTAGGATATGCACACTCATTCTCAGACCTCGGCAAACGTATGAAATATCAAGAAGGTAAAGCATGCGTACGACCCGGGCATCACCAGCCTATACCCAGCCACTATGGGAAAGGGTGAGGTCATGGGTGAGGGCACGGTCTGGCGGTGGGGAGAGGAGTGGAAACCCATTCTTGTGGTTCTTGTTCAGGCTCTTTCGGTGAGCATAGTCCTGCTGGAATGACATGCCACCTAAAAGAGGTAAGACTGGGTAAGAACCACTGGGTGCATGCCATGAGAGTCCAAGAGGGAGAGGGTACACACTGGACGAGTAGAAAAGGAACCTTCATTGTCTGAAAGTCACAGGTCAATGGTGGTAGTCAAAACCATTGACTTGGTAAGTGGTCGGTAAAAGGCTCCCATACCAGACAAGGGCCATTAAGGGGCTAGAACAGTAAAACCGGTCACGGCAGGCTCTATATAAAAGACCCATAGCTGTGTACAGGAGAGGAGGGGGAATGAAAAAAGAGAAAAAATGGGGGAATTGAAAATGAGAAAAAAAGAGGAGAAAACAAAGAAAAGAAAGAAAGAAAAGAAAAAAGAAAAGAAAGGTAACAATTCTAAGAAAGAAAACAAAGAGAAAAGATAAAATAAAAGGACAGAGGAGGAAGAAGGAAAAACAGAGTATTTTATGGCAGGCATGCACCCAAATGGGTTAACCCCCTCTCTCCCTCAATAGCCTTGCTCTCCATTGGAAGAAAAACGACTTATACTCGGGCACACACCATTTGGGACTGGCCTCTCAAAGCAATTAATTTCTCCTCTGAAGTTACTCGCATTGAGGGTGCAGTTTTCTCTTTCCTGGTTAGAGCCCCGCGATAATACTTAGTGCGGCAGATCCATTCTTTTAACTCTACTAACCCCGTTCTACCCCTTGTTTAAGTTTTATTCTTTGAACGTGAGGCCTTTTAAGTCACTTAGCTTACTTATTGTGGCAGGAATAGTGACTGTACTTTCTTTACATTATCTATATTATATATGCCTGTCATAACCTCTTAATAGTGGCTCTGCCTGCTGTGAGCTTATAAACAAACTTTAGCAGACGTGGTGTGGTTTGCGCACAAGCCGGGCCAAGGAAGTGGAAAAGTATATCTACAGTAAAAATGAAGAGTAGTCATTCACACGGCAGAAGGCTTTAAAGCACAGCAGATAGCTTTAATGCACAACAGACAGCTTTATTGCACAGCAGAAGGCTTTACGGCAGGAAACTTTATTGCACAGCAAATAGCTTCACTACATGGCAGAAAGTTTTGCTGCACAGCAGAAAAGTCAATCCTACGGCAGAAACTAGAGAAAAGTCTTCTGGGCAGAAACAGAGGATAAGCCCACTTTGCTGCGTCTTCCCTCAGACTTGGACTCAACATTTGCGCACAAGTCGGATCAAATTGAGTTGCAGTTGGATCGGTCTCAACTCCCTTACTCAGAATACTCAGGCCTACTACAGCGGGAGGCAGCCCAACCCAAAGCACAACGAAAAGGCCACCACATTAAAATTAGCGACTCCGCTGGGGAGTTGGGATCAAGATGGGGAGAATGAGATATTTCTCCCACGCAAACATGTTTCCAAGTCCTTACCAAAGCAAGATATGCAGATGTTCTTAAACCTTCCAAGCTATACTCTCAGGAAAGTATCCAAAACGTCATAGCAGTCAATAGCAGAATCCTATGGCAGAATATCACAACAATGTGGCGGAATTCTATGGCAGAACATTGTAACAACGTTACCGCAGGACAGTACCATAGCAGAATTCTACGGTGGAATATCACAGCGGTGTTACAGTAGGACAATACTGTAGCAGAATTCTATGGCAGAATACAGCAACGTTACAGCAGGACAGTGCTGTAGCAAAAATACAGCAACGTTACAGCAGGATAGTATTGTGGCAGAATCCAAAAATGTTACAGCAGGACAGTTTCGTAGTAGAATTTTGTGGCAGAACATAGCAACATTTAAACAAAGCAGTATCTTGAGCAAAATGCTATAGTAGAATATTGCAGCAGAATGTTATGGTAGAATACCACAATACCATAGTAGAGTTCAATGGCATTGCCTCAAAAATGCGGTAGCAAAATATCACTACAACACCATAGAGTTCTACAACAAAAATGCCACTTGTTCCTATCCTGTAAATGCCACTTTTTTTCCTTGTCATGCATGTGAGACATGTGGCAAGCCACTTATTCAAACATGCAAAACCAAGAGTTCCACCACTTTTTGCTCTCATTTATTTTAAGGAAGCACTAGAAGCTTTCTAAACTCTCTCCACCTCCACCTTCAGGTCCAACACTTAAAGTAGAAAAATCCCTTCATTCCCTCACAAGGTTTCAATCATTTTTTTTTTTTTTTAATGCTAGTGATTCTAGCTCTACTTCCCCTGAAGAACCAAAAGCTAGAAACAAAAAAATGAAGCTATTGTAGCCAAAGGAAAATTTTCATCATTATTGTACTGTTGTGAATAACTATTTCCTTCATGAAGTATCCTTCAGCAGACTTTTCCAGAAGTGCAAAATGTCCCTCCGCAAAAAAATTTGTAGCAGAAAGTGCAAATCTTACGACAGACTGTTAATAGTAGAATTTGCTGAATTTCAGAAATGCAGAATGCTCATTTGCTGAATGTTTCATAGCAGAAAGTTTTAGAAGCCAAAGTGCAAATATCACAGCAGACTGCTCACAGTAGAATATTCTACAGTAGAATTTTGTATTCTAACAGGTCTTTTCACAAAATATCCCACCACAAAATTCAGTATTGAATTCTTGAACTTTCTAAGTGCAATCACAAATCCAATGTGGTTATCTTCTACAACAAAAGTGATCATTGCCCCCATTAAGAATTCATGGGAACACAAAGTAAGGAAAAGGGCCAAGGAAGCCTAAGACAAGTAAATGGGCCGAGGAAGCCCAAGACAAAGCAAATGGGCCAAAGAGGCCCAAGGGAAAACACAAGGGACGCAAAAGCTCATGAGTAAGAAAACCCATGGCCAGGATAAGCCATTGGGGAAAGAATAAGCGACAGGCCTAGAAAGGCCCAGCAGGATCAAGTCATTACAACAGGAATGACTGAGTAGTATGGCAGGACATGATCGCAAATCTTTAGAAAGAATCTGCAGAAGAGCTATAACCACAATCATATGTAGCAAAAAACACATGGGAAGCAATTGTGCTTGCAGTGGAACGAAGTCAAAGCATACTTGGGAAGTAACTTTTTTCCCAAATTCTCTAGCAACAAAAAATTTCTACAATATGGCAACTTGCAGATCCATGACATTTAATTTTTTACTAAAGAATGCATAAACCACATGATGGAGCATCGACACCAAGAAAAGGTGATATCAAGCTCATCCAGTTGTCTCACATGCTGGGGGCTAAAGTTCATTCTGCGGCAAACATGGGAAGTCGTCTACTGAAAGCTAAAGGCTTATTCTCGTATACTGGGAGTTGTCTCATTCTACAACAAAATTTGGGAAGTCTTCTTCAAAAAGCTAAAGACTCATCTACTTGTCTCACATGCTGAGGGGGGCTAAGGCCCATTCTGCAGTAAATTTAGAAAGCCTAGCGTAAAGTGCTTAGAGTAACAATATGAAGCAGCAACATCATGTATCTTCTACAAAAACTTGGTGTGTTGCATGGTTCAAGAAAGTTTGGAGGAAGATAGTAATGAAGTGAAAAACAAAGAAGTTGTGGCAGAAAAGGATGTATAGGTTATGGCAGAAGAAGAAATGAAGGAAATTGACCTGGGGTTTGTTTTGCAAAGACCAAGGCCCATCTCAATTAGTGCAAGTTTGACAGAAAAATCAAAATCAAAATTGATACTGTTGCTGAAAGAATTCAAAGATGTCTTCACATGAGGTTACAGTGAAAATGCCAGGATGAGATCCTGGGCTAATAGTGCATACATTGAATGTGGACCCCGAGGCCAAGCCAATGGCCTAGCCTGCCAGGGTGTTCCACACTACCTGCCATGGTATTCCACGCTGAGATAAAAGGGGTAAAGCTTTGAGGAAAGAAGTACAGCAAGCAGCCTTCAAAAGGCTACAGCAGATCATGATGAACCTTCCTGCTGTGCAAGCCCCAATCTGCAAAAAGCCATTGTTACTCTACCTAGCCACTAACTCGTATGCCATAAGTGCATTGATTGCCCTAGAAGATGGAGAAAAAATTTTCAATCTTTGAAATAGAGCATACTCCAAGGAACGAAAATCGGTTTGTGGATGCATTGGTCACATTTGACTCACAAATAATTTTTTTCGAAGGGGATAACACTAGGATGGAAGTCAACAAGAGGAAAGAGGCTATTATTGAGATGTTGAAGGAAAAGTTTCAGGAGGAATAGTGTGAAAGAGATTGGCAGATCCCTATAAGGGAAGCCTTGATGAAGGAAGAAGACGCCGTAGAACTAAAGGTGCTAAAAGACTACGCCTTGGTAGAAAGAAAATTGTACCGCAGGATGCCAGGTAGGGTCTTGTTCAAGTGCGTAGGGTAGGAGGAAGCCCAAAGAAAGTTAAAAGAAGTACATGATAAGACTTACGGATCCCGCGGAGAGGTCAGCCTTTACCTCAGACTTCAAAGGGTAGGCTTTTATTGGCCAAGTATGGGTAAAGAAGCAGACCAAGTCCAAACCCAGTACGGAACCTGCTAGCTTACAGCAGACAAAGAGAAAAGTTACACTATGTTCATCAGCGAAGATTGGAGAAGCCCATTCATACAGTACTTAACAGAAGGCATCCTGCCATAAAAGCACAGTGAAAGATATAAGCTTAAAAGGTTGGCAACACGTTACTTTTTGCATAACATGGTCCTTTTCAAAAAAGGGTACGACGAGGACCTTTTGAGGTGTTTAGGCCCTAAAGAAGCAAGAGAAATAATAAAAGAAATACACTCAGGAGAGTGTGGGGAGCACCAGGGAAAGAAAAAGCTTTATAGATGCCTACTGTAAATGGGCTACTACTAGCCTACCATGAAGAAAAATACAGCAGGATTTGAAAAAAAAAATGCACCTGCCGGACGCTCTTTGGGCTTATAGAAATTCACCAAAGTCAGCCACAAGGTTTTCACATTTTTCCTTGGTCTGCGGAATAGAGGTAATGAGCCCGGCAGAAGTAATGACTCCATCCCTAAGAGTTATGCAGATGCAGTAGAAAGAAAAAGAAAAGGAAGTCTTTGCAGCAGAAAGATGCGAAGACCTAGAGGGTCTTGATGAAAGGAGGGAAGAGGCCTAAGAGCGTAGCCGTAGATATAGACAAAAGATGACTAAAGCCTATGGCAGAATGACAAGAAGAATATGTTAAAAAAGGAAAAAAAGCAAACACAAAGGAATCAATAGTGCTGTGACAGAATGACAAGGGAAATGTTTAAAATGAAAAGAAAGTGAAGATTTTCTTGTGAAAACATCCTCATTACCCCTTGAAAGAAGAACATCTATAATGGCACCACTTGTAGGCACCTTAAAATGAGTGGCAGACTCAGTCACTTCTCTAGAAAGATCAATTTTGTAGCAAAACCACAATTTATGGCAGGATCAAAAATTGCCCACAATGTAAACAGCAAAGGTACAAGAGTATTGATAATTTTAGGGGCTAAAAGGTCCTCTACTATTGTAACAATACATTTGCCCATGTTAGTAGCAACTCCGAATAAGGAGGCCTTCCATAAATACATCATCACTGAAAGAAACTTGCATTTTCACAAGGTCCAACATCTTTCTCCGACATGTGTTTTTTTTAACACAACAGAAAGTATTATCAGCAAATGAAAGAGTACTCTACTACGATGAGGGCTTGCAATGTTAGCCCTACGCTTTGTTTTGAGCAAAAGAAATGAAGATGTGTGAATGCAAAGAGAAGAAGAAGGCACAAGAAAAAAGGGAGTGAAGCCACCCTTTGATCTACACACTTAGAGGAAGCTTTCCTCTTGTGAAAGAACTCTACTTGAAGAAAGTGAAGTGGCAGAGCTGTTTTGATAAATCTCTTTTCAGTCGTCCACTTAGATGCGAAGGTAGTAGAAGAGAACAATTTCTCTATTTTTAGAGAATGAATGAAGCCCAAAGTGAAGCAACCTTAGGTGGCTAAAAGAAAAGAAAAATGAAGACCATAAGAAGGATCCTCACTCCACAAAGTGCTATTCGTGAAGTTGGCAAGAGAAAGAAGAATCAAAGAATCCAAAGAGCCAATTTTAAGCATTCTACAGAGATTTAGAACATCATAATGAAGAAGAACCCAACAAGGAAGGACTCCACGACATCTGTGTCTTCCAACCATTCTTAGAGAGCAATTACACTTATGGAAGAATGAAGAGATGATACTAAGGAATACGTGGGGAAAGTAAGCAGTCAAGCCTAATTCTTCTGCTGTAGAATCTGCTATAACCTTCACTTCCCACAGTATAGATGCTGCTCTAGCAGAAGTAGAATAAGAGGTGGATTAACGCAAAGAAATAAATGCATGTATTGCAGCAGAAAGTGTCTACATATTCTACAGAAGCAGAAAAATGAGTATTCATCCCTATAAAAGTAAAGAAATGAGTATGTGCTGCTGCAGAAATGTGAAGAAATAAGTATACAAATTGCCGCAGACATAAAGAATTGAGTACCATTATATAAGTCTAAGATCACAAAGAATTTCCAAGAAGCAAACCAAGAAACAAGCAAAGAAATGATGAAGAGAAGGATGCACACATCATCATCATCAACAATCCCTTTGAATAAAGAGTTAGTAAATTGAGAAGAAAACAATTAAGCCCAAATGGCAGAAATAATGGATCACAGGTCCATGAAATAAACAAATGGATCTTAAGGAAGCAAACGGGCTTAAAGGAGCCAAGAAAGAGAGAAAGCAAACCCATGGGTAGTATATGATGTAGAAAAGAGAGAATGGGCCACAGAAGGCCCAAAGTAATGCAAACAAAGAAAGTAAGGGGTTGATGGCAAGCCCATGAGCCCCAAGGATGAGCATAAGGTAATTGGGCCGAGGAAGCCCAATTAAATTAGTAAAAGCCCATGGGAGTAAAGAATTGAAATGGGCTGAGGATGCCCAAAAGAATAAAATGGGACAAAGGAGCCCGAAAGAATTGAAACGGGCTAAGGATGCTCAAAAGAATAAAATAGGACAAAGGAGCCCAAAAGCGATGAAATGGGTCGAGGATGCCCAAAAGAATAAAATGGAACAAAAGAGCCCGAAAGAATTGAAACGGACCGAGGATGCCCAAAAGAATAAAATGGGACAAAAGAGCACGAAAGCGATGAAATAGGTTGAGGATGCCCAAAAGAATAAAATGGGACAAAGGAGCCCGAAAGTGATGAAACAAGCCGAGGATGCCCAAAAGAATAAAATGGGACAAAGGAGCTCGAAAGTAATCAAATAAGCCAAGAAAGCCCGAAACAGGATAGTACAAGCCCAATGAGAGTACTGGGCTACTGAAATTTAGCAAAAAGAAAGCATACAACAGGCCCAAAGAGGCCCAGCAGACCCAGCACCACCCTCATGAAGAGCAACTTTTTGGCTACCCTTTAAGGGTCATGAATGCACTGAAAGAAAGAGAATGATTTGCCTAAGGAGAGTAAAGATTGAAACAACAAGCCCACGAAGAAAATAAGAGAGGCATTTGCATGTGAGTTATGAAACAACCCGCAAAAGAGAACTGCAGAAGTTTTTGCATACGAATTGCAAGAGCAATCCATATGCTCAGGGGGTTGAATGTTAATGCCCATTTTTTGCAAATCTGTACCCAAAGACCCATGAGAAAGAAAGCCCAATGAGAAGCAAGGCCAAAAGACCTACCAAGAAGACCGAAGAGTAAGAAATTTCCAAAGAAAGAAGTGCAAATGGAAGCAATTTATAGCAAAACACAAATCTGCAACAAATTACAAATCTGCCGCAGAATATAAGTCTGCCGCAGAATACAACTTTACCGCAGAATACAGTTCTCTGGCAGAATGGCTTCGGCAGATGAAGACACACGTCCCTATTCTTCGACAAAAGGCTTTACTGCCGCAGAATACAAATCTATTGCAGAATACGGTTCTTCAGCAGAATACAGTTCTGCCGCAGAAATACAGTTCTGCCGCAGAAATACAGTTCTGCCGCAGAAATACAGTTCTTTGGCAAGATGACTTCGACAGATAAAGATAAATTGGGCCCAAGACCCTTTTGATCCAGTCAACATTACTTGGCCTACAAAGGCCCAAATCCTTTTGTATAAAAAAGATAGGCGTAAAAATTGATATGAAGAAGCATGGTGAAAAGAAACAAGGAACGGCAAGAAGTGTCAACAGCAGGAACAACAATCTGGTATGGCAGGAAATGTCAAGCCAAGAAGCAAACACCCAAACTAGAGGGAAGCCAATGATCCAGCAAGCCCCAACCCCCCAAGAAAGGGACAAGTCATAAATGTTGGAGATGCAACCCACACTAGAAAAAGCCAAACAGCGCACGGCAAGATATGCACACCCATTCTCAGACCTCGGCAAATGTATGAAACATCAAGAAGGTAAAGCATGCGTACGACCTAGGCATCACCAGCCTATACCCAGCCACTATAGGAAAGGGTGAGGTCATGAGTGAGGGCACGGTTTGGCGGTGGGGAGAGGAGTGGAAACCCATTCTTGTGGTTCTTTCTCAGGCTCTTTCGGTGGGCACAGTCCTGCTGAGATGACATGCACCCAAAAGAGGCAAGGCTGGGTAAGAACCACTGGGTGCATGCCATGAGAGACCAAGAGGGAGAAGGTACACACTGGACGAGTAGAAAAGGAACCTTCATTGTCTGAAAGCCACAGGTCAATGGGGGTAGTCAGAACCATTGACTTGGTAAGTGGTCGGCAAAAGGCTCCCATACCAGGCAAGGGCCATTAAGGGGCTAGAACAGTAAAACCAATCACGGCAGGCTCTATATAAGAGACCCGTAGTTGTGTACAGGAGAGGAGGGGGAATGGAAAAAGAGAAAAAATGGGGGAATTGAAAAAGAGAAAAAAAAGAGGAGAAAACAAAGAAAAGAAAGAAAGAAAAGAAAAAAGAAAAAGAAAGGCAAGAATTCTAAGAAAGAAAACAGAGAGAAAAGACAAAACAAAAGGACAGAGGAGGAAGAAGGAAAAACATAGTATTTTATGGCAGGCATGCACCCAAATGGGTTAACTCCCTCTCTCCCTCAATAGACTTGCCCTCCATTGGAAGAAAAACGACTTATACTCGGGCACACACCATTTAGGGCTGGCCTCTCAAAGCAATTAATTTCTCCTTTGAAGTTACTCGCGTTGAGGGAGCAGTTTTCCCTTCCCTGGTTAGTGCCCCGTGGTAATACTTGGTGCGGTAGATCCATTCTTTTAACTCTACTAACCCCGTTCTACCCCTTGTTTAAGTTTTATTCTTTGAACGTGAGGCCTTTAAAGTCATTTAGCTTACTTATTATGGCAAGAATAGTAACTGTACTTTCTTTATATTATCTATATTATATCTGCTTGCCTTAATAGTGGCTCTACCTGCTGTGAGCTTATAAACAGACTTTAGCAAGCGTGGTGTGGTTTACGCACAAGCTGGGCCAAGGAAGTGGAAAAGTATATCTACAGTAAAAATGAAGAGTAGTCATTCACACGGCAAAAGGCTTTAAAGCACAGCAGACAGCTTTAAAGCACAGTAGACAGCTTTATTGTACAGCAGAAGGCTTTATGGCAGGAAGCTTTATTACACAGCATAAAACTTTATTGCATAGCAAACAACTTCACTACATGGCAGAAAGTTTTGCTGCACAGCAGAAAAGTCAATCCTGCGGCAGAAACTGGAGAAAAGTCTTCTGCAGCAGAAATAGAGGATAAGCCCACTTTGCTGCGTCTTCCCTCAGACTTGGACTCAACGTTTGCGCACAAGTCGGACCAAATTGAGTTGCAGTTGGATCGGTCTCAACTCCCTTACTCAAAATACTCGGGCCTACTACCGCGCAAAGCACAACGAAAAGGCCCCCACAACTATAATACACATGGATAGTTTTTTAAACAAGCACATGCATAGTGGGTAACATAAAAATTCCTGCAACCTAAATTTTATAAAAACTTTGTTCTTTTTAAAATATTTAATTTTATTTAAGATTTTGGAAATTAAAAACAATCATTTATTTTATTTTATTTTTGTGAGAAAATAACCGGAGAAATAAAACCCCTTGTTATTAAACTCTATAAGCAATGACAAAGTGAAAAAAAAAATATCTATATATATATATATATAAAGAAATAAATAAATTACAGGGCCTAACGGTTATATTATGATATGAAAAGTCATATAAATCACTACTTGCCAAAATAACAATCCCATCTTGAGAATTCACGCTGTATAAAATTCACAAGTTGATTAACTCCAGAGAAATGTGAAATTAACAAAGACGAAATTGCTTATCTTGCTCACTAAATAGTGATCCAACATCATATTACATAAATATAAATATCATTATCATCATATAAATATCACATAAGTAGGTCAATATATACAAATTGAAAAGTGATATGACACATATAATAACATGATATTATAAAAAAATAAAAAGGCCCAAATAACATATTACTAATTAATAATTTTGATTTAAAAAAATTAATAATTTTATAAAATATATAAAAATATGAATTAAAAAATTGATAAAAGTATTAAAACAAACAAAATATAGGATATTCGTAAATATTCAAGAGAGGCCGAAAACCTTTTAATTTTTTGCTAATCAAAGAATATTATGGGAGAGAGTGCAAAAAGTGTCTGCTACTTTCCACAAATTATTTTTCCCATGTTGTATCTTAAATTTTATTTTGCATGAACACTGGAGCTTTTTTTTTTTATTTTTTATTTAGAGGAATGCATGAACACTTGACCTATAGTTGAGTTCATGGTTTCTTTGGGCTCGAATTTAATAGGAAGAGGAAGTGGGCTATATTGGAAAATTAGATTGGGCTAGACTTTTTGTTGTCTGAAAGAGACGGCCTTTATTGCATGAGATATAAGACAGGGTGGGCTTCTTTTTTATAATCAGTCATGGACCGAATCAGTGTTAAGTTCCCTCAATCTAAATGTAGATTTTATTCTTCTCGGAAAAGAAAAAAAAAAAATATATATATATATATATATGTAAATATTTATAGATTATTACATTTAAATAAAAAATTAATTGGCGTTTCTTTGATGTTTCCAAAAAAAAAATTTTAATTTATAAGGTTTACGTCTCTCAAAATTTCATTCATATGAAGGAAATTCTTTTGATTCATAAATCATAATAATATAATATACCAATTCATATTATCATTAAATTATCTAAATATGTCATGTACTTGAAAACACACATGTATAGTTGTTAGGCCACACGTGCAAGCAATCAAATCAAATTAAGGACATTTAGATGATGAGTATAGAGAAATGTACCCAGTTCTGATTTGGATGAGCTTTGGCGGTGAAGCTCCCAACATTGACCGGCAACGATGTACTGCACCAAAGACTTTGCCGTTAGATGGCTTACACGTGTTACACAGGGTGACATTGTTAATTGGCTTTAGGAGATAACAGAGTTCATGGTGATTTGGATTTGGGGTACGGCTGTGAGTTCGAGTGGCTTGTGTGGGATTGATATTAAGTTTGATTGCTGATCATGGATGAAGTGATGAGTTTGAGTCTTACACCATAGTTTTGAAAATCGGACCAGACGGTCAAACCGGGTTAATCGAAAACTGGTCACAAATCCGGTTTTTTAAACTCAGAAATCTGTATAGTGCATTTTTTTCGTGGACCTTTTGACCTGCGGTCCAATCGAACGGATTTTAGATCAGTGAACAGGTAAACTGGTCGAACCTGCCATTTTTTTCCCCTAAAAATGATGGTCCAAAAGAACCAGATCTGAAGTCACAACTCACTATGGACTTCATTCTTCACAGTGCAGCTCCACAGTGGACTATATGACATCTTTACTTTGTGATTTTGGTCTAAGACGAAAGAGGAACAAGAGATTTAAAGGAGAGAGAGAGAGAGAGAGAGAGAGAGAGAGAGAGAGAGAGAGAGAGGTAAGAGTTTTTTTTTTTTTTTTTTCTAAGAGCATTCTCATTAAACCTCCTAAATGCTATAAATCCTTTTTTTTAGCAGCTGAACCCCAAAACATGCACCCCATCAAAACTGGTATATTGTAAAAAAATTACAATACTGCTACAATGCACTTTTTAGACCACACTGTAGCAAGCTGCTATCTTTTTTTAATATTTTTTCTTTCTCTCTCTTTAGACGATCACTATCATTATCATTATCACTCTTACTCTCTCATTCTCATTCTCTCTCATCTCTCTTTCTTAGATTCTCCCTCTAGTGGGTCTGACGGGTCTCGATGACTGCAAGTGGGTCTAGGTTTGACGATGGAGGGTTCAATGGTGGTTGGGGTTGGTTGAGACCGTGGGTTGAGTTGGTTGAGGCCGTGGGTTGAAGATCGGGGCTGAGGTGAGGATCGGGGTTGTTGGGGTGGTGGGTTTTGTGGCGGTTTTGTGGTGGGTTTTCACTGCGGTTTATGCTGTGGGTTTTTTTTTTTTTTTTTAATTTTTTTTATTTTGGTGGTTGGGGGTTGAGGTTGTAGTTGGTGGTGGTGGTTGTGGCTGTGGCTGTGGTTAGAGGCGATGAGCTTGAAAAGCTCAGGCCATAGAGGTTTTGAGGGCAAATATTAGAGAGAGGGAGAAGCTTCTTGGTTTGTGCCGTGGGGTTTTTTTATTTTTTTATTTTTTTTATTTTGGTGGTTGGGGGTTGAGGTTGTGGTTGGTGGTGGTGACTGTGGCTGTGGCTGTGGTTGTGGCTATGGTTTATCAGTGATGAGCTTGAAAAGCTCAAGCCATGGAGGTTTTGAAAGCAAATATCAGAGGGAGGGAGAAGCTTCACCGGGTTGAGAAAGATGGAAAGACAGTGGGAGAGAGAGATAGAAGGAGAGTGAGAAATAATAAAAAAATGAATAAAAAAAATAAAGAAAGAATATTTAAATGAAATGTTAAAAAAATAGAAGTTTTGATGTAAGGGATATTGTAAAATGGTGTGTTATATGTTATAAATATAAGTTTTGAGATGGTAAATGCTAAATTTTTTAAAAATCTTGATGGGAATGGTCTAAGGCAGTATTGATACTTCATTAACATTTTGGTCAATTTTTTTGTTCTTTAAAAGCCACGGTTAGATGCTCAAATGCCTAATAGCTAGCCACCTTGAAACTTTAAACCTTGAGATTTGGAATTATCTTTTATGTTCCCCTTTAAAATTGTAAATTCCTAATCTGTTAAATGGTTAATAAATACTAGTTAAAATATTTTAATGGCATTAATCATGGCTTTTAAAGATATTGTTTTGTTGATTATTGTTCAAATTTATTGAAATATTATAAATAATAGGAAAATATATTTTTTAAATCTATAATAAACGGTGAAAAATATCATTTTATTTTTAGTAGTCTCCAAATACTTAAATTTCTTTAAATGTTTAGTCAAGACTATTAATTTTTATGCATTAATTTTATTTATTTTATATTAAATTAATTATTACGTTATTACGGTCCGATCTCGATTTAATCTTGAAAATCTTGAATTTCTCCCTTTTACAATTCTTTAAATCGTCTGAATTTTCAAAACATGATTAAATCTTATGACCACTTTCGTGCCAATTTTTTCATTAGCCGTAAAAAAACGTGTCAACTCTTTCGGAGCACTACTTTCTAGGACATTGTGATTGATAGGATGTATCCACTTTACTGCTGTTGCTTGAAAAATTTGATGAGCCAATCTAGTGTCACACCTATTAACACAATAAATGTCACAACTCGCTTATGTGGTAAGGTATAGTTGGTTGAGGGGTGTTCTCATATAGATTCATCATCATCTCTTCACTAATTATAACTCACTATATAGCGAATTATGGCATTTGTTGTATCAAAATGTGTGATACTAGGACGTAATCAAATTTGATTGAATGAAATTATTACTGTTTATGCTACGGCATTTGAAAAAGTCAGGTGACTCAGGTCTATCATTTCATTCCAACCCTCTGTGCATCCTAGGAGAAAGCTTAAAGTCAAGTAAGCGACGAAAATAAGCAACACGTTTTTACAAACCAATTGGTACGTAAGGATTTCTATTTTTAAGGGTCATGGACAAAGTAGCAGAGTATTACGGACGCTAACCCATACGTGACGTTTGCCCCATGCATTGACTTGGAGTTTAAAATTAATTTACTAGGTTGTTTGAACGTGCTAAGCATGACTCAATTTTAATAATTTTTATCATAAATTTCAACACGGAAGCTGCTATGATTGGTAATTATAACAAAAGTGATAGAAATATAGATTTCTTCTAGTAGAGAGGACAGTTGACTACGACTATGTTGACAATTCCTATACTAAGCAGTATAAATATTAGATTGCAGAAAGCATGTTTAATTTAATAAACAAGAAGAAATTTAGATGATGATGATCATGGGGAGGTACAAACATTTCATCTCTGCATTGCTCGTTTGTTTGGCTCTTACTCTTCTGGTTCATGCGCAGGATCAATCAGGTAGGACAATCTAAATCTTGAAATATTAGTACTGGTTTTGGTTAGCTAATTACCATATATATATATATATATATATATATAGTTAACTATTGTGCTATCTGTCTCAGGCTTCATAAGCATAGATTGTGGGACACCAGCAAATTTAAGCTATACGGAGCCCAAAATAGGCATAAATTACATTTCTGACGCAACATTCATAGACACTGGTATAAGCAAGAGCATATCATATGAGCTTAAAGCTAGTTATCAACGACAAAAATGGACTCTACGAAACTTTCCTGAGGGAATCCGGAACTGTTACAGAATAAATATTACGCAAGGAGTTAGATATTTAATCCGAGCGACTTTCTTGCATGGGAATTATGATGGACATGATAATAACTTACCAGAATTCGATCTGCATCTGGGACCAAATATGTGGGATACGGTCAAAATAAAGAATGCGTCATATACTGTCAACAAGGAGCTCATACATGTCCCTACTCTAAATTATATACATGTCTGTCTTGTAAACACAAACCTCGGCACACCGTTTATATCAGCAATAGAGTTACGGCCATTGAACAATAAGACGTATGTGACACAATCTGGATCATTGGCACTCTTGTTTCATGGAGAGGAAACCCGGTAGAATTGATTTGTTTTTGAAAACTACGAGGCTAAATTGACTCAACTAACAGTCGAAGGAACAAATTGAATTTGACGAATAATTGGAGGGTCACACTAATAATTTAAGCCAAATTTTATTTTGTAGCAATAGAAAAATAGTTTCCCCTCAAAATATTTTCTTAAAACAACATGATCAAGGTTAATTTATTTGAATTATACAACTGAAAAAGTTAAGGCGCTGTAAATAAGTGTTATCTACGGATGCAGCCAAAATATAAATATCTTGAGTTGGCAGGCAAGACTTCAAATAGCAATTGACGCAGCTCAAGGTTAGTGATGAGGTTTTTTGTCTAAATATTTTTAAAAATGCAGCTCAAGGGTGGATTTTAAAAATATTTTTAATTAGCTCAAGGGTGGATATGATAATGGATTGTGAAATACAGGATTGGAGTATTTGCATCATGGTTGTAAGCCTCCCATAATCCATAGAGATGTGAAGACTACAAACATCTTGTTGAATGAAAATTTCAATGCCAAACTAGGTGATTTTGGTCTATTGGAGACTTTCCAAACTGATGGCTTTACACGTGTCAACAAACGTTGTTGGCACCCTGGATACTTAGACCCTGAGTGAGTATTTTTTATAATTTAGTTTACTTGTAAGTTCTAGTTAGTTTAATTGGTAAAAAAATTTATCATAAAAGGAAATCATATATGATCAAGTTTAACAAAAATATGATTTTTATCCTCCTTTTTTTATGTTAAATATGAAAATTGATAATTATGTTAATAATAAATAAGTATTTACGATGATTGAATTTATATACTAAACTATATATTCTACCATTTAAAGAAAATATGATATGAAAAAATTGTGAAAGGTGGTTGAAATACAAAATATAATTTGAAATCATTTAAAAATATAAATTTAAATAATGATGTGTAAAATTATGAGATTTCTAAAGCTTATAAGGGTGTGTTTGGATACCACTTATTTTGCTGAAAACTGAAAATTTATTGCTGAAAACAATAAAAAATTATATATAAATTACTGTTCACACTGAGTGTACTGTTCATTTGCCTTAATGCAATGTTCATGTCTCTTGAACAGTGCAAAAGGCACTGGTCAAAAAAGAAAAGAAAAAAAATGCAAAATGCAAAACGTAAAACGCTGAAACACATTAGCTATCCAAACGCTCACTAAGACACAATATGAAGTGATTAATCAAAAGTCAGCCATTATCAATTTTATTATTATTATTATTATTATTATTATAAAGTTTGGCCATTCAATAATTTCAGTTGGTCCGTCCAAAAATTTAAGGTAATCCAATCATCAAACTTTATATATATATATATATATATACATACATAGATATAGATATAGATATATTTCAACAAATGATCTAGCCTTTTTCTTTAACCATTCCCTTTGTCATAATTATTATTAAATATATGTGCACAAGGAGCATATATTTTATTTTAATTTATTGAATATGAGAGTCATTATTTTTTTCTTTTCTTTTATATAACTTTTGTACATGTCTATAGCAACCTACACAATTTTATATTCTCATTAAAGTTTAAGAAGATGATATTCATTTAATTTTTTATTATAAAAAAAGACTAAGGAATTAATATAATGACTTTTAATCTTGTATGTCAAGTTAATAATTTTATGTTGTATGTATACTTATGAGTTATGATCAGTTAGTTTGATATTAGAATATATATATATATATATATATATATATATATATATAATGAATAACAGAACATTACACCACAAACAATATCAAAAGTGTTAAGAACTTTTTCATGAATAATAATGTTGCAGGAAATGTGAAAATGTAACTTGCTTTGACCTGCAGGTACTACAAGTCAAATTGGTTAAATAAAAAAAGTGATGTATACAGCTTTGGAGTTGTTCTATTGAAGATTATCACAAATCGATGTGTGATCGAAAGATCCCATGGAAGAACTCACATAAGCCAATGGGTGAGTTTCATGCTTGCTAAAGGGGATATTAAAAATATGATCCAAGGTTGCGTGGAGATTTCAATGTTGGCTCAGTTTGGAAAGCTGTTGAAATAGCAGTGGTTTGTGTATCTTCAACTTCCAGTAGAAGGCCAACTATGAGTCAGGTAGTCGTAGAACTAAAGGAAAGTTTGAAAACCGAATTATCTCAAAGGATGGAGGGCTATGGGGTTGAATTGAAAGATTCATTAGAAATGATCAATATGGATCTCAGTACCGAACTTAATCCTTTAGCAAGGTAAAACATTTCTAAAAATTAGGCACATTGTATTTTCAATTCGGCACGGCACTGCCATTTGACGTCTTGATCTGGCTATTTTGTTTTGTTGTTTTTTTTTTTTTTTTTTGGGGAGGGGGGGTAATTATAGAAGGCGCCATTTTTTTTTTTTTTAAGAGAGGAATAAAATAGAAATAGCCCTCCCCTCTTTTTCAATCAAATCTAAATGGAAGGTGTGAGACATTTACATATGCTCGGATATTTATCTATCTCTAATAAGGGAGATTTTAATGTGTAATGGATTATTTAACGGACATGCTGTCATTACACAAATTTACTACAACAAATGAAACAAGTAGAAGAGTTAATTTTGAGACATGATTGTCTAAAAAAAATCTTGTAACAAAACAAATTATATGAGAAATGACTTTTCAAAATTTTTTTTTTTTTAATGAACAATATGAGAAATGACATGGTAACAATAATGATAATTTACGGTAAGTGCATAAAGTTTGATAAGATGCATTAATTGCTCCCTTTTTAAGAGAATAGGGCTTCTTATGTCCTTTTTTTTGGATATATTGATAGTTTAGAGTGAGAAGATTTGAACCATATCTATCTTCTTTAAAAATATTAGAAGATGTTAACCAATTTAGTTACAATGCTCTTTTCCTATTTTTATTGAAAAAAAAAATTATTTATCAAGAGATTACATCAACTGCCAAAGCAGTGCCAAAAGTTAAAAGGATGGTCCTCCAACCAAACCGAGGTCCTAAGATCTCAACAGAGAGGCTATACTATGAGCCACACAATTGGAACTTGTAAAAACATATTAAAAATTACAAGATAAAAATTTAGAACGCAATAACTTATTAATATCCTCCAGTAGATGGCTAGAAGTTGTTGCTGAGTTTCATCATTTTGCCCTTTTTTAACTCAAGCGATACATCAAACACACTAAGCTCCAGACGAATTTGCAACGCTTCTATGACTGCATACACATATGCATCCATCCGATAACAAAAAACCTGCAAATGGGAAAGTTTACGTACAATCACTAAACCATGCTCATCTTTAGTTACAAGGCTCTTGACCTCACGTTCAATCATAGTTTTAAAAACTGGACTGGACTGGCCAGTCTAACCGGTTCGACCGGGAACAGGCCTTCAATCCGGTCCGGTTATGGCAAAAAATCGAAAATAGACTAAAAACTGGTAAATAGTGAAAACCAGCCGGTTCCACCTGAGAACCGAAAATTGGCGTGGTTGAACCGGTTACTGACCGGTTTGTCATTTTTTGTCCTTTCCCACCTAAAACTACGTCGTTTAACCCCTAACCCTAAGCCCTAAGCCTAACACTCTCATCTCAGTTCTCAGTCCTCACTATCAGTGTTCTCTAACTTCTCTCACGCCTCTCAACTCTCAAGTCCCATCGTCTCACACCTCTCACCACTCACGTACACCTCTCTGCCTTGCCCTCACACACCTTTCTACCTCACCCTCTCACGCCGCTCACTCTCTCTGCCTCCCTAAATATCATGCACGCCACCACACCCATGATCACGCCCTCAAGCATAACGACGCCGACGTCTTCCATGATCACCAATGATGTGACCCTTCTCGCTCCACCCCTAACGATTACCACATCATCTCTTTGCCCGATCAAGGTATTATTATATTCCAAGCAAAACCCATGTGAAAACTCAACAAATTAGCAAGTGGGTACTCATGGATGGAACCAAAACTCCACCAAAAAAAAAAAAAAAAAAAAAAACATAAAAATCAAGTCTTTTGAGAAGAAATTACATTTGGGTTTCTTGGAATTTCTTCTAGGAGCTACAGAATCAGCCAATCCAGCGACTCCTGCGCTAAACAACACCATATTGGAACTCATCATAGACGAAAAGATAAACAAAAAGAAAAACTACTTTTTTTTCCTACTCTGTTTCTCTCAAATCAAAAAAACAAAACAAACCCACCAACCCTCAGAGTGAATTTGATTCAAAGTTAAAGCCTTGGAATTTCACAGAGAGAGAGAGCAAAAGGGTATTGGCCAATTTGGTTGTTGTTGTTGTTGTTGTTTTGAACTGGGTATTTGGTGCTTTGTTTTGTAAACGTTTTGACTTTTCAGGGGATCAAAAAAGACTGTATTTTTCTCTCTCCCTGTAGAGGCCGGACACACACACACACTTGTTAATATATATATAACTTGAAACTCCTTTTATCTTCAAACAAGTTTTTCAAAATTCTTTTGCAAAAATTCATTTAGATCTTGGTCTCGTTTTGCAATACTTTCAGATCCAGCAAAGGAATGTCTTCCTTCATTGATCCTTAAGGGTCTATCATCATGAAAACTTATTTTAATAGTTCCATCAAGGTATTGTTGGATATGAGCAAGATTTAATTCATAAAAACAGGTTTAGCAAGAGGCAATTCACATTCCAACAACCATTCTTTGGGAAGATTGATATCTTGGCATTGAATCATTTTTGGGACTTGAACCTTAGCATCAGAAGTATAGTATTGAATTAACATAGTTTTACTAGCAAGATCTTTTATCCTAGCACAAGGATTCAGTTGAGAACCCAAAAGTCTGTAGTAAATACGATCTTTCAATAATAACGAAGGAAGATATCAGGAGGACAACCAGTCCTGGAGGTGACAGAGGAGTTGGCTCTCCACAACCTGTCCATACTATCCTAGATTTAACACTCAATTATCATGTTTTTCTTAACACCGTTGCATTTCGTAACACATACCCTAGTCAACCCTAAACCTCTCATGCCCTACATGATCTCCTAGCTTAAACGGGCCTTACTGTTCAGTTCTGGGAATTCACTTTCCGACACAGGTGATGCCAATGATGGTAAAAAGGGAATACAACAAAGGAGTATCAAAGTTTTGGGTAGAAGTTTCAAAAAATCATTTGAATGTAATAAAGAAATCAAATTTTGTCAAAGAAGATAAAATCATTGTTAGGTCTAGCCATCCACCCCTTAAAACAGTTCTTGTACACTGTAAAGGGATTAAAGTGAAGGTCTCCCCTTTCAAAATTGCTAATGATCAAACTCTTGTTATTAATATTATTGAACAAAACAATTTTACTAATGAGTCCTTACATATTATTGGTCAACAGCTTGACCGTATTGAAGAGAAAATTGTTGAAAAAATTTGTTGTTTCAAAACTTGAGAAACCTTTGATTGATTTACCCAGTCAAAAAGAAACATTGAATGGCTATGATACCACAAAGGGAGGGGGACACAGCGCTAAAGGCGGAAGCACAATAATATAATATTGATGTAAAATAATGTAAGCAAAGTAGAACCAGCCAAGGAGGCAGTAGCAACAAGTTATAATCAAAGTAATTTAAAACAAGTATTAAGGCGGTAGAACCAGCCAAGCAGTATATTAAAAAAAATTCAAAGTATTTAAACAAAGCTGAAAGTATTTATTATTGAAAATAGACAACAGTATTTATAGCAGTAGTAGTTACAGGATCTTAACAGGTACAAGGCTTGAAACTAGTTCTAGTTACAAGATTTGTAAGTAGTAGGAAAATCCTAAGGTAGAAACAAGGAACTCTCTCTAAGGAAGATTCTAAGGAAAGTTCTGAAAACCAACACTTAAAGAAGTTCTATTAGAAAAACTTGGGTTCAACATAAGGCACACCCCCCCTTAAATAGGTAGAATTGTTAAAGCCTTGACATTGAATATTCTGGCATCTGGTTATGATATGGAAGAAGGTAGTAAGCCTTTTGCTCTTATTTACAGTATTTATTATAGACTTTTGGGTTCTCAGCTGAATCGTTGTGCTAGGATAAAAGATCCTACTGGTAAAACTATGTTAATTCAATTGTCTACTCCTGATGCTAAGGTTCAAGTCCCAAAAATGATTCAATGGCAAGATATCAATCTTTCCAAAGAATGGTTGTTGGAATGTGAATCTCTTCCTTCTAAACGTGTTTCTAATGAATTAAATCTTGCACATATCCAATAATACCTTGATGGAACTGTTAAAATAAGTTTTCATGATGATAGACCCTTAAGGATCAATGAAGGAAGACATTCCTTTGCTAGATCTGAAAGTATTTCAAAACGAGACCAAGATCTAAATGAATTTTTGCAAAAGAATTTTGAAAAACCTAGTTTGAAGCTAAAAGGAGTTTCAAGTGGCAATTCCCAAGTTAGCACTGCCTTCTACTCTACTAAAGCATAACCTTCCTCTCCATATAGCAGAACTGCTAATGAAGAAGAAGAAGAGACTAGATCTATGTCTCCATCTGTTTCTGATTTTCAAACTGTTGAAACCCCTGTTTTTCAAAGTCAATTAAGGGTTTGGCTCTTCTAATACCAAGTTTTTCTTATAGAACTTCTTTGAGGGTTGGTTTTCAGAACTTTCCTTAGAATCTTCCTTAGAGAGAGTTCCTTGTTTCTACCTTAGGATTTTCTTTCTACTTACAAATCTTGTAACTGGAACTAGTTTCAAGCCTTGTACCTGTAAAGATCCTGTAACTACTACTGTTGTAAGTACTATTGTCTATTTTCAATAATAACTACTTTCAGCTTTGTTTAATTATTTTGAATTGCTTTTGATATACTGCTTGGCTGGTTCTACCGCCTTAATACTTGTCTAAATTATTTTGATTATATCTTGCACTACCAAATAGAAATCAGGAAAAGGTAAATGTCTTAATTTTGGAAAACCTAGACGTTACAATAAAGACTGTAAACAAAAACCTGGTAAGTTAAAAAATAAGTTTAACATGTTAAATATTGATGATAAAGATCAAGAAGACCATTACTTTGATTATAACTTGTTGCTCCTAGTTAGACTGCATGTAGATGTCATTAGTATCATCTGAATTAGCAGGATCAGGAATAGTAGCTGTAATGTGTATTTTAAAATACTCACACCAGAGATCAAAAGATCTAAACATAGCCTTGCTTTCCAGAATATAGGATTGTATTTCTGTTGGCAAGTTGGCAATAGCACTTCTTAACTGAGATTGGGTCTTAAGACTCAATCTAGCATAATCAGTACCCATTATAGTCATCTTATCCTTTGAATGGTTATACTCTCTACCAAAGAGTTGACTAGTGTAGGCTTCATTTATAGTAGTGGTATTAACAAGGTGAATTTCAAGTGCTTGGAGAGTTTTTTGGAAAAGGCTATGGTGTTTTAGAGTAAAAGTAGCATGGAGGTTATCAAGGATAGCTTTAATAGAGTTTGGCAATTTTGTATAGGTTCCATTGTGGAATTGCAAATTTCTGGACAAAACTTCTTGCAAAGCAATAATCATATCACCACTGGAATGTGCCACCTCTGTTGCGACACATTCCTGAAGGGATGTTGATCTACTGGGTTTTACCTGAAAAAGATGCGCCTTCATGCATTACAAAATATTGTCCCGCTAGGATCCTTTTGTCTTGAGGATAGCCCTATGCAAGTGCTTTCCCCATGTTCCTCTTCTCTGCCAAAGAAGTCATAATATTCCACTTATTAGTGGTATAAATATCTTTAATCCACTTATTAGTGGTTTTTATATTAGTAATATGTGATTTCCCCTTGTTCTTCTTCTCTACCGAAGAAGTCATAATATTCCACTTATCAGTGGTATAAATATCTTTAATCCACTTATTAGTGGTTTTTATATTAGTAATATGTTTCTCAGCAACATGTCCATTTTCCTGCCAGGAAACATTGAGAATATCAGAAAAAATATTAATGATTAATATCTTAGCATTAGAGGCATTATTTTTAACAATATGTTTCTTCCTATGCCAAAAGGCATTAGGAATATCAAAGCAAACATCATTAATCAAATTTTTTTTTGAAAATTATCAATTTTTTATTGCAACAATTTATCAGAAAGTTGTTCAGCAATTTTCTTGTATCTAACTTCTTGCTTAAGTTTAGATGTTTGGTTTTAGCATGAATCAGCTTTAAAGCATCATCAGTATCAATTTCAAACTTTGAAGTAAATTCGAATTTGACTTTCTGTCCAAAAGGATTAGTAGTAATTCCATCATGTTCAACAAGAAAGGGGTACAAAGCATTGATAAATGGAAGACTGAGAATCACTTTATCAATCATGTTTTTAACAAGAACAAAAGGTATTTTGAAGCAAACATTATCATGGTAAACATGAGCACTACGTAGCTGACTTTCAACTTTGTTTAATTATTTTGAATTGCTTCTGATATATTGCTTGGCTGGTTCTACCGCTTTAATAATTGTTTTAAATTACTTTGATTATAACGTGTTGCTACCGCCTCCTTGGCTGGTTCTACTTTGCTTACATTATTTTACATCAATATTATATTATTGTGCTTCTGCCTTCAGTGTTGTGTCCCCCTCCCTTTGTGGTATCAGAGCCATTCAATGTTTCTCTTTGACTGGGTAAATCAATCAAAGGTTTCTCAGGTTTTGAAACAACAATTTTTGTGGTATCAAAGCCATTCTTCCACTTTCTGTGTCCCCCTCCTTTTGTGGTATCAAAGCCATTCTTTTTTGGCTGGTGATAGTGTTGTTGTGTCTCTATTGTCTGTCTGTGTCTACCCGAAACTTTGATACTCCTTTGTTGTGTTCCCAATTTACCATCATTGGTGCCACCCGTGTCGGAAAGTGAATTCCCAGAATCGAACAGTAAGGCCCGTTTAAGCTAGGAGAGCGTGTAGGGCATGAGAGGTATAGGGTTGACTAGGGTATGTGTTATGAAATACAACGGTGTTAAGAAAAACATGATAATTGAGTGTTAAATCTAGGATAGTATGGATAGGTAGTGGAGATCCAACTCCTTTATCAGCTCCAGGACTAGTTGTCTTCCTACTATTGTAAATAAAGAAGATGACACTGTTGAAGAAAATGAGATTCTGGATTTCCAGAAATGGAATATCCCCAAGGTTAATACTAAGTCCATCTACAATACTATTTGGGCTGAAAATACTGCTTTCTCTCAATACAGAGTTAGAATTGTTGAACAAACATTTTCTATCTCTAAAACTCATGAAAAATGTTACTTGTTTTCTAAAAGAAATATTAATGATTTTCTTGCTAAAAAACTCAATTATTTGCATATTGGTCTTGTTCAAGTTGCTATTAAACCACTTACAAGAAAATGTATCAATGCTTCTATTCTCATGTGCCTAAGAGATGCTAGATTTAAGAAATTTAATGATAGCATTCTTGGTATGATCACTGCATCTTTGTATGAAGGTTCTGTTTATTTTGACTGTTATCCTGACATTTTTCTTGCTTTGGATAATCTTAATATTGTTAAAGCCTTGACATTGAATATTCTAACATCTGGGTATGATATGGAAGAAGGTAGTAAGCCTTTTGCTCTTATTTACCGTATTTATTACAGACTTTTGGGTTCTCAACTGAATCCTTGTGCTAGGATAAAAGATCCTGCTGGTAAAACTATATTAATTCAATGCTCTACTCCTGATGCTAAGGTTCAAGTCCCAAAAATGATTCAATGGCAAGATATCAATCTTCCCAAAGAATGGTTGTTGGAACGTGAATCTCCTCCTGCTAAACCTGTTTTTGATGAATTAAATCTTGCTCATATTCAACAATATCTTGATGGAATTGTTAAAATAAGTTGTCATGATGGTAGACCCTTGGGGATCAACGAAGGAAGACATTTCTTTGCTAGATTTGAAAGTATTTCAAAAAGAGACCAAGATTTCAATGAACTTCTGCAAAAAAATTTTGAAAAATCTGATTTGAAGCTAAAAGGAGTTTCAAGTGGCAACTCCCAAGTTAGCACTGTTTTCTACATTGCAAAAGCAGAACCTTCCTCTCCATATAGCAGAACTACTAATGAAGAAGAAGAAGAGACTAGATCTGTGTCTCCATATGTTTCTGATTTTCAATTTGTTGAAACCCCTATTTTCCAAAGTCAATTAAGAGTTTTAAATGCTTTTGATAAAGATTTTGAAATTGATATGGTTGCTTTGTTTAATGAATTTATTTCTGCGAAAAACAGAGATAAAAGGAAATATTACCAAAGTACATTTGCCCAGTTTGAAAATGATCGTGTTAAAAGGAAATGGAAAGAAAAAATGAATCAATTGAAAAAACACATTATGTTTTTTGACTTCCTTGAAAATTATTATGTTCCAAAAGATGAAGTTTCAAAAAATCATTCGAATGTAATAAAGAAATCAAATTTTGTTAAAGAAGATAATACCATTGTTAGGTCTAGCCATCCGCCCCTTTAGACAGTTCTTGTACACTATAAAGGGAGTGAAGTGAAGGCCTCCCCTTTCAAAATTGCTGATGATCAAACTCCTGTTATTAGTATTATTGAACAAAATTTTTTTACTAATGAATCCTTGCATATTATTGGTCAACAACTTGACCGTATTAAAGAGAAAATTGTTGAAAAAACTACTATTTTAAAACCTGAGAAACCTTTAATTGATTTACCCAGTCAAAGAGAAAAAGTGAATTTTAAAATTTCTCAGACTAAAACTCTTAAGATTGTTGAGAAAATGCTTTCTGATTTAAAAGTTAAAACTAAGGGTGCTTCTACAAATGCTGCTCAGACTATTTCAAGGAATGAGAAAGAACCTGTTTTTGAGTCAAATTTTGAATCATTGTCTTATGTTTCTACTAAAAAGGTTTTTGATGATGATCTACCAAAAATTCAAAGATTTGTTGGGAAAACTAATCCAATGTCTTTTACAAAAAACTGGTACTCAAAACATACTCCTCCTGATATGCAGTTTAAAGAAAGATCTTTTCAAACCCAAATTTCTGTTTCTGCTAATAAGATTTATGAATGGAATACTGATGGTTTGTCTGAACAAGAAATCATTAATAAAATGGGTCATATGTCTATGGTTGGAATTGCCTATAAGAATAACCATAATCTTGACCACCCTAAAATTGTTGACCTTCTTGTTACTGGTTTTTCTAGCACTCTTCGTGGACGGTTGGATTCATATCTCACAGAAGATTCTAGAGAATATATTAAAACAACTGTTAAAAAGAATGATGAAGGTTTGCCTATTTTTGATGAAAGTATTGGTTGAGGTATTCTTGATGGTGTCAATACCTTAATCTATACTGTTCTTAAACATTTTGTTGGTACTCCATCTAATATTTTGTCTCAAATTTTTGATTATCTAAATAATTTGAGATGTCCTACTATGTCTGATTACAGATGGTATCAAGATGTTTTTATTTCCAGAGTTATGCTCCGAAAAGACTGCTATAAGCCTTATTGGAAAGAAAAGTTTATTGATAGTCTTCCTCCTATCTTTGCTCATAAGGTAAAATAAGAATTAATTGGTAAAAATGATTCCATTGATTATGATAATCTAACTTATGGTGATATTTTAAGCACTATTAAAAAACTTGGTATTAATATGTGTAATGATGAAAAATTGTTAAAATATCAATTTAAAAATAAAAGAAAACTAAATATGAAATGGGTAATTTTTGTGAACAATATGGTTTGCCCCCTATTGCTCCTTCTAGGCAAAAAGGGAAAAAACATGATAAAATTCACAAAGGTTATAGCCATAAAAAACATAAAAGATAAAGAACCAATTTTGCTAAACCCAATGATTTTTATGCTAAAAGGAAAATTGTTTCTAAGAAATATGGTAAACAGAAATCAGGAAAAGGTAAATGTTTTAATTGTGGAAAACCTGGACATTACAGTAAAGATTATAAATAAAAACCTGGTAAGTTAAAAAATAAATTTAACATGTTAAATATTGATGATAAAGATCAAGAAGATTTATTTTGAATCCTTGAATCACACAATTCGTCTGATTCCTTGGAAGAGGATTTTTATTCTTCATTTGATTCTTGCTATCAATCTGCTAATGAATCTTCTAGTTCACCTAATATTAAAATTGGTTGTAGAGATTCCTGTTGCAATGTTAAACTGTTAATGTTCTCACCAAAGCTGAAGAAAAAGAAAGCATGCTAGTAAAACTGATAAGTCAAATTGAAAACCCTGAACTACAAAAAGAATACCTTGATAAGCTTAAGAAAAATTTAATGAAAGATGAAAATGTTAAAAAACTAAAATCAACAATAAGCTTTGAAGAAACTTTGGAAAGATTTAACAAGAAGAAGTCCAAAGATTTGATTGTTAATGATCTTCAACATGAAATTACTATTTTTAAACAAGAAATAATTGAATTAAAAAATGAATTTAAAAGCATTAAAAGGGATAACAATAATCTTAAACAAGAATTGTTATTGTTAAAAATTGATAAAAACCTTGATAAACATCAATATTATATTACTGTGCTTCCGCCTTCATATATATATATATATATATAATTAAAAAATTATTAATTATTTATATAATTTATATAAATAATAATTAAATTATTTATGACATCACCGGTTCGACTAGAAAACCGGTAATTTGCTCATCGACCGGTTCTTTCACCGTACTGGGTTTTAAAACCATGCATTCAACTTTGATTATTTGCAAAATTATTGTTATTGATTAGTTCAAATTGACATTTAAAAAAAGAATTATGGACAAAAAGTATTTACTGATGAGGTCGAGAAATTCACCAGTGAGCTACACGATACCTACGCGCTCGAACGTGAACCTGCACAATACGAAGAAGAAAAACCTAATAAAGAGCACCGGTATGGTGCCAGCCGAATACTCTCCGAAGGTTAAGTCAGTAATCTTCTCACAACTCTAGAGTGCTAGAGAGGGTAAATTATGCGTACCTCGATTTATGAGAGTATTGGAGCTTTTATAGCAGTAGGGGGTTGATGTCTTATCCTTGGTGCCAAAGTCTTTTCCTTATAGGAAACATCTTATAGAATCCTTTTTGTGCTAGAATTCTATTTGTCTTCGGACTCTATGAAGTGTTTCCAAGTATCCCATATTAAGGGCCTTTCTGCCCTTCTCATGGGCTTTGGACCTGCTGACATTCTATTCTGGACCCATTTACGATTGGTGTGATAGGTAATGGGCCCGTCCTCTATCGGCCCACTGTTGATGACCATCAGGCCCATCCTTAGCCCAAATTTTACCTCTTCATTTACCAAATGCATAAAAGATAAACTGGGATAAAACAAAATCTTTACACAAGTTTCAAAATTGCGTATTCACATCTCCCATTTGAATTCAAATGATTTTTTTTCTTGATTTGAATTCAAATGTCTCTTATCTACGTACAAATATAATTCTAGGTTCCGTCGATAGGCCAAACTTGAGTTAGGTAGTGAGTGATCTAAAGGAGTGCTTAGCAACAGAATTAGCTCAATGAAAGAAAAACAGCATGACTGAATCAAGTCAAATTCTCAATGTCCAATGTGACTACTGTAACTAGGGCTGTCCACTGGTCGGGCCGGGTCGGTTTTGGGCCCAACCCGGACTCGACCCTCCGGCATCGGGTGGGAGGGTGGAGGAACCCGGAACCGACCGCCGGAAAAATCGGTCGAGTCGGTTTCGGGTGAGGTTGAGCGTCGGTCGGGTTGGTCGAGCGCCGGAGTAAAAAAAATCTTCGAAATCTGAAAAAAAAAAAAAAGTCACCGGGATCTGGAAAATATCGCCGAAATCTGGAAAATCTCGCCGGCATCTACATTTTTTTCGCCGAACTCTGAAATTTTTCACTAAAAATTGCTGGAATTGGCCAGATCTGGTCGAGATCTCCTCGGATTTGGTTGAGATCTCCTCGGATTTGGCTTGATTTTGCAGGTTTGGCCGGATTTTTCATACGTCTCCAATCGGGTTTGGGTTGCTCGGGTTTTGGAGAAGCAAACCCGCCACTCGACCCGCCGGTGTCGGTTCTTGAGAACGGAAACCCGCCGCCAACCGACTGGACCTTCGGTTTGGGCCGGAATCAAGTCTCCGGCGGGCGGTTTGGCCGGATTGTCGGGCTCCGGTCGGGTCTGGACAGCCCTAACTGTAACCAAACCATTTACAAGATAGTTCTGAAGTTATTCCAAGGATGAATAAATTTGAAGAAGTGCTACATTTACAATATTTTTACAACAAATTCTTTTTATTTAAGAAGATTTTCACTACAAATCTTAGTTGACAGGTTGTTATGGGTTTTTAATTTGAATTTACCATTTGAATTACTTTCCATTTGAATTACTTTCTTACTCACTAGTAACAACAAGTAATAACCTGCTATATAGAATTTGTAGTAAAAATATTATAGATATAGCATTTCTCTTAAAATTGTCATTACATGCTGAATCTTGAAGCTTTCCTGCTTTGCCTACTTTCTTTTAACATTTGTCATTGCAAATTATGTGTAACCACATTACTGTGTTATAACCTGTAGCTATGATGGTGTTGATCAACAATTTGTTTGTGATGTGCATTGTGGCTTTGAATGTCAAACTCGGGATTATAATAAATTATTAAATTCAGCATATATTTTTCATGTTCTAACTTTTTGGCATATTGAAAATTTTGGAATTCAAATTGGGTACGAGTATAGTGAAAGGAAAGCCATTGTCAACGTCTGATAACCCATTTCTACAATTTCATAATTGACAAAAAGGCAACCAAAGGAAGTATTCATTGTTGAGGGCTATTTTTTTAATATTCGATCAATCACAAACTTTGAATTGGCAAAAAATAAAAAATACACACATTATTGGGCATAGCCGAAACAAGTATTAATTCTTTTTATTTTTTATTTTTTTTGGTCTTATAAGCTATTGGGCTCTTGGCCCACATTTACTATACTACAAGAGTTGGGTCTTTGGCCCATATTCTCTTTACTACATGGGTTGGACTTTAAGGGCTACAAATACAAGTGAGCCTACTACCATGGAAGTGTCCTTGGAAGCACACAATCAATCCTCATAAAGTTCTTGACAAGCATTTTCTAGCACTACTGTTGAAGCTTAAGCACTTTCTAGCGGAAGGAAAGAACAAATCCCAAGTTCTTTCCTTTCCCTGTTTTTTTCTCCTCCATTTTCCTTGACACAACGTAATTATTCCAATCCTTTTTTTCTATCAATCCCCACCTACACAAAAAACCGATTAGCATCTTGGTATGATGATAAATAACTACAATTAGAAGCGGACGTCATAGGTTGAAACTATCTCCCAAAAAATATATATATATATATATATATATTATTGGATTGAATGGATTAAGATTTGATATATTAGGTGAGATATAGATTTATAATTTAAAAAGACTCTTAAATATTTAGACTCTTATATATATATATATATATATCATAAAAAATAAAAATAAAAACCTGTGCGGCATTTTAGAGTTACCATTAATAATTATATATATACCTATCTAAATATTTAAGAGCCTTTTAAATTATAAATCTATATCTCACCTAATATATCAAATCTTAATCCATTCAATCCAATAATAATAATAGTAGTAATATAATAAGGCTTAAATCCTTGAAGACTTGGCCAGATTTGATAAAGATAAAGTTTTAAATAGTTTTAAAAATTGATTCAAACTTTTCATATTTTCCAAATTCTGTCCGTCCATCAATCATTCACGTGGGAGCAGTGGCAGGACAAAAAAAGGTAGAAGAATAACACAGACGTGAAGATGAGCATTGAGATTAGGTATTGCACTTGATGCAATTATTATATATGATTGAGATTTAAAGTTATAAAAACGAATTTTAAATCTCAACCATTGAATTAAAAAAATGAAAAAAAGTAAAAAAGTAAGAATAGTAGAAAATTATTGTGAGACGAAAGAGGGGGGGTTAATTGCAAGGTGCAATTGCATATAGAAATTGCATTGAATCTCAATCTTCAAGCTGAGGAGGGTACAATCAGCAATGTGACAACAATCAAGGGACGTAATGGCACACAATGGCTGATTTTTTCTTCTTTCATATTTTCCAGTTCAATTCAAATTTATCAGCTGAAATCTGGCATTCACTTTGTTCACTTTGATACAGTCGAAACAATCTTGGTATGGCCAATATTTAAATCAACATGATATGACAATGTTTTTGTACCGGCCTAAGTATCAAAACCACAAATATCAACCATATCAATTGATACGGTACAGAATTTAATCGTTTGATGTGTATAATTCAACCATCACACACACATAGTAATTAATTTTAGAGAAGTAAGCCTTAAAGGGTAGATCCGAGATATTGACTAACCACTTAAATTTACTCTAAAAGGATTATTCATGCTAAACTTTAGTTAAAAAATATTTCAATTTTTTTATGTGTATTTCAAAATTTTAAATTTAGGTTAATCTTAATTTATCAAGTTGTTAAGAGTCTTGAATCTCAGTGATATTGACTAGTCTCATTTATGACGAGAAATAGGGTGAAAATTCCCTTCCTTCATTTAATCATTTGTCATAACAATTTGTTAAAATAAAAAAATTTATCTGCTTGACCAAATTATGGTATGATAAATAGATAGGATTGGAGAAGGTTTAAATTTTCAAACTAAAGTGGGATGGATTTGGAATAAAATTCTTAAAGTTTAATGGGATTTGATATAATAATAAATAGAAAAAGGATTTGAGAAGGTTCTGCTTGGCAAAGAAAATAACTAGAAGGTGTAAGGGTAAGCACAGTTGAAGACTGAATTTTCCACGAAGTATCGACCACGGAAAAAGTGAGACCCTAACAATGATCTCGGAAGACCTAGGAAAAAGGATATTCCAATTCATGTCAGCCAATGAGCACCTGGATGATTACACATATAACAAAACTGGCTGCCCCTCATAATGACCTTTACTCAAATAATTGGAGCTTGAAAGGGATTTTTGGCAATGGCTTTTGTTTTTTCTTTTTTTTTCTTTTTTTTTTTTTTTTTTTTGCTTGGTGTTTTTTCTATTTTTTGGTAATGACTTTTGGCAATGCTAATTCATCATAAAATCTAGAAATATAAGAAGGGTAACACAAATGGTCACTACGTCTAATTTCAGATTTCAGTTCCTCCATCAGTGACTTTTAGCGTTGGTTATTTTGGCTCTTAATTTAGTTGGTTAATCTGACATCCAATCATGACCAATTAAATGAATCACCATGATCTCAATGTAAAAAATGTAATTCTTGAAATTTTTTGGATTCAATTTGGGATTTTAACACCTATAAGAAAGACAAACAAAATATGATACCACGTCAATCTTTCAATTTGGAAGTTAAACTCAATTAACGAATCTTGGACATCTCCAGAGAACCAACAGACCCAAGAATCATTAGCTCAATCAAAAGAAATTCATGAATTGCTGACTAGTAGAAATATATCAATTTGGTAAACAAAAAAACACTAGCATCTTAGCTACTGTCTAGAGACAACGTAATGTAGGGAGAAGGAAAGAAATGAAAACAAACATAAATATAGACATCAATCATAAGGACCAGTTGCATAAATAATTAAGATTGAATAGTATATACCAGGCGACCTAGCAATAATCCAAATTGACCTGCCTACTTTGATCCCCGTCCTGACCTGACGCGTGATTTCGACCACAAAAATAGGAATGCAGCTCTTTGTAATTTTTCCTTTATAATTTCATGATGACCCACGAACTTTCTATGATCTTAAGCATCTCTTTCTTATCGAACTAATAGTTCTACAACTTGGACCAAAGAAAACAAAAATTCCACGAAGACAATTGAGTAAGTTGTTAATATCTCATATTCATTTCCTATCGATCACGACAAAGACCATTCAACAAGCAACTTGTTTTCTTTCTCTTTCTAAATTTTTTTATTTTTATTTTTATTTTTTTATTTTATGTGTGTTTATTGTAAACATAGAGAATTGTAATATCTAACCTGAAAGATCTAAAGAGAGATGCATTAATTCCTATAGAGGATGTATTATTATATTTTGTTAAAAATATATTAGACATATTAGACCAATGTAACAGGCCTAAGTCTACCTACTTTGTGTGAAAGGCAAGTCTTGTACTCATACTATATGTCTAGAGTTTAGTTTATAATATATATATTAATGTTATGGTTCATTGTAACTAGGAATGTTAATTTTTATCCATATCCATGAACCCACCCATTACCCACGTAACTTGGATAAATTTTAACCCAACCCATTTGAATATTTGGGTTAAATGGGTAAAGACGTATTAGGTTATTTAATTATATGCGTCTTAATCGATAAACTCACTAATACGCACTAAAACCCATCTAAAATTTAAATAAATAACAAAAAATAGAAATTTCTAGAAAATGACTGAAATACCCCTGTAACTTAAAAGATAACCAAAATGCCCCATTGTTTGTTTGTTTAGACCCCTTTAAAATAGATTGTTTAAACCTAGTGAATAAACCAAGTAGTTACTTAGGTTCATTATGAGATGCAGGTTAAACAACAAAATACTATATCATGCATAAGCAGAAAAAAAGATAACACACAGATATGATCACCCCAAGAAAACAAATAAAATGAACTGTCTCAAAGTAAAAGCCTAGAGAGGATTTGACCTAACTATCCTTAAGGTAAACAAATCCATTAGAAAGAATTCAAGTTTACAAAAGATTTAGCCCTAAATTTATTACTACCTCTAGTAGAACTTATTGACACGACTACGTGCAAGCTCTGACTCTACAAACTCTTCTCTCTTGGATTTGTTGAACATGAGCTCCCACGCTTATGACTTTGAGATCCCACTCAAATGTTTAGATCACTAGTTGTTGATCTTGTAGCAGCAACTAGATTCCACAAGCACTTGATTATAGATTTTATTCCTTTAGACACTTGTAAAGTTAGAAGGTTACAGAACCTCTCAAATCTCACAGGAGTAACTCACAAGTCTTCTGAGAATCTTCAAAACATAGTTAGGGTTTTCCTTTTACACTTAGAAGTGTTGGACTGAAATCCTAAACATTTTGCTTTGGCCCGATTCAAAATCTGCAGAATCTATTTTTCTGCGATTTTTTGATCGGTCAAGTCCATTCTTCAATTGGTCAAGCTTCACAAAACCTTTGTTTTTTTTCCTGTAGGTTGAATGTTCTTGAATCTTGATCTATACAATCTTGAGCAATTACTAACACATAATTTAGACATATTTTTGTTCTCAGTTTGCCAACATAAACAAAAAATTTAGAACCTAACACCCATGAAACTTAAAAAATGACCAAAATACTCCAGAAAACTTAAAATTACTAAAATACTCCTGAAACTTAAGAAAATGACCAAAATACCCCCAAAACCTAAAAATTACCAAAATATACCATTAAACTAAAAAATGACCGAAATACTCCTAAAACTTATAAAATGACGAAAATACCACCGAAACCTAAAAATTAACAAAATACCCCCTAAACCTATAAGAAGACCGAAATACCCAAAAAACTTATAAAATGACGAAAATCCCCCGAAACCTAAAAATTATCAAAATACCCCTGAAACATATAAAATGACTAAAATACAATCGAAACCTAAAAATTTCCAAAATACCCAATAAACCTAAAAAATGACCGAAATACCCTTGAAACCTATAAAATGACCAAAGTACCCCCAAAACCTAAAAAATTACCCGAATACCCCAAAATGTAAAAAATGATTGAAATACCCCTGAAACCTAAAAATTACCAAAATGCCCATAAACTTATAAAATGACCAAAATACCTGCGTAACTTAAAAATTACCAAAATACGCCCTGAAACTAAAAAATGACCGAAATACCCCCAAAACTTAAAAATGGCCAAAATAGCCCGTAAACCTAAAAATGTTCGAAATACCCTCGAAACCTAAAAAATGTCCAAAATACCCTCAAAACCTAAAAAATTTCTGAAATACCCAAAAAAAAAAAATCACCAAAATACCCTAAAACCAACAAAATTGCCAAAATACCCCCCAAAACTTATAATTACCAAAATACCCCTGAAACCTAGAGATTTACTAAAATAGCTTGAAAATTTAAAATTTATCGAAATACCACTGAAACATAAAAGATGATAGAAATGTCCTAGTAACCTAAGAAAATTACCAAAATACCCTTAGAATCTAAACAATGACCAAAATAATCCCGAAACCTAAAAAATTACCGAAATTCCCTTGAAATACTCTTAGAACCTATAATTTGTTGAAAATACCCTAAAAACATCCAAAATACCCAAAACATTTATTTTGGTAATTTTAGAAGTTTCAGGTGTATTTTGGTCATCTTACATGTTTAGGGGTATTTTGGTTATTTTTAGTTTTCAGGAGCATTTTGGTCATTCTCTAGGTTTTAGGGGTATTTTGGTCATTTTTTAGGTTTTGGAGGCATTTCAGTCATTTTCTTGGTCTATGGGGTATTTTATTAATTTTTAGGTTTTGAGAGTATTTTGGTCATTTTCTAGGTTTTGGGGTATTTTAGTCATTTACAGGTCTTGGAGGTATTTCCGTCATTTTTAGGTTTACGGGGTATTTTGGTAATTTTATTAGGTTTAGGGTGTATTTTGGTTAGTTTTAGGTATTAGAGGGTATTTTGGTTATCTTTTAGGTTTTTGGTGTATTTTAATCATTTTTTTTTTTTGGTTTTGGGGGTATTTTGCACATTTTAGAGATTTTGGAGGTATTTTGGTAATTTTAGAGCATATTTGGTGATTTTAGAGATATTGGAGGTATTTTGGACATTTTGAATGTTTCATAGGTATTTTGCTCATTTTAGAGATTTCATAGATATTTTGGTCATTTTAGTTGTTTTTGAGCATATTTGGTGATTTTATAGATATCGAAGGTATTTTGCTCATTTTAGAGGTTTCATGGGTATTTGATGTGATGATAAAGAACTATGTTTTTGGTGTCTTGATATGATGATAAAGAACTATTATCGGGAGTGGACGTCATAGATTGAAACTATATCAAAAAAAAAAAAAAAAACAAACAAACAAACTCATACCAATGTGGCATTTTAGAGGTAAATTAATTATTATATATATACATATCTAAATATTTAAGAGTCTTTTAAATTATAAATATATATCTCACTTTTTTTATTATTTTATTATTTTTTATTTTATAGAGAATTTCAACCTATGACATTTACTCTTAATAATAGCCATTTATCATCATCAGATCAGAACACCAATTGATTTTTGGTGTAGGCAGAAATTGAATCCCAAATCTCTTATTCAACTATCGAAACTTTACCAGTTGTGCCTTGAAAACTTAATATATCAAATCTTAATCCATTCAATCCAATAATAATTATAGTAATCATAACAAGGCTTAAAGCCTTAAAGACTTGGCCTGATTGATAAAGATAAAGGCATGAAAATGAGGATTGAGATTATGGATTGCACCTGATACAATTGTTATGGATGATTGAGATTTAAAGTTGTAAAAAACAACTTTAAATCTCAACCATAGAATATAAAAAAAAATGTGAAAAGTAAAAAAGTAAGAATACTAGAAAATTATTGTGAGAGGGGGGAGGGGGGTTAATTGCGTGGTGCAATTGCATATTGCAATTACATTGGATCTCAATCCTTAGGCTAAGGAGGGTGCAATCAGCAATGTGACAACAATCAAGGGACTTGATGGCACACAGTGGCTGATTTTTTCTTCTTTTCTATTTTCCAGTTCAATTCAAATTTATCAGCTAAAATCTGGTATTTACTTTGTTTACTTTGATATGGTTGAAACAATCTTGGCATGGCCAATATTTAAATCAACATGATATGACAATGTTTTTGTACCGGCCTAAGTATCAAAACCACAAATATCAATCATATTAGTCATTACGGTACAAAATTTACTCCTTTGGTGTGTATAATTCAACTGTCACACACACTTAGTTATTTTAGAGAAGTAATCCTTAAAGGGTAGATCAAAATTTTAAATTTAGGTAAATCTTAATTTATCAAGCTGTTAAGTGTCTTGAATCTCAGTGATATTGACTAGTCTCATTTATGAAGAGAAATAGGGTGAAAATTCCCTTCCTCCATTTGTTATAACAATTTGATAAAATTAAAAATAAAAATAAAAATTATCTGCTTGACCGACTTATGGTATGATAAATAGATAGGTTTGGAGAAGGTTTAAATTTTCAAACTAAAGTTAGATGGATTTGGAATAGTATTCTTAAAGTTTAACGGGATTTGATATAATTATAAATAGAAAAAGGATTTGAGAAGGTTCTCTGCTCTGCGTGGAAAATAACTAGAAGGTGTAAGTGTAAGCACAGTTGAACAATGAATTTTCCTCGAAGTATCAACCACGGAAAAAGTGAGACCCTAACAATGATCTCGGTAGACCTAGAAAAAGCGATATTCCATTTCATGTCAGCCAATGGGCTCCTGGATGATTACACGTATAGCAAAACTGGCTGTCCCCTCATAATGACCTTTACTCAAATAATTGGAGCTTGAAAGGGATTTTTGGTAAAGACTTTTCGCAATGGTAATTGACCATAAAATCTAGAAATATAAGAATGGTAAGTGGTAACACAAATGGTCAGTACGTCTAATTTCAGATTTCTGTTCCTCCATCAGTGAATACATACCATCTCATCTATCACTATTCACTACTTTTCTCTGCGAGTTGCAATGAGTTAAAATTTACAAGCACTCTGTCTCGGACAAAAACTTCCAATAAATTATGTACACGCATACCTTCAATTTTGATCAAGGTTTTGAAAGTTAAAATTTACAAGCACTCTGTCTCGGACAAAAACTTGCAATAAATTATGTACACGCATACCTTCAATTTTGATCAAGGTTTTGAAACCCGGACCGGACCGTACGGTCCAACCGGAAAAACCTCGAATTGTTCAGCTTTACAGTCTGTTTAGGGTGAAGAACCGTTTCATGCCAAAAAAGCAGAGACCCGCACGGACCGCGGTCCAACTGCCCGGTTCTGTGAACTGTGACCGGTTTTTGAGGTTCGGACAGTTTCTTTTTGTTTCTTTTCCGGTGAATTTTGGCCAATATACCGGTATAAATTTATGATTAGATCTAGAAGAAATGAAAGAACATGAAGAAGAACAAAGATCGGAAGGAGATCTAATAATTTCAGATCTTGAACAAAGGGATTTGTAAGGGAAAAAAAAAAAGAATCAGAGATCAAAAAAACACAAACTACATTAGATCAAAAAATAAAAAACAGTCGCCGATCACGCTTGCTCAGCAAATAAACAGTCTGCGCCAAAACAAACTCCACACTTGCTCAGCAAATAAACAGTAAACACAAACTACATTAGATAAAAAAAAAAAAAAAATACACAAATTACAATAACAAGTATCTTCGTCTTCTGCCAACACAGTCACCGATCACGCTTCGTCTTCTGCTGCTGCTTCTTCTTCTTCTTTCTTCTTTTTTTTCTTCTCTTTCTTTTTTCCGTTGATGGAGCTCTGTAATTTCCTCTTTTTCTCTGAGGTATGTGTTTCTCTTTCTTTCTTTGGACTTATGTTACTTTTTTACTCCTTTTGAATTCCTAAGTCCTTGTCCCTCACGTGGCTAACTTGGAAATGATGAAAGGATTTAATTTTTTAATAAAAGCAAAAAATTTTCAGCCATTAGATTTCGATATTTTTTCAGCTGCCCAACATGATGTAACATGATTGATAGGTGCACTAAATATTTTAAGTATTTTTAAGAGTAATGTAGTATTTTGAAAGATACTACGTTTACAATATTTTTACAACAAATTACAAGTAGTTAGTTGTTATTGATTCAAATTTGAAACTAACACTAAGATTTTTTTTGCCTCAACGATAACAACTAGTAACAACCTGTCACTTAGGATTTGTTATAAAAATATTATGGGTATATCATTTCGCAAAGTGTGAGTAATGAAATTTTTTTTTTTATGGGTTTACATCTCTACTACTCACATCTCATCACGTGGCAAATTGTGGCAAAATTTGTATAAAATGTTATATTCCTATTATTGCTCTAATTTTAATTAATATTTACAGTTAAGCATATAATAATTATTAAATAATTCATTCTAAAAAAAAAGATATTAAAAAATTATTTCAATTTAAAATTATTAAATAATTTATTTGAGTGTCTTTCTAATTCTTATATAATAATAATAATAATAATAATAATAATAATAATAATAATAATAATAATAATTATTATTATTATTATTACAAGTTTAACTAATCAATATGTAAATAAATAAATAGATATTATATTTAAATTTGCTTAGGATTTGATATTTCTTATTTGTTTTGTAAAAGTTATGATATGAAAATATATATTTGAAATATAGATATTTATTTTTAATTGGATAATTTTAGTTAAATTTTATATTTATACTAATTTAATATATTTATTTATATTAAATTAATTATTAAATTAATTATGACGTCATCACGGTTCGACCTCAAAAACCTTGAACCTCTCCCTTTTACGGTTTAATAAACGGTCTGAGTTTGAAAACCATGCCTTCAATATGTCCTATGATAAGAGGACTCGTATAATATTACAAATGGTCATGTCAACAAATGCTCCTAGGATAATTGTTAATAAATCATATTATGAAAATTTTGACACCTATTTCTTGAGTAATATAAAAAGCTGTCAACTATATTTATTATTTTATCATTCTCTCAATAAAAATGTTTCTAAAAATGGTTCTTAAACCAATTTCTTAGGGCATTGGTTAGCATTTCCTTGTCACAAAAGGTAGAAACATTATTATTACAAGCTTGTAATATGCGCCTACATGTGAGTCATGTGTAGACATGGAAAAATGGGTCAGAATTTTCTGACCTGACCCAAAAAATACCTGACCCAAACCCCATTTTTTTGACTCGAAGCAAAAACGGGTTGACCCAAACCCGACCCGTTTTTACGGGTCAACCGACCCGACTCATGACTCAAACCATTTTTTAAAACTTTTTTTTTTTGTAAAAAAAATAATAAAATTAAGACAATATTGGTTTAATTGTTTGTTGAAAGCTTTAAGGAAACAATTAAGACATTTACATAATTACATGTAAATGAATTGAAAGATGAATGGTTAAGCATTTTGTAATGAGTAAAGATTTTTAGATATCAAATAACAAAGTACATGCCAAGATAATTTGGTTACAGTAGAGTTAAAAATGTAGATTTAAAATTGTAGACATGTGTGAAAAACATTTATAAGTGTGAAAATAATGAAGCCAAAGTATCAAATTAGCATAAATTTTGAATGCTTAGACCTATTTTTTAACAATTTATGTCCAAAATAAACGGTATTTCAAAATAAATTATGATATTTCTTAGAGTGTTTGTTGCTTAATAATGATATGATATTCATGAAAGAGACCATGTATAAATAAGTAAACAATCAAATTTTAATGTATATTCTCAAATTGAAATAGAGTGCTAACTACAATTGATAATAGATTATAAAATTAATTTTCAAGATTGTAAATTTCTTATATGTTTTTATTCTTTGTCAAATGAGTTATCCAATAAGTCATTTGTAATTTGTTTTTTTTTAAAAATATTTTGGGATGTTGATATTGTGTAGAAATAAAACTTGTGTATTTGTTTTACTCATCTTTGTGTTATTTTGTTTTAGTTAGCAATGTTGGGATTTGTATAATTTTAAAATTATTAAATAAATATTAATAAATTTAACTAGTTCATTCTTGATATAAGTGGTGAATTCAAAGTAATTCATTTTACATCAAGTAATTTGTTACATGGCTTTCCAAATGGAAAATACATTTTGTTTTTTTTATTATAAAAAAAAATATTTCATGCAAAAAATATAGGTCAACCAGACCCGATCCAACCTGTAACCCGATTGATTCGAATATGTTTTTAACCCATTTAAAATGACTCATTTTTTACCCGCAACTCGATTGACCGAACTCACCTGTTTGCCATGTCTAGTCACGTGGGTTGGAAAAGGTTAGAAATAAAGCTTATAGCAACCATGCAATTTGGATATTCTGCATTTCATCAGAAAGGGGATGATCCTTTTTGAATAATGACTATTGGTGCCAATTTCTTTCATCGGTTATGGTGCTAATAATTAAAATCAGCTAAAGTGCTTCCACTATAAGTTGTCCTTATAAGTTGTCCCTACATTTACTTTCTATTTTCATCAATCAATCAACTATCCCCTATTTCACATTTTTCTATAGTTTTTTTTTAAGAGATAAATCATTATGGAATCTAAAGTTGATGTTGTAGACCCCCCCCCCCCCCCCCCAAAAAAAAAAAAAAAGACTTTTACTAATTAGAATCTTAATATAAGGCCAACTTGATTGACCTGACTCACCCGTTTGCCCTGTCTAGTCACGTGGATTGGAAAAGGTAAGAAATAAAGCTGATAGCAACCATGCAATTTGGATATTCTGCATTTCATTAGAAAGGGGATGATCCTTTTTGAACAATGACTATTGGTGCCTATTTCTTTCATCGGTTATGGTGCTAATAATTAAAATCAACTAAAGTGCTTCCACTATAAGCTGTCCCTACAAGTTGTCCTTACATTTACTTTCTCTTTTCATCAACCAATCAACTATCCCCTGTTTCATGTTCTTCTATAGAAGTTTATTTTTTTGAGAGATAAATCATTATGGAATCTAAAGTTGATGTTGTAGACCAAAAAAAAAAAAAAAAAGACTTTTACTAATTAGAATCTTAATATAGGCCAACTTGATTGACCTGACTCACCCATTTGCCCTGTCTAGTCACGTGGATTGGAAAAGGTAAGAAATAAAGCTGATAGCAACCATGCAATTTGGATATTCTGCATTTCATTAGAAAGGGGATGATCCTTTTTGAACAATGACTATTGGTGCCTATTTCATTCATCGGTTAATCTGCTAATAATTAAAATCAGCTAATGTGCTTCCACTATAAGCTATCCCTACAAGTTGTCCCTACATTTACTTTCTATTTTCATCAATCAATCAACTATCCCCTTGAACATTTGTGACTTTTTACAACTAAAATAAATCAAGTTTATAGGAGCATTTACGCGAACATATTTGAAATTCTCAAATCTTAATATAATTTTTTCTTCTTTTTCTATAATGCACCTATTAGATATATTTAGTTAAATTGTATCTATGGGAGGATGAGAAGCTGAGGATTGGAATGAATGAAAAGAGATCAATGCTAGAAGAGCACACCTCAGAAAGTACAATCAACGAATTCTCGAGGTAAATATGACAACTCAACCAAAAGCCTAAGAAAACTGGGATATCCGAGGACTCCGAGGATACTGACTTGTCCTCAGAAGGGCCGAAATCCAGTTCTGAAGACCATCAAACACGAATCAAGGAAAAGAAGGAAAGTTTGTCATCAAGCAAGAAAAGGAAGAGTACACATAAAGTATTCATCACCTCTGAATTCAATGCTCTGTATCCACGTAGCGGGCCGCATTATGAAGGAATGGCCCTTGAATTGTGTCATCACAGCTCACAGCTTAGTAGAGAAACCATCCAATAAGACTCTAATGGGACAAGTATCAAGGGAAATAAGCCCTAACCCTCCAAGTGGAGGGCCAAGATACAACATGGATGACTATATAAGATAGAGAGATCCCTATGAAGTGAGGGATGAAACATCTGAAAAGAGAGAAAAGAAAGCAACATCATTGTAATCCAAGAACAAGTGTAAGCCTATACCTCGGACCTTTCCCGAGGAACATAACTTAATCAATCTAAGGCCAGTGTTGTTCAATTTACTTGTCTCGCATTTATTCCAAGCACATATTCTCTAACCATAAGATAAATTCACTTTAACAAAGGTAACCAAGGTTGATTGGCACCCCATCTCTATAAATTAATTGTGTGAGGTTAAAATAAAGTTAGTTTACTTAATTTTTGCCCACCAAAATATCTTTTTTTTTTTTTTTTTTTTAAATAAGAATACTATAACTTTTATTAAGAAGAAGAGAAATTCAAAACATCATGAGCCAAAGTAGACTCAATCATACTAGGATTTTCCTCTATCCATGTTACATAGGTAGCAACACCCTTGGCATATTACGCCAATACATGTGTAGGTTGATTCCCCTATCACTTTACATGACATACTTGTACCATTCTGAACTCTCGCATCTTTTTCTTAAATCCTAAGATAATTTTGGCTATAGTAATTGGAGGCTCACCTATATTATTTACGGCATCAGACATGATTTTTGAATCACATTCAAATACTTCCTCTTGAATGCCCACATCCCACTCAATAAAGATACTCTCTTTTGAATCCTTCATTTTTGCCTCAAGAGGTCCCAAATGTTGGTGGAAATTTTTGCTCATCGCTACTTCTACTTTTCTTTCATGGTCCTGAATCACTGCCCCCATACCTAAAGAGTGCATTGACTAGAACACTGCCCCATCAACATTGATCTTGTACCACGGTGCTATTGGAGGATTCCACTGAGTAGTCTCACCAAACAGCGGTATTACCACCTTGGAATTTGCTGCCTGAAATTCCTCCAGCAGGAACCGTGCCTTGTGCAAAATAGCTGGGCCTTGTTTCCTAGCTTAACCATGTCGAAGTTCATTCCTGCTGAACCACATACTCCGAGCTACTGTAATAATCAAGCCCAAAATCTCATCATCTAGATGCTGAACAAACTCAATTAGCGTGCCACAGAATGTCTTCAAACTCTAGAAATCGTACTGCACGTGTATCAAACAGGATACTGGATAGCTTCAAGATTTCATCAGCTTTGTCGCACTCCCAAAAGATGTGCTCTCTAGTTTTTTAGTCATAGGTCTCACGAGTAGGATCATGTATGATTCTTCTATCACATAAATTCAACTTTGTGGGCGAAATATTTTTACTTGCCCTCCAAGAAACAGACTTGATTTTATTTGGCACATTGAGACTCCATAGAATTCTCTAGAAACTCCGACGGTTTTGGTCATTGGAAGAGCCTCCTGGTTCTAGGTTAGTGGGTCGGGCTATAGCGACCCTATAGGCACTACAAACTAAGAAGGTTCCTTTAAAGCTATATGCCCATACTAAGTAATCTATGGGGAGGTAAGAACTGAGTGGAATGCTGAGAATAGTTGAGGCATTATCATGTATAAATTGTTGTCTGACCATATCTGCATCCCATGTACCAGATTGTGGGCGGATGAGTGAACTAATCGTAGCTTCCAGTGATAGGCCGATTGAGGGAATTGTGATGCTGAAAGTAGAAGGTCGATGAAGCCATTTGTCAGTCTGTATATTAATGGAGAAGCCGTCCCCCACTTGCCACCTACTCCCATGCTTGACAATTCATTATGCAACCAATATACTTTGCCATACATGTGAGGGCCTATTACCAAGCTCGGCATGATATAGAACAGACAGCACATGCCTTCTTGGAGCAGCTAGAACACCAAAAGTCACAATGCAAAATCAAAAGGAGGTGCCAGTAGTGGTCATCATGGCGACAATGTTAGAATTGCATGAAATTTGGTAGATTGAAGGGAAATAGTATTCTAATCTAGACTCATGATAACATAAGCGTTGCCTAAATTTAGGCAACTTCCATCATTAAGGCCTTGAAAACAATGTTTTTGCTATTCATAGTAATATATATTTTTCCTTAATAACTTTTAGTTTAAAATTCATAATAAGCTCTCGTCTGTTTTGGGACGTCTCTTAGAGATAATACTTTCAATTTCTGCAATTATCTTAATTTTTCTATTTTTGACAAAAATCACTGTTTTGCCACCTAATTACATGATAAGTGCAGATTAGGGTTTTTGAGCATTTTTATAGCCAAAGTAAGGTTTTTTTTACTATTTAAACATATTGTAGCCGTCAGGGTAATTCGGTTTTTGAGATTTATAAAATAGAGACTTTGTCTATTTCTCTCTGGTAGTTCCAGAACCCTATCACCTCGTGGATTTAAGGTTTCCATTCAGAAGCTAATGTGTTTAGTTTCTTTTTCCATTTAGAAAGCAAAGTTTTTGTTTTCTTGTAGCTTCCGCGACATCACCGCACTAAAAACTCTGTGAACTAATGAGTTTGAGTTAAATTGTATCTTTAATCCTAGACGTTTGAAATTTATTTTAAAACTAGCCTAATATTTTAAAAATTAGTTTAGTTTCTATATTTAAAAATACTTACATGACAAACAAAATTCGTGGCGCATTGTAGTCTCAGTCATGAGAGTGACTAGGTTTTATGAATTTTATTTGGAACATTTTAAAGTATCATGATTTTAAAATAGATATCAAATATTGAAGACCAAATATACAATTTGAACAAAGGTAATTATAAGAAGGATGTTTATTGATATGAACGAAAGAGGAAGTTTGAGACAGCTTACCAGCCAAATCACACCCGGAGGGAAGCTTATTTTTATTGGTTTATTAGGTTTTAAAATTAAATTAAGGAAAAGTATAGTTGTATCTAGTAAAAATAAAATTTCCAAAAAAAAAAATTGTATATAAACTAAAGGGTAATTCTATCGTATCTCCTTTTTTTAGGGGTACAATAGCTATTAGTAGGTGATTTGCTATACCAGGTTACTAAATTCTCATATTTGATGGTTTCATCCTCACATTATACAGTTTTAACATCACATGTGACAGTTCTTTTGTCACATTTGGGGATTCCTTTTTTTTTTTCCCTCACATTTGATGGTTCTATTCTCACATTGTATAGTTCCAATATCATATGTGACAGTTCTTTTGTCATATTTAGTAGTTCCCTTATTTTTTTTCTCACATTTCATGGTTCCATTTTCACATTGTGCAGTTCCAACATCACATTTTATAATACTTTTGTCACATTTGATGGTCCTTTTTTTTTCCCCACATTTGATGGTTCCATCATCACATTATGCAATTTCAACATCACATATAACAGTTTTTTTGTCATATTTGGTGGTTCCCATTTTTTTTTTTTCACATTTAACAATTTCATCCTCACATTGTGCAGTTCTAACATCACATTTGACAGTACTTTTGTTATATTTAGTGGTTCCTTTATTTTTTTTTCCTCATATTTGACAGTTTCATCATCATATTGTTCAGTACCAACATCATATATGACTGTATTTTTGCCACATTTGGTTGTACTTTTTTTTTCACATTTGACAATTTCATCATCACATTGGGTAGTATCAACATCACATGCGACTGTACTTTTGTAACATTCAATGGTTTTCTTATTTTTTACTCACATTTGATAATTCAATCATCACATTAAGTAGAACTAACATTACATATGGGTGTAGCCAACCCACCCCAACCCCACTGAATTACCTAATAATCAACGAATATATATAACAAAAATATTCCTAAAACCTCTGAAATTTCCAAAATACCCTTAAATATACTAAAATTATCAAAACACATCCTAACACTTGAAAATGACCAAAATAACCCTGAAACTCTAAAAAATTATTAGGATTTCCTTAAAACCTAAAAAATGACTGAAATAACCCTAAAACCTAAAAAATAACTGAAATACCCTCTAAACCTAAAAAATAATGGAAATACCCTTAGATACTAAAAAGAATGACCTAAATGACTATGAAACCTAAAAAATGACTAAAATTACCTGTAATTTAAAAAGTGACTATAATGCCCTTAGAACATAAAAAACAACCGTAATGCACCTTAAACCTAAAAAATGACCGAAATGACCCTGAAACTTTAAAATTTTTTGAAATACCCTTGAATCTTATAAAATGACCAAAATACCTCATAAAACTTGAAAACAACCAAAATACCCTTGAAAACCTCAACAATTATTGGAATACCCTTTAAACCTAAAACATGAACAAAATACCTTTAATTAGAACCTAAAAAATTTATCAAAATACCCTTAGAACCTAAAAAATGACCAAAATTTCAAATTGCCCTAAAACATAAGATTTCCCTTAAAATGTATTTACATTAGATTTAACTTCCCCTTGATTAGGCTCTACACAAAAATATTATGGTCTTCTATGAGAGTTTCCCCAACTTCAATCACATTCTCATAAAGATGTGCACAATCTATGTGACAATACCCAACTGACTATGTCTTTTTACAACTTCTCCACAGAGTTCTCCATTGCTCTTCCATGATCCAAGTCCAATAGCTGGAATCACAAAGGTCTAGTAATCAACTTCTAATTCCAACAAGTTAAGCTATTTACATAATGTGAGAATCATGTGGTGCATGGTTCAAGTTTCCAAAAGAAAAACATCACACACGATAACCAACCTTACTTTATTTAACAATTCTGATTTTTTTTTTTTTTATAAAAAATATCTTCATTTATAACCAAACTTACTTTTATTTTTTATTTTTATAATTCAATAATAACAACAAAAGAGGTAGAATTTGAACTATAGATGTCATGGACAAAATAGGAGTGCCAACCATATGAGCTATGAGGCTCTTGCCCCTCACTTTTATTAGTTATTTTAAACATTCATATTAGAAAAAAAAAAAAAGAAAAAAAAAAGAAAAAAAAAAAGGCTAATTCAAGGGTAATTTTATGGTACCCTTTTTCTTAAAAGGGGTACAATACCCATAAGTATATAGGCAACCTGCTATACCAAGTTACAAAAACATCACATTTGCAAGCAACATTTGCTACTTTTTGTGTTTCTACAATGTAAATTTACATTGCAAGTACATTGTAAACACATTTTTTTGTTAAATGTGACATATGTTTCATTCTATTAAAGAAAGATTTGGGTACAACAAGTCAACAAAGGAAAGACTGTGGAAACAATAAACGAACATTGTAAAAAAAAAAATTCTTTTTCTTTATAAATAAGTGGATTAGTCCTATTATTTTACCAATTAAAAAGTATGTGTTAGAAGATCAAGAATGCAAAAATTTAATAAGTAAATTTGCATAAAAAAAGGAAAGAAAAGAGAGAGAATAAAATTTAAGTAATATTTACATTTTTTTAAAAGTCATATTTAAATATATTAAAAGCATTAATTTAGTTTCCACCTTAAGCTCCCACAAATGCATCAAGCCATCCCTTGTAAGTGATATGACACATATAATTTTGATTACTAATTAATAATTTTGATTCTCAACTAAAATTAATAAAATTTTGAAAAGAAAACTATAAAAATTCAAATTCAAATATTGATAAAAGTATTAAAATAAACAAACTATAGAATATTCATAAATAATACGAGGGGGAGTGCAAAAGTGTCCACTAATGTCCACAAATTATTTTTGGCAAAAATATCATTTTAGTCCTTAAATTTCGGGTTCATAGTCAATTTGGTTCCTACACTTTGATAGCAATCAATTTATTCCATGTTATTTTCAATTTATAGTTAATTTGGCCCCTGTCGTTAACTCAATAACAGAAAATAATTATGTAGAAAATGGTGTGCACCATTGGCACTCATAACCCTTATGTGGCGAAAAAAATAATAATAATAAATTTTAATAAACATTTAAAGGATGCCACGTAAGCTTTTAAGGGTCTTTTTAGATACAGCTTATTTTGCTGAAATTGAAAACTTATTGCTAAAAGTACTGTAAATTAAGGTAAAAGTTAGTTGAAATAGTACAATGGGACCCATGAATAGTACCAAAAAGTGTAGTGGGGTCATGAATTGTAGTAAAAATAAGCAGAATAATGAAATAATTTTCATTTTTAAGTGGTATCCAAACATAAGCTAATTAAAAATCCCAAAATAATAAATAAAAAAAAATTTTATTTTCTCTCTCACTTTCTTACCAACCAAACATACCAAAAAACACAAATGAAAATCTCACTTCTACGTCTTAAAAAAAATAAAATAAAATAAAATTGTTAGGTTCGAAGGAATTAGGAACTAATGTATTAGAACTGCATTTTGTAATATTGGCAAACCATGATCAAAACGTTTTAATCTTGTTTAGACTTGCTCAAAGTATATGGTTTTGATGTAAAGTTGGAATCGAGTTGCTATATGATTTACTGTGTAAATCTGCCTGGCTCGATCGATCAAGAATTAGACTCGACTGTTCAAAAGTCGTGCAGATTGTTTTTTTTGTAGAATTTCCAACTCAGCCCAAGCCCGTTTGACGTATAGGGTTTTATATTTTATCTTAAGTATAAAAAAGAAAACCCTAGCCACATTTTGGTGTTGCTCTTTATGCTGTATGTGTGAATCTTCTGTGAGATCTAGAGGTGCTTGCCTTCACACATACTTAGGGTTTTCAAGATTCAAGATTATGTCAAGAACTTGGTGATCAATTCAGTTGCAGATTCAAGAGCTTAAAGATACACAAGTGAGAGTGCTTGTACTTGCTGGGCTTTCAAGAAAGAAGTAGTCTGTGGACTCGGAGCTTTCATGTGGTCGTGATAGTAAGTTTCCTACTCGAGGTAGTAATAAGATATTAGTGGTCTAAGTCGCTATTGTGTAAACTTCAATTCTTTCATAGTGGATTCAGTTTACCTTGAGGATAACTAGGTTAAATCCTCTCAAGGTTTTTTACCGGTTTAGTTTTCTTGGGTCATCATATCTTTGTGTTCTTTAGTTTCCGCACTTTACATTGATATGATATATTTGTGTTAACCTAGATCTGATAATTTGACTAAGTAATCACTTGGCTAGTTAACTCGGTTAATATGGTTTTGTTTTAAGGTGTCTAAAAACATACAAGTGGTATTAGAGAGGGTAGCTCTCTTGTTGTAGATTTTTTGATCTAAGAGCTGATCCTTGACCCCAGTTGTCATGGATTCTTGGAAAATCTTTTTGCTAATATGTCAACTTGTCAACTTGTTGTTTTTGTCTCTTGTTGCTTTTATTAAATCTTTCCTTGAGCATCTTGGTATAATTACATGTAATGATAATTATTTGTGTTATACTGCTTTAATCGCCTAAAGGCACGTGATTCTTGTCTTTAGTATTTGGATAGTGGTTGTTCCAGGCATATGACAGGAAATAAAGCTTTGTACAAGACATTCTTTGAAGGAAAGATTGGGACAGTCACGTTTGGAGATGGAAGCAAATATGTGATCAGAGGCATTGGAACTATGGACATTCCAAGGTTGCCGGTTTTTGAAGATGTTTGGTATGTTGATGGGTTGAAGGCTAATTTACTCAGCATCAATTAAATTTGTGACAATGGACTGAATGTTCTCTTCACCAAGTATGAATGTGAGATACTTGATGAAGGAGGTGACTGTATGTGTATTGGTGTGAGGAAAGTTGACAACTGTTATGGTATAACACCAAGTATAAGCAACAAGTGTTTTAGTGCAAAGATCAATCAAGTTGACTTATGGCATCAACGGTTGGGACACGCAAGTCACAAGCAATTAGAGAAGATTTTCAAGTGTGATGCAGTTATTGGTTTGCCCAAGTTTGAAAAGATAGAAAAGTGCATCTGTGGACCATGTCAGATGGGTAAACAAGTGAAGTCCAAACATCCGTTTGTAACTGATGTTCAAACTTCAAGACCTCTAGAGTTTTTCACATTGATCTCATGGGTCCCGCCAGAGTTCTGAGTTTAGGTGGAAAGATGTATATTCTAGTGGTTGTGGATGATTTTACTAGGTATACATGGGTTGTACTTTTGAAAGATAAAGCTGAGGCTCCTGAAAAGATGATTCATTTGTGCAAGAAACTGCAAGTTGAGAAAGGTACTTTGATAGACAGAATCAGAAGTGATCATGGAAGAGAATTTAAGAACACAAAGCTGGCTACCTTCTACAATGATCAAGGCACACATCAAGAGTTCTCTTCACCCAAGACACCACAACAGAATGGAATAGTGGAATGGAAGAATAGGGTTGTTCAAGAGATGGCATGTGTCATGCTACGTAATAAGAAGTTGCCCAAATCCTTCTAGGGAGAAGCAGTTAACACTACTTGCCATACACTTAACCGAGTGTATTTCAGACCTGATTTCAAGAAAACTCCCTATGAGCTCTGGAGAGGAAAGAAGCCTATTGTCAAGTATTTCAGGATATTTGGTAGTGATTGTTACATTCTGCATGATAGAGAGAACCTAGGAAAGTTTGATGCAAAGAGCGACAAGGAATACTTTCTAGGATACTCTTCCACTAGTAGAGCATATAGAGTGTACAAATTGAGAACCAAAACAGTCATGGAGTCTTCCAATGTTGTGATCAATGATGAATTAAGTTCAGAAAACACTTCTCTGGTTTAAGAAAAGATCATGGAAGCTGATGATTCACTACCTGATGATTGTGTGGGGAAGCATATTGAGGAAGAGTTGCTATTGTTGAATGATGCGGTCTCCGTACCATCAAGTTCAAAACCATCCACACTGGTTCATGAAACTTAACAAGAGCAGAGTGAGCTTAGTCCTCCATCAGAACTCAAAGGTACCTCCACATCCTTGGTTAAAGGTCCATCTTCTAGAGTTAAGTTGAATCACCCTGCCACAAATATTTTGGTAGTCTGAATGATAACATGAGACTGAGATCCAAGGCCTTGAATGTAATAACTCACTCATGCTATCTATTCCAATTCGAATCGAAAAAGTGGATGAAGCACTTCAAGATGCTGATTGGGTTAATTCTATGCATGAAGAGCTTCATCAATTTGTTCAGAATGATGTGTGGTAATTAGTTCCTAAACCAAAGGGAGTCAATGTGATTGGAACTAAGTGGATATTTAAGAACAAGTCAAATGAACATGGTATTGTTATTAGAAATAAATCAAGAATTGTTGCTTAAGGTTACACACAAGTGGAAGAGATTGATTTTGATAAGACTTTTGCACTAGTAGCGAGACTAGAATCCATTAGGATACTTTTGGCCATAGCAAGTGATTTGAAATTCAAGTTGTATCAAATGGATGTCAAGAGTGTTTTCTTGAATGGTATGTTGCAAGAAGAGATGTATGTTGAACAACCAAAAGGTTTTGATGATCCTCACAGACCGGATGATGTTTACAAGTTGAAGAGAGCCCTTTATGGTTTGAAACAAGCTCTAAGGGCTTGGTATGATAAGTTAACTGCATATCTCACTAAGCATGGCTTCAAAAGAGGATTTGCATATACTACTCTTTTCATATGAAAGGATAAGAATTATTTTGTAGCAGCTCAAATTTATGTTGATGATATTGTTTTTGGTGCTACTAATGATTCTCTTGCTTAATATTTTGCAGATGAAATGAAGGTAATGTTCGAAATGAGTATGGTTGGTGAACTAACTTATTTCTTAGGATTGTAGGTGAAGCAAATGGATTCTGGAATTTACATCAACCAAGCAAAGTATGCAAGAAATCTAGTCAAGAGATTTGGACTTGACAAGGTTGCACATGCTAGAACACCAATGGCTACAAATGCAAAATTAACTAATGATCCATCAAGTGAGTCTGTTGATGTTACATTATATAGAAGCATGATTGGTTGTCTTTTGTATTTAACTGCTAGTCGGCCTGATTTTACTTTTAGTGTTGGTGTCTGTTCTAGATTTCAATCTAATCCTAAGGTTTCACATTTGAATGCTATTAAAAGAATCATTAAATATGTTGGTGGAACTTGTGATTATGGATTGTTTTATAAAAAAGAGTCAAATCTATCTCTTGTTGGATTTTCTGATTCTGATTGGGTTGGCAATGCCGATGACAGAAAATGAACCACTAGTGGGTGTTTTTATGTAGGAGCCAATCTTGTTGCTTGGATGAGTAAGAAGCAAAATTCTGTGTCTTTTTCCACTGCAGAGGCATAATATATTTCTACTGGAAGTTGTTGTTCATAGCTTCTTGGGATGAAAAAGCTTTTGAGTGATTATGGGATATCACAAGATACCATGGTTGTCTATTGTGATAATTCTAGTACTATCGATATCTCTAAGAATCCTGTTCAACATTCTAAGACTAAGCACATAGAGATTAGATATCACTTTATTAGGAATCTTGTTGAAAGAAAGATTGTGGCTCTTAAGTATATCCCTACGAAATGTTAGAATGCTGACATCTTCACCAAGCCTCTTGATAGAAGTAAATTTGAGACACTTCGTCAAGTTATTGGTGTGATTCTGTGCCCCTAGTCATTTTTGGTTTTCATGGTCCTTGTGCTTCATTGTTCTACTCTTTGTGACCATTGTTCTTTTCTGTTTTGTTTTCTTTGTTTTTCTAAGATTTGCATTGCATAACATTCATGCATTTCATTCTAGGATTGTTTTTTTTTTTTAATAAAAAAATAAAAAATAAAAGAGGAAAAAGGAAGCTAAATGTGTTTTGCTTTCTTTTTCTTGGTTTTGAAATCAAGTTTGGCCAATTTATTTTTACATAACATATTTATGTACTTTGTTTAGCTTGGATGAGCTTATTTATTGCACTTCACTAGTTTGAGCTTTGTGATGCATGTTGTGTGGGAAAGATGTTTATAGTTTTTGATCACATTGTCTTGATCTTGAAGTCACATGCTTTGATTGTCGGACTTGAACTTTTTGAGAAAGACAAAAATAACCATCTCACCACTGTTTAATAGCCAATCATGAACACCTTAATGCATATCATAAGATTTGGTGATCGAGAAAGTGTAGCACATGCACAAAATAATAATAATAATAATAAATAAAGTGTAAGCCTTGGTTTAAATGCTAAAATTGGTGTGTACATTATTGGGCTATAATAACTTTAAATCAAATAAAATTGGTGTGTACATTATCCTGGCTATTTTAATAAGTTTCTAATCGAATAAAATTGGTGTGTATATTATGAGGCAAAATCAAGAAACTTACATGATTGCAAGCTTTTATTCTACGAGATGTGAGAGTTATATGATGTAACTCTTTAGGTGATAGTCTCTTTCGAATTTATGTGATGAATTTTGTAGAGATTGTGGTTGATTACTGTTCACATATCACCTCACATATATCTCAAGCTTTTGCTAGTTGCACACACTACATAAGTTATTCTTTGCTAAACTTTGTACATGTTATTGTGTGTGATTTTGGTTTGGCCAACCAAGTTTGAACATTCCTTGAGTTTTATGCAAAATATGTTTGATGCTTGAGAATTAAAGGAAAATTGATTGAAAATCTTAATTTTGGGAAAACTGGGTTCAAAACAAGTGTTTTTGAAAAGCATTTCATCTCATACTCATGCATTTTATTCATGATATTTAATGCTTTGAGGAGTTTCTGCATAAAATTGCTTTGTTTTTCAAATTTTTTTTTTCTTTCCAGAATTTCAATTGATCGAACCTGTTTCTTGATTGATTGAAATTGCTGTTAAAATTTTGGTTTGGTTCTATCTGTTTCGATCGTTGCTCGATCGGTGCTGGATCAATTGAAGGCATTTTCGATTGATCGAATCTAATTTTCGATCAATTGAAAATTGTATGGAGAGTTTTTTAAAACCTTCAGCTTTTCACATGTTCATCACTTTTTCAACTTTTTCAAAAGCTATTCTCTCTATCTTCGATCGGTCAAGGAGTCAAAGCAATTTTTTTGTTGTTTTCCTTCAAAATTTTTGTAAGGTTTTTCTCTTCTAAGGCCGGTAAGACCATATTGCCCTTCCTTTTTCATTTATTTTCAGTTTTCATGCATTAAGCCATGCATTATTTGGGAAATTTCGAACCTAAGGATTTTTGGGATTTTTGATAATTTAAGTCTTTTCTTTAGAAATTGATCAATGGGTTTTTGTTGTGGGATACTATAGAAGTGATCTTTGTGAATTAATTTGATCAATTTGATGTTTTGTGAACAACTGGAAATTCTAGGGCTTGAAACTACCCGAATTAGGGATTTTGTTCAATTGTGCTTAATTTGATGAAATTGGCTTGTTGGATTGATTCATATGATCAATATATTGTGTTATCTATCTGGTTTAATGATCAATTGGTCAATTTCTTGAAAATTGTACAAGTGGTTTTTCCAAATTTTGGGGTTTTTGATATAAACTCTGTGCTCAAGCCAATTTTGTGATTTTAAAGTTAAATTGAACTTATTCTCATTGCATTAGAGCATGCATCATTTGCTTATATTGTTCATGCATCATATAGAATTGTTATTTCTATTTTTTTGTGCTAACTTGCAGTCTGCCCTTGGATTTTTTTTTTTTTTTTTGCTTTCCTATCTCTTCTGTGTCTGTCTTTCTACTCTTTAGCATCATGTCTAGGAAGAATAGAGCTAATAGAAAATCCTCTTCTTCTTTTGTCCCCTCATTCGTTAGTGAGAGATTCCTGAGTGAGAAAAACCAGGAAGCGTATGAGAAGTTAACCTTAAGAGGAACATTTGGGCTAAGAGAAATGTTCTTTTTGATGAGTTAGATGGTGAGATTAGGAGAAACTTTGACCATCGAGGCTGGTTACCTCTGTTGGATGTTGATCATCCTCCTCCAACTACCTTGATCAGAGAGTTCTACTCGAACCTCTTTGTCCACACCTATGATTCTAACACTCTTGTGAGGAGTTGGATACGGGGTGATGAGTACACCATTACTCCTTTAGTAGTGGCTAATGCTCTTGGGGTGCCACTGGTCCAGCATCCTGTCTACCTTTGTGATGAGTCTCCTCCCCTAGATGACATCATGTCTTACATCACTAGGTCTTCTATCTAGTGGAGTTTCAATTCTCGGATCACTATTGCTGAGCTCACTGAGATTCACTATCTTTTCTTTAGGATTTCTTGTCATTCTTTGTGGTCTATCTCTCATCTGCACACCATTCCCTTGAAGCGTTGTGCGTTTTTGTATGCCCGTGTTACTGATGCTCCTATGAGCTTTCCTTATCTTTTCATTCGTTCTTTGATTGAGGTGCATAGGAGAAGTTCTACTGCTTATGCTCTTTTCTTCCCCATTTTTATTCATCGGATTCTTTTACATCTAGGTTTAGATGAGTTTCCTGCGTTTGAGCCTACTCACATTATAGCTCCTATAGGTGCCACCTTTCTTAGACAGAGGGCTGCTCAGATGAGAGCGAGCTCTAAACGTTCTAGGGTTGAGTCTTCTGATGTCGCACCTCCTCCTCCCTCTTCTATAGGTGATACTACTGCTGAGGAGTTTGTTGATCCTACTGTTGCTACTGCTGTTTCTCCACCTTCTACCTCGGATGATTCAAACATTCGACGTACATTGGAGACTGTCATGATCATTCAGGCGGCTCATGATCAGCTTTTGGTGGACATGCTTGATGAGCTTCATGCCTTGTGAGCAGATTTGGAGCATTTTAGATGGTCGCCTTTGCCACTTTCTTTTGCTGATGGATTCTGATTGTCCTTTGGCATTCCATCACAAAAAGGAGGAGTACATTTGTAGATGAGTTTTTGTTGTTAGGGGGAGATTTTTTTTTTTTTTTTTTTTTTTTTTTTTTTCCGAGCTGTAGAGCTATAGATTGTATTTAGGTGCTTTACTTTGTATTTATCATTTTTGGCTCATGATATATTTTGTTTGGGTTGTCCATGATAGGGGGAGATACATTGATTGTATATGTTTCTTGTTTCACATTGCATATTGATTTATATTTATGAGTTATTCATGATATATGTCTTTATTTTGTGTTATGTGAAATCAAGAAGTTATTTTGTTTTGCTTGTATTTTTCACACACATGCGTTTATGCGTTTGTTGAGTGTTTCAAGAAATATACAGGTTGATTCAGTCGTGCTGCTGTCTACACTTGCAACTGATAGATAGTAGTTGGTTGCATTTGTTTTGTTGGGCAATATTTTTGTAATGGGTTGTTGTTTGTAAACTTTGAGCTTTTTCTTTAAGTTTGTGTTTTGTCATGGATTGCCAAAGGGGGAGTTTGTTAGGTTCTAAGGAATTAGGAACTAATGTATTAGAATTTCATTTTGTAATGTTGGCAAATCATGATCAAAACGTTTTAGTCTTGTTTAGACTTGCTCAAAGTATATGGTTTTTATGTAAAGTTAGAATCGAGTTGCTGCAGGATTTACTGTGTAAATCTGCCTGACTCGATCGATCGAGAAATAGACTCGACTGATCGAAAGTCGTGCAGATTTTTTTTTCTGCAAAATTTCCAACTCAGCCCAAGCCCGTTTGATGTGTAGAGTTTTATGTTTTGTCTTCAGTATAAAAGGAAAAACCCTAGTCACATTTTGGTGTTGCTCTTTATGCTGAGTGTGTGAATCTTCTTTGAGATCTAGAGGTGTTTGCCTTCACACATACTTAGGGTTTCCGAGATTCAAGATTATGTCAAGAACTTGGTGATCAATTTAGTTGCAGATTCAAGAGCTTAAAGATACACAAGTGGGTGTGCTTGTACTTGTTGGAAATTCAAGAAAGAAGTAATCTGTGGACTCGGAGCTGTCATGTGGTCGTGATAGTAAGTTTCCTACTCGAGGTAGCAATAGGATGTTAGTGGTCTAAGTCGCTATTGTGTAAACTTCAATCCTTTCATAGTAGATTCAGTTTACCTTGAGAATAACTAGGTTAAATCCTTCCTAGGTTTTTTACCGGTTTGGTTTTCCTGGGTCATCATATCTTTGTGTTCTTTGTTTTCCGTACTTTATATTGATATGATATATTTGTATTAATCTAGATCTGATAATTTGACTAAGTAATCACTTGACTAATTAATTAGGTTAATTTGGTTGTGTTTTAAGGGGTTTAAAAACATACAAAAATATTTTGAGAAAGAAATCAAATCAAATCTGAAACACAAAAAAGAGGTGTTCGCTATGACCGAAAGGCTAAACAAGAGATGATGAGTTTGGTTATCAATGTTAACGAAGTTCAAAAGCTAAAAAACAAAAAAAAAATAAAATAAAATAAAATAAAATAAAATAAAATAAAATAAAATTGAAAAAAAAAAGGAAAAAAAAAAAGGAGAAGAAATCTCAGAATCATCATCACCAAATGGGTTCAAGTATATGAACATTAGTTGACTTCAATCATTTCTATGGGAATGAATTCCTTTTATTTATTTCTTTCTTTTTATAATTCAAAAGTTTATGACGTTCAATTTTCGATGGGATAGGTGGTCAGATATTGGGGCAGTGAGACCACAAGAGATAGAGAGAGATGGACCATGGACGGTTTGTGTAATGGTTTATCAGATTCACCATACATGCAAAGGTTCTACTGGAGAGAGGGAGGGAGGAAGAAAGGAAAGATGAATGATCTGAGAATTGGTTTTTCAGATTCAGATTTATTATTTTATTTTATTTTTGGACGTAGTAATGAGATTTTTCTTGTGAAAGTTTCATATTTTATGTTTATTCTTTCTTTTTAGAGACACCCGTGCAATATTCATATCGATCATGCATATTTACTTTCATCCATCTTAGATTTCGTGCCCTGTTCACTTTAAAATTTGTTTTCATATATTGTGCCAATATGCAGCTAACTATTTTTGTCCTTGTTTTCTAAGAGATGTGTTCGTTTTTAATTTTCTGAATTATCATTTCTGCAATTAATTGTGTGGCCTATGTGTGAGTTGTTTATGTGAACAATGTAATTTCGGAGGCCAATTCTTTGAGACAATGCAGAATGGGTATCCAAATGAAAATAAGGGGTATTGATTAGCCTCTTATGATTTTTATAACTTGAAAATAAAAAACTTTTACTTTCATTATATTATACTAGATATCAAAATCACGTAGTTCAATATTCAAATATTGTAATATCATTTCTTTATTAATGAAAATGATGGGGATGTTACTTTGATAAAAAAAAGAAGAAAATAGCAATTTTAGAGGAAAGCTAATCAAGAAGTTAGGGGTGTGCAAAAAACCGACGAACCGAAAAAACCGCTTCAAACCGACCGAACCGATGCAAAAATTTCAGTTCGGTTTCGGTTTTATTCGGTTTCGGTTTTATTATATAAAAAACCGAAAATTTCGGTTCGGTTTTCGGTGGCAAATTCTAATGCACCGAACCGACCAAACCGAACCGAAATATATTAAATAGTAATTTGTACAAATTATTTCAACAAAGTTCCAGGTGTCCTAGCGGCAAGGACACGCGCTTGTTTTTCAGTCATCCCAGGTTCGACCCTTGGTAATAGCCTTTTTATTTTTCCTCTCTTTATTACCAAAACTACGTCGTTTTGGGGTTTGCTTTATAACCCTATTTTCAGCACTTGTCTCTCATTTCAAGCCTTCAACAGCAGCCGTTCTCTTCTCCTCTTTCCCTCTCCAGTCATTCTCTTTCTCCCCATCTCTCTCTTTCTGTCATACTATCATGCCTTCGTTTCTCTCTCTCTCCATCACGCTGCCGTTTTTCTCTCTCTATCACGCTGCTTCAGTACACTTCTTTGCCGGTACGCTGCTTCATCGTTCTCTCTCTCATTTTTTTTTTTTTTTTTTTGGTTTTGTGTTTGCTACTTTGCTTGGTACTTGGTGTTTGGGTGGTGAGAAAATGTGGGAAAGCAAAGGGATTCTGGGTTTGTTAATTTATTTTGGGTATGTTAATATTTTCTGGGTTTCTGCCTTCTGGGTTTGTTAATATTTTCTGGGTTTGTTAATCTTTTTTCTTTGTTTGCTTTCTTAGAAAATAATTGATAAGGAAACCGAAAAAAACCCACCGGTACGCTGGTTCGCTGTTATTTTCTGGGTTTGTTTGCTATCTTCACCGGTACACGGCTTCGCCGTTCTCTTTTTTTTTTTTTTTTTTTTTTTGGGTTTTGTGTTTGCTACTTTGCTTGGTGCTTGGTGTTTGGGTGGTGAGAAAACATGGGAAAGCAAAGGGATTTTCTGGGTTTGTTATTTTTTATGGGTTTGTTAATTTTTTTTGGGTTTGTTAATATTTTTTGGGTTTTTGGGTTTGTTAATATTTACTGGGTTTGTTAATTTTTTTTCTTAGTTTGCTTCTTAGAAAATAAATTATCTGTGGGTTTGTTAATTTTTTTTCTTTGTTTGTTTCTTAGAAAATAAATTATCTGTGTGAAAAGTTTTGAGCTTGTGGTTTTTATCGATTTTGAGTGTGATTTTGTATGCTTTGGTTTTTGCTTTATCGTTTGAAAGAGTGGTTTTGAAAATCTCAATAACCCTCTCTTTGGAAAACCGAAAACCGACCGAAACCGACTGAAACCGAAATACACCGAAATCGATGATTTTTCAGCCATTTCGGTCGGTTTCTGTTGAGAATTTCACAAACCGAAATATTCGGTTTCGGTTGGCCATACTCATACAAACCGACCGAAACCGAACCGAACACACCCCTACAAGAAGTATATAGCAAGCATAGAAAAGCAAGTCAAATTATAGGGACAAAATTGCTAAATGTCCTTTTTGGGCAAACTAAGTAGCGTTTTGCCCTGTTTTTCAAACTAATTAGGGAAATGCACCTCTTTTGAAAATCGATTTTCTCAAACTCAAGTTAGGCCCTATAGCGGCGTTTTTAAGGAGCCTATAGTGACGTATTTAGGACCTATAGTGGCGTTTTGTAATTCGATTTATATGAAATCGAGTTATAGGTAAAAAAAAATTTAAAAAAAAATTGCCTATAACTCGATTTAATGGAAGTTGAGTTACAAAACGTCACTATAGGTCCTGAAAACGTCACTATAAGTCTTTAAAAACGCCGCTATAGGGCTCTAGAATTTTTTTTTTTTTTATAACTCGATTTTGAGAAAATCGAGTTTCAAAAGAGGGACATTTCCCTAATTAGTTTGAAAAATAAGGCAAAACGCTGCTTAGTTTGCCCAAAAAGGGCATTTAGCAATTTTGTCCCAAATTATAGCGTACTATGAGCAATAACAAAGAAAATCTCTTTTGCTAGGAAACTTGGGAGGTTTGCTAGCCACAAAATATTTGGTCGCAATTTGCTATTCACAATCAAATGACACGGAGTTATGATTGAGCAGGAGGCTCACGTATGATAAAAGGACATTTTATCTACCAAATATTAAAAGTAGGTATCAAATGTTGAAGGGATAATTACAGTAAACCCACATGTGATATGACCCGTTTTCACTTTGCTTACCCGTGGTTCAATCATTTACGCTTTGCCCATCTGAGGTAACTTCCGTTACCCTTTCATAACCCACCTCTCCGTTTGTCGTTAGAAAAATATATTTTTAGGCGAAAACAAATATAACAAGAATAAAAAAGCTAGGGTTTTGATTGCTTAAGAACTTCTATAAGAACAAAGTGGAGGAATGACACAAAAATCCCACTCTGATCTTGGCTTCTCTCCCCACTGTGGCTGGGATTCAAAGTGGGTTTGAAGTTGGAAATATGGGTGGGTTTGCTACTGTGGTTAGGTTTCATTTGAGCTGCCTCAAATGAAACTCCATGGTTGACCCTTCAAGCTCATTTCCTTCAATCATCGACGCCACCTCAGTGGCGAGCTCTTCCATCGGACGTCCATGACCGACCCTCCATTGGCGTTTTGTTCCTCAATTTTGTTCTCATTGAACTTCATGAGCAATGAAAAACCCTAGCTTTTTTACTCTTGTTATATTTGTTTTTGCCTAAAAATGTGTTTTTCTAACGGTAAACGGAACTAACCTCAGGTGGGTAAAGTGTAAATGATTGAACCACGGGTAGACAAAGTGAAAACGGACCATATCACAGGTGGGTTTACTGTAATTATCCCAATGTTGAAATATATGCCTCTACTAGTCTACTTAACTCTTGGGTTTTTTTTTTTTTTTTTTAGTTAACTCAACTGGTAAAGTTTCTGATGGTTGTATAAGAGATCTGGGATTCAATCTCCGCTTACACCAAAAACTGATTGGTGTCTTGGTCTGATGGTAAATAGTTATCATCAAGAGCGGATGCCATAAGTTGAAACTCTCTCTCTCTCTCTCTCTCTCTCTCTCTCTCTCTCAAAAAAAAAAAAAAAAAAAAAAACACTCTTGGCTTTTCATTCATTAATTGTCGTCCCGTAAAGTAAGTTAGAAAAGATGTTTATATATATATATATATATATATATATATATATATTTGGTTGTTGTTTTAGATAGTTACAATATACTACTAACTCCGCAACTTGAACTTTTACTTTTAAACACTTTGTGCATAAAGGAATGTCAATTAAACTACAAAACTCTTGATAAAAGATGTTAATATATGATAAGTATGTATGATGCTTAAGGAGTGTAGGAGTGAAGACTGCCGAGAAGCTTTTTTGATTAATTATTACTTAACTAGCACTAATGAATAAATTGGTTGCAACACCTTTTTTTTAATGAAAAAAATGGTGCAACTCTAATAAAGGGAAAACAAAAAAATTTATAAACAATTCAAAATATGTGACTTAATTGGATGATTATTAGTATTTCGTGAACTCGAAATTCATGTTTTATATGACTAACATGAGTTCATTACAGCTATCCACCTTAAATTATATTTATTTGGCACAACAGTGAAGAGTTTCTCTCGGCCGCACTAACATCTTAAATTAAACTATAGAATGAAATGTATGTGGCTTATTCTGTGAAAGGCACAGAGACTGGAAAAAGATTATTCCGTTAGATGGTTTCCTTCTTTTCCAATAAGCAAAATTCACAAGACAAAAAATAAAAACTTATACCAGGTCAACCAAGTCGGTTTGGCCAGGAGCGTAGCTAGAAATTTTTGTTTGGAGGTCAACTTATGATATTAATTTATTAGCTTATACAAAATTTCATAAACATGCACAAACACATACATTTATACACACATAATTTTGAATCCTTCATAGTGAATCCTTCAAAATTTTCATTTTTAATATAAGTTAACAAATTGTCTACCAAAGTGAGTAAAAAAACTTCAATTGAACTAATGAAGTATTCAAAGACATGAATGATCCAAAACTTTAATAGACACAAGAACACATTTTACAATAAAAAATGAATGTGAGAAAAAAAAAATATTCTCTATAACTACTAGATCAATTGGATAATTTTTTTAAGAGCATTATTGGACTAGCTCAAATATTTGGGAGGGCCGAGTCCCCTTTTTTTAGGTTAATAATTAAAATGTTAAATATTTATATATAGTATTAAAATATTTTAAAAATTTTTGGGGGCCATGGCCCCCACTCATACATGTAGCTCCGCCCCTAGGTCTGGCTATTGGTCACTAGTAATTTCAAAAAAAATCTCACCTTCTTCACATCAATATTTACTAAATGGGTTTTACTAAGGTTCCATCTTCCTTCAAACTGGGAGTTGCTGTCCTGATACATATCCCTTCAGCAAAACTGAGATGGCGACCAACTAGCAAGTCTTGGGAGAAGGGATTTCCCACCAAAACCGATCCCTCACATATTTATAAAAATATCTCCTTTCTACTGAGTAAGAGTTTGTTTGGATATCGCTTATTTTGCTGAAAACTGAATACACTGTAGCAAAATAATTTTTAAATGTGTGAATAGTATTGTGGGACCCAGTATTAAAGTTTTTTTTTTGAATAAAGTACTTGTGGGTCCCCTGAATAGTGCATGGGACCCACTGAACAGTGCATAATCCCATGTGAAACGCTCTTCTCAAAAAAAAAAAAAAAAAAAAAAAAAAAAGCCCAAAACATAGACACTAGCCTTTATCAGCTATATCCAAACAGGTACTAAGAGACACAATCTTGGGCATAGTTAATCTGCTATTTTCATCTTCATCGATTTTCTCTAAGCAGTTTACCAACATAACCATTGGAACTCCCTTTACCAACTGCAGGGTTGGCTAGGGCCAAACTGAGGCCTTTCCTTTTTAATAGGGTGTTGGTCAAGTTGCACGGATTCATCACAGTTTGGTTTGGCATCCTTCGAAGTCTTTGTTATGCTTTTGTCTCGTCTTTTATCAAATCTTACCAACTAATCACTTAAAGCATTAGCATCAATTGTTATAAAAAATAAAAAAATAAAAAAAAAAGCTATTTTCAAATATTAAAAAGCTACTTTTTCTAGTTTAATACATCACTTTACAATACACCATAATCACATGTTCTGTTCTACAATTCAATATATCTATATAATAACTAATAGCCAAAACGTTTGACTTTTTGTTGACTACGCCTCATTGCACCACGTGGCTACATAAATTAATGCCACATATACACTTAAAAACACCGAACAGATGTGATTTTTCATTTTTCAATAGGTACCTTTTCGGTCGATAGACACATCTTCATTCGATAGGCAGCTTTTCAATCAATAGGCACTTTCTCATTCAATAGACACATTTTCGGTCAATATGCATTTTTCGATCAATAGGCACCTGTTTGTATATCCAATATGAAGTGTTATGACCTTTCGATAGACACCTTTTGGTATGCATCTTTTCATTCAATAAGCACATTTTTGGTTAATAGGCACATTTTTATTCAATAGACACATTTTCAACCAATAGGCACCTTTCGGTTAATAGATACCTTTTAATATATCAAATTTGAATGGTTATGACCTTTCAATAGACACCTTTCTTTTTTTCTTTTTTCTTTTTTTTAATTGTAATTGCCATTCATCAAAAGAGATACATTACACAGTACATTCATGTCTACAAATCAACCAAGACAGTTAATTATAGACAGAGAATAAGATATTTTCCAATCTCAATCTATAAAATGTAGATCCATATATATGTAAATGCATTAACCAATATCTTTGCTAAAAAAAAAAAAAAAGGGGGCAGAAAATCTCCGTTTATAGCTTTGATCAATATGTGTTTCAAAACAATCGAAAGAATTGAAATCTAATACTGAAAATAGAAAGAAACAAAACAAAAAAAAATCAAACAAATCACAATAATGAGAATATTGTGAAGGTAAATATATATACCTATCATTTTAAACATGAAAGATCCAGAAAACCAGAGACTTTCAGTAACTATTGGATTGTGTAAATATTATGCTATAGCAACACACATGCAAAAATGAAAAATGTATATATATAATGCGTGTGTAATATATAGTTATAGAAATCTAAATCTAATACAAATCACAATAATGAGAATATTGTGAAGGTAAATATATATACCTATCATTTTAAACATGAAATATCCAAAAAACCAGAGACTTTCAGTAACAATTGGATTGTGTAAATATTATGCTATAGCAACATATATGCAAAAATGAAAAATGTATATATATATAATGCGTGTGCAATATATAGTTATAGAAATCTAAATCGAATATAACAAAGAAAGAAACCAAAATAGTGAAATTCTCTTAAATCAGTGGTGACCATTTTGTGGTAGTAACTATTTACACATATATTGTGAGTGGGATCATTATTCTATTATAGATTATCACCAGCATTCAATGAGGTTACAATTACTATTTAGCAAAAAAGACCTGACTTACAAATAGCATTTTGGAGAATATTCACAAGTTTTTGTGTTTTTAAGAAAGATGAAAAAGAAGAAGTTAAGAATAACTTACCAAATGAATGTGAACCTTTATTTATACCCAGTAGATTATGACCCTTCAACATGCACATTTTCATTCAATAGATATATTTTCATTCAATAGGCACATTTTCAGTCAATAGATACATTTTCAGCTCACATTCTGGATCAACAAACACTTTTTTTTTTTAATAAGAACAGAAACCTTTTTGGTCAATTGGCACCTAGGCACCTTTTGATATATCTAATTTAAATGGTCATGACTTTTTTTTTTTTTTTTGAGAGTTTCAACTTATGATATATATATATATATATATATATATGTATGTATATATTATAACTTATATTGTATATACCTATATATACAAAACAAATTAAACTAGAGACGCAACATTATGTCTCTTATTCCCGTGCATCCAATAGCTATTCCCCTGCATTACATAGGTTAGCAACTAATAACATAATACATACAATACATTAAAATAATATTAACACAAAATTAGTCCAATATTAAAATAAAATAATATCATGTCAATTCATTCGAAAAACTTGCTAGGACATTGTATTGATAGAAAGTATCCACTTTTGTGTTGTTGCTTGGAAATTTTCTTTGAATGAATTTATTACCTTTTGTGCTACGGCACGTGGAAAAGTCAGGTCTACCAGTTCATTCCAATATCTATCAGTCACGAAAATAAAGCAACCCGCTTTCACAAACCAATTGGTACGTAAGGATTTCTATTTTCAAAATTAATTTACAGAGTATTACGGACGCTAACCCATGCATGTCGTTTGTCCCATTGACTTGGAGTTCAAAAATTAATTTACTAGGTAGTTTGAACGTACTAAGCACGAGACAATGTTAATAATTTTTATCATAAATTCTAACCGAAGCTGTTATGATTAGTATAAAACAAAAGCGATAAAATTCTTCTGGTAACAAGGATAGTTGACTAGTTGGTAAAACTATTCTACACCCATATGATGAGCAGTATAAGTAATAGATGTCGGAAAGCATGTGTTGGCAGCTTTGTTCTAATAAGCAATAAGAAATTTAGATGGCGATCATGGGGAGTTGCAACCATTTCATCTCTGCATTTCTGGGTGGTATAGCTCTTACTCTTCTGGTTCATGCCCAGGATCAATTAGGTAGGACAATCTAAACTTGGAATATTTGTATTGGTTTTGGTTATATTGCTAATTACTATACCATAAATATAGCTAAATTATTGTTCTGTCTCAGGCTTCATAAGCATAGATTGTGGGTCACCAGCAGATTATAGCTACACGGAGCCCAATATAGGCATAAATTACATTTCAGACGCGACCTTCACAGACACTGGCATAAGCAAGAGCATATCAACTGAGCTTAATAAAGATGACTATCAACAGCAAAAATGGACTCTAAGAAGCTTTCCTGATGGAATCCGGAACTGTTACAGAATAAATGTTACACAAGGAGTCAAATATTTGATCCGAGCAACCTTCTTGCATGGGAGTTATGATGGGCAAGATAACTTACCAGAATTCAATCTGCATCTGGGACCAAATATGTGGGATACGGTCATAATAACTAATGCGTCAGATACTGTCACCAAGGAGCTCATACATGTCCCAACTCTAAATTATATACATGTCTGTCTTGTAAACACAAACCTCGGCACACCGTTTATATCAGCAATAGAGTTACGGCCATTGAATGATAAGGCGTATGTGACAAAATCTGGATCACTGGCACTCTTTACGCGCACGGATGATGGTACACTAACTGATACAGTGTACAGGTGAGTCATTTTAGTAGACACTTATAACTAAAACATTTTCGAAAATAAGAGACATTCTCTACAATATTTAAAGCATTAATTATTACTAGTCTCATTGCATGCACATGCACACATGCGGTGGGGCTTTATTTTTTGGTTTAATGTCAGAATTTTCTATTCATAGCCAAATCTTCTACAACACATTATAAATAGTTTACGCACCACAGAAGGTTATAAAATTACCAATTTATAATATACTCCCTCAATCTCACTTTTTTTGTCCTGTTTGAAAAATCAAACTTTTTAAGGAAACATCATTTATTGTCTTGTCTACCTTTTAAAAATGTATAAGCTTCTAAAACTGCCCTTAAAAAAATTTATCAAAAAATTAAATTAGTAAATTAATGACTTTTATTTTTAGAAACAGGACAATATTTTGGAACATCTCAAAATGGAATAAAGGACAAAAAAAATGGGACGGAGGAAGTATGTAATTGGGAAAATATGATACACAATATAATTCAACTGAAAAAGTAGTATTTAAATTTTGTTCAAAGACTTACCAATTTTGACTGGAAAAAAAAAAGACTATTGAATAGAATTCAATATATGACACATTAAGTATGGAAGAAGATAATGTCGGTTAGAAATAGGATGCAAGAATGGAGAAGAAACTGAAAGAATATTGTGGGTTTGGAGTTTTGTGGGATCTAATGTTATTAGAATTTTTTCCTATACATTTCACAACGTTTGAAAGGAGAAAAGAGGAACAAATGAAAAGAGAAGTTTTTTTCAAGGAAGCTGTAATTGGTATTTGTGTGGGTTTGTTTGTTGTTGTTGTTGTTTTTTTTTTTTTTTTTTTTTTTAATGTGACGTGGGTGGTTTTTTCTTTTTTAGGAATTTTTTTATACAACGTGAGAATGAATTTTTATTTATTTATTTATTTTTAAGAAAGTGGGATAGTGGGCATGGGGAAGTGGGAAGGGATGAGGAACCTTTTTAATTGGAAACCTTTGTTTTATTGGAATAAGGAACATCAGGTAGTTTTATTTTATTTTTTTTAATGCTTTTGTGATAGTAACCTTTTTAATTTTTGACGTTTTACTGTTTTAAACTCGTTCCTTATATTTTAAGAATAATGATAAGTTAATTAAATTAAAGGTAATTTTAGAAGCCAAAAAGATAGTAATTAATTTTATGAATCCTTTTAATATATAGAAATTAATACACAGAGACAACTTCACATAATAATAAAATCACACAATAGTCTCAAGTTGCTCATATATACAAGGAAACAAAGATTAATTTTATATAGAAAATATATCAAATATTTATGGTTCAAGCATAAAATTAAACCAAAATAAATTACTAAAATTTATTATTTTTCAAAGAAGTGGCTTAATTACCTAGATAAGAAAATGCATGGTTAAATAAAGTTGAAAATCTAATTTCCAATTTTGATTTTGTTGTTGAGAGAGAGAGAGAGAGAGAGAGAAAGAGGGAGTGATTGATTGATGTGTGTGGCTTTGAGAAAGATTAGGCGGCGAATGTTGATAACCGACCATATAGAAGATTGATTTACGAAAATTAAAAAAACTAAGTTGTTACGGAAAATTAATCGTGAATGATAATTCCACATATTTACTACAATTTTTTTTTTGGTGGTTTCAATTGAGTTGAGTTTCTATTAATTAATATTTTGGGTTTTTTTTTGGTAGAAATGAGAAAAAGAATGCAAAATGTACTTGTGGTTTATTTTTTGTTATATATCTCATAAAATTTTAGGATCTGATTTTAATAGAGGGTTTTATGCCCAGTGCCGGTCCTATTGGTGAGTCAACTTTATAAGGACCATAGGCTCGACTAATATATATATATATATATATATATATATATATAGATGACGGCCATTGTTTCTTCACTAGATCTGATCCCATTTATATAGTGTATATCTCTTTAAAGTTTTAAACAGAACATAGACTCAATTTGCTCTTGGCTTATATAGAATCACACATGTTTACATAGGTATGAAGACGATATTTATGATCGCATTTGGTATCCTGATGACACTTATGAGGGAATAGTTACCTCGCTTTCTATTGACTCCCAAAGTAACGATTACCATCCCCCATCTGTTGTCATGAGTAGTGCTGCCACACCAGAAACTGACAGCTCCCCATTGAACTTCAACTGGGACTCAGAAACGGCAACTTCCGAATATTATATCTACATGCACTTTGCTGAAGTTGAACAGCTAAAAGCCAATCAGTCTAGATCATTCAACATTACAATAAACGAGGAGCCCTTTTATGGACCTTTTGTTCCAAAGTACATGTCCACAATCACTTTGTATAGCCGATCGCCCTTGACTATTGCCAAAAATTATGAAGTTTCAATCTTCAAAACAGAGAAATCAACGCTTCCACCCATCCTTAATGCAGTTGAGATTTATTCCGTGAAAAATCTCTCGCAAACAGAAACGGACCAACAAGATGGTATGCTCCTCTACACGCATGCTTCGAACTTGTAATCTTTTATTGTAATTAGCTCGTATTTTTTGACTTACTTGGATACATATGCAAATATCATTAGTTGATGCCATCACAAAGATCAAGTCAACGTATGGAGTAAAGAAAAACTGGCAAGGAGATCCGTGCGTCCCTCAAGCATACTTGTGGGAAGGTCTAAATTGTAGCTATGCTGGTTATAATTCCCCTAGAATTATTTCCTTGTAGGTTTATGCTTTCCCACGTGACTTTCCAACTTATTTAAAACTATCTCTTAGTAAAATTTTACCTTAATAATTTTAAATTTTAAACGTGAACAGGGACTTGTCTTCTAGTGGATTGACTGGAGAGATATCTGCTGACATACCAAATCTCGTAATGTTACAAGATTTGTAAGTATCAACAATTTACATTATCAAAAAAGTTGAAACATGATAATAAATTAGGTCAAAATTTTTTATTTTTTTTATTTTATAACTAAATAATAAGTTCAATTGATTTTCCTATTTCAGAGATCTATCAAACAACAGCTTAACGGGATCAATACTATATTCTTTGTCTCAGTTGAAGTATTTGAGGGTCTTGTAAGTTACTTAACTGATGGTATAAGATTTGATTTTTGATTTTTTGGAAAGTAGTAGTTAGGAGGCTGATTGGTACCATTTTGTAGATATATTCTTCTAACTTTATATGCATCATTTGGATAGTAATATAAAATTCTATTATAACTATTATTTGAAATACATATGTTAATAACATAACCCTATAGCTTGAACTCCTCCTCCCTTGAACTTTCAAACACTTCATGCATAAGGAAGTGTCAGTTAAGTTACAAAACTCGTTTATTTTATAATTTAAGAATTGCAATAAGAATGAACTTTAACATAATTTTGCTCTAAATAATTTTATTCTTAAACAAGTATTAGGTAATATAAAGATTCAACTTTAATGAGAATACTTCATAAACCCCTCTAAAATAAAGGAATAAAGTTATATTCTAGAAAATTTATAAAGATAAAGTATAAAATAGTTAATACACAACAAAAATTAAAGTGTATACATATGCTGTCTGTCTTACACCAATTTCCTTTTCTTCTCTATCATTTTTTTTTTTTCTTTTCCTTTCTTCTTCTTTTCTTTCCTCTCTTTTCCCCCTCTCCCTCTCGCATTTTTGTTTGGCCAAATTGACAAATTGTAGTGTTGGATGGGGAAGGAGAAAAGTTGAGTAATAGGTTTTATCTTTTGAGATCACTTTTTTAAAAGAATAATTGATTTAGGAATTCGGATTACATATCTAGAAAGGTACATTCTTTTACAGTACCATTTAATTTTTCAGAAGGGTTCTCAAAATTGACCACAACCATTTTTTTTTTTTTTTTCAACTTAAGTGTAATTATAAAAAAGTACCGAAACTTTTGTATATTTTTTTTTTCCAAATTTCAATGGGTGTATTCGTACCCACTACAGTATGTGGCCCTGCCTCTGGGTACTATTCTATGTTAAAAAAGGGGAAAATCATATTCACTTTACCCTTGCAGAAACTTAGAACGAAATCAGCTCAATGGTTCTATTCCAGCTGAACTCATAAAAAGATCAAAGAGTGGTTCACTATTGTTAAGGTATGGTTTTTGTCAAATGCGATGACTCTGTAATATCATAATTTTATTTCACTCCGATTTTCAAAAATAAATAAAGTCTGTATATAGTTTCTCTACAAAAGCCTAAAGCATCAGTTAGTGTCATCATATACTAATATAATAATGTTCATGATGATATTCCTTGCTAACTTCCAATTGCTGCTATTAACCTTGTTGTTCGTAGTGTGGGAGAAAATTCAAACCTCTGTGCATCAGATTCATGTGAAAGGAAAAAGACGAAGAAAAATATTGTCGTTTTAACACTAGCATCAGTTGTTGGTTTTCTCATCCTCTCATTGACTATAGCGGCTATCTTTTGTGGGCTCACATGGAGGAAAAAGCAAGATAAGACTAGAGGTTAAGACATTAAATATAAGATACACATTTGCGGAAACAATAAAAATTTTAATTCTCCTAAAGATTTGTGCCTAATATACTTTTGATGATCTTAGCAGAGGCGCTAGTTAATACCGAACCAAACGTCCAGAATCGGCCACTGGAGTCAATGCAACGACAAGTGACATATTCTGATCTCCAAAGAATCACCAACAACTTTGAGAGGATTCTTGGTAAGGGTGGATTTGGAACAGTTTACTATGGCTGCATAGATGGAATTCATGTAGCAGTAAAGGTGTTCTCTCCATCATCAGTCCAAGGGTATCAACAATTTCAAGCAGAGGCAAGCCACTATAACATAGAATTCTTGATCTCCCATACATCGATTATTATACTAAATTAGTTATGATGATTTGAATTGTAGGTAAAACTTCTTATGAGAGTTCATCATAAAAACTTGACTACCCTAGTCGGGTATTGCTACGAAGGAACCAACATGGGACTCGTTTACGAGTACATGGCCAACAGAGACTTAGAAGCACAATTGGCAGGTTTGGTCATAGTTAAAACTAGCTTATAATAATATCATGGAGAGGAAACCCAACGATCGTATTGATTTGATTTTGAAAAATGGAAGGCTAAATTGACTCAACTAATAGTTTACGGAACAATTGGATTTGGCTACTGGTGAAAGGGTCAAATTAATAATTTAAGCCAAATTTTATTTTGAAGCAACATAAAAATAATTTCCCCTCAAAAACTTCTCTTAAACAACATGATCAAGGTTAATTTATTTGAACTACACAACTAAGTTAAGGCGTATTATTTACGGATGCAGGTCATAAAACAAATATCTTGAGTTGGCAAGTAAGACTTCAAATAGCAATTGATGCAGCTGAAGGTTTGCAATAAGCTGATTTATATAAATATTTAAAGAGTGTTTAATCTTTTCATTCTTTTTCTATAATTAATAATGGATTGTAAAACAGGTTTGGAGTATTTGCATCATGGTTGTAAGCCACCCATAATCCATAGGGATGTGAAGACCACAAACATTTTGTTGAATGAAAAGTTCAATGCCAAACTAGGGGATTTTGGTCTATCAAAGATTTTCCAAATTGATAGCAGCACACATGTGTCTACAAATGTCGTTGGCACCCCTGGATACCTAGACCCTGAGTGAGTACTTCTATTATTTAGTTGTGAGTTCTAGTTAGCTATGTTGTTAAGTTTCTTATCGTAAAAGGCAATTATCATGGAGTCAGCAACAGAGCCACATTATAGTAATCATTAGTTGGTATTTATTATAATTTAGTTTGTATATAGAATTTATATTCTACTGTTGAAAGAATACATGGCATGGCAAGATACTAATGGATGGTTTAAATACAAAGAATTTAAAATCAACTAAAAACATAAATTAGAACAATGACATGAAAATTGTGAGGCCCCTGGAGTTGTGACAAAAAAAAAATAAAAAGATCGATTAATCAAAAGTCAACAGTCTTCAGTTTATATGTGTGTATAATCATTCAACTAGTTTTGTTCAATGAATATCAAAACATTGCACAACAAACAATATCAAGAGTAGTATTACAAACTTCCCAACTTCCAAGAATAATGTTGCAAAAAACATGAAAATATAACTGGGTTGACTTGCAGGTACTACAAGTCGAATCGGTTAAATGAAAAAAGTGATGTATACAGTTTTGGAGTTGTACTATTGAAGATTATTACAAATCAACCTGTGATTGAAAGATCACACGAAAGGACTCACATAAGCCAATGGGTGGGTTTCATGCTTGCTAAAGGGGACATTCAAAATATTGTTGATCCAAGGTTGGGTGGAGATTTCAATGTTAACTCGGTTTGGAAAGCTGTTGAAGTAGCAGTGGCTTGTATATCTCCAACTTCGAGTAGAAGGCCAACCATGAGTCAGGTAGTCGCAGAACTAAAGGAAAGTTTGACAACTGAATTATCTCAAAAGATAGAGGGCTGTAGGGTTGAATTGAAAGATTCATTTGAAATGATCAATATGGATCTCAGTACTGAACTCAATCCTTTAGCAAGGTAAAATGTTTCTAGAAGTCAAAGTTGGCGTTTCGGATCTTGAACCTTAATAAAAATTACTACTAAAGTCTATGAGCACTGCCATTTGACGTCTTGATTCAGATTTTTTGTATTTTGTTTTTTGTAAGATATAAATAAAATAAGAAATAACCCTCCCATTTTTTTTGTCAATCAAATTAAGTGGGAAGGTGTGAGCCATTTACACATGCTTGGATATTTATCTGTCTCTGATAAGGGAGATTTTAATGTATAATGGATTATTTAATGGACATGTTGTCATTACACAAATATACTACAAATTTTTTTTTTTTTTTTTTTTTTTTGAGAAACAAATATACTACAACTTAGAAGAGCTATATTTGAAACATTACACAGACTGACCACTGTGGCAGGAAGGTTGTTGTTGCTCTAAAGCGAAAAATTTTTGCTTTTAACGTAAATTTCAAAAACTTAGATATATTAAAAAAAATCAAACGTTCTGATTATAAATATATAATTTTTTTAATATATAATTAAATTCACAAATATTTTATTGTGACTAATATACTTATATTTATTATATGTGAAGCACAAAAATTATTTGCTTTTTTAAGTAATTATTTTTTATATTTGAAGGATTATGGGTAATTATACTTTTTTTTGTTGCATTTTTTAATATAAAAGTTGTGAAAATGTACTTGAAAATTATGTAATTTCTCTATATCACTTTTTCTTATTATCATCAAGACTACTCAGTTTTACAAATTTGTTCCATTTTTCAGTATTTATTAAATATTAATTTAATTATGACATTAATCTTACCCCAGTTGGACCTCAAAAATTTTGAATCTCTTCAATTTACAGTTCTGTAAAGTTGTTATTTACAACTATGTGTTTTTGTTGGCTTATATTCCGTGCCAAATTTGATTGTAATTTTATTCAATCTTTTGTACCCAATATTTATTGTGGGATTTCATTGTAAGGGTTGTGTGTTAGAGAGAGAAAGTGTGAAGACTCAAGCAATTGAAGACTGAAGAGTTTTCGCGGGTAGTTTGTGACTTAGCATCCCGCGAAGTAACTCATGTGTCTTGCACATGCTGAAATGGGAAGAGTCAGGCCAGATGGAGACAACTGTGTCTTGCGAGTATCTCGCGGGTAAGGCCTTCCTGCGAGACACCCGCAAGACATTCTGTTCTGCCAGCCTGTCCAGTCTGATACACACTTTCTATGCCTACACTATTTATACCCGCATTACCCACAAACGTTGAAGAGTGCTTCTGAGAGAAAACCATAGCCAAACAACTTGAGAGTTAGAAATTGATATACCCACAATCCTCTACACATTTGTTTTGGAAATTTTCTCAACTCCTACCTCTCTATTTCCATACCATTGAGAGGTTGATAGCCCAAACACTTACCACACCCTTTTAGAGTGTCAAGTGAAGTTTCGATGCTGCTAGGAAACATTGGAAGAAGCCAAGGATGGCAGCTGCAACATGGAGCTTGTTGCGTGATCCAGAGAGCTAGACAAGACACAGTTCCAAGAAGCCTTGTTGGAGTAGGAGCTTGGAAGGATTAGGTACATCGGGTAGATTAGGCATGGAGAGTCTCTTGCTAACCCATATATCTCAACTGATTGTCTAGTGGATTGATTACAACGTGGAGGGTGGCAGAGAGGTTTTTCGCCGAGTTCTTCAGTTTCCTCTTCGATAATACATCGGCGTGTTATCTTGTGTTTGCATCTTTCTTCCCTACTCTTTCATTTTCCATTTTACTGCTGTTTTGCCTTAATTATGGATTGGAGTAGTTTGTTTGTTTATTCGCTCGCTTTTATACTATTCCGCACTTAGTATTAAGTTAGTATAAAATCAATCGAACCGTAACTTTTTATTGGGGGTCCAAACAGTTCTTGTGTTTTCAACACATTTTCGAGCTTTCAATTAGTATCAGAGCGGGTACACTCACTGTGGTGTAACTACCTGAGTGTGATCCTTGACCCCATTTGAGATGGACCGGTCTCAATCTTTAAATGTTCTACCATATTTTGATGATAGTAATTATGCTTTTCGGAAAGTCTGAATGAGGGCATTCTTGTGTTCCATTGATGATACTGTTTGAGATGCGGTAGAAATAGGTTGGAAAAGGCCAGATGCCACGAAATCCACTTGGGATCAAGCAGCTCTTGCAGCAACTAATGCTAACAATAAAACTTTGAATGCAATCTTTTGTGGTGTGTCTCCAAATGAGTTTCATAGGATCTCTCAGATGACAGTAGCCAAGGAAGCTTAGGAGATATTGGAGATCACTTATGAAGGAATAAAGAAAGTGAAGGATACAAAGCTTCAGATGCTTACTACCAAATTTGAAGAGCTTAAGATGGGAGATGATGAGTCCTTTGATTCCTTCTATGGGAAGCTCAATGAAATTGTAATTGCTAAGCTCAATCTTGGTGAGAAGATTGAAGATACTAAGGTAGTAAGAAAAATTTTGAGATCCATACCGGAGAGCTTTCGAGCAAAAGTCACAGCAATAGAGGAAAGCAAAGATTTGGATGAGATTAAGATCCAAGAGCTCATTGGATCTGTCCAAACATATGAGCTAGGACTGCCTTCTCATAAGTCAAGCAAATGTCTTGCTCTTAAAACCATCACCGAAAGAATGGATGATTCCTCCAAAGAAAATGGACTGGAGAAGGAGGTAGCATTTCTTGCAAAGAACTTCCGAAAATTTCTGAAGATGAAGAATAGTGGGAAACCATTCATTAGAGGGAAGTTTTCATCCTCCAAAGGTGATAGGAAAGAGTTTAAGAAGAAAGAAGCGAAGGATACCCAATCTCCTCAAGGCATTGTGTGTTATGAATGCAATGGCCATGAACATCTCAAAAAGGAGTGTCCCAACTATCTACAAGGGAAGGGCAAGGCATATGCCACAACTCTTAGTGATTCGAATTCATCCAACTCTGATTCAGAAGAGAGCTGTGATGGAGAAGGGAATTACTCCGCCTTTATGACTACTACTCATGTTGAGTCCTCGGAGGACTTGAGTTTGGTAGTGCAAGAACTTGGGAAGCATAGTGATGAGGAATCCATGGGAATTGTAGAAGAATCAGATGTTGAAGAAGATGAAGAGTCAACCGGTCTTCAAGAGAATTACAATTCCCTACTTGAGAAGTTAGGAGAATATACAAGGGTGGCCAAGGCAGCTGTCAAAAAGATGAAGAAGGCAGAGAAGGACTATAGAACACTACAAGAAAATGTATTTTTAGTGACGAAAAAATTCGTCACTAAAAGTCCAGTTTTTCGTCACTAAGAACCTTTAGTGACGAAATTCGTTTCGTCGCTGTAGCCCCGTCACTAAAAGTCTTGACGACTTTTAGCGACGAAAAATTTCGTCACTAAAAGTCAAATTTGGTTTTAAAAAAAAACTTTTAGCGACGAAAACGTTTCGTCGCTAAATGTTTTCCTCGCTAAAAACAGTATTTAGTGACGAAAATATTTCGTCACTAAAACCATTTCAGTTTATTAAATCATATTTAGTGACAAAAAATTTCGTCACTAAAACTATTTTCGGTGGGCTGCTCATCGGCGACGGGTCATCTCCATCGGCGACGGTTGGTCTTCATCTCCATCGGCAACGGTGGGTTTCTTTTCTTTTTTTTGGTTTGGGTTTCTCAGCGTTTTTTGAGCGACGGTGTGAGTTTTTTGTTCTGCTGAGTGGGTGACTTCAATTTTTGGGTTGGGTTATTTATAGTGAGTTTTAGCGACGAAACCATTTCGTCGCTAAAGATCACTTTTAGTGACGAAACTGAAATTCGTCACTAGAAGTGGGAAACAACGACGAAATATCAGTTTCGTCACTAAAAGTGGTCTTTAGCGACGAAAAATTTCGTCGTTAAAGACCACTTTTAGCGACGAATTTTTGTTTCGTCACAAGAGGATGCCGAATTTTTACACTTTTAGCGACGAATTTTATTTTCGTCACTAAAGAGACCATATTTTGTTCAGATTTTTAGCGACGAAATTCAACTTTCGTCACTGTAGCATACTTTTAGTGACGAATTATGATTTCGTCACTAAAAACATTTAAGTGCAAAACCATTGTTATTTTTAGTGACGAATAGTTTTCGTCACTAATTCTTCTTTATAGTGACGAAATGATTTTCGTCACTAATACTATCACAGCAATACCTACAGTGACGAAATATTTCGTCACTAAAATTTTCAACTTTTAGTGACGAAATATTTCGTCACTATAGCTTAATTAAAATTGCGCCAAAATTTCCCTCCACTGGCGCCTATTTTTTTGTTCACAATAGCGACGAAATTTATTTTTCGTCGCTAAATGTAATAATTTTTTTCACTTTTAGTGACGAAATTCATATTTCGTCACTAAAGCTGTATTTTTAGCGACGAAAAATATTTCCTCACTAATTTTCATCGCTAAAAATACATTTTGTTGTAGTGGAAGTCTCCTAGTGCGATATAAGGAGGTCAAATGTGAAATAGAGACACTGAATGGAAAGCTAACGGAAGCCTACTCAAAGATAAAATTTCTTGGGCTTTAGGTGGTTCAAGCCAATGCTAAAGTAGAGTGAGTCTCCTCCAAGAAGCTTGATGAAGTCTTCTCTCATCAAAAACCTTTCTCAGACAAAACCGAACTAGGATATACTGGAGAAAGTAGTTCAGCTGTCAAAATCACCAAGGATGTGAAGTTTGTACAAGCCAAAGAACCAGGAGCGGCTGCCTCTACACGTAGGAAAGTAGAGGATGAAAAGAAGAAGAATGTAGCTGACCAACGGGTGTAGAATAAGCCTGATCATCAAACTGTGGTCAAGCCTAAAGTTCAAGGGAAATCACCTCCAAACTTGCAAAGAGGTCCGAGAATTCAACATTTCTGTCATTTCTATGGACATTAAGGACACACAAGACCAAATTGCCATAAGCTGAAGGCATTGAAGAATGCAAGTGTTTAGAGGTCAAAAAGCCCTAAAAGTGACAAAAGGAATTGGGCTAGTGAGCAATCAAGAGGTCGAAATGGTGATTCCAGCGTGATGGACGTGATGAAAATGATCGATGCCTTCACCACTTTCCTAGAAAGCTTTACTAGATGGTTTGAAAGTCCTAACTCTTGTACCCAATCCTTTAGGGATATCACCCCAAACGCACATGCCGTGTGGGTGAAAATGGGTACTCATGCATAAGCATTTTAACATGTCCATGCATTAATACTTTCGATGTTTAGGGACATTTGCTCATGCATCTCTACATGCTTGTTTTGATTTGTATCATTTGCTTTTGGCTTTAGCATGTTTCTTTTACAAGCTTTTTCTTTGTTTTTGTTTTTGGTCTGTTTTTTAGTGTGTTCAAAAAATTCAAAAACCCATAAAAATTGAAAAATTTTCAAACTGTTTGATCGCTTGTATTGTGTATATCACATGAGAGTTTGGCCTAGTACCTTCATACTAATGGCATACTGCATTTAAGATCTTAGCTTGTTTTGTATGCACTTTTATCTGTGTGGAAGAAATCTTGAAAACTATGTGTAATTATTGTAAATAGATCTTCAAGCTTGTCATAAATGATTGGTCAACAGTCTTGATAGTCTTGATACTTGCATAGACTTGTGCCTATATCTCTTCCCACTTTATTTTTATTTTATTTTTTGCAAAAGAGCTCACTAAATGTTAATCTCCAAATGAAAAGAGATATTGAGCTGCAAAATCCTGTCGCACATATTAGTATTTGACTAGGAAAAAGGGAAAGCGACTTTTGTTTTGAAATGTATGGTGCTCGAAAAGGCCAAAGGCTAATTCTAAATGTTGATATATCAAAAATATCAAGCACCAATCTCAAAAAGAGATGTATTATCCTAAATGGATCAAATGTTATGATTTATTCAGAAGCCAAATGAAAATCTTCTAAGATTTGTAATCAATTTGTGGGAGGTTATATATGTTCATTTCTATAATTGAGATAGACCACTTGATTTAGTACCAGTTGTGTATGACTTGATTGAATTGATCATTGAAGCTTCACTCTGGTCTAAGGACTATTTCACACTTGATACTCACCCACAACACACAAGACTTTGATTCAATTAATGCTTATCTCATTTGTGTGATTGTACATGTTCAAATGTGATGTGTATGCTCAAGTACTTGCTGATAAAACCCAAAATGATTTTTGAGTATTTTATATATTTTTGAAAGTGATTTTATACTTTCGTGTCTTTAGTTTTTGTTCAAAATGCATTTTTGTGTTTTTCTTCAAAAACTGGTTTAGAGGGTGTTTCTCTAAAAGCTCGAGACTTAGAGCTTCCTGCGAAAAGGTTTTAAGGGAAATAAATTTTTTTCATCATGTCACATAGAGACTCTCATGACTGTATCACGACTATTTCGCAACCAACAGCTAGAGAGAAGCTATCGCGATTGTCTCGCAATTGTCTCGCGACTTAAAGCTTCTCGCGAAAGCTTTTAAGCTTCAGAGGTCTCTCTCGCGACTTCATCGCTACTGCCTAATCCACGAAAAACGCGTGTTTTCAGATTTTATGTAGCAGACGTGACAGTTTTTCAAAAAATCTCAACTTCCCTCGCTGAGCATCTCTCGAGCCCCCTTTCAACCAAAATTCATTTTTCTTTAAAACCCCATCAAATTCAACTTAGTTTCTGCAAAATCTATAAAAGGTATGAGTTTCTATCACTCTTTTTATTCATTTGGCTCTGTTTTTACTAAAATTAGAGTTAGGGTTTAACATTTGGGGAATTTTCAAAATTGGGTTGGGGTTCTTATTCATATGTAAATTTCTTTCCAAATTTGATTGGGTTGAGTTTCTTTTGTTGTGTTTGTTCTTGTGTTGGGCCTTAGTGGCTGTTTGATCTTGTATTTAGGCACTATTTCATCATGCTCATGCACTGCTCATAGTTGGTGTTCACGGTTGCATACTAGGTGCTTGACAGAATGTCCTGGTGACATTTTTGTGCTAAATTGGATTCAAGTGACTTCAAATTTCTGGGTTTACACTTTTGTGACCTTGTTTAACTTGTTTTGGTCATGGTGTTTGGGTTTCACACACATTGCCCAGACTGTACACACACTAGGCACCCCTCATGCACCTCAAGATGCACACACATGCATTAGCACATGCACAGCCTATGTACACACTGTTACACTCACTTCATTCATACATTGTGAGTTTGCTTACATGGTTTAACACCTTTAGCTTGCTATTTGTGTTTGTTTGCTTTGCTTTGAGTATGGTTTGCTATGTTTTGAAAGTCAATTCTATTTTGAACTACCATGGATCTGATAATGTTTTATGTTTTGTTTGTGCCTTGTGTACTTGGTTCTTTTCTAGTTCTGTTGTTATACAGATGGCTCCAACTAAGCATGCAGCTACAAAGAAACCACAGATGGCTCCAACTAAGCATGCAGCTACAAAGAAACCAACTTCCAAACGTGCACGCACTAATTCTGACAACTTCAGGTAAGCAGAAGCTGATATGAAGTGCAATGACTGTTATAAGGATAGAACAATCATCATGGAAAGGGTGGTTCAATTGGAATCTCTTAAGGGCACCTTCATACCTGAAATATTCAAAGAAAGGACATGGACCAAGTTATTGAACCCAAGTGGAGTCTACTCAGAGATAATCAGAGAATTCTTCTTAAATGCTACTATAGAAAAAGATCACATAAACTGCTGGGTGAGACGGAAAAAGTTTGTAATTACTAAGGATAGCATTCAGGACTTTCTTGAAGTTCGTCCTCCATCTCAGCCTATCACTACCCAATATGAGGATAGATTGGACTCTATTGCAGAGATGGTGAGGATACTTGATGGGTCACCGACTAAAAATGCCATGAATACAATACCATTTTCACCAGAGATGAGGACTTTGGCCTATATGATGATTTACAACCTGTACCCAGTGACCAACCTTACTACACTATCTGCTCGGAGGACCATCTTCCTATATGATCTCTTCATTCACAAAGAGATTGATATTTGTGGGCACATCTTCCATTTATTGAAGAAGAGCATTCGTAAGTAGAACTCTAGGACTATCATACCTTTCCCCACCCTCATTATGGGCCTTATTGCAAAGGAGAGGCTCAAACTTCCCAGTGGCCTTACAGTAGTTCAGAGGGACTACCCATTAGTGCTCATACATTAACTAGGAGCACAACCCACATCAAAGGCTTTAAGACCGGTGTGCATACCATACCACAACCACGTGTTGAGCAGGAGGAAGGTGACACAAAGGATGAGATAGAGCACTTCACTACTACTCCAGAGTCATTAGATTAGCCCTCAGCTCAGCCATCATCTTTTGCACCAGCTCGAAGACCAAACAGACTTGATCATCTTATAGCTAAAGTTGAGCAGATGTACACTTTGCTGGATTCACATGTACAGCACACAGCAAACCAGTTTGCTTATGTTTGGGGATAGATCACAGCCTTATCTACTTAGATAGAGGAGTTATTTGTCGATCATGGTTTAGACTTAGAGTCAGAGGCATTCTAGCCCTTTGGCCATTTCGGTCAAAAAGGGGGAGAAAATTTTGAGGGGGGGGGGGCTGAGGGAGAGCTTGTACAGTGTTAGGGGGAGCATAGATTTAGATTAGAAACATTGATCTATTGGTTATTGGTTATTGTTTTTTACTTTATGGTTATGTTTTTTTTTTTTTTTTTTTTTTTTTTTGTTTACAGTTTTTACTGTTACTGCTTTTGTTTAAGCTTTAATATTCTGTTTTATATTCAATTCATATTCAGTATTTGTGATTTTCTCTATGCTTTGTAGCATAATTTTTGTACTTTTAAGATATTGCTAATGTGTCTTAAGTACCTCACTCTTGTGCCCTAGTAGGATTTTGTATCCTAGATACAAGTACTTCGTGTATTTTGCATTGGTTGAGTGTTGGACATGCAATTGATCCTTTGGATTGTTCTTAATTGCATTATGTGTCCGGATGAGCATTTACTTGCAAAATGATTTATTGTAGTCATTCTTTAATGAATATTTTTTTTTGATCAAGATATGCTTACATGTTTTATAATGTTTACAAACTTGATCGCACTTTACTTGCTCATGTGCATACCTTGTGTTCAACTTTTCATAAGCTTAATGAAAGTTTTGTTTGTGTGCAAGTGTTTCAGGTAACAGGTATATACGTGCAAGTGCTTCACAGCTCTAGACTAGGTGTGAATGAGTTTTGCCACTGTTCCCAAACTCAAGTTTAAGTTTAGAGTCTGTTTTAGGGGTTTTGTCACGGAATAGCCAAAGAGGAAGATTGTAAAGTTGTTATTTACAACTATGTGTTTTTGTTACCTTATATTCCGTGCCAAATTTGATTATAATTTTATTCAAACTTTTGTACCCTGTATTTATTGTGGGATTTCATTGTAAGGGTTGTGTGTTAGAGAGAGAGAGTGTGTGAAAATTCAAGCAATTGAAGACTGAAGAGTTTTCATGGGTAGCTCGTGACTTAGCATCCTGCGAAGTAACTTATGTGCCTTGCACATGCTAGAATGCGATGAGTCAGGCCAGATGGAGATAGCTGTGTCTCACGGGTAAGGTCTTCTCGGGAGACACCCGCGAGACATTCTGTTCTACCAACCTGTCCAGTCTGATATACACTTTCTGTGCTTACACTATTTATACCCGCATTACCCACAAATGTTAAGGACTGATTCTGAGAGAAAACCCTAGCCAAATAACTTGAGAGTTAGAGATTGTTATACCCACAGTCCTCTACACATTTGTTTTGGGAATTTCCTCAACTCTTACCTCTCCATTTCCATACCATTGAGAGGTTGATAGCCCAAACACTTACCACACCCTTTCAGAGTGTCAAGTGAAGTTTTGGTGCTGCTGGGAAACATTGGAAGAAGCTAAGGATGGTAGATGCAACATGGAGCTTGTTGCGGGATCTGGAGAGCTAGACAAGACATGGTTCCGAGAAGCCTTGTTGGAGTAGGAGCATGGAGGGCTTAGGTACATCGGGTAGATTAGGCTTGGAGGGTCTCTTGCTAACCCATGTATCCCAACTGATTGTCTAGTGGATCGATTACCGCTTGGAGGGCGACGGAGAGGTTTTTCACCGAGTTCTTTGGTTTCCTCTTTGATAACACATCGGCTTGTTATTTCGTGTTTGCATTTTTCTTCCCTACTCTTTTATTTTTCATTTTACTGCTATGTTGCCTTAATTATGGATTAGAGTAATTTTTTTGTTTATTCGCTCGCTTTTACACTATTCCGCACTTAGTATTAATTTGGTGTAAAATCAATCGAGCCGTAACTTTTTATTGGGGGTCCAAACAACTCTTGTGCTTTCAACACATTTTCGAGCTTTCAAGTTCTTTGAAAGGTTCGAGCTTGAAAACCTGGGATATTACATCAACTATCGAAGCAGCACCAACGTTAAAAGAAAGGTCCTCCAACCAAACTGAAGGCTAAGATCTCAGCAAAGAGGCTATACTATGATCCACACAATTAAAAATTACAAAACAAAAATTGAGAACACAATAACTTATTAATATCCTCCAGTAGATGGCCATAAGTTGTTGTTGAGTTTTGTGCTTTTTGCGCTTTTTAAACTGAAGCATGATCATCCCATTCAAGCAATGCATCAAAAACACTAAGCTCTAGACAAAATTGCAATGCTTCTATGACTAATGACTGCATACAAATATGTATCCATCCGATTACTAAACCTTTGCAAATGAGAAAGTTTACGTACAATCACTAAACCATGCTCGTCTTTGGCTACAAGACTCTTGACCTTATGTTTAACTTTGATTATTCACAAAATTAACATTATTGATCGGTTCAAATTAACATTTTAAAAAATAATTACGGATAAAGAGTATTTACCAAATGCTTAAAAGATAAATTGGGTTAAAACAAAATCTTTACACAAGTTTCAATTGCACACATTCACATCTCCCTTTTCAATGCAAATGACTCTTTTTTGCTAAACACGTACATATGTAATTCTAGGTTCCACTTGTTAGGTTCTAAAAATTGAGAACAATTGGCAAACCGTGAGCACAAACTTGTCTAGATATAGATTCTTAAATCAATAGATATGATTAAACAATGCTCAAGGTACTACAAGTCAAAATACAAAAACAAAGAAGTTGCATATTCAAGAATTTGAAACATGCCCACTTCGAACAATTGAGACTATGGTTTAACCGATCAAGATGAGTTTCTACAGATTTTAATTTCGGCCCAATAGTCCATTAAGCCTATTAAGTGATTAGGGTTTTAAATCTAATTCACATAATATTTTAAGGAAACCTTAAGGCACAATTTAAATAGTTTTTTTAGAGAGAGAAGAATGCTTCTTATGCCTCCTATTATAGATTTAGGGTTTCTATATCCAAAACTCTCTAAAATCTTTTACCAGCAATATTCTTTGAAGAAACTCGAGATCTAGTGTTGTAAAAGTTGTTGCCACCACTAGTCATCAAAGGTGCTAGAAATTTCAGACTTCAAGGGTGGTCTTGGAGTTACAAACTAGAGAGTTTGTGTTGCTAATCTAAATCTTTGAGTACAACTCTTAAAGTCATAAACTGGAGTGTTTGTGCGCAACAAATTTATAATAGAAGAGTCCGTAGATTTGGAGTTGTGTGTGGTCACGTGAGTAAGTACTACAAGGGGTAGCAGCAGATTTAGGGTTAAGTCCATTATAAAAACTTTCATTCTGTAAGGTTGAATTTTATCAACCATCTTGTTGGCTTTATTCCGTGCCAATTTGCTTGTAATTTAGCACTTAGTAACCATTTCGGTGGGATTCATGTAAGGGTAGTGTGTGTGAGAGAGTGTGAAGAATTGCTCAACAATGTGCAAAGAAGCAGGGAGTCGCGGCTGACTCGCGACTTGCAAGCCGCCAACTGCTGCACACGTGAGAAGCATGCGGGGAGGTGAAGCTTCACGCCAACTGTCGCACTACAAGACAAAAGTCCCAGGCTGGCCAGGCCGTTAGCTCGCGACTTAGACCAGTCGTGAGGCCAAGCCGCCAACTCACCCTGTTTGGGAAAAATTGACTTTTCGTATTCTAAACACACACTAGTATATATAGACCCTTATACCCACAAAATGTAGAGAACTTCCAGAGAGAATTTTGAGAGAGAAACCCTAGAGAAAAACAAGATTGCCTCATCCCTAATCTTCATTAAGAGACTCTTTAAATTCCTCTACTCTCTTCCTCTCCATTGATACATCCCTGAGAGGTTAACCAAATACTTTTCTCATCACACCCACGTCTGTGAGAATGTCTTTTGGTGCTAAGGGAAGCATTTTGGAAGGAACCCATAGTTATTGGTTGATACTATGGGTTATAGCGGAATCTGATAAGCTAGAAAAGAAAAAGATTCGTCACAACCTCGTTGGAGCAGGAAGCTTGGAGAGCTCAAGTACCTTGGTAGATTAGGCTTGAAGGGTCTATTGCTATTCATGTATCCCAACTACATTTTCTAGTGGATTATTGACTGCTTGAAGGGCGGTGGAGAGGTTTTACGCCAAGGGCTTCGGTTTCCTCTTCGATAACACATCGCATGTTGTCCTTGTGTTTGCATCTCGCTTTCTTTATCTTTGCCTTTTATTTTCTACTGTGGATGTGATTATAATTGGCTTAGATTGTTTATCAATTTTGTGTTCGGCTTATGTTCATGTTCCGCACATTAATTGTTTGATTATAAGCTTGAATTGTTAATTTATAATTTGGGGTCTAAACGTTCAAGGTTATTTTACACACATTTTGAACATTCAATTGGTATCAAAGCGGGTGCACTTGTTGCAGTTTAAATACCTTAGTGCGATCCTTGACCCCATTTTGAGATGGATTGATCTCAATCTCTAACTGTGCCACCATTTTTTTATGGTAATAATTATGTATTTTGGAAAGTCCGAATTAGAGCATTTTCGTCTTCAATTGATGATGCTGTGTGGGTTGCAGTTGAAGTTGGTTGGACTAGACCGAAGGCGGCCAAATCCACTTGGGATAAGGCAGCTCTCGCGGTGGGTAATGCAAATAGCAAAGCCTTGAAAACCATTTTCTGTGGTGTCTCTCCAGAAGAATTTCACAGCATTTCACATATCACCATTGTGAAGGAAGCATGGGAAATTCTGGAGACAACCTATGAAGGGACTAAGAAGGCGAAGGACACCAAACTCTAGACGCTGACCACTCGATTTGAGGAGCTAAAGATGAGTGAGGATGAGTCCTTTGACTCTTTTTACAGTAAGCTGAACGAGGTGGTCATTGACAAATTCAATTTGGGGGAAAAGACGGAGGATTCTAAAGTTGTAAGGAAGATCCTTCGGTCACTGCCAGAAAGTTTTCGTGTCAAAGTAACAGCCATTGAAGAGAGCAATGATTTTGGTGACGTCAAAGTTCAAGAGCTGGTTGGTTCATTGCAGATGTATGAATTGTCACTGCCCATGCAGAAGAAGTGCAAATCTCTTGCTCTTAAAACAATTGATGAGAGAGTGGTATCTCATGAATTTTCGGAAGAGGATGCAGTAGATAAAGATGTGGCATACCTTGTAAAGAACTTCTGGAAATTCTTAAAACTCAAGAACGGTGGGAAATTTGGTGACAAAGGAAAATTTTAGAGTTCCGGGAAGGAGAAGAAAGAATTCCGAAGAAAATATGGTAAAGATTCTCAATCTTCTCAAGGAATTATTTGCTTCGAGTGTAATGGACATGGACACTTCGAAAAGGAATGTCCCAACTATTTGAAGTCAAAAGGAAAGGTCTATGCTACTACTTTGAGTGACACTGATTCATCAAACTCTGGCTCTGAAGATAGCTATGACGGAGAAGGAAATTACTCCGCATTCATAACCATTGCACATGTGGAATCCTCAGATGATTTGGGTTCACTTGTGAAGGAATTGGTGAGCATTCTGATTTGGAGTCTATTGGGGTTGTTGAAGAATCGGAGGCTGAAGAAGATGAAGATACATCTGGTCTTCAAAAGAATTACGCCTTACTTCTTGAGAAATCAAGTGAGTATGCAAAGGTGGCAAAGGTGGCTATGAAGAAGATGAAAAAAGCTGAGAAAGATTACAAAAGTCTGCTGGTATGATACAAGGAGGCAAAGTGTGAGATTGAAACATTTAATGGTGAGCTATCAGAAGCTTACACAAAAGTAAAATTTCTTGAGCAAGAGGTAGTGCAAGCTCATGCCAAGATAGATAGGGTCTCCTCCAAGAAGCTAGATGATGTTATTTCATCTCAAAAACATGCCTCAAACAAGTCCGGGTTAGGTTATATCAGAGGGAGTAACTCATCAGCCAATGTCACCAAAGAAGTGAAGTTTGTGAAGGCCAAAGAGACGACTGTGGATAAGTCTATTCCTGAGAAAATTAAGGCTGAGAAGAAGAAGAATGTGGCTGATCAACGGGTGTTAAATAAGTCCTGTAATCAATCAGAATCTAGATTTGGAGCTAAAGGAAGATCACTTCCAAGATCACAACAGGGTCCTAGAACGAATCATTTTTGTCACTTTTGTGGATTGCAAGGGCATACCAAACCCAACTGCCATAAGCTGAGAGCATTGAACAATGCAAGCGCTCCTTGATCACGAGGAAGGAGAAATGCCGAGAGGTCTTGGGGTGGAGAGCAATCAAGAAGTCAAAACCGTGATCCAGGAATGATGGACGTTATGAAGATGATCGGTGCATTCACAAATTGCTTGGAAAACTTCACAAGAAGGTTTGAAAGTCCTAACTCTCGTACCCAATCCGTTAAGGATATCACCCGAAACGCATGTGACGTGTGGGTGACGAAAGGTACTCATGCATAAGCATTACAATATGTCTATGCATTAATTCTTCCCATGTTTGTGTATATTCTTGGTTGTGTGCTTCTTGCAAGTTTTTAGGTTGTCATATTGTTTGTGTGTTTGTCTTTGATTCAAATGTTTTTACATTGTTATTTAAGAGTCTTTTGTTAAATCTTTTACTGATTTTGTGTCAAAAATTCAAAAACACATAAAAAGTAGAAAATCCTAAAAAGTTTGATCGGCTTTGTTGAGTTTTGTCTCAAAGCATGTTTTGCCTTATACCTTTGTACTAATGGCTTTGTGCATTTATGAGCTGAACTTGTTTCTTATGCACTCATATCATTGTGGAAGAAATTCTAAAATCTATGTGACTGTTGTAAATAGATCTTCAACCTTGTCATGAATGACTAGCGAATAGTTTTGTTGATCTTGAGACATGCATAGACTTGTGCCTATATATCTTCCCACTTTTATTTTATTGCTTTACTCAAAGAGCTCACCAAATGTAAATCTCCAAATGAAAAGAGATATTAAGTTGCAAAAGCCTGTCGCACATACTAGTATTTGACTAGGAAAAAGGGAAAGCAACCAAAATAAGATGTATGATGCCCAAAAAGCCAAAGGCTAACTCATCAAATTGAAGTATTAAAAATTTCAGCATCGATCTCACAATGAGATATGTTGATTCAAAAAGATCAAATGATATGTTAGAAATGGAGCCAAATGAAAAGCTTCAAAGAAATGTACTCAAGTTTATGTGGGATGTCATATATGCATACTTCTATAATTGAGATGGGTCACATTATGTAGTGCTAGTTGTGTATGCCTTGATTGAATTGATCATTGAAGCTTCACATTAGACTAAGGACTATCTCATTTTTGATTCCCACACACAACGCACAAGTCTATGTTCAATAAATGCCATGTTCATTTGTGTGATTGTACTTGTTTAAATGTGTTCTCACAAGCTCAATCTTTGTTAATCAAACATAAAAATATTTTTGAGTGTTTTAGTTTGTTTTTGGAAAGTTTTTTTTTTTTTACAAAAATGTCAAAATTTGCAAAAACAGTGTTGCCCTATTTTGGCAACTCAGTCGCGGGTTGGTCCAGTCGCATGCCCCAGTCGCGAGCTCACTCCGAGATTTTTCGCTGCTCACTGGTGAGTCAAGGTCTCAGTTGCGAAAAATACTTAGAAAATTTTTTAAAATTTGAGTTTTTATGATTTTCGTGGCTCAGTGTGGCGACTGGCTCCCGAGTGGAAGGTCCAGTCGCGAAGGGTACACAGAGATTTTCGCAGCTCACCTGGCGACTGTATCGCGGGTAGACCTTCCAGTCGCGAAAAACACTTAGAAGATTTTCTGAAAATCTTGGTTTCACAGTGTTTCGCGGCTTACCCTGGCGACTTAATCCAGTCGTGAAAAACGCGTGTTTTGTGTTTTAAAGACAGATTTAAAAAAAAAAAAAAAAAAATTTTCAATTTTTCCCTCGAATTGTTGTGACTGTTCATTATCTTCCTCATTTCTCTATCTCAAACACTCCGTGTCTCTCTTGAAAAAGCTTCCATTTTTGCACCATGTCTTCATCAAACATCAAGAAAAAGGTATGGGTTTTCTCTATCTCGCTTCATTGTACTTGATTTGAGCATTTTTTTTCTTGTTTTGTGAAGTGTTTTTGAGTTGTTGAGATTTAATGGGTTCGAGCTTGGTTTGGGTTTTTGAGTATTGAGATTTGTTGTTCTAGTCTTGGCTTTACTTTGTTTCTAGTATTCTATACATGTGTGTTATCATGTTTTTGTCTTTAGAGAGATTGTGCTTTGTGATGTGTTTCATGAATGTGTTGCTCCATTCATATCATGCTCTTGGTATTTTCTCACTTGTGACTTTGTGATGCACATTGCCCACTTGACTCTGAGTTGTTTCTGTTCTTCATCATATTTGTTTGCCTATTTCTTTTGTTTGTATTGCTTATGTCTTCTTGGTGTTATCCTAGTTCATGTTTTTGTGTTTCAGTGAAATCTCTCTGTTTCACACTCTTATATCTGGATCTAATCAAACTAATGTGTGTACCCTGTGGTATTGCATTTGGTTCTCTGCTGTGTGTTTGATCTTTTTTCAGTTGACTTGTTGTTCCTCCAAAGGCAAAGACATTGTAACCGATGACCAGTCAACCCTGGTTGCTAAATGGACACGACTATCATCTAAGTCATCTAAAGACTCTTCCATTGAGAGATTCAGGACACCTATTGACTCAAAGACCTACACAAACACTTTTAAAGAGGCTTCTCCTATTGTGGAATGAATTGTTAAGTTTGATACCCTAGGGACAACATTTATCCCTAAGATTTTTGAAGAAAGAGATTGGGCTGACCTTTTTGGAAATTTTGAGGATCCAATTGAAGAATTGGTTAAGGAATTCTACTCTAATGCTAGATACACAGGGGTAGAAATGAAATGCTGGGTACGAGGAACAGAATTTTCCATCAATGCAGACTACATTGCTCAGGTACTGCTTATGGTCTATTATGTTTCTCTTGCGTCGGCTACTGCTTCGGTGATTTCCACCTTATGCCATGCGTGTAATTCGGCGATTTCCTCCTTATGCTGTGCATGCATGTCGGTAGAGTTGCAATTGGTCTAATATGTTTCTCTTGCGTCGGATACTGCTTCGGTGATTTCCACCTTATGCCGCGCATGTAATTTGGCGATTTCCTCCTTATGCTGTGCATGCATGTCGGCGATTTGCTCCTGATGCCTCTACTTTGACTAGGCAAGTTCGTCCCTCAACGAATTTTCCAATTTAGTCATCCGCCGGGCCGTTTCACTGGACGACGATGGAGTCGATGTATAACATGGAAGGTTGGACCCACTTCTTTCTGATGGGGTTGGTCCAAAACCGACCCCTCGTACACGTCCATAACGTTCTTTCCCCATCACTTGTGCAAACGCATCAGTTTTTGACCATAGGATTCCTTGGCGACGCTCTCCTTGTAGTGAGCGCCCATTGTTTAAAATTTCAGTCATTTTCTTCTGTTTTCATTCAAGAACCAAATAACTTTTATTACTTGCTATAAACAATTCATGCACAAAATACAAAAGAAATAGGGTACGATATAAGGCTTACAATCTTATCTTCCACATCAATACTAACAGGAATCCCATCTTTCTTGGCGTATACTTTCGCGAAAACAACTGCATGCTCGACTGCTTGCCCACTTTCTTTTGCCTACATCATACTCAATAGTCTCATTACAATAGCAAAAATTTATGTTCATGATATGAAGTGGCAATTGTAAGCCTTACATAGCAAATGGAATTTGGGACATAACATGCAATATAATGTATAACAAATTTAAAGCCGTAGATAATTACGTTCAAAAAGACATGTGAGTTGTTTTCTTTATGTGAATGCTTAGTATCAAGCGGTTTTTGGTCCCAACACTCTTAACATTCAATGCAGTTAGTTGTGACAGTGGCTGAAATAGTCCCTAGCTAGCCCCATCCCAAAGTTCTATATATTGGCTAGCTACTACCCCAACCCAATTTCCTTCACACAACTTACAAACATTTCCTCTCTCTCACTTGTCTTTGTTGTCACAACGTCAAAACTATGAACAAAAAAAATGAAGAAAAATGAAATGTTCCTATCAATTTATGGCTCTTCAACTTTCTTTTCTTTTCTTTTTTTTGTCCTTATAAACCTAAGCATACTGTACACAACTATCTCCAACCAATTTCTCTACTCCATGCTTTTGACATTGATTTTTCTTGAAGAATGTTCACTACCTGCCCTTTGTTTAAATAAAATTGCCACTTCTTTGGCTAGAAAACAAAACAGTCATTTCTTCACATAAGTGCCCATACCCTATGTGCATATGCATGCCAACTGTATTGGAGCTGTCCACTTTCAACCTATTTAGTTTTCCACATATAAGGTAACACAAAAAAGGAAATTCACAGAACAACCAATTGCTATATACCAAACCAATGTCGTCCTAACAAAGTGGCAAACATAATATTAATGACATCACTAATCAAGAACAGGAAACATCACAAGAAATGTTTGTTAACAGTCATGAACATGGATATGATTGTGGTCTTCCTTACCCCAACACTATGCTCTCATCTGCAACAACATGTAACCTCACATGCTCCTTTGACATTAGTTTTTATAACAAATTTATACTAATGAGGCAAGCAATGGTAAAAATTTCATACTAACTCTATATAGTATCCTCAGATTCATCAGTAAATTAGTTTCATCAAACTCTTTACATTTATTACATTTGAATCTAAAATGGTAGAATATTAAAACCTTGGCTAGTTGTTGTATAGTGCATTTCTTACCATATTGTCAGCAATTTGGGCAAAGCTTATAGGCCCTAACCTCGCTATGTCCTTCTAAAACTCATGACTTCTCTTGTTCGTATTAATTAATGTCTACGAACACATTTCCGCCAACAAATTAAAACGAAGAAATTAGTTAAATAAGCTGTACTCGGTAAATTCAAATACCCCATCATATGTATATGATAAATAAAAGATAATAGAGCAAGAAAATAGCTAAACCTACGTATCTGGATGAAAGCAATAGTCAACGAGCTTCGCATACTGCTGTGCATCAGCCCATTCTGGTATTTTTGTAAGGACTTTTTATTTGGACGCATCTTTTGGGTAGCATTTCTTTTTCAACTTGGTACGTCGGTTCCTCCTCAGTTCCCCTAGTAGGTGCATTGCCCAAGTCATTTGATTAGCTGGATGGATAATTTCTAGGTTAATGATCCACTTTTTCTGAAATGCAAAAACTAAGTTAGCATAGTGCAATAGTCCACCCTATTGAACATGCCATTTAGCACACATACAATTGTACATAACAATTAAAAGTAGCTTAATATAGCTATAGATTGAACAAGTCTGAATTTCTAAGCAAAATGAATTGGATGGTTAACTCTCATTTAATGAAACAAAAACTTAAAGACTTCTCCACAAACCTATTTCCTAATGATATCCACTAGAAGGTGCTCTGTGACATAAAATATTTGGTATGAATTCTTTGTTAATGATCCACTTTTTCTGAAATGCAAAAACTAAGTTAGCATAGTGCAATAGTCCACCCTATTGAACATGCCATTTAGCACACATACAATTGTACATAACAATTAAAAGTAGCTTAATATAGCTATAGATTGAACAAGTCTGAATTTCTAAGCAAAATGAATTGGATGGTTAACTCTCATTTAATGAAACAAAAACTTAAAGACTTCTCCACAAACCTATTTCCTAATGATATCCACTAGAAGGTGCTCTGTGACATAAAATATTTGGTATGAATTCTTTGTTCTTATATAAGACTTGAGTCTTATACTTCATAATTGATCTATGCTAAATCAAAGAAGCCATCTTCTATTGCATATGTCACCAACAGACTAAGACCAATCATGCTTGTTTTTCACATGGATTTTCCACATTGGTCCAAACCGTGAACATGCATGGCAATAATTATACACAAGCACAAATTGGTAGCAACCACAATCTGATTTTGCGGTTGGTACTGAACTACTATAGACAATGGCCCATTTTAGAAGAGCAATGTGTGCAAAAATAACAAATTTCACAATATTTTTCCCAATAGTTAAATTAGCAAGTTTGGTTCTTATTTAAACCCACCATTGATATTATTATTTTTACCTATCAAGTAACAATCTATAAACTATCTCATTTTAGAAAGTTGAGTGGCTTGAATCAAATAAATGATGACAAGCATCTTTTTTTCATTGAAAAACAAATCATCTATGTTCTTTCTCTGTCACTTTCACTTTTATGTCTCCCATGACATTTCACTCTAAAACAAATGATGGTTTTCCTTCTCAATATTTGCTCCTGTCTCTTCTCTTCATTCTTAAATTATAAGTAAGGAAAAGAAAAACAAAATGAGATAGATCTGTTGCATAAGGTGATGCATGGTTAAATTAAGTTGAAATTTAATTTCCAATTTTGATTTTCATGGAGAGAGAGAGAGAGAGAGAGAGAGAGAGATTAGGTGGCAAATATTAATAATTTACCATGTAAGACATTAGTTTACAAATATTAAAGACCCAAGAGTTGTTAGGAAAAAGTAATTGTCAATGATGATTCAACATATATATTTGCAACCATATCAGGAAAAAAAAAAAAAAATATATATATATATATATATATATATGTGTGTGTGTGTGTGTGTGTGTGTGTGTGTTTGCTTTCAAATTATTCTCCTGTGTTTGCTTTTTTTTTTTTTTTTTTTTTTTTTTAGCGCCTCTTGCACTGTTCATGGGACATGAACAGTGCATTTAAGCAAATCCCATGAACAGTGCATTTAGGCAAATGAACAGTAACCCGCGCGTGAACAGTAACTTTTTTATTATTTTTTTTATTGTTTTCAGTTTTCAGCAAAATAAACGGTATCCAAACATACCCATAGTGTGCGTTTAGATACCGCTTATTTTGCTGAAAACTGAAAACAAAAAACATTAAAAAATATTTTCCAGTTATTGTTCACTTTTAAAATTACTGTTCACATGTCTATTTGCACGGTTCACGTCCCATGAAAAGTGCAATAGGCGCTGGTTAAAAAAAAATAAATAAATAAATGCCTGAAATGCAGACGTCCAAAATGCAGATGTGCAAAACAAACAAACCTAAATTTGCAACATTGTTTTTTATTTTATTTTTTGAAACAATTTTTGTTCAGTTGAGTTTCTATTAGTCAATACTTTGGTGTTTTCTTAAAGATGGGAAAACAGAAAAAAGAATGCACAATATATGTGTCGTTTTAGGTTTTACTAATGTATGCCCATATGGTATGTGTTAGTAAACTATTTTAGGAAAGTTTGATAACTTTTTCAAATCTCAATAAAAAATTTTCTAAAATATTTCATTAACATATGTGATAAGGGTATACATTAATTGGACCCTTTTTAATATATAAAAACAATGAATATCATGTACTTTTACGTTCTGTTTTTAACAGGGGCCTTAAGCCTAAAGCCGGCCCTAGAAGTGACTCGGCTTAACCTTTTGGACCATAAACTCAACTCATATAGATGACAGCCATTGTTTCTTCTGTATATCTCACTCTACTCACATAATTTATGTAACAGAACATAGATTTATTTTGCTCCTGGCTTATATGGAATTGTCCATGTTTCCATAGGTTTGGAAACGATGTTTATGATCGCATTTGGTACCCCAATAACTTCTATGAGGGAATAGATACCCCGCTTCCTATTGACTCCCAAAGTCATAATGATTACCAACTTCCATCTGTTGTCATGAGTACTGCATCAACAAAGGACAAAACGACAGAGCATGAAGAACAAAACGGTGGAACTTAAGGTGTGATCCTCAAACGCACAGTTTCACTAAACAGCAAAACGGTGTCGCTTAGCCCAGTTCAAACTTCAGTTGCTGTGGCGCCAAGATCAGTTAGGAAACAGTTAGTTTCTCCGTGAATTACGGAACTGATTGGCGTGACTTGGATCCAATTATTATTCTGTTAAGATCAGTAGAGTGGGTAGTATAAATAGAAAGCAAATGATCAGTTGTAAATTAAGAAAAACAGAAATAGAATTTTCTCTCAGAATTTTCCTTCTCTTTCTCTCCCTTTCTCTCGTTTTCTCTTGCTCAATTTGCTCTCTGGTTTTCCTTCTTGCTTTTCATCAATTCTGTCTCAATTCCTTCAATATTATTGTGTTAGTGTTTGTTTCAATCTGAAATTCATAGCATTACGAATTTCTTCATGGTATCAGAGCCAGAATCTGTCACAGCTCAAGCTTCAATCACAGCTCAAGCTTCAATGGCAGCTCCAAGTTCTACAATGGCTTCCTCGTCTACATCTTCAAGTTCCTCAGTGAATGTGATGAATCAACCACTACTGCTTCTCTCTAATATGTCCAATATGATGACAGTGAAGTTGGACAATACAAACTATATTGTTTGGAAACACCAAATCACCATGGTGTTGGAGACTTACTCTTTGTTTGAGTTGTTAGAAGATCCTCAGCTTGTTCCTGATAAATATCTGAAAGATCTCTCTGGTAATTACACCACAATCATGAATCCGGACTTCTTGATCTGGAAATCTAAGGAGAAGGCATTGTTGACCTTCATAAGCTCAACCTTGACTCCATCTGTCCTAGCCCTCACTGTGGGTTGTACCTCGGCTATGGAGGTTTGGAAGGTTTTGGAAAATAGATTTTCTTCAATCTCCAGGTCACACATCATGAATCTTAAATGTGAATTGCACAACATCAAGAAAGGAGTTGATTCTGTAGATTCATATTTGCAGAAGATCAAGGTTGTAAGAGACAAACTTCTTGCAGTAGGAGTGATCATTGATGATGAGGAACTCCTTCACATAGCAATTAAAGGTCTTCCTAGGGAATACAATGCGTTCAGGTCTGCTATAAGGACCAGGAGTACACAATTGAGTTTTGATGAACTTTCTACTATGCTCAGTGCTGAGGAGGAATCTCTGAATGAAGGTCTAGATGTGAAAGACTCAGTTTTTGCCATGGCAGCAACTACTTCAAAGCCTAACAACAATGGTCATAACCAGAATTTTTATAACAATGGCCATAATCAGAATTTTAATAGAGGAAGAGGCCGTGGTAGCTACAATAACAGAGGTGGTAAGGGAGGTAGAGGATCACTTCAAGGTAGCTACAATCAATTTCAGCAAGCTCAACAAAATACTGGTACAAGGTCTGAGAGACCTTCTTGTCAGATTTGTGGAAAACTTGGCCACATAGCCCTTGATTGTTATCATAGGATGGACTATGCTTATCAAGGAAAGCATCCTCCTACTAAACTTGCAGCAATGGCCACTGCTTCAAATGGTTGCTTGCTTCAAGAACAGCCTTGGCTTGCAGACAGTGCTGCAACAGATCATGTCACAGCAAGCCTTCTTCACCTCAACTTCCCAAAACCATACAATGGTCAAGACCACCTCACTGTAGGCAATGGCCAACATCTTCCCATTACTCACACTGGTAATGCCCTCATTCCTTTTTCTCAGTCAAGTATCTGCCTTAATAATGTTCTTAGAGTCCCTTCCATAGCATCAAATCTTGCCTCTGTTCATCAACTCTGCCATGACAATAATTGTTGTTGCTATTTTGATGAAAATACCCTTTCCATTCAGGCTTTGGCCACGGGGAAGGTTCTGTACCAGGGCAAGAGTGAAGATGGTGTATATCCAATCTATCCTCAAAGAGCTTCTTTGCTTTCTTTACCTTCTAAGGTCTGCAACAATGTCAATGTTGCTAGTCATTCTGTTGTCAATAATGTTGCTAGTCATTCCTTTGTTAATAAGACTCTTTGGCACAAGAGACTTGGTCACCCTCATGATCAGGTACTCAAAGTGTTATTTCCTAATGTCAATTCAGCTTTGAATAAAAGTAATTCTGTTGATAATTCTTGTACTCATTGCTTGTTTGGTAAAATGCATAATCAACCTTTTCCTCATTCTCGTTTCACTGCCTCTTCCCCTTTTGAACTGATTCATTCAGACTTGTGGGGTCCTGCCCCTGTGAATTCCATAAATGGTTTTAGGTATTATGTTCTCTTTGTTGACCATTATACCAGATTTACATGGCTTTATTTGCTTAAGTCTAAGTCTGAAGTTTTCACTAAGTTTACTTACTTCAAAGCTATGATTGAAACCCAATTTTCTGCCAAAATCAAGGTTTTTAGATCAGATGGAGGGGGTGAATATACCTCAAATGAGTTTAAAACTTATCTCATGCAGCAGGGTATAGTTCACCAACTCTCTTGCCCTTACACTCCTCAACAAAATGGCCTTGTTGAGAGGAAACATAGACATCTTATTGAATCCACTATCACTCTTCTTTCTCAAGCATCCCTTCCCACTTCCTATTGGTCATATGCTGTTCAAACAGCTGTTACATTGATTAATATACTTCCCACTCCTGTTTTAAGTTTTCTTTCCCCTTGGTTCAAGCTCTATTCCTCCCAACCTGACCTTTCACAGCTCAAGATTTTTGGTTGTGCTTGTTATCCTAATCTCAGGCCTTATACAGCCCACAAACTTGATCCTAGGACTGTAGAGTGCATCTTTCTGGGTTACCCCAGTGGTTCAAAAGGCTATCTATGTCTTGACTTCCACACCAACCGTCTCTACACTTCTAGACATGTCCTCTTTAATGAATCCAAATTTCCTTTTTCCACTATAAATCCTTCTTCCTCTTCTCCTACTTCTTCCACAATTCCATTTGATTCTGTCTGGCTTTCAAATCAGCTGTTTCTTCATTCACACAATCATCCCTCAATTCTAGGTTCCTTTCCTGGTTCCATTCCATCTCAACCATGTCCTATTGTTTCCCCACCTGCTATATCACATCCTACCCCTCCTTCCAGGCCATCTTCTTCAATTCCCAGGCTTCCTAGTCCATCTCAGTCTGCTCCTATTACATCCAGTCCACCCCAGTCAGGTTCTGCACCTTCCAGTTCCCCTCCACCTGCCACTACACTTGCTCAATCCTCCACCTTGAACCTTCACCCCATGAAGACTAGATCCAAGAGTGGCATTATCAAACCCAATTCCAAATTGTGTTACAAGGCTGTGCTTGATTACAACTTCACTGAACCCTCTACCTTTAAGACTGCTTCCAAATACCCCAAATGGTGTGAGGCAATGGATGCTGAGTTTCAAGCTCTTCAAAGGCAACAGACTTGGTCCTTGGTACCTGCTCCTCCTAATGTTAACTTGGTTGGGTGCAAGTGGGTTTATAAGTTAAAACTCAACAGTGATGGTACCATTTCCAGGTACAAGGCTCGGTTAGTTGCTAAGGGGTTTCATCAGCAGGCTGGGATTGATTTTCAAGAAACATTTAGTCCTGTCATCAAACCAGCTACTGTGAGACTTATTTTAGCTATTGCAGTCAGCTGCAATTGGTCCCTTCGACAACTTGATGTCTCAAATGCTTTCCTTCATGGTTTTCTTAGAGAGGAGGTATATATGGAGCAACCTCCAGGGTATGTGGATCCCAACCATCCCTCCTATGTCTGCAGATTGCACAAATCCCTTTATGGCCTTAAGCAGGCCCCAAGGGCTTGGTTTGAGAGGTTCACATTCCATTTGCTCCATCTTGGTTTCACTGCTTCTGTTGCAGACAGCTCCCTCTTCATTTTTCACTCATCTGGGACTATCATTTACCTTTTGTTATATGTTGATGACATTATTGTCACTGGTAACAGCTCAGTCCAGATTACTCATCTCATCTCAGCTCTAAGTCAAGTATTTGAGCTTAAAGATTTGGGGCCTCTAAACTATTTTTTGGGCATTCAAATCACACGGACTAAGTTTGGTCTCTCTCTCACTCAGTCCAAATATGCCTCTGATGTGCTTCATAGGTTCAAAATGGAGAATTCCAAACCCACCAAGACTCCTTGTTGTCCCTCTACCAGATTGGTGCCTCATGATGGTGTTGCTTTACCTGATCCTTCTGTGTATAGAAGTATGGTTGGGGCTCTCCAATACTTGACCTTTACCCGTCCAGACCTCTCCTTCAGTGTTCACCAGCTTTGCCAGTTTATGAGTTCTCCCACTTCCACTCACTTAGAAGCTGCCAAGCGTGTTTTACGCTATGTTAGGGGTACTTTGAATCATGGCATTCATTTTTCCCCTGGTCCTTTAACACTCACTGCCTTCTCTGATGCTGATTGGGCAGGGGACCCTTCTGACAGACGATCCACTACTGGTTTGCTTGTATTTTTGGGTCCTAGTCCCATCTCTTGGTCTGCCAAGAAACAAAGCACAGTCTCCAGATCATCCACTGAGGCAGAGTATCGTGCATTAGCTACAACTGCAGCTGAACTATCCTGGCTTCGTATTTTGTTCAAAGAGCTTAAAGTTTTTCTCTCCCATGTGCCTGTGTTGTGGTGTGATAATGTCTCTGCCATTGCTCTCTCTGCTAATCCAGTGTTTCACTCACGCACAAAGCACCTTGAGGTTGATTATCATTTTGTAAGGGAGAAGGTTTTGCGCAAGGATTTATGTGTTGGTTTTGTCTCGGGCAAAGATAACTTGGCTGATGTTTTCACCAAGCCTTTATCTGCTCCTTTGTTTCTTCTTCTTAGACACAAACTCCTGGTGGACTCCTCCCCCTTTCGTTTGAGGGGGGATGTTGAAGACAGAAATGGCTTGAAATCAACAAAGGACAAAACGACAGAGCATGAAGAACAAAACGGTGGAACTTAAGGTGTGATCCTCAAACGCACAGTTTCACTAAACAGCAAAACGGTGTCGCTTAGCCCAGTTCAAACTTCAGTTGCTGTGGCGCCAAGATCAGTTAGGAAACAGTTAGTTTCTCCGTGAATTACGGAACTGATTGGCGTGACTTGGATCCAATTATTATTCTGTTAAGATCAGTAGAGTGGGTAGTATAAATAGAAAGCAAATGATCAGTTGTAAATTAAGAAAAACAGAAATAGAATTTTCTCTCAGAATTTTCCTTCTCTTTCTCTCCCTTTCTCTCGTTTTCTCTTGCTCAATTTGCTCTCTGGTTTTCCTTCTTGCTTTTCATCAATTCTGTCTCAATTCCTTCAATATTATTGTGTTAGTGTTTGTTTCAATCTGAAATTCATAGCATTACGAATTTCTTCACTGCCGCCATACCAAAAACTAATAGCTCTCCCTTGGTCTTCAACTGGGACTCAGAAACTGCAACTTCCGAATATTATATCTACATGCATTTTGCTGAAGTTGTAAAGCTCAAAGCTAACCAGTACAGATCATTCAACATTACTTTAAACGGGCAGTACTGGTATGGACCTGTTGTTCCAAAGAACTTGTCCACAAACACGGTGTTTAGCACTGCGGCCATGAGGATTGCCAAACAATATGAAGTTTCAATGATCAAAACAGAAAATTCAACTCTTCCACCCATCATCAATGCACTTGAGATATATTCCATAAAAAATCTCTTGCAATCAGAAACGGACCCACAAGATGGTATGTTCCTCCACACGTATTCTTTGAACTTGAACTAGGTTGGCTTATCGTAGTTTGCTCATATTTTTGACTTACTTGGATGCCTATGTAAATATCAGTTGATGCCATCACAAAGATCAAATCAACATACAGAGTAAAGAGAAATTGGCAAGGAGATCCGTGCGTCCCTCAAGCATACTTGTGGGAAGGTCTAAATTGTAGCTATGATGGTTATAATTCCCCAAGAATTATTTCCTTGTAAGTTTATGCCTTCGCACATGACTTTCCAACTTATTTAGACGTATCTCTTAATTAAATTTTACCTTAATTAATTGAAAATGTAAATGGAATCAGGGACTTGTCATCAAGTGGATTGATTGGAGAGATATCCGCAGGCATATCAAATCTCGTAATGTTACAATATTCGTAAGTATCTATATATATATACATATATATATATATATATATATCAATAATTCATATTATCAAAAAAATTTGAAACATGATAATAATAACAAAATTAGGCCACAGTGTTTTTTGATAACTAATATTATGTGCATGTAACTGATTTTCCTATCTCAGGTATCTACCAGACAACAGCTTAACTGGATCAATACCATATTCTTTGTCTCAATTGAAATATTTGAGGGTCTTGTAAGTTACTTAACTTGCTTAACTAATAGTATAAACGGAAAAACTAGGATTTATTTTAAACGGATTCAAACTCTTAAAATAAATAAATAGATATATAGATTTTGTATTATTTTGTTATTTTTTATAATACATTACAACCAATTTCGTACTTATCAAACTAAGCACTATTAAATTTACTTGAAAAGAAATCATCAAATTTAGAATTTTTTCGGGAAGGCTGTGGTTATGAGGTTCACTAGTACCCTTTTATAGATATGCTCTTTTAAATTTATATTGATCATTTGGATGGTAATACAAAATTTTATTGAGAAAATTGTATTAGCCTTCCTTGAGGTTTCCGTTATAGTTCACCTCCCATCTAAATTGCATTTTAAAGAGGTGACTATTTCATTTCAAACTATAATAATAGTAAACCTCAACAGAGGTAAGTGTAATTTTCCCAAATTTTATTCTATAGTTTAGGAATTGTAATAAGGATTACAAAGTTAACTTTAACTTATTTTTGTTTATCCTCAAAAAAAATTTTATTTTTGTTTTGAATAATTTTATCCTTTCCTGCAAGGATTCAATTTTGACTAAAATACTTCTAAAATCTCTCTAAATTAAGGGAATAAATTCATATTCTAGAAAATTACTACATGAAAAAGTATAAAATATTTAATAATAAAAAATAAAGCTCTATATATATATATATATATATTGTGATTTTATTTTCTTCTCTTTCTCTCGCCCTCCCTCATTTTTGTTTGGTCTACTTGACAAATTGTTGTGTTGGATGAGGAAGGGGAAATGTTGGGTAATAGGTTTTACCTTTTGAAATAATATTTGGTTTAGGAATTAGGATAACATCTAGAAAGGTATATTTTTCAATCTTCTTATATTTCTGTTTACCATATATAAGTTTTTAAAAATGCTATAGTATCTAATTTTTCAAAATGGTTCTCATAAATCATAATTGATCACATAACATTTTTTTTTTCTTTCAATGGGTGTAATTATGAACATGCACCATAGTTCTTACTTTTTTAAAATTCCATGATTGGTGTAATTGCACCCACTACAGTATATGTATATGTAGCTCTACGTAGGTCTTGATACTAGGTTTTGTGTTTAAAAAAATAATAAAATAAAATAAAAAAAAGGGGAAAAATCATATTCACTCGATTACCCTTGCTGCCTTGCAGAAACTTAAACCGAAACCAGCTCAATGGTTCTGTTCCAGCTGAACTCATAAAAAGATCAGAGAGTGGTTCACTATTTTTAAGGTTTGGTTTTACCTAAAATGATGAACTCTTTAATATCATAATTTTCGTCACTTCCATTTTCATAAAATAATAAACTGTGTATCTAGTATCTCTACTATTGTTGCTAATAAACTGTGTATCTAGTATCATAATTTTAGTGTCCTCTTACTTAAAATTGTTGCTAATAACCCTGTTGTTGGTAGTGTGGGAGAAAATTCGAGTCTTTGTGGTTCGGATTCATGCGAAGAGAAGAAAAAAACCAATATTGTTGTTCCAATACTAGCAGCAGCCGGTGGTTTGTTCATCCTCTTATTGACTATAGGGGCTATCTTTTGGGGGCTTACAGGGAGGAAACAACAAGAAAATACCAAAGGTTAAAACATTAATTAACTATAAGATGCACTTCCACGTAAACAAAGAAAAAATTTATTATTTTTAGATATATGCTTAATATGCACTTGATGCTCTTAGAAATGGCGCTGGTAAATATTGAACCAAATGTCCAGAATCGGCCATTGGAGTCAGTACAACGACAATTGACATATCCTGAACTTCTAAAAATCACCAACAACTTTGAGAAGACTCTTGGTAAGGGTGGACTTGGAACAGTTTACTATGGCTGCTTAGATAGAATTCATGTAGCAGTGAAGGTGTTTTCTCCTTCATCAATTCAAGGGTATCAACAATTTCAAGCAGAGGCAAGTCACTCTTATTGATTGTTTGTATTATAGTATATCTGGCATGTGTATGCCTTTAATTCTTACAACATTTCCATACATCCATTGTTATACTAAAGCTATTAGGATGATACATTTTGAGTTGCAGTTAAAACTTCTTATGAGAGTTCATCATAGAAACTTGACCACCCTTGTCGGGTATTGCTACGAAGGAACCAGCATGGGGCTCATATATGAGTACATGGCCAACAGAGACTTAGAAGCACATTTGTCAGGTTTGGTCATAATTAAGACTAGCCTATAATGATATCATGGAGAGGAAACCCGGTAGAATTGATTTGTTTTTGGAAACTATGAGGCTAAATCGACTCAACTAACTGTCGAAGGAACAAATTGAATTTGACGAATAACTGGAGGGTCACACTAATAATTTAAGCCAAAATTTATTTTGTAGCAATAGAAAAATAATTTCCCCTCAAAATATTTTCTTAAAACAACATGATCAGTGTTATCTACGGATGCAGGCCAAAATATAAATATCTTAAGTTGGCAGGCAAGACTTCAAATTGCAATTGATGCAGCTCAAGGTTAGTGATGAGTTTTTTTGTCTAATTATTTTTAAAAATGCAGCTCAAGGGTGGATTTTAAAAATATTTTTAATTAGCTCAAGGGTGGATATGATAATGGGTTGTGAAATACAAGATTGGAGTATTTGCATCATGTTTGTAAGCCTCCCATAATCCATAGAGATGTGAAGATTACAAACATCTTGTTGAATGAAAATTTCAATGCCAAACTAGGTGATTTTGGTCTATCAAAGACTTTCCAAACTGATAGCTTTACACGTGTCTGCAAACGTTGTTGGCACCCCTAGATACTTAGACCCTGAATGAGTATTTTTTATTATTTAGTTTACTTGTAAGTTCTAGTTATTTTAATTGGTAAAAAATTTTATCATAAAAGGAAATCATATATGATCAAGTTTAACAAAAATATGATTTTTATCCTCCTTTTTTTATGTTAAATATGAAAATTGATAATTATGTTAATTATTAATAAGTATTTATGATGATTGAATTTATATACTAAACTATATATTCTACCTTTTAAAGAAAATATGATATGAAAAAATTGTGAAAGGTGCGTGGTTGAAATACAAAATATAATTTGAAATCATTTAAAAATATAAATTTAAATAATGATGTGTAAAATTATGAGACTTCTAAAGCTTATAAGACACAATATGAAGTGATTAATCAAAAGTCAACCATCATCAATTTTTTTTTTTAATTATTATTATTATAAAGTTTGCCCATTCAATAATTTCAGTTGGTCCGTCCAAAAATTTAAGGAAATCCAATCATCAAACTTATATAATTATTATTAAATATATGTGCACAAGCAGCATATATTTTATTTTGATTTATTGAACATGAGAGTCATTAATTTTTTCTTTTCTTTTATATAACTTTTGTACATGCCTATAGCAACCAACACATGAGAGTCATTAATTAAGAATATGATATTCATTTAAATTTTTTTATAAAAAAAGACTAAGGAATTAATATAATGACTTTTAATCTTATAGATCAAGTTAATAATTTTATGTTGCATATATACTTATGAGTTATGATCAGTTAGTTTGATATTAGAATATATATATATATATATATAATGAATACCAGAACATTACACCACAAACAATATCAAAAGTGTTAAGAACTTTTTCATGAATAATAATGTTGCAGGAAATGTGAAAATGTAACTTGCTTTGACCTGCAGGTACTACAAGTCAAACTGGTTAAATGAAAAAAGTGATGTATACAGCTTTGGAGTTATTCTATTGAAGATTATCACAAATCGACCTGTGATCGGAAGATCCCACGAAAGAACTCACATAAGCCAATGGGTGAGTTTCATGCTTGCTAAAGGGGATATTAAAAATATTGTTGATCCAAGGTTGCGTGGAGATTTCAATGTTAACTCAGTTTGGAAAGCTGTTGAAATAGCAGTGGTTTGTGTATCTCCAATTTCCAGTAGAAGGCAAGGGCGGCTCCAAGACCAACCCAGGGGGTTCAAATGAACCCCCCGACCTGATCCCAAAAAAAAAGGAAAAAATAATAATAATTATATATATATATATATATATATATTGACTCCTACAATAAAAATTTGAACACCCTAACTATAAATTTTTTGCTAAACTCAATTGAAATAAGTTTGAACATGATCCTTAGTTTTTCTCTATGTCTAATTTGTATTTATGTTTTCTTAGTTTTTCTCTATGTCCAATCAAGTATTTTGATAAGTGCTCTACACATTTTCAAGTCTAAGAAATCTTCTACTATTTACTCCAATTCCAAGAGAGTGACCGCGTGCACATTTAAAAAACCATACACTTTAAAAGCAAATTTTTTTTACTAGAGTATTATTTTTCTTAGTTTCACACTTACTTTCAGGCTTTGGCCCTACTCCTAAGTGTGTTACTATTCTTATTTATTTAATATTTTTTTATTCAATTGATATAACTTATAAATATAAATTATATATTAATTTGATAAAAATGTATAATTAGTTATTTAATTCTATTCATTTACACATCCAATGATTATTATCTTAACGATCTTTCGAATGTTAATATTTTTTAAGATTATTGTACAATATAGTTGTGTTGTATATAACATAAAAGTTATATACACACACACACACACACAAAACTAAAAATAATCATTTTATTTTTTTACTCATGCCTCCCCTGCCAATAAATTCATGGCTCCACCATTATTGACCCCCCTAAATAAAAATCCTGGAGCCGCCACTGGTAGAAGGCCAACTATGAGTCAGATAGTCGTAGAACTAAAGGAAAGTTTGAAAACCGAATTATCTCAAAGGATGGAGGGCTATGGGGTTGAATTGAAAGATTCATTAGAAATGATCAATATGGATCTCAGTACCGAACTCAATCCTTTAGCAAGGTAAAACGTTTTTAAATATTAGGCACATTGTATTTTCAATTCGGCACGGCACTGCAATTTGACGTCTTGATCCGGTATTTTTTTTTTTTTTTTTTTTTGGGGTAATTATAGAAGGCGCCATTTATTTTTAGTGTTTTTTTTAAGAGATGAATAAAATAGAAATAGCTCTCCCCTTTTTTTTCAATCAAATCTAAATGGAAGGTGTGAGACATTTACATATGCTCGGATATTTCTCTATCTCTAATAAGGGAGATTTTAATGTGTAATGGATTATTTAATGGACATGCTGTCATTACACAAATTTACTACAACAATTGAAACAAGTAGAAGAGTTCATTTTGAGACATGATTGTCTAAAACAAAATCTTGTAACAAAACAAATTATATGAGAAATGACTTTTAAATTTTTTTTTTTTTTTTTAAATGAACAATATGAGAAACGACATGGTAACAATAATGATAATTTACCGTAAGTGCGTAAAGTTTGATAAGATGCATTAATTGCTCCCTTTTTGAAGAGAATAGGGCTTCTTATGTCCTTTTTTTTTTTTTTTTTTTGGGATATATTGATAGTTTAGAGTGAGAAGATTTGAACCATATCTATCTTCTTTAAAAATATTAGAAGATATTAACCAATTTAGTTACAATGCTCTTTTTCTATTTTTATTGAAAAAAAAAATATTTATCAAAGAGATTACATCAACTACCAAAGCAGTGCCAAAAGTTAAAAGGATGGTCCTCCAACCAAACCGAGCCCTAAGATCTCAACAGAGAGGCTATACTATGAGCCACACAATTAGAACTTGTACAAACATGATAGAAATTTTAGACCCCTTAAAACAACCAGATTAACCTAGTTATTAGTCAAATGATTAACTTAATCAAATTATGCAATTCTAGGTTATCACAAACATACAATCATATCAATAATATAAAGCAGCGGAAATATAAAAGACACAATGATATTATCACCCAAGAAACCACACGGTAAAAACCTGGGGAGGATTTGATCTAGCTATCCTCAAGGTAAACCTGAATCCACTATGAAAGAATCGAAGTTCATACAAAAGGACTTACAATCTCCCCACTTGACTTCCTAATGCTACCCACTAGTAGAACTTACTGACACGACCACGTGCAAGCTTCGAATCCACGGACTCCTTCTTTCTTGGACTCTTCAATCAAGTGCAAGCACCCTCACTTGTGTATCTTTAAGTTCTTGAATCTGCAACTGAATGATCACCAAGTTTTTGACATAATTTTGAATCTTAGAAACCCTAAGTATATGTGAAGGCAAACACCTCTAGATCTCACAAGAGATTCACACACACAGCATAAAGAGCAACCTTAGAGAGCTTTGGGTACAAAACCCTAGATCTACAAAAAGAGGCACAAGATGGCACTCTAATCTCTTTAAAAATCACTTAAAAACGTTTTAGGGTTTTCCTTATATATAGGAATGTTTTACTTGAACCCCAAGACATTTAAGTAGAGTTTGGGCTAAACTGGAATTCTGTAGAAAAATAAATCTGCACGTGATTCGATCGATCGAGTCTAATTTTCGATCGATCGAGCCTTGCAGATTTAGTCCAATAAATTCTGCAATCACTCGATTCCAATTTTATAAATAAACATACTTTGAGCAAGCCTAAACCTAGACTCTATGTTTTGATCATGGTTTGCCAACAAAATACAAATTGGAGTTCTAATACATTAGTTCCTAATTTCTTAGAACCTAACAATCTCCCCATTTGGCAATCCGTGATAAAACACATCACATACATGAAATGCTCAAAGTTACAAAAAGCCCAAATACAATTCAACCTAACTACTATCTATCAATTGCAAGAGTAGGCAGCAGCTTAATTGAATCAACCTGTATATTTCCTGAAATACTAAAAAAAAGGCATAAACGCATGTGTGGAAAATACAAGTAAACAAAAATAAATTCTTGATTTCACATAACACAAAATAAAGACATATACCAATAAAGGACTTATAAATATAAATCAATAAGAAGTGAAACAATAAACAAATAAATCAAAATAAATTCTAACTCTCCCCCTAAGTTAGGTACATCAAAAAGTTTTTATATTCTCCCTCTAAACAAAACAAACAGTTCATCTATGTCTCCCCCTTTTTGTCACATATTGACAAAGACTACCTAATCAAAATGTAGACAGAAAACATACGCAACAGAGTAAGAGAAAATAAAGATAACTCCCCCTATGAAGAGCAATAACTCCCCTTAAGAACCACAAAGGTTAAAAAAAATTTCTCCCCTATAAAAATAGGAAAAACAATTTTGGGAAAAATAAAGGGGGTGGGGATAAATAAAAAGACACAAACCAAGTTTAAAAAAAAAACTAAGTTGAGGAAACACATGAAGAAAAACTATTCTCTCTTTCAATAAAATGCAAACATGGTACTATGTGACCCATAAATAGTTGCATGAGTAGAGAAAATATTTGCACATTGATTATCCATCATATCTCTTTTAAGAAAAATATTTTCTACAGTTTACACATAAAAAATAGCATATACTAAAATGTACAAACGACGAAAAAATTAATCAATCAATTTTTAGATCAAGTTGAGTACCCAATTTCGCAAAGTGTATGCATGTTATGTGTGAAAACAATGAGAGATATGACTGCAAAATTTCAAGATATATACAAAAAACAATGCAATGCATGTGAATCCTAAACACAAATGATGCATGAAAAAAAATTTTGGTAAAAAACATAGAAACTGAAAATTTTTTAGTTTCGATCGATCAAGAATCGATCGAACATCAATCGAGTCAGGCAAACTCAAACCAAAAATTTTAATCGCAATTTCGATTGATCGAAAAACAGGTTCGATCGATCGAAAGTCTGGAAAAATCAGATTTTTAAAAAATAGAGCACTTTGATGCAGAAACTCCTCAAAGCACATTGTTTTGTAAAAAATACATGAGTATGAGACGAAAAGTTTTTCAAAAACACTTGAATTTAACCCAGATCTTCCAAAATCAAGATTTTCAATCAATTTGTCCTCAAAGCGCTAACATTATACACATTTTGCATTAAAATCAAGAAACTTTTAATTTTGGATGGCCACAACAAGATCACACACAATAAAATGTACTAAGTTTAGCAAAGAATAACTTGTGTAGTATGTGCAACTAGCAAAAACTTGAGATACATGTGAGGTGATATGTGAATAGAAGTTAAACACAAAGTCTACAAAATTCATCACATAGAATTTAAAAGAGACTATCACCTAAAGAGTTACATCATATAACTCCCACATCTCCTAGAACATAAGCTTGCAATCATGTAAGTTTCTTGAATTTTGCCTCATAATTATGTGAATTGGCATCAAGCCTAATAGTACACACCAATTTTAATTATGTGAAATGGCATCAAGCCTAATATTACACACCAGTTTTAATTATGTGAATTAACCGAGGCTACACCTTATGTTTTTTTTGTGCATGTGCTACACTTTCTCGAGCACAAAATCTTATGATATGCACTAAGGTGTTCATGATTGGCTAGTGAATAGTGGTGAGATGGTTATTTATGCCTTTCTTAAAAGGATCAAGTCCGACAGTCAAATAACATGTAACTTCAAGATTAAGACAAAGTGATAAACACCATAAACATCTTTCCCACACAACATGCACTACAAAACTTCAACTAGTCAAGTGCAATAAATAAACTCATCCAAACTAAACAAGGTACATAAACTTGTTATGTAAAGATAATATGGCCAATCCTTGATTATAAATCCAAGATGAGTAATAAAAAATACCAAAATCTTTTTGGTTTAAAAAATTTATGACCAAAAACAAAAAACACACATTGTGCTAGATGAACAATGCAAAACTATGCACGACAGTGTTTAACTAAGTTATAGAGGGTACACAAACAAGAAAAATCAATTTCTTAATTAACCCTTGAGTATATGTACAACCTAGTACATACTCACACAAAATCAGAAATAGCTTAGCACAAACTATTCAAGTTTCTCCATAATGTCAAACATGTTCTAAATCAAGAGAGATATCATAATTCATGTTATCCTCAAAAAAAAATCTAGACACAAAATAAAATATTTTTGTCTTTTTGAAATTTTTCAATGTTTTTGGATTTTTTTTTTAAAATAAAAAACAACCTAAAAAAAAACAAAAACAAAACATGTCCACAAATAATTGAAAGAATTAAATCAAGGACAAGTTAGCAACACTCACCTTGGAGAATCTTTTCTCACCCATTTAGCACGAGTATTCAGTTTTGTTGGTGAAAATCCATGTGAACCAGAGTGTATTTGAGGGATTACACCAATCTTCTGAGAAAGACTGAAATCCTGCAAATTTCTTTCACAAGCCAACAAGCTTAAATTTTTCAAAAACATATGAAACAATTTATATGGACTTATGGCAGGAGAAATATCATCACATATCCTAGATTGAAATACAGAATGCTTAAGTTTCAACTTATGACAATTAAAACGAATGTGACCACGAACACCACAAAAGTGGCAAACAGAAACAAATTTAGGAATATTAGTATTCCTAACAGCAAATTTAGTCTCAGATTTTAATTTTTACCTCAACAAAGAACAATTTGGTCAAATATGACCAACAACACCACAATGGTGACAAGTAGGCACAAAAACAGATTTATTATGCTCTCTAACAGTAGGTTTAGACTTAGGTGTAGAAACTTCAGCGTCTACATCAAAACTTTTACCTTTGTCTAACCTAGCAAAATAAGCATTTTCTTTATTATTCCTCTTAAAATGAGGGATATAAACTTTTTCAGTTTTAGGCTTAAGAGAAACAGAAACACTTCTGTTATCAACAGCAGGCTTGGTACTAGTCAAATTTTCAATTTTAGTTTTAGATTCAACTAACTCTTGTTCCAAGCTTTTCATCTTCCCATCTTGAGAGAAAATTTGATTTCTAAAAAATTCATTCTTTTTATTAGACTTATCTAATCTCACAATCAATTCCTCTTTTTCAAGATTAACCAATTTTAACTCTTCTTTAAATTTCTTAGCAATTTTCAAAGATATACATAATCCCTTATGAAGAGTTTCAAAAGCATCAAAAAAATAAACAGAAACAATAATGTCCTTTTTATTCAAAACATCACAGGCATCAATAAAATCAGCAGAAGCATGAGCAGAAACATAATCAAAAAGACACTTTAAATTATCCATGAAAACTGGGGTCAAGGATCAGCTCTTAGATCAAAAGATCTAAAACAAAAGAGCTACCCACTCTGATACCACTTGATAGAAATTTTAGACCCCTTAAAACAACCAGATTAACCTAGTTAATTAGCTAAGTGATTAACTTAGTCAAATTATGCAATTCTAGGTTATCACAAACATATAATTATATCAATAATATAAAACAGCGGAAATATAAAAGACATAATGTATGATCACCCAGGAAACTACACAGTAAAAACCTAGAGAGGATTTGACCTAGCTATCCTCAAGGTAAACCTGAATCCACTATGAAAGAATTGAAGTTCATACAAAAGGACTTACAAGCTCCTCGCTTGACTTCCTAATGCTACCCACCAGTAGAACTTACTGACACGACCACGTGCAAGCTCCGAATCTACGGACTAGTTCCAAATCCACGGACTCCTTCTTTCTTGGACTCTTCAATCAAGTACAAGCACCCCTACTTGTGTACCTTTAAGTTCTTGAATTTGCAACTGAATAATCACCAAGTTCTTGACATAATCTTGAATCTCGGAAACCCTAAGTATATGTGAAGGCAAACACCTCTAAATCTCACAAGAGATTCACACACACAGCATAAAAAGCAACCTTAGAAAGCTTTGGGTACAAAACCCTAGATCTACAAAAAGAGGCACAAGATGGCACTCTAATCTCTCTAAAAATCACTTAAAAACGTTTTAGGGTTTTCCTTATATATAGGAGTGTTTTACTTGAACTCCAGGACATTTAAGTAGAGTTTGGGTTGAATTGGAATTCTGCAAAAAAATAAATCTACACGTGGTTCGATCGATCGAGTCTGATTTTCGATCGATCGAGCCTTGCAGATTTAGTCCAATAAATTCTGCAATCACTCGATTCCAATTTTACAAATAAACATACTTTGAGCAAGCCTAAACCTATACTCTATGTTTTGATCATGATTTGCCAATAAAATACAAATTGGAGTTCTAATACATTAGTTCCTAATTTCTTAGAACCTAACAAAACATATTAAAAATTACAAGATAAAAATTTAGAACACAATAACTTATTAATATCCTCCAGTAGATGGCTAGAAGTTGTTGCTGAGTTTCATCATTTTGCCCTTTTTTAACTCAGGCGATACATCAAACACACTAAGCTCCAGACGAATTTGCAACGCTTCTATGACTGCATACGCATATGCATCCATCCGATAACAAAAAACCTGCAAATGGGAAAGTTAACGTACAGTCACTAAATCATGCTCATCTTTAGCTACAAGGCTCTTGACCTCACGTTCAACTTTGATTATTTGCAAAATTATCGTTATTGATCAGTTCAAATTGACATTTAAAAGAAGAATTATGGACAAAAAGTATATACCAAATGCATAAAAGATAAATTGGGATAAAACAAAATCTTTGCACAAGTTTCAAAATCTCACATTCACGTCTTCCATTTGAATTCAAATGATTTTTTTCTTGATTTAAATTCAAATGTCTCTTATCTACGTACAGAGATAAATCTAGGTTCCGTCGATAGGCCAAACTTGAGTCAGGTAGTGAGTGATCTAAAGGAGTGCTTAGCAATAGAATTAGCTCAATGAAAGAAAAACAGCATGACTGAATCAAGTCAAATTTTCACTGTCCAATGTGACTACTGTAACCAATCCATTTGCAAGATAGTTCTGAAGTTATTCCAAGGATGAATAAATTTGAAGAAATACTATGTTTACAATATTTTTATAACAAATCTTAATTGGCATGTTGTTATAGATTTCTAATTTGAATTCACTATTTAAATTACTTTCTTACCTACTAATAACAAGAAGTAATAACCTGCTATATAGAATTTGTAGTGAAAGTATTATTAAAATATTATAAGTATAACATTTTTCTTAAAATTGTCATTACATGCTGAATCTTGAAGCTTTCCTGCTTTGCCTACTTTTCTTTTAACATTTGTCATTGCAAATTATGTGTAACCACATTACTGTGTTATAACCTGTAGCTATGATGGTGTTGATCAACAATTTGTTTGTGATGTGCATTGTGGCTTTGAATGTCAAACTCGGGATTATAATAAATTATTAAATTCAGCATATATTTTTCGTGCTCTAACTTTTTGGCATATTGAAAATTTTGGAATTCAAATTGGGTACGAGCATAGTAAAAGGAAAGCCATTGTCAACGTCTAGTAACCCATTTCTTCAATTTCAGAATTGGCCAAAAAGTAACCAAAGGAAGTATTCATTGTTGAGGGCTATTTTTTTAATATTCGATCAATCACAAACTTTGAATTCATTCTCCAAAAAATAAAAAAAATTTGAATTGGCAAAGAATAAAAAATACACACATTATTGGGCATAGCCGAAACAAGTATTAATTCTTTTTTTTCTTTTTTTTTTTTGGTCTTTTTTTCTTTTTTCTTTTTCTTTTTTGGGTCTTATAAGCTATTGGGCTCTTGGCCCACAATTACTATACTACAAGATTTGGGTCTTTGGCCCATATTCTGTTTAGTACATGGGTTGGACTTTAAGGGCTACAAATACAAGTGAGCCTACTACCATGGAAGTGCCCTTGGATTTGGAAGCACACAATCAATCCTCATAAAGTTCTTGACAAGCATTTTCTAGAAATACTGTTGAAGCTTAGAGGCTGTTTGGATGGGCAATTTTCATAACTCAATTCTCAGTTTTCATAACTCAATTCTCAAAAATGGTAGGACCCATAGCAAAATACTCGTTTGCCTACACCAATACTCTATTTCTATAACTCTGTTTCCAATACTCAATTCTCTACTTTTTGAGTTATGAGTTATGGAAACTGAAAACAACTTTTGGCTATTTTCAGTTTCTAATTCTCATAACTCAATGACATTTTTGTAATTAAACATACAAGGGGGACCCACTGTCATAACTTCAGCCACCTTTTCAACTTTTTTTTCTCCTTTCCTCCTAGGTTCGGTTTTCTCCTCTCCTCTGGGTTTCCTTTTTTTTTTTTTTTTTTTTCCTCCTTTCTTCTTCAGTGGGTTCGTTCTTCTATCTGAACTTTTTTTTTTCTTTCTTCTTTCACTGGGTTCGGTCTTCTCCATTTTTTTTTTTCCTTTCCTCCTGGGTTTGGTCTTCTCCACTCCTCTGGGTTTCCTTTTTTTCTTTTTTTCTTTTTTTTTCCCTTTCTTCTTCAGTGGGTTCGGTCTTCTATCTGAACTTTTTTTTTTTCTTTCTTCTTTCATTGGGTTCAGTTCGGTCTTCTCCTGGGTTTTTTTTTTTTTCTTCTTCGATGAGTTCAGGTTTCTAGGTACAAAAAAAGCTGCACCAGTGACAGTTATGAGACCCACAAATAGTGTGAAAAATATTGAGTGATAGAAAGTGAGTAATGGTGCCAAACGGATGTGAAAAATTAAGTAATGAGTGATGAGTGATGAGTGATGAAAATTGAGTGATGAAAAAAATTCATCCAAACAGCCTCTTAAGCACTTTATAGCGGAAGGAAAGAACAAATCCCAAGTTCTTTCCTTCCCTGTTTCTTTTTCCTCTATTTTCCTTGACACAACGTAATTATTCCAATCCTTTTTTTTCCACAAGTCAATGGACGTCACTCATCTAGACAAAAACTTGGATAAGCTTACCTTAAAAAAATGGAAATGCCTATTGCAAACAAAAGTACTAACAAGAGAACATTCTGAAATGGTATGTAATCATTATTCATTAACAATCTGATGGAACGGGTGAACAACGTAAATCAGAATCAATAATAGTACGTGCAGAATAAGGACCAGAGAGGGGAGCATCCGTGACCACCATTCTAGGCGGTAAAATATTGTTGAAATTAATTGTTTTATTTTATATATTTCATGCATGTAGTCAATACCATTGTTATTAATACCGTTTCGGTTTGTCCAGTGGAATGGAATATTTCGGTACCGGTCGATTTCGGCGTACCGTTTTAGGGTGTTTCGGGGTTCTTAAAAAATAATTTATATATATTCTTGTTGAACATAAAATTGTCAATTCTAATAAATAAATAACTAAATATCAAATAATACAAATTATTTAGTCTTAACTCTTAAGTCTTAAACATCAATTTAACATCATACAATAAGAAGATTTACAAGACAATAACTAAATATCAAAAAATACAAGATTTACTCCTCCTCCTCATCATCATCTATGAGAGAAGGATCAAATTCATCATCAAAAGAACTCCCAAGAACTACCAGCACCCATTGGACCTTTATTCTTTTTTTCTTTTTTTCTTTTTTTTCTTTTTTTTTTTAATAATAGGCCAAATCCGGTACCGGCCGAAATTTGCATCTCGGCCGAAATTGGCCGGGATTGACCGGAATGGACCAGAACGGCCCGGAATTTGACCCGAGGTGGAACGTGGGTATTCCGGTACAAAAAATTCCGGCCGTTCCAGCCGGAACGGAACGGAATCAATAACAATGGTCAATACATAACTAAAGTAGTTTCCGTGTTTTTTATTTTTTTTTTTGAGAATGAAGTAGTTTCGGTTTAACTTAAGAAATCAAATATATTTAGGGAAATGCTAACCAATGCTCTAAGGAACTATTTTTAGAAACATTTTATCAGCAGAATAATAAAACAAAAAATATTGTTGACAACTTTTTATATTTCCCATTAAAGTGTTTTTGTACTGGCCTAAGTATCAAAACCACAAATATCAACCATATCAGTTGGTACGGTAAAGAATTTACTCGTTCGGTGTGTGTAATTCAACTGTCACACACACAGTAATTTTAGAGAAGTAATCCTTAAAGGTTAGATCCGATATATTGACTAACCACTTAAATTTACTCTAAAAGGCTTATTAATGCTAAACTTTAGTTAAAAAATATTTCAATTATTTTATGTGTATTTCAAAATTTTAAATTTAGGTTAATCTTAATTTATCAAGCTGTTAAGAGTCTTGAATGTCAGTGATATTGACTAGTTTCATTTATGAAGAGAAATAGGGTGAAAATTCCCTTCCTCCATTTGTCATAACAATTCGTTAAAATAAAATAAAAAAAATAAATAAAAATTTATCTGCTTGACCGACTTATGGTATGATAAATTGATAGGTTTAGAGAAGGTTTAAATTTTCAAACTAAAGTTGGATGGATTTGGAATAAAATTCTTAAAGTTTAATGGGATTTGATTTAATAATAAATAGAAAAAGGATTTGAGAAGGTTCTGCTTGGCATGGAAAATAACTTGAAGGTGTAAGTGTAAGCACAGTTGAAGACTGAATTTTCCACGAAGTATCGACCACGGAAAAAGTGAGACCCTAACAATGATCTCGGAAGACCTAGAAAAAAGGATATTCCAATTTATGTCAGCCAATGAGCACCTGGATGATTACACATACAACAAAACTGGCTGTCCCCTCATTATGACCTTCACTCAAATAATTGGAGCTTGAAAGGGATTTTTTCATTTTTTGGCGTTTTTTCTACTTTTTGGTAATGACTTTTGGCAATGCTAATTCATCATAAAATCTAGAAATATAAGAAGGGTAACACAAATGGTCAGTGCGTCTAATTTCAGATTTCAGTTCCTCCATCAGTGAATATATATATATATATATATATACACACCATCTCCTCTATCACTAGTCACTACTTTTCTCTGCTCTCTGCGAGTTGCAATGAGTTAAACTCTACAATTAAGCACTCTCTCTCGGACAAAAACTTGCAATAAATTCTGTATACCTTCAATATGCCCTATGATAAGAGGGCTCGTATATAATATTTTCCTATTACAAAAAGTAGAAGCATTATTATTACAAGCTTGTAATAATATGTGCCTACATGTGAGTCATGTGGATTAGAAAGGATAAAAAATAAAGTTCATAACAAGGACTGTATTGGTGCCTATTTCTTTCATTGGTTATGGTGCTAATAATTTAAGTCATCTAAAGTGCTTTCACTACAAGCTGTCCTTAAAAGTTGTCCCTACATTTACTTTCTCCTTTCATCAATCAATCAACTATCCCCTGTTTTACGTTTTTCTATAAATTTATTTTTGAGAGAAAAATCATTAAGGAATCTAAAGTTGATATTGCAGACGAAAAAAAATTAAGACTTTTAGGCCTTGTTTGGTAGAGTTGTTAAACAATTCTTTTATTATACTTCCTTTATTTGATGGCACTAACTATGTACATTGAAAAGTACGCATGAGAGCTTTCTTGCAATCTTTAGATAAGAAAGTGTGGCAAGTTGTGGAGATAAGCTAGACCAAGCCTACAGAAGCGCCGACCGATTGGGATGATGCTAAGATCAAGGCGGCAAATTTCAACAACAGGGCATTGAATGCTTTATTTATTGCAGTCACGAATGAGGAATTCAAGAAGATATCTTCTACTGAAACTACTAAGGAAGCATGGATCATTCTCCAGACAACCTATGAAGGAACCAAGGCTGTTAAGGATTCAAAGTTTTAGAGGCTTACTACTAGCTTTGAAGAGATCAAGATGGAGGAGGATGAGTCGTTCGATGATTTCTATGCCAAGCTCAAGGAATAGTGAACTCAGCCTTTAATCATGAGAAAACCATTCTTGAACCCAAGATTGTGAGAAAGGTGCTCAGATCTCTACCCGAGAGATTTCATGCCAAGATCACCGCGATTGAGGAATCAAAGGATATTGACAAAATTTCTTTGACAGAGCTAATTGGCAATCTGCAGACCTATGAGTTGGGTTTGACAAGGATCGGGAAATCGAGCAAAAGCAAGAGCATGGCCTTGAAAGCCAAGAGTAGTGACATGGATGAGTCTTCAGATGATGAAAATTCTAAAATGAAATCCTATATCATGAGGCAATTTAAGAAGTTTATGAAGAATGCCAACGCGAAAGGATTTGACAAGGACCGAAAGCAATCCAGTTCCTCACAGTTCAAGAACCAAGATAAAGGGAAAAATGATGCTAGGGATGGCAGTCAGTACACTGTTCCCTCAGGACCAAAGTGCTTTGGGTGTCAAGACTTCAGTCACATGAAACAAGAGTGCCCTACATATCTCAAGACCATTGGGAAGAGCAAGGCACTTGCTGCTACGTTAAGCGACACTGAGCCTAAGGATAACTCCGATAATGAGGATGATGGAATCCTAAATGCCTTCACTGCCATTGTAAATCCTACTGAAGGGGTTGTTGAAGATGTGGATGAAGAAGAGGAATTGGTGGTGTCTAAGTTTGAAAAGATGGATGAATAAGATGACATCCACACAACCTATGAAAAAGTTATACAAGGTCTCAAAAAAGCATGAGAAGTTGTATAAAGAAATCTCTACAAAGTTTGATGAAGCTAATAAGACTATTGGAGCACTGAGATTTGAGAATAATTTCTTGGCTGAGAAGACCAAGAAGCTTGAGACAGAACTGTTCTAAGTCAGAGCTCAGCTAGAAAGGACTTCAAGTGCTAAGCTCAATGAGATGCTCAGTCTTTAGAAATTTGCTTCCGATCGAACCGGTTTAGGGTATGATTTCTCTTCCCTTAGTATTGCTTCTACTAGTACTACTGTTTCTGTTCCTGTTGCTAATAATGTTGAAACTGAGAACAATGATGTTAAGAATGAACTAACTAGTAAGAACATAGACAAGGGTAAATTTATCTTAGGAGCACCCCTTAACCTTGATAAGAAAGAGGTCAAGAACCCCAGGGCTAAGAAGAGAAATACTCAAAAACCCAAACAGAAAAAAGTAGAATTTCTATCATCACTGTGGTGCAGCTGGACATACTCGACCTAATTGTTATAAGTGGTTAGCCACTCAACAAAGCAACAGCATGATCGCATCGGGAAACTAGAATCAGTTTCCTCCATCCTTTGCTCCTCTTGGAGATCTTCTCAAAGCCCTTATGTTTTTTTCAAACTTGAACGGTTTTAATCCTTCCCCCTCATCGCTGGATCAAAGGTTTGCTAAATGGAAAGGTTCTTCCAAAGAGGGAAAGGTTCTTCCAAAGAGTGGAAGAAAAGAGTGGTCGAAGTGATTCTGTCATTTTTTCTTTTTCTCTCTCCCCTTCTTGTTTTTGATTTTGCATTACCTGTGTGTTTTGCTTTTGTGTTTTGAGTTAGGCTGGTTTTATGCATTTCTTTGTTTTGTTAAGCATGTTTTTGGTTTTTTTCTTTTCAGTTTTCTTTTATTTTATTTTTCATATAAAAATTATAAAAAAATTGAAAAATCATAAAAATACAAAAACAATGTGTATTTGTGTACATTGGTACTTGTGTACCTTGGATGGCCATTGAAACAAATTTTTCTAAACTTTGTATCTTTTGTAACTTAGATGAGGATCTCTATGCACAACTAAGCAAGTGAGCTTTGTGGCTTATGTTTGTGATGAGTAAGGTTAAATAATCTCTTGTATTTAACACTCATATCACTTTTTTGATGAGAAGGACTAGAAAATCCTAAGAGAAAGGCATAAATAACCATCTTACCACTGTTACCCGCCAATCATGAAATGACATTTGTATGCTTCAGCATAGTAAAAGTGGAATGTCAAATGCTTAACATAATTGGGTATTTCTTTTCTATCTCATATATGCCCATGCATGGTTTGCTTAAAAGAAAAATATAAAGCAAAAAGATCAAAATGCTTTTTATATGATTGCAAGCATGTATTCTAGGAGATATGGGAGTTATAGGATGTATCTTGAAGGTAATAGTCTCCGTCAAACAGTTATGATTGTGTGTGAGTTAAAGTGATTTTCTCATACCTCAAATCGTCATAACACGTAAACACTTATGCAATCTTGCGATGTTTTTCACACATAACACACAATATTCTTTGCTACTTTTGATACATGTGCAGGTACATGTGTTAATGTATGCTCACTAACCTGTGTTAACTTATTTTTGAAATATAAAATTGATTACACTTCTTTAGTGTGTGTGTGTGTGTGTGTGTGTGTTTTGGGATCTATGTGCTTAACATTTTTTTTGTTGAGAGATGTTTTTGAGAGATTACAATGTTGTTTGGATCCTTGGTTGAGTTGCATATTTGATTGCATTTATGTATGTGTTTTCTTTTCTTGAAAAACTGTTTTTAAGCAATCTTGATAGCTCCTCGACACTTCTCGACAGCTAGGCTATCTATCAAGCTCTTCAGCTTTTTTTATCACAATCTCGATAGCTTCTTGATAGCTCCTCGATCCATCGAGAAAGTTTCTATCTCCTCGATAGATGCTCGATAGCTCCTCAATCCATCGAGCTCTTTTTGCTGTAGACACCTCTAGATAGTTGCTCGATAGATGCATCTGTTAAAGTTTAAACCTTGACACCTCTCGACACCACTTGATCTGTCGAGATTTAAAAGGTTCTATATATAGGATCCGTGCGATTTCAGGATTCATTTGTCTTAATCTCTCTTGACTCTTGTTGACTCTTCACCTCCTAAAACCTCTCTCTCACACTTCAAACTTCTTTCCCAAGAGTTTGCGGCCTAAAGATCATCTTCTTTCATCTGATATGATCCTTTTCACTCATTCTTCATGCATTTCATGCATTTGACCTAACATTTTGGGATTTTTGAAAAATATTGGGTTTTCAAAATTGATGGAGTTTTTGTGTAATTTTTGGGATGGGCTTTGTGAAAATGGATTTAAATCATCATGCATTGCATCACATGTGCATTATAACAATGTTTCATGCATTTTAGATGTGTGTTTACTTTGTTGAAATGATTGTGTGCTGGTAGGATTGGATTGGGCTAGGCCATGATGTTTTTACTATTGCATATCACATGTTCATGCATTTTCATGCATACGTACCTTACATTCTCTATATTCTTATATATTGATTTTGATTGGTGCTTTTCTGCGTCTCTCTCTCTCTCTCTCTCTCTCTCTCTCTCTCCCCCCTTCTTTTGGTTAGTTACTCTATGGCACTTAAACAAAAATCTACTCCATCCTAGAACCCTATTCGTTTCGGGGCATCTCCTTCTTTTGATCCTACTCTTTCTCATATTCGGTTCCGTGATAATAAAGCTCGACAGGACTTTTCGAAGAACTTTTCTAGACGAGGCATTCATTCAGAACGCCAAGTCATTTTGTTGGACTTCTCCGACACTGACCTACCCATTGTCATTCACAGTAGGGGTTGGGAGTCATGTGTGACATCCTAGTCACTTGTCCATCCGTGCTTATACAGGAGTTCTACTCCAACATGCATGGATTTGATTATTCAGTACCTTTCTTTGTTACTTGTGTTTGAGGTACGCACATCGTGGTCACTCCAGATATTGTATCTGATGTGCTCCATGTCCCAACGGTAGCGCATTCTGACTACCCCGGCTATGATTGTCTTAAGACTGTGTCTAAAGGTGAGCTTATGTCTGCTTTTTATGAGCGTCCCTCTGATTGGGGTGATCATCAGTTCACTCCTTGTTTGGCCTTTGCTAGAGGTCGTAGGTTCATTAACATGGTTATGACTTTTTTTTTGCATCATTTATCTCATTATAGCTCCATTATAGAGCCCCGTGCTCAATTTTTTCTTTCCCTTTTAGAGCATCTTACTATAAATTTTCCCTCTCATTTCATTATTTCCCTCATAGATGTATATAGGGATACGGTGACCCGTGATAAGCTCATCTTTCCTTCGGCTATCACGAGGATTCTACGACACTTTTCTGTCCCCTTTCCCATTTCTGGCCACTTCTATATCATATGTGCTATAAACCCCGCTACCATTAAACGGAGCGAGGCGCAGCTATGTTTGAGGCGGTTTGGGATGGCGATTCCTCCAGCTTCTGTAGCTTCATCCACATCCTCTCCCTCTTCTTCTAGGGAAGATTGACTCTCGAGGACATCATGGCATAGCTTTTGCACATGGATGCTCGCCTCGACACTCTCAGTAATGAGTTGTGTTAGGCAAACACCCGTGTTGGTCATATTGCATGACGACAGGCTGTCATGGATGGCTCCGTTGCTTCTCCTCCTCCTGCTCTAGAGGCTTTTGAGGATGAGGACGATGATTGTGATGCTGATGCTTCTGATGCTGATGAGGATGATGATGTTAGCTCTTCTAGTGCTAATAAGATGTTTACTTGATGTACTTACTATTTGTCACTCGTAACAAAAAGGGGGAATAGTTTTGGATATGAAAGTAGTCATACTTATAGGGGGAGGGTTAGTATAGGAGATTTTTGTTAGGAGGAGTATTCACATCTTGAGGGATGTAGTGAGGACTTTTATGTATCTTTTTCTTTTCTCTCAATTTTAGATACATTGTTCATGTACCTTAGATCTTGTGATCATGTTGTTATAGCAAACCTTGTACTTGTTGATATATATACATTTGAGGTTGTTATTACAGTTCTTTCACTTAGCTTTATATGTGTTGTTTCTTTCCTCTCTTTATGCACATGCTTCTTATATATTGTATGCAATCTTTTATTTCTATTTCACACTAAAATGCCTTGATGAGTTTTGTTTAAAATGTTTCAGAAATACAGGTTGTCAAAATCTTCTTGCCATGAACTCTCTTCTTGCAAAGTTTTTCAAGAGTTTATGTTAGGATAGATTTTATTGTATTCAACAAGTGAGTATGAGTTGAGTGATTTATGACTTCTCTCATATGTTCATTTGTTTGCTGTGGTTTTGTCACAGATTGCTAAAAATGGAGATTGTTAGGACATGTGTGATTCATGTTAGGAACATATGTCAACATTTTATGTAATTGACTAATCCTTTGACAAAACACACTTTACTTGTAATTGGGTAGATCTAGGATGTGTTTAATGCTTCAAGAAATAAGGTTTCAAGTTCAAGTGTTAAACTCATGCAAGTCTGTCCAAGAATCAAATGAAGAAGTTATGTTCATTAAATCTCGACAGCTAGCTCAATAGCTAGTATCTATTGAGGTTTAAGAGAGCTATTTCAGCTCAAGGCTCAACAGATGCTTGATAGATAGGGTATCTGTCGAGATTTATGAAGTTCAATTTTTTAGAACTAATTTTCATCAAATTCATGAATGTATGTTTGGGCTTTCTTTTCTCACAACCCTAAACATATATAAGAATTATTTTAAGGACCGTCATAGGTTGCACAGTTGCACAAGAGCACAATTCCACAAGTGTGAAGAAAAGTGTGACCGAAAACCTAGTTTGCCCTAGTTCTTCTTTCTCTTGAAGAAGTTGTTGTGTTTATACACCGTAGGGTTTTGTGACCAAGGAGCTTCTTGATTTTTATCATCTGGATGAACTAAATAACTTTGCAGCCAACATCCTTCTCAAGTTGGTGATTAAGTCGCGTACTGGGATCCGTACAATTAGTTAGTCACGTATTGGAAGCCGCGCATTGAAAATGAGAGATTATCACTACAGAACAAGTCCAATTGGATATTGTGGTAAGAGTTCAACTGTAGGTTGGTATAAGATACTGAGATTCCTTTACTTGTAACCGCTTGTTTTGATAATAGTGGATTCTCGGGAGTGATGACCTTAAAATCACCCGGTAGGGTTTTTGCCGTGTAGGTTTTCCCTATTCGTAAACAAATCACTGTGTAAATTTATTTTCCGCTACATACTTTAGTTAATTGGTGATTTGTTTGTGCTACCATGTACTTTTCATGTTAATTTGATTAATTAATAAACTTGGCTAATTAATCAATTAATATATCACAAGGGGTCAATACATTTTTGGCCTATCACTTCGAATCTATGGACTCATTCTCTTCTTGTTTTTACACCAACACAAGCACCCTTACTTGTGACTTTTAGATCCCACTCAAAGGTTTCAAATCACCATCAGTAATGATCTTGATGCAGCAACTATGTTTTACCAATGCTTGATTATAGATCTTACTCCGGTAGATTCGTGTGTAGTTAGAAAGTACAAAACCTCTCAGATCTCACAAAGAGTAACACACAAATCTTCCAAAAGTATGATAAACATAGCTAGGGTTTCCCTTTTATATGTGGAGAAGTTGGAATGAAACCCTAAACGTTTTTGCGGGCTTAGGCCTGGTTTAAAATTTTGCTGAATTTCTGTGCTTGTGATTTTCGATCGGTCGAGCAAAATTTCTCAATCGGTTGAGCAAGGCAGAAACTCACTTCCTTTTTCTACAGTCAGCTAGACTTGAAACTTGAAACCAACATTTTTAAGCATTGCCTAAAACCTAGACTAGACATGTTTTGTTCTCTATTTGCCAACACAATAAAAATATGATTATAAACATTTAAACATAAATCTTTAGAACCTAACATGTTCAAATTAGTTAATCGATTATAGTATATTAAAAAAAAAATCAATTTAATAACATATTCTTCATTTACATAAAACAATATTATGATTATGTAATTTGAACCTTTTTATTAAATTGCTTTATATATATATATATATTACTATGTATAGGTATTGTTGAAGGTAAAATATATTATATGTTCCATTATATAAAACTTATAAAAATAGAATGTTAGGTTCTAAAAGTTTAGAACAATTGGCAAATCATGAATACAAACTTGTCTAGATATAGATCTTAGAGTCTATAGGTATTATTAGTCAATGCTCAAGGTGATTCAAGTCAAGATTCAAGAACAAGCAAGCTGCAGAAAAGAGAATTCAAAATTTGCTTAGTTTGACTGATCGAGAAACAGGCTCGACCGATCGAAACACGTATCTGCAGAATTTTAAGTTCGGCCCAATAGCAATTCAAGTCCAAAAAGGATTAAGGTTTCAGATCTACTTCTCCTAGTATATAAAGGAATCCTAAGCACATTTTTAATAAGGCTTTTTAGAGAGAGAAGAGTGTGCCTATTTTGTATGTAGGGTTTTGTACCCAAAAACCTCTCTCATGTCTTCTGGTGTTATTCCTTGAAGAATCTCAAGATGCAATGTTGTAGAAGTTGTTGCCTTCTCTAATCATCAAAGGTTCTGATGATCTAAACCTTCAAGGGTGGTCTTAGATTTATAAACAAGAAAGTTTGTGTGGATAAACCTTTGAGTAGAGTCCCAAAGTCACAATTGTGGGTGCTTGTGTTGCAAAGGCCAAGGATAGGAGTAGTCTGTGGACTCGAAGCTATCATGGGGTCGTGGTTTCGTTGTAAACCTAATTGGTTACTTCCAATTACGTAAATCAATAGTTCAAACCACACTCAAAGGTAGGGCATTTCCCATTTTTATAGGAACTGTATACCTGAATCAGCATATTTTTTTGTTTTACGCCCCGTAATTCTTCCTCAGCTGGGCTTGGGCAGAATAGCAGAGCAAGTACAAGTATACAAGTATTAGTAGAATAGCAAAAATGCGTTCGGGTTAAGCGATCTGCCGAAGCTGTGGGATGTAAAAAGGCATCGGTAGGGGAGCGTTCCGCCTTAGAGGGAAGCACCCGCGAGAGCAACGGTGGACGAAGCGGAAGAGAAATAAATAATTTAATGATTTGATCAAATAATAAGATTACCATGGTTCGAGAGAAAGTAATAGTATCGACTCGGACACTGCAGTGGAAGTGTGTTGAATCAAGAGGAGATAGTAATAGTCTTTATTATGGACGTTTCATTCTGTCTCCACTTATGAAAGGTCAAGCCGATACAATAGGCATTGCGGGATTTGCTATGACTTTTTACTATCGCCCAACGGTTACTGAGGCTTTTGCTTCCGTTCAATATATAATGACTGAAGCTAACTTTGGTTGGTTAATCCGATCAGTTCATCGATGGTCTAGTAAGTTCTACATAAAATATTGTTGAAATTTATTATTTTATTTTATATTTTTCATGCATGCAGTCAATACATAACTAAAGTAGTTTCAGTTTAACTAAAGAAATGAAATATTTTAAGGAAAATATTTACCAATGCCCTAAAAAATTATTTTTAGAAATATTTTATTGGCAAAATAATAAAACAATACTAGCATCTGAGCACGCGCTTACGTGCGTGGTTAGAGGCTCTTTATTTTTTTTGGTAAAGGTTAATAATTTGCATCCATTATAATTTGGGATTACAACATTTTCAATCACAAAAATTTCTAGGAGTGTGATGAGTGTTCTACATGGAGAAAGGTTAATGATTTTAATATTGGGTACAAATGCACAACACTCATCATGCTTCTATGTATTTTTGTGATTGAAAAATGTAGCAATTCCAATTTATAATAAATGCAAATTATTAAATTTTACCAAAAACATAGAAGAGCCTTTGAGCACACGTGTGAGCGCGTGCTTAGAGGCTAGTTTTATTTAAGGAAGCCAATTAAAACATTCAAAAATTATTAAAGCATTCAAAATCAAACTCAACAATTTATTTTGATACAATACCAAAATCATTTAACCTTTTACATGACATTTAAAACAACGTATGTACAATATTCATATACGTATTTATCAGCAAAAAATAAAATATCCATATGCATACAAAAATAATAAAGAGAAATGAACAAAATGTGTCCGCTGAATTCTAAACCATCAAAAGAACATTTGTGTGTAGCCTTCTTTATTTCACACACTCTATGCACATTTTTATAGGCATTTTAGTTTCCTTTTTTCCCCTTTTCTTTTGGATTTCCTAAAGTTTCTATTGCCATATAGGTTCAAATTAAAAGAAAGTGTTCTAAAAAAAACTCACATACGTGAATAACATGAAACTAATAGAAAATACTCAATGTAGTGGGCATATTTTATAAAAACTTTTTAAAGATTCAATAACTTGGGCACCTAGCATGTAGATGAAGAATTTAAATAGAAACTTTGTGTTAATCTTGTGAGACACTTTGAAACAACATCATTCTAAACAGAAAGGAAACTAAAAAAAAAATGAAAAACTTTTCTAGATAGCCATTAACATAAGCCAAAATGAAGAACTATAAATAAAAGGAACCAAAAGAAAGATCTCGTTTGTCATATTAGATGCAAAATTATTGAATTCAAAAAAGAAAAAAAAAAGAAAAAAGAAAAAAGAAAGAACAGTTTGACATTAAAGAAGAGAAATAAATACCAAACAAATAGAAATTGTCATGTGGCAAGAGACAACACTACAAGAAAAAGGGGCTATTGCGGTGGACCAGAAGCGCCGCTAAAGGTACATTTGACCTACAGCAACGGGTGCTATTGCGGCGGGCCATCTCGTCAGTGATGCAGTGCCGCTATAGGTCGATTGCAGCGATCACAAAAAGCGCCGCAATAGATCTGCCATTTAGAGGTGCTTTTGCTCTATTGCGGTAGGTTAAAAACCACCGCCATATGAGGTTTGCATTCAAGTCAAGTGGCCTTTTAGTGGCGGGATAGGCCCGCCGCTATAGGGCTTCATGTACAACATACCCTATGTAGCTTTTAGCAGCAGTTTTGCCCGCCGCTATATGTTTGAAGCTTTAGCAGCAGGCAATAAACACCATTATAGGTCTTCAATTATTTCATAATTTTAGTCCTTCAGCGGCAATTTTTTCCAGCCGCTATAGGTTAATTTTTTTTCCCCCTCTTGGGTTCTAAAACTACATTTTTATTACAAATAACCTGTAATAATTTTAGCTCCACTAAGACAATACCACAAATGTAACTAGATAACACCACAAACGTCTCCAAACTAACATTATATTAACATAGAAATATATTATCAAATACATAATATTGTCTATAACCATCATCAAAGTTTCAAGCTAATACCAAAATCAAAGTTCCAAAATGTTTAAAAATATCCTTCAACACTTCCAAAAATTGTGGTTGTTCAAACTACAAGGCTTTACTTCCTTAACGTGTCTAAGGACAAACATTAATTTTAAAATTTTGTTTAAATTATATATTTTAAAGGAAAAATACCGCAATCTTAATTGCTTGTTTATAAGAAGCCTATCAAGTTAAATTTTACTTTAAAAGTTAAAATATAAATATTTTGACTAAAAGCAATAAAGGAGAATAACAGAACAACTGGTTGACGAATACCAAGCACGTGTTCTACAGCATAGACAATAAACTCTCAATAGGTGATGAGACTTCTACGTAAAAGCCAAAAGATGCTTCATTAATTGAGGTCCTGAAATTTCATAGGTCTAAAGAGACCATGCAAGGCATTTATAGAATCTTGTATAAAGGGTTCCAGTTACATTTGATGTAACTCTAAAAAATATTATATCAATCAATAATTTATTGTTGAATTCATATTTTGAAAATCTAATTGTTAGATCACATTTTCTATATGTTCTTAACATGCATGACAATTTTCATGCCAATCGGATGTAATTTACCATTTGATCTTTAAACTTATTTTTTATGCGTTATTTGAAATTACAAAAACTTGTATTTAAACAATTGCTTGATGATATGGCTATTAATCTTTGATCACCTTGAAATTTTGTAAGCATAAAAAATATATGAAGATAATGTAATCTAATGGATTTGTCAAAATTCACATTGAATTAAGAAATATAGGGTTGAGTTCAAGTTACACCTGATGTAATTCTAAAAAATGTTACACCAACCAATAACTTTTTGTTAAATTCATATTTTGAAAATCCAACCATTAGATCACATTTTCTATATGTTCTTAACTTGTATGCTAATTTTCATGCCAATCGGATGTAATTTACCATTTGATCTTAAAACTCATCTTTTATACGTTTTTTTAAACTATAAAAACTTGAATTTAAACAATTGATTGATGACATGACAATTAATCTTTGATCACCTTAAAATTTTGTAAGCATGAAAAAATATATGAAGATAATGTAATCTAACAGTAGATTTGTCAAAATTCACATCGAATTAAGAAATATAGGGTTAGGTTTAAGTTACACTTGATGTAATTCTAAAAAATGTTACACCAACCAATAACTTATTGTTGAATTCATATTTTGAAAATCCAACCATTGGATCACATTTTCTATATGTTCTTAACATGCACGCCAATTTTCATGCCAATCAGATGTAATTTACCATTTGATCTTTAAACTCATCTTTTATGTGTTATTTTAAACTACAAAATCTTGAATTTAAAAAATTAATTGATGACATGGCTATTAATCTTTGATCACCTTGAAATTTTGTAAGTGTGAAAAATATATGAAGATAATATAATCTAACGGTAGCTTTGTCAAAATTCATATCGAATTAAGAAATATAGGGTTGGGTTCAAGTTACATCTGATGTAATTCTAAAAAATGTTACACCAACCAATAACTTTTTGTTAAATTCATATTTTGAAAATCCAACCATTAATCACATTTTCTATATGTTCTTAACTTGTATGCCAATTTTCATGCCAATCGGATGTAATTTACCATTTGATCTTAAAACTCATCTTTTATACGTTATTTTAAATTATAAAAACTTGAATTTAAACAATTGATTGATGAAATGACAATTAATCTTTGATCACCTTAAAATTTTGTAAGCATGAAAAAATATATGAAGATAATGTAATCTAACAGTAGATTTGTCAAAATTCACATCGAATTAAAAAAATATAGGGTTAGGTTCAAGTTACACTTGATGTAATTCTAAAAAATGTTACACCAACCAATAACTTATTGTTGAATTCATATTTTGAAAATCCAACCATTGGATCACATTTTCTATATGTTCTTAACTTGCATGCCAATTTTCATGCCAATCAGATATAATTTACCATTTGATCTTTAAACTCATCTTTTATGTGTTATTTTAAACTACAAAATCTTGAATTTAAAAAATTAATTGATGACATGGCTATTAATCTTTGATCACCTTGAAATTTTGTAAGTGTGAAAAATATATGAAGATAATGTAATCTAACGGTAGCTTTGTCAAAATTCATATCGAATTAAGAAATATAGGGTTGGGTTCAAGTTACACTTGATGTAACTCTAAAAAATATTACACCAACCAATAACTTATTGTTGAATTCATATTTTGAAAATCCAATTGTTGGATTACATGTTATTGCATGCCAACGTTTTTGCCAATCGGGTATAATTTACCATTTGATATTTAAGTGGACAGGCGAAAAAAATAGAGGGAAATTTTGGGGCTAGGAAATTTAAAGGTCTATTGCGGTGGTCCAACCTGCCGCTATAACTAAGAAAAGGCGCCGCAAAAAGGAACCCTATTGCGGTCATACAAAATGCCACTACAACTTGCATATTGCGGCGTTTTCTCTCCTGCCGCTATAGCATCTGCTCAAAATGATGTATTTATTGTGGTGGGGTTTTTGGAGCGCCACTATATCTCAGTTATCGTTGCTAAAACAGGTTTATTGTAGCAATTTTATGTCCCACTGCTGTAGGACGCCACAAAAAAACCCTACTTATAGCGGTGGTAAAAAAAAATGCCGTAATAGATCTCATGTACAGCGGCGGACCAAAAACGCGCCGCAATAGGCGACATATAGCTACAGTTTTCGCACCCGCTGCAATAGCTCATTTTTCTTGTAGTGCAACCAAATACATATTGTGAAGTCAGGATTTCACCAAATAGGTGTTAATTGATTGTTGGTGAGATATTGACAAAGCAGGAGGAGCTAGTGGCTTGAAACATAATCGCGGCTATGTTTTGCCCTTCTTGATCTAGTGGAAGCTTGATATCACAAATACACATTTGAGTGGCATTTAATATAAGAAACAAAAACAAATATTTAAAAACAGTAATTGAATATATGAAATAGGAAAACTTAAATAAATAAATAAAAAAGAAGAAAATAATCGGATAAGTAAAAGAAAATTATTTGCTCATATATACTTATCCGGTCAGGTAATCAAGTTTATTTTCAACAAAGCAATTTATACATATCCGGATTTGTTTAGTTTGATATTTCAAGAAGAAGAAGAAGGATATAGCTTCAAACTTAAAAAAATAAAAACCAGAAATGTAAAAGAAATTAATAAAAGTTGTTCTCAAGAATTTAATAGAGCAATTTAAAAACCAACGTAAGTGTATTGGAAGTGTGATCCTATTTTGTAGATAGTGTTTTATGTGGGAGTCAAAGAATTTTTTTTTTTTTTTTGTTGGCAAAATGGCATTTGTTTTTTAATCAGCAGATGTATTTTTACAAATATATGTGTGTTTGTTTTAATTTTTTTTTTAAATAAATTGATAAAGTAATTTGAAAACTATTAGGAGAGCAGTCCTGTTTTATAGGCAATGTTTTAGTGGAAGTTAAAGATGTATCTACTTATAAAAAAAAAAATGTGTATATATCTATTTAGTTTATTTATTTATTTATTTTTTGATAATTGTTAGGGTTTTTTTTTTTTTTTTTTTTTTTGATATTTAGTTTTGTTTTTGGATAAACATGGGGTGTTTTTTTTTGCAATGTGAGTTGTTTAACTTATTTTTCTTTTTTCCTTTTTCTTTTTTTAAAAAAAACAATAAACATATAGTTACTTTGAAGAAGTGGATTAGTGGAAGAGTGTTCATATTTTGTAGGCAATATTTTAGTGCAAGTTAGACATGTATTTTTACCATACCATCGTTTAGTTTTGTCTCTACTTAAATCTAGGGGTGTAGGGGTATTTTGGAACCCCAAAAAAAAAAAAAAATTCGGTCCAAATAGGGTAAGCCCCTTAAATAATAGTATAGATATGTTGTTGGCATCTTTTTATATTTCCCGCGAAAGTGGTGTTAAAACTTTCCTATTATGGTTTATTAACAATTGTCCTAAGGACATCCATTAACATGACTCATATTTCAAAGCAAATTAATACTAAAGTGGGTTTCAGTTAGCCCAAATGGTTGTATATGAAATATTAAGTTCAATCTCTACCTACACAAAAACCGATTGGTATCTTGGTGTGATGATAAATAATTATCATCAAAAGCGGATGCCATAAATTGATATATTTTAAAAATAAATAAAATACCATACCTCATAAATATATATATATATATATATATATATTGTGGGGCCAACGAATCCTACAGCCCAGCCCACTCCGTTTCAGGGCCGAAGGCCCAAGCCGAGGATCCGTCCATGGTCCGAGGATAAAAACAAGAAGCCCAGACGCACAACAGGCCATGCCGAGGATGACCCCATCATCGGACATCCGAGAACTTAAGGAAACCAGCAACATTTCCAAGGAAGCCTTCATGACTACTCAAAGGGCCGAGGGGGAATACCACGCGCCTGCAATACAAATTTGGTGGAGGGACAATCTCATGACAAACAGTCACTCCACATTAAATGCACCTGACCACCGCCCTGGCCGCATTAATGAGGAAAGGACCCCGCACCAGCGTCGCCTTGGTTGCCGCAACCCACAAAGAGAGTGGGAGGCGGCTAATAGGACGGGCACCTGAGCAATGTCCTGATCGCTCAACAAATGTAGGGCTAGGATTGGTTAGGTGAAGGGTATATAATGTAAAGGATCCCTCCTGAGAGAGAGGGGGAGAGAGAGGGCCAAGCTCCTAGGACACACGCCGAGGAGTAATTTCAGAAAAGAATCAAGCCACTTAGCCTTCAATAGCAATGAATCCACGATGAAACTCCGTTCACCTGTAAGGGCCAATTTCTTCAACCCACTCTCTACAAATTTATTGTTTGAGGCCTACAGGATTATATCCCTTCTAAGTTCAGAGGGTCCTTCCAAAAATTGAGTCCCTACAATTGGCGCCGTCTGTGGAGAGAATTTGTGCACTAACAGTCGCAACGGACAATCGTCCCCAGAAGGTCAGTCGACGGAAAGTTCGCAAGATTGCGTTTAAAAAACAAAGCAAACAAAAAAAAAAAAACGCCATTGCAGAAAAGTAAAAGACTCAAAAGAAAGAAGACAAACATCGGCATTTTATTATGTGAAGAACGGTTACAACATACAAACAAAGGCTCAGACAGGCTTATTTTAAAGCCAACTCTACAAACAAAGGCCCAGACGGGCCTGTTTTAAAGCTAACTAAAGGGAAGGGGGCTGAGGCAGGCCTGCTTAAAGGCCACCAACAACGCCCAAGCCGGTGCGGTGGCGCTGGCGCAAAGAGAGGAGCAGATGCAAAGGCGTTGGATGGCCCATCCTCATGTTGTTCCCTTGATTCTCTTCCAGCCTCACGGTGGTTGGCCGTTGGAGACGGCAACACCCGGGCACCAGATATGACGTATCCTTGCACGCTTCCACCGGTGTGGCAGCACCCCAGGGAAGAGCGTTATGTGCTACGGAGAGCTCCCTTTTGGCCGCTGTGCGAGGCACCATCAGGATGACGCACGGATTCGGCCGCACCGGAGAACTGACGCAGGCCATTACTACGGCGGCACTCCGTCGAGGGAGGAGGATCTTGGGCCTACACACCCTCGCTCCCATCAAATGATGTCCCATTTCTCCAAACTCTTATCACAAATTTTGGCTGGGTCATTGAAGGGGCTCTGAGAGTTGGGGGGACATGTTCCCTGGAGTATTGGAGGTTTCACGAAGAGTAGAAGGTCATTTCTCGTACGTAGCCTTAAATAGGTGGTGAAGATTGATAGGAACGGAGTTACGTGAAATTCGAAAGGTGGATTATCGGCGACATTAATCCTCACCGAATTCCAAAACGCCTGTCAGCCATTCGATCCTCATCAGTCCAAAAGAATATTAATGAGAGCGCGCCTCGTGTCTCGAAACATCAAGAGTGGAACGCGAACCGTCAGGGGGCGCCTTGTAACTGATGAATGCAGAAACTTGAACGGAAGGCAGCGCCACTACTACGTATAAGGCTAAGAGTCACAAACTAGCCTAGCCCGGGGCACGGCGGGTCAATAGTCCGGTGTGCATGATGCCCCACTTCCGACGAGGCCAGGCCGAGCCCATCATCACGCCAAGAATGGTATGGCCAACGCTAAGGATAACCTCCGACTTTAGAAGACCAAGTGTTAGACAGAACCAAGGCACTACATGGTCCTCGGACTCAGGCCTATGGGGAAACTAACTACTTCAGAAGACCAAGTGTTAGACAGAACCAAGGCACTGCATGGTCCTCGGACTCAGGCCTATGGGGAAACTAACTACTTCAAAGACCAAATGTTAGATAGAACCAAGGCACTGCATGGTCCTCGGACTCAGGCCTATGGGGAAACTAACTACTTTAAAGACCAAGTGTTAGATAGAACCAAAGCACTGCATGGTCCTCAGACTCAGGCCTATGGGAAAACTAACAAATTCAGAAGACCAAGTGTTAGACAGAACCAAAGCACTGCATGGTCCTCGGACTCAGGCCTATGGGAAAATTAACTACTTCAAAGACCAAGTGTTAGACAGAACCAAGGCACTGCATGGTCCTCGGACTCAGGCCTATGGGGAAACTAACTACTTCAAAGACCAAGTGTTAGACAGAACCAAGGCACTGCATGGTCCTCGGACTCAGGCCTGTGGGGAAACTAACAACTTCAAAGACCAAGTGTTAGACAGAACCAAGGCACTGCATGGTCCTCGGACTCAGGCCTCTGGGGAAACTAACTACTTCAGAAGACCAAGTGTTAGACAGAACCAAGGCACTGCATGGTCCTCGGACTCAGGCCTATGGGGAAACTAACAACTTCAGAAGACCAAGTGTTAGACAGAACCAAGGCACTGCATGGTCCTCGGACTCAGGCCTATGGGGAAACTAACTACTTCAAAGACCAAGTGTTAGACAGAACCAAGGCACTGCATGGTCGTCGGACTCAGGCCTATGGGGAAACTAACTACTTCAAAGACCAAGTGTTAGACAGAACCAAGGCACTGCATGGTCCTCGGACACAGGCCTATGGGGAAACTAACTATTTCAAAGACCAAGTGTTAGACAGAACCAAGGCACTGCATGGTTCTTGGACTCAGGCCTATGGGGAAACTAATTACTTCAGAAGACCAAGTGTTCGACAGAATCAAGGCACTGCATGGTCCTCGGACTCAGGCCTATGGGGAAACTAACTACTTCAAAGACCAAGTGTTAGACAGAACCAAGGCACTGCATGGTCCTCGGACTTAGGCTTATGGGGAAACTAATTACTTCAGAAGACCAAGTGTTAGATAGAACCAAGGCACTGCATGGTCCTCGGAGTCAGGCCTATGGGGAAACTAACTACTTCAAAGACCAAGTGTTAGACAGAACCAAGGCACTGCATGGTCGTCGGACTCAGGCCTATGGGGAAACTAACTACTTCAAAGACCAAGTGTTAGACAGAACCAAGACACTGCATGGTCGTCGGACTCAGGCCTATGGGGAAACTAACTACTTCAAAGACTAAGTCTAAGACAGAACCAAGGCACTGCATGGTCCTCGGACTCAGGCCTATGGGGAAACTAACTACTTTCAAGGCCAAGTGTTAGACAGAACCAAGGCACTGCATGGTCCTCGGACTCAGGCCTATGGGGAAACTAACAACTTCAGAAGACCAAGTGTTAGACAGAACCAAAGCACTGCATGGTCCTCGGACTCAGGCCTATGGGGAAACTAACAACTTCAGAAGACCAAGTGTTAGACAGAACCAAGGCACTGCATGGTCCTCGGACTCAGGCCTATGGGGAAACTAACTACTTCAAAGACCAAGTGTTAGACAGAACCAAGGCACTGCATGGTTCTTGGACTCAGGCCTATGGGGAAACTAACTACTTCAGAAGACCAAGTGTTCGACAGAACCAAGGCACTGCATGGTCTTCGGACTCAGGCCTATGGGGAAACTAACTACTTCAGAAGACCAACTGTTAGACAGAACCAAGGCACTACATTGTTCTCGGACTCAGTCCTATGGGGAAACTAACTACTTCAAAGACCAAGTGTTGGACAGAATCAAGGCACTGCATGGTCCTCGGACTCAGGCCTATGGGGAAACTAACTACTTCAGAAGACCAAGTGTTAGACAGAACCAAGGCACTGCATGGTCGTCGGACTCAGGCCTATGGGGAAACTAACTACTTCAAAGACCAAGTGTTAGACAGAACCAAGACACTGCATGGTCGTCAGACTCAGGCCTTTAGGGAAACTAACTACTTCAAAGACCAAGTGTTAGACAGAACCAAGACACTGCATGGTCGTCGGACTCAGGCCTATGGGGAAACTAACTACTTCAAAGACCAAGTGTTAGACAGAACCAAGGCACTGCATGGTCCTCGGACTCAGGCCTATGGGGAAACTAACTACATTAAAGGCCAAGTGTTAGACAGAACCAAGGCACTGCATGATCCTCAGACTCAGGCCTATGGGGAAACTAACAACTTCAGAAGACCAAGTGTTAGACAGAACCAAGGCACTGCATGGTCCTCGGACTCAGGCCTATGGGGAAACTAACTACTTTAAAGACCAAGTGTTAGACAGAACCAAGGCACTGCATGGTCCTCGGACTCAGGCCTATGGGGAAACTAACTACTTCGGAAGACCAAGTGTTAGAGAGAACCAAGGCACTGCAAGGTCCTCGGACTCAAGCCTATGGGGAAACTAACTACTTCAGAAGACCAAGTGTTAGACAGAACCAAGGCACTGCATGGTCCTCGGACTCAGGCTTATGGGGAAACTAACTACTTCAAAGACCAAGTGTTAGACAGAACCAAGGCACTGCATGGTTCTTGGACTCAGGCCTATGGGGAAACTAACTACTTCAGAAGACTAAGTGTTCGACAGAACCAAGGCACTGCATGGTCCTCGGACTCAGGCCTATGGGGAAACTAACAACTTCAGAAGACCAAGTGTTAGACAGAACCAAGGCACTGCATGGTCCTCGGACTCAGGCCTATGGGGAAACTAACTACTTCAAAGACCAAGTGTTAGACAGAACCAAGGCACTGCATGGTTCTTGGACTCAGGCCTATGGGGAAACTAACTACTTCAGAAGACCAAGTGTTCGACAGAACCAAGGCACTGCATGGTCTTCGGACTCAGGCCTATGGGGAAACTAACTACTTCAGAAGACCAACTGTTAGACAGAACCAAGGCACTACATTGTTCTCGGACTCAGTCCTATGGGGAAACTAACTACTTCAAAGACCAAGTGTTGGACAGAATCAAGGCACTGCATGGTCCTCAGACTCAGGCCTATGGGGAAACTAACTACTTCAGAAGACCAAGTGTTAGACAGAACCAAGGCACTGCATGGTCGTCGGACTCAGGCCTATGGGGAAACTAACTACTTCAAAGACCAAGTGTTAGACAGAACCAAGACACTGCATGGTCGTCAGACTCAGGCCTTTAGGGAAACTAACTACTTCAAAGACCAAGTGTTAGACAGAACCAAGACACTGCATGGTCGTCGGACTCAGGCCTATGGGGAAACTAACTACTTCAAAGACCAAGTGTTAGACAGAACCAAGGCACTGCATGGTCCTCGGACTCAGGCCTATGGGGAAACTAACTACATTAAAGGCCAAGTGTTAGACAGAACCAAGGCACTGCATGATCCTCAGACTCAGGCCTATGGGGAAACTAACAACTTCAGAAGACCAAGTGTTAGACAGAACCAAGGCACTGCATGGTCCTCGGACTCAGGCCTATGGGGAAACTAACTACTTTAAAGACCAAGTGTTAGACAGAACCAAGGCACTGCATGGTCCTCGGACTCAGGCCTATGGGGAAACTAACTACTTCGGAAGACCAAGTGTTAGAGAGAACCAAGGCACTGCAAGGTCCTCGGACTCAAGCCTATGGGGAAACTAACTACTTCAGAAGACCAAGTGTTAGACAGAACCAAGGCACTGCATGGTCCTCGGACTCAGGCTTATGGGGAAACTAACTACTTCAAAGACCAAGTGTTAGACAGAACCAAGGCACTGCATGGTTCTTGGACTCAGGCCTATGGGGAAACTAACTACTTCAGAAGACTAAGTGTTCGACAGAACCAAGACACTGCATGGTCCTCGGACTCAGGCCTATGGGGAAACTAACAACTTCAGAAGACCAAGTGTTAGACAGAACCAAGGCACTGCATGGTCCTCGGACTCAGGCCTATGGGGAAACTAACTACTTCAAAGACCAAGTGTTAGACAGAACCAAGGCACTGCATGGTTCTTGGACTCAGGCCTATGGGGAAACTAACTACTTCAGAAGACCAAGTGTTCGACAGAACCAAGGCACTGCATGGTCTTCGGACTCAGGCCTATGGGGAAACTAACTACTTCAGAAGACCAACTGTTAGACAGAACCAAGGCACTACATTGTTCTCGGACTCAGTCCTATGGGGAAACTAACTACTTCAAAGACCAAGTGTTGGACAGAATCAAGGCACTGCATGGTCCTCGGACTCAGGCCTATGGGGAAACTAACTACTTCAGAAGACCAAGTGTTAGACAGAACCAAGGCACTGCATGGTCGTCGGACTCAGGCCTATGGGGAAACTAACTACTTCAAAGACCAAGTGTTAGACAGAACCAAGACACTGCATGGTCGTCAGACTCAGGCCTTTAGGGAAACTAACTACTTCAAAGACCAAGTGTTAGACAGAACCAAGACACTGCATGGTCGTCGGACTCAGGCCTATGGGGAAACTAACTACTTCAAAGACCAAGTGTTAGACAGAACCAAGGCACTGCATGGTCCTCGGACTCAGGCCTATGGGGAAACTAACTACATTAAAGGCCAAGTGTTAGACAGAACCAAGGCACTGCATGATCCTCAGACTCAGGCCTATGGGGAAACTAACAACTTCAGAAGACCAAGTGTTAGACAGAACCAAGGCACTGCATGGTCCTCGGACTCAGGCCTATGGGGAAACTAACTACTTTAAAGACCAAGTGTTAGACAGAACCAAGGCACTGCATGGTCCTCGGACTCAGGCCTATGGGGAAACTAACTACTTCGGAAGACCAAGTGTTAGAGAGAACCAAGGCACTGCAAGGTCCTCGGACTCAAGCCTATGGGGAAACTAACTACTTCAGAAGACCAAGTGTTAGACAGAACCAAGGCACTGCATGGTCCTCGGACTCAGGCTTATGGGGAAACTAACTACTTCAAAGACCAAGTGTTAGACAGAACCAAGGCACTGCATGGTTCTTGGACTCAGGCCTATGGGGAAACTAACTACTTCAGAAGACTAAGTGTTCGACAGAACCAAGGCACTGCATGGTCCTCGGACTCAGGCCTATGGGGAAACTAACTACTTCAGAATACCAAGTGTTAGACAGAACCAAGGCACTGCATGGTTCTCGGACTCAGGCCTATGGGGAAACTAACTACTTCAAGGACCAAGTCTTGGACAGAATCAAGGCACTGCATGGTCCTCGGACTCAGGCCTATGGGGAAACTAACTACTTCAGAAGACCAAGTGTTAGACAGAACCAAGGCACTGCATGGTCCTCGGACTCAGGCCTATGGGGAAACTAACTACTTGAAAGACCAAGTGTTAGACAGAACCAAGGCACTGCATGGTCCTCGGACTCAGGCCTATAGGGAAACTAACTACTTCAAATCCCAAGTGTTAGATAGAACCAAGACACTGCATGGTCCTCGAACTCAGGCCTACGTGGAAACTAACTACTTCAGAGGATTCTAAGTGTTAGACAGAACTAAGGCACTGCATGGTCCTCTGACTCAGGCCTATGGGGAAACTAACCACTTCAGATGATCCTAAGTGTTAGACAGAACCAAGGCACTGCATGGTCCTCGGACTCAGGCCTTTGGGGAAACTAACCACTTCAGAGGATTCTAAGTGTTAGACAGAACCAAGGCGCTGCATGGTCCTCAGACTCAGGCTTATGGGGAAACTAACTACTTCAGATGATCCTAAGTGTTAGACAAAACCAAGGCACTACATGATCCTCGGACTCACACCTACGGGGAAACTAACTACTTCAGAGGATTCTAAGTGTTATGTTGGGAAAGCAAGAGTCATGCCTAGTCCTGGAGACATAAAATACCGGCCCATGCATACGTGCTTTCACATTATTATAATCGCTACCATGACTGGCCAAAGTACAATTGGTGTTAAAATCACGAAGTAAAAAAAAAAAAGAAAACGAATAACCCGCAGATGCACAAACAGCCGGAACGACTGGAAAGAGAAATAGAAATCACATTGCATTAAATCCCTAAGGGTTACATGATGAACGTCACATTATAATTCAAAAAAAAAAAAAAAAAAAGGAAAAAGGAAGGATGCAAAAGACAAGAGAGACAATGGCACTGAGGGGCCTGCCCTGCCCACTTATTTTCCTCCCTCAGTAGGGGGCTGGTCCATGGCAGCTTCAGGGCATTCTAAGCTTTGGCCAGAAGAGACAGCCTGCGAAGGCGCGGCAAGAACGGCTGCCTCCCCAGCAACAGGAACCTCAGCTTCAGAGGACGACTTCGCAAGCTCTTGGGGCGCCTCCTCAATGGGGCCCTCACCAGGTTCAGCTACCTCGGGAGGGTCATTTCCTTGGACAAGCTCACCTGTAAGTTCAGCTACTAAGGCGTCCTCAACCGTGGTAGCACCGGCTTCCTCCGCAGCCTCTTCGGCCTCAGTGCCACTTAGAATAGCCTCGCAGATGGCAGGGGGATAGTACACACTCTCCTCCTTCCATAAGTCGGACGAGGCCTCAACCCCATCCTGCCTGAGAGCCTCCCTCCAAACATCAGCAGAGTAGCGCCCGCACAACTCGGGGACTTGAGCCTTAAAGGCCACTTCTGTCTCAGCCATCCCCGCAGCATAGGCCTCCTCCTCGGCTTCCTGCTTAGTGGCCAGGGCCTCCTCCCTGCCGTGGTCAGCTTCGAACTTGGCCCTCACGACCTTGTCTTTGGCCCCACTCAGCCACCCTCTTGGCTTCCTCGGCAGTAGCCACCTTCTTTGGCAAATCAGCAAGTAGATCCTTTGCGATCTTCAACTGCTCATCTGCCTCGCCCAGGCGCTTTGACTGATCTTCGGCCTGCTTCTGGAAGCCGGCGAGGCCTGACAGGGCGTTGGCCCGCGCACTAGTCATCGCCCTCAGCTCCTCCCGGGCCTTGGCAAGATCATCCTCGGAGTTTTTAAGGGTCCGAGTGGCCTCAAAGCATTTCTCATGCTCCACGTCCATGGCTTTCCCCTGGTCACGGGCCGCGTCCTCCAAACTATAGATGGCCTGAATGGCCTGCCAAACAAAACAAGTACACGGTTAGCCGAGCTCAGAAAAGGGGAAGAGAAAGCTGAAGCTAGGAAAAAATTGTAAGTGTTGAGGGACTTACCACTCCCAAGTACCGGTTGAGGCAGAGGAAGACCTCCCTGCTCCTCATAGTCCCCAGCTCTGCCATGTCAGCCGGGAGTAGCAGACACTTTTCCAGCGCGTCCGCCACATATGCGCCTTCGCCCTCCTTGAAGTCCCTTAGGGAGGAGTCGTCCCTCAGAGGCCCCCCATGGAGCATTGGGGCAGGAAGCCAAGCCTGAGCCTCGGGCTGGGTATCAACCTGCTTATCCTGGCCATGGGAGCCTATCTTCAACTGTTTTGTCGGCCGCCGATTATCGCCCTCCTCACGGGGGGACCCAGGGTTTTCCTTAACTGGCCTTTTGCCCTTATCATTTCTTTGCTTAGGATCATAGGGCTCGTGCCTAGAGGGCAGACTCGTCTGAGGCGAAGAAGGGGGAAGCCTTGACTGGGTAGGGGCTGACCTGCCCGGGGCAGAATGAGTCTTTGGAGGAGGAGGAGGAAGCTTTGGCTTTGACTTCCCCGGTTAGCCTTCGATCAGATCCAACAGGCTAGATTGGAGCCTTTTCTTGCAACCCATTTCGTGCCGAGGAGGGGACTTGGACGCTGGGAAGTCTGCTTCTGTTAGATGAGGGTCACCCAAGTCTCCTGGAGGGTCCTCGGACTGGTGAACTTGTTCAAAAACGTCAAAATCGTCCTCGACGGGTCCAAAATCCGCAACTTCCTCTTCCCTCTCTAGGCCTTCTTCGGCGGCCTCTGAGAACCTAAGGGAGGAGGAGGGGCCCGCAAGTGCTACGCCTTCTGATGTGGAGGGCTCCTCGGGGAACTGGAACTCGTCCTCGGTCACGGTTATTTTTCGAAGCCGAGAGTCCTTCGCTCTGATCACGTACTTCGGCGCCGCAAATGATTTTTGAGTCGGGTCGTATCTTAAGATCTGGTGAGCGGCCCTAACTTGATTGTCGGCTTCGTTCACGAAAACCTCCGCCTTCAGCGCTTTCTGCAAGTCTTCCCGGTTGATCAGGCTGAAGTGACGCGTGAAGGCGTGCGGATCTGCAAAAGAAGACACATTCACATTAGTAACCAAACGGTGCAAAAGAAACGGACGAAGTAAAGAATGGAACTGATTAAGGTCCTAGAGCCCTCCCCCCATTTTCCCACTGCCCCACCTGGGGTCCCCTCCGTCGTTGGGCAGTCAAGGCCATCGTGCCACTCTCCAGACACGATGAGGAAGTCCTTGTTCAGCCCCTTGCTGGACTGAGGGAGGCATTGAATGAGCCGGACCCTATCATCCCTAGTCTTCAGGTAATAAGATTTGCCCTTCAGGCACTGGAGGTTGTAACACCATTTTACGTCGTGGTGGGTTAACCTCAGCCCCATCTTTTCGTTCAGGGTGTCCACACAACCCAGGATCCTAAAAACGTTGATGGCACACTGGGTGGGGGCTAGCCGGAAGTACGTCAGGTAGCCCCTCATCACCGGCCCCATGGGTATTCTCATGCCACCTTCAACGAAGGCAATGATGGGAATCACCACCTCACCCTCCTGCCTCCGAAGGTGCCACTCGCCCTCCTCACAATACCTCAAGCCCACGTTGCTTGGTATGTTATAGTCGGCGATGAATTTCTCCATCGCCTCCTTAGTACAGACGTATTTCTTAAATCTACCCATCCCAAATGATGCCTAAGTAAGCTAAGAAAGAGCAAATGAAAGAGAAGGAAGAGTAGAGAGGAAGAAAGTTCGAAGAGAGATAGGGCGACTTACAGAAATGAGTAGAAACTCCTCGGACAGGCTTTTTATGCTGGAGATGTAGACTCTTGGATGCGAGTAAACAGAGGGATCGGCCTTTTGAGTGAGTATTTATACCCCAAATCAAGGAGCCGCGCGGATTTTCCCGCCCATAAATGTTAGGCGAATCCCCACCGTTAGATTATCATCCTCCCGTTGAACGTGGGGAGTATAGAGCCGTCTTGATTTAATGAAAGGCGCATCGCGCACTTCGAGGCGCCAGTAACACTTCTGGGGCAGACGAAAAGACTCCGGTACTGACAGAGGACCAGACACAATGGGACGCGTCGCAGGCCCGAGGATATCAAAATCCTCCTCTCCACCCGAGGATGCGGACAACAAGATTTTGAGGGGCTATTGTGGGGCCAACGAATCCTACGGCCCAGCCCACTCCGTTTCAAGGCTGAAGGCCCAAGTCGACTATCCGTCCATGGTCCGAGGATAAAAACAAGAAGCCCAGGCGCTCAACAGGCCATGCCAAGGATGACCCCATCATCGGACATCCGAGAACTTAAGGCAACCAGCAACATTTCCAAGGAAGCCTTCATGACTACTCAAAGGGTCGAGGGGGAATACCACGCGCTTGCAATACAAATCTGGTGGAGGGACAAGTTCATGACAAACAGTCACCTCCACATTAAATGCACCTGACCACCGCCCTGGCCGCATTAATGAGGAAAGGACCCCGCAGCAGCGTCGCCTTGGTTGCCGCGACCCACAAAGAGAGTGGGAGGCGGCTAATAGGACGGGCACCTGAGCAATGTCCTGATCGCTCAACAAATGTAGGGCTAGGATTGGTTGGGTGAAGGGTATATAATGTAAGGGATCCCTCCTGAGAGAGGGGGGGAGAGAGAGGGCCAAGCTCCTCGGACAAATGCCGAGGAGTAATTTCAGCAAAGAATCAAGGCACTTAGCCTTCAATAGCAATGAATCCACGATGAAGCTCCGTTCGCCTGTAAGAGCCAATTTCTTCAAGCCACTCTCTACAAATTCATTGTTTGGGGCCTACAAGATTATATCCCTTCTAAGTTCAAAGGGTCCTTCCAAAAATCGAGTCCCTACATATATATATATATATATATATATAAAGCACGTACCTGTGTGGCATTTTAGTCTTTAAAGTTACCATTAATAATTATATATATACATTTCTAAATATTTAAGAGTCTTTTAAATTATATTATAAAAAAAAGAAGAGTCTTTTAAATTATAAATCTATATCTCACCTAATATATCAAATCTAAATCCATTCAATACAATAATAATAATAATAATTGTGGGGGCATTTTTTGCTTCAAGGCCAAGGGCAAGAAATGCCCCCACAATAATAATAATAATAATAGTAATCAGAGCATCCATAGCAGGTGTGGCAATGTGCCAAATGCTAAATATTTGGCACATTGGCCACACCAAACACAAAAATAGAGCATTATGAGATGTGCCAAATCTCAAAAATTATACCAAATGTTTTACAATACCGTTGCAAATTTGTAACGGTACGGACAGATGTTGCAAAAATAAAAATGATTTTATATTCTCTTTTCTCTCTCCTCTCTCTTCATTTTTTCTTCTCTTCTCTCTCACTCTCCAATTCCCTCTCTTTTCTCCCTGTACCAGTTCCCTCTCTCTTCGACCAGTCTAGCAGTGATGACGGCGTGCTCTGACGACGATCTCACCCACGCTCCAACGACGACGGCGTAGCTCGATCTCACCCATGCTCGATCTCGCCGATCTCACCCACGCTCAATCTCGACGATCTCACCCCGAGGCCGCCGTCGATCTCACCCTCTTCTCTCTCCTCTCTGTCCGCCTTTCACTATACCTCTCTCTGGTTGTGGGTTTTTTTTTTTTTTTTTTTTTTTTTTTTTTTTTTTTTTTTTTGTGCTGCAATTTGGGTTGATCTGATGGTGGTGGTGGGCTGTGGGCTATGGGCGGTGATAGTGGCAGTGGTGGTGGGCTGTGGGGGTGATGGCTGGTGGTGGGTTCTGTTGTTTTTCTGGTTGGTTGTGGCCGCAACAATTTTTCTGGTTGTGGTTTTTTTTATTATTTATAAGGTGGTGTTGGTGGATGTGGGTTTGTGTTGGTAGTGGCTGTCGGCGTTGTTGCAGCGGAAGTGGTTGTGCCGATGTTGTTGATGATGATGATGATGATGATGGGGGAAACTAGTTTAATATATTATTTTAATGTGGTGTAAATATTATTTTAATGTATAGAATTGAAGTATAGAATATCTGATAAATGAGATATTGTAAAATGATGTGGTAAAATAATAAAGTATGTTTTTAATGTTATAAAATGACATAATTTTTACCACAGCTGCTACGGATGCTCTAATAAAGCTTAAAGCCTTGAAGACTTGGCCTGATTTTATAAGGATAAAGTTTTGAATAGCTTTAAAAATTGATTCAAACTTTTCATATTTTCCAAATTCTGTCCGTCTGTCAATGCTTCACGTGGCAGCAGTGGCAGGACAAAAAAAGAAAAATACTGTAGAAGCGAAACACGGAACACGAAGATGATGATCGAGATTAGGTACTCACTTGTTGCCATTGCTATGAATGACTGAAATTTAAAAATTGTAAAAAATAACTAATTCTCAATCATTAAATTAAAAAAAAAAAGAAAAAAAAAAGAGTAAGAATAGTATAAAATTATTGTGAGAGAAGGGAAGGGCTAAATTGCATGGTGCAATTACATAACAATTGCATGGAATCTCAATTCTCACGCTAAGAAGGGTGCAATCAGCAATGTGACAACAATCAAGGGACGTGATGGCACACTGTAGCTAATGTTTTCTTCTTTTCTATTTTCCGGTTCAATTCAAATATATCGGCTGAAATTTGGTACTTACTTTGTTCATTTTGATACGGTCGAAACAATCTTGGTATGGCCAATACTTAAATCAACATGATATGACAATGTTTTTGTACCAGCCTAAGTATCAAAACCACAAATATCAGCAAAATCAGTCGGTACAGTACAAAATTTATTGGTTTGGTGTGTAAAATTCAACTGGCACACACACTTATTAATTTTAGTGAAGTAATCCTTGAAGGGTAGATATGAGATATTGACTAACCACTTAAATTTACTCTAAAAGGCTTATTAATGCTAAGCTTTAGTTAAACAATATTTCAATTTTTTTTAAGTGTATTTCAAAATTTTAAATTTAGGTTAATCTTAATTTATCAAGCTGTTAAGAGTCTTGAATCTTGGTGATACTGACTAATCTTATTTATGAAGAGAAATAGGGTGAAAATTCCCTTCCTCCATTTGTCATAACAATTTGTTAAATTAAAAAATAAAGAAAATTTATCTGCTTGACCGACTTATGGTATGATAAATAGATAGGTTTGGAGAAGGTTTAAATTTTCGAACTAAAGTTGGATGGATTTGGAATAAAATTCTTAAAGTTTAATGGGATTTGATATCATAATAAATAGAAAAAGGATTTGAGAAGGTTCTGCTCGGCATGGAAAATAACTAATAGGTGTATGTGTAAGCACAGTTGAAGACTGAATTTGCCACGAAGTATCGACCACGGAGAAAGTGAGATCCTAACAATGATCTCGGAAGACCTAGAGAAAACGATATTCCAATTCATGTCAGCCAATGAGCACCTGGATGATTACACATATAACAAAATTGGCTGTCCCCTCATAATGACCTTTACTCAAATAATTGGAGCTTGAAAGGGATTTTTGGCAATGGCTTTTGTTTTTTTATTTTTTGGTAATTACTTTTAGCAATGCTTCTTTATTTTTATTTTTATTTTATTTATTTATTTATCGATTTTTTTTTTTTTTTGAGAATCTACTTTTATCAATGCTAATTCATCATAAAATCTAGAAATATAATAAGAGTAACACAAATGGTCAGTACGTCTAATTTCAAATTTCAGTTCCTCCATCAGTGAATATATATATATATATATATACCATCTCCTGTATCACTATTCACTACTTTTCTCTGCGAGTTGCAATGAGTTAAACTTTACAATTAAGCACTCTCTCTCCGACAAAAACTTGCAATAAATTCTGTATACCTTCAATATGTCCTATGATAAGAGGGCTCGTATAATATTTTCCTATTACAAAATGTAGAAGCATTATTGTTACAAGCTTGTAATATGTGCCTACATTTGAGTCACGTGGATTAGAAAGGATAAAAAATAAAGTTTTTAATAACCAGACAACTTGGATTTTCTGCATTTCATTAGAAAGGAGATGATCCTTTCTTACAAGGACTGTATTGGTGTCTATTTCTTTCATCGGTTATGGTGCTAATAATTAAAATCATTTAAAGTGCTTTCACTATATGCTGTCCCTACAAGTTGTCCCTACAAGTTATCCTTACATTTAGTGTGTGTTTAGCAAAAATTAAAAACTCAGTTTATTTTATTATTTAATTTATTTTTGCTATTATTTATGGGTCCTATTGCACTTATTGGTACTATTCATGAGTCCCACTGCACTATTTCAGCTAATTTTTACCTTTATCTATAATACTTTCAGCAAAAGATTTTCAGTTTCAACAAAATTAGCAAATCTCAAACAGATCCTTACATTATCTTTTCATTAATCAATCAACTATCCCCTGTTTCATGTTCTTCTATAGATTTATTCTTGAGAGATAAATCATTATGAAATCTAAAGTTGATATTGTAGACGGAAAAAAATTAAACTTTTACTTATTAGAATCTTATATAAAGCCCTAAGGAATAAAAAAAAAAAAATGCTTAATATAAGGTAATTATTTTGAGCATTTGTGACTTCTTACAATTATAATAAATCAATTTTACAGGAGCATTTACACGAACTTATTTGAAATTCCCAAATCTTAATATGATGTTTTCTTCTTTTTCTATAATACACATATTAGAAAACAGATCCACTATAAAAGAATTGAAATTTTACAATAGCGACTTAGACCACTAACATCCTATTACTACCTCGAGTAGAAGACTTACTACTACAACTACGTGACAACTCTGACTCTACGACTACTTCTTTCCTTGATCCATAGCAACGACAAGTACTCCCACTTGTGTTTTTCTTTAAGTTCTTGAAACAGGAACTGAAGCGATCACCACGCTCTCGACATCAATCTTGATTTTGATAATCCTAAGTGTATATGAAGGCAAATACCTCTAGTGATAGGCGAAAAACGTATTGACCCCTTGTGATGAATTAATTGATTAATTAGCCAAGTTTATTAATTAATCAAATTAAAATGCAATTGTACGTGGCAGCACAAACAAATCACCAATTAACTAAAGTATGCAGTGGAAAATAAATTGACATAGTGATTTGTTTATGAATGGGGAAAACCTATAGGGCAAAAATCCCACAGGGTGATTTTAAGGTCACCACTTCCGAGAATCCACTATTATCAAAACAAGCGGTTACAAGTAAGGGAATTCTAGTACCTTATATCAACCTACAGTTGAATCCTTATCCCAATACCCAATTGGACTTGTTCTGTAATGACAATTTTTCTTTTTCAATGCACGGCTCCCAGTATGTGACTAACTAATTGCATGGATCCCAGTACGTGACTTGATCACCAACTTGAGAAGGATGTTGGCTGCAAAGTTCTTCAGTTCATCTTGATGATAAAGATTATGAAGTTGCTTGGTCACAAAACCCTACAATATACAAACACAACAGCTTCTTGAAAAACTAGGGCAAACTAGGTTTCCTGTCACACTTTCTTCACACTTGTGGAATTGTGCTCTTGTGCAACTTGTCGTCACTTTTTTCAGCCCTTAAAATAATACTTATATATGTTTAGGGTTGTGAGAAAAGAAAGCCCAAACATACATTGACGGATTGGATGAAAAATAGTCTTGAAAAACTGAGTTTCATAAACCTCGACAGATACCCTATCTATTGAACTAGCTGTCAAGCCACGGGCTTCAACAGCTTTTAAACCTCGATAGCTAGCACGTCGATAGATGCTAGCTATAGAGCTTTAAAATCCTGTACTTTCTGACTTGATTCTTGGACAAACTTGCATGGCTTTAACATTTAAACTTGAAATAAGGTTCCTAAACACATCTTAGATTTATCCAATTACAAGTAAAGTGCGTTTTATCGAAGGATTAGCCAATTACATAAAATGTTGACATATGTTCCTATCATGAATCACATATGTCCTAACATCTAGATCTCACAAGAGATTCACACACACAGTATATCAACAACCTCTAAAACGTGACTAGGGTTTTTTCTTTTTATACTTGGAGTAAAACATAAAACCCTACGCTTTAAACCGGACTTGGGTTGAGTTGGAAAATTCTGCAGAAAAACAATCTACATGAGCTTTGATCGATCGAGTTTAATTTTTGATTGATTGAGCCTTGCAGAAATTGAATAGTAATTTCTTGCAATTACTTGATTCTAACTTTACACATACACATATTTTGAATAGCCTAAAATTAATTTAGACTAAACGTTTTGATCATGGTTTGCCAACATATACATATTGAAGTTCTAATATATTAGTTCCTAATTTCTTAGAACCTAACAGTATTAATTGATGTTTACTAATACTGAAAACCAAAATTAGGAGTGGCAAATGGGTGGATTTGGATCGGAAAAGAAATAGGTCAAGTTCATGTGGATGGACAAGGGAGATAGGAAGTAATCAGGAACAACACTTGTTGTGATTCAAGTCACAAATGACGAAATTATTTATAATTTGAACCAAGACCTAGCACTATAATTTGTGAAAATAATTAGCTGTTGACAAGTTTCCTTCCTTTAAGTGGCAAGCTAATGGTAAATCTGCATTGTTCAAGTTCTAGATTGAGATTTGAGCAGGCATACTAGAGCCAGTCAAACGTCTCAAGACTCGAGAGGTTAAACATTATTTAACTACATGCAAAAAAAATTTCTAAAAGAGATGATATACGCACCAAGGATGATTTGAACTTGTAGTTGCGATTTTGTGAAGGCCGGATTGGGAATAACATTCGTTTAGTGCTGATAACGAATAGTGAATTTCGATTTGAGCAATCAACAAGTTCATAGTCATAGAAATTTTGTCATTTTATAAATAGTAAACACACAAGAGATAATTGTCACTTGTAATCTTAATAGTTGTCAGGTAGTATATAGTGGTAAAGTCTGTGGAGATGACTGATGAAGTTTCGGAATCAGTATATCGTTTGAGGAAGACGAAGTGGAAGTCATTTAACTTATAGATTGAAGTTGGTCAATTTTGCTTCTGATACCATATAATGTTTAGAAATGTGAAGGCTACTTATAAAAAAAAAAAAAAAAAAAAAAAAAAAAGAAATGTGAAGGCTATTGTATATATAATTGCATTAATATTGATAATAAACATGTAAATTAAGAAAGTAGGTATCCAAGACACAACCAAATACTATCATCTATGATTAGTTTTAACTATTCTAATCTTTATCACTTTCTGATGAAACCCTTGCAGCTTTGTACAGGATACACAGTTTTCTTTCCTTTCCATATTTCTTTTTCCTCCATTTTCCTTGACCTCCGATCCTTTTTTTCCACAAATCAATGGACGTCGCTCATGACAAAATTTGGATAAGCTTGCCTTAAAAAAAATGGAAATGCCAATTGCAAACAAAAGTACAAACAGGAGTACTTTTTGAAATGGTGTGTTTTTTTTGAGAAACTGAAATGGTATGTAATCATTAACAATCTGATGGAACGGGTGAACAACGTAATCAGAATCTATATCTCACCTGTGTGGCATTTTAGTCTTTAGAGTTACCATTAATAATTATATATATACAGTTCTAAATATTTAAGAGTCTTTTAAATTATAAATCTATATCTCACCTAATATATCAAATCTTAATCCATTCAATCCAATAATAATAATAGTAATCATAATAAGGCTTAAAGCCTTGAAGACTTGGCCTGATTTGATAAGGATAAAGTTTTGAATAGTTTTAAAAATTGATTCAAACTTTTCATATTTTCCAAATTCTGTCCGTCTGTCAATCATTGACGTGGGAGCAGTGGCAGGACAAAATGAAAAAAAGAAAAAGAAAAAAACGGTAGAAGAAAAGCACGGAACACCAAGATGACGATTGAGATTAGGTACTTATTTGATGCAATTATTTGATGTAATTACTATGAATGATTGAGGTTTAACATTGTAAAAAGTAATTTTAACTCTCAATCACTAAATTAAAAAAAATGAAGAAAAAAAAAAAAGTACAGTAAGATCTAGTTTTAAAGTTTAGATACTGCTTATTGCTAAAAGCTGAAAGCTGAAAACACTGTAGCGAAATAATTTTTAAATATGTAAATAGTACCGTAAGACCCAGTTTTAAAGTTAGATTTACTGAAATCCATATTTGCGAATCTCGTGAACAGTGCACGAGACTCACAGAAAAATGCCAAATGTAAAGAGAGAAATAATTTCAGTGCAATCCAAACTTAACCTAAGAATAGTATAAAATTATTGTGAGAGAAGGGAGGGGGATAAATTGCATGGTGCAGTTGCATATAGCAATTGCATCCAATCTCAATTCTCAGGCTGAGGAGGGTGCAATTAGCAATATGACAACAATCAAGGGACGTGATGGCACACTGCGGCTGATTTTTTCTTCTTTTCTATTTTCTAGTTCAATTTAAATTTAACGGCTGAAATCTGGTATTTACTTTGTTCACTTTGATACGGAAACAATCTACGGCCAATATTTAAATCAACATGATATGAAAATGTTTTTGTACCGGCCTAAGTATCAAAACCACAAATATCAACACAATCAGTTGGTACGGTACAGAATTTACTGGTTTGGTGTGTAAAATTCAACTGTCACACACACTTAGTAATTTTAGTGAAGTAATCCTTAAAGGGTAGATCTGAGATATTGACTAACCACTTAAATTTACTCTAAAAGGCTTATTAATGCTAAGCTTTAGTTAAACAATATTTCAATTTTTTTTAAGTGTATTTCAAAATTTTAAATTTAGGTTAATCTTAATTTATCAAGTTGTTAAGAGACGTCTTGAATCTTAGTGATATTGACTAATCTTATTTATGAAGAGAAATAGGGTGAAAATTCCCTTCCTCCATTTGTCATAACAATTTGTTAAAATAAAAAAAATAAAAAATAAAAAAATTTATTTGCTTGACCGACTTATGGTATGATAAATAGATAGGTTTGGAGAAGGTTTAAATTTTCAAACTAAAGTTGTATGGATTTGGAATAAAATTCTTAAAGTTTAATGGGATTTGATATCATAATAAATAGAAAAAGGATTTGAGAAGGTTCTGCTTGGCATGGAAAATAACTAATAGGTGTATGTGTAAGCACAGTTGAAGACTGAATTTTCCACGAAGTATCGACCACGGAGAAAGTGAGATCCTCACAATGATCTCGGAAGACCTAGAGAAAACGATATTCCAATTCAAGTTAGCCAATGAGCACCTGGATGATTACACATATAACAAAATTGGCTGTCCCCTCATAATGACCTTTACTCAAATAATTGGAGCTTGAAAGGGATTTTAGGCAATGGCTTTTGTTTTTTATTTTTATTTTTAATTTTTTGGTAATTACTTTTAGCAATGCTTTTTATTTTATTTTATTTTATTTTATTTTATTTAAGAATCTACTTTTATCAATGCTAATTCATCATAAAATCTAGAAATATAAGAAGGGTAACACAAATGGTCAGTACGTCTAATTTCAAATTTCAGTTCCTCCATCAGTGAATATATATATATATATATATATATATATATACACCATCTCCTCTATCACTATTCACTACTTTTCTCTGCGAGTTGCAATGAGTTAAACTCTACAATTAAGCACTCTCTCTCGGACAAAAACTTGCAATAAATTCTGTATACCTTCAATATGTCCTATGATAAGAGGGCTCGTATAATATTTTCCTATTACAAAATGTAGAAGCATTATTTTTACAAGCTTGTAATATGTGCCTACATTTGAGTCACGTTGATTAGAAAGGATAAAAAATAAAGTTGATAATAACCAGACAACTTGGATTTTTGTATTTTATTTTACTATCCAGTTTATTTTTGCTATTATTTATTGGTTCTTCTGCATTTTTTAGTACTATTTATGGGTCCCATTATACTATTTCGACTAACTTTTATCTTTATCTATAGTACTTTTAACAAAAAGTTTTCAGTTTCAGCAAAATAAGCAAATTCTAAACAGACTCTTACTTTCTCTTTTCATCAATTAATTAACTATCTCTTGTTTCACGTTCTTCTATAGATTTATTCTGGAGAGATAAATCATTATGGAATCTAAAGTTGATATTGTAGACGAAAAAAATTAAACTTTTACTTATTAGAATCTTATAGAAAGCCCTAAGGAAAAAAAAAAAAAAGAAAAAAGAAGAAGAAAAGCTTAATATAAGGTAATTATTTTGAGCATTTGTGACTTCTTACAATTATAATAAATCAATTTTACCGGAGCATTTACACGAACTTATTTGAAATTTTCAAATCTTAATATGATGTTTCCTTCTTTTTCTGTAATACACATATTAGATATTTTTAGTTAAATTGTATCTTTTTTTTCCCCCTAATAAGAATACTATAACTTTCATTAAGAAGAAGAAAAATTCAATACATCATGAGCTAAAGTTGACTTAATCATATTAGAATTTTCCTCTATCTATGTTATGTTACATAGCTAGCAACACCCTTGACATATATTGGTACCTATTTCTTTCATCGGTTATGAAGCTAATAATTAAAATCTACTAAAGTGCTTCCACTATAAGTTGTCCCTACATTTACTTTCTCTTTTCATTAATCAATCAACTATCCCTTGTTTCACGTTCTTCTATAGATTTTTTTTTTTTTGAGAGATAAATCATTATGGAATCTAAAGTTGATATTGTGGACGGAAAAAATTAGACTTTTACTAATTAGAATCTTAATACAAGGCTCTAATTAAAAAAAAAAAAAAAAAAACCTTAATATAATGTAATTATTTTGGACAGTATTTTGGTCCTTAACCTATCTGTGTTACTGTTCTCTCAAATGACTGGAAGACTGGAAATTATGAATAGAGTATAAGATGGCGGAAAACATGGCTTTGTTCAAATAGCTAACAAGGAATTTAGATGGTGATGGGGAGGTTCAAATGTTTCATCTCTGAATTGTTTGGTGGACTGGCTCTTATTCTTCTGGTTCATGCTCAGGATCAATCAGGTATGATAATCTAAACCTTGCAATTTTATTGGTTTAGGTTTTGGCTATGGCTAAGATATTGTTATTTCTCTGTCACAGACTTCATAAGCATAGATTGTGGGTTGCCAGAAAATTCGAGCTATACAGAGTGGAAAACAGGCGTAGATTACATTTCTGACGCGGGATTCATAGACTCTGGCATAAATAGGCAGATATCAACTGAATTTAAAGGTGATCTTCAACAACAAGTATGGAGTCTCAGAAGCTTTCCTGAAGGAATCCGAAACTGTTACAGCATAAGGATTACGCTAGGCACCAAGTATTTGATCCGAGCAACTTTCTTCTATGGAAATTATGACGGAGAAAGTAAGTTACCAGAATTTGACGTTCATCTAGGATCAAATATGTGGAATACCATCAAAATAACGAATGTATCCAATGGTTTCGTTAAGGAGCTGATACATGTACCGCTTCTAAATTATATACAACTGTGTCTTGTAAACACGCAACGTGGGACACCGTTTCTAACTGCAATAGAGTTAAGGCCACTGCCCAATTCGACGTATGAGACAACAGATGGATCACTAGAACGCTTTTGGCGCGTGGATGTTGGTTCCAAAAGCAATTCACAATACAGGTTAGTCATTTATTTGGACCTTATCTTAATGAAAGTACAAAAGATAGTTTGCAATCATGGCAGTGAAGTAGTGGGTTTGACTTAAGCTCAACTCATAAATTTCTTTGTCATTGAATATGAGGTTAGTAATTCTAAACTCACTTACACCTATAACCGATTAATTTCTTAACTAGAACATTATTTTTGGTATATTATGCTTTCCTTACCCCGACCCCAACAAACTTTGCTTTGAGGTTCTGTCCCTGCTTCCCATCCTTCTCCGTCAACCTTCCTATTTCCTTAAATCAAATTCTCTCTTCTTCTTTCTATGAAGCCTCCATATCTTGATTTCCACAGTAAAATTTCAATTTATCTAAACTAAATCACCTCAAAATTTCACTTCGTGAAAAACTTGATTTCTCTCATAAAATAAAAGACAACTTGAATCAATAAGGAAAAAAAAAAAAAAAAAAAAGAAGAAAACTCTCTGAAATTTTACAAATTTAGAAAAACCTAAAAGAAATCTTAAGAGAACACGGAAAATGTTGAGAAATCCTAATTTGTGTTAAGCAAAAAATTGGGCTAAAAGGAAGAAGAAGAAGAAAATATCATAAAAAAAAAATTTCTTAAATAGATCATAATTGATACCTTATAATATAAAAACTCAATTTTTACTCGCATATTCTTAAAAAAATCTCTAAAAAGAAAAAAGAAAAAAATATTGTAGGGACTGAGTTTGACCACTTCTGCTTTTGGGAGAGTGGACTCAAGCCCAGTTAGTCCAGTACAATGAATTTGTAGAGAGCGGGTTCAAGAACTAGGCCCTAGTAGGCGGGTAACATCCAGTGCAGCCTTCGCTACCGTCGAATGCGGGCAGACCTGGGTTATCCTTCAAAGTCAGTCCTCGGCACCGGTCCGAGGAGCTTGACAGTGGGCTTTCTCCCCCAGGGAACCCCCCCTTCTTATGATCTGTTTCTTCCCCTTATATAGTCCTTTTTACAACCTCTTTCTTTCACTTGTTGATCATCCACGCCCCCTCTTTCTGACCGCCCATCCCATCAGCTGCTCTACCAGCACTCTTGTGAGTTGCAATAACCCAGGCAGCCTTGTCCAGAGGTCACATCTCCATTAATGCGGCCAGGGGGTTAAGTGAGCGTACTTAATGTGGAGATGACAGCTTATCCTGAACTTGTTCCTCCACTATGCTGCTATGGCTGATATGTTGGTCTCGGTCTGCTGAGGACAGGGTCATCCTCAGCTGTGTTCCTGGCAATTTAAACTTTCATACTCCGTCCTCAGATATTTCCTCCTCGGCATGGGCCTTGGCCAGGATATAAAGTGGACCGGGGTTGCCTAGTTCTCAGGCCCCCCAATAGCCCCTCAAAATCCTGCTATCCGTATCCTCGGACGGGGAGGAGGATTTTGATATCCTAGGGCCTTCATCATGACCCGCCCAGCTTTGGCCTACGTCAGTGCTGGGTCTTTTCGCCTGCCCAATGTACGTTTTTAGCGCCTCGATATATGATGCGCACCCGTATTAAATTTTGGCGGCTCCATACTCCCCTCGTTCAACGGTGTGATGGTAATCAGTTGGTGGGGATTTCCTGCTTTTACGGGCGGGAAACTCTGCCTGGTTATCTTTAATTGAGGATATAAATACTCGTTTGAACCGATTTGCCTCCTTATTCTGCATTCAAGAACTCTGGCGCACATACTCTGAATCCGGTCAAACCTTCAGTCTAACCAGCGATCCTTTCCAGCATAAAAAGCCTGTCCAAGGAGCTTTTCCTCATTTCTGTCAGTTTTCTTCTCTCTGTAGCACAAATTTCTTCTCTGATTCCTCTCTTTCCTTCGCTCTTTCTCGAGTCTTTTAGTTGGTGTTAGGGATGGGTAGATTTAAGAAGTTAGTTGAGTCTGAAGAGGTGATGGAAAAGTTCATCGCCGATTATAGGATACCTAGCAACGTGGGCCTAAGGTATTGCGAGGAAGGGAATTGGTATATTATTAGGGAAAAGGGCTAAGTTGTGATTCCCATAATCGCCTTCTTAGAGGGAGGTATGAGAATCCTTATGGGGCCGGTGACGAGCAGCTACCTCAAGCATTTTCGGTTAATTCCCACCCAGTGCGCCGTCAATGTGTTTAGGATACTAGGGTGCGTAGACGCCTTGAATGAGAAAATGGAGTTGAGGTTAACCCACCATGATGTGAACTGGTGTTACAACCTCCAACACCTGAAGGGTAAGTCGTACCATATGAAGACGAGGGACGATAGGGTTCGGCTTATCCAGTGCCTCCCCAAGTCTAGTAAGGGGTTAAACTAGGATTTTCTCATTGTGTCAGGGGAATGGCACGACGGTCTCCATTGCCTGACGGTAGAGGGAGAGCCAGGTAGGGCACTCGGAGTAGGAGAGGGTCTAGCCCCCCTTTTATGTTGTAAATTTGCGTTGTTCAGTTGATGACAGGAGTTTGTTTTTCTTTCTGCAGATCCGCACACCTTCGAGCGTCATTTTAACCTGGTCAACAAGGAGGACTTGGAAGCTGTTCTCAGGGCGAAGATCTTCGTGAACGAGGGCGATGATCAAGTTAGGGCTGCTCACAAGATCCTCGGGTACGATTCGACCCAGAAGTCGTTCCTGGCCCCGAAGTACGTGATCAGGGCTCGTGATCCTCGACTTCAACAAATCACTGTGGTGGAGCACGGGTTCTCGTTTTCTGAAGGGTCTTCCATTCTGGAGGGCGTCCCCTTGGCAGGTTTTTCCTCGTCCCATTAGGCTGCGGAGGCCGAGGGAGAGAGTTCGGAAAAAGAGGGAGAAGTAGTCGATCTGGGTTTGTCCGAGAACGAATTTGGTGCATTCGACCAAGCCTATCTGTCCGAGGATCCCTCTGGTGACTTAGGGGATCCCCATTTGTCTGAAGCCGATGTTCTGTCTCCAAGGACTGGTATTCAGGCCGAAATGGGTTCCAAGAGACAGCCCCGGACTAGCCTATTTGACTTGCTTGAGGGCAAGCCAGGGAAAGACGCGCCGAGGGAGTCATAGCCCAAGCCTCCTTCACCCGCACCCAAGCTTCCTCCTCCCCCACCTAAGCCTTTGCCAGCGTAGACCAGGTCGTCCTCCACTCCGTCAATCTCGGACCCTCGGCTCGAGTCCACCCACCCGAAGAGGAAGAGGCCTTCTAAGGGTAAAGACCCAATGGACGAGGGGAGATCTCATTCCTCCCAAGAGGAAGATGAAGCCCGCTGACCTTCCAAGCAGCTGAGGATTGGTGGTCAAGGTAAAGGGAAAAAGGTCATCCAGCAATCCGAGCCCCAGGCCTGGCTGCCTGCTGCCATACTCCACGGGAAGCCTTTGATGGACGACGCCACTCTCAGGGACTTCCGAGGGGGTGAAGGGGCTCGCGTAGCCAATGCCCTAGAGAGGTCCCTCATTCTCCCTGTCGACATGGCTGAGCTGGGGGGCATGAGGAGGCAAGAAGTTGCCCATAACCTTAAGAGGTACCTAGGTATGGTAAGACTTTTGATACATGTTCCTTCGTTTGAATTCTATTGCTTAGTACCCAACTTACGGTGTATTTGTTTTGGTTGGCAGGCTATCCAGGCCACTTTTAGGCTGGACGAGGAGGCCGATAACCAGGGTAAAGCTCTGGGTCTAGAGCGCAACAAGTACTTGAATGCCGCGAATACCCTCAAGAAATCTGAGGCGGATCTCAAGAAGGCCATGGAGAATTTGGAGGAGATGGCGAGGGCCAGAGACAATGTGGCATCTGACCTAGCCGGCGCTATGAAATGGGCTGAGGACCAAATAGGGCGCTTGTGGGATGTCGCGGGTCAGTTGCAAGTTGCCAAAGAGCATATTGCCGACCTAAAGCAGAAGCTAGCCGAAGCAGTGGGGGCGAGAGGCGTTGCCGAGTATGCTAGGGACGAGGCCGTGAGGGCTAAAGAAGAAGCCGTGTTTGCGAGAATAGATGCTGAACGCTCTATAGAGCAAGCGGAGGAAGAGGCCTTAGCTGAAGGTGTAGCTAAGACCGATGCTACCCTTAAGGCTCAAGTCCCTGAAGTATGCAGGCGCTACTGCTCCCAGACTTGGAGTGAGGCCCTCAACCAAGCGGAGGTCGAGGCCTTGTCCGAGCTCAAGAGGGCCGAGAGAGTGTATTATCCCCCCGCAATTCGCGAGGTTGTCTCCACCGCTCCTGAGGCGAACTCCGTCTTACAAGCGATAGATGAGGGCCAGACCAATGCTGCCGAGGAATCGACTTCAGCTGATAAGCATGTTGAGGAGACTGAGCGCCATGGAGCACAGGAGGGGGCAGGAACTGGTAGCCAAGAAGCGCCCCAAGATGTGGTAAAGCCTCCTGCTAACTCCCAAGCCACACTTGTTGTCCCTCAGATTCCTCCTGCTGAGGAAAGGTCCCTCGATGTAGCCCCTTCGAGCCAGGGTCCCGAGGCGCCAGTCGAAACCCTCCAACAGACTCCTCAAGACAAGCTGTCTACCGAGTTGGGGAAGTTGGCCATCTTGTCGGGCTACCCTGTTTTGATGGCTTGGGCCACTCCGATCTTGCTTTCTTTTTCATTTTATTATGCTTTTTGTCTTGGCGACATTGTAACAAAACTATTTTTTTTTGTGTAATATATTCAATCGTTTGTTTTTAGTTATTCGAATGATGCTTCCTTTCACTTGTTGTACTTTAATGCTTTACTTCATACCTTGGTTCTATTTAGGACTTAGTCTTGTGAAGCAATTGGTTTCCCCACAAGTTTGAGTCTGAGGACCATACAACACCTTGGTTCTGTCTAACGCTTTTCTTCTTCTGTAAGTAACTAGTTTTCCCATAGGTTTGAGTTCGAGGACCATGCAATACCTTGGTTCAGCCTAGCACCCAGGCTCTCCTTACAGTGGTTAGTTTCCCCATAGGCTTGAGTCCGAGGACTATGCAAGGCCTTGGTTCAGTCTAATGCTTATGTTCTTCTGTAAGTAACTAGTTTTCCCATAGGTTTGAGTCCGAGGACCATGCAATACCTTGGTACAGCCTAGCACCCAAGCTCTCCTTGTAGTGGTTAGTTTCCCCATAGGCTTGAGTCCGAGGACCATGCAAGGCCTTGGTTCAGTCTAGCGCTTATGTTCATCTGTAAATAGCTAGTTTCCCCATAGGTTTAAGTCCGTGGACCATGCAAGACCTTGGTTCAGTCTAGTACCCAGGTATATTTGAGTGGTTAGTTTTTCTATAGGCTTAAGTTCGAGGACCATGCAAGGCCTTGGTTCAGTCTAACGCTTATGTTCATCTGTAAGTAGCTAGTTTTCCTATAGGTTTGAGTCCGTAGACCATGCAAGACCTTGATTCAGTCTAGTTCCCAGGTGTTCTTCTGTAAATAACTAGTTTCATCGAAGGTTTGAGTCCGTGGACCCTAGAAGACCTTGGTTCAGTCTAGTACCCAGGTGTTCTTCTATAAGTAACTAGTTTCACCGAAGGTTTAAGTCCAAGGACCCTAGAAGACCTTGGTTCAGTCTAGTACCCAGGTGTTCTTCTGTAAGTAACTAGTTTCACCGGAGTTTTGAGTCCGAGGACCCTGGAAGACCTTGGTTCAGTCTAGTACCCAGGTGTTCTTCTGTAAGTAACTAGTTTCACTGGAGGTTTGAGTCCAAGGACCCTGGAAGACCTTGGTTCATTCTAGTACCCCAGGTGTTCTTCTGTAAGAAACTAGTTTCACCGAAGGTTTGAGTCCGAGGACCCTGGATGACCTTGGTTCAGTCTAGTACCCAGGTGTTCTTCTGTAAGTAACTAGTTTCATAGAAGGTTTAAGTTCGAGAACCCTGGAAGACCTTGGTTCAGTCTAGTACCCAGGTGTTTTTCTGCTTGGAGTGAAGGAATTTGTCCTCAACGTTGGGAAATTTGTTTTAGCGTGATGATAGCCTCGGCCTTGCTTCACCGAAAATGGGCTATTCCTCAGGCTGGACCCTTGACCCCGTGTTGCCCTAGGTAGGGGTGGCTTGGGGTTTCTATCCTCACACGTCGCGGTAGCCCCTCATTCGCTTCCAATTTTCTGCCTTCTTCGATTACGAGGCGTCTTTTAACTGTTCGCGTTCCATGCTTGACACTTCGGTGTGCGAGATACACCCTCATTAATATCCTTGTGGATTAATGCAGATCCAGCAGTTGATGGCTTCTTTGGAATTCAGTCAGGATTAATGTTGCTGATAATTTTTCTTTCGAATTCTGGGTGGACCAATTCCCACCAACCTTTGTCCTCCATATAAGGCTTTCTAGGGGCATCGTCCTTTCACACTTCTAGCGCCTTCTAAGCCCCTCTAGTTAAACAGGAAATATGATTCTTCCACCCTCTAAGCCCTTTCAATAACCTTGCTAGGATCGTGATCAGAGTTTGGCGGAATGGGACGGCTCTAGATGAGGGCGGGGACAAGCAATCCAAAGGTCCTCCTCCCTCGATCGAGAGCCGCTGCTATTGTAGTCCACGTCAGACTTCCAGCGCGGCAAGGCTTGGGCGTCATCCTGGTAGTATCGTGCCTGGCGATTAGGAGGGAGGTCCATGAAGTACATAACGCTTTTCTCCGGTGCACGTCCATTCCTGCCCTTTAAGCTTACTTGCCGATGGAGGCTGGCAAGACCACGTCATGTTCAGTGCCCGGGTGTTGCCGCCTCCAACGTTCAATCATCATGAGGCTGGGGGAGCACCAAGGGAACATCATGGGGCGGGGCCTTCAGGCGCTTTTGCATCTGCTCCTCTCTTATCGCCGATACCATCCATACTGGCCCCGGGGTTATTGGTAGCCTTGAAGCAAGCCTGCCTCCGCCCCTTTCTTTAGGGTTAGCTTTTAAACGAGTCCGTCTGGGCCTCTGTTTGTAAAGTTAGCTTTAAAATAAGCCTGTCTGAGCCTCTGTTTGTATCATGTATTTATTTTCTGTTTAATAAAAATGCTACAATGTTTATTCGCTTTTCATTTTCTCTGAATCTTCTACTTTTCTACAATGACTGTTTCTTGTGCAAACGCGTCGTTAACCTTCTGTAAACTAGCTACCTAGGAACGACTGTCCGTTGTGCCTGCTAGCGCACAAGTTCTTCCCACAAACGGCGCCAATTGTAGGGATCGGGTTTGAGCACTTCTACTTTTGAGAGAGTGGACTCAAGCCCGGTTAGCCCAGTACAATGAATTTGTAGAGAGCGGGTTCAAGAACTAGGCCCTAGCAGGCAGACAACATCCAGTGTAGCCTTCACCACCGTCGAATGCGGGTGGACCTGGGTTATCCTTAAAAGTCAGTCCTCGGCATCGGTCCGAGGAGCTTAACAGTGGACTTTCTCCCCCAGGGAATCCCCCCCTCTTATGATCTATTTCTTCCCCTTATATAGTCATTTCTACAACCTCTTTCTTCCACTTGTTGATCATCCACGCCCCCACTTTCTGACCGCCCATCCCATCAGCCGCTCTACCAGCACTCTTGTGAATTGCAGTAACCCAGGCAGCCTTGTCCAGAGGTCACATCTCCATTAATGCGGCCGGGGGGGTTAGGTGAGCGCACTTAATGTGGATGTGACAGCTTATCATGAACTTGTTCCTCCACCATGCTACTATGGCTGACGTGTTGGTCTCGGTCTGCTGAGGACAGGGTCGTCCTTGGCAGTGTTCCTGGCAATTTAGACTTTCATACTTCGTCCTCAGATATTTCCTCCTCGGCATGGGCCTTGGTCTGGATATAAAGTGGACCGAGGTTGCCAAGTTTTCAGGCCCCACAAATGTATTCTAAAAATTAAATAAAAAATATAATAAACACCAAAAAATTGAACCTTGGTTGTAGCTAATGGCTACAACTCTTACTAAAAAAATTAACATTGTTTCATATTTTGAAAATCTAACTATTGCATTGCATGTTCATTATGTCTTCAACATACTTGTGAAATTTTGTGTCAATTGGATATTATTTACCATTCGATTCATAAACTTATTTTTTATGCATAATTTCAGACTGTAAAAACTTGAAATTTAAACATTTGATTGAAAACAAAACTGTTGATCTTTGATCTTCTGAAAATTTTGAAAGCATGAATAATATAAGAAGAAAATGTAATCTAATAGTGGATTTATCAAAATTTAGATCCAGTTTAAAGAAATTTAGTAGAGTTTTAGTAATTAGTCACAACCTAGCATGTAGTCAAAATAGTGCTTGAGTTAAAATTCACGTTTCAAAAATTTCCATCCCAAAAGACCAAATATTTCAAATACTTAAATGGCTTTATCTTCTTTTTGTACTCACAATCAAATGGGGATTTACAGTCAAAATATTCTATTCATAATAAATTTAACTAAAGTTAACAAACTTAGTTTTGAATCTCACAGACTTCTCTAATATAGACCTGTTCCAAAAGTGAATTTCAGTCCATGCACTTCAAAATCTCATTGAAGCGGTGAATCACATAGACCTCTAGTCTATGTCTCCAAGACCACCCTTAAAGGTTTAGATCCAACACCATTGATAACTAGTTTGCAGCAACTTCAAATTTACCGGTTATGATAATATATATATATATATATATATATATATATATTACTTCAAACCTTATATAAAACCCTTCAAGATCTCATCAAGAAATCAAATTTAGTGTTGAATTCCAAAAGGAGAATAGTACAAGCCATTTTAGAAGTCAATGTTTCGAGTTCTAAATTACATCAAAGGCTTCCCATTGATTTTTTTTTTCCCGTCCTTTATTTTTCCCCTCTCATATTTTTATCTTCCATTTAAAATTCAACAATTACCTTTTGTAGATCTCAAGCTACTCACAAACTTTATATCACTTTCGAACTAATGGTGGCTCGAAGATTATTTTCTAGGGGTTTAATAAAAAAAACATAAATTATACAAATTTTTAAACAAAAGATAAATTAAATATATCGACATCATCAAAAAAAAAAATCTTAATACATAAAGTTTTACAATTGTCTTGTATGATGTTTTATATTTTAAAACTGTTTCATGATATCTTCATTATCAATCCTACTAGCAACATTAGTTTCAATGCACATAATTAAGCAATCATTCATCCACTAATTTCCCATTTAATTTATTTATTTAAAATTTGTTAAGATCTAAATGAGCTTTTCTAATGTTTAAGATTAGCAAATTCTAGTTTTGTTGTTGGGCTAATTAAAATTTTTCCCCAAATTTTAGATCAACTTAGTTTGTTATTGAGATTTTTCTTTGTGTTTAAAAATGTCAAGATAATGTTAAAAATTAAGATGATCATATTTAAGTTTATTTCATTTAGGCTTAAGGTCAGGTGTTCAAAATTTTATTTTAAGTGTCAAAACAGGAAAAATAAGATAAAAAATATTATAATAACTTTTCTTTTGGTCCAATTCAGGGGATTCATTTGAACCCCCTGGGTTCCAAGTGGAGCTGCCCCTGTTTCGAACAGAATATAAATTCAATTAGTTCCTGGAGTATGCTAAATATATTGTTTTACTTAGGTATAAATACGATGTTTATGATCGCATTTGGTGGCCCTATAATTACGAAGAGTGGACAGGTCTTAATACCTCGCTTACCATTGAATCCCCAAGTTCCAATCCTTATCGGCCACCATCTGTTGTCATGAGTACTGCTGCCACACCAATTAATGATAGTGCTCCCTTGAAATTTTACTTGAAGCCAGAGGATGCAACTTCAAAATATTATATCTACATGCACTTTGCCGAAGTTGTAAAGCTAAAAGCCAACCAGTCCAGATCATTCAACGTTATACTAAATGGGGAGCACTGGTATGGACCTTTTGTTCCAGAGTATTTGTGGACATTCACTTTGTATAGCAAAGCTGCATTGACTAGTACTGGAGGAAAATATGTTTTTTCACTCGTGAAAACAGAAAATTCAACACTTCCACCCATCATCAATGCAATTGAGGTATATTCAGTGAAGAATCTATTGCAATCAGAAACTGACCAAGAAGATGGTATGTTCTTCCACACCAGCATTTCACAATGCATTTCATTATCTTGTGTCTCGTGTCATATCCTTGTTTGCAAAATTGCTATAGAATTTTACTTAATTGGATCATCAATTTGAAAATATTAGTTGGTGCTATAACAAAGATCAAGTCAACTTATGGAGTAAAGAGAAACTGGCAAGGAGATCCGTGTGCCCCACAAGCATATTCGTGGGAAGGTCTAAATTGTAGCTATGATGGTTATAATGCCCCAAGAGTAATATCCTTGTAAGTTTACGCCTTCTTATATGCTTTAAGACTTTCACACTTGAATTATCTCCTAATAAGCTTATGGTATAATGTAAATGTAAACAGGAACTTGTCCTCAAGTGGATTGACGGGAAAAATATCTGCTGATATATCAAATCTCGTAATGTTACAGTGTTTGTAAGTATTTGCAATATACTATAACAAAAAAGTAGAAACGTGAAAATGATTAAAAATTCGTGCCATGATTTGTATGATGAGGAAGTGTACTTGATTTTTTCATTTTAGGGATCTATCAAACAACAGCTTAACTGGATTAGTACCTGATTTTCTTTCACAATTGCAGTACCTGACGGTCTTGTAAGTAACTTGGATTTTTAGAGTAATATTATACTATAAGTTTCTTGGTTAAAATATCTATAGGTAAATCTTATTCACTCTGTCCTTGAAGAAATTTAGAGCGAAACCAGCTAAATGGTTCAATTCCAACAGAACTACTTGAAAGATCAAAGAATGGTTCACTACTGTTAAGGTATGGTTTTTGTCAAAGACGATGACATTTTTTTTTTTTTTTTGTTGAAAAGATGATGACATTTTTATTTTCATAATTTTCCTAAATTTAATTTTCATAAAGCAGTATGGATGAAATTGTAATTTGCACCCTTAAAATTAGTGTAATTTAAATTTTATCCCCTAAGGTTTCAAAGTTTAGATTCGTACCCTTAATTTTCTATATGGTTTGGATTGAAGTTCTTTCACTAATTAATGCACCATGACGAGGTAATTTAATTTCATCTCCTAAGATTTCGAAATCTGGATTCATAAAATTACCTTGTTTTGATTTGAGATGGCATATAACGAACACCTCATCACGACATATGGGCAGCAGGGTTAAGTTTCAAATGGTATGTAGTGTTAGGGGTACGAATCAAAATTTCAAATTTATGGGACAAAATCAAATTTAATTCAAACTTTAAGGGTGAAATTGCAATTTAGTCTTGGATAAAGTATCTAATTTCTCTACAAAAGCTAAAGCATATAATTCTATGACACAAATGAAAAAAAAAAATGTTAGTGATTTAAATAGTTATTGCCTTAGTGATTTAAATAGTTATTGCCTTACTTTAAATCGTTGCCATCAATACTGTTGTTGCTAGTGTGGGTGAAAATTCAAATCTTTGTGGATCTGGTTTATGCAAAAAGAAGAAAAATATTATCATTCCAATAGTAGCATCAACTGGCGGATTCTTTATCCTCTCATTGACTGTTGCGGCCATCTTGTGGGTGTTAAGAAGGAGAAAACAACAACATAAGTCTCAAGAAGGTTAAATTTTAAATATAAGATACATTTTCATGTAGACATGGAGAACATTCTCCTGAAATATGAGTGTATTATTCTCATGATGATCTTTGCAATTGTGACATTAGATACTAAACCCAACATCCAGAATCCATCACTGGAGTCGATACAACGACAATTTACATATTCTGATGTCCAAAGAATTACAAACAACTTTGAGAGGGCTATCGGTAAAGGTGGATTTGGAACAGTTTACCATGGATGCATAGATGACACTCAAGTAGCTGTGAAGATACTTTCTCCATCCTCATTTCAAGGGTATCATCAATTTGAAGCAGAGGCAAGCAACTATAACTTAGCATTCTTGATCTTTCACACATGCACATTCATAGATTTTTGTACTAAATAAATCAAGATGATACTTCTCATATATATTACAGGTAAAACTTCTTTTGAGAGTTCATCATAAAAACTTGACTAGCCTTATCGGGTATTGCTACGAAGGAACACAAATGGGGCTTATTTATGAGTACATGGCTAATGGAGACTTAGAAACACATCTTTCAGGTTTGTTCATAATTAGAGTATGAAGCGAAGGCTCCACATTTTTATCTCATCAACATGATTTTACACAGAAAATTAGTATATTTTAGGATGCACATATAATTTCCTTTTTTATAATTTCTTTCATTATTAACCAAATGATCAACATTACTTTAATTTGAATAACACAACCACAAAGGTTAAGGTGCTTTATTTACAGATGCAGATAATAATGTAAAAATCTTGTGCTGGAAAGATAGACTTCAAGTAGCACTGGACACAGCACAAGGTTAGTGAAGAGTTGATACGTACAAGTATTTTTTATAATTTTCTTAACAAAAAAGGATAATTCTTACATCTTATATGTAAATGTTGCTGACTCTGAAACTTAGGATTGGAGTATCTGCATCATGGTTGCAAGCCACCTATAGTCCATAGAGATGTGAAGCCTACAAATATCTTGTTGAATGAAAATTTCCAAGCCAAACTAGCTGATTTTGGTCTATCCAATTTTACCAACTGATGGAACCACTCACGTATCAACCGTTGTTGCTGGCAGCCCTGGCTATTTGGACCCAGAGTTAGTATTTATGTTATTTAATTTACTTATTATCTTCATAACTTATTGATTTCCTAATAAAAAAATTATTAATTAAAAAAAAAAATGTGACATTTATAATTCAAAAAATGTAACCAATTCTGAAATTAAAATAAATACAAATCTGGCAATAAAACCAAATGAAATTGTTTGAAATTATTTTTATGGAAAATTTTCAAAAGAAAAATAAAAAGAAGATTTGGATTTTGGTCTTATGTTACATAGCTTGTTTATTTTGATTGACCAAACAATTGTGAGATTAAGAGCGTTAGAAACTTTATTTAGAACCACATTGCAGCATATTTGTAAAGATAACATACATTTACTTGCAGGTACTCTATATCAAATTGGTTAACAGAAAAGAGTGATGTATACAGTTTTGGTATTGTTCTTTTGAGAATAATCACAAATCGCCCGGTGATAGAAAGATCTCATGAGATGAGTCACATAAGTCACTGGGTGAGCTTTATGCTTTCTAAAGGAGATATTGAAAATATTGTTGATCCAAGACTCTATGGAGATTACAACATTAACTCCATTTTGAAAGCCGTTGAAATAGCAATGGTTTGTGTGTCTCCAACTTCCATTAAAAGGCCAACCATGGATCAAGTAGTGTCAAAACTCAAGGAGTGTTTGACAATTGAATTATCTCAAAGGAAGGGGGGCTATGAAGAAGAATCAAAAGATTCAATTGAAATGATCAATATGAATCTTTCTACTGACCTCAATGCTTTAGTGAGGTAAAACAGTTTGCAAAATCTAGATTGGCGTATTAGATCTTAAACCTTTTCTACCTTTGGCAATTTTCTGTCAAAGGTTGTACTTTGATTAATGACATTACAGTATGTTAAAACTTGTACTCATAATAGTCCTGATGGACCATTTGTGTGTAATATGTTTAAAACCAATCATGTATTCTCAAAGCAGTATATATTTTTTAAACATATTAAAAATATATTTGAGGTTCAAGTGCCATTTTGATTTCTTAGGCTTCAAAACATAAAATTAATCCCTTTAACTTTCTAATGGCTATCATTTTGATCCACCGTGTTTCAAAATTTACAATTAATTAATCACTTTTTAAATTGCTGTTATTCACAAAGTTCTAAGCACTAGAAGGGGCTGCTTGCACCTTGTTACCCTGAGCATAATTCTTTGATATGTTAATGACTCTTATGGCCAATTATGTTTACTAGTGCTTTCTATATATTAAGCAGTTGCTTTAGTCAGTCTATAATAGGAGTGCTAGTTGGTATTTTGTTGTTGTCTGATTTGCAGGTTGTAAAGTCTGCAGAAGAGTAAGCTTTGTTTTTATCCGAGTATGAAATTTCAGAATTCTCAAAAAAAAAAAAAAAAAAAAAAAAAAAAAAAAAAAAAAACAATAACCATAATAATGAGATTGAATTATTAATTTACTATGATGGTGAATTATGTTCCGTTGTTGTTGTTTTTTATTTTATTTTTTTCCACAACAAAATGGGGGATTCTAATTCTATTCTTTTTTTTTTTTTTTTTTAAATAAAATAGTTGGACAATAGTATAAAAATTATAAGACTTTTAATTTCAAATTAGCATTTTCTTTTTCCTACACAAACTTCAAAATAGCTTCTTTTTTTTTTATTATAATAATTATATATAATTCTATGGTTACAAAGTAGGGAATTAGAAAGTAATTTGAATCTTGGACATCTTAATCAGAAATAGTAATAAGTAAGAAGTCCTAGTTGAACCACAAGGGTTTTGAGTTTTTGGCTCAAATTAGCCATGTTAGTTGGCAGAAAGTTGTGTAAAGTAAATAAATGAATGAGAATAAACGGATGCAAAATTAGGACTTCTTGAGTCTTAACCCGATAATAAACGGATGCAAAATTAGGAATGTCAACTTTGGCAGTCAATCTCAAATTAACCTATGTGTGACATTTTTTTCACGGTGACTTGGATTTTTTTTTCTTTCTTTCACTAAGCAAAGCCCAGTTTTGATCTATGGATAAACTTAAATAGGACCACTTTTAGCCTCCATACCACATTCATTCTATTCTACAAATAAAAACATGGGTTTGGATCATGTATGAAAATAAAATGATGCAAAAGGAGTCAGGCCTTGTTTTGTGTGGGTTTATAGGGTTTTTGACAAAAGTAGTCATCAACAACATTCATATTAGACTTATTTGCAGTTAAATTTAAGTATCCAGTTTCACCCCACACACACCAAATAATAATAATAATAAGGCGAAAAACTCATTTTAATCTCTACATTTTCATGAGATTCCCACTTTGGTTCCTAACTTTTTTTTTTTTTCACCAATTTTAGTCCATATCCTGGAAAACATGTCATGTTTTAGTCTCTGACGTTACATCAGAGACAGAAATTGCACAACTGGCAAATGGAAAAATTTTTAAATATTAAAATAATGTCCACTGTGTCCACGTGGCTTTCCACGTCAGCCTCTAAATTAAAAAAAAAATTATTTATAAATTTTAACTAAATAAAAAAATTAAAAATAGAAATAAAAATCAAACCCAGCCAGAACAGCAAATTTAAAACCCAGTAAATTTAAAACCCAGCAACAACAAGATCAACAAAACACAAACCCAGCAAATTTAAAACCCAAAAAATTAAATTCAAACCCATATTTCAAACCCCCACACCACAAACACAACCGAAATCATCAAAACTAAAGCACGAAAGATCCAAACACCCAATAACCAATCCTTCAAAATGCAAAGCAATCACAGCCCCACAAATTCCCACACCGATCATCGCAAAATCAAAAATCCCATCTTTACTTAAACCCTCTTCATCTTCACCACAAAACCTATCTCCCAAATCACCAAATCTCTCCAACAAACTCCCATTCTGCCTCTCACACACTAAACTCAAAAACCCACCTTCCAAATCACCCCACAAGCCAAAAACTTTACACACAAACTTCTTCTGAGCTCTAGGCGAGAGGCGATGAAGTGGAAGATGATGTTTTCCGGACAGGAGTCGTGTTGAAGGACGGAGAATACTCCGGCGACGGAGCCACGCAGGTAGGTCTCATCTAGCATCATCGTGATATGGATCATTGACGGGTTGTCCAGTGAGGGAGGTCTCTGGCGGATATGGCGGTGGCGTTGAGAAAGAGTAGTAGAAGAAAGAGTAGTGACATGGTTGAATTTGATGATGAAGAAGTGTGTTAGATCTGGGTTTGATGATGAAGAAGTGTGTTAGATCTGTGTGTTTGAATCTGTGTGTTTCAATATGGGTTTGAATTTTTTTGGGTTTTAAATTTGTTGGGTTTGATGATGAAGAAGTGTGTTAGATCTGTGTGTTTGAATATGGGTTTGAATTTAATTTTTTGGGTTTTAAATTTGTTGGGTTTGATGATGAAGTGTGTTAGATCTGTGTGTTTGAATTTGTGCGTTTGAATATAGGTTTGTGTTTTGTTGATCTTGTTCTTGCTGGGTTTTAAATTTGTTGTTCTTGCTGGGTTTGATTTTTATTTCTATTTTTAATTTTTTTTAGTTAAAATTAATAAATAAATTTTTTTAATTTAGAGGCTGGCGTGGAAAGCCACATGGACACAGTGGGCATTATTTTAATATTTTTAAAATTTTCAATTTGTAACTGTGCAATTTCCGTCTTTGATGTAACGTCAGAGACTAAAACAAGACGCGTTTTCCAAGATAGAGACTAAAATCGGTGAAAAAAAAGGTTAGGGACTAAAATGAATTTTTTGCCTAATAATAATAATAATAAATCAATTGTATAGAATAATTAGATATTTATATTCAGAGCATGACCAGTGATGAAGCCGCGAATTTCACCAGTGATCCACAAAATACGTACGCGCTCGAATGTAAACCTGCACAACACCAAGAAGAAAACCTCACAAAGAGTGCCGGTGTGGTGCCGACCAAATACTCTCCGATGGTTAAGTCAGTAGTATTCTTACAACTCTAGAGTGCTAGAGAGGGTAAATTATGCGTACCTTGATTTATGAGGGTATTGGGGCTTTTATAGCAGTAGAGGGTGGACTTCTCTTTCTTGGAGTAGAAGTTTTTTCCTTATAGGAACCCTCTTGAACGTAGATTGCGGAATCCTTTCTTTATAGGACTCTTACATCAAACGTGGAATGCAAGTATCTCATCCCAAAGGTCTTTATGGCCTTTGGGCCTGCCGATATTTCACATTTGATCCATCTTTAGAGATTTGGCAGGCAATGGGCCCGTCTACTACCGACCCACAGTAAAGGACCGTCAGGCCCATTTCTAGCACAAATTCTTCCTCTTCAGTTGCCCCCTTCACCCCATGGGTCCGTCGCACTTTAGTGGACGGAAGCATGGGGTGACGATAAACATTGCTGGGGATGACGGTTGAAAGAACTATGTGTCGTCGGTCACAGTCACTAAGGTTGACGGTAGCAGGGTTTTAACCGTTCAGCAGTTTGGCAGCAGATAAGGTCTGGTATGCATTAAATGGCTCATGACACGCATCACACTTCTACAGGCCATTGTGTGGGATCGAAGTGTCGCTTTGTCTTCCGTGCACTTTCCTTATAAATATCAAACTTCGACTCTCATTTTTACTCTTTCAACCAATATCCATTTGTCAGAGAGCAATCCGTCACCTTTGTCAGATATTTGACCGTCCATTTACTTCATCCGTCGTTTGTAATTTGGTAAGTAATTTTTTATCCGTCTACTTTTTGGCTTATATCTGCCTTATATATTTTTTCTGTTCGACTATATGCCCCTGTCGTTCTTTCTAAACCGTCAGAGTCTTAGGTTTTGTCATTATATGTAGGCTATGTCTAGTGCGTCAAGTAACCAGTCGGTCGTCCGTGACGGGGCGGACTATGAAGAGGTATACCCGTCAGGTCACAAAGACCGAGACGATTTAAGCGAGGAGAGGAGTTCGTCTTCATCTTCCCCGTCCTCAATGTTGTGAAATTTTAAAATACTCGCAAGTGTACGAACCGTACCAAAGTATAGTTTGACAAGAACGAGATCGAACCCACAAGGACTTGAATGAACGTAGGAAAATTAAATCAAATCTTAACTAAATTAATCCTAATCTAGTTTAATAAAAATTGGTTGTTTTGAAATTAAATAAACTAAGAAAATAATAAAATTAAGCAAATAATTAAACTAAGCAAAATATATAAAGCAATAAAAAGATGTAAACAATCAAGGCAAAGGAATTAAGGTTTTGGAATCCCCCTTGTAAGTCATATCAGCATATATTTATGATCACTAATTTTTCCCAACTCACTACATGATAATCTAGAAATCAATCTTGCTATCATGGAAAATATCCTCATTAAAATCCTTATTTTAAAAATCAAAAGCATGTTCTTCTTCGCTTCTTAAGTATAAAATCAAATCATCAATTGTATCCGTAGCCAAACAAATCACAAGATATATCCAATTCTAAAGATCAAATCATAACTTGTATCCATTGACAGACAAATCACAATCGATATCCAATTTTATAATCAAGAATTAATAAACCAAGCATTCAATTAATTAAGACAAATCCTAAATCATGAGAAAAACATGATTGAACTCATATCTAGAATCTCATCTTAGTCAATTGATATGAAGCAAGAACAATTTAAATCATTAAAGAACAACTATTGTGGGAAAAATCAAATCACATAAATATTACTGATAATCCTTAACAAGGTTTCATCCTCAACCCTAATTATAAATTTAGCTACTCATGGTAATTGAAATAAAACAAAAGAATAAAATACTAAACATTAAACTAGACAAATAAAATAAAGAAAGAAATAGTCACAATGCTATCATGGAGAAAAGCTACAGAGAAGCCACATGCAGCACTGCCTCTTGCTCCAATTTTCTGTTTTGCATCTCAGCCCTAGCACTAGCCTCCTTGAATTTTGCCCTAAAAACCCTTTAAATAGGTCAAGAAATCCTATTACAAGTTGAATTCCCGTTTGGAGAAAATCCCAGATTTTTAGGCTTCACTTAACCGACTATTTTGGCCCATTTAACTTCAGAATTCGGGCTCCTGGTAAACTACAAAGTTGTAGCCCTTTAAGTTAACTTTCCAGCCCAACTTGAATCATCTCGATTGGACATCTGAACCAAAATTTATATCAAAAATACTAACTGATGTGCAGGCTGGAATCCTAATCCGAATTGGACTTGAATTTGGTGCAAATTTCCTTTGATTCCTTACTCCAATTGGACTTAAATTTAATTGGGTTGATCTTCTCTTGAATTCATGCCTGGCTGGATGTAAGTTGGCTCGATTCAATTGGCCTAGCCCTACTTTGCATGTAAAGCCCTTATTATCTGCAACACAAAGATATTATATAATCAGTCACAAAATAACATAGAAGTAAGGCTAAATATGTAGATATGAGAGTATTTTATTGTATATATTTCTTGCATATCACTCAACAAATGAGGATATGGAGATGATCAAGATAGAGGAGAGTTCTGCTGATGACGAAGATCAAGTAGTTAGATCCGTCGTGGGGGCTGATGGACTTAGGGAGTTCATCATGCTTCCAGAATGGATGGTGAATGCCTTCACCTCCACCATTAAGGAGACACACTTTAAAACCCTTAGAGCCAATTATCAAATCCCAGACTACATACCCATCCGTCTACCCTGTTCATCAGAAAAATGTTATTACGAAGGGGTAAACGATGTAGGAGTGTACGAGTAGATGCTTAAGGCAGGTCTTAGATTTCCTTTGAGCTCCCTGCACTGCGAACTCCTACAATACTTAGGCCTATCCGTCAGCCAACTATCCCCAAATGCCTGGAGGGTCTTCATAGCAATGGAAGTCCTGTACGGGGCTATGTCCGACGGTCGAAGAAGATTGATAATAAGGGAATTCCTCCACTGCTACCGTCCAGATGAGATAGATAGATCAAGGGGGATGTATAGTTTTGTTCCTAGGAGCCACATCTTGAAAGTAATTTTTGAGACCCCGGACTCGAATAGAGACTGGAAGAGCCGCTATTTCTTCATTGAGGGCGACGGTTGGATGTGTCATCCAGGGGAGACGGATTTTATGCCCGTCGACAAGGTTTGGGGCGTATTAAATCAGTCTGGTATGAGTCCGTCATATAACAACTATTAAAAGCCTGTTTAATAATTTATTTGTTTTCAATGTCCGTCTACTTTTGTGCAGTTCGACGGCGACCTCAGGTTACATTAGAGGAGTACAGTTTTCTTGAGAAAATTTTCAACAAGTCTAAACCAGAAGAACGGACCTGGGCAAAGCTCGTCAACCTCAACACAATCCATTGGTACTGTGACGAACCTGAGCCTACCCCAGAAGCACTTAAGTACGAAGAGCGCAGCCGTCAGTGTAAGTCCGTCTATCTTTTTTGTTCAAATTTGGTTATTTCTTTTGACACCCATCTACCTCTTCAGAGATGGACGATGCAAAAAGGAGAGCAGCTATCAAACTACAAGCTGCGAAGAACAAAGAAACTAGTGCGGACCCCATGGGGACGGGCACCAGCAAGCAGGCGGCTAAAAGAAAACAACCATCAAAGGGAGACCGTCTCCCAAAAAAGCCCAAGGTTCCTTTGGAGCCTGTCCTTGGCTTGTTGGCCGGAGAGGCTAAGACGGTTACCCCAGTGAAGCATGGGGCTGGTAAGGGCCTCATGACTGGTCTGTCCGAAAGCCAGAAGAAGCCACCCCCTCTACTCCACGAGGATTCCAAATATGCCCTCGAGCGACTTTCGTCCATCATAACAACCGAGGACTACGAGGATTTGTGCAACCATTCGACGGAGGCTATGGGTGAGACGGCCCTCTTTAGCGTTGCTCAGGTAATTCATCCGTCGCTATATAGTCTGTCAGGTTTCCCTTCTTTGTCTCTTCACTTTTTAACTTATGGTTTTTTTTTTTTTTTTTTTTTTTTTTTAGGCCATGGTTATGATGAAGGGGATGATGGGACGGTGTCTTAACCATGAGACAACCTTAGGCTGTGTTCGTCAGAAGGCCAAGGCGACGGAGGAGGAGTTACTTGAGTTGAAGTCCTGGAAGGTCATTCAGGAGAAAAAACTCAAAATGGCGAAAACATCAAGGGACGAATACATGAAGCTGACGGAGGACATGAAGAAAGCTTTGGAGGAAAAAGAGAAGGAAGTTCGTCAGGCTAAGGAGACCGCGATACGGGAGTATTGGGATTCTGAAGCACTCATAACCGAGCTCAGCCTTTCATACAACGACGGTTTTGATGACGCCATCCGTCAGGTGAAGGCTTTGTACCCAGAAATGGACTTGTCTGCCGTCAACATTAATGCCCCAGAACAAACATCCGTCCAGCCCTCTCAATCGGATGATACGGACGACTTGTTTTGTGAGAACCCTGCTAACCGTGAAGCTTCCAGGGATCCAAAGGATAATCAGTTTGCTGTAGACACGATGGTTGTTGATCAGACGATGGTGGCCCAGTCGTCTATCGATGATCAAGCTCGTCGAACCGAGGAGAAAGACAATCTTGCTATCCGTCATGATGTGCCGACGGACTTATAATTTGTAATAGTTTATATATATATATATATATATATATATATTTTAAGAATGTGGAGAACAATTTCATGGTACCCGTCATGATGTAAACATTCCCTTTTAGGGCTTTATTTTAGGCAATGTTCGGTCCGTCGACCATTTTTGATGCTTATGAAATATGTTTTATTTAATCCTGACGGAGATTTTGCTTACCCTGTTTTATCTTTCAAGTCCGATTTGTGAATTTTGTATTTTCATTCGTTGGACCGATCCGTCCACTTTGTGGAATAGCTTATATCCGTCCACCCTGTGAACTTAGGTTATATCCGTCCTGCTTGTGGACTTTGGATTTCTCATCCCCTTGGGATATTCTGTCCACCTTGTGGACTTAGTTTTATATCTGTCCAGTTTGTGGACTTTAGATTTTTCATCCCTTTGGGATGGTCCGTCCACATTGTGGGCTTAGTTTCATATCCATCCAGCTTGTGGACTATATTTTCATCCCTTTGGGACGATCCGTCCACCTTGTGGACTTAGTTTTATATCCATCCAAATTGTGGACTTTAGATTTTTATCCCTTTGGGGTGATCCGTCCACCTTGTGGACTTAGTTTTATATCCGTCCAGCGTATGGACTTTCGATTTTTCGTTCCCTTGGGATGATCCGTCCACCTTGTGGACTTAGTTTTACATCCGTCCAACTTGTGGACTTACTTAGTTTTATATCCGTCCAACTTGTGGACTTTAGATTTTCGTCCCCTTGGGATGATCCGTCCACCTTGTGGACTTAGTTTTATATCCGTCCAACTTGTGGACTTTAGATTTTCTTCCCTTTGGGATGATCCGTCCACCTTGTGGACTTAGTTTTATATCCGTCCAACTTGTGGACTTTAGATTTTCGTCCCTTTGGGATGATCCGTCCACCTTGTGGACTTAGTTTTATATCCGTCCCTTTGGGATGATCCGTCCACCTTGTGGACTTAGTTTTATATCCATCCAGCTTGTGGACTTTAGATTTTCATCCCCTTGGGATGATCCGTCCACCTTGTGGACTTAGTTTTATATCCGTCCAACTTGAGGACTTTAGATTTTCGTCCCCTTGGGATAATCCGTCCACCTTGTGGACTTAGTTTTATATCCATCCAACTTGTGGACTTTAGATTTTCATCCCTTTAGGGTGATCCGTCCACCTTGTGGACTTAGTTTTATATCCGTCCAGCTTGTGGACTTTACTTATTTATGTAAAAAAAAACACAGAAGGGTCTAAATACTTCTCTTTATTGAAAGAAAATAATGCTGAGGAAAGTGTACCTGCCCCCTTGGGCTTAAAAAGGTACTAGTAGAGAAAATTGTTCGAAGTAGAGAGCAAAACTTAAATAGTAAAAAAATTGTCTGAGGTAAGAACTTTATAAAAAAACTTAGTAAAACATAGTAAGAAACTGGAAACTGGGGGATAGTTGATGATCTTCATGGCGCCCCTACTGGTAGTACCTCCGTAGGTACTCTGTGTTCCATGGATGTTGAAGCTTCTATCCGTCCATGGTTTCGAGGTGGTAGGTCCCTTTCCTTTGCCAAGACGATATCCTGTATGGTCCTTCCCAGTTGGGGCCGAGCTTTCCTTGCGACGGATCTCTAGTAGCTCCCATTACCTTCCGTAGCACAAGATCTCCGATCTGGAAGTCCCTGTGTTTGACATTGGAGTTGTAGTATTTCGCCATGAGGTTCTGGTATTGTGCCATCCTCTGCTCTGCTACCGTACGAACTTCATCCACCAGGTCTAGCTGAAGTAGCAAGGACTCTTCGTTCTTATCTTTGTCGTAGTTCTCCACACGATGGCTCGTGAGTCCTATCTCCGCCGGGATGACAGCTTCGCTTCGGTATGCCAGCCGAAACGGTGATTCACCCGTAGGTGTTCTTGATGTAGTACGATAAGCCCATAAGACGCTTGGCAATTCCTCAGGCCAGATGCCTTTTGCCCCTTCAAGGCGGGTCTTGATGATCTTTAGCAAGGACCGGTTTGTGACTTCCACTTGCCCATTGGCCTGTGGATGTGCTGGGGATGAGTAATGATTCTTGATTCCTAGATCCGAGCAGAAGTCTCTGAATGCGCTATTGTCGAACTGCTTCCCGTTGTCCGAGACGAGTACCCTGGGTATCCCGTACCTGCAAATGATATTCCTCCATACGAAGCTCTGGATGTTCTTCTCCGTGATGGTGGCTAAGGCTTCGGCTTCTACCCATTTTGTGAAATAGTCAATACCGACTACCAAGAATTTTAATTGCCTTATAGCCGTCGGAAAGGTGCCCATGATGTCTAATCCCCATTGGGCAAATGGCCAAGGGGCCGTCATGGGTGTGAGCTCTTCGGACGGTTGTCTGATTTGGTTACCAAACCTCTGGCATTTGTCACAGGTCTTGACATAAGCCTGGGCATCCTTTAACATAGTAAGCCACTAGTAACCAGCTCGGATCAACTTGTGAGCTAATGACCTTGCCCCTGAGTGATTTCCACAGATACCCTCGTGAACCTCCCTCATTACGTAGTCAGCCTCCTCGCTGCCTAAACACCTTAGGTACGGTCGGGAGAATCCTCTTTTGTACAAGACATCTTTTATCAGCACGAATCATGAGGCCTGTACCTTTAACTTTCTAGCTGCGTCTTTTCTGTCTGGAAGGGTACCTGATTTTAGGTATGCTATCAGAGGTGTAGTCCAATTGTTCTCAGAATTGACGTCGAGCACATTCCTTTCGTCATCGATTAGCGAGGAGAGTTGTACAAACGACAATACCTGTTCGGGGACAATCATGACTTCTGCCGAGGCCGCTTTTGCCAGACGGTCGGCGCATTCGTTTTCTTCTCTTGGGATTTGGACGAATCTTACTACGAGGTTGCCGATCCGATTGTTCACTTCTTCCAGGTATTTCTTCATTCTCTCATTCTTGCACTCGTAGCTGCCGTCAATCTGCCGTATTACTACCTGGGAGTCGCAGTGTACGACTATATTTTCTGCGCCTGCCTCTTTATCGAGATCTAGACCAGCTACTAGTGCTTTATATTCGGCTTCGTTGTTTGTTGTGGGGAAGTCGAATCTGACCATGCACATGATTTTATCCCCTTTCGGGGTTTGGATGACAACCCCTGCACCCTCTGCCTTTCTGTTTGCCGATCCGTCCGTGTGGATGCTCCACTGCGCAGCTTCTTCTACCCCCTTGCCCTCTGATGGTGTGAACTCTGCGATGAAATCGGCCACGGCTTGGCCTTTGATCGCGGCTCGTGGGCGGTATTGTATGTCAAATTCGCTTATCTTAATTGCCCACAAAGCCATTCGTCCGGCTGTGTCGGGGCTACCTAAAGCTCTTCTCAGAGGTTGGTCCGTCAGGACTATGATAGTGTGTGCTTGGAAGTACGGCTTTAGTTTTCTTGCCGCAGTTATTAGTGCAAAGGCTAACTTCTCTATTTGTGGGTACCTCTCTTCTGCTCCTCTGAATGCCCGACTTACAAAATAGACGGGTCTCCGAAATCCGTCTTCTTCTCTAACCAGTGTCGCGCTAACCGCAGCTTGTGAAGCAACTAGGTAAAGGTAAAGTTCTTCTCCAGGCCTGGAGGGGCTGAGCAATGGTGGGGACGTGAGGTATTTCTTTAACTCTTCAAAAGCCTTCTGGCATTCCTCCATCCACTCGAATGATTTCCGCAGAATTTTGAAGAATGGAAGACACTTGTCCGTCGCTTTCGAGACGAACCTATTTAGGGCGTTAATTTTGCCGTTCAGTCTCTGCACGTCCTTGACCGTCTTTGGTGGTTCCAACTCCATGATTGCCCGAACTTTTTCTGGATTGACTTCTATTCCTCTATGGGATACCATGAATCCCAAGAACCTCCCCGCCGTTACACCAAATGCGCACTTGTTCGGGTTGAGCTTCATATTATATGAGCGAAGCGTGTCGAAAGTCTCTCGGAGGTCCCTTAGGTGATCACTTTCAAGCTTGCTTTTTACAAGCATGTCATCGACATAAACCTGCACGTTCCGGCCAATCTGGTATGCGAACATTTTGTTCATCAGTCTCTGGTACGTGGCGCCTGCATTTTTAAGTCCAAATGGCATCACTTTGTAGCAAAAGAGCCCTTGGCTGGTGACAAAGGAAGTTTTCTCCTGGTCAGCGTCGTCCATCTTAATTTGATTGTAGCTTGAGAAGGCATCCATGAAACTCAAAAGCTGGTGTCCCGCCGTCGAATCTACTAACGTGTCTATTCGGGGTAGCGGGTAGCTGTCCTTCGGGCATGCTTTGTTGAGGTCCGTGAAATCGACACACATTCGCCACTTCCCGTTAGCTTTCTTGACCATCACTACGTTAGCTAACCAGTCGTGATAGTACACTTCTCGAATGAAGTTTGCTTCCAGTAGCTTCTTCACCTCCTGCGCAATTGCTTCGTCTCGTTCCTGGGCGAACACTCGCTTTTTCTGTCGGACAGGCGAGTGTGATGGGTTCGCGTTCAACCTGTGAACTATCACTGAGCTTTCTATTCCGGGTATGTCCTCGTGGCTCCAAGCGAACACGTCCTGATTCATTCGGAGGAATGTTATGAGTGCCTGACGGGTAGGATGGCTGGCCAGTGTGCCAATCCTAGTCGTCCTTTCGGGTCTTGATCCATCAAGAATTATCTCTTCTAGCTCCTCTACTGGTTCTGCTACCGTCTATGCCTCTTCCACGCTCATCGTTTGTTGTTGGCCCTCTGTTTCGAGCATGACAATGTAGCATTCACGGGCGGCCACCTGGTTCCCACATAACTCGCCAATCCCGTGCTCTGTAGGGAACTTGATCATCAGGTGGTAAGTCGAAGTTGCGGCCTTCCATGCATTCAGTGTGGGTCGTTCGATGATAGCGTTATACGCGGATGAGCAATCGACTACAAGAAACGTCACGTCCTGTGTGATTTGCCGTGGGTAATCTCCGACCGTCACTGAAATTGTCACCGCGCCTAATGGAAACACTCTCGTTCCTCCGAAGCCAACCAGCGGATTGCTCGTTGATATCAGCCATTCCCTATCAATTTTCATTTGTTGGAATGCCGAGTAATAGAGGATGTCCGCCAAGCTGCCGTTGTCTACCAACACCCTGTGCATATTATACTCGCCTACTCGGAGGGTAACCACCAACGCATCATCATGCGGATGGTGGAGTCGTCGTGCATCTTCTTCTAAAAACCCAATGATCGGACTATCTTTCCGCGCTATCTTAGGTGCTGAGCCTGTTAGATTGATATTTTGAACCAATCGGAGGTGGGTCTTTCGGGCCTTTTTGGATGACCCAGCAATTGATGTTCCCCCTAAGATCATCCTTATGTCTCCCACCGGGGGCCTAGGGCGCTCGTTATCTCTTCGGGGTTGCTGCTCCTGAGACGGCGGATCCATCTTTTCTTTCCTGACGAACTTCTGCAACTTCCCCTGTCTGATTAGGGCTTCTATCTGTTGCTTTAAATCATAGCAGTCTGCTGTGTTGTGGCCGTGATCGCGGTGGAAACGGCAGTATTTGTCTCTTGATCTTTTGCTGGGATCTGATTTCAGTTTCCCGGGGAAGGTTAGAGCCTCCTCGTCCTTGATTTGCATCAGGACTTGATCTATCTGAGCTGTCAGCGGCGTGAAGCTCGTGAACCTCCCTCTGGGTGGCTTAGCGCGTCGCTCAACTCTTCGGTCATCTATTCTTGTCCTCTTCGACCCTTGATCTCTTCGTCCTTCTTCCTGCCATTCCCTTTTCCTTAGCTTATCTTCTCGAGCCTGTAACGCGTCTTCTGCATTCATGTATTTGGTTGCCCTGTAGAGTACTTCTGACATGGTTTTAGGGTCGTTTTTGTATAAAGAGAACAGAAATTTGCCCTTCCGTAGCCCATTCATGAAGGCAGCAACCAGTATTTTGTCGTCTGCTTCGTCTATCGAGAGCGCTTCCTTATTAAAGTGCGTTATATAGGCCCTCAGCGTCTCGTCCTCCCGTTGCTTAATACTCATCAGGCAAGCTGTGGACTTCTTGTATTTGTGCCCTCCAATGAAGTGTGTGGTGAACTGAGCACTCAGCTCCTTGAAGGTGCTGATGGAGTTTGGCGTCAGTCGGCTGAACTATATCCTCGCGAGGCCTTCGAGTGTTGTGGGGAAGGCCCTACACATGATTTCGTCAGCTATCCCCTAGAGGTGCATTAGGGTTTTGAATGTTTCCAGATGGTCCAGAGGATCCTTTACTCCGTCGTAGCTATCTATATGAGGCATGCGGAATTTGTGGGGTAGGGGGAAAGCGTTCACTGCCGCAGTGAAAGGCGAGTCAGTGCGATTGACTAAATCGTCCAGATCGCTGGAAACCCGTCCCTTCAGCGCGTTCATCATTACCTCCATTTGTTCCCTCATTGCCTGCATCTCTGCGGCAATCTGTGGTGGTGTCGCATTCGTGAGGGATGGCATGCTCAAGTTCTGCCTCTCCGGTCTGCTTGGGGCATGGCTGCCTTCAGGTTTCTCCTGGTTTCTCCTTGCAGCGCTGGTCCCTTCTTCCTCTTCCTACTAGTCATTCTGTCCTGCGTTTTTCTGGCGCAGCTATTCTTCTAAATCGTTGTTTTGTTTGGTGAGACGTTCCACCACGGCAGTGAGAGTCCGAACTTGTCTCTCGAGGGCAGTCGTGGGTGGTTCGTCTCCTTGAACGTGGTTAGTGGTTGCCATCAAGCGAGTGAGTACCATGCAATCCTTTAGTCCGAAAAACGATAGTATGGCTTTTTGGATCCTTACTAGCGCTTTCCCACAGACGGCACCAACTGATGAAGCCGTGAATTTCACCAGTGAGCCACACAATACGTACGCGCTCGAATGTAAACCTGCACAACACCAAGAAGAAAACCTCACAAAGAGCGCCGGTGTGGTGCTGGCCAAATACTCTCTGATGGTTAAGTCAGTAGTATTCTTACAACTCTAGAGTGCTAGAGAGGGTAAATTATGCGTACCTTGATTTATGAGGGTATTGGGGCTTTTATAGCAGTAGAGGGTGGACTTCTCTTTCTTGGAGTAGAAGTTTTTTCCTTATAGGAACCCTCTTGAACGTAGATTGCGGAATCCTTTCTTTATAGGACTCTTACATCAAACATGGAACGCAAGTATCTCATCCCAAAGGTCTTTATGGCCTTTAGGCCTGCCGATATTTCACATTTGATCCATCTTTAGAGATTTGGCAGGCAATGGGCCCGTCTACTACCAACCCACAGTAAAGGACTGTCAAGCCCATTTCTAGTACAAATTCTTCCTCTTCAACCAGGATATATATATATATATATATATATATATATATACTATGTGGAAACTTCATCTTTATTTTTATTGAGATTGAGCTTGGTAATTCTAAACTGTAATACCAAATAAAGTTCATCCATTTTTAAGCAATACAACTATGTAAGAATAAGACTAATTAAGAGCAAGAAGGTTCTTGATCTTTAAGTCGTGTATGGAGAGTATGCATGTACCACTATGAAATCCACTAATACTTCTCTTCTACCAACCATCACGGGGAGTCGGATTTGGCCCGTCGGTGTCACTATTGTCCCATCAAAAGCAACAAAGGGGGTATTATACCTCATTAAGTCTTTTAGGGTCAACCCCAAACCTTGATATATGTCAAGATACATGATCTCGACAACACTTCCTTGATCCATCATTACTTTACATCGAAATCGGAGATCCTCAGGGTGACTACTAGGGCATTTTCGTGGGTTTGGGTAGTCCCCTCTTTGTCTCTCCATGAAAATCAAAGCTGGTCCTCTTCCTATTTGGCCTTCTTCTCTGGCTTAACCCTCGTTCCCACCTTCGATATTGGCACCATAGTTAGTATCTTAGGAGATATCTGACTAGGGGTACCAGTGATCCTCGCAGCATTATTCTGTCAATAATACCAAAGGGTAGGGCCATGCTTTATCCCTCTCCTGACCCTGGTACTCCCTAATGTTGGGATTGGTTGGGGGTAATGAACTCCTTCAAATAACCAACCTTTTCCAATTGGCCCAGATGATCACTAAGACTCCTATAATCCTCGGCTATTTGCCCATGCTTTCATTGGTAAGAATATAAGAGGCTTTGGTTTCTTTAAGATGCATTCCCGCTCATCTTATTAGGCCACCAAAAAAAGATTCATTCTTGATCTTGTCTAGGATTCGATGAACTGGCTCTCTAAACAATGTGTTCACTACCTCGGCCCTTGGTCAAGGTTCTTGGGGGTAAAAATCCCTCTAAGACTAAGGAGGAGGGTGCTCTACTTGCACCTCCTTTCTATCCAACATGGGCTCCCAAGCTTTTAACTTGGCCTAGAGTTAATCATGCTCTACCATTTCCATCAGCTTTTGCATATCCCCTATGGGGTTTATAGTACGAGAAATTCTTAGCTTGAAATCTATGGGTAGCTCGACCTTGTAAGTGCTGGCGATGACCCCCCATTGTTTCCCCCAATCTCATTATAGAGCTCTCAATATCGATAAGAGTATGCTCTGAAAGTTTCACCTTCTTTCATAGACATGGTGATTAGGGAATCAAACTGCTTTAAGACTCAGCTACATGTCACAAATCGCACGCTAGAGGCTCTGGTTAGCTTGTCTAATCCATGGATGGATCTCTTTTCTAATCCATCAAACCACCTCATTGCTGTGGACTCAAGGTTGGAAAGGAGATTTTGCACATTAGGGCCTTAATCTTGGAATAGATGGCTATGCTCTAGTTGTAATGGCTGACATGTTCAATGGTGTTCGATTTACAATCGTACATGATGAAAGTGGGCCTAACAAACCACTAGGGTAAATATGAATTTTCAATCTCCTTAGAGAAGAGAGAAAAAAGAAATCTCTTGCAATGCCTTGCTCATCGCATAATTCCCCATAATACGCGGTGTGGGAGGCTCATTATGATCATCGAGCACATGGTTCCTTCTCGGGGAAACCGCTATCTCCATGGTTCGATGAGGGATGCTTCCCTTTGCCTATATCTATGCAAAGGGGAGATAGGCCTTTCTGTATATCCACAAGGCAAGGAGATTGACCTTTTCCTATATTTATGAAGCAGGGAAATTGACCTTTCTCTATTTTTGCAAGGTAGGGAGACTAACCTTTCCTAGTTTCGCCAATGAGGACAAAGGGTGTTTTCTCCTCCCCGGGAGTTCCCTCCACCAAAGCTATTACCTTAACATTCTCTGATGGGTTCTTGATCTCCATCTCTGTGCCGTGCATCTCGTTGTAAGGCCAAGACTTAAGCCCTCCGGCGGTCCATTTCTTGATCTCTGCTAGTGTAGAAGAGTTCCCTTATATTCATAGCTAGCCCCTCTCCTTGATTGGAAGGAGGTGCCAACTCTCTACTGTGATTTCATCAGGGCTCTGTGTGATTCTCTTCCCTCAACTCTGATTGAACTTGCCAATTTTCGACGATTGACCAAACAAACATGCTCGGCTGGGCCAACATAGAAACCCCATTTCTTTCTCTGCTTGCCATCCTAGCTTCAACTATCTTCCAATCCTACTTCTTAGTGAATATTCCCACAGACAATACCAATTGTGGGGGTCAAAAAAACTAAAAAGGAAAGTCTCCTAAAAAATCTAAGATCGAAACAACTAATTTATAGAAAAAGGAAAGAAATTCACAATGGGAAGATTGCATAAAAGGTGTAAAAACTAGAACGCTTGAATTCAACAAGATTCATACATAAACAGGGCTTAGTTGAGGTATAAAAATGAATACCAAGCTTACTACAAGATGTTCTCTCTTTTTACTTTCTCTTTTTGGGACCCCCGCTTTTGTGGGCTAAGTCCCCCTTTTATCCCCCGCCCCCCCCCCCCCCCCCTAATCCTCCTTTCTAGTTGGATGACAGGAGAAGCCTGTCCCACCAAACGCTTCTTTTGTCATTCTTTGATCATGAGGAAAGACTTTTAAGATGTCTCCACTATTCGGCCAGTCTATCATCATTCAAAGCGGCTGATATTAGGTAGGAACATCTAATTAATGCGAAGGTGAATGCTGCTTTGGGCTTTGTGTCTTTCTTAGTGTGTCCTCAGTAATTATCATGGACCGAAGTATCATCCTCAACGACTCCATTGAAGCTTTCCTCCGTTACGGGGTTCTCAAGTCATCTCAATGTCAACTTGGATCACTCCACTCTTTCTTGTACTCAGATTCGTGATGTTGAGACTTGGGGCACACCACTTACCTCTAAGGTTCTTCTCCAATTGTCCTTCTTCAGCCAGTGATTCACATGGCAATGACGCATCCCCTCATAGGACTAGTTTTTGAAGGTCATAGAGATTGGACAAAGACTTAATTGGTATCTACTAAATGGTTTTGTTTTGCTTTTGTAACAATAATGGAAATATATATACCCTTTTGTGCTTCATTTTGAATCTTTGATTGAGCCAAAGATACTCGCGCTTATCTTGTGGTGCATGTAAGAAAATCCACTAATCTCTCTCAAAGTTTTGATGAAGACTTACTAAATAAATTATGCATTGTCACAAAGATCAGTTCATTACTACATGTAAGAAAAATTAAGATGTGTATATATCAAAATGCCGCTTTATTAATGAAAGGGTACCTCCTAGTTGGCACTTTGCCGTTTTACTATCAAAATGTTGTTTTGCCATTATATCTAGGGTTTAAATATCTACTCTTCCATTATAACAATCAAATTATAATTTTTTATTAAAAAAAAAATTGAAAGGGTATAGGCTTTTCCTTAAAATATATATATGTCACATATTCTCTTGTGTTTGCTCTTACTTGATTAGTTATTTAAAAAGTTAATCTTGCATTACGTCCTAGGTACCAAACATACATAAAAGAATTATATGAATAAATAGTTTGATGGACTGTCAATTTGCTTGAGAATCATTATAGTCTTGGTTGCTAAAGTACTTTGTTTCTTTATGGTACTACACAAATTATACATGTTCGAGGCTTTTGCTTTCAATAAGCAAGAAGTTAGATATTATGTTGGTAATGGGGAGTTTAAACAAATTTGGATTTGTGATTTTGTCTTCTATATCATGTTCATGCCTAGGGTATCAATCAAGTGTGATAGTTTTGGTTTGCTAGCTTAATCATATATCCGAAGTGAATGATGAAGCAACAGTTTCATTTCTTGCTCATGAATTAACGATTGTCTAAAAGGCTCGGACGCTTCATGCAACACACCTAGGTTCGAGTCCCGCTGCCCGCATGTTTTCGTTGGTGAGTAAACTTAGTGGTGAGGTGTACTCATAAATGTGAGGTGACTCCCGCATAGTGGTATAATAGGGCCCCCGAGATCGGGCTACCCCGACTGAGGCCATTGGCTCCCTGTCCGGGGGTGTAATATGACCATAAAAACCCCTTTTTTTTGTTCCTAAAAAAAAAAAAAAAAAAAAAAAAACTATAAGTCTAACATGCCCTTACGTGTGGGTCCAAACTCCCCCTTAATAAATGGCTTTCAACAGTCAACACATGAGATTTTTAACATTTTAAACAAGAAAAGGAGTGGGGACGTGAATTAAAATCATGATCTCTTGCCTTGATACTATAATAGGCTCTCTTTAGTTGGGAGAATGAAAATAGGGGAAGCTTGAAAAAAATTGGTATTATAAAAAAGTAAGGGGACATAAAATATTTATGTTACTGATTGGTAAAGGCCAAATTGGCCATTTACCACTTTTTGCGGAAATTATTAGCAACATACCACTCTTTAGAAAATAAGTAGCAATATATCACTTTTTTGAAACTCGAGTTTGCTGTGTAAATTTTGAAATTAAAATTTCTATATTTTACAATGCTTCTATTTAAATAAATAAAAACATATGTTTGTGCGTTCAAATGAAAAAAAATTACTTATTTTTATGTTTATGTTTATTTGTTGATTATCGGAAAAAAAAGTATAAGGAACTTGAGCTTACCAAACTCGAGTTCCATATTACAAGGAACTCGAGCTTTAAGCTTGAGTACCACAGAAGAAAAAAAAAAGCATTACGCTCGAGTTTTGTATTTACAAAGAACTTGAGCTTGGTGAGCTTGAGTATTTTGTTGCATGGAATTCGAGTTCCATGTGGCATTTTTTCAATAAAAAAATCCACATCAGCAGAAGTGTTTTATGAAACTCGAGTGTTTAAAACTCGATTTACACAGCAAACTCGAGTTTCATGAGCTCGAGTCTCAAAAAAGTGGTATATTGCTACTTTATTTTGCAAACAGTGGTATGTTGCTAATAATTTCCGCGAAAAGTGGTAAATGGCCGATGTGGCCGATTGGTAGAAGTGATGGAAAACTAGAAAGATAAAGTCAGCTACTCTTATTCCATTATTATTAAAAGTAGAATTATGGAAACTTTGAGGTAATTTTGTGCTTTTCTTTTTCATTGGCATTTTCTTTGCTTTTTTCTTCCCAATTTGGAAGGGAAAAAAAATTGTGGGTTGGGTCAAAAAACTCCATCCACCTCATTTTCTTTCCTCTTCATTATCTCTCAAACCAAACAACGTAAAATCACATTTTCTTCTATTTCTTCATTTTCTCATTTTCCATCCTCTCTTTTTTCACTCAACCAAACATAGCTTATGAATTGTCTATAAGATGGTGGAAAACATGTCCACAACTTCGTTCGAATAACTAAGAAGAAATTTAGATGATGGAGAGGTTCAAACATTTCATGTCTGAATTTCTTGGTGGGTTAGTTCTTATACTTCTGGTTCATGCCCAGGATCAATCAGGTATAATAATCTAAATGTTACAATTTTATTGGTCTTGTTTAACTCATGAACCTGAACCATATGGCCTGGGCTGAGGTATTGTTCGTTCAATTTGCAGAATTCATAAGCATAGATTGTGGGTTGGCCAAAAATTCGAGCTATAAGAACTGGAGAATAGGCATAGATTACATTTCCGATGTGACATTCATATATAGACTTTGGCAAAACTAAGGAGATATTCAATAAGTTCAAAAATAACGATCAACAGGAAACATGGAGTCTCAGAAGCTTTCCTGATGGAATTCGGAACTGTTACAGCATAAACATTACACAAGGCACTAAGTATTTGATCCGAGCCACTTTCTTGTATGGGAATTATGATGGAAAAAGTAAGTTACCACAATTTGATCTTCATCTAGGAGCAAACATGTGGGACACGTTTAAAATGAAGAATGTATCCCTTGGTGTCCTCAAGGAGCTCATACATGTATCATCTCTAAATTATTTACAAATTTGCCTTGTAAACATACGACTCGGGAGTCTGGACACCATTTATATTTGCAATAGAGTTAAGGCCATTGCACGATAACAAAGTTTCTCTTCAAACTAGTTTGGAGAAAAACCCTACAAACTCATCATATATATTTATATTGAGTGTGAATTTTGAAAATCTAACCATTAGATTGCATGTTCTTATTACATCCTTAATGCTTACAAAATTTCAAGAAAATCAAAAATCAATTGTTATGTCATCAAATAAATGTTATAATTTTAAGTTTTTGTAATCTAAAGTTGCATATAAAAAATAAGTTAATTGATCAAATAGTAAATAATATCCGATTTGAACAAAATTTGATATGCATGTTAAGAACATAAGGAACATGAAATTCAATGATTAGATTTTCAAAATTCACACCTAAAAAGGAAATATATGAGAAGTTTGAAGAGTTTCTCTCTAAACTAGTTTGGAGAGAAACTTTATTCACTACACAATTCGACGTATTCAACAAAAGATGGATCATTAGCACTCTTCTGGAGCCTGGATTTTGGTTCAGTAAGCAATTTACTATACAGGTTAGTCATTAATTTGGACCTTAACGTTTATAAAAGTATTAAAAAAATTTTGACGAAAAAAAATTGCTTGCAATAATTGCTGTGAAGTTGTAGTGCTACGGAGAAATGCCTACAAAAATCTTTTTGTCCCTAGATTGTGCTCCCTTCCAAGTTAGAAAAAATGAACCTTTTTTTATTATTATTTGAAAGTGATTCATTTTATGATTGAAAATTTTAAAGTGTACATACTACATATAACCTTATACAAATTTTAAATGACATGGTAATCTTTATACTATTAGATTCAAAAAAATAAAATCTTAACTATGAAATTGAATGGTTGGAATAGAAATATTGACATGGAAAGGATATAGATCCTCCAACAAGGAACCAATTATTACCCACAAAATCTTTAAAAAAAAAAAAAAAAAAAAAAAAACTCTGTTAAAAATGGAAATAAAAACCTATTTCTAAAATTCTAAAAATTACATAAAAATATAAAAATTAATAAACGCCAAAAGACTGAACTTTATATTCTATTCTTAACAAGAGCCTTCCACTTCTTCCTCAAAAAAAAAAAAAAAAAAAAAATAGCCTTCCACTTGAAAAAAATTAAAATAAAATTATGCTGAGTTAGTATTTGGGAGATGGAATCTTCCAACCCAGGAGAACAAGTATTTCGAATAATTCAATCCCTTTGTCTTCATTCGATACTTGCAATCCATCAATTGAACTAATAGAATTAGAGGTTCCTTTTTCTTGGTTTTTTTACAATTGAAAATATTCATCAAACGAAAAATTGATAACCCAATTGAATATTTCCACCCCTATTAAATCAATACACTCTAGTGCGTTTCTTTTCGCTAAAGTAATTGGATTTTGAGATTTAAAATCATTTGATTAGTTCATTTCAAAAAGAAAAAATCATTTGATTTGTTCATCGAGATTTCTGATTTCAACAATTTCTGCCTCATGACTTTTTTCTTCACTATAATCTTTATCAAAATTCACAAAATCATCCATATTTTCCTCTTTGGCTTCTAATTTTTCATGCATTTTTTTTTTCTGCACATAATTGTTCAATTTGCGGTGGTAAGACTTGATATTCAACCTCTTCAATTTCTATTGTTTTTAAACCACCCTTATATTATGTCCCCTCAAAACTATTTATTCTCCCTGTACTTAATAAACTTATTAAAACAATTCACTGGGTCTCCCTTCTCAAAAAAAAAAAAAAAAAATTCACTGGGTGATATTCTTGATTTCGAAATATTGTTAGCAATGAAACTCCAAGTCGTAGATCTAGGAGGTAGAGCAAGTTTGGGTTTTGGTGGCTCTCTCATTTAAATACAATTTTAAAGGTTGAATAAAAGATTTGGTGTTTAATCCTCGTCTATACTAAAAATAGACTAATGTCTTGTATTGATAATAAAGAGCTATCATTAGGAGTGATCGCCATAAGTTAAAATTCTTTTAAAAAAAAAATTAAAAAAAAGAAGCAATTTTGATTATTAAATCCCAAAAATAACAGTTCCACCAAGAAAATAGTTTGTTTGGAGGGGTGTTTTCACCAAAAAAAAAAAAAAAAAAAAAAAAAAAAAAAAAAAACCCTCATTTTTTAATGTATAAACATGAAATCAGAAAACCTTTTTTTTTTTTAATAAATGTTTTCATTTCTTTTCATTTTACTCTCTCTCTCTCTCTCTCTGCAATCCCAGCAACCCAGGAGTGATCGCCATAAGTTGAAATTCTTAAAAAAGAAAAAAAGAAAACAACAACAACAACAACAATTTCGATGATTAAATCCCAAAAATAAAAGTTCCACCAAAAAAATAGTTTGTTTGGAGGGGTGTTTTCACAAAACAAAACCTAAAAAAAAAAAAAAAAAAAAAAAAAACTCAGTTTTTACTGTATAAACATGAAATTAGAAAACGTTTTTTTTTATATACTCTCTCTCTCTCTCTTAGTTCTTTAGCTCTCACTGCAATCACAGCAACCCAAGAACGTCTGGATGACAAGAATCGATCTAGACGAATCCTCTGATCACCACCTCCTCTCATCCCACTGTCACCGATAAGGGTTAAGTATTCCCATGACCTGAGCGGTTTCCTAAGGGTGCTTACAACTTACAAGTTACAAGAAGCTCCATTTCAAAAATGTTGGTCCAACGTTGGAGAGTCAAAGATCCATTTATTTTAATTTAGTATTATTTAATTTTGCATGTCTATTGTATTTTTCTTCAATTCAATTTTATTTTAGGATTTACTATTTAATTATGATTTTAAGTATTTTATTTAAAATTGAGGTTATTTTTATAATAAAGCAATTAAGGTTTTTTTTTTTTTTTTTGGAGGAGGAGGTTTCTTATTCCGGCTAGAATTGGGATTTAGGGTGATTTTAGTTCAGCCTTTTGTAAAAATGCATAATAAAAAAGTGGAGTTTTCAAAAAGTGTATAATGAAAAAGTGCATTTTCAAAAAGCTGAGTGTTTGGTAAAAACTGTTAAAAAGTGCTTTTTGAAAAAGCTGAGTGTTTGGCTAGCACTTATAAAAGTGGCAGTTTGAGAGGTAAATTACCAAAAATGACAATATATATATAAGAGAGTTTATTTCATTTTTTTTTTTATGTGAGTTTATTTCATACTTAAATTAACTACTTCATATACTTAAATCAAATTTTCTCTTTCTAAAAAAATTATTTTTTTCTCATCAATATTAGCTAATAATAACCTACCACTTAAGATTTATTGTGAAAGTATTGTGAAAATATTGTGATAAAAATTGATACAGATTTTAATTTTAACGTACTATTAAAATTTTTTTTCTTTCTAAAAAAATTATTTTTTTCTCACCAATATTAGCTAATAATAACCTACCACTTAAGATTTATTGTGAAAGTATTGTTATAAAAATTGATACAAATTTTAATTTTAACGTACTATTAAAATTATTTTTTTCTCACCGATATTAGCTAATAATAACCTACCCTTTAAGATTTATTGTGAAAATATTGTACAAATATTGTGATAACATTTCCTCCTTCTTCTTCTTTTCCCTTTTTTTTTCTCCTCCGCCCATATACAGTTCTCTCTCTTTTTTTTTTTTTCTTTTTTTCTTTTTCCTTTTTTTCCCTTTTTCCCTACCACTTCCCCTCCAGAACATTCCACCTTTCACTTTTTTCTTCATTCTTTCCCCTTTTTCCCTTTCACTTCCTCCAGAACGTTCCACCGCTGAGCTCTTTTTTTTTTTTTTTTTTGACAATTCGAAAGCCGCTCTTTCACTTCCTCCAGAGAAGATGATGATGACGATGATGATGACGATGAAGATGATTGAAACATTGGGTTTGTATTTGTATTTGATTTTGATTTTGGGTTTGGGTTATGGGTTTTCAGTTAATGGTTTAATTTTGAGTTAATTTTCTGTGGATTTTGGGTTTGATTTTGAGTTGATTTTGTTTTGGGTTGATTTTGAGTTGGGTTTGAAATGGGTTTTGTTGATTGTGGTCGTAGACCAGTGATAGATCGGGTCAGATGGCTTCTGTTTGCTGTCTTTTTTTTTTTGGCTTTTATTGTTATGATTTGATTAATTTTAAAATTGTGTTTTTGAGTTTGTATTCTAATAATCTGATTATGCTTGAGTTTAGAGATGTTTGAGAGAAAGATTGTTGTGTTTGTAGTGTTTGTTCTGTAGCAGAGCAGCACGGAGAGGAACTTTGTAGCAGCACAGTGGGCAATTTGGTAATTTAACACTGCCTCAACGGTAATATTGATGAAACGCACATGGACTTTCTGATTATGGACCTCCTGAGCTCCTTTCTGCAAACGCGCGTTTCTTCACAAACTTAAAATGCAACTTTTAACAAAAAGTTGCGTTTTATACAAACCAAACACATAGTGGGAGCTGGCTTTTTTGAAAAGCCAACTTTTGGGCTCAAAACGCCCAAACAAATGGGCACTTAGTATACCTATATAAGCCAAATGTTGTACTCTTATTAAGGAAGATATTATTTTGAAAAATGAAGTTTCATTTGGTTTCACTACAAATAACTTGAGATTTTTCAACATAGTTTTATCCATGTTTATTAAAAAATGTTGATGTAAGCATTAATTTTCTATAGTTGTATACAACTGTGGAGCAAAGGGAAGGAAATTAGTATGAGTGGTTCGGGTGCCATAACTTTGTGCACAACTCGCCTATGTGGCAAGTTATGGTTGGTGGAGGGGTGACTACCATCACCCCTCCACCAACCATAACTCGCCACATGGGCGAGTTGGGCACAAAGTTGTGTCACCAGAATTTTCCAGTTAGTAAGGGCTGCGTTTGTTTCAGTGTAAAATATTTTTCGGGTGTAAAATATTTTCAGGTGAAAATATTTTTGGGAAAGGAAAATATTTTCTAGTGTTTTGTTGCATTTTAATAATTATATTAGTAAACAATTTTCAATGTTTGGTAACATTCTGAAAATGCTATTATTTTACAAATTTTTCACATTTCTCAGCCATTTTCTCAGCTTCCAAACAAATTTTATATCACAAAATCCACTACCACCCACACATTAGCACCCACAGAAAATCCACCACCACCCACACAACAGAAAAACCACCAAAACACCACCACAACAAAAAAAGAAAAAAAAAAATCAGAGATCAAAGAGAGAAAGATTGAGAGATTGAGGGAAAGACTGTGGGTGGATCAGCTTTTGTAGAGGATGGGTCGGAGGTGTGTGGATCGGAGGTGAGGTGACTAGATCAAACTGAGTAGAGGGTGGATTGGAGGTGAGGTAAGGTTGTCAGAGTGAAATAGAGGGTGGATTGGACTCAACGTGGGTGGATCGGCGGACTGTGGGTCGGCGGAGGAGCACGAACTGGCGTGAGGAGCATAGACTGGAGGAGGAGCACGAACTGGGTCGTTGGACGGTGACCTACATTGGTGTGTCTTGCTCTGTGGAGCTCGGTCTTCACTGAGCTTGGAGTGTTCGTGTGAGAAGCTTGAGAGAGTGTGTGAGAGGTATAAATGATTTGAAGATAAAATAAAACCTGAAATGGTTTTACGGGCCAACATGAGTATTTTTTGGTCAACGCGGAAAGTGATTTCCATTTGACCCAATTTCTTGTTTTTACCAAACACATAAAGCAGTGTAAAAGGCTTTCTTGAAACCATTTTCAACCAAAACAAATGCACCCTTATTTCAACAATCGTGATAACTATTGAGATAACTGTTAAAAATAAAGTGGCACCCTTTTTTTTTTTTTTTTTTTTTTTTAATTCCTTACCGTAAAAGAATGGAGTAGATAAAAAATTTTAATTGAGAAAATTTTATCCACGGGTGGATAAACGTTGATATTGCTAATTATGTTTTTTTTTCCACGGTTAGAGCATCTTTAGGAGCATGGCCATCCGGGTATACTAGCTATAATTTGGAGAACTTGTGCACTGCTCCAGCGGCTTCTCTAATACTCCATTTTCTTTATGAGTTTAAATTGCGTCCAGAGCTGGCGTAAAACACTGGTTTTACGCCAGCCAATAAAAGCACGCCACCTCAGATTTGTTCTCTAGCTTCACCTCTTCCTCACAATTCCCTTCATCAAAACCAATTCTACTTTGTGGAAACATAAAGAAGCCATTGGATGGGACCACGGTGAAGCTTTCACTGTTTTCTTTGTTTATTTCTCGTTCTCTTTTGTGCTTCAAGGGAATGAAGTAGCTGCTCTAGTTCCTTCACAAAGTATGTTGCACCTCCAATAATAGAAGCTTGGTAACCCTTAATTTTAACCGAAACGAAGAAAGCTTCAATCTTTCGAAATTGTGAAACTAAAGATTGGAACTTTATAGAATTTAATGATATATAATTACCCTTTGAATATAGGAGGTGGGCATGAGAGACCTGAGAACATTGGTCATTCATTTGGCGTCTTAGGTTGCGTTCTTGGTTGGTCTTGTTCGCTTTTTCTTTTTTTTCTCTCCCGTGTAACTATTGGGAAAAAGGATAAATCATAAGAAACAAACCTTTGAATCGCAAAACCATGCTCACGGCAGCTCAAGCAACGAATCATGCGACTTGAGTAGCGGCGTGCGTCGGCGTGTGGTGGGGTGGAGGTTCGGGCAAGACGCAAGAGGAAGCAGAGGAGATTTTTAAAATTTGGTCTGGTTTGATAAGCGTTTGTGATTTGGATTTAAGAGAGCCGTTATTGTATGCGGTGAGGTCTCTTGGGCATTTACTGAAATAATGACGTGGCGTGTTTTTATTAGCTGGCGTAAAACTAGTGTTTTTCGCCAGCCCCGGATGCAATTTAAACTCTCTTTTTTTTTTGGGCTTTTGAACGGTCTATTGTTCATTTTTCAAATATATTTTTCTATTATAATAATAATGTGTTGAATAAAAAATATTGAAAAATATGTAGTTGTTAAAAAAAAAAAATAATAAATAAAAAAATAATATTTAAATAAAATAGAGGATCTTTTGAAATCTATACTACTATTTAAGGGGCTGTACCTGTTTGGACTAGATTTTTTTTTTGTTCCAAAATACCCTTACAGCTTACGTTTAAGTAAGGGCAAAACTTGGTAAAAATGTTTCTTTAACTCTTACTAAAACATTGCTTACAAAAGAAGATCACTCTTCTGGTGGTTTTTAAATTACTTTATCCATTTATAAAAAAAAAAAATTTAATTAAAACAAATACAAGTTTCCTGATAAAAAAAAACACATGCCGTTATTGCACAAAAAAAAAAAAAAAAATTGTACACCCACGTTTTAGTCACACATAACTCCAAACTTCTACCCAGCAATTTTTAATATGCCCATTATCATTAAGCACCATTTTTTTTTTAACCCCACGTTTTAGGGTATTGGATATAAACAAAAATTAAAACAAAAATTATCCTTATTTTCCTATCTTTATCACTACTTTAGATAACTGTCCTTTTTTTTTTTCTGTTTTCAAAATAAAACGTTTGGTTATTTCATAACAATTTGCTCCAACCACGTGTTTCAAAAAAAAAAAAAATTGCTTTATCCACGTAAAAGACAATCTGATAAATCAACCACAACAAAGCGGTTAACCAAAAAACACAATGCTTATTATCCAACTTCCATATTAAATTCATTTTCGATTTTGACAATTGTGGAAAACTTTGAAGCGTGAAGAGGGGTATTGCTCAGGACAGGAGGTATGTATTTTCAATAAATTTAAGTAATATTTAAATTTTACACTAATATTTACACGTAATGTGTATCCTCTCTTTGATAATTTCTATTTTTTCTTGATCAAGATTGCTTTTGGTTTTCTGAAAGTGCTACGTTCACAGCAGAATTAGATATAGGATGCACAAATTCAGAACCCATTCAAGACTAAAGAAAACTTGCAGTATCGGGCAGTGAGTACCATTCAATTTTATCTTTTGTAATGCTATATAATTAGTGTTATATATTCGGTACTTTATTTTTCTTTTTTCTTTATGTTTGGTTGAGGTTGTTCATAGTTCTTACATTCTAAATACTTATTACTTTGATGGTTTTTTTGGGATAAACTATTACCTTTGTAAATAATGATTATTATTATCTTTTTTGGTAGAACAAATAATTATTTCCTTTTGGTTTACGTTTTTTTTTAGGCATGTTCAGTGTTCTGTGGTGATTGATGAAATCTTGGGGAAATTGTCATTCGAAAATATTTTGATGACTAGACGGGAAATTGGAGTAGTGGATTTCAAAAAATTATGAGCAGCGTTCATTTCAATGGGCAGTTGTAGTATCTCTTTTCACTACAGGATGCATTACAAAGGCCAGAAATGGTATCGAATGGTCTTCATAGGATTCTTTTGCATTTGTCTCTAATATAGTAGCCCGAATCACATAGGTGTTATGATGTAATCCAAATTTGAGAAGCTGTATTTTCTTGCTAAAAAATAGGATGGGAAAAATTTACTAAAGTTTTATTACTTATTATCTATCATTCAAGTTAGATAATATTTTAACTAATTAATCATATACTAGCCTCTGAGCACGCGCGTGCTCAGAGGCTCTTCTATTTTTTGGGCAAGGGTTAATTTAGAGTATCCATTATAATTTCGGATCACTATATTTTCCAATAACAAAAAAAACCTAGGCGTGTGATGAAAAATTATTTCACCACACATAATACTCATCACACGCCTAGGTTTTTTTTGTTATTGGAAAATGTAGTGATCCAAAATTATAATGGATACTCTATATTAACTCTTACCCAAAAAATAAAAGAGTCTCTGAGCACGCGTGTGAGCGCGTGCTCAGAGGCTAGTGTATATTTAAAAAAGTAAAAAAATAAAGATAAAAATTACTGTTTATTTTCTAAACCATACAAAAATTTGATGAATAAGATGCTCTAAACATAGAAAATCAAGAACGTGCTTCCCTTTATGAAATTAATGTTTTTACTCTGATTCTCACAAACACGTACAAAAGCAACTTGTTCTCCCTCTTTGAATTCCCTTTTTTTTTTCCCATTAGCATTGTTCTCCCTCTCTCTCTCAGAAAACCTAAGTCTATTTTCCTTGTTGATCGATTTCTTTTGGTTTCGTCTGCGCGAATTGGAAAATTTCAATTTCAAGGCTTCGGTAAGTGATTTTCTATATCTGTTTTAGTTTTGCAATTCTATTTCTGGTTAGATCTCTGAATTCCATGCGATTTTTTTTTCTCATCTATTTGATTGATTCTTAGGCTTGCGGTCTTGCTTTCTCATCTATTTGATTGATTGTTGGAGCTAGGTGCTGTTGATTTTTTTTTTTTTTTTTTTTTTAGAATCCCTGAATTTGGAGGATTTTGAAAATTAGGGTTTACACATAATGGATCCATGGTTATGGTGATGAGGTAATTAGACTTGTTGAAACTAAGATAAACTTGGTGAAATCACTATTTTAACTTTTTTTTTATACTGTAATATATGAGGCAAAAGTACACCATTGTTTTTAGCAGATTTGAGTCTTCTGAGTAGAACAATGATTAGAATTATGGCACAAAGGAGGATAATAAAGACGATGGATTCGATGAGTATAAGAATGGAAGCGGAGGGGAAAATGCCATGGTGGTGGCTGTGGCTATGGATTTGGGAATGTAAGTGATGGTGCTTTTGTGTGTGGTTGTTTGCAGTACTAAGACTAGGTGGGCTTACTGGTGCAACCGTTTTGTTGACTTCCATGAGCACAAAGAGACGCAAGATAGAAAAATGGCAAAGCCTGAGAGAAAGAGAGAGAGAGATGGAGAGAGGGATGAGTTTTTCTAAGAGGTGGGTTTCAACTTTGTATTAGATAGACATTTTGATTATAGCTTCTATCACCTCATCAATGAGGGTGGACTTGAAAACCGTGCCAATGAAATTGCTGCTTGACTCACAGGGAATAGAAAGGCATAGAAAGGCAGTGGAATTTTTGGTTGCGTAGTGCCATTAAATAAAAAGAAATAAAAGAGAGAGAGAGAGGAGGAAATAGATGGGACAAAGAAAAATGGAATGTCTAAACAAAATTGATAATTCTATTCTTGACAATCTTTTGTCTTTGTTATTCTGCTATGATGTGTTCATCTTTTGTTCATCATTGCCGTTTTATTTTATAGGCCTGATAAGATGCTTGATACTCCATTGTTTCTTCTAATAGTGTACTGCATTTCTTGGAGGAGTGGATCTTTATTGCCAAAGGCACTTGCAAAAAGGGTCTCAACTTTGTGTGGATCTTAATTTGTTTTTTTTTTTTTTAATCTATTTGGCTGTCAAGTGTCAGCGTTAATACATCTCCCAATTTAAAGTGCTCATGGGATCTGACTGAGTTGATAAACACATAGAAGTTGACTTATGAAAATTCATCCAAATCTAGTGCTAGTACCTTAAAAGAAGGGTCTTGAGAAGAGTAGTCTAGATAGGTTTCAATTACAGAGGGGTTAGGCAAAGGACTAAAACTTACTGCTATTTTGAAACTCTGTTAGTTGCCTAAAACTTACTGCTAGTAGAAACCTCTAATTGCTAAAACTTATTTTTTTAAAGTGCAATAATCATATGCTTAGTGCATTAAATATTTCATTGTGAAGAGCATAGCTGTATTTAAGATTAGCCACTACATGGCTTTCTACAATTTCCAAATTGTAGAAGCCAGCATATTTATCTACAATCATTGCAGAGGTCACCAAGTTATGGATTTATATGAACTCTGGGCTCCAGATGTTCACTTCCCACATTCCTTTTCGCCAAACTTAATATATAGAATGGTTTTCTAATGTAAAATAAAGGGCTATGGAGTAAGAAGTCTCCTTTTCTTCATGTCCATCACGAGAACTTTAGGAGTATCGTAACTGATATCAGGTTTTGTCAGAGGAGCTAAGCTCATATATTATGTGGCTTCATTAAATTTGAATTATTTCCTACTATATCCCAAAGCATGTGCTGTAATTTAAAGTATGCTAGACTAGAATTGGCTTGGAATATCTGGATTTTGACAATTAGTTTCTTATGTTTTATTTGTTTTGTAGATCAATGAGGAGGCTCTTGAAAACAATCCAGTATATGCTACTATCTATGTTGGCAACCTTTCCCATGAGGTAAAATAAGAAATGCATTGAATTTTGGTAATTTCTTATTTTTGCACATAGCACATTAATTCAATACGGACTTGCTGTCTTTGTACATTGTTCCCGGACTAATTTGTAATTGCTCCGAATATTGTAGGGACTTTTTTTTTTTTCTTTTCTTTTATTTTATTTATTTATTTTTTTTTTTACATAAAGAAAATCCCAAATATACGCGTGCTTGTTCACACACACATGAAATTGGAGATAGGCAAATGGTACTCTAGGAAATAGTTTTGAAATTTAAATATTATTTTAGTAAGATTAGGTTAAGTATACCATGGTTAAAAGGGAATACAATGGGGTGGGGCCAATTTCTCCTCTCCCATTCCTGTGCCACCCATGTGAGACCCTTTCCAATATTGTTCCATACTTGTGTTTGGACAAACTTTCTTCCCCATCTCTACTTCACCTAAAACTTGACAACTCCATCTCCATTTACCCCCAACTTATAAATTGCAGAGAATGACAAAAACTCACTCTCACTTGTATGTCGGATGTTCTGCTTATTTCTATTTGATCTAGGATTTAAGTTCTACCACTTGTTCGTGTTGGCAACAAATAAGATTTGAATGTTAGAAAAATTGAATTGTTTGTTAAGACTAATAATCTTACTGAGGTTAACAAATAATAACTTTTTGGTGTATTTATTTCCATTAACACACACTTAAAATTACTACCTACTTTGTAGGCGTGGACTAATGGGAGGCTAAAGAGTGTTGTACACAAACACTAACACATGCAAATGTGGGGCAAACTTAAGTTATTTTTGTTCATACTGCTACATTTGCTTTGGCTAAAACACAAGCAAATTGTGTAAATTCGTAACAATATGTCCAGGATATTTTTTATTTTGTAAATTATATTATAGTAGTAAAAGTTTGAAATTGGTCATTATTAATGTTTTTATTTTGAATGTGAATATTAAATTTTGATCAATGTGAAAGAGCACATCCAAATTTATTTATTTATTTTAAATGAAAAATACTTATTTCACGGTTACAAACCATTGAAATTTATCTCAAGATAGCCTTTATCAATGGTTGAGTGCCTGTTCATAAAGGTGTAAAACTTTTTTCAATGGTTGCATAGGCCCTAAAAAAATATTCTCGACACGGTTTTTAATGACGGTTTTTTATGGTCACTCCAACCATCAAAAATACTTTTTTCGATAGTTTTTAGTACTTTTTTCAACAATTTCAACAGTTGAAAATAGCCAAATTTCTTGTAGTGTTTTGTGATTTGGTGTTGACTCCAACAAACCCTAGGTGCCAACCTGTAGTGGTTTTCCTCCACTTAGTATCAACTCCAAAACAAGCTTAGGTGTTGACTCCTAATTTTAATCCTTTGTTATTCCAGTTAAATTGTTTTGATTTTTGATTCTCAAAAAAAAAAATTGTTTGATTTTGCTGTGTTTATTAATTAGTACTAATTCTTATGCAACTAGGTTACTATCAAATATGGGCATTAGTAACCTGTTTAATGTCAAAAATTTAATGGTGTATTCACTATTCAGGACATTATATTGATGGACATGAGCCACAGGCTGTTGTTAGATTGGCCACAAACCCTAACGTAATGGAAGAATTAAATATAAGATGTCCTTGATGATCAATTGTATCAATAAGAGGTGGTGGGTACCACACCATAACCATTTGGTTAAATGGGACAAGTATCCTCTTTCAGAATACACTAGGACTACTACTGATGAGTTTCAATGTATCAACCATGACCTTTATGAGCACTATCACTCTTCTTTCTTACCAGTGTCGAGATTTTCCACGCATGCGATGTTGGGAGTAAGTACAAATTCCTAGATTTGTGAGAGGAGGAAATAAACAGATAGAAAAAAAACACACACAAGGCAATCACACGATACAAGAAATTACATGATTCAATAATTTGCCTATGTCCATGAAGTTATAGAATTTCACTATTTTTAAGGAAAAATACAATATGCTGCAGTATAATATTTTTCCCTCAAAACAACGCGACAAATCTTAATTTGAAACAAACTCCGGGTTGGACCTATCAGCCTAAACTATTGCTTCATAAACTAAGCCTCAAAAAGTCTCCTATTAAATACCGTAGCACTTTTAGATCAAGTCAAATCATAATATTGATCGTAAACTAAGCTCCACATAAAGGCAAGAGAAAACTGGTTATATTGCTTAGCATTGATTTGTAATTTTTTTTCTTTTGAGAAAAATTTTTGGAATGTTTTGGAAGATTGAGAGCTCTCTTTGGACTTTAGCGTTGTTTGATGCGGGATCAAATTTAATTGAGTTTTAATATATTAGGGACAATTTGGTGATTTCCAGATTTCTAGAATGGCTGTTGGCTTTACTAAAGGCCAATAAGTCTTATTTTGTATTTCGAATCCTCTTTCTATTTGGTTTATAAGTTTTTAAGTACTTTTTCTTTGTTTTTATTAAACCTAATCTTCCTAGGGACAAGTAATTTTGGAAGTCCAAATCTTTCTAGATAGCATTTGCCGATAGCCTATATAAAGGCTTTGTTCTAGTCAATAATATTGATACTGAGATTGAGTTAACAAAATTTTGCAATATATTTTACGTTTTTGGGGAATAATTGCTTTCTACCTAAGCGTGATAGGATAGGAGACCTAGATGAAATTTCCTGATGTTTTATTTATCTTTAGTTCATGTTTTATCCATTGTTTTAATTTATATCTATATAATATTAAAAGATGAAGCACGTTATTTATTGTTGTCACGCTCCTTTTGAGTTTCATCAACATAGCATTTCAGTCAACTTCAATCTAATCAGTCAATTTTAATTCACTTTGGACTACTTGGGTCTTAAATTAATTCATTTTGTAGGTTGGCTTTTCAATTTTGGGCTCAATTTTTGTTTTTTGAAAAAATATAAAAATTTATTCTATTTTGGCTAAACTCTTTATTTTGGACTAAAAATACAAATAAAATAGGCAGTAAAAATTATAAGCCCTAAAAAGAAATAAAAACGATAAATATTCAAAATATTACCTTAAAATTCAAGATTCAAAATATAAACATTATTCTTATATTTGTAAAGAAAATAAAAATGCTATAATTCTAAACTTATAGAATAATTTAAACTTAATTTAACATAGGGTGTAAATTTTGTTTTTGGTATTCTTGGATATGTTCAAATTAGTTAACTGATTATAGTATATTTTAAAAAAAAAATCATTTTAATACCATCTTTTTCATTTATATAAAACAATATTATGATTATGTAATTGGAACCTTTTTATTAAATTATTTTTTACACACACGTATACACACACACACGTATACGTATGCATATTGTTGTATAATATAAATTACATTATATGTTCCATTATATAAAGCTTATAAAAATAAAAAATACTATTTAACTTATCAATTTTACATTATTTCTATAAAATAATTATATTACACTTCCCACACATTGTGTGGAATTGCGACAAATTTAGAACTAAATTCCAAAAGATCCTACATGGTTGGTGGCAAAAAGAACAGTACATGTTATTTTAAAGTCAATCTTTTCGAGTTATGAACTACAACAAAGAGTCTGAAGTCCATTAATATCTTTCCATCCTTTGTTCTCGTCTCATATTCATGTCTTCAATATAGAATTCAAGAATGACTTATGTAGATCTCATGCCAATTGCTACTCAAAGTTTGTCTCTTTAACGTAGAAAATATACATTTTCTTTCCTTAGGTATGGAGATGATGTTTGTGATCGAATTTGGAAGCCCTATATTTACAAAGAGTGGACAAGTTTAAGTACCTCGCTTATCATTGAATCCAGTCCCATTCCTCACCTGTGGCTACCGTCTGTTGTGATGAGTACTGCTGCAACACCAATTAATGATAGTGCTCCCTTGGTCTTTTATTGGGAGCTAGAGAATGAAATTTCCATATATTATTTGTACATGCACTTTGCCGAAGTTGTAAAGCTAAACAGCCTAAACCCTAACAAGTACAGATCATTCAACGTTACACAAAATGGGTGGGACTATTATGGACCTTTATTAGTTCCATCTTATTTGGAGGCATTCACTTTGAGAATAGAATGTGGCTTGACTGCAGGAAGAAATGTTTTTTCCCTCATCAAAACTGAAGATTCAATACTTCCACCCATCATCAATGCAATTGAGATATATTCTGTGAAACATTTCTTCCAATCAGAAACAGACCAAGAAGATGGTATGTTTTTTGACGCATGCTTTCACGAATACAAATCCTCTGTTCTATTTTTTGTATTCCACTTTATGTTCTTCCAATCACAATTTGTCATGTATTTATTTAACTTTCCTTATAGACTTTTTAGAGTTTAAAATAGAAATAAATAAATATATAACAAGATGTAATTTATGGAACATAAAGTGGAACATAAAATGTGGTACATATGATTTGATTCGCTTTTCACTATTGTATCTCATGTCATATCCTTGTTTACCATAGAATTTACCTTACTTAGATCTACACGAAAATGCTAGTTGATGTCATCACAAATATCAAATCAACATACAGATTAAAGAGAAATTGACAAGGAGATCCGTGTGTCCCTTTTGTTTTTGAGAATAGATCCGTGTGTCCCTAAAGCATATACGTGGGATGGTTTAAATTGTAACAATGAAGATTATAATTCCCCAAGAAAAATTTCCATTGTAAGTTTATGCTTCCTTATAAGCTTTATGGCTTTCACAATTATCTCCTAATCAGCTTATGGTAAAATGTGAATGTAAATAGGAACTTGTCCTCCAGTGGATTGAATGGAGAAATATCAGCTCATATATCAAATCTCGTGATGTTACAGTGTTTGTAAGGATCTGCAATAGCCATTATCGAAAAAGTCTCGACATGATAGTCATTACAAATTCATGCCATAATTTGTAGGATAAGAAGGTGTACGTGATTTGTTCATTTCAGGGATCTATCAAACAACAACTTAATTGGATTAGTGCCTGATTTTCTTTCTCAATTGCAATACCTGACATTCTTGTAAGTTACTTCATATTTTAGAATAATATTTTTTTAGAAGAATTTTTAGTTTTTTAGACTAATATAATACTTGAAATTTGGCGGTTGACAAAGAGGATAATCATATTCACTCTATTCTTGCAGAAACTTGGAACGAAACCAACTGGTACAATTCCAACCAAACTACTTTTTTTTTTTTTTTTTTTGAAAGAAAAACGATAGAACCAAACTACTTCAAAGATCAAAGAATGGTTCACTATTGTTAAGGTATGGTTTTTGTCAAAAATGATAAAATCTTTTTTATCGTAATTTTCATAAAATAATAAACTATCTAGTAGTTATTTCCTTACGTTCAATGTTGCAGAGTTGATGCTAGTGTGGGTGAAAATTCAAATCTTTGTGGATTTGGTTCATGCAAAAGGAAGAACAATACTGTCATTCCAATATTAGCATCAATTGGCGGATTCTTGATCCTTTCATTGACTATTGTGGCTATCTTACGGGGGCTAAGAAGTAGAAAACAAGAAGACAAGAATCAAGGTTAAAAATTTAAATATACAAATTTTCAAGTCTGATACTGTGTGTTAGGACATATGTAATTCATGTTAGAAACATATATCATTATAGAATTGGTTAATCTTTTGACAAAACGCACTTTACTTCTAATTAGGTAGATCTAGGATGTGTTTAATACTTCAAAGAACAATGTTTCAAGTTCAAGTGTTAAAACCATGCAAATCTGTTCAAGATTTAAGTGAAGAAGTGTTGAATTTTAAAACTCAACAGCTAGTATCTATTGAGATTTAAGAAGCTGTTTCAGCTCGATTCTTGACAGCTTTCGACAGATGAGCTATCTATTGAGAATTAAAGAAATCAGTTTTTCAGATCTGATTTCACTCCAATCCATGAACAGATGTTTGAGCTTTCTTTTCTTATAACCCTAAACATATATAAAGATTGTTTTAAGAGCTGTCACAGTTGATGCAATTTAATGCATTTTTCACAAGCATATTGTGAACCGGAGACATATGCTCTAATTCATCATCTTCTTCAAGAAGCTATTGTGTTTGTACGCCGTAGAGTTTTGTAACCAAAGAGTTTCGTGATCTTCATCATGTTGATGAACTGAAGAACATTATAGCCAACATTCTTCTTAAGTTGGTGGTTAGTCACACACTTGGATCTGTGCATCAGATTAGTTAATCACGTACTGTGAGTTGTGCATTAAAATGAGAGATTGTCACTATAGAACAAGTCCAATTGGGTATTGGGGTAAGAGTTTAACTGTAGGTTGGTATAAAGTATCGAGATTCTTTACTTGTAACCGTTTGTTGTGATAATAGTGGATTCTTGAGAGTGGTAACTTTAAAATCACCCGATGGGGTTTTTGCCATGTAGATTTTCCCCATTCAAAAACAAATCACCGTGTCAACTTTTATTTTTTGCTGCATATTAACTTAGTTGGTGATTTGTTTGTGTTACAACGCTATTATATGTTAATTGAATTATTTAATTAACTCGGCTAATTTAATTGGTTAATTCATCACAAGGAGTCAATACATTCTTGACCTATTACTGTGCAACTATTCGATTAGTTAGTTATTAGGTATTTTCTTTACCCTGTGAGTTATGAGAGAGAGTGAAATAGTGAAATTTCACATGGTATCAAAGCAATCCCAAGGTTCGTTAATGACTGCCAATACAAAATCAAACTTCTCCTTGTGCATAACCTCAAAAGCTACATGAACATTATCTGTAATCATCCACCATGGAAATATCCTCTTTGGTTATAACTAATAATGCTTGGGAGAATTTGTATAAGTCTATTGTCTAGGACCTTAGATACAAGCTTGCATATGACATTGCAAATGCTTGTGGGGCCAAAATCAGTGATTTTTGTTGGATAATTGAATTTTGGAATTAGGTCAATGTGTGTGTAATTTATATTCCTGAGAATGTGGCCCGAGTTTAAGGCTTTCATAATAGCATATATAACATTTGTCAGCAATATGCCAATATTTTTGTAAAAAAAGGAAAAATAAAAATTGATGTAGGGCATTAACCGCTTCCTAAGCTTCGAAATCCTATAGAAGCATAGCATTCATATGATCATATCTAGTGTAATACGCCAATCTATTGCTCTCTAGATATACATGCTCTATGTTTTGAGGATTTGCACTAGTGAAAATATTGGTGAAGTACTTTATTTAAAATAGCTTCTTTTTCATGAGGCTCACTCTTCCACAATTCCACACTCCTTGATCATTCATAACGTCCTTTGTCGTATTCTTCTGTTTTTGTTGGTTGGCCATATTAAGGGGAAAAAAATTTGTATTTCGGTTACCTTCCTTGAACTGTTGTGCTAATGGTTGTCACCACATAATCTCTTCTCTTTCTAACAAAACCTTTATGACGCTTTTAGATAGCATGATTTGAGCAAATAGATTTGGATTTGAGTTATTAAAATCCAAATACCTTATCTAAATAATGTTAAAAGATCAAGGATATTTACGGATTTGGCAAAATTCACCAAAGATTTTAAACCTTTAAAATCTTTAGATTCAAAATAACATCTAAAATCAATGAATTTAAAATCAAGGCATTTCGATTCTATTGATAGGGGCGGAGCCACGTTGCCCCTGCCAGATAAAAAAAGTCCACCAGCATATATACAAATTTTAATTGGGCCCCCCCAATGATGTACATCTGGGTCCCCCTCCCATTTCTGTTCAATACTTCAACTCACTCTCAGGCTCTAGTTTCAATTGCAGGCCTTTTTATCCTCTAATAAAACAAAACATGGCCCACAACCCATTTATATTTAAACACCCAAAGCACTACCCAACAAAACAACACTTTATCACCCATTCTCCAACTCTCTTCTTGTCTACTGAGTACACGCCACCGCCCACTCCACTGGTTCCAGCAGCCCCCAAACAAAACAAAACCCTCAGCTCAGCTTAGCCCTCCTCTAAAACTCAGTCCTCATGGTCCCCAAAAAAAAAAAAATCTGACCATTATTTTCTTTCTTCTTGCTTTCTTAAAATAAATCATTTAGAGCAGGGGCGTAGCCAGATGGTGAGTTTTCAGTTTTCATTTCATCTCTTTTTAGTGTTTTTTTTTTCTCAACTATCTACACTTAAATATTCACATGCTCTTTAATTTTTCATAGATTTTTAGAGAAATATATGGTTGAAGGCATGGGCATGGGGAGGTTGTTTGTGATGAGTCTTGAAGGGAAGATAAAGTTTCTAAAGTATTTTTTTTTTTTTTTGATTTATTACCTATTTTTTATTAGTTAGATATCATGTGACAGTGGGTGTTGTTAAATTGTTTAGTTTATTTTGTGTACTTATGTGTTTAATTTTTGCTTTTGTTTGAGGGGTTATTCTTAATTTAAAAAAAAAAAAAAAATACAAGAAAATATGAATAATAGGAATGATGATGTGTTAACTGTTTAAATTATAGTGGAAATTTTATTTTTTTCTTGAGTATGAATAACATCCATATAATTAAGTAAAAATTTCTAATTAAGATTTTATTTTTTAAATTCTTTTTAGGTTAATTTTTTAGTCATATTCTTAAAGCTAAAAGAATTACGAGCAAACGAAAAACAATTGATACATTCTTAAAGAAAAAAGATGTTAGCAATTCAAAATTTAGGAAACCTATGGTTGTAGAAAAAATTCTGGTTGTAGAAATAAATGTTGATACTTCAATGCCTGATGAAAACCCCTCCAAATGTTCAAGAATTCAATTTGAAGAGATAGATCATGATCCAAGATCATGTAAACAAATATGTGAATTTCCTATCAACAAACAAGATGAAATCCGATGAGTTTATCTCAAAGAAGGTCCATATCAACCTAAATATATAGACTGTCCATACAACAATGATAATCATCGTCGTCGAAAATTGGCCCCCCAATGTAAAAAATCCCGGCTACACCCCTATCTATTGACATATATCCAAATCCAAATTCAAGTTTTCCAAATGCAACCTTACTTCAATTCGGAGTTTCTTTGTTTGCTCTAGGACTGAGCAAGGACCCAGCCCACCCGAAAACTCAACCCGACAGGTTTTGGGCGGGTCTAAGAATATTTGGGTCAGGTTTCGGGTCTTAATTTTGAGTTATTTTCGGGTTCGGGTCGGTGTCGGGTCATATAAATATACTACTTCAACCCGATTTTTTTTTTTTTTGAAAAAAGCCCTACTCTATTATTGTTCTCTCTCCGCCTCCCTCAAGGCCTCAATTATCTCTATGTAAGTCATCCTTCTCGTTTTGTGTTTGGTTTTAGATTTTGGATAGTGTTGTTGTGTTTGTGTGTGTGTGATAGTGTTGTGTTTTTGTGTGTGTGATATGTTCACTCGCACTTTGTTACATGGGTTTCCTTTTGATTTTTTGTATGCTAAATGTATTTTTTATTTTTGTTTTTAGATTTTGTTACATGAGCAATATTCAATAATGGGTTTATGTACTTATGGATGAGTTCAATCGGAGTGCCTTCAAGTTTCAATTTTTTTTCATATATTCTATCTAGGTTTGTGGCTAAAGCCTTCAAGTTTCAAATTTTTTTTTTTTTTTTTTTTTTTTTTTTTTTTTTTTTGCTTTCTGGGTTTACTCTCTCTTCATTCATTATACACAGTATTGGATTTGGACCCTTTAATTTTGCCGACTATCCAGTATCCACACTTATCCATTTCAAGAAATGGTCATCTAGTTTTTCATTCTTCTTTTGAATACAGTCTCCCTCTTTAGCTTTATGGCCACCTCACTTGTCCTTTTGTTTCACTTTTCTTTTTTTGCATGAAAAGGTGAAATTTTTCCTATCTATGTTAGCGTTAGTGTTGTAAAAATTGCCATTTTTTCCTACGGGTTCACTTGTCAGTTACTATTTGGCAAATAGTCTTTCATTTAAGAGCTTTGAAGACAGTAGAGGACTAGAGGTGCTAAATATTTTGTTCTTTTTTTTTCTTTGGTGTACGTGCTCAAATATTATGGGCCTCCTGTTTTAAGTTTGTGGAAAATTGACATATTGGCTTCCACCACTTGTCTTAATATTATCCTGAGAGAAGAGGTTAGAGAGGAATAGAGCAAAAAGTTTCTTTTTAGTAGGAAGGAAGAACTTGTAGGTCCTCTGATAGTCTTACTTACTCTTACATTTTACATTAAGATTAAGTTTTTATTTGTTTTGCCAATTTTATTAGGCTTTATTGATTAAATGGAATTTTTATAACTCACCTGTAGTTGTAGTTGCTTTTTGTTTTGTTAGTTTAGTGTGTTATAATCATGTTTCTTTTGCTGTATTTATAAGCTATTGGTTGCTATATGTGAAGTTTTCAAAAGTATACTCTAATAGATTTCGATTCCTAAATTATAAATTATAAATTATCCAATCATACAAAGATCTTAAAATAGATTGCTTAAGAATCTGATTTGTGCATCAAAAGTTCTATTGTTTCTGTCTTTGCCAAATTCTCCACAATACACAAAATATTACTACATGCAATACCTTGGTGTTTTAAGGTTTGATGTTTCTATAATTTTTTTATGAAATTGTTGTGTGGATTGTAAACATATATATCTCTATGTTTTTCTTTTGTGAATGCATTGTTTAATGATTGATTTGTTTTGTGTGGTACTAGGTCATGGATTCAATGGAACTTACACAACCTGATGTTGCCACTATAAGACCAACCATGAGACCTCCTCATCCACCGCAAGTGATATCTTCTTCTATTCCTAATAAGAGAAAATCACCATCAACGGCTTGGGACCACTTTGAGAAGTTTATAGATGAGGAAGGTAGAACTAAGGCAAGATGTATATATTGTAGCAAGGAGTACATGGCTGATAGCAAAATTTATGGGACATCTAATTTAAAAAATCATACACCCATTTGTCCTGAATATCTTTTTAATGAATTGCATGATGGACAAGACCCATTGTCCAAGGATGTAGAGGAGGGAACTCTAGTGCCTAGGACTTTTACAAATGTCGTGGGTAGAAAAGTTCTTGCTGAGATGATCATATTGGATGAGCTTCCATTTAGGTTTGTAGAGAATCAAGGATTTAGAAGGTTTTTTAATATCTTCCAACCTAATTTTAATATCCCATCTCACTTCACGGTAGCTAAAGATGTGAGTCGGATTTATTTTGAAGAGAAGGATAAGTTGAGAAATGCCTTGAGAGGCCGTAGGTTTTGTCTTACAACTGACACATGGACTTCAATACAAAATTTTAATTACATTTGTCTTACTTGTCATTTTATAGATGATGATTGGAAGCTACATAAAATAATTTTGAATTTTTGTATTGTTGATAACCATAAGGGGAAAATCATTGGTAAAATGGTTGAATCTTGTTTAGAAGAGGGAATATTGAGGGGATTTTCACCTTGATGGTGGATAATGCTTCCTCAAATGACATAGCCATTAGTTACTTGAAAGAAGCTACTAATATGTGGAAAGGTACTGTTTTGGGGAATGAATTTGTTCATGTGAGGTGTTGTACTCCCATCCTGAATCTTATTGTGACCAATGGCTTAAAACATCATAATAAGTCAATTGATAGGGTGCGTCATACGGTTAGATATGTGAAAGCTATTTCAAATAGGTTACAAACCTTCAAGAGGTGTGTGGAGAAAGTGAAAATAGAGTCAAAGGCTATTCTATGTTTGGATGTGGCCACTAGATGGAACTCCACCTATAAAATGTTGAAAAGTTTGAACATACATTCAAGCGGATGGAATATGAAGATCTTGATTATATTCTACACTTTTGGGATGGGGACTATGATAGGAGACCTCCAAATGAGGATGATTGGGAGACTTGTAGAAAATTTGTTAAGTTTTTGAAACTTTTTTATAATGCCACAAAGAGGTTTTCAGGTTCCTTGTATGTGACATCAAATACTTTCTTTGATGAGATATATATGATTAAAAGAAAGATAGATCTCTTTTCTAGGAGTGAGGACCATTTTTTGTACTTAATGGCAAAAACAATGAAAGAGAAGTTTGACAAGTATTGGGGGAGCGGGGAGGATTCATCAAAGAAGGGAAATGTGCTTTTGTATGTTGTTATGGTGCTTGATCCTCGAAAGAAGTTAGATTATTTGAATTATTGTTTATCAAATTTGTATGGGGAGAATGTTGCTAAGGTTATCACTGACCTTGTGCAACGTGTATTGGAACGCTTGTATGAGCATTATAATTCAATTCATTCATCATATGTGTCTATACAAAGTGCAAGTGAGATATCAAGGATGGAAGGTGTTGGTGTTGATGATGATGATGATGATAATTCAGACAGATTTATTGCCTCTCAATACAAGGCTTTTAGGCAAGGAAAACAACCTGTTGAGTGTGTAGATAAGGTTGCAAAATACTTGATAGAGAATAATGAAGGGAAAAATGACAAAACCTTTAATATATTGGCTTGGTGGAAGTATAATACTAATAACTATAGTATAATATCTCGACTGGCACGAGATGTGTTGGCTGTACCTGTTTCTACTGTGGCTTCTGAGTTGACATTTAGTACGGGAGGACGTATACTAGACCCATTCCATAGTTCACTTGCCCCTGAGATGGTACAATCTCTCATATGTACTCAAAATTGGCTTCAATCTTCAGTGCAAATTTCACTTCGACAAGCCATAAATGATGTTGAGCTATTTGAAGATTATGGAAAATGTAATGTTCTTAAAATTTATTAACTTGTGCTTTAACTGAAATTTAATATATCTTGTTAGTGCATTAAATGGAATTTAATATATATTGTTGTTCTAAAATGTTTTGAAGCTTTTTTGGAAGCGAAGTTAGCTTCACCTTCAGCAGCATCACCTACACCATCAAGCACTGTTACAAATCTTGACTGATTTGCCTACATACATTGGTGAGTTTTGCTTCTGCCTAAATCGTTTGAATTGTGGTTTATCTTCTCAATCTTTTGAATTAACCATTGATGACATGCATATACTGTTTGTTTGGACATTTTGCTTGTACTTCTTGATTAAAAGAAAAGTGAAAGGAAAACCATAAAACGTTTGTTCTTGAAGCAATAGTTAAAATACTTAGAATAGTGCATTTTCTTCTATAAGCATTACCTCTATATTGTATACTCTATAAATTGTTGCTGGACTGGCACGTTTAAGTCACAATAATAATATTACCATACATCCAATACATAGCAGTAGATGTATTGTCTGAATTTGACATAGTTCTATTTGATGTTTTTCTTCCTTGCAGGGGTGCAAAAAATTTTAAAAAGTGAGAAGTGTAACATCTCTGATGAACCCATAGCAAGAGCTCAAATACGCGAATACTCTTTTGTTTCCTCTGAAGGACTTCGTTCATCTTAGCTATTTTAATATGTTTAATGAATTTTGCATTTTCATTACAAAGATTTATATCTTGGAACTCTCAACTGTTAGCTTTTGTGACCTTATGGATACATGTCTCATATTTTGCTTTATACTATATTTTGCTTGTTATGATAACTTGGGGGTGCTATAAACATCCTTTAGAAAGAAGGAAGAATTTGTTTTAAGCAGTGGAGTGGGTAATAGTAGAACCTATGCATTGGGTAGTGAAGTTTATAGGAGGTTGAGCTGGTTCTATTTTGTGCTAAACAAGGCAATTTGGTTAAGCCAGTTCAATTCGGTTTGTTGCTACAAAATGAACAACAGTTCTTGGAGCTACTAAGCTTGTGGGTTCAGGAAAATAAACATTAATTTGATGAAGACAACATTAACTGCAGATTTGGAGTCAAAGGCCTAAAGTGGGCTCATGGCTTGCAAACACTCCTAGCCCATTTGCAAGACTTCCCATAAAGGCCAAAATTGGCGAAGAAAAAGTTCTCTTTCACCCTCCAAGCCATAAGTCTCACACTTTTCTCTTGAATTTACACACGGATTTAGTATGGCACACAAAAAAGTGCCTGTCAACAATTTTTAGTCTGTTAGATTTTTCTTGGCATTCAATGAGCCAAGGAGGCTTTTAAGCTTAAAAATATTATTGGAGAATTCCTGAAAGCTATTCTTGTTCAGCATCACATCCCTTGTTTCACTAAAAATTTTTCACATTTAAAAAAAAAAAAAAAGGTCTAACCCGAGACCCGGAAAACTGACCCGATTAAGACCCGATTTTTTGGGTTGGGTCGGGTTTCAAGCAGCCAAACCCAATTTCTTTTGGGTAGGGTTTCGGGTCATAGTAAACCTGACCCGACCCAATATCACTCCAAGTTTGCTCTATAACCTCATTTCCACAACGAATCGCTTTCTCAATCGATCTCTCTTCTTAGCTAATTGTCAATGGGCACCCTGAAAAATCAGTTTGTCCCACCTTTGAAGGTCGCCGCTACATGATTTGATTTTTTACGTCAAATGGAACATGTACCCTCACTTCTTTTCCCATGCATCACGTATCGTTTCTTCATGGATTCTCAAATCTAAAAATTTTGGCTTACCGTCTTGGATTTGATATGTACTGTTGAAGAGTAAGCAACACCGACCTATGGCCAGATGCTTCAGGCGCAATATGGAGAACTTTCCCTTGTCAACACCACCTTATCCAATCTCTCCTCTATATTCGCATCACCATATCTCTTCAACTATCCCAGCGATACAATGTTCGGTAAAGACCAAGTCTTGTAGATAACATAGCTAAAGTGTCACTCTGAATTCTCACATATAATTAACTTTCCTCTCTATATCTGAACCACCTAGCTTATTCTCTGGATTGCCAAAAACCTTTGAATTCAAATCAATATGCTTAGAAACTAGCTCACCCTAATTTCTAAGCAAAAAAAATGCTGAAGGTTGCCATCTTTCCAGAAATACAGGAGCCAAAAGATTGGTTTTTTATTGAAAAAAAAGTATCTTAGGAACACAGACCTGCCATAAATGATAAATCCTTGTTATCAAGTCTTGTGTCTTGTGTACGTGGAAGTACAACCCTGCTCTCTGCTCTCTCCTTGTTTCTTCTTTATCATCTCCTCCTCTTTTCTTTTTTTCTTTTTTCTTTTTTTGGAGAAGAAGTGAGTTTTAGACTTGATTCCTATTTTAAAATCGGATTGATTGGGGTCAAGTTCACTTTTAAAGCACCTCTTTTTTTTCTTTTTCTTTTTTATTAAAAATGTTCTTGATACAAAAATAAAATAAAATAAATAAGAAGATAAAAAAGGAAATTCCAAACTTAAAACTTAAGGAAAAATACAAATTGCACCTCTAAATTTAACCAAAATTCATTTAATCTTCTAATTTTAATTGTGTTCAATTAAATCCTCTAAATTTTAAGTTCAATGCTCTTCATCAAATTTCATTAAATGTCACTGTTAAGTGTTTAATTTTCTTTTCAAATTTTTTTAAATTAAAAAAATCTAATTAATTATTGTAAAATATTTTCTAGATTTAAAAAACAATAATAGAAGTTGATAGAGAGGCCTTTATTGAATAAATTTGAAACTTAGAGATTCCAATTGAATGAAAGCAAAATTAGAGAACTGACATTAATTTTGGTCAAACTTAGAAGGTGCACTTATATTTTTGCCTAAAACTTAAAAGTCTAGGAGTAGCTCTTTCCTTACCGTACGATGTTAACCTTTTACAATTATAAAACAACCCTATAATAATTGCACCCTATTGTGGAACTAGTAGTTTTTGTATTGGAGGTTTTATTGGTTCTAGAAAATTAATCAATATTCATAGTAATCACATTAATTATACAGATTTTAATCTATAAACTCCCGTGTGATGTGTGGATTCTATGCAAATTTATTTGAATTGTTTTTTTTAATGTTTTTTAAGACCTATTTATAATACTCATTTTGTTGAATAATATTTATGTTTTACCACAATATTTTTAAATGTTTTGAAACTCAATTTTTTTAATTCATATTTTATATAATAAAAAAAAATTGTTATAGAATTGGTTTCCAAATATTGAGTGAAATTGCTCTACTAATCTAAATTTCTCAAGTTGGAACAATCTAGAATTTTAGACATTTCTAGGAAACTAATATACTATATTATATGCATCTTTTATTGTTTTGTTAGGTTCTAAGACTTTAGGAACTAATGTATTAGAACTTCATTATGTAATGTGTTGACAAACCATGATCAAAACATAGAGTCTAAGTTTAGGCTTACTCAAAGTGTGATTATTTGTAAAATTGGAATCGAGTGATTGCCAAATATTGAGTGAAATTGCTCTACTAATCTAAATTTCTCAAGTTGGAACAATCTAGAATTTTAGACATTTCTAGGAAACTAACATACTATATTATATGCATCTTTTATTGTTTTGTTAGGTTTTAAGACTTTAGGAACTAATGTATTAGAACTTCATTATGTAATGTGTTGGCAAACCATGATCAAAACATAGAGTCTAAGTTTAGGCTTGCTCAAAGTGTGATTATTTGTAAAATTGGAATCGAGTGATTGCAAAAATTATTGGACTAATTTTGCAAGGCTCGGTCGATCGAAAATTAGCCTCGATTGATCGAACCACGTGCAGAATTATTTTTCTGCAGATTTTTCAATTCAGCCCAAGCCCGTTTGATGTGTAGGGTTAAGTGTTTTACTTCAAGTATAAAAGGAAAAACCCTAGTTACGTTTTAGAAGTCTTTGATGGTTGTATGTTGAATCTTTTTGTAAGATCTAGAGGTGTTTACCTTTATACACACTTAGGGTTATCAAGATATTCATGTCAAGAACTTGGTAATTGTTTTAGTTGCTGCTTAAAGAACTTAAAGAAAGTCACAAGTGGGAGTACTTATGGCTGCAGTAGATCAAGGAAAGTAGTCCATGGACTCGAAGCTATCACGTGGTCATGGTAGTAAGTTTTCTACTCGCGGTAGTAATAGGATGTTAGTGGTCTAAGTTCTATTGTAAAAACTTCAATTCTTTCATAGTGGATTTGTTTTACCTTAAGCATAGCTATGTTAAATCCTCCTCAGGTTTTTTATCGGTTTGGTTTTCTTGGGTTATCACATCGTGTGTTCTTTATATTTCCGCATTATTTACATGATATGATTTGAATGTGTTAACCTAGAACTAAATAATTTATCTAAGCAATCACTTGGCTAAATAACTAGGTTAAACAACTTGTGTTTAAGGGGTCTAAAAACGTACAAGTGGTATCAGAGCAGATTAGCTCTTGTGTTTTTAGATCTTTTAATCTAAGAGTTGATCCTTGACCCCTGTTGTCATGGAACATGGTCACTCCCTTGTAAGCCCACCTCACTTTGATGGTAACTGTACGTTTTTAGACCCTTTAAAACACAATCAAATTAACCTAGTTAATTAGCCAATTGATCACTTAGTCAAATTAAACAGATCTAGGTTCACACAAGTATATCATATCAATGTAAAGTGAGGAAAATAAAGAACACAAAGATATGATGACCCAGGAAAACTAGACTGGTAAAAAAACCTGGGGAGGATTTAACCTAACTATCCTCAAGATAAAACTGAATCTACTATGAAAGAATTGAAGTTTACACAATAGCGACTTAGACCACTAACATCCTATTGCTACCTCGAGTAGAAAACTTACTACTACGACCCCATGATAGCTTTGAGTCCACGGACTACTTCTTTCTCGGATTCCCAGCAAATACAAGCACTCCTGCTTATGTATCTTTAAGCTCTTGAATCTACAACTGAATTGATCACCAAGTTCTTGACATACTCTTGAATCTTGGAAACTCTAAGTATGTGTGAAGGTAAATATCTCTAGATCTCATAGAAGATTCACACACATAGCATAAAGAGCAACCTTAGAGAGTTTTGGATACAAAACTCTAGATCTATAAAAGAGGCATAAGATGCACTCTAATCTCTCTTAAAATCACTTAAAAATGTTTTAGGGTTTCCTTTATATACTAGGAGTGTTTTACTTGAAACCCAATACATTTAGTAGAGTTTGGGCTAAATTGGAATTTTGCAGAAAAATAAATCTGCATGTGGTTCGATCGATTGAGTCTAATTTTCGATTGATCGAGCCTTGTAGATTTAGTCCAATAAATTCTGCAATCACTCGATTCCAATTTTACAAATAAACATACTTTGAGCAAGCCTAAACCTAGACTCAATGTTTTGATTATGGTTTGCCAACATAATACAAATTGAAGTTCTAATACATTAGTTCCTAAAGTCTTAGAACCTAACAGGAACAACTATACCTATTAGAAAGTAAGGATGACAGCATTCCTGAAATTGATTGATAAGAGAGTTTGGAACTCCGTTGAATACAGATGGGAGAAATCAAATACTCCTATAAGCGAGTGGTCAACTTCTTAGAAAGAAACAACCGCTTTTAATAGTAAAGCCATGAATGCTATTTTTAATGCTGTTTCTATGGAGGAATTCAAGATAATCTCAAATGTTGAGGTTGTTCATACTGCTTAGAATATTCTCCAAACTGTGCATAAAGGCACAAAGAAAATTAAGATTAATAAACTGCAGCGGTTAACTACTAGATTTGAAAGTATTAAAATGTCTGATGATGAATGTTTTGATAAATTCTATGCTAAACTGAATAATATTGTTAACTCTGCTTATAATTTGGGTAAAATTTATGATCAACCTAAGATTGTTAGAAAGATACTTAGATCCTTAACTGAGGACTTTAGATCAAAAGTGACTGTCATTACTAAAAGCAAGGATGTGGACTCCATCCCTGTTGATGAACTTGTAGGATCTCTCCAGTCATATGAGTTAGACCTACCTAAGACAAACAAATCCAAATCAATGGCGCTTAAGTCAGTTGATGATGTTGATGGGAATGGATTTGATGATGAACTCTCTTCTACAGAGATTGCCTATCTTGCCAAGAACTTTAAAATCTTTCTTAGGAACAACAATAGAATGACAAGAGGTAAAAACAATGCTAAACCTAGAAACTTTAAGAGGAATGAAATGACTAAGGCTAATAATTCTAAGAAATCAAAAGAGAAAGTTGGTTAAACATCTAGTAACTCTCTAGGTCAACAATGTTTTGGTAGTCAAGGGTACGGTCATGTGAAATTAGAATGTCCTACATTCTTGAGATAAAAGGGTAAATCTATGGCTATAACTCTTAGTAATGATGAAATTTCTGATCACGAGTCTGGTAGTGATGGAAATGGAAACTTCATTGCTTTCACAGCTACTATTGTAGTTGATGAAAGTGTTGTGGTTGAAGAGAACCCTTCTGATGGGAAACTCTCTGAATGTGCTGATTTGCAAGAAGCATTTAACAAACTTTGCAAGGTTACTGCTAAGGATGCAATGAGTGTTGATTTAGGTTTAAAGAACCTTGCCTCCCTTGAACTTGAAAAGAAAAATTTATTGTTGAAATTGCTTGATGCTAATACTTTGATTGATAAGGTGAAGATTGAGAACATGTTGTTGCTTGATAAAATAAAGAACTTAAAACTAGAACTATCTGTTGCTAGAGAACAAACTAATAGGTTTGTTAGTTCTAAACTTGATCATATGTTGAGTGTATAAAAGTCTCTCTTAGACAAAACTGATCTAGGTTTTGTAGATAGCATCTCTGTGTCTGAAACTCATTCCACAAACTTTGTTTCTTCTTCTGAGCCCCTCAAGTGTGAAATTGTCAAACGAGTAGAAGTTACACCATCTCCTAGGAAGATTGGGGTTGATCTTAAAGAATCTAAGTCTCAGAATCTTAACCCTCCTAAGGACAAGAAGCGTGATAAACATCTTTGGGTTTGTCATTTTTTGTGGAAAGGCTGGGCATACTTGCCCAAACTGTTTTAAGTTGCAAGCTGCAAAGGGAGTAAGTAGGCCAAGAGTACTTCTACCTCAAGCATAAGATCCTATGGTACTCATTGGTGAGTTGATAAAGGAAACCTTTATCCCAATCTTGGATTTGCTCATCATTCTCATATGAATAATAGCTCCATTGCCAGAGTTGCATCTAAAAAGTTTTGATGCAAAAGGCTCAATCTAATTGAGTCTTTCTGACATGGTTCTTTTGCTTCATCTCTTACTCATTGTGACCATTCTTCTTTTGTTGTTTTGTTTTCTTTTGTGCTTTTAGGATTTTCATTGCATAACATTCATGCATTTCACGATAGGCTGTTTTTGCTAATGCTTATAATAAAAAATAAAAAAAGAAAAAAAAAAGAAGGAAAAATGTGTTTTGTATCATATATCCTAGATTTGTAATCAAGGTTGGCCATTTTATCTTTACATAACATGCCATGTGTACCTCGTTTAGCTTGGATGAGCTTATTTTTACTGCACTTTGCTAGTTTTAGCTATGTAGTGCATGTTGTGTGGGAGTTGCTTATAAGTTTTGATCACATGATCTTAATTTTGAAGTCACATGCTTTTGATTGTTAGGACTAGAACTTAATAAGAAAGGCATAAATAACCATCTTACCACTGTTTGCTAGCCAATAATGAACACCTTAGTGCATATCATAAAATTTTGTGCTCGAGAAAGTGTAGCACATGCACAAAAAGAACATAAAGTCTAGCCTTGGATTAATGCTAAAATTGGTGTGTACATAATTAAGCTATAATAAATTCACAATGAAATAAAATTAGTGTGTATATTATTTGGCTAATCAAATAATTTCACAATGAAATAAAATTGGTGTGTACATTATGAGGCAAAATAAGAAACTTACATGATTGCAAGCTTGTTTTCTAGGAGATGTGAGAGTTATATGATGTAACTCATTAGGTGATAGTCTCTTTCAAACTTATGTGATAAATAATGTAGAAAATGTGATTGATTACTATCTTCATATGATATAAGTTAGTTAACACTCCATTACGATTCTTATAAGTGTTTAAACTTAAACTCAATCATGCCTGAAGTCCTCGAACCAGACGATATGAGTTAGTTAACACTCCATTACAATTCTTATAAGTGTTTAAACTTAAACTCAATCATGCCTGAAGTCCTTGGACCAGATGATATGAGTTAGTTAACACTCTATTACGATTCTTGTAAATGTTTAAACTTAAACTCAATCATGCCTGAAGTTCTTAGACCAGATGATATGAGTTGGTTAACACTCTGTTACAATTTTCATAAGTGTTTAAACGGATCCTAAATTATGTTAGGTCTCTCGGACCACATACTTGGGTGAAATTAACACTCAACGGTGTTCCTTGTAAGTGGTAAACAGAGCCCAATCCAGGTAAAGTCACTAAGTTCCAAAACATGCCTAAAGCTTTAGCTAAGTTTTTAGATTAACAACTCCAAGTAAAGTAAAGTCTTGAATGGTTTACTTAAGTATGGCAGGATGTAAAAGGCATCTTTATCTTCCATTGTTTGCCAGGTTCATTACTAATTCTTATGCGAACCAGTTCTTTCTAGCACTTAGTTAAATTATTTGCACCATTAGCAAGGAATTGTTATTGATTCTATTTAGGTTAGGGTAGCAATAAATTAATGTTATTTGCAATGACACTAAATCTTATAGAGTGTACAGTGAAGATATAGAAAATGAAAGAAGAATGCTTTCATTGATCAACATGAAAATATTTTACATTCCCTTAAAAAAAAGAAAAAAAAACAACAACAATAACAACAACAACCAACCAAAACAATAATAAAAGTCTTAATATTTAAGTCTTCGTTTTGGAGGCCAAAGGGTCAATAGTCTGGCTTGGCTGGAAGGCAGCATCATCTGGGGCTTGGTCCTTGGATTCAGAATGAGTTTTCTTCTTGCCTTGGTCCTTACCTTGTTCTGAAGATCTTCGGCTTTCCTACCCTGGCCAAAAGCCTGGGCCGATTCCTTAAAAGCTTTAAGGGGAGCAGGAGGAGGGGCTTGGCTTACCAATGGATGTTCGGACACCCCTAGAGCTTACTCGGAGTGAGAGGAGTCAGGATTTGGGAGCTCACGAATCTTAGGATCATAATAGATCCCCTCAGGTCGCCTCAAGTCAAAATCTGCAGGGACTCCAGCAGCATCAAGGGCTTTACCCCCAAGACACATCGCAGTAGTCCCTGCATACTCCAGAAAGCTCCTATGTGAGCCTAACTTGAGTCTCCTCCACCCCAAGCTTGTATGATGCTTGCATTTCCGCCTCGGCTGCCTCCTTGGCCAGTTGGGCATCCTCCCTCACTCTTTGAAGCTCTACTCAAAGATCTTTCACCATTTGCCTCTCTGTGGCTAGATTAATTTCAGTTAAATGCAATTGCTAGCGTTGATCTTCGGCCTGCCTTTTTGCAGTCTTGAGGCCTGCATCAGCACTGTCCCTGGCTTTAATCTCCTCTTTCAATTGCTCAGACAGCTTAGCTTGATTCTGCCTAAGATTACCCAAAGTTTTCTCGACCTCGGACCGAGAATGGGCTTCTGCCTTGGCTTTGTTGCGGGCATCTTTAACCCATTCCTCAGCCACGTAAACTTGTTGGGTAATCTATGTAAAAAAAATGGAAAATTCAGTGTAAAATAAAGAAGAGGAATGAGTAAAAATGATCAAATATTTACTAAGAGAAATGGATCGAATCACTTACCATAGCCAGATCCCTCTTCAGGGATTGGAAAAGTTCTTGCTGACTGAAACACCAGTAAGCCTCCATATCTCTTGGCAGGAGAAGTGGCTGCTCCAATGTCTCAGCAATATGACCTGCCTGCCCTCCTTAATAATTTCTGACTGAAGTGTCCCAAGCGAGGGGGGCACTATCTAACTCTAGCTTAGGAGCCTATATGCGCAATGGTCCGTGCACATCAGCCACGAGAGGATCCTCTCGGCTCTCAACGGAGTAAGACCTCTTGCCTCACTAGTCCCTAACTATTTTTTACTGCTTGTTCCCTTAAACTCTTGCCATCGGCTTTCGAAGCCATGTCTTCTGCTTCTTCGTCTGAAGTGTCTTCCAAACAAGTGATCACAGGAGCAGGGGCATGGACACTTGAATATCTATCCAGTTCTTCTTCGGCCTCCGATATTGAAGTCACTTGTACTCCCTATGCTTCTTCTTCTTTGAACTGAAATTTATCAATTTCTTCTCCAAGGGAGGAAGTAGAAGATGCAATTCCTTCTTCAACTGCTGCTACTCCGAGGGGTACTTGTTGAATCGGTGGGGCGGCCAAAGGTACACCCTGTGGGACTGGGTGATCAACTAGTGGTAGGTCGTATGGCACCAAGAAATTAGGCCAAGAGACGTCTATCCGAGCCAGCCAATAATAGTTCTCCCTTATAGCGTTGCCGATCTCTTGAAATTTTTTTGAAAGGGGTTTGAAATCCAAAATTAAATGGACAGCCCGAAGTTGCCCGTCTTCACTTACAAAAATCTAGGATCTAAGCAGGTAGTTGAAGGCTGCTATGTTGGTCAAACTGAGCCGAGGAGCTACGTGCCTTTTATCTATTAACATCACAACAGAGCTAAGCATAGTTAGAAATTAACCAAAAAGAAAAAAAGGGAAAGTATACAAGTGAATAATAAAGCACTAAGATAGAAATAGAGCAAAGCCGATAATGAAGAGCCTAAATCTATTGTTAGGGAACCTAAATCTAAGATATCCCACCTGGCTTTCCTAGTTAGGTTGGGCAATGAAAACCGTTATGCCACGCTTCCGAGACAATCAGGTAATCATCTTTCATCCTTTTGTTAGACTTGGGAAGATAGGAGATGAGCCGAACGATGTCGAATCAAGATTTAAGGTAAAATCCCTCCCCTTTTTGTTTATGACACTCATACATATGGACTACATCGAGCCAGGTGAACCCCAAGCCTAAATGCTAGTTTAGAGCATCAACTGCTCCTAGAATCCTAAAGAGGTTAGGTGTGCACTGGTGGAGACAAATCCTATGGTTATGAAGGTAATCTCTTGTAATGCGACCCATGGGGAGAGTCATTCCCCCTTCTGTGAAAGCTATCATAGGGATTATGGCTTCTCCCACTTCTCGGTCAGTGGCTATTCCTTCCGGGGGACAGTATCATAGGGATACTTCCTGTGGTATGCGATACGTTTCTTTAAACATCTCCATCATGGTAGGACTATCCACTAGATACTTTAATCTACCCATCTCGGACAACTAAAAATGGAAAGCACTAGAAATGACAATTGGGAAATGAGAATTTGAAGGCCGAGGAGAAAAAGAAGGGTTCGAAGAAGTTAGAACTTACACAAACTAAGGTGGAGGATGATCCTTGAAATCTTTGGAAGGATTCTCAAGGATTTCTAAAGAAACAAGAGTTTGATGGTTTAACAATTTTTGTGAGTTTGAACACTTGAGTCCACTGGAGTGTTTGAGAGATTGTAAAGGAAAAATGATCTCCTGTGAGGCTTTATATAGGGGGCAGAAAATGAGCGGGAGTTATGCTACCCAAACTCTGATGAAAAATATCACCCGTTGGATCAATATTTCACCGTTGAATGCCAAAGACATAGCGCTGCCTAGAGCAATTAATGACGCTTTGCGAATTTCAAAACGTCAGTAGCAATGATGAAGCAACTAAAACTATACACCCACACATGTAAACTCAGATATTATTACATTTCTAGCCCTCATTTCTAAGGCAAATCAAAATCCCACTTTTTCTCCTTGGATGCGAGGGAAAAATTAGAATTTTGAGGGGCTATTGTGGGGGGTTTTAGTGCCTAAATTTGTATATTGAGCCTTAGGCCTTATTTGAAGACGTGGGCAAGTCCGAGGAGTAATAAATGATTGGGAAATGCCCCAAAACTGAAAATCACGTAAGTAAAGAAGGGAGGAGTATAGTTCGAGGAGCATCTCCTTCTTGGATATGATGAACATCGGTCAAGCATGCGTTTGGATAATTTAGATGACCTTCTAGGGAGTTCCACCCATCAGGATGAACCATAAGCACGTACAAACGTGATAAGAACACAAAAATATATATATAAAAAAAAAGCTACTACCACTGCATTAAATGCACTGCAGCAACTTTCTGACCGCATTTATGTGGAAAAGACCCCTGAACAGTGCAGTCTTAATTACCACCATTCATAGAAAACCAAAAAAGATGTTTGATGGGGTATGTACTTAAGTGAAAGCTTAAATGGTTAACAAGTGTACGGTCAGAATGGCCTGAAATGAATTATATAATGTAAAAGACCTCCCATAAGAGGGGAATCAGAAAACAGAGGAAAAAAGGAGAGAAAAAGAACTATTGTAGCACTAAGAACTGTGTTAGTTTCTAGAAATAATGGTTCAATCAATAAGTGATCTCCTCGGACATTCATATCATCGAGTTTTAAGTGTTTTTTCGTACTTGTTCATCTTTTAAATCCTTACTAGCCGTTGTCTCGTTCGCAAAAAGCTCAGCTCTTACACCTATTTTCCATAAATTTATTGTATTGAGCTCATTGGGCTCACATTCCAACTCTTTTGGGCTTGGGCTACAAATCGTGACCCTACACTAACTTTACCATATAAACAGTAATTTGAATTTTAATATAAGGGACTTAAGATTTGTGATTTAGTAATATTAGTATCAATCAAAATTTATTGGATTATTTACACTAGAACTTCGTTTTTAAATTCCTAATATTTTGGTCTTCAAAAAACTTTAACATACAAAATAGTTTGTGTGATGCAATTATTAGATATATCTTGTTAAATTGCACATTTAGTCCTTATATCTTAAAATGTGTTAGTTTAGTTTCTATCTTTTCAAAATATTTTATCACCATATAATGGATGAAAATTTTAACATTCTTAAATAAGAGGTAGTGTAGGAATAGGGATTACTATAATAAATTACAAATTGTTCAAAATTTAAGCTCTTAAGAAATTATGAATTTAATTATTTAACTATAATTCTAACATATTTTTCAAAAAATTTAAAGTATAATAATATGAACGATTTTAAAATAAGTATCAAACGTTAAATATCATATATACAATGTAAAAGGATCTACGAAGGATGTTTATAGGTATGGATGAAAGAGATTTAAGACAACCAGCAAAATTGTACCTTGAAGGAAGCTTGTTTTTACTAGTTTGTTTGGTTGAAAATTTGTTTTTGAAAAAGAAAAAGATGAATTAATTCTGTTAAAGAGATTTATTTTTATATTTCTAGGAAAATATATACTTAGTATACGTTATTTAAATGAGCTATGTATGATATAAGAGTAATAAGAGGAACAAATGACACATTAATCAATTAGATAAACTTATTTATTTTTCACTCTAATTACTCATATGTCATAAGTAACTCATTTAATCAAAGTGTATTCAAAATCTTTTTAGGCGAATGTGCAACAAAAGAGGTGAGAGAGGAATTTTTAAAAACCTAGAGGCCATTGCCCCTGGTCACCCCCTCAACCCCTATCTTCACTAAAATGAGATTTATTTTGTTGAAAATAAAAGAAAAAGGGAAAATGAAGACCAAGAATTATGTGGCTCAAAATGATTGCTTATATCTAACTGAATAAGTTATAAAGCCTTAGAGGTTACATCTTTAGTGTATGATCAAGTACTATATACAATAAACACATAGTATAAATAGAGGGTATAGAGACTAGGATTAACCCTACATGAACTGACAATGTAATTGGAATTTTTGTTCTATTACATAATAAACTAATATAATTTATTATCTTTAACATATTTAAATAGATAAACTTTCTTGCAGAAAAGAAAATTTTGATAACAAATGGGGAAGGTGTAAGGTTGAAATTTATCAACCGTCTTGTTGGCTTTATTTCATGCCAATTTGCTTATAATTTAGCACTTAGTAACCCTGTATTTAGGTGGGATTCATGTAAGGGTAGTGCGTGAAGAGAGTGTGAAGAATTGCTCAATTTTGTGCCAAGAAGTAGGGACTCACGATTGACTCGCGGCTTGCAAGCCGCCAACTGTTGTGCACGTGAGAAGCATGCGGGGAGGTGAAGGGTTACGTCAACTGTTGCACTACAGGACAAAAGTCCCAGGCTGGCCAGGCCGTTATCTCGCGACTTGAACTTGTGACTTGGACAAGTCAAGAGGCCAAGCCGCCAACCAGCCTTGTTTGGGAAAAACTGACTCTTCGTATTCTAAACACACACCACTATATATAGACCCTTATACCCACGAAATGTAGAGAGCTTCCAGAGAGAATTTTGTGAAAGAAACCCTAGAGTAAAAACAAGATTGCCTCATTCCCAATCTTCACTAGGAGACTCTACAAATTCCTCTACTATCTTCCTCTCCATTGATACATCCTTGAGAGGTCATTGACCAAATCCTTTTCTCATCACACCCACGTCTATGAGAATGTTCATTTGGTGCTAAGGGAAGCAGTTTGAAAGGAACCAATATTCATTGGTTGATGCTATAGTTTAGTAGCGAAATTTAGTAAGTTAGAAAAGAAAAAGGTTCGGTGCAACCTCGTTGGAACAGAAAGTTTAGAGGGCTTAGGTACCTGGATAGATTAGGCTTGAAGAGTCTATTACTGTTCATGTATCCCAACTACATTTTCTAGTGGATTATTGACCGCTTGGAGGGAGGCGGAGAGGTTTTACGCCGAGAGCTTCGGTTTCCTCTTCGATAACACATCGCGTGTTGTCCTTGTGTTTGCATCTCTCTTCCCTTTATCTTTACCATCTAATTACTACTGTGATTGTGATTATTTATGGTTTAGATTGTTTATCAATTCTGTTATAAGCTTGCTATCATTTTCTGCACATATATTGTTTGATATAAAGTTTGAATTGGTAATTTTGTAATTGGAGCTCTAAACGTTCATAGTGTTTTCAACGCTAATTGAACATTCAGAAGGGTCTTGAAAGGAACAAAATTTTCAATTAACGTGAACGAATAATTATAACAATTAACAAGTATGTAACATGTAGTGTAAAATAAAATGAACAAAAACAAATAGCACTACTACAAAATATTCACATACATAATTAATGAGCATGACTCTAAACGAATTTTTTTCCTTGACAAGTCACATTTTAATACTCCACATAAATGCGGCCAGAAAGTATTTTTCAAAATAGAATAGAGGACAAAAAAGATAGGATGGAGGGAGTATTTCTCTGTCACAGACTTCATAAGCATAGATTGTGGGTTGCCAGAAAATTCGAGCTTTACAGAGTGGAGAACAGGCGTAGATTACATTTCTGACGCGGGATTCATAGACTCTGGCATAAATAGGCAGATATCAACTGAATAGAAAGTTAATCTTCAACAAGAAGTATGGAGTCTCAGAAGCTTTCCTGAAGGAATCCGAAACTGTTACAGCATAAGGATTACGCAAGGCACCAAGTATTTGATCCGAGCAACTTTCTTCTATGGAAATTATGACGGAGAAAGTAAGTTACCAGAATTTGATGTTCATCTAGGGGCAAATATGTGGAATACCATCAAAATAACGAATGTATCCGATGGTTACGTTAAGGAGCTGATACATGTACCACCTCTAAATTATATACAACTGTGTCTTGTAAACACGCAACGTGGGACACCGTTTATATCTGCAATAGAGTTAAGGCCACTGCCCAATTCGACGTATGTGACAACAGATGGATCACTAGAACTCTTTAGGCGCGTGGATGTTGGTTCCGAAAGCAATTCACCATACAGGTTAGTCATTTATTTGGACCTTAATCAAAGCATAAAAGATTGCTTACAATAACAATGAAGTAGTGGGCTCGACTTAAGCTTAACTCGTAAAGTTTTTTATTATAGAATATGATGAGATTAGTGATTTGAGCGTTACCTATACCAATAAACGATTAGTTTTTTGGCCTGATAACATCTTTTTAGGTATGTTATGCTTCCCCCACTGGCACCCCACCCCCAACACACACTTTGCTTCAAGGTTCTGTCCCTGCTTCACATCCTCTTCCATCAACCTTCGCAGTTCCGTAAATCCAATTCTCTCTTCTTCTTCCTATGAAGCCTCCATACCTTGATTTCCACAGTAAAATTTAACTTTATCTAAAATAAATCTCCTCAAACTTTCACTTCATGAAAAACTCGATTTCTCTCATCAAATAAAAGACAACTTGAATCAATATGGCAGGAAAAAAAGAAAAAAAGAAAAAAAAAAAAAAAAAAAAAAACAAACAAACAAAAACAAAAACAAAAACAAAAGAAGAAGAAAACTATCTGAAATTTTACTAATTTAGAAAAGCCTTAAAGAAATCTTAAGAGAGCACGGAAAATGTAGAGAAATCCTAGTTTGTGTTATGAAAAAATTGTGCTAAGAAGAAGAAGGAAAAAAAATCATCAATTTTTTTTTTTCTTAAATAGATCAGAATTAATACCTCATAATATAAAAACTCAATTTTTTCTCGCATAATCTTAAAAATTCTCTAAAAAAATAAAATAAAAAACATATTCTAAAAATTAAATGAAAAATATAATTAACACCAAAAAATTGAACCTTGTATTACACTCTAGACCACTTGGGAAAGAATAAGAACACAATTTGACTACAAACTTGGTTGTAGCTAATTGCTACAATTCTCACTAAAAAAATTAATATTGTTTCATATTTTTAAAATCTAACTATTGGATTGCATGTTTTTTATGTCTTCAAAACATATGTGAAATTTCGTGCCAATCGAATGGTATTTACTATTCAATCCATAAACTTACTTTTTATGCATAATTTTAGACTATAAAAACTTGAAATTTAAATATTTGATTGATAACAAAACAATTAATCTTTGATCTTTGGAAAATTTTACAAGCATAGAGAATATAATAAGAAAATATAATCTAATAGTGGATTTGTCAAAATTTACATTCAATTTAAATAAATTTAGTAAAGTTACAGTCATTAGCTACAACTAAGTTTGTAATAAAAAATGCTACTCGAGTTAAAATTCATGTTGTGGGATGGAAGAATCTTCCATCCCAGGAGACCAAATATTTCAAATACTTAAATGGCTTTGTCTTCTTTTTGTACTTACATTCAAATAGAGATTTATAGTCAGAATATATCCTATTCGTAGTAAATCTAACTAAAGTTAACAAACTTAGTTCTGAATCTCATAGACTTCTCAGATACAGATCTGTTCCAAACTTGAACCTCCAATCCATGCACTTCAAAATCTCATTGAAGCTTTGAATCACATAGACCTCCAGTCTATGACTCTAAAACCACTTTTGAAGGTTTAAATCCAGCACCTTTAATGACTAGTTTGCTGCAATTTCAAATCTACCGGTTCGGATAATATGTAGATTGATTTTTGGTAGTGACTTTGAAATGAGAAGGCATAACACCTTTTAGATCTCAAAAAAGCATCTCCAAAGTCTTTAAAAATGAACTTTAGGGTTTTCTTTAAGTACTAAGTGAATTAGATCTGAAACTCTAATTATCTGATAAGCTGATGGGTTGCAAAATAAATTTTGTAGGTGGGAACTTCGATCGATCAAAACTGCTAAAACAAATTACTTTAAACAACAGCTTCCTTGTTATTGTACTTTGACATGTAGTATCTTAAACATTGTCTAATTATACTTATAGACTCTATGAGATATATCTAAACAAGTTTGTATTGCCAACAAATCTATACACATAGAACCTAACAATATATATTTTCCTCTTTTAACTTCTGAACTTTTCATGCAAATTATTTCTTTTGCACACAATTGTTCAATCTGCGATAGTAAGATTTGATCGTCAACCTTTTCAACATTTTTAAAAAAATCATCCTTATATTATATCCCCTCAAAACTATTATTCTCTAGATACTTAAATCTTGATTTGAAAGGATTGCTAGCAATGAAACTCCAAGAGCGTGTCTGGTTGGTCTAATTAAAAAAAAAAAAAAATCTCAAAAAAAAAAAAAAATAAATAAATAACCTATCCTCCCATCATCACCAATTAGAGTGAGCATTCTGATTTTCCAAGGCTTACAAGAAAGTCTATTGCAAGAATGCTGGTTCATACAAGATTGTGAAGAAGATAAGCCTTTGTTTGGTTCTAAAAAGCGATGTATTAACTTTTCATTTTTTCTTTTTTGTATTCAAATTCTAAAATTGAGTGTAGAAAAAAGGTCCAATCTTTATATGTTATGGTGTTTGATACGTTATTTTGAATACATAATTTGGTATAAAATTCATCATACACAGTTCGGCATTAATTTTTTTTTTGTAAGTTACTTTTTCACTTACACACACTCACACCAATCTGGTGGGGCCCTTTGTGTTTTTACAATATTTACGGAATTGCCATTGTTTTCATTTTCATAGAAAATGCTGAAAATGTGGTTTCATTTTTTTGTATTCAAATCCAATTTTTAAAATACTGAAAATGAAAATTGAGTACAAGTTCTTAAATCAAACAAGTTTTTTTTTTTTTTTTTTTTTTTTTTTTTTTTTTTTTATAATTTTTTTTTTTGTGGTGGTCCCACTGAAAACTAAAATAAAAAAAAAAAAAAAAAAAAACACTACTTTTTTTCAACTAACCAAACAAGCCCTAACTGATGCCGGAAAGTCAAACAATTATTTATTTTAATTAATTTTATTTAATTTTGCAAGTCAATTATTGTTTTGGTCAATTGTAGGCCCTAGTGTTTAATTAGGATTTTAAACATATATATATATATATATATATATAACAAGGCAATTAAGATTTCTTATGTCACTTAGAATTAATATTCCTATATAAGTTAAATGTTGTACTCCAATTACCCACAGCAGGTGCCAAGTCTAGCCAACCATAAGTGCTAAATCCTAATTATTTTCCCTTGCTTGGTGCCGATCATTCTAAGCAAGTTTAGGTACTTGCGTCAATAAGTACTCATGAGCGTCAATCGCGACTTTCATGAGCGCCATCCCTCTTCTTTCTTGCTAGTGTCGACGTTATCCAAGCGGGAGAAAGATGATGGGGAACGTAATTAGTATTTAAAGACTAATAAGAGATGAGGAAAAACTGATTCTAGTGCTCAAGTATTAATTAGTTTAAAGTAAAATTGAGTCTTATTTTATTGTTTGTTTTTGTTTATTTTCTTCAGGATCAATTTTGATTGAGTTTTACTATAATAGGAACAATTTAATAATTCCCAAATTTCAAGAATGGGTTGTCCTTAGTTTTACTAAAGGCCCCTGAATCAATTTTTTGTCTTCAGTCTTATTCCTATTTGATTTGATAAAATTTGAGGGTATGATTACCTTCATTAACCTAACTGTGATTCTTTAGGATAACCTATGTATGATTGTCTAATGTTTTATTTTATTTTTTAAAGGCTATGTCTTCTTCATTAATTTTATACCAAACAACCATCAACATATTCAAGATTCCATTTCTTATTACCTAAATTCTTAAACTTCAAACCTTATATAAAGAGAATAGTACAAGTCATTTTAGAAGTCAATGTTTCGAGTTCTGAATTACATCAAAGGCTCTCAAGCACATTGATTTCTTTTCCGTCCTTTGTTTTTCTCCTCTCATATTTTTATCTTCCATTTAAAATTCAACAATTAATTACTTCTGTAGATCTCAAGCTACTCACAAAGTTTATATCTCTTTTTAACAGAACATAAATTCATTTAGTTCCTGGTGTATACTAAATATATAGTTTTTTTTAGGTATAAATACGATGTTTATGATCGCATTTGGTGGCCCTATAATTACGACGAGTGGACAAATTTTAGTACCTCGCTTACCATTCAATCCTCAATTTCCAATCCTTATCGGCCACCATCTGTTGTCACGAGCACTGCTGCCACACCAATTAATGATAGTGCTCCCTTGGTCTTTCACTTGGAGCCAGAGGATGCAACTTCAAAATATCATATCTACATGCACTTTGCCGAAGTTGTAAAGCTAAAAGCCAACCAGTCCAGATCATTCAACGTCGTGCTAAATAGAAAGCACATGAATGGACCTATAATTCCAGTTTATTTGTCGGCATTCACTTTGTATAGCATAGAAGCATTGACTAGTGATGAAGGACAATATGTTTCTTCACTCATCAAAACTGAAAATTCAACACTTCCACCCATCATCAATGCAATTGAGGTATATTCAGTGAAAAACCTCTTGCAATCAGAAACTGACCAAGAAGATGGTATGTATTTCACTATGCATTTCATTATCCTTGTTTGCAAAATTGCTATAAAATTTTACTTACTTGGATCATCAATTTGAAAATATTAGTTGGTGCTATAACAAAGATCAAGTCAACTTATGGAGTAAAGAGAAACTGGCAAGGAGATCCGTGTGCCCCACAAGCATACTTGTGGGAAGGTCTAAATTGTAGCTATGATGGTTATAATGCCCCAAGAGTAATATTCTTGTAAGTTAAGGCCTTCAGATAAGATTTTTGGCTTTCAAACATGTTTTGAAGTATCTCCTAACTAGCTTATTGTAAAATGTAATTGTAATTAGGAATTTGTCCTCAAGTGAATTGACTGGAGCCATTTCTACTGACATATCAACTCTCGTAATGTTACAATATTTGTAAGTATTATTGCCAAATCAGGTTGCAGTTATTTAGGACATCCAATATTAATTATAAATTATTTTCTTATTTCAGGGATTTATCAAACAATAGCTTAACCGGATTAGTGCCTGAATTTTTGTCACAAATGCAATATTTGGAGGTCTTGTAAGTTATTTGGATTTTTACTCTAATTCTACAAGTTTCTTAGTTAAAAATTAGAAAAATCACATTCACTCTATCCTTGCAGAAATTTAAAACGAAGCCAACTATCTGGTTCAATTCCAACCGAACTTGTTGATAAATAATAATAAAAGTAACTGATTTTCATATTTCAGGGAACTATCATACAACAACTTAACAAGATCAGTACTGTGGAAGGGCTATACACATGTGTCTTGGGCTCAAGCTTATAAAACACATGTGAGAGGCATCTCTCCCCAATGCAGGATTGAGCAAATCCTTGAGGAAAAATTTCAAATAGGACAATACCTGCTAATTGGGGGCTGAGACAAGAAACCCTCCCACATTAAAAGGCGCATACACCCTTTGTCAATGAGACAAATGTCTTATGCACTCTGTATAATAGTGGTACACATGTGTCTTGGGCTCAAGCTTATAAGGCACATGTAAGAGGCATCTCTCCCCGATGTGGGATTGAGCAAATCCTTGAGGAAAAATTTCAAAGAGGACAATACCTATTAATTGGGGGTCTTGGGCTCAAACTTATAAGGTACATGTAGGAGGCGTCTCTACCCTATGTGGGATTGAGCAAATCCTTGAGGGAAAATTCTAAAGATAACAATACCTGCTAATTGGGGGCTAAGACAAGAAACCCTCCCACATTAAAAGGCGCATACGCCCTTTGTCAATGAGACAAATGTCTTATGCACTCGACGCATAAAATGCCTTTTCCTTTTGTGGATATAAACTTCTAACTTTATATGCCTCATTTGGATATATAGTAACACAAAATTCTATTATTATTATTATTATATACATTAATATTTGTTAACCTTATAACTTGAACCCCTCATCCCCTATCAAACACTTCATGCATATGGAAGTACCAATTAAGTTAAAAAATCTAGCTCTTTTATCATATAATTTAGAAATTGCAGTAAGTATTTTTAAGTGAACTTTAACATAATTTTGCTCTGTATAATTTTATTCTTAAGCAAGTATTAGGTTTTATCCTACTATATAAGGATTCAATTTTAAATAAAATAATTAAAAAAAAAGGAATAACTTTATATTCTAGAAAATTTGTAAAGATACATAAAGTATAAAATATTTAATAATCAACAAAAATTAAAGTGAATATATATTCTGCCTTACACTAGTTTCCTTTTCTTTTCTTTTTCATCTCATCATTTTTTTTTTTTTTAATTCCTTTCTTCATCTTCATCTTCTTCTCTTTTCTTTTCATTTTTTCCTTTCTCCGTCTCTTCTTTTCTTTTTCCCCCTCTCATTATTTTGTTTGGCCAAATTGACAAATTGTACCGTCGGATTGGCAAGGAGAAAAGTTGAGTAATAGGTTTTATATTTTGAGATCACTTTGTAAAATAAGATTTGATTTAGGAATTAGGATTACATGTAGAATGGTTCATTTTTTTACAGAACTAACTAATTTTTCAGAAGGGTTCTCATAATTGACCACGTAAACTCTCTTCTTTCAGTGGGTGTAATTGTGTAATTATAAAAAAGTACCAAAACTCTCACATTTTTTTTTTCGAAATTTCAATGGAGTGTGTTACCCTGCATCACGATACTATTCATTGTAAAAATTAAAGGGGGGGAAGTCATATTTACTTTACCCTTGCAGAAACTTAGAACGAAATCAGCTCAATGGTTCTATTCCAGCTGAACTCATAAAAAGATCGAAGAGTGGTTCACTATTGTTAAGGTATGATTTTTTTCAAAAGCGATGAACCTGTAATATCATTATTTTATTTCACTCCAATTTTCAAAAATAAATGAAGTCTGCACATAGTTTCTCTACAAAAACCTCAAGCATCAGTTAGTGTCATCGTACACTAAAATAATAATGTTGATGATGATATTCCTTGCTTGCTTCCAATTGTTGCAATTAACCTTGCTTTGGATAGTGTGGGAGAAAATTCAAACCTTTGTGCATCGGATCCATGTGAAAGGAAAAAGAAGAAAGATATTGTCGTTTTAATACTGGCATCAGTTGTTGGTTTGCTTATCCTCTCATTGACTATAGCGGCTATCTTGTGCGGGCTAACAAGGACGAAACAAGAAGACTACAGGTTATGACATTAAATTAATATAAGATACACATTCTTGGAAACAAAGAAAACTTCAATTCTCCTAAGATATGCGCCTAATATTCTTTTGATGATCTTAGCAGTTGCGCTAGTTGATACCGAACCAAACGTCCAGAATCGGCCACTGGAGTCAATGCAACGACAAAGTGACATATTCTGATCTCCAAAGAATCACCAACAACTTTGAGAGGATTCTTGGTAAGGGTGGATTTGGAACAGTTTACTATGGCTGCATAGATGGAATTCATGTAGCAGTAAAGGTGTTCTCTCCATCATCAGTCCACGGGTATCAACAATTTCAAGCAGAGGCAAGCCACTATAACATAGAATTCTTGATCTCCCGTACATCTATTATTATATACTAAATTAGTTATGATGATTTGAATTGTAGGTAAAACTTCTTATGAGAGTTCATCATAAAAACTTGACCACCCATGTCGGGTATTGCTACGAAGGAACCAACATGGGACTCGTTTATGAGTACATGGCCAACAAAGACTTAGAAGCACAACGGTCAGGTTTGGTCATAGTTAAAACTAGCTTATAAGAGGAAACCCAAGGATCATATTTGATAGGCCAAAAACGTATTGACCCCTTGTGATTAAATTAATTAATCAATTAGCCAAGTTATTAATTAATCAATTTAACATGCAAACGCGTGGTAGCACAAAAAAATCACCAATAAACTAATTATGCAACGGAAAATAAATAACACGGTGATTTGTTTATGAATGGGAAAAACCTGACGGCAAAAACCTCACCGAGTAATTTTCAGGTCACCACTCCCGAAACTCCACTATTTTCACAACAAGCAGTCACAAGTAAAGGAATCCCAAGTACCTTACCAACCTACAGTTAAACCCTTACCCCAATACCCAATTGGACTTGTTCTGTAGTGTCAGTTCCCCTTTTTGATGCATGGCTCGCAAGTATATGACTAATCATTTGCGCGGATCCCAGTACATGACTTCAATCACCAACTAGAAAGAGTTGTTGGCTGCAAAGTTCTTCAGTTCATCCCAGCGATGACAATCAAGAAAATGCTTGGTCACAAAACCCTTTGGTGCAAATACACAGCAACTTCTTCAATAGTGATGAACTAGGTCAAAACTTTGTCTCAGGTCACAATTTGCTTGAATAGAGTTTGCTCAATGCTTGTGCAACTTGTAAACACTTTGACGGCTCTTAAAATAATCCTTTTATATGTCTAGGGTTAGGAGAAAAGAAAGCCCAAAAACACATTCACGGATCCCAAGAAATCAGATCAGAAATTCTAATTTTATAAACCTCGACAGATAGAAGGTGTCGAGAAGCTGTCGAGCAGGTGTCGAGCCACGGGCTTGAAATAGCTTCTTAAACCTCAACACATGCAGCTATTGAGATGCTATCGAGCTTTAATGACTATGCACTTCTTCAGCTTATTTCTTAGACAGACTTAATAACTTCAACACTTAATCTTAAAACCTTATTTCTTGAAGTATTAAAAACACCTAGAATTATCCAATTACAAGTTAAGTGCGTTTTGTCAAAGGATTAGCCAATTACATAAAAGAACGACATATGTTCTTAACACGTGAAACACATATGTCCTAAGAGTATTCATTTGATTTTGAAAACTGGAAGGCTAAATTGACTCAACTAATAGTTTACGGAACAATTGGATTTGGCTAATGGTGAAAGGGTCAAATTAATAATTTAAGCCAAATTTTATTTTGAAGCAACATAAAAATAATTTCCCCTCAAAAACTTTTCTTAAACACATGATCAAGGTTAATTTATTTGAACTACACAACTAAGTTAAGGCGTATTATTTACGGATGCAGGTCATAAAACAAATATCTTGAGTTGGCAAGCAAGACTTCAAATAGCAATTGATGCAGCTGAAGGTTTGCAATAAGCAGATTTATATAACTATTTTTAAAGTGTTTAATCTTTTCATTCTTTTTCTATAATTAATAATGGATTGTAAAACAGGTTTGGAGTATTTGCATCATGGTTGTAAGCCACCCATAATTCATAGGGACGTGAAGACCACAAACATTTTGTTGAATGAAAAATTCAATGCCAAACTAGGGGATTTTGGACTATCAAAGATTTTCCAAATTGATAGCGGCACACGTGTCAACAAATGTTGTTGGCACCCCTGGATACTTGGACCCTGAGTGAGTACTTCTGTTACTTAGTTGTGAGTTTTAGCTAACTATGCTGGTAAGTTTCTTATCATAAAAGACAATTATCGTGGAGTTAGCAGCAGAGCCATATTATGGTAATCATTAGTAGGTATTTATTATAATTTAGTTTGTATATAGAATTTTAGGGCCTATTTGGTAACATTGTTTAAACATCACCACCTTTTTTCACTTACATGTATTTTTACAACATTTAAACAATATTACTAGAAATCTCTTATCAAACAGACCCTTATATTCTACTTTTGAAAGAAAACATGACATGGCAAGATGCTAATGGATGGTTTAAATACAAAATAGAATTTAAAATCAACTAAAAACATAAATTAGAATAATGACATGTAAATTGTGAGGCCTCTAGAGTTGTGAAAAAAATTTAAAGAGATAGATTAATCAAAAGTCAATAGTCTTCAATTTATATATGTGTGTGTAATAATTCAACTAGTTTTATTCAATGACTTGCAGGTACTACAAGTCAAACAAGTTAAATGAAAAAAGTGATGTATACAGTTTTGGAGTTGTTCTATTGAAGATTATCACAAATTGACCTGTGCTCGAAAGATCCCATGAAAGGACTCACATAAGCCAGTGGGTGAGTTTCATGCTTGCTAAAGGGGACATTCAAAATATTGTTGATCCAAGGTTGGGTGGAGATTTCAATGTTAACTCAGTTTGGAAAGCTGTTGAAGTAGCAGTGGTTTGTGTATCTCCAACTTCAAGTAGAAGGCCAACCATGAGTCAGGTAGTCGCAGAACTAATGGAAAGTTTGACAACTGAATTATCTCAAAAGATGGAGGGCTATAGGGTTGAATTGAAAGATTCATTCGAAATGATCAATATGGATTTCAGTACTGAACTCAGTCCTTTAGCAAGGTAAAATGTTTCTAAAAATCAAAGTTGGCGTTTCGGATCTTGAACCTTAATAAAAATTACTACTAAAGTCTATGGGCACTGCCATTTGACGTCTTGATTCGGGTTTTTTGTATTTTGTATTTTGTAAGAGACAAATAAAATAAGAAATAACCCTCCCGGTTTTTTTGTCAATCAAATTAAGTGGGAAGGTGTGAGCCATTTACACATGCTTGGATATTTATCTGTCTCCGATAAGGGAGATTTTAATGTATATATAATGGATTATTTAATGGACATGTTGTCATTACACAATAAATATACTACAACTTGGAAGAGCTGTGTTTGAAACATGACACACACTGACCACTGTAGCAGGAAGGTTGTTGATGCTCTAAAGCGAAAATAATTTGCTTTTAACTTAAGTTTCAAAAACTTAGTGTGGGGCCAGTTATCTTAAAAGGTATTGTTAAGATTGTAAGAAATGGGCCTGTGGCCTAATGGCCCAGTCCGAGGATGTTAGTCCATCAGAGGATGGCCAAATAAGGACATGGTGGGAATAGTATAAGACAAGGAAATGGAGATTGTATATAATAGTCCAAAGTACGTCCAAGGAGAAAATCCATCTCAGAAACGAGGGTCCGAGGTCGATGCAGCTATCTTATTACCTTGGATATTCCGCAAGGTTGTATTATAACTGAGAAACGGATATGGGATAAGGAAGGAGCAAAGAGAGGTAACAAATATCTTCTAAAGCTGCTACCTCCGCATTAAATGCTTCTCAGCTAACTCTCTGACTGCATTAATGTGGAGGTGATACCTGAACAGTAGTCAAGCAGCCTTATGGCTACTAGTTGAAGATTCTAGGAGGTGTTAGATGGGACAAGAAGGAGTTCCCAGAATCTAACCTACACATGTATGGTGAAGATGATGTCCGAATTGTGGTATATAACATGGAAAGGAAGATTGAAGAAAAGGGAAAGATACCAAAAAAAAAAAAAAAAAAAGGACTAAACATTGGTAATCTTGTTCATCAAGAAGATAGAATCCCAAAAACTCCTAAAACCAAGCCGAGGACAGTTTTCCTCATTTTGTTTATGTTAAATGTTCTTTACTCAGAAATTATGATGATCTTTTCTACATAATAGAATTAGTTCTTTCATCCACTCTCTACAAATTTATTGTTTGGGCTTGTTGGGCTAAAAACTCATTCTTATTCTGGGTCTAATCCAAATTGATTCCTTACACAATTGGCGTTGTTTGTGGGAAGAACTTGATTTATTCGGAAGGAAAGACAAGTGCAATGTTTGGGATGGAAGAAGTAGCATTGCAACAGGCAGCAGCGGGCCCACATCAAGCAGAATCCAGGGGGTCTCAACATGATAATCTGTTTGCAAACCTTGAATAGAGAAGGAATCGTGAGGGAAGTGTGCAAACAATCCACACCGGTAGAAGTCAATCTCGAGGGAAAAGCCATATTTCCCATGTAAAGAATGATAGAGACATGCAACGTGAGATTGACAAGTTGAAAAGAGAATTACGACACAAGCGATGAAGACATCTGTCTCCTAACTCTAAGCAATCCTCTGAAGATTCAGATGATGCCAGTTATAGACATAGGTTCAAAACTCCACCTAGTGAATCTTTCTCCTATGATGAGGAGTACCACCATAGACGTAGATATAAGAGCCCACCTCGCAAGGGCCTGGGGAATGATGCCCTGAACAAAGCATTAAGCCAGGTTTCTAAATCACCCTTCACACGAAATATTGTGGGTGCAAATCTTCCTCGGCGATTCCATCAGCCCACGTTCACCAATTATAATGGTCGAACAGATCCAGTGGAACATGTTAGCCATTTCAGCCAGAGAATGGCCGTTCATACTAAGGATGAGGCTTTGATGTGTAAGATCTTCCCATCTAGCCTGGGTCCGGTGGTGATGAGATGGTTTAACGGTCTGAGAGCGAACTCCATTGATTCCTTTAAGAAGCTCACCTGAGCCTTTAGTGCCCGCTTTATCACCTGCAACAGGGTTCCTCAGCCCTTGGGATCTCTATTATCCATGTCCATGCGGGAGGGGGAGACCCTGAAAGCCTATTCTGATAGATATTGGGAAATGTTCAACGAAATAGATGGAAATTATGATGACGTGGTTATTAGTACTTTTAAAGCTGGCCTTCCAGCCGAGCATGATCTGAGAAAATCTCTGATTGGTAAACCTGTTACTAGCGTGCGTCAGATTATGGATCGGATTGACAAGTACAGAAGGGTAGAGGAGGACCAAATACAAGGTAAAGGAAAGGCCAAAGTAATCCCTCAAGAGAGGAGAGACTTCAGGTCGGACCAGTACAATAATAGTCGACCTCGGAAGGATTTTGGGGGGCAGCCAGGATCTGCCAACTCTCAGGTGGTTAATGCTGTGTTCCAAGAACCAGTACAACAGGTCTTAGAGAAGATAAAAAATGAGCCGTTCTTCAAATGGCTTAATAAGATGGTAGGGGACCCTATGAAACGTAATCAAAACCTTTACTGCCAGTATCATCAGGGTCATGGACACACTACTGAGGATTGTAGAAATTTATGGGACCATTTGGATCAACAGGTCCGAGAAGGAAAATTGACCCAGCTTTTGCATCATTCCAATGGCCAAGGAAGCCAAACAGGTTCAGCATTTCAAGGAGATGCTTCTTCGAGACATTCCTTAGGCACGATAAACGTCATATTTGCTGCCCCAAGGAGAACCGGCTTTTGTCCCTCCAGGGTAATGTCTTTATCTCATTGCCTAGATGAGGGCTCCAGTTCAATGTTGAAGAGGGTCAAGATGGACACCCCACTGGTGTTGGGCTTTTCAGATGAAGATAAGTTGGGAACCATGCAACCGCACGGTGATGCTTTGGTGGTTACACTGAGGATTAGGGGGTATTATGTGAGAAGGGTGATGGTTGATGAGGGTAGCACAGCCGAGGTTATGTACCCTGACCTGTATAGGGGGCTAAATTTGAAACTCCAAGATTTGACATCCTATAGTTCCCCTTTGGTGAGCTTTGAAGGTAGATCGGTCATTCCGATGGGTCTGATTAGATTATCTGTGAAAGGTTTTAGACCCCTTAAAACACCTAGTTAATTAGCCAAGTGATTAACTTAGTTAATTTAAGCAATTCTAGGTTATCACAAACATATCAAAAGTATAAAGCAGCAGAAATATAAAAGACACGATGATATGATCACCCAGGAAACCACACGGTAAAAACCTGGGGAGGATTTGACCTAGCTATCCTCAAGGTAAACCTGAATCCACTATGAAAGAATCGAAGTTCATACAAAAGGACTTACAAGCTCCCCGCTTAACTTCCTAATGCTACCCACCAGTAGAACTTACTGACACGACCACGTGCAAGCTCCGAATCCATGGACTCCTTCTTTCTTGGATTCTCCAATCAGCTACAAGCACCCACGCTTGTTATTCTTTAAGCTCCAATGGCAGCAACCAAGTTGATCATCAAGATGTTGATACTATCTCTAGATCTCACAAGAGATTTACACAAAACAGAAAAGTATGAGCAACAATACAACAGGAGCAACTCTAAAAATGTGGCTAGAGTTTTTCTTTATATATCTAGGGTAAAAAAAAAAAAAAAACCCAAAACGTTTAATGAGTTAGGGCTGAGTTGAAAAATTCTGCAGAAAAGCATTCTGCCCGAGATTCAATCGATCAAGTCTTTCATTCGATCGATCGAGCCAGGCCGAAATATACCAATGCATCTGTAACCTCTCGATTCCAACTTTACATGAAAGACCCAACTTTGAGCAAACCTAAACAAGACTAAACAACCTGTTTTGATCATGGTTTGCCAACAATACAAACTAAAGTTCTAAATACATAAATTTCTAAATCTTTAGAACCTAACAACCTGTACAGACCGGCTCGGATGTAGTGGAGGTGGACTTCATTGTGGTAGATGCTTTCTTTCCATATACGGCTATTTTGGGCAGGCCCTGGCTGCATACCTTGGGAGCTGTCTCTTCTACTCTTCATCAAAAAGTGAAATATCTGTCAGGAGGCCAGGTGTTAGAAATATTAGAAAGTCAATCTATGGCCAGGCAGTACTTGATAACGGCTATTCAACATCGGCTTGAGACGGAAACTTCGGCCACTGCCGAGAATGGTTTATAGCAATCAGAAACTCCAACGCCCCTCTTCAGCAGACCTGTCGACGAAGCAAAATGTGAGAATTTGGAAAAGGTGAACGTTGGGGGTGATCCGGAGAAGTTCTTTCAGGTCGGGGCTCAATTGCCTCTGTTGGAAAAGGAGCAATTGGTTGAATTCCTTAAAAGAAATGTTGATGTGTTTGCATAGGACGCGTATGAAGCCCCAAAGGTAGATCCAGACTTCATTTGCCATCATTTGAATGTTAACCCCTCTATTACTCCAAAGAAACAGCCACCTCGGCATCCATCCAGAGTGCATACCGAGGCTATTAGAGATGAGGTAACAAAGCTTAAACAGGCAAAGGCTATCAAGAAAGTTTTTTATCCCCAGTGGTTAGCCAATACGGTTGTAGTGAAAAAGAAAAATGAAAAGTGGCGTGTGTGTGTAGACTTCACAGACATTAATAAGACTTGCCCAAAAGACCCTTTCCCCATGCCTCGTATAGATCAGTTGGTGGATACGACGGTAGGCCATCCTCAGATGAGCTTCTTAGATGCCTTTCAGGGCTATCATCATATCCCACTAGCATTGGACGATCAGGAAAAGACAGCTTTTCTCACTCCCACAGGGAACTATCACTACAAAGTAATGCCCTTTGGCTTGAAAAATGCAGGGTCTACTTATCAGCGGATGATGACGAAAATGTTTGAGCCACAGTTGGACAGGAGCATTGAGGTCTATATTGACGATATGGTTGTGAAAAGTAAGGTAGTGTCCGAGCATGAGGCAGACCTCACAAGCATTTTTGAGATTTTAAGGAAGCATAAGTTGTGACTGAACGCATCCAAATTTTCATTTGGGGTAGGCTCAGGGAAGTTTTTGGGCTACATGGTGACTCACTAGGGAATTGAGGTGAACCCCAATTAGATTAAAGCCATAAATAACTTGCAAGCACCTCAGAATCCAAAGGAGGTCCAAAAACTGACTGGGATGACTACTGCTTTGAATAGATTTATAGCCAAGTTAGCAGATAGGTGCCGACCTTTTTTCCTTTTGCTGCATAAATGGAAAGGATTTGAATGGACCAAAGAGTGTGCCATGGCATTTAAACAGCTTAAAGAGTATCTATCTTGGCCACCCATTATGTCTAGTCCTGAGGTGGATAAGGTCCTTTTTGCTTACTTGGCGATAGCCACTTATGCAATAAGTTTTGTCCTGATACGAGTAGATAATGGCATCCAACAGCTAGTTTATTACGTGAGCAAGTCGCTTCATGAGGCCGAAGTGCGTTATTTACCGTTAGAAAAAGCCATTTTGGCAGTGATGCATGCTACAAGAAAACTACCCCATTATTTCCAAGCACACACTGTGGCCGTCCTAACTCAGTATCCGCTTAAATCAGTACTTTGGAGTGCGGATTACACTGGCAGGATTGCCAAGTGGGGCACAATTCTAAGAGCTTTTGATATCAAATATATGCCTCATACCTCTGTGAAGGGTCAGATTTTTGCTGACCTGGTGGCTGAATTTGCTGAAGGTCCTAAGGAAATAGAAGCGAATCAATATGGCATGGATGAAAAATTGGTTGGCCTAATCTCCGCACAACATTCTTCACCCTGGAAAGTGTATGTAGATGGAGCAGCAAACCAACGGGGGTCAGGAGTGGGGTTGGTTCTGGTATCTCCTAAAAAGATCACCGTCGAGAAGTTTTTAAGGTTAGGATTCTCGGCTACCAACAACGAGGCAGAATATGAAGCTTTATTGATGGGAATGGCAATGGTCCAAAAACTAGGTGGAAAAGCAGTGGAGATGTTCTCGGATTCAAAACTGGTCGTGGGCCAGGTAAAAGGAGAGGTGGAAGCTTGGGACACAAGAATGTAAGAGTACTTGGGCCAAGTTAGGCATATGCAGGTAAAATTCAAATTTTTTGACTTATCCCATGTCCCCAGAAGTGGAAATACTCTTGCAAATTCCTTGGCTACCCTTGCCACCTCCTCGGCACAAGATTTACCCTAAGTAATACTGGTTGAAGACTTAAACACACCTACCCCAATAATGAGGGACTTGCTTCAGGTCCATCAAATCAAGTTGGCACCTAGTTGGATGGATCCCATATGGTTATTCCTTGAAAAGGATATACTGCCTGAAGATAAATCAAAAGCTGAGAAGATACGAAGAAAAGCTCCTCGGTTTTGGCTGTCCGAGGATAAAAAATTGTATATACGTTCTTTTGCTGGTCCATATCTACTTTGTGTATATCCTGAAGCATCAGAGTTACTTCTAGAAGAGCTACATGAAGGGATTTGCATAAGTCACACAGGAGGAAGATCTTTATCTCACCGAGCAGTTACTCAGGAATACTAGTGGCCATGCATGCAAAAGGAAGCACAGAAGTATGTTAAGAGATGTGATTAGTGTCAGAGGTTTGCACCAAATATCCATCAGCCTAGGGGAGTTCTTAATCCTCTTTCTAGTCCTTGGCCTTTTGCTCAATGGGGTTTGGATATTATAGGTCCTTTCCCTAAAGTAATAGGAAATAAAAAGTATATGTTGGTTGGCACGGATTATTTCACCAAATGGGTCGAAGCTGAGCCTCTGGCTAATATCAGAGATATGGATGTCAAGAAGTTTATTTGGAAGAATATCGTTACTCGATTTGGGGTTCCTCAAACTCTCGTCTCGGACAATGGCCTTCAATTTGATAACAAGGCTTTTAGGAAGTACTGTTCCGATCTAGGGATAAAGAATAGATATTCCACTTCGACCTATCAACAGGGAAATAGGCAGGTTGAGGCTGTCAACAAGGTCATAGTGAATGGACTTAAAAACAGGTTAGATGATGCAAAAGGAAAATGGGTGGAGGAATTGCCACATGTCCTTTGGACGTATCGAACAACGCCTCGACAGTCAACAGAGGGGACTCCATTTTCAATGATGTATAGGGCTGAGGCTGTAATTCCTCTGGAGACGGGTTTCCCCACGCTGAGAACAAGCGCATTCACCTCGGATGGCAATGATGAACTATTAAAAAAGAGTCTAGATTTGATAGACGAACGACGAGAGAATGCAATGGTCCAACTGGCCTATTACCAACACAAGCTTAAGCAAAGTTATGATGCAAATGTGAAGCTGAGACCGTTAGCCTTAGGAGATTTGGTATTGAGAAAAGTTTTGGGACCTACCAAGAACCCAACTTGGGAAAAATTAGGGCCTAATTGGGAGGGACCATATCATATCACATCGGTGGCAGGAATAGGTGCGTACTACTTGGAGGATCTAGATGAAAAAACTGTAATCCATCCATAGAATGTAAGCAACCTAAAAAGGTATTACTATTAATAAGAATAGTTCTATTTTACTTCCTTTTTCAATTCACTCTGATTATGTATCTTATGTTTCCCAATTTATTGAAGTATTAAATAGAAACTCAGTTATGTTAGGTTCTTCAGACCACAAACTTAGTGAAAATTAATACCCTTTGACATCTATTGAAGTATTAAACAGAAACTAAGTTATGTCAAGTTCTTCGGACCACAAACTTAGTGAAAATTAATACCCTTTGACATCTATTGAAGTATTAAATAGAAACTAAGTTATGTTAGGTTCCTCGGACCATAAACTTAGTGAAAATTAATACACTTTGACATCTATTGAAGTATTAAACAAAAACTAAGTTATGTTAGGCTCCTAGGACCACAAACTTAGTGAAAATTAATACCCTTTGACATCTATTGAAGTATTAAACAAAAACTAAGTTATGTCAGGCTCCTCGAACCACAAACCTAGTGAAAATTAATACTTTTTGACATCTATTGAAGTATTGGACTGAAACTAAGTTATGTTAGGTTCTTCAGACCACAAACTTAGTGAAAATCAATACCCCTTGAATTGAATTATGACCAAATTTGTATGTCAAAGCCAAATCCATGAGCATCACTTAAAGCATTTTAAGGTATCCAGGATTTACCTATTATTTAAATGTTCGGAATAATTTCTCAGATTTGGACACTTATTAGAATTGATAAATTAAAAGCACACTGATAGGCCACAAATTGAATTGACCCCTTATGATTAAACCAATTAATTAATTAGACAAGTTATTAATTAATCAATTTAATATGCAAACGCGTGGTAGCACAAACAAATCACCAATAAACTAATAATGCAGCGGAAAATAAATGACACGGTGTTTTGTTTACGAATGGGGAAAACCTGACGACAAAAACCCCACCGGGTGATTTTCAGGTCACCACTCCCGAAACTCCACTATCATCACAACAAGCGGTTACAAGTGAAGGAATCCTAAGTACCTTACCAAACTACAGTTGAACCCTTACCCCAATACCCAATTGGACTTGTTCTGTAGTGACAGTTTCCACCTTTGATGCACGGCTCTCAAGTACGTGACTAACCAATGCGCGGATTCCAGTACGCGACTTCAACACCAACTGAAAGAGAGGTTGGCTGCAAAGTTCTTCAGTTCATCTTACACGATGAAGATCAAGAAAATGCTTAATCACAAAACCCAAAGATGCACATACATAGCAACTTCTTTAAGAAAAGATGAACTAGGGCAAGAACTTCGTCTCTGGTCACAATTTGCTTTAACAGAGTTTTGCTCAATGCTTATGCAACTTGTGAACTGTTTGACGGCCCTTAAAACAATCCTTTTATATGTTAGGGTTAGGAGAAAGGAAGGCCCAAAGACACATTCACGGATCCCAAAAAATCATATCAAAATTCTGAATTTCTTAAATCTCGACAGATAGGAGGTGTCGAGCAGCTGTCGAGAAGATGTTGAGCTTACGAGCTTGAGACAACTTTCTTAATCTCGATAGATGCAGCTGTCGAGCTTTAATGAATTTACAATATTAGCTTGTTTTCTTGGACAAACTTGATGATTTCAACACTTGATCTTGAAACCTTGTTTCTTGAAGTATTAAAAACACCTACAACTACCCAATTACAAGTAAAGTGCATTTTGTCAAAGGATTAGCTAATTACATAAAAGAATGACATATGTTCTTTAACAAGTGAAACCACATATGTCCTAACAATCTCCCCCTTTGGCAATCTGTGACAAAACCACAACAAACAAATGAACATATGAGAGAAGTCATAAATCACTCAACTCATATTCACTTGTTGAATACAATAAAATCTATCCTATCACAAACCCTTAAAAACTTTGCAAGAAAAGAGTTTATGGCAAGTAGACTTTGACAACCTGTATTTCTGAAACACTTTAAACAAAACTCATCAAGGCATCTTGTGTGAAACAAAAATAATAGATTGCATATAAGTATAAGAAACATGTGTATAAAAATAGAAAATAAACAACACATATAGAGACAGGTGAAAGAAACATACATCCACATATAGAGAAAATAAGTACAATGTATGCAAAAACTGGTCACAAGACCTCATATACAAGAACAATGTATCTAAAAAGTATAAAAGAAAAAGATACATCATATCCTTACTACATCCCTCAAGTATCAACACTCCCCCTAACAAAAATGTCCTATACTAACTCTCCCCCTAAGATGACTACTCTCATAACCCAAAATTACTCCCCCTTTTTGTCACGAGTGACAAAGGATAGAGTGTCAAGTAGACATCTCATCAGTAGAGCTATCATCTCCATCATCATCATCCTTGTCATCATCGTTAGAATTAGAAGCTGCAGGAGGAGGTGGTGAAGGAGTAGCCTCAGGAGCAAAACCACCCATGGTTGCCTGCCGTCGTGCAATACAACCAACACAAACATTCTCTTGATACAACTCAGTGGAGAGTGTATCGAGGTGAGCATCCATGCGCTGCACTGCGCCATGAAGTCTCCAAGTGAAACATTGCTCTTAGAGGAAGATGGAGCATATTTAGATAGAGCAGATCGGGATAGAGCTGAATGGGAAGGAGGAGTGGAATCCATCTGTCTCGACCTAAACTGAGCCTCACTACGTTTTACGGTAGCAGCATCTATGGCACACATGAAAGTGAAATGGTCGGACACGGGAAAAGGAATGGAAAAATGGCGTAGAATCCTCGTGATAGCAGAAGGAAAGATGAGCTTATCATGGGTCACCGCATCCAAATGAATATCTATAATAGACAAAATGAAATGAGAAGGAAAATCTATGGTAAGATGCTTAAGAAGGGATAACAAAAATCGAGCACGAGGCTCTATAATGGAGTTGTAGTGAGAAAGTGGATGGAGTACAAAAGTCAACACCATGTTTAAGAATCTAGAACCTTTAGCAAAAGGTCTATATGATGTGAACTGACGCTCACCTCACTCCGAAGGGCGCTCACAAAAAGCAGATATGAGCTCATCTTTGGACACAGTCCTCAAACGCTCATAAGAAGGATAGTCAGGAAACTCTATCCTAAGAACCCTAAGCACATCCGCAACTAGCTGCGATGTGACAGGAATGTGCGTATCTCGAATGCGAGTGAAAAAGAGAGGTACTAAACGATCAATCTCGTGCATGTTGGAGTAGAACTCCTGAATGAGCAGGAGAGGACATGTGACCGAGATGTCATACAGTGACTCCCATCCCCTACTGTGAATGACAGAGGGAAGGTCACTGTCGGCTAAGTCCGCCAAAATGACTTGGCATTCCGAATGAACACCTTGTCTAGAAAAGTTCTCCGAAAATGCCTTGTGGGCATCATCATCACGGAACCGAAGATTAAGAGGAGCAGAATCAGAAGATGAAGAAGCTCCAGAACGCAGAGGGTTCCGAGCTGGAGTAGATTTACGCTTAGGTGCCATAGACACTACTAACGTAAACAAAATGAGAAAAAGAGGGAGAGAAAGAGACAATCAGAAAAGTCCCAAAGCAATTCAAATATATCAAATATATTGAATAGAGAGTACGTATACATGGGGATGCATGAACATGTGACATGCAAAAGAAATTCATCATGGGCTTAGCCTAATCCAAACCTACCAACACACAAGCATAGTTCACACATCTAAATGCATGGAAATACCATTCTAATGCAAATGTGATGCAATGCATGAGATTTTGAACACATTTAAATGAAAACTCATCCCAAAATTTCAAGAAAAACTCTTCAATTTTGAAAAACCCCAAAAATTTTCAAAACTCCAAAACCTAAGATTCAAAAACATGAAATGCGTGAAGAATGAAGGGAAAAGAGATCATACCAAGTGATTTGAAGCAAGGAAGGGCCGAAAATCATGTGGGTTGAAGGTTTTGAGTGAGAAAACTGAGTTTGGGAGATGAACAGTTACGGACAGATCGAGAAAAAAAGAACTGGATCACAGAAGGGGCTTGTATAGGAACCTCAGTAAATCTCGACAAATGAGGTATCGAGAGGTGTCGAGCCATCTGTTGAGGAAGGTGTCGAGAAAATACACATCGACAGCTACAGGTGTCGAGAAGGTATCGAGGAATAAACACCAGATTCAAGAACAGAAGCTCGACCGATCCACTAGGTGTCGAGAAGGTATCGAGAAGACATAAAATTTCTCGATCGATCCACTAGTTATCCAGGATATGTCGAGATTACGATAAAGAAAAGCTTGAGAAGCTCGACAGATAGATAGGTATCGAGGAGGTGTTGAGCTTGCTTTTGAAAACAGATTTTCGAGAAATGAAAAACACAGACAGAATGCAATCCAACATGCACCTCAACCAATGATCCAATCAACATATTAAGCTCTCAAAATCATCTCTCAACAAAAATTTTAAGCATGTGGATCCTCAGAAACACACACACACACACTAGACAAGTCTAACCAATTTTATATTTCAAAAACGAGTCAAGACAGTTTAGTGAGCATACATTAGCACATGTAAACACTTGTGATGGCCAAATCACATTGTACCTGCACATGTATCAAGAGTAGCAAAGATTATTGCGTGTTGTGTGTGGAAAACATTGCAAGATTGCATATGTGTATATATGTTATGACGATCTGAGATATGAGAAAATAACTTTAACTCACATACAATCATAACTGTTTGATGGGGACTATCACCTTAGAGGTACATCCTATAACTCCCAGATTTCCTATAAAACACGCTTGTAATCATATTTAAAGCATTTTAATCTTTTTGCTTTTTATTTTCTTTGCTTTCTTTTAAGCATATCACGCATGGGCATATAGAAGAGAGAAAAGAAATACCCAACATATTAAGCATAGACATTGCACTTTTGCTATGCAGAAGCATACAGGTGTCTATCATGATTGGCTGGCAACAGTGGTGAGATGGTTATTTATACCTTTCTCTTAGGATTTTCTAGTCCTACCGGTCAAAAAGAGTGATATGAGTGTTAAGTTCAAGAGATAACTTAATCTTACTCATCACAAATAAGAGCCACAAAGCTCACTTGCTTAGTTGTGCATAGAGATGCTCATCTAAGCTACAAAAGATACAAAGTTTAGAAAACTTTGTTTCAATGGCCATCCAAGGTACACAAGTACCAAAGTATACAAAACACACACTGTTTTTGTATTTTTCTAATTTTTCAAAAAAAAATTTTATATCAAAAACAAAATAAACAAAACTGAAAGTAAACACACAAAAACATGTTAAACAAGGCAAAGCATAAAACTAGACTGACAAAAAAAAAATGCAAAACACACAAGTAATACGACAAACAAAAACAAAAAGATAGAATAAAGTGATGAAATCACTTAGAGTCCTTTTTCTTCCACACCTTGGAAGAACCTTTCCTTTGATTAAACCCTTGAATCAGCGGTGAGGGGGAAGAATTGAAACCATTCAAGTTCGAAAGGAACATGAGGGCTTTGAGAAGATCACCAAGAGGAGCAAGAGAGCTTTGAAGCTAATTTTGGCTTCCAGATGCTATCATGCCATTGCTCTGTTGAGTGGCTAACCACTTATAGCAATTTGGTCAAGTATGACTGGCAGCTCCACAATGATGACAAAGATGCTGCTTCTTCTGTTTTGGCTTTTGAGAGTTAGCCTTCTTAGCCCTAGAGTTTTTAATATCTTTCTTATCCTGTTTAGGGGGGTGCTCCTAAGATAGATTTACCATTGTCTAGGTTTTTACTAGCTAATTCAGTTTTAACATCAGTGTTTTTAATTTCAGTATTATTAGCAGGAAAAACAAAGACAGTAGCACTAGTAGAAGCAGTATTAAAGAAAGAAATACCATACCCTAAACCTATTCGATCCGAAGCAGATTTCTGATTGCTGAGCATTTCATCAAGCTTTACACTTGAAGTCCTCTCCAATTGAGCTTTGACTTAAAACGGCTCTGCTTCAAGCTTCTTGGTCTTTTCAGCCAAGAAATTGTTCTCGAACCTCAGCGCTCCAATAGTCTGATTTGCCTCATCAAACTTTGTGGACAACTCTTCACGATCAAGTTTCACATCACTTAGCTTCTTGGTGGCCAGCCTATACAGTTTCTCATGCTTCTTAGACAGCTTGTATAGTTTCTCATAGGCTGAATGGATATCATCTTGATCATCCATATTTTCACACTTAGAATCCACCAATTCTTCTTCTTCTTCTTCCATGACTTCAACAATCCCTTTAGTAGGATTGACTGTGGTAGTAAAGGCATTCAAGATTCTGTCATCTTCATCGTCGGAATCATCCTCAGGCTCAGTGTCACTCAAGGTTGCAGCAAGTGCCTTACTCTTCCCAATGCTCTTGAGATATGTGGGGCATTCTTGCTTCATGTGACCGAATCCATGACATCCAAAACACTTTGGTCCTGTAGGAATAGTGTACTGACCACCTTCCTTAGCATCCTTTTTCCCTCTGTATTGGCCCTTAGACTGAAAAGAACTAGATTGCCTGCGGTCCTTGTCGAAGTTCCTCCCATTGGCATTCTTCATAAACTTCTTAAACTGCCTTGTAATGTAGGACTTCATCTTGGAATCTTCATCCTCGGAAGAATCATCTTTATCACTGCTCTTTGCCTTCAAGGCCATGCTCTTGCCTTTACCTGACTTGCCAATTCTAGTCAACCCTAGTTCATAGGTCTGCAAGTTTCCAACCAGCTCAGTCAAAGAAATCTTATCAATATCCTTTGATTCTTCTATTTCCGTAATCTTGGCATGGAATCTCTCGGGTAGAGATCTGAGCACTTTTCTTACAATCTTGGGTTTAAGAATGGTTTCCCCAAGATTGAAGGCTGAGTTCACTATGTCCTTGAGCTTGGCATAAAACTCATTGAACATCTCATCCTCCTCCATCTTTATTTCTTCAAAGCTTGTAGTGAGCCTTTGAAGTTTTGAATCCTTGACAGTCTTTGTACCCTCATAGGTTGTCTGGAGGATAGTCCATGCTTCCTTTGCAGTTTTAGTAGAGGATATCTTCTTGAACTCCTCATTGGTGACTGTGCTAAATAAGGCATTCAACGCTTTGCTGTTGAAGTTTGCCGCCTTGATCTTGGCTTCATCCCAATCGGCCGGCGCTTCTTTTGGCTTGGTCTAGCCAATTTCTACAGCTTGCCACACCTTCTCATCTAAAGACTGCAAGAAAGCTCTCATGCGTACTTTCTAGTATGCATAGTTAGTGCCATCAAATAAATGAGGTATGATTAATGACTGTCCTCTATCCATGACAAACAAGGGTCAATGGATCAACATAGCAAAGACTAAACCTAATCAGAGTGTGCCCGCTCTGATACCACTTGATAGGCCACAAATTGAATTGACCCCTTATGATTAAACCAATTAATTAATCAGCCAAGTTATTAATTAATCAATTTAACATGCAAACGCGTGGTAGTACAAAAAAATCATCAATAAACTAATAATGCAGCGAAAAATAAATGACACAGTAATTTTTTTACAAATGTCGAAAACCTGACGGCAAAAATTCCATCGGGTGATTTTCAGGTCACCACTCCCGAAACTCTACTATTATCACAACAAGCGGTTACAAGTAAAGGAATCCCAAGTACCTTACCAACCTACAGTTGAACCCTTACCCCAATACCCAATTGGACTTATTCTGTAGTGACAGTTCCCACCTTTGATGCACGGCTCCCAAGTATATGACTAACCTATGCGCGAATCCCAGTACGCGACTTCAACACCAACTAAAAGAGAGGTTGGCTGCAAAGTTCTTCAGCTCATCCTACACGATGAAGATCAAGAAGACGCTTGGTCACAAAACCCAAAGGTGCACATACACAGTAACTTCTTCAAGAAGAGATGAACTAGGGCAAGAACTTCGTCTCTAGTCACAATTTGCTTCACCAGAGTTTTGCTCAATGCTTATGCAACTTGTGAACTGTTTGACGGCTCTTAAAACAATCCTTTTATATGTCTAGGGTTAGGAGAAAGGAAGACCTAAAGACACATTCACGGATCCTAAGAAATCATATCAGAATTCTGAATTTCTTAAATCTCGATAGATAGGAGGTGTCGAGCAGCTGTCGAGAAGGTGTCGAGCTTACGGGCTTGAGACATGTTTCTTAAGCTCGATAGATGCAGCTATCGAGCCGGCTGTCAAGCTTTAATGAATTTGCACTATCAGCTTGTTTTCTTGGACAGACTTGATGACTTCAACACTTGATCTTGAAACCATATTTCTTGAAGTATTAAAAACACCTAGAACTACCCAATTATAAGTAAAGTGCGTTTTTTCAAAGGATTAGCCAATTACATAAAAGAATGACATATGTTCTTTAACAAGTGAAACCACATATGTCCTAACACACACCTTCGTAGTGTTGTGGAGTTAACAGTTATAATCTATATGGATTCTCAAATAAAACACATAAAGCTGTGTTTTCCCTTATATCAGTAAGCTTTGCTCTTTTGTGGCATATGGTTATATACGAACAAAGAATAGTAATAATGAAAATTGCATATGTAAGAAATAAAGAAACAATATCCCATATAAATTTAGAAAGGAAAAATATACATCTCATTAAAACTATCTGTAAGCAAAAACTGAAGGGAATTTCACTACATTAATTATGGTTTCAATTTTATTTGGAGCTTGGACTTGGGAGTTTTGTCAGCTGCTTCAGGAGGAACTTCCTTCTCTTTTTCCTTAGGAACCTCTCCAGCAAGTAAGATGGTTGAAGCCAAAGTCTGCTCAAAACTTTGAGAAACAGCTCCATCCTTTGGAACCTCAGCTACCTTGTCCAAAGAGGTATCTCTTAGAACTTCAGGTATTTTGGGCTGTTCCTGCTGATTGAGAGAAAGAGGATTCTGAGTTTAGGCTTCCTCGGCGGAATCAGCAACTGTAGAGGCCGCCTCCTTTTAGTTAGATGAAGGGCTTGAGGCTCGTATGGCCGGAGGGAAATAAATGTTTTCTGGCATTCTCAGCTTAGAAAAAGACTTAACCCCAGCTTGGTTGAGAGCTTCTTCCTAAGTTTGAGCATAGTAGGCTTGACAAACAGCAGGGACCTCAGCCCGGAGGTTGTCTTCAGTCTCAGCTACGCCGATGTCGTAGCCATGCTGTTCGGCCTTATCTCTTTCCTTTTCGGCCTTTGCCTTTACCTTCTCCGCCTCAGCTTTTGCCTTTTCGGCCACATCTTTAAGCCTTTGGGCTTGTTCCAATTGTTTCCTCAAGGTTGTTATTTGCTCCTTGGAGGCTGTCAACTGGTCGTTAGCCTCACACAGGCGCTTCCTCTGATCCTCGGCTTGCCTTTGGGTATTCTCCAAAGCCAAGTCAGCACTCTTCCGAGCATGTTCCTCCTCGGCTAATTTTTTCTTTAGCTGTAAATTGCTTTTTTCAGCAACAGTGAGTGTCTGTACAACTGTTGCCCGCCTCTTTCTTTCATCATCCAGCTGCTGGCAGTAGGAATTGGTCATCTCCTCAAGTCTAAAAGTAGCTTGGACAGCCTAAAAAGAAAAAGAGTTAGAAATATAGCAAATAAAAACTGCGTGTATGATATTTATAAATAAAAGAAACAAAGTAAGAGGGGTATCACACCATGCCCAAGTATCTTTTGGCGTTGAGGAAAACCTCGTTCTTCCTTAAACCCCGTAGCTCGGTCATATCTTTTGGAAGTAAGAAGGTCTCCTCCAGGACCGAGGCGACATGGCACCCAATGCCCCCATTGAAATCCCTAAGTGATGCATCTTCTCTCAGGGGCTCACCGCCAAGCATGGGTGCTGGGAGCCAAGCCCGAGGTTCTGAGGGCTGGGCATCTACCTTGTCCACGCCTCATTGTGGCCCATCGCTAACTTTTTGCTTCTTCACAGCTCGTTGAACCTCGTCTTCACGAGTAGAATGAGATCTCCCAGTCTCCACCACATCCTTGTCTTTTGGCTCTCTCCTCCTTTTCAAATTAGTAGGTTCAGGCCTAGATGGCTGAGATGGTTGAAGAGGAGGGAGAGGAGATTTGGGAGGAGGGGGAAGTTTGGGTTGAATGGACTTCCCCAGTGCACCTTTTTCGAGCTGGTCCTCAATCAAGTCCATCAAACTCCTCTAGGGTTTTCTCTGGATGCCCATTTCGTCTAAAATGTTCTCGAGAGATAGAGGCTGGTTGAACACTTCAAATTCGTCTAAAGAATCTAACAACTCTGCAATCCCCTCTAAACTTTTTTCTTTTTTTTTCTTTTTTTTCTTCTTCTTCTTCTTCTTCTTCTTCTTCTTCCTCCTTCCCTTCCTGAGGAATGGGGTGGGACGAGGATGCTTCTATTAAAGGAATGGCCACAAAGAGTGGCTGGGTGAAGGGTGTACCTTCAGGGATTAGAACGCCCTCGGGAACGATGAATCCTTCGATAGCAACACTAATGCGGTGAAGTCGAGGATCTTTAGCCTTTATCACACACTTGGGAGCTTGAAATGCTGTGGAAATGGGTTTGTACCCAAGGATTACGTGTGCTACTCTTAATTGAGCATCGAATTCGTTTACGAACACCTCGGACCGCAGGATTTTATCTAAACTCTCTTTGTTGACCAATCTAAACAGAGGTCTAGTAGAATGACTGTCTGCAAAGTCATTAAAATGAAAGGGAAATTTTGTCAGAAGTAGGAATAATGTGAATCAAAGAAAAATATAATCTAAGCTATACAAGTTTATAGCTAAACCCCCACCTGGTTTTCCCTCCTTAGTCGGGCAGGGCAGGCCATCATGCCATTCCCCGGAAAAGATTAAAAAAATCATCTTTTAAGCTATTGTTTGATGTAGGGAGACATTGGATTAGCCTTACTTCGGGATACCTAGACTTAAGGTAATATCTCTGCCCCTTCAGATGGTGTAGATTGTACATCCAGTTCACATCGTGATGGGTCAAGTTTAAGTTCATCCTCTCATTTAGGACTTCTATACACCCTAACATCCTGAACATATTTAGGGCGCACTGTGTGGGAGATAATCTAAAGAATCTAAGGTAGTTTCTAGTAAGGTTACCCATGGGAACGGTCATCCCTCCCTCTATAAAGGAAATCATAGGGATGACCACTTCTCCTGTTTTCCTATCATCTGCCCATTCTCCTCGAGCAGCGTATCTCATACCCACTGTTGGGGGAATCCTATACTTAGCTCTAAATATCTTTCTATCCTCCTCGGATTCAACCAGATACTTGAACCTACCCATTTTCTAAAAAGTTGTGAAGAAAAGTTAATAAGATGGAATGAAAGCTAAGAAGGTTTAAGGAGACTTACAGGTTTAAAAAGGGAGTCCTCGGACAAATTTTTAGTATTTATGAACGCACGGAGAGGTAAAAGAGAGTAACAGGTTCAATGTATGAGCACTAAGACTGTATGATTGTTGTAACTGAAAAGAGAGTTGATTTGAAAAGCTATTTATAGTGGCACATAAATTGTAAGTGGGAAAAGTCCCACTCGTAAACCTAAGAAAATCCTCCACCATTAGATTCACATCTTGCCATTGAACGTGGGAGACAAGGAACCCGTCGTAATTTAATGATGGCGTGCTTTAGACGCCGAAACGTCAGGAGCGTGCCTTGGGTAGGTAGAAAGGCGTTTTGGAGGCTAAATAAATCCACCTAAGGGATGGGGGCAGGATATCAAAATCCCTCTTTTCTTCCGAGGTGTCAAAAAGCAAGATTTTGAGGGGCTATTGTGGGGCCAGTTATCTTAAAAGGTATTGTTAAGATTGTAAGAAATGGGCCTATGGCCTAATGGCCCAGTCCGAGGATGTTAGTCCATTCGAGGATGGCCAAATAAGGACATGGTGGGAATAGTATAAGAATAGGAAATGGAGATTGTATATAATAGTCCAAAGTACGTCCAAGGAGAAAATCCATCTCGAAAACGAGGTTCCGAGGTCGATGTGGCTATCTTATTACCTTGGATATTCTGCAAGGTTGTATTATAACTGAGAAACGGATATAGGATAAGGAAGGAGCAAAGAGAGGTAACAAATATCTTCTAAAGCTGCTACCTCCGCATTAAATGCTTCCCAGCTAACTCTTTGGCCGCATTAATGTGGATATAATACCTGAACAGTAGTCAAGTAGCCTTATAGCTACTAGTTGAAGATTCTAAGATGTGTTAGATGGGACAGGAAGGAGTTCCCAGAATCTAACCTACACGTGTATGGTGAAGATGATGTCCGGATTGTGGTATATAACATGGAAAGGAAGATTGAAGAAAAGGGGGAGATACAAAAAAAAAAAACCAGAAAGAAAGAGGACTGAACATTGGTAATCCTGTTCATCAAGAAGATAGAATCCCAAAAACTCCTAAAACCAAGTCGAGGACAGTTTTCCTCATTTTGTTTATGTTAAATGTTCTTTACTCAAAAATTATGATGATCTTTTTTATAAAATAGAACTAGTTCTTTTATCCACTCTCTACAAATTTATTGTTTGGGCTTGTTGGGCTAAAAACTCATTCCTATTCTGGGTCCAATCCAAATTGAGTCCTTACACTTAGATATATTAAAAAAAATCAAATGTTCAGATTATAAAATATATAATTTTTTTAATATATAATTAAATTCACAAATATTTTATTGTGACTAATATACTTAAAATTATTATATGTGAAACATCAAAATTATTTGCTTGTTTAAGTAATTATTTTTTACTACTAAATAAAATAAGTAATTATTTTTTATATTTGAAGGATTTAAGGGTAATTGTACTTTTTTTTTTGTATTGCATTTTTTAATATAAAAATTGTGAAAATGTACTTGAAAATTATATAATTTCTCTATATCTCTTTTTCTTATTATTATCAAGACTACCCATTTTTACAAATTTGTTCCATTTTTCAATATTTATTAAATATTAAATTAATTATGACATTATCTTAATCTTATCCCAATTGGATTTCAAAAACTTTGAACCTCTTTATTTTACGGTTCTTTGAACGATTCAAGCTTAAAAACCCTAGATATTACATCAACTATCGAAGCAGCACCAACGTTAAAAGAAAGATTCTCCAACCAAACCGAAGACTAAGATCTCAGCAAAGAGGCTATACTATGATCCACACAATTAAAACTTGTACAAACGTATTAAAACTTACAAAATAGAAATTGAGAACACAATAACTTATTTATATCCTCTAGTAGATGGCCACAAGTTGTTGTTGAGTTTCGTGCTTTTTGCACTTTTTAAGCAATGCATGCATCATCCCATTCAAGCAATGCATCAAAAACACCAATCTCCAGACAAAATTGTAATGCTTCTATGACTAATGACTACATTCAAATATGTATCCATCCGATTACTAAACCTCTGCAAATGAGAAAGTTTACGTACAATCACTAAACCATGCTCGTCTTTAGCTACAAGACTCTTGACCTTATGTTTAACTTTGATTATTCACAAAATTATCATTATTGATTGGTTCAAATTAACATTTTAAAAGATAATTATGGACAAAGAGTATTTACCAAATGCTTAAAAGATAAATTGGGTTAAAAAAAAAATCTTTACACAATTTTCAATTAAGCACATTCACGTCCACCTAGAATTACATATGTACGTGTTTAGCAAAAAAGAGTCATTTGCATTGAAATGGGGACGTGAAATAACCCATTTCAATGCAAATGACTCTTTTTTGCTAAACACGTACATATGTAATTCTAGGGACAAAATTGCTTTTTGTCCCTTTCTGAAAAAAAATCCAGCATTTTGCCCTCTTTCTCAAACTAATTAAGGAAATACCCCTCTTTTGAAAATTGAGTTTCTAAAAATGGATTTAGGCCCTATAGCGGCGTTTTTAAGGACCCTATAGTGATGTTTTAAGGACCTATAGTGAGTTTTGTAACTCGATTTTCATAAAGTCGAGTTATAGGTAAAAAAAAGAAAAAAAATTGCATGTAACTCGACTTTATGAAAATCGAGTTACAAAACGTCACTATAGATCCTTAAAACGTCACTATATGGTCCTTAAAAAGGCCACTATAGGGCCTAAATCGATTTTCAAAAACTCGATTTTCAAAAGAGAGGTATTTCCCTAATTAGTTTGAGAAAGAGGGCAAAATGCTGGATTTTTTTTCAGAAAGGGGCAAAAAGCAATTTTCTCCGTAATTCTAGGTTCCGCCTGTTGGTTCTAAAAATTTAGAATAATTGGCAAATTGTGAGCACAAACTTGTCTAAATATAGTTCCTTAAGTCTACAGATATGATTAAACAATGCTTAAGGTGTTGCAAGTCAGAATACAAAAATAAGAAATCTACAGGTTCAAGAATTTGAAACATGCCAGGTTCGATTAATTGAGACTATGGTTTGACCGATAGAGATGAGTTTCTATAGATTATAATTTCAGCCCAATAGTCCATTAAGCCTATTAAACGATTAGGGTTTTAGATCTAATTCACATAGTATTTTAAGGAAACCTTAAGGTACATTTTAAATAGGGATTTTAGAGAGAGAAGAATGCTTCTTGTGCCTCCTATTGTAGATCTAGGGCTTCTGTACCCAAAACTCTCTAAAATTTTCTACCGGCTATATTCTTTGAAGAAGCTCAAGATTTGGTGCTATAAAAGTTGCTGCCATCACTAGTCATCAAAGGTGCTAGAGATTTAAACTTTCAAGAGTGGTCTTGGAGTTACAAACTAGAGAGTTTGTGTTACTGATCTAAATCTTTGAGTGCAACTCTCAAAGTCACAAACTGAAGTGTTTGTATGCAACAGATTCATAATAGAAGAGCCTGTAGATTTGGAATTGCATGTGATCACGTGAGTAAGTGCTACAAGAGGTAGCAATAGATTTAAGGTTAAGTCTATTGTAAAAACTTTAATTCTATTAGTGAATTGTTGTCTTATGCATTGTTTAGGCTAAATCCTCTCTAAGTTTTTTATCTTGAAACTGGATGGTTTCATTGGTTTTTCTGGGTCATCATATCGCTTGTCTACTTTACTTTTCCGCTATTATGATATGATTTATTATTATTTAACTTAGATCTGCAAAACAAACCTAATTAACAACTTGGTTAATAAATTAGGATAAACTGTAACGCCCCAGCCAATTGTTAAAATAATAATAATAATAATAAAAGAGGAGAGGGTCAGATTTTGACCCACATGTGAGCCCACCTACTCCAACTATTCCCCACCACTTATTACTCTCAAAATATCTCCCTCTTTGGCTAGCTAGCTTTCCTCTTCTCACTTTCTTCTCTTTTTCTTTTTCATTTTGTCTCAAACACCCAACACTCCTCTCTCACACTCCCTCACTCTCTCACCGGTGCATCACTCCACCACCTTCACCATTATCTTCCGGTGAGTTTTACTAGAAAAGCTCCATAAGAACCTCTTAAGCTCCTACATCTCATCTTATTTAAGGTAAGAGTTCTTATACTTTTTGTGAGTTTTCATATTTTGCTAGAGGTTCTTGTAATCTAAGTTTTAGAAGTGATATTCTTGTGATAATGTTTATGGGTTTTGTTTTGGTGGACCTATTTGGGCGAATGGTTGTGGATTTTGTACAATGGCCATTTGAGATTTACCCATAGTAAAGATTTGGGGTTTTGACTTTCTAATATGAAACAATTGATAAATCTAATTTTTATTGTTTATTTGAAGCTAGTGGAGGATTTAAATTGGATTTGTAATGGTGGATATTGTTAAATATTTTATTTCATGGGTCTCTCTAAAATGGTATGCATATATGGTGGAAGAAATTCATAAAGTGCTAGGATCTCTTATGGTAAAGGAGAGGCTTTGAATGACATGATTATAAATTGGAGTCTAAGCCTTGTAAATGAAATTGTTGAGAAACTTTGGAAGTGAAATACATTATTTGTGAGGTTAAGTACTTAGGCTTGCCTAATTAATTTCTTATCTAGCGATTTATAATTCGTAACTAGATACAATGTCAAGCCTTATGCTTATCGTAATAGGTTTGTTTGGTATCGTTTAGGTTCTAGCTAATCTCCTTTGGAGTTTTGGAACTAGGCTTTTTGCAGGTTGCAAGATAAGTAGCTTTTTAATGAGATTTTTTTGAAAATTAATCATATTGCATAAACGTTGTTTTTGGGTCAAACATGTTTTGGAAAATTATTTGTGGAACTATGTTTTCTTAAAGAGTATTGTGTTGTGACCCTATTATATATGACTATTTATGAAAAGTGCATCATATTTGGTAATGCATTTGGGGAAATGCATGATTTGTTAGCATGGAAAAGATAAGCATCTTTTATAAAATTCTTGGGAATGGATTTTATGAATTTATTGCATTATTTACAAATTCTAAGATGTTTTAGCTTAGCTTGTATTATTTGGGAAATTTACGCAAAATATTTATGACAAGAAATAGTTTAGAGGACTTTGAGAATATTGTGGCAATTTGGTATTGGAATATTTTATGAAACTACTTGGAAGTGAATTGTGTATATCAAATACATTAACTTGTGAGCTTTTGATGTGGTTTTGCCATTGTGCCATGATATTGGTGATTCCCCGTTTGTATTACGACCCTGTCTGTGTGACGACCATGTCATGTGACCTTGGGTGACGTTTCTAGATTTGAAATGATATTGGATATTTTATGGCTCACAATGAATAATATGTAGTTTCATAGTTACTTTGGGAAGCTTGGTGCTACAATATGTCTATCATTCTTGTCATGATGTTAAGGAAATTTATTTTGCAGAATTCAAATGGAAATTTCCAAATTTTAGCATGTTTGTAAAAAGCTCATTATCATGAAACTTGCTTTTTCCCCACCCTCATTAATTATGCTACTTACTAAGCTCTGTCTCATTCTATTATTTTACAAACTTTTCAAAGTAGGCAACAATCATTTTGAGATAACTTTTTGGAGGCTAGCAGTAGTTAGACTAATTACTGATGGAGTCTAAACTTTTGTGATAGAGATATTTAGACGATGTACATCATAGAGTAGACTTGATTTATTCTTTTGTATATTATAGTGGTTATGACTTTATTTCTACTGATGGGATAAGTTATTGATATGTAATTGTATTTATTCAGACCTCTGTTCTTTTGTGACCAATGGTCCTTATAATTATTGCATAGAGCTCTGACTTACTTTGGGAGTATTGTTAATGAAATTATTATAATAATTCTTGATGTTGGGACTTAATATGGATCATTTGGATTAAATTGTCAAAAAAAAAAAAAAAAAAATCTATAGGTACCTTTGAGATGTTTTCTCATGCTTTGGACCTTTTTGGATTTGGGGTGTGACATAAACAATCTGAGTGTTCAGGGGTCAAAATTACAAACACTGCCAATAGGCCAAACGTGAGTCATGTAGTGAGTGATCTAAAGGAGTGCTTGGCAACAAAATTAGCTCAATGGAAGAAAGACGGCGTAACTGAATCAAGTCGAATTTTCACGGTCAATGTGACTACTGTAACCAATCCATTTGCAAGATAGTTCCAAGGATGAATCTTAAAATTGGCATACTGAATCTTGCAGTTTTCCTGCTTTTCCTACTTTTCTTTTAACATTTGTAATTGAAAATTATGTGTAATCACATTATTGTGTAATCACATTATTGTGTTAAAACCTGTAGCTATGATGGTGTTGATGAACAATTTGTTTGTGGGGTGTGTTGTGGCTTTGAATGTCAAATTCGGGATTATAAATTATTAAATTCAGCCTATATTGAAAATTTTGGAATTCAAATTGGGCACGGGTATAGTGAAAGGAAAGCCATTGTCAAAGTCTGGTAACCCATTGCTTCAATTTTAGAACTGACAAAAAAGTAACCAAAGGAATTAAAATTATAGATTGTTGAGGGCTACTTTTTTTAATATTCGGTCAAGCAAAAAACTTGTATTGTGCTAGAAAAATACAGACATTATTGGGCATAAACATTAAACAATGGGCCGAAACAAGTATTAATTAAATTTTGTTGGTTTTATGAGATATTGGGCTCATGGGCCACAATTACTATACTACAAGAGTTGGGCCTTTGCCCATATTCTCTTTGCTACATGGGTTGGACTTCAAGCCTACAAATACAAGTGAGCTTACTACTAAGGAAATGCTTTTGGAAGCACACAATCAAATCCCCATAAAGTTCTTAACAAGCATTAAGCACTTTCTAGTTGAAGGTTAAGCACTACTCAGCCAAACGTGAGATTATGTCACTTTGTGAAAGAACAAATCCCAACTCTGTATTGTCTTCTTCACTAGAGCTACTGGAGAATAATATAAAACAAATGTATCAGATGTAGGTATATATCAATGTATATCATTCTCTTCTTCGTCATTAAGAATGCTAGAGCAAAGTAACAAAACAACTGACAAAGCTTCAAGAAGTTCTGTTAGACTCACCAAAAAATCATTGAATACTATTGGACTATTAGGAACCTCGTACAGCGCCTGGAACCTTTTGTGGTGGCACAGTACTCATGCACCTTGACCATGTATTGTCTAGTTTGTAAAATACCAAAATGCTAGTTCTACTATAATTATAAAATGTAATAGATAAAGCAAATACAATACAACTTTGCTTAACCATAAAATTATCTAACAGTCTTATGTAAATACAATTTATAAATCATGTTTGAGCAGGGACAGCCCAACATAATTTGAGGCCTAAAGCGAAAATTTTTATACCTTTTGCATGTAAATATTAATTAAACAAAATTATTTAATACTAATCAAATAAAAGTTAATTTGATACACTAAATATATAATTTGATGAATAATTCCAACTAAACTGATGTTAATTTCATATAGAGAATTGATGTTAATTTAGTATAGAGAATTGACTATTATAGTTGAATCATAAATTTTTAAAGTAATAAATAAAAATATTTTTTCATTAAAAATGATACTTTATTTTAGATATATGATGTTGCTAAAGTTGTAATCTTATTTTTAATTTTACATCTTGTTTTTAAGAGAGTTATATATTATTTGGTTTACGGCTTTGTAGGATACCAGTTTATAAAAATTAAAATCTCAAACTATTAGGAGAAATTAATATATAATTAATGATTTAACACATTTGAAACATTTTTTTTTTCAAACATTCTAGGCTTTCAATTGAGTTAGGTTTCAACTGGCCTCATAATTTGGGAGACTTAATAGAAATGAAAAGGAAAAATGTGATAAAAGCATTAAAAATGTTTACAATATAATGTGACAATGACTATAATTGATGAATTTCATCAATCTAATTAATAAATGTTTAAATTTTTTTTTTTTTTATCAGTGACATGCGAATTTGTAGTAAAATTTGTGATATCCTTAGCATTACTAATTTTTTTTTTTAAATGTACAACCATTAAAATATATATATATATATATATATATATATAATTTTATAAAATTTTGGGCCTTTGACTATAAAGGAGGGGGCCTTCTTCCCTAAGGGTTTTTTTTTTTTTTTGGTGGGCCTTAGGCTTAGGCCTAAGTATCTAGACCTTGGGCCGGTCCTGTGTTTGAGTAAAAAAAAAATTTTTTAAATTAATATTTAAATTTAAGAAAAGGCCTGACTCAAAGTTGTTGGCTTAGACCCCAAAATACATTGAACCGGTCCTGCATCACTGCATGTATGCTTGGGTTCATACTCATATGAATGAAAAACCATATCATAGTCAAGCGTGCATATTTATACACAGCCCGAATCTTCTGTTTCTAAGTTTTGCCTTTTTATTGGATTGGATTTTAGTGGTGCACGAAAAAATTGGTGCTGCTACAATATAGGACCCAAAGTTTTGTATTGTAGTCTTGGAAGGGAGGTTAGGGAGGGTCTTAGTGGCTATTTGGCAGAGCATGGAGAGAGGTCGTGAACAAAGGAGGAGGGACAGCTGGAGATGTTTCTAGCCATAGATCCTTTAAAAAAATCGAACCAAAAATTTAGTTGGGGTTAAAAGAAGATTTTGACACCATTTGTGGTGATGTGTATGACATGTGAAATGATTAAATTTGGTAACCTTTGTTTGTTTTGATAGAAAATTTTCTGTAAAAATAATTTTTCATATTTTTTTAAATTTGATAGCATAAAAAAGGTTAGTGAACGGAAAATTATCTTTAGTCAATAGAAAACTCTAACAAAAAAAAAAAAACAAAAAAAAAAAAATCTAAAAACAAGCTCCCTTGCTGTGGGTCAAGAACAAAAAATATTTATGATTAAGAACAAAATGACCAGTTTTTGGAGTTTGAATGAGATTTTTGGCAACGATAATGCATCATAAAAATTTAAAAATTAAATTATGAGCTTAATTGGTGATGTCTTTTATAATCAATTAAGATTTGAGACTTAAACCTACACAATAAATCAATTAGTGTCTTGCTTGATGACAAAGAGCAATTATTGTGGAACAAACATCATACATTACAATTCATAATATTACTCATTTTTAGGCACATTGTCACAACTATTCAACATAACAGACGGTAAGAAGTGGAGAAAAAATAATAAGTTCATTTAAAAATGATAGATAATTTTAATTAATTTTAATCACTTTTGCACATAAGATAGAACAATTGTGACAAAGATAAGGTTAGCATGAAAATTTGTAGTAGTATTATTGAATTAATTAATGTCTCCTCTTTTGCTTTCTTCTTTTCTCTGTCATTATTTTCCATCTCCTCTTTCACTACATTTTTTTGTGAATTGCAATCATGATTTTGAAACTTGAACTGGACCGGCTGGTCGAACCGCGAAACCCGAAAACTGGATGCAAATCTAGTTTTTTAAACTACCAAAACCAGGAATTTCAATTTTTCAGTGACCCTTTCGAACCGCAATCAAAACGCCCAGTTTTCAAAACTGGATAAGGGTGTCACGATCCCTAAAAATACAAAACATTGCCCAAATGAATCTCCCACATCAAATCTTCCCCAGAGAAAAAAAAAAAATAGAAGACCATAGAAGAAAGAATACAAATCTGCTTCTGCATATGCATCTGCTTCTTTGTTTGTTGAAAATTTGTGGAAGAGAGGCTGCTATTAGTTTGAAAATTGTGGAAGAAATAATAGAAGAGGGAGAGAGAGGCAGATAGAAGAATGGACTAAGGAGTTTGTAGGGTTTGAAGTTTGATCATGTGGCTTGGGGAAACATGTGAACTTTGGTATTTGTTAGATTTTCTCTTATTTTAAGTAATAAGAGAAAATCTAACAAATATGATCTTTATCTTGAATTAAGATATATTTGAATCTTTTTAAGTATTAATTTAGTCAATATTACATAATTTTACGCATTTATTTTAATTATTTTGTATTAAATAATTATTAATTTAATTAGGACATCATTATGGTTCAACTTTGGTTTGACCTCAGTCTGATCTTAAAACACTTGAACCTTTCTCTTTTTTTATTTTTTAAACGGTCCGAGTTTCAAACCATAATTGCAATGAGTCTCTATAATCACTCTCTCAAACAAAAACTTGCAATAAATTATGTACAACTTCAATGTGTGGGCGTGCCTTTTAATTTTAGAATGGATCTATAATAAGCAAATTAGAATCATTAGACAAAAAAATAAGGTAAGAGATGATCGGCTTAATCATATCAAAAAGTAGACCATTATTATTATAAGCTTGTAATACGTACTAATTAACATGTGACTATGTTGAAGAGAACTATTTAATCTATAATCACTAATCGTATATTTTTACAAATATTATTACAACATAACTATAAGTATTTTTGAATAAGTATTTGAAATGGTTTAATTTTGTTCTTGTTGAGGACAAATTTTTCATGCCACATGACTTTATTTCATTAGCTACCCACAACACATCAACATTATCATGGATTTTGAAAAAAACTTCTTTTAAAGCCCAAAAGAGGCCATATTTACACAAAAAGGTCCAAAACCCATGGCGATATTATCACATCAAAGCCTATGGTTCAAGCTCATAGTACATGATCTCATTTTCAACTCATGATCCAAGCTCATTAGTATCATCAGGGGAATTTTGGGAGTCGTGGTTTGGAGGACCAAGAGGTGTGTTCAATAAAGCTCGAACAGTTCAGAGTTGACAAAGGAAACATGTTGTTGGCATGTCCTCTCCAATTCCCTGAACTTTGATGAGTTAGTGTGCAATAGATAACATCTAGTAAGCTTTTCATATCACATAACACTTAAAATGATAAAACTCTCTATTACTCTTTACCTAAAACTTAATGTTCATCATATAATCTAATTATATTACATCATATAAAATATATTATTTAAATCAATACCAAACACATGCCTAAATCCTATTAGCTATCTCTATATAATATCCCATCCAACATTAAATGCTCTCCTTACTCTCTAAGATTTGGTCATAATACAAAGAGACCATAGTTACATCTCTAAAGCTTCGTCAAACATCAACCAATGAATTATTACTTACCAAAATTATATTTTAATAAAACCGTAGACTAAACATATAATTTTCCAAAAGATGAAACTTAGCCAAAAAGTACTAGTAGCAACTCCAGCAGAAGCTACCTTAACTCCAGCAGCAATTGTCTTAACTCCAGCAAAAGCTGCAACACCTCCAGTAGTAGCTTAGGCAATTGAAACATATCCAAAAGTGACATAATCAACTCATTAATGCCCAATCCCAGCAACTACCTGCTATACCAAAAGAAGTGAGGATCCAATAAAAGAAATCCTACCATTTATAAGCCAAATGTTTAACCTCTAGCTGCAATACCAAAAATAGGAGGATCCCATAAAAATTATCTTACCATTTTCAGCCAAATCCACGAATTTAATGCAAAATATTTTCTCCAGCAGAAGACCTCACACAGCTAACATCATCCAGCTGTGTCAAGATAGCTACTGCTGTACTGTTATGTCAGCTACTGTACAACTGTAGTAACAGCCTTAAAGTTTCAAATTTTCTTCTTTTGGCTAAAAACCAAAAACTCACTAATGAAATCACTTACTTTGTCAAAAACTTTTCCTTATTTGCTAAATTTCCCTTAAACTAATTCTAATCTAATTACATACTTGACTCTATATGAAGAGGACCAAGCCACACACTAATACACCCACTATCCATCTCTCTCAGTATCTTGTTCTGAAACTTCATCATTTTGCTACCCATAAGCACATCTCCATATCTTTCTCCATTTCTCTTATAAAATCTCTTTTATTAGATAACACCATTACAACACACCTATTACACAACACCACTACCCATCATATACTTACTCTCTCATCCTCAATATTCTAAAACTTCATAATTTTGCTGCCCTATAAACAAATCTTCATCTCCTTCTCCATCTCTCTTATCTCTTCTTTGAAGGCAACATAACCCATAACATAACACAAAAAACCACTCTAACAGCAGCTATAATCTCATGTATTTACTATATTTAACCTTAATATCTCTCATACTTCCTTATATTCTACAAACACATTCCTCACAAAGGGTACCTTCTAGTTGGCACTTTGCTGTTTTACTATCAAAATGTCGTTTTGCCATTATATCTAGGGTTCAAATCTCCACTCTTTCATAATAACTATTGAATTATAATTTTTTATATAAAAAAAAATAAAAATAAAAATTTTGAAAGGGTACAGTCCTTTCCTTAAAATATATATGTCACATATTGCCTTGTGTTTGTTCTTACTTGTTTAGTAATTTAAAAAGTTAATCTTGCATTACGTCCTAGGTACCAAACATACATAAAAGAAATATATGAATAAATAGTTTGATGGAGAGTCAATTTGCTTGAGAATCATTATAGTGAAGATGACAATGACTTGGTTGCTAAAATACTTCGTTTCTTTATGGTACTATACAAATTATACATGTTCGAGGCTTTTGCTTTCAATAAGCAAGAAGTAAGATATTATACTAGTAATGGGGAGTTTAAACAAATTTGGATTTGTGGTTTTGTCTTCTATATCATGTTCATGTCTAGGGTATCAATCAAGTATGATGGTTTTGGTTTGCTAGCTTAATTATATATCCGAAGTGAGTGATGGAGCAGCGGTTTCATTTCTTGCTCACAAATTACCGATTATCTAAAAGCTTAGGGTATTAAGGAAATTATGAATTTAATCATTCAATTATAATTCTAACATACCCTTACGTGTGGGCTCAAACCGATTATCTAAAAGAGTCTACTAACGAGGGTAAAATGCCCTCGTAAAAATTCAAATATCGTCGCAAAAGGCTATTAGCGAGGGCGTGTGGCCCTCAAAGGCCGTTGTATTTGCTCTTGCTGCTAAAAGAGATTTTACAACCATGCCTTTGCAAATAGATAATTTACGAGGGCAATTTACTTTCGTTACTAAACAAATTCGCCTTCGCAAATATATTACCAAACGACGAAAAAAGTCAGTGACTTATTTTTAGCGAGGGAGAGTAGTCGTCGTTAACAACTATTTGTGAGGACTTTTATACCCTCACAATTAGTTATTTGCAAATTTCAAATTACTGACATACTTTTTATAGACAAATAGCCGTCACTAAAATTTATTTGTGAGGACTTTTAACCCCTTGCAATTAATTAGAAATAATAGTGACGACATTAAACTATCGCTTAAAATGTTTTTGCAATGGGTTAAGTGGCATCACTATTCTATAAATTGCGAGAGGCTTTGCCATCACTATAAAATTATTTATGACCAAATTTTTATGTCATCACTGATAATATTTTATATAATTTTTGAAATATTTTATTATTTATTTATTTTTAATTATTTTATATAATTTTTTTTAACTATCATGTTACGATAGTATAATAATTACTAAAAATTGATCAATTGAAAGATAAAAATTCATATAAGTTCAAACTTTAAAATATAGAATATACAAAGAAATCTTGAAATTAAACCTTGTTTTAAACTTAAACAACTAGAATTATGACAAAATTTATAATAGTCTTCCTCCAAGCTGTTTTCAACCTCCCTCATGTTATTGATTGAGTTGTCCTCTTCATCTCTATTAGTACCATCCTTAAAAATAAAATAAAAAACAAAATGGATCTCCAACAACTACAAAATGGAATTGGGGAACTAAAAGTCTAGGAGTATTTAAGATGCAATAGATTGCTTCAAATATGAAATGAGGTCAGCCCGATCTTGTGACTTCTTCAGCCCGGGGAATACCATCTTAGTCCCAAGAATGTACTGCACAAACAAAAACAAAAAACAAAAGAATTAGGTCATGTTTGGTTTATCAAAGTTACAACAAAACACTTCAATGCATGCCATATATTCACACCAAAAGAATTTATCACACACAAATGCATATACTTGCACCAATGAAAAACCGCTCTAAAACATGCAAGGCAATATTCCCAAAGTAAGATAAACTATCTTCAGTTTACTCTCTCTATTGCATACTCATTGCATTTTCTAACATTATGGCAGTGTCTTTTATATTGAGTTGATTCATACCTTTTTGGGGTTCAGCTAGTAATCATACAATGTCTTTTCCTCCCAATTCACAACCATGTTCTTGTTAGCAGCTGAATAGAAGTACCCAAAGTTGTACTAGACTACCTTCCAAACAATCCATTCAGATTGGGACCTGAAAATTTAGAACAGTTTTATACACAACTCCAAAACTTTCAATAGAGTAGCGATCACAACAGCTTTCAAAAAGAAGTAAGCACAAAAAATTCTAAAGCATATTTACAAAACTTATTAATAAACTAACAAGTGCATCTGCATGAAGTTATATCCATAAGACATGTTACTTTTCTCAAAGCATTCATCGAAAGAAAGAAAAAGCCAAAGATAGTTTGTTTTTTGTACAATTTAAATCAGTGCCCAACCTAGTAATGAAATCCTTGAAATAGCAAAATATTGTGAATTTTAGCAAACTTGAAACATGTTCTCCGCAACACCCATCACAACGTCCAATAATGCAATGTCCAACAACAATCTTAGCTCAGACAAGAAATTTCTCATAAAACAACAAATCAGAGAACAACTTAAAAATCCAAATAACATACAAAATAGTTTCATAATTCATTTCTACTTATAAATAAAAACAAATATGGAAACCAGTCCATATCTTTTAAAATCAGCATCTAAAACCTTACAAACCCGCCAACAAGTAAGTTTTGCGGGTAAGAATCACTCAAAATCTAAAGTCTTATACATCCATAAAGAGACATATACTTAAGTTATAACATAAAATATGTATAACAACAAAACACAATGAGTTTAATCATTAATCTCATGTCCAAAGATCGAGAAACATCCCGCATCAACAAGCAAAAGTGGCCACCTTTAAGCTACCTATTTTTGTTGGGTCTTTATAATATACACAATAATCCTTTCTCATGTTACTTCTTCTTCTTTTTTTTCAAAATTATATTTTTATTTCTCCAACTCTTTCAAAATTATATTTTTAATACTGCTTGACAATTCCCATATCACTAAACAGCCTTCAAAAATAAATTCCAGCTCAAAAAACTGTTTCTATAGAACTCACTACTTCTATTCTACTTTAAAAACCAAAGATTTTGTAGAGTTGAATACAATTATATACCTCCCCAAGATAGACCCTAGCAAACCATAATGAGAATTTGTCACACCATCAAGATCCATCAATGAAGGGTCTTGTCCATGTGAATGCCCTCCTAGGTACACTACATAAGACTGAAGCATAAAAGTAATTTTAGGCCATTAATAGCACATATATATGAAATCTACTCAAATGGAATACTAGAAAAATAAATGAGATAGGAGAACTTGCTGGACTACAGTTAAGATTGGATATTATTTTTTGCAATAAACAAATACAATCCACCCTTTAATCCCTAAAGTTTCTATTATATTGCTACCAATCACATTATGGGGTCCCATTTCCTTTCACTCAAAGAATTTCATGTCATGTCTAGCATAGCCATAGTCACACTAACATATAGAGTACCTAAAATTTAAAAAAAAAAAAAAAAATATATATATATATATATATATATATATATAGCATGTAGAGTATAAACATCCATAACACGACTCAGACAACATTCATTGCCAAAGAAAGTACTTAGCTTGTAAAGTATCATAGCCTATTGATGAAATCAAATACTTGGTGACAAATAACAAGTACAAATGGTCTACAAAATAAAAATTATACAAAAGATGACCCACTAATTCATTGCATCAGATACTTGGTGACAAATAACAAGTACAAAAAGTCTACAAAATAAAAATTATGCAAAAGATGACTCATTGATTCAGTGCTTGCCTTACGCACACAACACCAAGTGATCAATGGTATACTCCCCTTAACAAGATTGCCTAATGCCAAATTTTTGTTAGCACTACTGCCACACAAAGAACCTGGCTCAACGCCTTCCTTCACCAAGGATAGAGATTAAAGAGATAAGAGAGCACCACCACCACTTTGTAGTCAAGAGGCCTAAGCGGCATCCAATGGACCAAACACACAATACACAAAACTATAAATTCCTATTGCAATATAAATCCAAGTTCAGCAATATATACCACGTTACAAATAAAGGGCGAATGAACAGTATTTGGATTGAAATAATTAAATCAAAATTCAAGCATTTAACAATCCAAACCCAAATGCCTAAGTCCAAAATCATACCATATATCAGTATAATATATGGTATGATTTTGGACAGTTGTGCCATCCCTTTAATCTTACATAACAATGACTACCAATGCTACCAAACAATGAAGGTTTTTTTTTTTTTTTTTGCTTTAACTTTTAAGTTGCACTGTTGCAGACACACTAGTGATTCTAGAATACACGACCTCACCCTCCAGCTAGCTCTTACAAGGGAAGCCCATGCCATTTTAGCTCCCTTTGTTATGTCCCCAAAAAAAAAAAAAAACTACAGAATTTCCTTTCACACTTTGTTTAAAGATCTAGGTGCATACCAAATTTACACAAGGGGTTCCTGTTAATTAATTGCAAACTTCCCCAACAATTTGTTACCCAAGACAAGAAACCCAACAAAACAACATAAGCAAAAACTTGCAATGCAGCTAACGAAACTAAAAGACATTCTTCAGTTCTACTTGGAGAAGAATATGGATTAACCCAGAAACATAAACAACATAACTCTTCTCAAGATAACCAAAATCATAACTTCAGTAGCACCCATTATCAAAATTCAAAATTTGCAATGAAAATAATAAACAATCAAACAAGTTAGGAACAAAAAACAAGTTGTAAGTGGTAAAGTTTGTGAAAAATAAAAATAAATAATAATACCAGCAAGAAGGGTGCCACGGCGATTGAAAGCAATGCATTTCATGACCCCATGTTCCAAATACTCTTCTATTACCTCCGGAAAATCTCCTTGCAGTGGATCTTTGCACAAAAAACACATATATACAAAAAAATTATTATAATTTCAAGACTAAATTTCGGGCCAAAATCAAAAATATTTTAGAGTGAGAGAAAGAGAGTGGGGACTCATCGATTATGGGTGCATTCATGGTGTTGATTATTGAACTTCAGGGCCAGGGGTTTAATTACACAATTCCTCAGGTATAATATCAATACATCACAAACTTAAATAAAATCAAAGAAAATAAATCCACAAAACATGCAAAAAAGGTTTAGGGATTTGTATACCTTCAAGAGCGTTTTGGGCGACTGAGGGAGGGGAAGAGTCCGAGGATGGCCACGGTGGCTGTGGTGGAGGTTGTTTGTGTCGGTGGCAGAGGGTAGGACCGATTATATCGGCTCGATTCCCAGTGGAAATGAAGGACGGCGGTGGTGAGATGGGTGGGAAAAGCTGCAGCGGCGGATTGGACGGTGTAAAGCCCTAGATCGGAGGACAGCGGCGGCATGATGGACAGCGATTCGAAGGTAGGTTGATCGGCAAGGGAGAGAGAGGGAGAGTTAGAGAGAGTGAGGTCTGATTTTTTTTTAGTGACTGAGTGTTTTTTTCGTGACTGAGAGTGTGAGAGAGAGAGAGAGAGAGAGAGAGAGAGTTTTGTTTAAGTGTGCACACGTGGGAGACCAAAAGTTAATTTAGTGGGAACCCAAAAATTTTGAATGGGAACCCTGAATTTCTTTGGCGGCAATCACAATCACATGTGATTGTGACTGTATTCAAAAGAAGCTTACTTCTTTTTTTTTTTTTTTTTTTTTTCTTTTTTTGGGTTACTTTATCCTAAAAAATCATCCTCACATTTAGGGGTGTGACAATAGAATATTACTAGTACCATAAAATAGAATTCAAACAGTTTAGATAACTAGTTTAAGTAGAAGTTAAGGGTTACCTGCCTAAGCTAACAATTACACGCCTACTAGTTTTTGGTTTCCCTAAGCTAACAATTGCATGTCAATTTTCATGTCAATCAGATGTAATTTACCATTTGATCCACCCAATAACTTATTATTGAATTCAAATTTCGAAAATCCAACTGTTGGATTATATGTTCAATATAGTCTTAACATGCATGCCAATTTTCATGCCAATCAGATGTAATTTACCATTTGATCTATAAACTTATATTTTATGCATTATTTTAAACCACTAAACTTGAATCTAGACAATTGATTGATGAAATGGCTATTAATTTTTGATCACCTTAAAATTTTGCAAGCATGAAAAATATACGAAGATAATATAATCTAATGGTAGATTTGTCAAAATTCACAACGAATTAAGAAATATAGAATTGAGTTCAAGTTACACCTAACGTAATTCTAAAAATTGAAAATCCAACTGTTGGATTACATGTTCTATATGATCTTAACATGCATGCCAATTTTCATGTCAATCGAATGTAATCTACCATTTGATTTATAAACTCATCTTTTATGCATTATTTTAAATTACTAAAACTTGAATCTAGACAATTGATTGATGACATGACTATTGATATTTGATCACCTTAAAATTTTATAACCATGAAAAATATACTAAGATAATGTAATCTAATGGTTGATTTGTTAAAATTCACATCGAATTAAGAAATATAAGGTTGGGCTCAAGTTACACCTAACATAATTCTAAAAAATATTACATCACCCAATAACTTATTACTGAATTCATATTTTGAAAATCCAACAGTTGGATTATATGTTCTATACGGTCTTAACATGCATGCCAATTTTCGTGCCAATTAAATGTAATTTACCATTTGATCTATAAACTCATATTTTATACATTATTTTAAACCAATAAACTTGAATCTAAACAATTGATTGATGACATGGCTATCAATTTTTTATCACCTTGAAATTTTGCAAGCATGAAAAATATACGAAGATAATGTAATCTAACGGTAGATTTGTCAAAATTCACATCGAATTAAGAAATATAAGATTGGGTTTAAGTTACACCTGACGTAATTCTAAAAAATGTTACACCACCCAATAACTTATTATTGAATTCATATTTTGAAAATTCAACCATTGAATTATATGTTCTATATGATCTTAACATACATGCCAATTTTCATACCAATCGGATATAATTTACCATTTGATTTATAAACTCATCTTTTATGCATTATTTTAAACTACAAAAATTTGAATTTAGACAATTGATTGATGACATGACTTTGATATTTGATCACCTTAAAATTTTGTAAGCATGAAAAATATACGAAGATAATGTAATCTAATGGTAGATTTGTTAAAATTCATATCGAATTAAGAAATATAGGGTTGGGTTCAAGTTACACTTGACGCAATTCTAAAAAATGTTACACCACCCAATAACTTATTAGTGAATTCATATTTTGAAAATTCAACTGTTGGATTACATGTTCTATATGATTTTAACATGCATGTCAATTTTTGTGCCAATCGGATGTAATTTACCATTTAATTTATAAACTCATCTTTTATGCATTATTTTAAATTACTAAAACTTGAATCTAGACAATTGATTGATGACATGACTATTGATATTTGATCACCTTAAAATTTTGTAAGTATGAAAAATATAAGAAGATAATGTAATCTAATGATAGATTTGTTAAAATTCTCATCAAATTAAGAAATATAGGGTTGAGTTCAAGTTACACCTGATGTAATTCTAGAAAATATTACACCACCCAATAACTTATTATTGAATTCATATTTTGAAAATCCAACCATTGGATTACATGCTTTATATGTTCTTAATATGCATGCCAGTATTCATGCCAATTGGATGTAATTTACAATTTGACCTATAAACTCATCTTTTATGCATTATTTTAAACTACAAAGACTTGAATTTAAACAATTGATTAATGATATGACAATTAATGTTTGATCACCTTGAAATTTTATAAGCATGAAAAATATATGAAGATAATGTAATCTAACGGTAGATTTGTCAAAATTCACATCGAATTAATAAATATAGAGTTGGGTTCAAGTTACACTTGACGTAACTCTAAAAAATGTTATGCCACCCAATAACTTATTACCAAATTCATATTTTGAAAATCCAACCGTTAGATTACATGTTCTATATGGTCTTAACATGCATGCCAATTTTCATATCAATCGAATGTAATTTACCATTTGATCTATAAACTCATCTTTTATGCATTATTTTAAACTACTAAAACTTGAATCTAGACAATTGATTGATGACATCACTATTGATATTTAATCACCTTGAAATTTTGCAAGCATGAAAAATATATGAAGATAATGTAATCTAGCGGTAGATTTGTTGAAATTCACATCGAATTAAGAAATATAGGATTGAGTTCAAGTTACACCTGACGTAATTCTAAAAAATGTTACACTACCAATAACTTATTATTGAATTCATATTTTGAAAATCCAACCGTTGGATTACATATTCTATATGTTCTTAACATGCATGCCAATTTTCATATCAATCGAATGTAATTTACCATTTTATCTATAAACTCATATTTTATGCATTATTTTAAACTACTAAAATTTGAATCTAGGCAATTGATTGATGACATCACTATTGATATTTAATCACCTTGAAATTTTGCACGCATGAAAAATATATGAAGATAATGTAATCTAGCGGTAGATTTGTCAAAATTCACATCGAATTAAGAAATATAGGATTGAGTTCAAGTTACACCTGACGTAATTCTAAAAAATGTTATACTACCAATAACTTATTATTGAATTCATATTTTAAAAATCCAACCGTTGGATTACATGTTCTATATGTTCTTAACATGCATGCCAATTTTCATGCCAATCGGATGTAATTTACCATTTGATTTATAAACTCATCTTTTATGCATTATTTTAAACTAAAAAAACTTGAATTTAAACAATTAATTGATGACATGACAAATAATATTTGATCACGTTGAAATTTTATAAGCATGAAAATTATATGAAGATAATGTAATCTAACGGTAGATTTGTCAAAATTCACAATACCCTTGATTCATAAGAAAAAACCAAAATTGGAAGAAATACAATTCATTATTCGTTTGAAAATGACTGAAATACCCCTAAGATTAAAAGAAAGCTAACCTACCCCACAAACTAAAAAAATGGCTGAGACACTAAAATACCCTCGACAGTTGAAAATGAACCAAATACTCCATACACATTAAAAATGTCCACTATACACCCTAAGCCAAAAGGAGACCAAAATAGCCTGGAAACTTTGAAAAGGACCAAAGTACCTCTAAACCCTAGAAATGACAACAATAGAAAATGATCCAAATACCCCCAGTAAACGCAAAAAATGACCAGATACCCCTTATGCATTAAAATTTTTTACGCACATACATCCTAAGCCTATAAAATGACATAAATGCCCTTGGAACTAATTTTACACACATACATCTAATTTTTTGGTCATTATAACGCTGCTTTCACAGGTTCTTTGATCATTTTATACGCTTTAGTGGTGAATCGGTTATATTTAGGTTCCAAGTGTATTTCAGATAGCTCCAATGATTACGGGGATATTGTGGTCATTTTTTTTATTTATAGGGATATATTGCTCTTATTTTACCCTTTATTACATGGGCAAATTATTACCAAGCATAAATTTATCTTGAATCTTTTGTAGAAAAATATTTTCAACTAGTCTATTATATTTATTATAAAAAACATATTACTAGAAACATAGTAATCATTTAGTTCTATTTCGGTTTAATTTAACAAAATATTTCATTCTAGTCACTAAACCAATACACTTAACCCCCTTTGTTCCGCTTTGACTCAAATTCCTATCGATTTTGGTTGTCTTAGCCATTTTTAATCAATTCGGTAGGTATGCATTTGAAATATTATTTTTGTTTAAGTTATAGCTTCACATCTAATAATTTTACTTATTAATTTTTAAAAGACAAGATAAAATAAAAATTACAATGAATAAATGTTTGGTAAATGTGTTATGAGAAGCATTAATTTATAATTTGTTATTCTAATGATTAATTCGAAAGGCTTATCTTGGTCATTAAAATGATTTATTATTAGTGGGTGTATATTTTTAACCATCACAAATAATACACTTTTTGTGAGGAAATTCTATTGTCCCTAGCAAAAAGTATGGAGGGAAAAATTTCCCTCCAAAAGTTTTGATATTTTAATGATTATTTGCTAAGGCCAATCTTAGTCCTCACAAATAATTATTATTAGTAAGGGCATTTTATTAACTCTCACATGATGATATCCTTTTCACGAGGCATGTTCATTGCCCCTCGAAAATAATTTGACGAAAACTTTTATCTCCAAAAAAAGTTTATATTTTAATGATTATTTACGAAGGCCAATCTTGGTCCTTGCAATATAGTATTAGTGATGGCATATTTTTAATCCACAAAAAAAAAAAAAAAAAAAAAAATTCTACAAAGGATTTTTATTGTCTCTCGAAAATAATTTGGTGAGAACATTTCCCTCCAAAAATTTTGACATTTTAGTGATTATTTGCGAAGGTCGATCCTGGCCCTCGTAAATAATTTTGTATTAGTGACAGCATATTTTTAACCGTCACAAATAATACACTTTTTGAGAGAGAATTTTAATTGTCCCTTGCAAATAATATGGAGGGAAAATTTCGCTCCAAAATATTAGCATTTGTGACGGCTACAACACATAATTGCGATAGCTTTTTTTGTTGGTCACAAATGTTGCACATTTTACCAAGTATTTGCAAGGGCTTTATTTTGCCATCACAAATAAGATTTTTTGAGAGGGCCTTTTGGGTCTGTCAAAAATTCTTGGTCGCTAATAGGCATTTTTCTTGTAGTATTAATAAATAGGTTTCACACATGAGATTTTTAGCATTTTAAATAAAAGAAGGAGTGGAGATGTGAATTGAAATCATAATCTCTTGCCTTGATACTATAATAGGCTCTCTTTGGTTGAGAGAATGAAAATTTTGGAAGCTTGAAAAAAATTGGTATTATAAAAAAGTAAGAGAACGAAAAATATTTATGTTACTGATTGGTAGAAGTGATGGAAAACTAAAAAGATAAAGTCAACTACTCTTATTCCTTTATTATTAAAATTCCATTATTATTAAAAGTAGAATTATGGAAACTTTGAGGTAATTTTGTATTTTTCTTTTCATTGACATTTTCTTTGCTTTTTTCTTCCCAATTTGGAAGGAAAAAAAATTGTGGGTTGGGTCAACAAACTCCATCCACCTCATTTTCTTCCCTCTTCATTATCACTCAAAACGAACAACTTAAAATCACATTTTCTTCTATTTCTTCAGTTTCTCATTTTCCATCCTTTCTTTTTTCACTCAACCAAACATAGCTTATGAATTGTCTATAAGATGGTGGAAAACGTGTCCACAACTTTGTTCGAATAGCTAAGAAGAAATTTAGATGATGGAGAGGTTCAAACATTTCATGTCTGAATTTCTTGGTGGATTCGTTCTTATTCTTCTGGTTCATGCCCAGAATCAATCAGGTATAATAATCTAAATCTTACAATTTTATTGGTCTTGGTTAACTCATGAACCTGAACCATATGGCCATGGCTAAGGTATTGTTCGTTCTATTTGCAGAATTCATAAGCATAGATTGTGGGTTGGAAAAAATTCGATCTATAAGAACTGGAGAACAGGCGTAGATTACATTTCCGATGCGGCATTCATAGACTCTGGCATAAGTAAGGAGATATTAAATAAGTTCAAAAATAACGATCAACAGGAAACATGGAGTCTCAGAAGCTTTCCTGATGGAATTCGGAACTGTTACAGCATAAACATTACGCAAGGCACTAAGTATTTGATCCGAGCCACTTTCTTGTATGGGAATTGTGGGGGGTAGAAACCCAAAACTACTTAGTGGGCGTGGGGCACCATGTTGAGGGATATTGTATTTTCGAAGAGCAATAATGGGTTGGGACAGTCCATCTGAATGTAAGAAGCCCAGAAGTGCAGGAGGGGTATCGTCCGAAGAGGTTGCCTTCTATCCGAAAAGGTCGCTATTTGTTCGAAGAGGTATTACTCCTCGGATACAAATAACCTTGATCAATCAGACGTGTAGAAGGTCCGAATGATCTTCCTGGCAATCCCAATGGTGATGATAAGCTCCGGGTAGGTCTAGAGATGATAAGAACAAAGAAATATCTGAAGGAAAAGCTGCTACCACCGTATTTAATGTACTGTAACAACTTTTCTGGCCGCATTTATGTGGAGAAGACCCCTGAACAGTGTAATCTCAGCTACCACCACTCACAAAGAACTAAAGCAGACATACGATGTGACATATACTGAAGTAGATACACAGATGAAGAACAAGTGGACGATGGAGATGATGGGGAAGGATGTTATATAAGGAGGAAGGACTCCTGATAATGGGGGATCGGAAAAAAGATTATAGAGAGGAAAGAAAAGCTTTACTGTAGCTCTGAATATTGTAATTATTGTTCATTCAATAAAACACCTCTTCGGACATTCAATCAAGAAGTTTCTTAGGCATTATTTCATGTTGTTTATATCCTACGTAACCTAGCCAACCATTGTTTAATTCATATCCAGCCCAGCTTTTTCACCCACTCTCTACAAATTCATTGTCCTGGGTTCGTTGGGCCTCTAACCCACATTTTTTGAGCTTGGGCTGCGAAAACTGACCCTACAGGAATTATGATGGAAAAAGTAAGTTACCACAATTTGATCTTCATCTAGGAGCAAATATGTGGGACACGATTAAAATAAAGAATGTATCCCTTGGTGTCATCAAGGAGCTCATACATGTATCATTTCTAAATTATTTGCAAATCTGTCTCGTAAACACGCAACTCGGGACACCATTTATATCGGCAATAGAGTTATGGCCATTGCACAATTACGACGTATTCAACAGAAGATGGATCATTAGCACTCTTCTGGCGCCTGGATTTTGGTTCAGTAAGCAATTTACTATACAGTTTAGTCATTTGGACCTTACGTTTATAAAAGTATAAACAAAAGGTTGCATGCAATAATTGCTGTGAAGTTGTTGTGTTACGGAGAAATGCCTACGAAAATCTTTTTGACCCTAGATTAACTACAAGAAAACTGGGTATAGGCGACGTTTTGAAAACGTCACTAAAAACCCAAAAAACGTCACTATAGACACAAATGGTCTATAGCGACGTTTTTTTTTGCGACGTTCAAAAACGTCACAATAGAGCAGTCGCTATAGATCTATTGCGACGTTTCCAAAAACGTCGCCATATGTTACTCTTTAGTGGCGTTAAAAACTTTTAGTGACGTTTTAGAAAACGTCGCTAAATAATATAACATTTTCGTAAATAATCTAAGAAAATACATTTAGCGACGTTTTGAAGACGTTTTTAGCGACACCTTTAAAACGCCGCAAATAATCAATCATATAGCGACGTTTTATAGACGTCGCCAAAACGTTAGCTCTCTTGTTTTTTAGTGACATTTTTAAAGCGATGCTATAGGATTGATTATTTGCGGCGTTTTAAAGGCGTCACTAAAAAGGATTTCCTCTTATTTTTAGCAACGTCTTTAAAACGTCGCAAAAACCTGCTCTTTTTTTTTTTTTTTTTTTTTTTTAATGCTGTATAAACCTGCTTAAAATTCAATAATAACTAACACAAGCTTGTAATGGATCAAATATACCTATTGATCATTAATATTCCACAATAACAATTTAACCATAGTCAATATATATATATATATATATATATATATATATATGTTTAATACCAATACATGTATCATTTTAAATTGAACAAAATACTTGTCTATCTACAAAACAAAAACAACCACCTAAACTATGACAGTATTAAACAAAGTACAATACTTCCAAAATAAATGTGGTTGTAACAAAATACTTGTCTACCTATACAAAAAAAAAAACAACCACCTGACAATATTATAAACCAAGTACAATAGTTCCAAAATAATTGTGGTTGTTCAAAATAACTATGTAATAGCCCATGGAGTCCTTAAAATACTGCATGTACCACTATATGCTAGTTTCTTGATGGGATGAAGCCGGTGATCTGTAAGGAGTTGGAGATGGATGATCTAAATCGAAACCACCCTGAATACAAATTAAAATATCTAATAAGTTCATAAAGAAATCATTTCGAGTAACAAAATAATAGTTGCTATACTTAAAAATTTTTAAAACCAAATACATTCTTAAAACATTAAAATTTAATACCCGACTAGCTTCTGAAGAATGATTTTGCTGATTTTGCACTAGTTGCGTCAATTGGGTCATTCGCTCCTCCAAGTTTTCATAACGATTCAATTTCTCCATCAAAGAAGCCACTTGATTCTCCAACTGAGTCACTTTAGCATCCCTTTCTTGGCTTCTTACTTGAGCAATTGTAGGAGTGCTCTTGGCAGGATGCAGACTTGGTGTTGGGCCAAATCCCACACCTCGAACACGACCATTGCGCTCATTACCAAACACTTGAGCATATACATCATCTGGTGCCCATGCAATACTACCAGTAAGGTCAGATAACTGCACACGATTTGAGGACTCACTCAACAGTTCGTTGATTTTTTCCTAATATTCAAAATTTCCACAATAACACATTAGAAATTAACAATGTTAATAGATTCAATATTACACTTAGCAAATCATGATATTACTTACAATATTGCCTTCTGCTACGGTGTTAACAGGAGTACCATCTTTATGAAGATGGAGTTTTACATATACATCTGCACGTTCTACAGGATGCCCAAGTGTTGTTACCTAAATTATGGTCATTTCATTTATTTAATTAGGAATAATGGTTTCATACAAACTTAAGAACAATCTAATATGTCATTTACAAGATAATTATTGAGTCATTACCATTTACAAGAGCTCCTTTGGTACTCCAACCTGAAATATCACCATATGCTGGAAAATCATTTATGGTCCACAATAATGCTGCATGCATTTGAAATGAGCTATTGGAAGACACGTCAAACGTTTCTACTCCAACATCCCATAATTCCTTGAGTTCTTGTACTAAGGGTTGTAAGTACACATCTATATCGTTCCCTGGAGAGGTTGGACCAGGAATCAATAGTAATAACATGAAATAAGCCCTTTTCATACACATCCAAGGAGGAAGATTGTATGGGACCAACATGACAGGCCAAGTGCTATGAGCAGTACTCATATTAGAGAACGGGTTGAATCCATCAGCGGCTAATCCAAGTCTAACATTACGAGGCTCAGATGAGAATTCTACATACTTAGAGTCAAATGACTTCCAAGCTTTAGAGTCAGCAGGATGCCTCGTTAACCCGTCATTTGTACGACCATCAACATGCCATTTCATGTGGGGAGCTACTTCGGGAGACATAAACAATCGTTTCAACCTTGGCTTCAAAGGGAACCACCTTAAGATCTTTGCAGCTTTCTTCTTTACCTTCTTGGAAGGAGCATTCGTATTTTTTGGAACTCCGGCCTCGTTGCTTGCCCACCTTGAAAGGTTACAATTTGAACAAGCTTCGAGGTTGGAATTTTCTTTCCAAAACAACATACAATCATTGGGGCAAGCATCAATCTTTTCATAACTCAAACCCAGATCCCTAATAATTTTTTTTGCCTCATAACAGTCTTTTGGCAACTTCGCACTTGAAGGTAGTAACTCTTGCAAAAATTGAAGCAAGAAGGTAACTGATTTGTTACTCCAACCAAGTAGACACTTCAAGTGGTACAAATACACAATGACTGACAATTTGCTAAACTTTGTACAACCTTCATAACAAGGTTCCTCAACATCTTTGAGCAATTTGAGAAATTGGAGTGACTCTTCGTTAGGACCTTGTGTAGGTTGTTCCACACCAGGGCCTCCTACCACAGGATCTGATGCCATATCTTCTTCTATCGGGTCGGGCACCACATCATGCATAGGGAACATGTGATGCAACATTTCACGCATATTACTATTTTCATTTGAGTTTTCTTGGACAGAAGTACTAGGAATTCTAACAGAAGTCTTTCTAGTTGATGATTCCCCATGAAAAATCCAACGTCGATAACCCCTACAAATCCCATGTGATACTAGATGAATTCGTACAACATCTATAGCCAACATTGTTGAATGTGCACATTTTCGACATGGACAAACAATCGTACCATCTCGTTGTGCATGTTGAGATGCAAAATTCAAGAATTGTGCAACTCCAGTTCTATATTCCACAGATGTCCTATTTCTAATGTCCATCCAACTCTTGTCCATAGCTATAGAACAAAACAACTAAACAATCCACCACAAAAAAAATTATCAATATAACAATATAAAATGCTTACAAGTATTGAAATCTAAAAAGTAATCAACAACCATAACTCAACAACATCCAAATGTTCAAAAAATAATAAACACTCCCAATATGAATGTAAACCGCCTTATAACACCATACAAGCCACCCGCTTGTTCCAACACAATAATTCTCCCAATATAGTTATCATAATCACAAATATAGAATGCTTACAAGTATTGAAGTCCAAAAAATAATCAACAAATATAACTCAAAAATATCCATCCAAATTTTCAAAAAATAATAAACACTTCCAATATAAATGTAAACCATCTTATAGCACCGTGCAAGCCACCTGCTTGCTCCAACTCAACAATTCACCTCAACACAATTATTATAATCACAAATATAAAATGCTTACAAGTATTAAGTCCAAAAATTAATCAAAAAATAATCTAACTAGATAAATCATTAATTGTAGCACCATGTAGTTAATTGAAAACGTTTAAGATTTAAGTGAGGGAGATTTTAAACTTCAGTTGCAACAACTACATGGTCCCAAAAACAAAAATAATCTAACTAGATAAATCATTAATTGTAGCCAAGGGCTTGGGGGCTAGCCCAACTAAATTATGTCTATCCAGAAGACCCAGGTAGTAGTAGTTACTTAAGCTTTATTCTACAAGAAATGACTCACATGTGTAATTATTTTTTGAATTAAGCCACATTGGTAATCATGTTTGTCGTTAAAATGTAATGACAGTAACTTTCTGTATTTTTAGATACTCTCTTAGGATGTAATCACCTTTGAAATTAAATCTTTTTTTGGTTTTAATAAATGAATGTTAAGGAAGGATAATGCTATAGCCTATAGTACATTAAAATCATTCCACTTTAGTTTTCTTTTTCTTTTCCTTTATTTCCTTTTATCTTTTTGTGGGTATCCTAAAAAGTTTGTTATTTTGTCCCTTCGAAAGTAAAATAGGCGCTGCATTGGGAAATCTAAGATGCTACCTTCGTAAAAGCAAGAAGGTTGCACCAAAATTTGTTGATGATAGTGTTGTGCATGCTAGTAGATTCTATGTAAGGAAGTAGCATTATGTGGTACACATTTGAAAGTAACATACCATAAATTGTCCCTAAACGGGAAAGGCAATGATTTTTTTTTTTTTTTGCTATGAACATGGGATAATGTTTAATAAAAGAATCAAGCATAGTTACAAAGTTCAAATAAAAAGCTTAAAAAGCAAACAAGAGAAGTGGAAAGAGCCAAACATGTCCTAAAGTCAGCACATTGTAGCTTTCTCTAAAATATGTTTAAGTCTTACCATCTATGGCCTTTCTAGAACGTTTCTCCACTTTAGAATCAAGTTAATCAATGTAGGAGCAAAAGGCACAATATCAGATTCCAACCAATTAATAATAGCTAATGCCTAATAAAAAAGTCAAGTCTCTAAAGAAATAAAGGGAAAACCATGCCACCATAAAAGTTGGAAGGCCTAGCTAAATAGGTATGTCCCAAAGCTCATCTAGTCATCTCTTGCACTAAAAAGTGATTCCTAAGAATTTGAGGAAAACCTTACTATTCATCTGCCCTCATCAAGGCATTTTGTCATATTCATGTACATTATAGTGTATATTTTGGGTATGGTTTTCTTATTTATTAAGTTTGCATATTTATTCCTAGGTGCAGTTGAGCTATAAGTATAAACTGCTAAAGAAGAGTCTTGAGTACTAAATATTTTGTAGAACCCAGAAGTTATGATTTTGATATAAAGTATAGCTACAAATTACAAGGGAAAAGATTATCCAAAAAAAAAAACAATAGGATGTTCTAAAATAGAGCTTATCCCTCCGTCATTCCTCATTCTTTCCATTCTTCACAATGAATAAACATTATAAAATATTATTTCTCTTTTCTTCTCAATATATTAAGAATAGGGTGAGATCCCTTGTTATTTTAATTTCCTAGCTACTTTTATGTTTTGGAGTATATCAAGCCCATGTCATCTAGTGCGGGATTATAAAATTTTCAATGGTGTAACGACTAATTTATATGTCTTGTGCTATTGTGTGAGTAAGTGAAAAATATATATATATATATATATATATATATATACATATATACATATATATATTCACTTGCTGGGTCTTTTCCAATGTCAAGTGTCAACTTGAAATGATAACAAGACAAACAAAAGGTGACATTATTTCCTGCACTACAACTAATTTCAATCTCATCAAACCAAGCACTATTAAATGAACATGAAAATTTTTCAATTTTCTTTGTGGAAAATTGTGGTTATCATATTCACATATCCTTTTGCTATTAGCCTATTATGATTTTATAACTTTGTCCTTATAATTTATATAATTATAAAAAAAGAAAAGAAAAAGTAAGCACTTCCAATATAAATGTAAACCACCTTATAACACCATGCAAGCCACCCGCTTGCTCAAACTCAACAGTCCACCCCAACACAATTATTAACGTTTCAAGTATAAAGTTTTAAGCAAAAATTACTTACTATGCTCAAGCCAAGCAAACACCTTTCTAAACAAAGTCCAAGCTTATCACAATAAATGAGTACTTAACCTACAAAATAAAAGATGACAATTAAATGATGTGGAATGCAAATAAAGGTGCCACTACAAAAAAATAAATAAATAAATAAATAAAATAAAATTTATGAGTTAGAACTTGGAAGAATTAGGCAAAAAAATTAAGGACCACTTTGCAGAAAATATTTGAGGTTTAATTATATCCAAACTTTGTCATTTGGTACACATAAGGAAACTTACCCATTATGCCTAAATGTCTCAACTGAAAAAGGTACTCCAAATCATCCAAATTTTGCATATGAGAATGCTATTGCAAAAAAATTGAATGAGTCATGGTGCATGAAAATTTAGTAACAATATATAGATATATATATATATATATATACACACACATATATAAAGAGCATTTAGTTGAGATTATTTACTCACAACAAGAGTGAAACCCCAACACCTAGGCCAATAACACCAAATGAAACAAGCAAATAAAAAAATAAAAAAAATAAAGAAAGCCACAACTTTCTTAATTTTCCAAGATTATAAAAAATTACTATAATTTCATATAAAGCAATAATTGTAATTTCTAATATAATAACACACACAAAAACACAGCTTAATAAAAACAAATTCTCATCCATAAGTAATTCTCTCTCATTCTCATTCTTTGCATTCAATGAAAAAATAAAAACTAAAGCAAGCACACACACACACACACACACATATATATAATGACAACAAAGATATAATTTTTAAGTAGAAATCCTCATCTAATGGAAGAATCTCCTTGTACACATTAGAATCTCCTCATCTAAGTAAAAATTAATCTCAACCTAGTTAAACCACAAAACTAATAACAAAAAAAATTTAAAATCTACACAGTACAGAAAAATTACGTAGAAAAAAAAATACAAAATTTACAAACTTATACATAAACTTACAATGATCCAGCCTTTGATGCTCAAGTCTTTTTGCTCAAAAATCCAAATTTGAATAAGAATTTTCTGCACCAAAATCCAACCAAAACAAGCAAACAATAAAAATTAGCACAAAATTTCCATGACCCATTAAAGAAAAACCAAATCAAAGCAAACCCATAAGCCAAAACACAAAAACACCATGACCTATTAAAGAAAAACCAAATCAAAGTAAACCCATAAGCTAAAACACAAAGACTTACCCTTTAAAAAAACTTGAACACCAAAAAAGAGGGGAAAGAGTATGGTGGTGGCAATGGAGGTTGATGATGGCCGCGGTGGCTACGTTGGTGGCAATGGGTGGCGGCTAGAGAGGGTAGAGAATGTAGAAGTGAAAAGGGGAGGGGGAGAATATAGAATGGGAAATGGAGGCTCTGCCTGAGTGAAAAAGAGAGACAACAAATAAAACAAAGAAAAATGTGTTAGGGAAAGTCAAACAAAAGAATAAAAAATGTGTAGAACCAAAAAAAAAAAAAAAAAAGAAAGGAAAAAGGAGGGACAAAAAGCGTGGGAACTGAAAAGTGGCTTTTCAGCAAAATTTTCAGCGTGAGAAGAAGACAAAAATTTTGGGAACATATAGCGACGTTTCTAAAACGTCGCTATATCTTCCCCAGAAACGTCGCTATATCTACCCTCCCAAAATTTTTTGGCATATACGTTGGGTCTCTTTAATAACTACAGCGACGTTTTATAAAAACGTCGCTATAAACGAAATATACGCCACTAAAGCTGTACGTTTTGCGACGTTTTAAGAAACGCTGCTATTGTTTTGCATTACAATGACGTTTTTTAAGAAACGTCGTGAAAGGTTCACTCTTTAGCGGCGTTTTCTAAAAACGTCACAATATACTACGTATAGCGGCAGATTTAAAAACGTCGCTAAAAAAAACGTCGCCTATACCCAGTTTTCTTGTAGTGAATATTGTGCTTCCTTCCAAGTTAGAAAAAATGAACCTTTTTTCTTTATTTGAAAGTGATTCATTTTGTGATTGAAAATTTGAAAGTGTACATACTACATACAACCTTATACAAATTTTAAATGACATGGTAATCTAACTATTAGATTCAAAAAAAAAAAAAAAAAAAAAAAAAAAAATCTTAACTATGAAATTGAATGGTTGGAACAGAAATATTGACATGGAAAGGATCATGATCCTCCAACAAGGACCCAATTATTACTCACAAAATCTTTAAAAATAAAATAAAAAATAAAATAAAAAAACTGTTAAAAAGGGAAATAAAAACCTATTTCTAAAATTCTAAAACTTACATAAAAATATAAAAATTAATAAACGCCAAAAGGCTGAACTTTATATTCTATTCTAAACAAGACCCTTTCACTTGAAAAAAATTAAAATAAAATCATCCTGAGTTAGTATTTGGGAGATGGAATCTTCCAAATCAGGAGAACAAGTATTTCGAATAATTCAATCCCTTTGTCTTCTTTCTATACTTGCAATCCATCAATTGAACTAATAGAATAAGGAGTTCCTTTTTCTTGGTTTTTTAACAATTGAAAATATTCATCAAACAAAAAATTGATAACCCAATTGAATATTTCCAACCCTATTAAATCAATACACTCTAGTGCGTTTCTTTTCGCTAAAGTAATAGGATTTTGAGATTTAAAATCATTTGATTAGTTCATTTCAAAAAGAAAAAAATCATTTGATTAGTTCATCGAGATCTCTGATTTCAACAATTTCTGCCTCACGACTTTTTTCTTCACTATAATCTTTATCAAAATTCACAAAATCATCATTATTTTCCTCTTGGGCTTCTAATTTTTCATGTAATTTTTTTTCCCGCACATAACTGTTCAATTTGCGGTGGTAAGACTTGATATTCAACCTCTTCAATTTCTATTGTTTTCAAACCATCCTTATATTATATCACCTCAAAACTATTTATTCTACCTATACTTAATAAAATTATTAAAACAATTCACTGGGTGATATTCTTGATTTGGAAATATTGTTAGCAATGAAACTCCAAAGTCGTAGATCTAGGAGGTAGAGCAAGTTTGGGTTTTGGTGGCTCCCTTTAAATATGATTTTAGAGGTTGAATAAAAGATTTGATGTTCAATTCCTGCCTACACTAAAAGTCGGCTGGTGTCTTTGATTGATAATAAAGAGCTATCATCAGGAATGGACGTCATAAATTGAAATTCTCTCTCTCTCTATCAAAAAAAAAAAAAAAAAATTTGATGATTAAATCCCAAAAATAACGGTTCCACCAAAAAAATAGTTTGTTTGGAGGGGAATTTTCATTTCAAAAATGTTGGTCCAACGTTGGAGAGTCAACGATCCATTTATTTTAATTTAGTATTATTTAATTTTTCAAGTCTATTGTATTTTTCTTCAATTCAATTTTATTTTAGGATCTACTATTTAATTATGATTTTAAGTATTTTATTTAAAATGAAGTTTCATTTGGTTTTGTGGTCTAGTGTTAACTCCAACCAACAACCCTAGGTGCCAGCCTGTAGTGGTTTTCCTCCACTTAGTTTCAACTCCAAACAAGCCTAGTGTTGACTCCTAATTTTAATCCTTTATTATTCTAATTAAATTGTTTTGATTTTTGATTTTCAAAAAAGAAAAATTGTTTTGATTTTGTTGTGTTTATTAGTACTAATTCTTATGTAACTAGGTTATTACTATCAAATATGGGCATTAGTAACCTGTTTAATGTCAAAAAATTTAGTAGTGTACACTATTCAAGACATTATATTGATGAACATGAGCCACAGCCTGTTGTTCGATTGGCCACAAACCCGTAATGGAAGAATTAAATCTAAGATGTCCTTGATGATCAATTGTATCAACTAGAGGTGGTGGGTACCACACCATAACCATTTGGTTAAATGTATCAACCATGACCTTTATGAGCACTATCACTCTTCTTTCTTACGAGTGACGAGATTTTCCACGCATGGGATGTTGGGAGTAAGGGTTTGTTTGGTTCCCGTAAAATATTTTCCGAAAAATACTTATTTTCCGGAAATGCTATTTTCCGAAAAAGGAAAATATTTTCAAGTGTTTGGTTGTATTATGAAAATTGTTGTGAAAAATATTTTCATGTGTTTGGTTCTATTAGGAAAATGTTATTTTCCTACAATTTTTTCACATTTTCTCAGCATCCAAACAAATTTTATTATAAAAAATTTCAACATCACAGCCAATTCAACAACAAATTCCGGCAGCAAATTCCGGCAACAACAACACAACAACAACAACAACAATCAGTTCATCAAAAAAAAAAACAACAACAACAATCAAACTTAAAAAAAAAAAACTGAGAGATTGAGGAAGAGGAAGCGATGGGTCTGGGTCGACGATGATCGACGGTGCGGCGCGGTGCGACTCGCCGGTGCGAAGAGCGCTGGGTTCTGGGTTCGAAGGAGATCGACGATCGACGGCGCGGCGCAGTGAGATCGAAGGTGCGACTAGGTCTGCTCGTTGCGGTGAGGCGATGGGGACTGGGTTCGTGGGTTCGTGGTCACCGGCGATGGGCTCTGGGCTTGGATTGGCAGTTCGTGGGTTCGTGGCCGCCGGCGATGGGCGCTGGGCTTGGATTGGCGATGGGCGCTAGGCTCTCTCTTTCTCTCTCTTCGTGCTCTCTGTTTCTCAGTTTTCCGGAAAATAGGATTTGAAGTGAAAATAGAAAGGGAATTGGTTTTCACCTTTGACCACTGGTCAACTGAAATCAATTTCCGGAAAATTGATTTTTCGTGCGCAACCAAACACCCGTAATTACAGAAAAGCATTTCCGGAAATACTTTTCACCCAAAACAAACGCAGCATAAGTGCAAATTCCTAGATTTGTGAGAGGAGGAAATAAACAGATACAAAAATAATACACACACACACACAAGGAAATCACACGATACAAGAAATTACGTGATTCAATAATTTACTTATGTCCACAAAGTTACAGAATTTCACTATTTTCAAGGAAAAATACAGTATGCTGCAATATAATATTTCTCTCTCAAAACAACATGACAAATCCTAATTTGAAACAAACTTTGTGTTGCACCTTTCAGCCCAAGATTCTACTTCATAAACTAGGAGAAAATTGGCTTTTGCCCCTTTCGTGCACATTTTTCAGCAAAATGCCCTTATTATTAAACTATTTAGAGAAATGCCCCTATTTTGAAACTCGATTTGCCCAAAATCCAGTTACTTGAAAAAATTTACATGAAACTCGAATTCCATTCAAAGAACTCGAGTTCCATGTAAATTTTTTCAAGTTTTTGCCTATAACTCAATTTTGGACGAATCGAGTTTTTCATTGAAACTCGATTTTTAGAAAATTAAGTTTTGTTAGGTTTTAAAGATTTAGGAATTTATGTATTTAGAACTCTAATGTGTAATGTTGGCAAACCATGATCAAAACAGGTTGTTTAGTCTTGTTTAGTCTTGCTCAAAGTTGTGTCTTTTATGTAAAGTTGGAATCGAGTTGATGTAGAAGTTACTATGCATTTTGGCCTAGCTCTATTGATCGAAGCTTAGGCTCAATCAATCGAAAATCGGGCAAAATGCATTTTTTTGCAGAATTCCAACTCAGTCCTAATTCATTTAAAACGTTTAGAGTTTTATGTTTTGCCCTAGGTATATAAGGCAAACCCTAGCCACGTTTTAGAGGTTGCTCATATTGCTGTTTGTGTGAATCTCTTGTGAGATCTAAGAGGAGCTTTCCTTCACACAAGCTTAGGATTATCAAGGAGGAGATTTCTTCAAAAACTTTATGATCATTCAGTTGTTGCCATGAGAGCTTAAAGATACACAAGCGGGAGTGCTTGTACTTGCTGGAGAATCCATGAAAGAAGGAGTTCGTGGCCTTGGAGCTTGCACATGGTCGTGTCAGTAAGTTTCTATTGGTGGGTAGCAATAGAATGTTAATGGTCTAAATTCTATTGTAAAACTTCGATTCTTTCTATAGTGGATTCAAGTTTACCTTGAGGATAGCTAGGTTAAATCCTCCCCAAGTTTTTTACCGGTTTGGTTTTTCTGGGTGATCATATCTTTGTGTTATTTATTTTTCCGTTGCTATGCTTGATATGATTATATGTTTGTGTTAACCTAGAACTACATAATTTGTCTAAGTAATAATTTGACTTATTAACTAGGTTAATCCGATTGTGTTTTGAGGGGTCTAAAAACATACAAGTTCAAAACAGGGGAATTCCCTAAATAGTTTCAGAACATGGGGCATTTTTCTGAAAAATTTGTGCGAAAAGGGTAAATACCAATTTTCTCCTCATAAACTAAGCTTCAAAATATCTCTTATTAAATACTGTAACACTTTTATATCGAGTCAAGTTATAATCTTGATTGATCGTAAACTAAGCTCCACATAGAGGCAAGAGAAAACTGGTTATATTGCTTAACATTAATTTGTAAATTTATTTATTTATTTATTTATTTTTGAGAAAAAGTTTTGGAATGTTTTGGAAGATTGATAGCTCTCTTTGGACTTTAGCGTTGTTTGATGCGGGATCAAATTTAATTGAGTTTTAATATATTTGGGACAATTTGGTGATTTCTAGAATGGCCGTTCGCTTTACTAAAGGCCAATAAGTCTTATTTTGTATTTCGAATCCTCTTTCTATTTGGTTTCTAAGTTTTTAAGTACCTTTTCTTTGTTTTTATTGAACCTAATCTTCCTAGGGACAAGTAATTTTGGAAGTCCAAATATTTCTAAATAGCATTTGCCAATAGCCTATATAAAGACTTTATTCTAGTCAATAATATTGATAATGAGATTGAGTTAATAAAATTTTACAATATATTTTAAGTTTTGAGGGTATAATTGCTTTGTACCTAAGTGCGATAGGATAGGAGACCTAGATTTGATTTCTTGATGTTTTATTTATCTTTAGTTGATGTTTTATTCATTGTTTTAATCTATATCTATATAATATTAAAAGGTGAAACGTATTATTTATTGCTGCCACACTTTTTTTGAGTTACATCAACATAGCATTTCAATCAACTTCGCTTTAATCGGTCAATTTTGGACTAATTGGGCCTTAAATTAATTTGGTTTGTAAGTTGGCTTTTCAATTTTGGACTCAATTTTTGTTTTTGGAAAAAATGTAAAAATTTATTCTATTTTGGCCAAACTCTTTGTTTTGGACTAAAAATACAAATAAAACAGGCAGTAAAAATTTTAAGCCCTTAAAAAAAAAATGATAAATATTCAAAATATTACCTTAAAATTCAAGTTTCAAAATATAAACATTATACTTATATTTGTAAAGAAAATAAAAATGCTACAATTCTAAACTTATATAATAATTTAAACTTAATTTAACATGTTATATGTGTTCCATGGAATGAGGGTGTAAATTTTGTTTTTTGTATTCTTGGATATGTGCAAATTATTTAATTGATTGTAGTATATTTTTTTTTTAAAAATCATTTTAATAACATCTTTTTCATTTATATAAAACAATATTATAATTATGCAATTTGAACCTTTCTATTAAATTACTTTACACATACACACACACACACACACACACACACACACACACACACATATATATATATACATACACACATATATATACACACACACATATACATATTGTTGTTTGATGTAAATTACATTATATGTTCCATTATATAAAACTTATAAAAATAGAAAATACTATTTAACTTATCAATTTTAGATTATTTTTATAAAATAATTATGTTACACTTCCCACACATTGCGTGGAATTGCGACAAATTTAGAACTAAATTCCAAAAGATCCTACATGGTTGTTGGCAAAAAGAACTGTACAAGTTATTTTAAAGTCAATCTTTTCGAGTTTTGAACAATATAGAATTCAAGAATGACTTATGTAGATCTCATGCTAATTCCTACTCAAAGTTTGTCTCTTTAACGTAGAAAATAGATTTAATAGTTCATGGTTTATACTGAATATACATTTTCCTTACTTAGGTATGGAGATGATGTTTGTGATCGAGTTTGGAAGCCCTATAATTACAAAGAGTGGACAAGTTTAAGTACCTCGCTTGCCATTGAATCCAGTCCCATTCCTCACCGGTGGCTACCGTCTGTTGTGATGAGTACTGCTGCAACTCCAATGAATGATAGTGCTCCCTTGGTCTTTTATTGGGAGCTAGAGGATGAAATTTCTATATATTATTTGTACATGCACTTTGCCGAAGTTGTAAAGCTAAACCCTAACTAGTACAGATCATTCAACGTTACACAATATGGGTGGTACTATTATGGACCTTCAGTTCCATCTTATTTGGAGGCATTCACTTTGAGAGTAGAATGTGGCTTGACTGCAGGAAGAAATGTTTTTTCCCTCATCAAAACTGAAGATTCAATACTTCCACCCATCATCAATGCAATTGAGATATATTCAGTGAAACGTTTCTTCCAATTAGAAACAGACCGAGAAGATGGTTAGTTTTTTGACACATTCTTTTCACTGTTGTGTCTGTGTCATTGATCGTTTACCATAGAATTTTACTTATGATCTATACAAAAAATGTTAGTTGATGTCATCACAAAGATCAAGTCAACATACGGATTAAAGAGAAATTGGCAAGGAGACCCGTGTGTCCCAAAAGCATATACGTGGGATGGTTTAAATTGTAGCAATGAAGATTATAATTCCCCAAGAATAATTTCCTTGTAAGTTTATGCTTCATTAGAAGCCTTATATGGCTTTCACACTTAAATTATCTCCTAATCAGCTTATGGTAAAATGTGAATGTAAATAGGAACTTGTCCTCCAGTGGATTGAATGGAGAAATATCAGCTCATATATCAAAATCTCATAATGTTATAGTGTTTGTAAGGATCTGCAATAGCCATTATCAAAAAAGTAGAGACATGATAGTCACTACAAATTCATGCCATAATTTGTAGGATAAGAAGGTGTACGTGATTTGTTCATTTCGGGGATCTATCAAACAACAACTTAATTGGATTAGTGCCTGATGATTTTCTTTCTCAGTTGCAATACCTGACATTCTTGTAAGTTACTTCATATTTTAGAATAATTTTTTTTTAGAAGGATTTTTATTTTTTTAGACTAATATAATACTTTAAGTATATCGGTTGACAAAGAGGATAATCATATTCACTCTATTCTTGCAGAAACTTTGAACGAGACCAACTAACTGGTACAATTCTGAAAGCTCGAAAACGTGTTGAAAAACACAAGAGCTGTTTAGACCCCCGATTAAAATTACGGCTCGATAGATTTTACACAACTTTAATATAAAGTGCGGAATAGTGTAAAAGCGAGCGGATGAACAATATACCTACTCTAATCCATAAACTAAACAACACAGCAGTATAATGGAATATAAAAGAGTAGGGAAGAGAGATGCAAACACAGAAAACACCAAGACGTGTTTTCGAAGAGGAAACCGAAGAACTCGGCGAAAAACCTCTCCGCCGCCCTCCAAGCGGAAATCGATCCACTAGACAATCAGTTGGAATACATGAGTAAGCAAGAGACCCTCCAAGCCTAATCTACCCGATGTACCTAAGCCCTCCAAGCTCCTACTCCAACAAGGCTTCTCGGAACCGTGTCTTGTCTTAGTTATCCGGATCCCGCAACAAGCTCCATGTTGCATCTGCCATTCCAGGCTTCTTCCAATACTTCCCAACAGCACCAAAACGTCACACAACACTCTCCAAAGGTGTGGTAAGTGTTTGGGCTATCAACCTCTCAATGGTGTGGAAATGGAGAGGGAAGGGTTGAGGAGATACCACAAGTAAGTGTATAGAGAAAGGTGGGGATGACAATCTCTAATTACAAATGTGTTTGGCTAGGGTTTTCTCTCTGAAGCATTCCTCAACATTTGTGGGTAATGGGGGTTTATATAGGATAGGTGCAAAATGTGTGAGTCAGTCAGTACAGGCTGGCAGAACAGCATGTCTCGCGGGTGTCTCGCGGGAAGGCCTTACCCTAGAGATACTCGCGAGAGACAGCTGTTTCCATCTGTCATGACTCTTCGCATTCCAGCATGTGCAGGGCACATGCTTCACTTTGCGGGAAGCTTAGTCGCGAGATACCAGCGAGATTCCATCAGCTTCCAACTTGCTTGAGTCTTCACACACTCTCTATCACACACCCCTTACAACAATTCCCACAACAAATACAGGGTATAAACGATTGATAGAAATTACAATCAAATTTGGCACGGAATAAAAGCCAACAAAACACATAGTTGTAAATCACAACTTTACAAATTCCAACCAAACTACTTCAAAGATCAAAGAATGGTTCACTATTGTTAAGGTATGGTTTTTGTCAAAAATGACGAAATTTTTTTTTATCATAATTTTCATAAAATAATAATCTAATAGTTATTTCCTTACTTTTAATGTTGCAGAGTTGATGCTAGTGTGGGTAAAAATTCAAATCATTGTGGATTTCGTTCATGCAAAAAGAAGAACAATACTGTCATTCCAATATTAGCATCAATTGGCGGGTTCTTGATCTTTTCATTGACTATTGTGGCTGTAAGGTTGAATTTAATCAACCATCTAATTGGTTTTATTCCGTGACCAATTTGCTCGTAATTTAGCACTTAGTAACCCTGTACTTAGGTGGGAAAAATGTAAGGGTAGTGTGTGAGAAGAAGTGAAGAAAAGCTCAAGAGTGTGCAAGAAAAACAGAGATTCGCGGCTAGAGCTCCCGGGTGGATCGCGACTGGCAAGCCGCCAAAATGAGTAATGTGACAGGCACACTGGGAAGCTGAAGGGTCGCGCCAGCTGTCACGCTACAGGACAAAAGGTTCAGGCTGGTCAGGCCGTTACGTCGCGACTGGAACTCGTGACTTGGACAAGCCGCGAGACCAAGTCGCCAAATTACCTTGTTTGGCAAAAACTGACGTTTTGCATTCCCTTCTCACCCTACTATAAATACACCCTTATACCCATCATATTGAGAGAGCTTCCAGAGAGAATTTTGTGAGAGAAAACCCTAGAGAAATACAAGATTGCCTCATCCCCAATCTTTACCTTAGAGACTTTACAAATTCCTCTACTCTCTTCCTCTCCATTGTCATACCCTTGAAAGGTCTTTTACCAAATCCTTATCTCACCACACCCACGTCTGTGAGAAGGTTCATTTGGTGCTTAGGGAAGCAGTTTGGGAAGAAACCAATATACATTGGTTGATGCTATGGTCAAGTAGCGGAATCCGAGAAACTAAAGAAGAAATAGGTTCGGCGTAACCTCGTTGGAGCAAGAAGCTTGGAGGGTTTAGGTACTTGGGTAGATTAGGCTTGGAGGGTCTTCTGCTGTTCATGTATCCCAACTATATTCTTTAGTGGATTTTATCACCGCTTGGAGGGCGGCGGAGAGGTTTTACGCCGAGGACTTCGGTTTCCTCTTCGATAACACATCGTGTGTTGTCCGTGTGTTTGCATCTTTCTTCCCTTTATCTTTGCCTTATATTTACTGCTGTGGATGTATTTATATTTGGCTTAGATTGCTCTATCAATTCTGTTATAAGCTTGTTATCATATTCCGCACATTAATTGTTTGTTATAAAGCTTGAATTGGTAATTTTGTATTTTGGTATCTAAACGTTCAAGGGTGTTTCATACCCATTTTGAACTTTCAGTGGCTATTTACCGGGGCTAAGAGCACTCACAATAAGATAACCAAAACATCAAAAATATACACTATAGCAAAGAAGGTAAAATTAAACTACCGTCGGCTGCTACCTCTAGCAGCCCACTGTAGCTAGAAGGTATAGCAAAAAATTATTTTTTATTCCCACACGTTTCCACTATCTTCCTGTCTCACTCTCCCACGCATAGTTCACTGACCTTTCTCCTTTCAATCTCTCTCTGCTCAGCCCTGTCCACCAAACCCACCACACTGATCAAGAATCTAATCCGCCCCAAGTCCACCACATGCTTCCATCCCAATCCGCGGGTAGGTCGATCAGTGCAGTGGGTAGTTCATGTGGTGGGTGGGTCGCTTGCCGTTGTGGGTCACTGGTCGGTGTGGTTGGGCGCTTGCCGTCGTGGTTGTGTTATGGGTTTTCAGAGTGGCTGGGTCATCGGTGTGGCTGAGTTTCAGAGTCGCCGTGGCCGGGTCTAACGTGGGTTTGTGATTTGTGATGGTTTGTGATTTGTTATTTGTGGTGGTTGTGATGTGGGTTTGGTGAGTTTGTGATGATTTGGTTTTTGGGAGTTGGGGGTTCCGATTTGTAGAGGTTGTGGGTGCCGATCATGGTGGTTATGACTGTGCTGTGATGGTTTGTGGCTGTGGTGTAATGGCAGTCGTTTGTGTTAGTTGTAGTTGTTTATTTATTGCTTTTCCTGTTTGGCCGGATTTTTTTTTTCCTAAAATACTCTAATTTTCCTAAGTTAAAAATAAAGGCAGAACTGAAAGGCAACAAACTAAAAATTCATCTTTAATTTTCATTAAAATATTGTCTACAAAATAGAATTATTTTCTCACTAACTCACTTATTTAAAAACAAACTTCACGTTTAAACTTTTCTTTTTCTTTATTCTTTTTTAATCGGCTGAAAATATTTTATTTTTTTAAACCCCAATTAAAAAGTTTTTTTTTTTTTTTAAATTTTTAGAAACATACGTTAAAAGGTTACTTTTTTTTATAGTAAAATTTAATAATTTGCATCAATTATAATTTGAGATTACTACATTTTTCAATAACAAAAAAAAAAAAACTTAGAGGTGTGATGAGTGTTATGCATTTGTACCAAATATTAAAGAAAGTTTTTATAAGAAAAGAAAAAAAATTAATATTTTGACAGTTTTTTTTATTTTTCATAAAAGTTGTGTTAAAACTTTCCTAAAATGAATTGTTAACCAATGCCCTAAGGGCACTCGTTAGCATGACCCATTATTTTAATGTGTTGAATGCGAAAATAAAATATTTGATGTTGGCTATATTATAAAGTGAATTGTTAAAATAAATAAAGTGACTTTTTGAGTTAACTATATTTTTTAGATGGTTTACAGTCATTCTAATATTAGCATCAATTGGCGTATTTTTGATCTTTTCCTTGACTATTGTGGCTATCTTACGGGGGCTAAGAAGGAGAAAACAAGAAGACAAGAGTCAAGGTTAAAAATTTAAATATACAAACTTTCAAGTTTGTTTCTATGCAATGATTCAATTTGTTAGTTATTAGGTATTTTCTTTACTCTGTGAGTTCTGAGAGAGAGTGAAATAGTGAAATTCCACATGGTATCAAAGCAATCCTAAGGTTCGTCAATGACTGCCAATACAGAATCAAACTCCTCCTTGTGCATAACCTAAAAAGCTACATAAACATTATCTGTAATCATCCGCCATGGACAAAATCCTCTTTGGGTATAACCAGGGCCGGTTGTAGCTATAGGCAACTTAGGCGACCACCTAAGGCCCCCACTTATAATAGGGCCCCCAAATAATAATAATATATTATATAATATTATTTTTCCATTTGAGAAAAAAAAATTACAAATCCATAAAAGCTTGTTTCTCACAAAGGCCCGTTTCTCGCCCAAAAAAAAAAAAAAAAAAAAAAAAAAGATTTCTAACGGCCATCACGAAATCTCATCAGGCCATGAAGGCCCGTTTCTCACAGAGAAGAAAGCTGAAGAGACAATGTGACATGAAAGCTAATCCCATCAGATTAGACTATCAGATCAGACCATCACCAAATCTTTAGCTTGCAGAAGAAAAGATTACAAATGGCCAGAAGAAAATATTACAAAAGCAGAAAGAAGAGGCAAATAAGAGAAGAAAGAAAAAAGAAAGAAGAAAAAAAAAACTCATTCTCTGACTCTCTCTATATTGATTCTAAAAAAAACACTCATTAGTTGGCTTACTCATCAACTGTGTCTGTGTTGGCAATAGACTTGTGTGTTCACTGAAGGTTCGTTTTTTATTTTCTCTTCCTTACTCTTTCGTCTTCTTCACGTTTGCTGCAATGCCGCTGGGTGTGTCGGTTTTTTTTTCATGGGTGTCTGGGATTTTTTTTTTTTTTTTTTTTTTTGAAGAGGAGTTTGCTCACGGGTTTGAGTTTTTTTTTTTTTTTTTTTCTTTTCTTTTGAAGAGGCGTGAGCAGTGCCACTGCCTGGTTTTTTTTTTTTTTTTTTTTTTTTTTTTTGCTGAAGCTGAACTACTCTTTTGATTCCTTTAGATTTCTCTAGAACCTTTTGAATGGTCTGAATGGTCAATAGACCCATAAAGAGAAAAGAGTTAAAGTCTAATAGTCTTCCACGTTTTGAATGGTCTGAATGGTCAATAGTCTTACACGTTTTGTGTTTTGTGTTTTGTGTTTTTTTTTTTTTTAAAGAAATCAAATTTAGAGGGATAGTGGGCTGGTCTTAGTCTTAGTAGATCAATTTGAGTTCTACACATTTTGCTAGTAGGCTGGTCTTAGTGTTAGTGGATCCAATCAAGTTGAGTCCTACACATTATGCTAAAAAAATAGGTTTACTGCTACCAAAAAAAAAAAGAAAAAAAAAAAGAAAAGAAAAGAGCATTAATAACAAAATTATAAATTTAGAATAATTTACTTTGTACTAATATTAATTTTAATTTTTTTGTGCAGGTTTAAAGTGTAAAGTGATCATATTAAGTAAAGCTACAATTGTGCTTTTGATAAAACAGGTTCTATTGTTTTATACATTATATTTATATTATTCTAGTTAAATTGTAATTTTTTTATATTATAGATTGTGTTTCATTTATTCATAAATATTTTTTAATTACAAATGTCTACTAGAAAATATTTATTTGGATATGAAAAAAAGAAAAAGAAAAAAAAGACAAATAGAAGAACTAATTGAATCTCAAAAAGGAGTTATGGACAAATTTATTACTAGTAAAAAACAAAATCTTGCAGAAAATTTGAGTGAAGGTTTCATAAATGAACAAGAAATTCATCAAAAAGAATTAGAAGATAAAGAAAATATACAACAAAATGATAATAACAAAAGTGGTCATAATAATGTTCAAACATGTAATGTCACCATTCTTGATAATGAAGCTCTAAATAATTTAGAGGAGAGTGAAAATACTAATGATCAACCTAATTATATTGCTACAAATATTTTTGATCCAAGTCAATGGAAAACTATTGATATAAAATTAAGAGATTTGTTAATAGAAAATGGTCCAATAAGAGTTGATGATCTAAACTTTCCTATAGATAAGAACTCTAGACATTTTTCTACTACGCATTATATTCGAAAATTACCAAATGGGGAGAAACATGATAGAAAATGGTTAGTGTATTCGAAAGACCTAGATAAAGTATTTTGTTTTTGTTGCAAGTTGTTTAATTCAAAATCTAATACAAATCAACTAGCTAATGGAGGAACTAAGGATTGGAAAAATATTAGTTCTATTCTTAAAAATCACGAAATAACTAGTGAGCATATTACTAATATGAATACTTGGATTGCTTTAGAACTAAGATTATTGAAGAATAAAACAATTGATAAAAATTTTCAAGAACAAATTAAGAAAGAGAAAGATCATTGGAAAAAAGTATTATTAAGAATAATAGCGGTGGTAAAAAATCTTGGTAAAAATAATTTGGCATTCCGAGGAAATAACGAAAAGATCTATCAAGAAAATAACGGAAATTTTTTAAGTATACTTGAAATGATTGCAAAATTTGATCCAGTAATGCAAGAACATGTTCAATGTATTCAACATGGTGCAATCCATAATCATTATCTTGGACATAATATACAAAATGAAGTGATACAATTATTAGCAAATGAAATTAAAAGTAAAATTATAAAAAAGATTAAAGAAGCAAAATGCTTTTCAATTATACTTGATTGTACCCCCAATGTAAGTCATCAAGAACAAATGACTCTCATACTAAGATGTGTAGATATTTCAATAAGTTCGATAAAATAGATGAACATTTTGTGGAATTTTTAAACGTAAATGATACTTTTGGAAAAGGTCTTTTCAATGAAATTATAAATGCAATAAAAAATCTTGAACTTGATATTAATGATGTAAGTGGACAAGGATATGATAATGGGTCTAATATGAAAGGGAAAAAACAAGGGGTACAAAAAAGAATTCTTGATATAAATCCTAAAGCATTTTACACACCATGTGGTTGTCATAATCTCAACCTTGTCCTAGGTGATATGGCTAATTCTTGTTCTAAAGCTATATCTTTTTTTAGAGTAGTTAAACGTATATACACATTATTTTCTTCTTCCACAAAGCGATGGAAAATTTTACAAGATAATGTGACAGGTTTAACTCTTAAGCCATTGTCACAAACATGTTGGGAAAGTCGAATTGAAAGTGTGAAAGCAATAAAATTTCAAGTTCTAGAAATAAGAGATTCTTTGTTACAATTGGCAAAAACAAGTGAAGATCCCAAAACAAAAAGTGAAGCTAATTGTTTAGCAACATATGAGATTGAAAGTTTTGAGTTTTTGCTAGCTATGACTATTTGGTATGACATATTATTTGCTGTTAAAACTGTTAGTAAAAATTTACAATTGAAAGACATGCATATTAATGTTGCTATAGATCAATTAAAAGGTCTCATGTCTTTTTAAAAAAAATATAGAGAAGATGGATTTACATCTGCTATGAGTTCATCTAAAGAAATTGCAACCAAAATGGAAATAGAGCCTATATTTCGTGAAAAACATATAATTCGTAGGAAAAAACAGTTTGATGAGAATGTCAATGATGAGACAACACAATCCGCTGAAGAATATTTTAGAATTAATTATTTTTTATATATAGTAGATCAAGCTATTTCTTCAATTGAAAGTAGGTTTGAACAATTTCAAATATATGAAAATATTTTTGGTTTTTTATTTAATTTTGAAAAACTAAAATCACTAGATGATGATAGTTTGAAAAAAAAATTGTCTTAATCTTGAATGTTTTCTCACTCATGAAACTCATTCCGATATTGATGGTTTAGATTTATATTCAGAACTAAAAATTTTAAAAGAAGTTTTGCAAATAAATGATAACTCTCCAATTAATGTACTAAATTATATAAAGAGGCTAGAATCTTTTCCAAATGCATGTATTGCTTTCAGAATATTACTAACTATACCTGTTACAATTGCTTCCGCAGAAAGAAGTTTTTCAAAATTAAAATTAATAAAATCCTATTTAAGATCAACTATGTCACAAGAAAGATTAAGTGGATTAGCTATATTATCAATTGAAAAAAAAAAATGCTAGCGGAACTTGAATGCAAAAATTTAATTAGTAATTTTGCCCCTCAAAAAGCAAGAAAAATAAATTTTAATTGAAAAAAAATATATGAATTTATAATTAAATATAATAAAAGGCCCTGTTTAAAGCTTTTGCCTAGGGTCCCAAATTCGTTGAGCCGGCCCTAGGTATAACTAAAAATGCTTGGGAGAATTTGTATAAGTCTATTGTTTAGGACCTTAGATACAAGCTTGCATATGACATTGCAAATGCTTGTGGGGGCCAAAATATCAGTGAGTTTTGTTGGATAATTGAGTTTTGGAATAAGGTCAATGTGTGTGTAATTTATATTCCTGAGAATGTGGCCCGAGTTTAAGGCTTTCAGAATAGCATATATAACATTGGTCAACAATATGCCAATATTTTTGTAAAAAAGAAAAAAAAAAAAAAATTTGATGTAGGGCATTAACCGCTTCCTAAGCTTCGAAATCCTATAGAAGCATAGCATTCATATGATCATATCTAGTGTAATACGCCAATCTATGTTTTGAGGATTTGCACGAGTGAAAATATTGGTGAAGTATTTATTTAAAATAGCTTCTTTTTCATGAGGCTCACCCTTCCACAATTCCATACTCTTGATCATTCATAACGTCCTCTGTCGTATTTTTCTGTTTTTGTTGTTGGCCATATTAAGGGGAAAAAACATTTGTATTTCATATACCTTCCTTGAACTGTTGTTTTAATCGTTGTAACCACATAATCTCCTCTCTTTCTAACAATACCTTTATGGCGCTTAGATAGCATGATTTGAGCCTATAGATTTGGATTTAAGTAATTAAAATCCAAATACCTTATCTAAATAATTTTAAAAGATCAAGGACTTGTGGATTTGGCAAAATTCACCAAAGATTTTAAATCTTTAAAATCTTTGGATTCAAAATAATATCTAAAATCAGTGAATTTAAAATCAAGGCATTTTGAATCTATTAACATATCCAAATCCAAATTCAAGTTTTCCAAACACAATCTTACTTCAATCCGGAGTTTCTTTGTTTGCTCCATAACCTCATTTCCACCACGAATAGCTTTCTTAATCGATCTCTCTTGAGTCTTTTCTTAGCCAATTGTCTATGGGCACCCTGAAAAATCAATTTGTCCCACCTTTGAAGGTCGCCACTACTTGATTTGATTTTTTACGTCAAATAGAACATGTACCCCTCACTTCTTTTCCCACGCATCACGTATTGTTTCTTCATGGATTCTCAAATCTAAAAATTTTGGCTTTCCGTCTTGGATTTGATATGTACTGTTGAAGAGTAAGCAGCACCGAACTATGGCCAGATGCTACAGCCGCAATGTGGAGAACTTTCCCTTGTCAACACCATCTTATCCAATCTCTCCTCTATATTCGCATCACCATCACTTCAACTATCCCAGCGATACAATGTTCGGTAAAGACCAAGTTTTGTAGATAACATACCTGAAGTGTCTCTCTAAAATCTCACATATAATTAACTTTCATCTCTCTATATCTGATCCACCCAGCTTATTTTCTGGGTTGCCATAAAAACCAGTGAATTCACATCAATATGCTTAAAAACTAGCTCACCCTAATTTCTAAGCAAAAACAATGCTGAAGATTGCCATCTTTCTAGAAATACAGGAGCCAAAATGTTTGTTCTGCTTAGACTCCTTAAAACCAAATTAGTTTAACCTAATGAATTAGTTAAGTATTTACATAGGTTAATTATGAGGTCTAGGTTAAACACATACAAACATATTATTTGGTGTGGAAAAGTAAAGAAGATAGTAATATGATGGTCCTGGAAAACCAATGAAACCAACCATTTTAAGGGTAAAAATCTTGGGAAAAATTTAACCTAGCTATTCTCAAGGTAAACAAATCCATTATAATAGAATGGAAGATTGCAATAGATTTAAACCCTAATTAAATCTAAAGCTACCTCAAGTAGAATTTACTAATATGACCACATGTAGTTTTGATTCCACAGACTCTTCTATCTTAGATTTGTTGAACACAAACTCCTCATTTGTGACATTGAGATCCCATTCAAAAGTTTTAGATCACCATTAGTAGTAGATCTTTATGCAGCAACTTGTTTTCACTAGTTCTTGATTGTAAATCTCACTTCGATAAACACTTGTTGAGTTAGAAGGTACACAAACCTCACAAATCTCACAAGAGTAATTTACCAAACTTCCAAGAGCTTCTAAAACATGATTAGGGTGTTTCTTTTTATACTAGGTAGTGTTGGACTGAAATCTTAGACGTTTTCACGGGTTTGGGCTTGATTTAAAATCTACAGAATACGATTTTTGATCAGTCAAACCTACCTTTCGATCGGTCAAGATTCATAGTAACTGAACTCCTTTTTCTGCATCTTATATGTTCTTGAATCTTGACTTGAACCAACATGAGCAATGTTTAATAACTAATTTAGACATGTTTTGATCTCAGTTTGCCAATATACATAAATTTCGAAACTAAACATTTAATCCTAAATATTTAGAACCTAACACAAAAGGTTGGAATTTTATTGAAAAAAAGGATCTTAGGAACACCCAGACCTGCGATAAATGATAAATCCTTGTTACCAAGTCTTGTTAAGGGTTTCTTGTGTACGTGGAAGTACAACACTGCTCTCTGCTCTCTCCCTATTTCTTCTTTATCAATATATATATATATATATATATATATTTTTTTTTTTTTTCTTTTTTTGTTCAGAAGAAGTGAGTTTTGGATTTGAGTCCTTTTATATTTTAAAATCGGATTGACTGGGGCAAGTTCACTTTTGTTTTGCCTTTCTAAAAGTTGACCCTAATACCATTCAAGGTAATAACTTTGCAAAGTCCAAAAGTCCTAGAATGTTGAACATTATTCCTTTTATTTTGTAAATGTTTGTAATTAATTATATGTTTTTTAAAGAACCTCTTTTTGTTAAAAATGTGCTTGATACAAAAATAAAATAAAATAGATAAGAAGATAAAAAAAGAAATTCCAAACTTAAAACTTAAGGAAAAATACAAATTTTATCTCTAAGTTTAACCAAAAATTATTTTAGTCTTCTAACTTTAATTTCATTCAATTAAATCCTCTAAATTTTAAGTTCAAGCCTCTCCATCAAATTTCATTAAATGTCGCCGTCAAGTGTTGAATTTTCTTTTCAAAATTTTTAAATTAAAAAATCCAATTAATAATTGTAAAATATTTTCTTAATTAAAACAAAAATTATTGGAAGTTGACGAAAATACCTTAATTAAATAAATTTGAAACTTAGAGATCTCAATTGAATAAAAGCAAAATTAGAAAACTGAAATTAATTTTGAACATTATCCGTTTAACACAGTTTACGGGAAGATAAAATTTCCAACTATAATTGGATGGATTTGGAATAAAGTTTTTAAAGTTTATTGGAAGGTTTAAGACAGTTGCATTGCCGAAAATTTTCAACCAAAGTATGGACCACAGAAAAAGTTACACCTAACGGTGATGACGTCCAGTGTGTAGAAAAATATGATATTCCAATTCATGCCGGACAATGCGCATTTTTTTATAAATTTTTTGGTAAAGTCTGGAAGCTTTATTGATTTGTACTGTAATACATCATTTGTCAATGAGGGAAAGGAAATCCAAGGTAACACTTGAAGCCAAATTACAGTATCTATCTAAGAAATCCCTTACATAGTCAGCAATTACTCTGGCTAATTATTCCATCCTTGATCACATGAGCAACTGACCCGGAACGAAGACCCAGCAAAAGATTAGAAACTTCCAAAAGCAAATGACCAAATGGTGAAAATTGACCTGGTTTAAAGGATATAATAACATGAGGTGCCTTTTTATCACATTCAGTTTTTAAACAACATTACATGCATTTCTATACACTTTTTCACCCACACATATTTAAAAAAAATACAAACAATGTTATTAAAATAATGTTAACAGATGGCCCTCAATGATTCAAAAAAACAGCCAATGCGCAAATTAATAGAATAGGGCACAAATTATGCATACCTTGACACATAATAGATATATAATTAATAATTTTAGATCAGTTAAACTCTACAAGCACTCTCTCGGACAAAAACTTGCAATAAATTATGTATACCTTGACACAAAATTGATATTTATAATTAATAAGAGGACTCGTATCATTGGACACAAAATAAAGTAAGAGATGACTTGATAAATCATAACAAAAAGTAGAAGCATTATTATTACATGCTTGTAATATGTGCATATGTGTTAGTGTGTTGAAGAGAAATATTTAATCTGTAATCACTCATCACATATATTTACAAATATTATTACTACATAACTATTAGCTATTTTTTTAATAGTATTTGAAATTATTCAATTTTTGTGTTTCATCATTAAATTTGATGATTTTTGACATTTATTAATATTATTTTACATCCAGTTATTAAAAGACACAAGTTGTTTCTTAAAAAACATATTATTATCAATAAAATATTTAATGAAGTTTGTACTTGAGTTATGAGTATCGAAATTCTTAAAGAATTTTTTACTTTAGTCCAAATGGCTTTGGCATGGAGGTAGTTTTAATTTTGATAAAGAAACGCTTTACATAAATTAGACAATGTTTAAAATATCTAATTTGACACACTTGATACAAAATTTGAGTAAATATGACAATAGGAAGAAATAAATATAAACCAAAGGAATATTGGGTAACCATATGATATCATCATTATACATAGATACTTTTTAAAATTTTAGTTAAATAATTAAATTCACTAGTTCCTAATAGTTTGAACTTTTTAGAGAATAATCAATAATTTAGCAATAATAATGTTACAGGATTTTTAAGAAAAAAAAAAATTATGTTTTTGCGTCATTGGGATTGATCTTCTTCAGCATCCATGTATGAGATTGCAAACATTCAGTTTGCGTAATACTTGATCTTATTGGGTAACATTCATAGAAAATCACATAACAAAAATTTTCCTAATTAATTTTTTCCAAAAATTTAATTTCTATGTTATTCATACTAAGATCATCATCCGTATTGAAAAGTCCTTAAGTCCTTAACTACTACATTTTTACTATAAGAATTTTGCATTAAAATGGAACCTAATGGCAGGACAGGATATATGTAGCTGCTAATCCTAGACTAACCCTAAGGTTTTAGTACTTACACTACAAGTAGGATCAGGACTCATTTCATTGCGAAACAAGTACATGGGTGCATAAACCTACAATGAATTTTGAGGTTCAATTCTTTGGTCATAGTATCTTAACTTCCTCCTCAAACTGCAGGAGGCTTTAGAATGTGCAGAAGACTTTGCTCAACGTGAAATGGAAGGTTTGAGATAGATGCTAGAAATTGGAGATGGTGGGTATCAACAACGATTGGGGATGATGGCTAACGCTGATTTATGAAAAAGCGTGTCGACAGATGAAAGATTTACTGGTGGTTGAAAAATGCATTGACGCATCAATTGTATAAACAGAGTTGTTGGTTGTATAACACGTGGTTTGACCGGGTGCGTCTACCCTTGTACATAAGTTAGTATGGTCTCATAGTAAGATGTTATCTTGACAGTGATTTTTTGGTAACTGGGAGTGGTTGGGTTTGTTGGATTTTGAAATTTCACAGCCTAGGCCCTTGGCTAGATTGAATTTGGCTTTCCCATCAAGATGGAAGTATTTTTGGGATTGAAAGTGAGAGAGGAGGAAAAAGTACAAGCAAAATTGTATTTGGTTTTCCCATCAAGCTGGAAGTATTGTTGGGATTGAAAGTGGGAGAGGAGGAAAAAGTCCAAGCAACTCCCATCAAGCTGGAAGTATTGTTGGGATTGAAAGTGAGAGAGCTGGAAGTATTGTTGGGATCGAAAGTGAGAGAGGAGGAAAAAGTACAAGCAACTCCCATCAAGCTGGAAGTATTGTTGGGGTTGAAAGTGAGAGAGAAGGAAAAAGTACAAGCAAAATTGTATTTGGCTTTACCATCACGTTTTCAAAATTTTCCACTCCCCCACCATTTTAATAAGGAAAGTTTTAACTTGCTGAAGAAATTTTACTTGACTGCTTCCTTCAATTTTTTTAAAAAAAATATATATTGTATTAATGCTTATTTTCAATATTAATTTCTTTTAATATATAATTTTCTTGTCATATAAAGTTCACTAACTCTAAGTCTAAGAGCATTTAAAGATTATGTTTCTAAAGTATATACAAGTAAATCTCTTTAGTAAAAACTTTTTTCTCTTGCAAAAACAATTTCTTTCTATTTTTCCATTACATGAAAAGATACCATGATTTTTATGATTAAAAGTTTAGGACATGTTCTGTTTTGTATAAAAAAATATTATTGTAATTGAGCATTAATATTAAAATATTCCTTTTGAAATACATTTTATATGTTAAGAAAAATAAAAGTGTTTATTCTTTAATTGATCCAAAATTAATTGATATGTATAAATTTTTTTTTTTTCCTAAAACTGTTATCATACTCTCTTTTTTTTTTTTTTTGGTTGAGAAGAACAGTTATTATACTCTAATGTGTTATCTTTAATTTATTTAATATAAAAAGCCTGGTGTAAAATTTTTAAAGAATATTAAGTGTGATTAACATAATTTAAATACTAATTACACAAAGAATTAAGGAAAGAAAATACTTAATTTGAACCCTGAAAAAAATTTCTAACTCCATAACTATTGGTGACTATATCATTACTAACTTTACCGTATAAACAGTAATTCGAATTTTAATATAACGGACTTAAGATTTGTGATTTATTAATAGTAGTATCAATCAAAATTTATTCGATTATTTACACTAGAACTTCGTTTTTAAATTCCTAATATTTTGGTCTTCAGAAAACTTTAACATACAAAATAGTTTGTGTGATGCAATTATTAGATATATCTTGTTAAATTGCACATTTAGTCCTTATATCTTAAAATATGTTAATTTAGTTTCTATCTTTTCAAAATATTTTATCACTATATAATGGATGAAAATTTTAACATTTTTAAATAAGAGGTAGTGTTGGAACAGGGACTACTATAATAAATTACAAATTGTCCAAAATGTAAACTCTTAAGAAATTATGAATTTAATTATTTAACTATAATTCTAATATATTTTTCAAAAATTTTAAAGTATAATAATATGAACGATTTTAAAATAAATATCAAACGTTAAATATCATATATACAATGTAAAAGGATCTACAGAGGATGTTTATGGGTATGGATGAAAGAGATTTAAGACAACCAGCGAAATTGTACCTTGAAGGAAGCTTGTTTTTACTGGTTTGTTTGGTTGAAAAATTGTTTTTGAAAAAGAAAAAGATGAATTAATTCTGTTAAAGAGATTTATTTTTATATTTCAAGGAAAATATATACTTAGTATACATTAGTTAAATGAGCTATGTATGATATAAGAGTAATAAGAGGAGCAAATGATACATTAATCAATTAGATAAACTTATTTATTTTTCACTCTAATTACTCATATGTCATAAGTAACTCATTTAATCAAAATGTATTCAAAATCTTCTTAGGTGAATGTGTCAAAGTTTGAAGGTAAATGAGAGTATTTCAAGATGAGGTCTAAGATTAGGCAGAGAGGCAGAGTATGCATGTGTATGTGTTGATGAAGTTTGCCAACAATTGCCTCAGTTACAAAGCATATGACCTGTAGCTTTCTGTTATAGTGTAGTTAGTTTATTTGTGTTGACACGTGTAAGGTGATGATTAGTTGTATGTTGTAATGATCAGAAGGTGGGAAGTTGATCCGTGTAATTCAGAATTGGTTAGAGATGGTTAGATTATTCTTGATCTTTAAGCTGTATATAATCTTTTCTGTAACCATTTTTGATTAATTGATTCAGATATTTTTCAGAGCTTCAATTCTTGATTCTCTTTCTTTCTCTCTATCTCTCTTTCTCTAGCTTCACTGTGTTAGATACACTCTGTTTTCTTATATGGTATCAGAGCTCTTTTGCTTCCATTAATGGCAAATCAAGATCAAGCTCCTTCTTCCACTGCTTTTCAATCTAATGCTCATCATGAGCTTTCTCCAATGGAGGATCCGAGAAGCCCTTTCTTTTTGCACCATGGAGAGTCACCAGGTGCGATTCTTGTTACTCAACTCTTGACTGAGGACAATTACCCCAATTGGGCTAGGGCTATGCTTATGGCATTAGATGCGAAGAGCAAGCTGTGTTTTATTGATGGCTCTGTCACGATTTTTATGGCTGTCACACCTTTAGAGAAAATTGCTTGGTCGAAGAACAACTCCATGATTTCCTCATGGATTTTGAATTTCGTTTCACCTTATATCACTGCAAGTGTGATCTACAGAAACACTGCAATGGAGGTTTGGAATTCACTCAGAAACCGTTTTTTTCAAGCTAATGGTCCACGCATTTCACTGCTTTAGAAGATGATCTCAACAATTATGCAAGGAGATACAACCGTGACTACCTACTTCACTAATCTTCAAGCATCATGGGATCAGTTACTCAATCTCAGGCCTTCACCATCTTGTTCATGTGGCCGATGCATTTGTGGAGTGAATGATAAAATCACACTCTTCAATCATCAAGATGCATTGATGCAATTCCTCAATAGCTTGAATGAAGCTTTCTCACAAGTCAGAACTCAGATTCTGATGATGGAGCCAAGTCCTTCAATTGACAAAGCCTTCTCTTTGGTGATACAAGAAGAGAGGTAGAGGGCTTTAGGTTTCAATGGAGGTGGTGTGTCAGTTGATTCAACAGCTTTGGCAGTCAAGACTCAGGGGTTCAATCAAGGAGGAAAGAACAAAGGCAAGGGTAGACCTATCTGCAGTCATTGTGGAAAACTTGGCCATTTCGTGGAAAAATGCTACAAACTAATTGGATTTCCACTAGGATACAAGCAAAAAGGGAAAATTTCTGTGGCAAATCAAGTGATTTTTGATAGTGAAAATGGTCAATCTGAGGCTGCACCAAGCTCCTTTCCATTCACAGCTGAGCAATGCCAACAATTACTGTCAATGCTGAGCTCTCATGTTTCTTCCTCTACCAGTCAAGATGTTGTTCATGCAGCCAATTCTGCTCTCTCAGGTATTTCTTGTGCCTCTTTCCAGGATTCTATTTGCCTTAATTTGAAGAATTCATTTTTTTCTAAAAATCCTTCAAATAAAACAACTCATAATGCTGAAACTTGGGTTCTAGACACAGGAGCCACTGATCACATCATTCATTCTATATCCCTTTTCACCAGTATAACTAGTTCCTTATCATCCTTTGTACATTTGCCTAATGGTGAAAAGGTTCTTGTCACACACATAGGCACAGTCCAACTTACCCCAACATTGATTCTTGAAAATGTGATTTGTGTCCCAACTTTTTCATTTAATTTAATATCAGTGAGCAAATTAACCAAATCATTATCATGCTGTTTGGTTTTTCTTTCAAACTATTGTTTTATACAGGACCTTACTTGTTGGAGAGTGATTGGATTGGTTAAGCTTCACAACAATCTTTATTTGCTGCAAACCTCAGAAAATTGCAAGACTGCTTCAGAAGCAACTACTGTCCTAGAGTCAGTTTTCAAATCTTTTGTTCATTCTGTTTCTAATGATTCTACTGTCAATAAGTCATACTTATTGCATCTTAGATTAGGACATGTGTCTAATGACAAATTTCCTTATTGTGTATCAGATGTGCCTTCTTTTCATTCCAATAAAGAATGTGTTGTTTGTCCAATTGCCAAATTTAAAAGATTACCCTTTCCTAATTCCAATCATATGTCTGAGCATGCTTTTGATTTAATACATTGTGATTATGGGGACCTTTTGCCAAAGCAACTCATGATGGTTTTCGATACTTTCTTACAATTATGGATGATGCTACAAGATCCACTTGGGTTTATCTAATGAAATCCAAAACAGAAACTAGGCCTTTGTTAATCTCTTTTTATAACATGATCTTTACTCAATTTCAATCTAATATCAAAGTAATTAGGACTGACAATGCTCAAGAATTTTTTCTCAAAGATTTTTATGCTCAACATGGGATTGTACATCAACACTCCTATGTTGCTACTCTACAACAAAATTCAGTTGTGGAGAGAAAGCATCAACACATTTTGAACATTGCTAGAGCATTAAAATTTCAATCTAATATACCATTTTGCTATTGGGGGGATTGTGTTTTGACAGTTGTGCACATTATTAACAGGTTGCCTAGTACTGTTTTGAATCATAAAACTCTATTTTGAGAAACTTTATTGCAAAACTCCTTATAATCACTTAAAAGTGTTTGGATGTCTATGTTTTGCATCTACCTTAGCTCACAATAGATCAAAATTTGCTCCTAGATCTATTCCTTGTGTCTTTCTTGGATACCCTTTTGGTGTCGTTACAAATTATTGAATTTGATAACCAAACAACTTTTCATTTCAAGGGATGTCTATTTTCATGAACATGTTTTTCCTTTCATCTCTTCTATCACTTCACCACCAGCCTCTATATCTTTTCCTCATATCTGTCCTAATGTGGCAACCCCAGTTGATGCCATTTTTCTTGATCCTGTCCTTCCATCTTCACCCACTTCTCCTTCCCCTTGTAATCCTACCCAAGTTTCACATCAAGCAGTAGATCATATCAATACTGTCATCCTTGAATCTGTTGTACCCGAATCTGCCATATAAGATTCTAGTCATTCCACTTCTGTAGAATCTGTTACTATCCCTTTAGTTGCTCAAAATCCTATAAATGATCCACTTGCATCTATTCCTTCCTTAAGAAGATCTTCTAGACCTTCTAAGGCTCCTACATACTTGAAGGATTACAAATGCAGCACCATTACTTCAAATGAACTTACACAGTCCACTCATCTCAGCAGCAACAAGTCAGGTTCTATTCTCCTATCAGGTACTAAATATCCTCTCACTAATTACATTGATTCTTCCCAACTCTCTCCTTCCTATGCACATTTTTGCTCCTTATTACCTCAATCCTTGAACCAAGATTCTATCATGAGGCTATTAAAGATCCTAAATGGAAAGATGCCATGAATGTTGAGATTGCAGCTTTGGTTTCTAACAATACTTGGACACTTACTCCTTTGCCTTTCAACAAAAGGGAAATTGGATGCAAGTGGGTCCATAGGGTTAAGTACAAGGCAGATGGATCTGTGGAGAGGTATAAAGCAAGACTAGTTGCAAAGGGTTTTACTCAGCAAGAGGGATTAGATTTTACTGACACTTTTTCCCCTGTTGCCAAGTTAACTACTGTTAAAACTCTTCTTGCTATCTCTGCTGTGAAAGGGTGGCACTTGGTACAGTTAGATGTCAACAATGCATTCTTGAATGGGGATTTACATGAGAAGGTGTATATGCAACTCATTCAAGGCTTTCATAGCAAAGGGGGGAATGTTGTTTGCAAGTTGAATAAGTCTTTATACGGACTCAAACAAGCCTGCAATGGAATGCTAAATTTTGTTCTGTTGTCAAACAGCTTAGTTTTAAGCAATCCAAGGCTGATTACTCACTGTTTACAAGGAGGCTTGGTGGTTCTTTCATAGCATTGGTGGTCTATGTTGATGACATTCTCATAGCCAGCAACAATGTTCAAGAGGTTGAAGCACTCAAAGTCTCCTTAGATCAACACTTCAAGCTTAAAGACCTTGGAGGCTTGAAGTACTTTCTTGGTCTTGAAATAGCCAGATCAGCCACAAAGGGATCAACTTATGCCAAAGAAAATATGCTTTGGAGATTCTAAAGGATGCTGGTATGTCTGCTTGTAAGCCTAGTAAAGTACCAATGGAGCAGAATTTATAGTTGAGCAAGCTACAAGGTGCTTTGTTACCTGATCCTGGAGTCTACAAAAGGTTAGTTGGTAGATTGATATACCTAACCTTCACCAGACCAAACATAGCCTACCCGGTTCACAAGTTGAGTCAATTCATGTCCAAACCAAGGAAGCCTCACTTAGATGCAGCTTATAAGATTTTGCAGTACATAAAGGGCTGTCCAGGTCAAGGAATTTTCTTGTCTGCAGCTTCAAATTTTCATTTGAAGGCTTATATAGATGCTGATTGGGCATCTTGAATAGACACCAGAAGATCAACCACAGGGTATTGCATATTTTTAGGTGATTCCTTAATCTCTTGGAAGTTTAAGAAACAATCTATAGTCTCTAGATCTTCTGCTGAGGCAGAATACAGAGCTATGGCTATCACTGTGTGTGAGCTGACTTGGCTGCTATCATTGTTGAAGGATTTGGAGATTTGGCATCCTCAACCTGCTCTTCTGTTTTGTGACAATCAAGCAGCCATTTATATTGGAGAAAACCTTGTGTTTCATAAGAGAACCAAACACATAGAGGTTGACTGTCATGTTGTCAGAGATAAGGTACAAGACAATGTGGTTAGGCTGTTTTTCACTCCCACACACACTCAGCTGGCAGATTTGCTCACTAAGGCCCTTAACAGTTCACAGTTAAGACATTTGTTAAGTAAAATGAATGTTATGAACATTCATGTTTCAGCTTCTCTTCCTCAAGAGGAATGTACAGTCTTAGATGGTGATAGATCAGTTGCAAAGAAAACAGATGCAGATGCAAGCAACAGATTAGATTCTCATCTTGAGGGGGAATGTCAAAGTTTGAAGGTAAATAAGAGTATTTCAAGATGAGGTCTAAGATTAGGCAGAGTATTGGGGCAAAGTATGCATGTGTATGTGTTGATGAAGTTTGCCAACAATTGCCTCAATTACAAAGCATATGACCTGTAGCTTTCTGTTTTAGTGTAGTTAGTTTATTTGTGTTGACATATGTAAGGTGATGATCAGTTGTATGTTGTAATGATCAGATGGTGGGAAGTTGATCCGTGTAATTCGGAATTGGTTAGAGATGGTTAGATTATTCTCTTTGATCTTTAAGCTGCATATAATCTTTTCTGTAACCATTTTTGATTAATTGATTCAGATATTTTTCAAAGCTTCAATTCTTGATTCTTTTTCTTTCTCTCTATCTGTCTCTCTCTAGCTTCACTGTGTTAGATACACTATGTTTTCTGATAGAATGTGCAACCTATCGAGTTTATTTAATTTTTAAATACTAAATAAAAATGTAGGGGGGGGGGGAGGGGGGGGAGGGCGGGGGTATGGAAGATTCAATGAAAATGTAGTAAAATTTTTATAAAATCTAGAGGTGGTTAGTAATTAAATTTTATATATAAATTTTTATTTTTTTAAGGGGGTAAAAAAAAAAGAGGTGAGAGAGGAATTTTTGAAAACCTAGAGGCCATTGTCCCTGGTCACCCCCTCAACCCCTATCTTCACTAAAATGAGATTTATTTTGTTGAGAATAAAAGAAAAAGGGAAAATGAAGACCAAGAATTATGTGGCTCAAAATGATTGCTTATGTCTAACTGACTAAGTTATAAAGCCTTAGAGGTTACACCTTTAGTGTATGATCAAGTACCATATACAATAAACTTATAACATAGTATAAATAGAGGCTATAGAGACTAGGATTAACCCTACATGAACTGACAATGTAATTGGACTTTTTGTTCTATTACATAATAAACTAATATAATCTTTAATATATTTAAATCGATAAACTTTCTTGTCGAAAAGAAAATTTTGATAACAAATGGGGAAGGGTCTTGAAAGGAACAAAATTTTCAATTAACGAGAACGAAAAATTATAACAATTAACAAGTATGCAACACGTATAAAACGAACATAAACAAATAGCACTACTACAAAATATTCACATACATAATTAATGAGCATGACACTCTACACGAATTTTTTTTCCTTGACAATTCACATTTTAATATTAAGACAAGAATGATATCCTTTGTCACTTTCACTAGTTCTGAAAGAGAGATATTTACTTCTTCTCCCATTGGTGTAAGGATTCTTATCTTCCCGGCTATGGTCAAGAATTCAAACTTCAGTATTTTGGACCTTAACCTATGCGTGTTACTTTTTTTCTCATTATATGACTGGAAGACTGGACTTATGAAGTTTAGTTAAATGTTCAAATTTAGGTTATCTTAATTTATGAATTCAGCCATCAATAGTCTTGTAGCAAAGTAGCATTGATTGGTCTTTTTTATGAAGAGAATCAGGGTTCAAAATTTCAATCCCTCATTCTCACTTCTTCTAATAATTTATTAAAATAGATGTGTCATATCCACAACATTTTTACAATAAATCATAGATGATTAGTTGTTATTAGTACAAATTTGATAACTTTTTTGTCTCAATAATAGCAATTAGTAACAACCTGACACTTAAGATTTGTTATAAAAATATTGTGAACATACCATTTTTCTTATTAAAAACATTATCCATTTAACACGGTTTTTTTGGGAAGATAAAATTTCCAACTATAATTGGAAGGATTTGGAATAAAGTTCTTAAAGTTTATTGGAAGGTTTAAGACAGTTGAATTGCTGCAAATTTTCAACCAAAGCATGGACCACAAAAATGATACACCTAACGGTGATGACGTCCAGTGTGTAGAAAAATATGATATTCCAATTCATGCCGGACAATGCGCATTTTTTGGTAAAGTCTGCTTTATTGATTTATACTGTAATACATTATTTGTCAATGAGGGAAAGGAAATCAAAGGTAACACTTGAAGCCAAATTACTGTATCTATCTATGAAATCCTTTACATAGTCAGCAATTACTCTGGCTAATTATTCCATCCTTGATCACATGAGCAACAGACCAGGAACGAAGATCCAGCGAAAGATTAGAAACTTCCAAGAGCAAATGACCAAGTGGGGAAAATTTACCTGGTTTAAAGGATATAATAACATTGCAGAATTGCCTTTTTATCACATTCAATGATTCAAAGACACAGCCAATGCGCACATTAATAGAATAAGGAACAAATTATGCATACCTTGACACATAATAGATATATAATTAATAATTTTAGATCAGTTAAACTCTACAAGCACTCTCTCGGACAAAAACTTGCAATAAATTATGTATACCTTGACACAAAATTGATATTTACAATTAATAAGAGGACTCGTATCACTGGACACAAAATAAAGTAAGAGATGACCTGATAAATCATAACAAAAAGTAAAAGCATTATTATTACATGATTGTAATATGAACATACGTGTTAGTGTGTTGAAGAGAAATATTTAATTTGTAATCACTTAACATATATATTTACAAATATTATTACTACATAACTATTAACTATTTTTTTAATAGTATTTGAAATTATTTAATTTTTGTGTTTCATCATTAAATTTGATAATTTTTTACATTTGTTAATATTATTTTACATCCAATTATTAAAAGACACAAGTTGTTTCTTAAAAAATATATTATTATCAATAAAATATTTAATGAAGTTTGTACTCGAGTTATGAGTTTCGAAATTCTTAAAGAATTTATTAATTTAGTCCAAATGGCTTTGGCATGGAGGTAGTTTTAATTTTGATAGAGAAACGCTTTACATAAATTAGACTAGGTTTAAAATATCTAATTTGACAAACTTGATACAAAATTTGAGTAAATATGACAATAGGAAGAAATAAATATAAACCAAAGGAATATTGGGTAACCATATGATATCATCATTATGCATACATACTTTTTAAAATTTTGGTTAAATAATTATATTCACTAGTTCCTAATAATTTGAACTTTGTAGAGAATAATTAATAATTTAGCAATAATGATGTTACAGGATTAATAAAAAAAAAAAAAAAATGTTTTTTCTTCATTGTGATTGATCTTCTTCAGCATCCATGTATGAAATTCCAAAAATATTCAATTTGCGTAATACTTGATCTTATTGGTAACATTCATAGAAAATCACATAACAAAAACTTTCCTAATTAATTTTCCAAAAATTAAATATCTATGTTATTCATGCTAAGATCATCATCCATATTGAAAAACCCTTAACTACTACATTTTTACTATAAGAATTTTGCATTAAAATGGAACCTAATGGCAGGACAGGATATATGTAGTTGCTAATCCTAGACTAACACTAGGGTTTTAGTACTTACGCTACAAGTAGGATCAGGACTCACTTCATTGGGAAACAAGTACATATGGGTGCATAGACCTGCAATGGATTTTGAGGTTCAATTCTAGGGTCATAGTATCTGAACATCCTCCTTAAACTGAACGAGGCTTTAGAATGTGCAGAAGACTTTGCTCGACGTGAAATGGAAGGTTTGAGATAGATGCTAAAAAATTGTGGATGGTGGTCATCAACAAGGATTGGGGATGATGGCTAGCACTGATTTATGAAAAAGCGTGTCGATATATGAAAGATTTACAGGTGGTTGAAAAATGCATTGACGTATCAATTAATTATATAAACAGAGTTGTTGATTGTGTGACATGTGGTTTGACTGGGCGCATCTACCCTTGTACATAAGTTAGTATGGTCTCATGGTAAGATGTTATCGACAGTGTGATTTTTTGGTAAATGGAAGTGGTTGGGTTTGTTGGATTTTGCAATTTCACAGCCTTGGCCCTTGGCTAGATTGAATTTGGCTTTCCCATCAAGCTGGAAGTATTGTTGGGATTGAAAAAGAGAGAGGAGGAAAAATTACAAGCAATATAGTTTACTTAGTTTATTCTGACAGACTAAACCCCTTCTCACGTTTTCAAAATTTTCCACTCCCCCACCATTTTAATTAGGAAAGTTTTAACTTGTTGAAGAAATTTTACTTGACTGCTTCCTTCAATTTTTCTTTTTATAAGAAATTGTATTAACGCTTATTGTCAATGTTAATTTCTTTTAATATATAATTTTCTTGTCATATAAAGTTCATTAACTCTAAGAGCATTTAAAGATTATGTCTCTAAAGTATATAGAAGTAAATCTCTTTAGTAAAAACTTTTTCCTCTTCCAAAAACAATTTCTTTTTATTTTTCCATTACATGAAAAGATGCCATGATTTTTATGATTAAAAGTTTAGGACATGTTCTGTTTTGTATAAAAAAATTTATTTTAATTGAGCATTAAGAAAAATAAAAGTGTTTATTCTTTAATTGATCCAAAATTAATTGATATGAATAAAGCTTTTCTTTTTTTCTTTTTCTTTTTTTTTTTCTAAAACTGTTATCATACTCTTTTATTTTATTTTTTGAGAAGAACAGTTATTATACTCTAATGTGTTATCTTTAATTTATTTAATATAAAAAGCCTGGTGTAAATTTTTTAAAGAATATTAAGTGTGATTAGGAAAATTTAAATACTAATCACGCAATAAATTAAGGAAAGAAAATACTTAACTTGAACCCTAAAAAAAATTTCTAACTAAATAACTATTGGTGACTATATCATTACTAAATTTACCATATAAACAGTAAGTCGATTTTAATATAAGGGACTTATGATTTGTGATTTATTAATATTAGTGTGGGAATACAATCTATTTGTCCGCTTTAGAGGGTAGGCTTGGACATGCTTAGGGTGCAACGTCCGCAAGCTTCTATCCCCTGCACAGCTTTGTCCTCAAGTGACACGGGAAGTCTTTGAGACTTGTCCCACATCGATAAGAGAAGCGCCCCCCTCATGCTTTATAAGCTTGAGCTCAAGACATGAGGGTACCACTAAGCGTGCCCAAGCCTGCCCTCTAAAGCAGACAAATAGATTGTGTTCCCACAATTAGTATCAATCAAAATTTATTGGATTATTTACGCTTGAACTTCGCTTTTAAATTCCTAATATTTTGGTCTTCAAAAAGCTTTAACATACAAAATAGTTTGTGTGATGCAATTATCAGATATATTTTGTTAAATTGCTCATTTAGTCCTCATATCTTAAAATGTGTTATTTTAGTTTCTATCTTTTCAAAATATTTTATCACTCTATAATGGATGAAAATTATAACATTTTTAAATAAGAGGTAGCGTATAAGGAACAGGAATTACTATAATAAATTACCAATTGTCCAAAATTTAAACTCTTAAGAAATTATGAATTTAATTATTTAACTATAATTCTAACATATTTTTCAAAAATTTTAAAGTATAATAATATGAACGATTTTAAAATAAATATCAAATGTTAAATATCATATATACAATGTAAAAGGATCTACTGAGGATGTTTATGGGTATGGATGAAAGAGATTTATTAAGACAACCAGCCAAATTGTACCTTAAAGGAAGCTTATTTTTATTGGTTTGTTTGGTTGAAAATTTGTTTTTGAAAAAAAAAAAAAGATGAATTAATTCTCTTAAAGAGATTTATTTTTCTATTTCTAGGAAGATATATACTAAATGTACGTTAGTTAAATGAGCTAAGTATGATATAAGAGTAATAAGAGGAACAAATGATACATTAATCAATTAGATAAACTTATTTATTTTTCCCTCTAATTACATATATGTCATAAGTAACTCGTTTAATCAGTGTATTCAAAATCTTTTTAGGCGAATGGGCAACCTATGGAGTTTATTTAATTTTTTAAATACTAAATAAAAATGTAGGAGGGTGCGCCGGGGGGGGGGGGGGGGGGGGAATGGAAGATTCAATGAAAAAGTAGTACAAATTTTATAAAATCTAGAGGTGGCTATTAATTAAATTTTATATATAAATTTTTAAATTTTTTTAAGGAGAAAAAAAAAAAAAAAAAAAAAAAAAAAGGAGATGAGAGAGGAATTTTTGAAAACCTAGGGGTCGGGCCATTGCCCCCAGCCACCCCCTCAATCCCTATCTTCACTAAAATGAGGTTTATTTTGTTGAGAATAAAAGAGAAAGGGAAAATGAAGACCAAGAATTATGTGGCTCAAAATGATTAATTGCTTAACTGTTTAAGTTATAAGGCCTTAGAGGTTGCACCTTTAGTGTATGATCAATTAGTACTATATACAATGAACTTATAACATAGTATAAATAGAGGCTATGGAGACAAGGACTAACCCGACATGAACTGACAATGTAATTGGACTTTTTGTTCTATTACTAATGTAATTTATTATCTTTATTAACATATTTAAATTGATAAACATTCTTGTAGAAAAGAAAATTTTGATAACAAATGGGGAAGGGTCTTGAAAGGAAAAAAATTTTCAATTAACGTGAACGAATAATTATAACAATTAACAAGTATGCAACATGTAGTGTAAAATAAAATGAACAAAAACAAATAGCACTACTACAAAATATTCACATACATAATTAATGAGCACGACACTCAACACGAATTTTTTTGCCTTGACAATTCACATTTTGTCACTTTCACTAGTTCTGAAAGAGAGATATTTACTATGCGTGTATTTGGACCTTAGCCTATGCGTGTTACTTTTTTTTTCCCGGCTATGGTCAAGAATTCAGACTTCAGTATTTGGACCTTAACCTATGCATGTTACTTTTTTTCTCAAATGACTGGAAGACTGGACTTACTAATAGTATAAGATGGCAGAAAACAAGGCTTTATTAGAATAGCTAACAAGGAATTTAGATTGTGATGGGGAGGTTCAAACGTTTCCTCTCTGAATTGTTTGGTGGATTGGCTCTTATTCTTCTGGTTCATGCTCAGGATCAATCAGGTATGATAATCTAAACCTTGGAATTTTATTGGTTTAGGTTATGGCTATGGCCTCATCAAAAAAAAAAAGGGTTATGGCTATGGATATGATATTGTTATTTCTCTGTCACAGACTTCATAAGCATAGATTGTGGGTTGCCAGAAAATTCGAGCTATACAGAGTGGAGAACAGGCGTAGATTACATTTCTGACGCGGGATTCATAGACTCTGGCATAAATAGGCAGATATCAACTGAATTTAAAGGTGATCTTCAACAACAAGTATGGAGTCTCAGAAGCTTTCCTGAAGGAATCCGAAACTGTTACAGCATAAGGATTACGCAAGGCACCAAGTATTTGATCCGAGCAACTTTCTTCTATGGAAATTATGACGGAGAAAGTAAGTTACCAGAATTTGATGTTCATCTAGGAGCAAATATGTGGAATACCATCAAAATAACGAATGTATCCAATGGTTTCGTTAAGGAGCTGATACATGTACCACCTCTAAATTATATACAACTGTGTCTTGTAAACAAGCAACGTGGGACACCGTTTATATCTGCAATAGAGTTAAGGCCATTGCCCAATTCGACGTATGTGACAACAGATGGATCACTGGAACGCTTTTGGCGCGTGGATGTTGGTTCCGAAAGCAATTTACAATACAGGTTAGTAATTGTGGGCTAACTCAAAATTTTCACATATTCTATTTTATTGAAAATTATAATAAAAATGATTATAAGTTGTATTAAACCTAGACAAGAATTTTAACATGAATTTAATTACGTTTATTTTTTTAATAGTTTGAATAATGATGTATATTTTTATGATAAAAATGTGTTTATTTTTAAATTTATCCATGTGTATGTATGAGTTACAAGCTAGAATAACTTTATGATGATGGTTGAAATACGATAGTTTCAACCTATGGCATTTGCTTCTGATAATAGATCTTTATCATCAAATTAAGACACCAATCAATTTCTTTTGTAGGCGGAGATTGAATCTCTAATCTATTATCCAGCCATTAAAAATTTTATTAGGCCAGTTGAGTTAACTAAAATCTACATGTGTCATGTTTACTTAATAATAAACATTGATAACGTTTCTAAAAAAAACATTAATGATTTATTATGTTTGTCCCATAAATTATTAATATTAATTTCGTTGTGACTTGTGGGTCATTTTTTTTCTTTGGTCTAATTTTTGATACAATAAAATTATAATTAATAATGAAATTGAATGTCAACATTAAAAGAATAATGGCATAAAAAATAATAAACATTAATTTTATATAGGATAAAATTTTATGGCTTTACAACTAAAGAAATATTAAATGAGTAATTTTTAGGTACTCCCGGAATACGGAGAATGATGTTCTCTCCTCTTGCATTCATAGCAGGATCCACTTATTATATTCATGGCGGGGTCTACCATAAATGTAAGAGGAGGCAAGTACAGAACTAAGATCAAAATTTTGGGGGGGGGGGGGGGGCAAAACCTCAATAAAAAAAATTCTTTAAAATACAAATTAGCATATATTTAAAGTTAAGAAAATATCAACAAAAGAGAGGAGAAAAAAAATAACGTTTATTAATATTCTTTGATTGCCATCAAACCATAACATAAGATCACAACTCGCCATGTCCAAAATTGTGTACAATTATGTGATACTAGAATTTTCCTTCTTGAATTGTTGATGAGTTTCAACGTATCATTTATGACGTTCAAGAGTGCCATAACTCTTCTTTCTTTCTGGTGTCAAGATTTTCCAAGCTGGGGTGAGATGATGGGAAATGTAATGAGTAGTCTCCTTTAAAGATTTATAAGAAGCAGTGTTTCTAGCACCATCACCCTTTTTTTTTTTTTTTTTTGGCTAGGTAATTGGTTATTGCGGGGGCTCGAACTTCTGAGCTAGCGGTTTCATGGTAAACCGGGTACCACTTGGTTTAGTGGTTCTTTAGTATTCCTAATTTTCTTAGGGATTGGTTATTTAGGAATTTAGGGTCTGTTTGGTAGTAGTATTTAAGTATTGTTGTTCAGTTTTTAATATTGTGAAAATATGTTTTTAAATATTATAGAAATACGTGTCAAAAATATATTGTTGTTTATACACTAAAAACTGTTATTTAAAAGCCACTACTAAACAGGCACTTAGTCTTTCTACAAAAAGATTTCCTAATAGCTTATATATGGCTTTATTCTAGCTAATAATATTGATAATGAGATTAATTTAACAAAATTCATGACATTTATTTTAAATCCTGAGGGTATAATTGCCTAATGGTTATCTTTATCTTTATCTTTTTTCTTTAAGGCTATTTTTTAATTATTATTTTAATTCCAAACAACCTTCAAATATATTCAAGATTCAATTTTTTATTACCAAAATCCGTAAACTTTAAACCTTACATAAAACCCTTCAAGATCTCATCAAGAATTCTAATTTAGTGCTGAATTCCAAAAGATCCTACACTGGCGACAAAAAAAATGGTACGAGTCATTTTAGAAATCAATGTTTCGAGTTCTGAATTAGATCATAGGCTCTCAAGCCCATTGACTCTTTCCCCGTCCTTTGTTTTTCTCCTCTCATATTTTTATCTTCCATTTAAAATTCAATAATTTTTTCTATAGATCTCAAGCTACTCGCCAAGTTTACATCTCTTTTGAACAGAATATAAATTCAATTAGTTCCTGGAGTATGCTAAATATATTGTTTTACTTAGGTATAAATACGATGTTTATGATCGCATTTGGTGGCCCTATAATTACGAAAAGTGGACAGGTCTTAGTACCTCGCTTACAATTGAATCCCCAAGTTCCAATCCTTATCGGCCACCATCTGTCGTCATGAGTACTGCTGCCACACCAATTAATGATAGTGCTCCCTTGTACTTTCAGTGGTACCCAGAGGATGCAACTTCAAAATATTATATCTACATGCACTTTGCCGAAGTTGTAAAGCTAAAAGCCAACCAGTCCAGATCATTCAACGTTATACTAAATGGGGAGCACTGGTATGGACCTTATGTTCCAGATTATTTGTGGACATTCACTTTGTATAGCAAAGATGCATTGACTAGTACTGGAGGACAATATGTTTTTTCACTCGTGAAAACTGAAAATTCAACACTTCCACCCATCATCAATGCAATTGAGATATATTCAGTGAAAAATCTCTTGCAATCAGAAACTGACCAAGAAGATGGTATGTATTTCACTGTGCATTTCATTATCCTTGTTTGCAAAATTGCTATAGAATTTTACTTACTTGGATCATCAAAGTGAAAATATTAGTTGGTGCTATAACAAAGATCAAGTCAACTTATGGAGTAAAAAGAAACTGGCAAGGAGATCCGTGTGCCCCACAAGCATACTCGTGGGAAGGTCTAAATTGTAGATATGATGGTTATAATGCCCCAAGAGTAATATCCTTGTAAGTTAAGGCCTTCAGATAAGATTTTTGGCTTTCAAACATGCTTTGAAGTATCTCCTAATTAACTAGCTTATTGTAATCAGGGATTTGTCCTCTAGTGAATTGACTGGAGCAATATCTGCCGATATATCAACTCTCGTAATGTTACAATATTTGTAAGTATTATTGCCAAATCAGGTCACAATTATTTAGGACATCCAATATATTAATTATAAATTATTTGCTTATTTCAGGGATTTATCAAACAATAGCTTAACTGGATCAGTTCCTGATTTTTTGTCGAAATTGCAATATTTGGAGGTCTTGTAAGTTATTTGGATTTTTGCACTAATTCTACAAATTTCTTTGTTAAAAATATGAAGAATCACATTCACTATCCGTACAAAAATTTAAAACAAAGCCAAATCTGTGGTTCAATTTCAACCGAACTTGTTGATAACTAATAATAAGTGTAACTGATTTTCCTATTTTAGGGATCTATCAAACAACAGCTTAATAGGATCATTACTATATTCTTTTTCTCAGTTGTTTTGAAATGAGTACAAACTCTTAAAATAAATAAATATATGGATTTTATATTGTTTTATTATTTTTGTACTATGAACCAACCAATTTCATACTCATTAAAATAAGCATAATTGAATTGACGTGAAAAACTTCCAATTTTTATTTTTTTGGAAAGTAGTGGTAATGAGGTTAATAGGTATCCTTTTGAAGGCAAAACTTTTGTATGCGCCGAGCACATACACCCTTTGTTAGTGAGACAAAGGTCTCATGGGCATGGCCTATGAGAAACCTTTTCCATTTGTAGATATGCTCCCCTAACTTTATATGCTTCATTTGGATAGTAGCACAAAATTCTATTATTATTATTTTTTATTATTTTTTTGGGTAAAATACTATTTTGGTCCCTAAACTTTACTAAAAGTTTGTTTTTCGTCCCTAAACTTTAGAAAGTTCTTTTTTCATCTCTAAACTTTGTAAATAATTTTTTGAATAGTATAAAGACAAAAATAAGGAGGTAAAAATAACGTTTTCAATAGTTTAGGGATGAAAAACAAACATTTAGTAAAGTTTAAAGACATAAATAAAACATTTTCAATAGTTTAAGGACAAAATATGAATTTTTCAATAATTTAGAGACGAAAAATGAACTTCTTAAAGTTTAGGAATGAAAAACAAACTTTTGGTAAAGTTTATGGACTAAAATAATATTTTATCATTTTTTTTTAAGAAACAAACACACATTAATATGTGTTAACCTTATAGCTCGAACTGCTCCTCCCCTAAAACTTCAAACACTTGCTTATGGAAGTGCCAATTAAATTAAAGCTAGCTCTTTTATTATATAATTCTTCTCTGAATAATTTTATTCTTAAACAAGTATTAGGTAATATCCTACTATATAAGGATTCAATTTAATTTAAAATACTTCAAAACTTAATGAATAACTTCATATTCTAGAAAATTAGTAAGGATACATAAGTATAAAATATTTAGTAAAAAACAAAAAATTAAAGTGAATATATATTCTGCCTTACACTAGTTTCCTTTTCTTTTCATTCGTTTTTCATCTCTATCATTTTTTTCCCTTTCTTCATCTTCTTCTTCTTCACTTTTCTTTTCTTTTTTTTCCCTTTCGTATTTTTGTTTGGCCAAATTGACGAATTGTAGCGTTGGATGGGAAAGGAGAAAAGTTGAATAATAGGTTTTTTCTTTTGAGATCACTTTGTAAAATAATATTTGATTTAGGAATTAGGATTATATCTAGAATGATATATTTTTACAGTACTATCTAATTTTTCAGAAGGGTTCTCATAATTGATCACATAACTTTTTTTTTTCAGTGGGTGTAAATGTGTAATTATAAAAAAGTACCAAAACTCTTACATTTTTTTTTTCCAAATTTCAGTGGGTGTAATTGCACCCATTACAATGTGTTACCCTGCCTCCTGTTACCTATTCAATGTTAAAACGGGGGAAAATCATATTCACTTTACCCTTGCAGAAACTTAGAACGAAATCAGCTCAATGGTTCTATTCCAGCTGAACTCATAAAAAGATCGAAGAGTGGTTCGCTATTGTTAAGGTATGATTTTTGTCAAAAGAGATGAACTCTGTAATATCATAATTTTATTTTGCTCCAATTTTCAAAAATAAATAATGTCTGTACATAGTTTCTCAACAAAAACCTAAAGTATCGTTATTGTTATCATACACTAATATTATACTTTTTCTGCCTCAATTTGTTTGTCATATTTCAAAAATTCAACTTTTTAACGGAACATCATTTTTGTCTTGTTTGTAATATAAAAATGTATTAGTTTTCAAAACTACCCTTAAATAAATTTATCAAAAATGGTTTTAAAAATAAAGTAGGGGCATAATAGAAATATTGATAAATTAATGGATTTTAATTTTAGAAACAAGATAATATTTTGGGATATTCCAAAATAGAACAGATGACATACAAATTAAGACAGAGTGAGTATTTGACTATGATATTCCTTGCTGATCACTTCCAATTGTTGCTATTAACCTCATTGTTGGTAGTGTGGGAGAAAATTCAAACCTTTGTGCATCGGATTCATGTGAGAGGAAAAAGTCGAAGAACAATATTGTCATTTTAATACTGGCATCAGTTGTTGGTTTGCTTATCCTCTCATTGACTATAGCGGCTATCTTTTGTGGGCTCACAAGGAGGAAAAAACAGGATAAGACTAGAGGTTAGGACATTAAATTAATATAAGATACACATTCTTGGAAACAAAGAAAACTTCAATTCTCCTAAGATATGTGCCTAATATACTTTTGATGATCTTAGCAGTTGCGCTAGTTGATACTGAACCAAACGTCCAGAATCGGCCACTGGAGTCAATGCAACGACAAGTGACATATTCTGATCTCGAAAGAATCACCAACAACTTTGAGAGGATTCTTGGCAAGGGCGGATTTGGAACAGTTTACTATGGCTGCATGGATGGAATTCGTGTAGCAGTAAAGGTGTTCTCTCCATCATCAGTTCAAGGGTATCAACAATTTCAAGCAGAGGCAAGCCACTATAACATAGAATTCTTGATCTCCGATACACACCTTTCCATACAGCGATTATTATACTAAATTAGTTAGGACGATTTGAGTTGCAGGTAAAACTTCTTGTGAGAGTTCATCATAAAAACTTGACTACCCTTCTCGGGTATTGCTACGAAGGAACCAACATGGGGCTCGTTTATGAGTACATGGCCAACAGAGACTTAGAAGCACAATTGTCAGGTTTGGTCACAATTAAAACTAGCTTATAATGATATCATGGAGACCCAACAATCATATTGATTTGATTTTTGAAAACTAGAAGGCTAAATTGACTCAACTAATTGTATAGGGAACAATTGTATTTGGCCAATAGTAGAAGGGTCAAGTTATTAATTTAAGCCAAATTTTATTTTGAAGCAACATAAAAATAATTTCCCCTCAAAAAATTTTCTTAAACAACGCGATCAAGGTTAATTTATTTGAACTACACAACTAGGTTAAGGCGATTATTTACGGATGCAGGTCATAATACAAATATCTTGAGTTGGCAAGCAAGACTTCAAATAGCAATTGATGCAGCTGAAGGTTAGCAATACGATGATTTGTATAAATATTTTTAAAATGTTTAATCTTTTCATTATTTTTCTATAATTAATAATGCATTGTAAAACAGGTTTGGAGTATTTGCATCATGGTTGTAAGCCACCCATAATCCATAGGGATGTGAAGACCACAAACATTTTGTTGAACGAAAAGTTCAATGCCAAACTAGGTGATTTTGGTCTATCAAAGATTTTCCAAACTGATAGCGGAACACATGTGTCAACAAATGTTGTTGGCACCCCTGGATACTTGGACCCTGAGTGAGTATTTTTGTTATTTAGTTGTAAGTTTTTTTTTTTTTTTTTTTTTTTTTTTTTTTTTTGAGAATCACAAAATGGGGTTAGATAGGTTACTCGAGCCCCCGGGCAGGGTGCCAGGTGGCAATCGGGAGAGCGCGCCCTTTCATAGTGGGCTCGCCCTTTACTGACCCGTGTGGGGGGTTACCCCACTAAGGATGCCCACCAACAGATTCTTGCTGGTAGCTGTGTTGGTAAAGTTTTTTATCATAAAAGGCAATCATCATGAAATCAGTAGTAGAGCCACATTATGGTAACCATTAATAGGTATTTGTTATAATTTAGTTTGTATAGGATTTTATATTCTACTTTTGAAAGAAAATATGGAATGGCAAGATATTAATGGATGATTTAAATACAAAATAGAAATTAAAATCTACTAAAAACATAAATGAGAATAATGACATGTAAATTGTAAGACCTCTAGAGCTATTGCGACATATATAAAGAGATTGATCAATCAAAAGTCAATAGTCTTCAATATATATATATGTGTGTGTGTGATAATTCAACTAGGTTTATTCAATGAATATCAAAACATTACACAACAAACAATATCAAGAGTAGTATTACAAACTTTCCCTACTCCCAAGAATAATGTTGCAAAAAATATGAAAATATAACATGAGTTGACTTGCAGGTACTACAAGTCAAATTGGTTAAATGAAAAAAGTGATGTATACAGCTTTGGAGTTGTTCTATTAAAGATTATCACAAATCGACCTGTGATAGGAAGATCCCAAGATAGGACTCACATAAGCCAGTGGGTGAGTTTCATGCTTGCTAAAGGGGACATTCAAAATATTGTTGATCCAAGGTTGGGTGGAGATTTCGATGTTAACTCGATTTGGAAAGCTGTTGAAGTAGCAGTGGTTTGTGTATCTCCAACTTCCAATAGAAGGCCAACTATGAGTCAGGTAGTCGTAGAACTAAAGGAAAGTTTGACAACCGAATTATCTCAAAAGACGGAGGGCTATGGGGTTGAACTCAAAGATTCATTTGACATGATCAATATGGATCTTGATACTGAACTCAACCCTTTAGCAAGGTAAAACGTTTCTAAAAATCGAAATTGGCATTTTGGATCTTGGTCGAGCCTATTATGCTTTTGGTAACTTTCTGTTAATGCATATTGTACTTCCAATTAGGCACATCAAACTGCTGTTAATACCCATTAATATTGTAATCCTCCTAATAAAAATTACTATTATAGTCTATGGGCACTATCATTTGACGTCTTGATCCGAGTTTTTTTTTTTTGGGAAATTATTGAAGGCGCCACTTATTTTAGTTCTTTTTTTAAGATATAAATAAAATAAGTGATAGGCCAAAAATGAATTGATCCCTTGTGATAAATTAATTGATTAAGTAACCAAGTTCATTAATTAATCAAATTAACGTGCAAAGCACGTGGTAGTACAAATAAATCATCAATTAAACTAAGTATGCAGCGGAAAAAAAAAATTGACACAATGATTTGTTTACGAATGGGGAAAACAACATGGCAAAAACCCCACCGGATGATTTCAAGGTCGCCACTCCTGAGAATCTACTATTATCACAACAAGCGGTTACAAGTAAAGGAAACCCAGTACCTTATACCAACCTACAATTGAACCCTTACCCCAATACCCAATTGGACTTGTTCTGTAGTGACAATCTCTCCTTGTAATGCATGGCTGCCAGTATGTGACTAACTAATTGCGCATATCCTAGTACGCGACTTCAATCACCAACTAGAGAATGTTGTTGGCTACAAAATTCTTCAGTTTATCACATGATGAAGATCAAGAAGTTCCTTTGTTACAAAACCCTACGGTGCACAAACACAGCAGCTTCTTCACAAGAAAGATGAACTTGGGCAAATTTTGTCTCTGGTCACAATTTGCTTGAACAAATTTTGCTCAACACTTGTGCAACTTGTTCCACCTTTGACGGTCCTTAAAATAATCTTTTTATATGTTTATGGTTGTGAGAAAAGAAAACTCAAACACATAATCCCGGATTGGATGAAAAACAGTATTGAAAAACTAAACTTCATAAACCTCAACAGATACCTATTTATCGAGCTGTTGTCAAGCCATGGGCTAGAATAGCTCTACAGGTCTCGATAAATGCTAGTTGTCGAGCTTTAATGAACAGCATGTTTCACACTTGAATCTTGGACAGACTTGCATGGTTTTAATACTTGAACTTAAAACAAGGCTTCTTGAAGTATTAAACAATCCTAGATCTACCCAAATACAAGTAAAATATGTTTTGTCAAAGGATTAGCCAATTACATAAAATAGTGACATATGTTCTTAACAAGTGAATCACATATGTCCTAACAATAAGAAATAAACCTACCATTTTGTTTTTCAATCAAATTTAGTGGGAAGACGTGAGACAATTACATATCCTTGGATATTTAATTATCTGTCTCTAATAAAGGAGATTTTAATGTTCAATGGATTATTTGATGGACATGTTGTCATTGCTTATGAGGCTGATTTGCCTATTTCTTCACATAAAATTTAAGGTCTTCTTTCTCAAAAAAAAAAAAAAAAAAAAAAAGGTAGAAGAGTTAATTTTGAGACATGATGATCTAAAAACTAAATCTTGTGACAAAATAAATGATATTAGAATTGACTTCTTTTCTTTAATGAACAATATGAGATATGACTTGGTAACAAATAACCAGGGATAGACTTGAGATTTTAAGCTAGCAGGGTTCGGAGTATAAAAAAAAAAATTCCAAATATGCATCCATATAGTATTAAAAAATTAAAAATACACAAAATTGTTGTTTCTAAATACGCTAAGATGCAATCATTTACCGGGAAAGATAAAAAAAAAAAAACAAAATAATGTTTCTTTTCAATACTAGGTTGGCAAGGATTTTTATTTATTTATTGTTGAAGTTAGAGCATTCACAGTAGTAATGCTAAAAATTTTATCTTTCAGCACCTCAAAAAGCTACTTTATCTATTTTATCATCTCACTTTACAATACACTCAGTATCAAATGTTCTATTTTTTTTATCACTTCATTTAAAATAATATAAATAACTCATTAAAATAATAAAGGAAAAGAGAGAATTTGAGTTTTTAATTGAAGAAAGAGATATAATCTTATTAAAATATTTTATTTTACTTTTAACAACTTACTACAATTAACTGGTATTTGTACTAGTTTACTGTAGTTGTAAAAAATTTAGTTTTAGTTTATTTAATAACACATGATTTTTTGGTTCTTCAGTGGTAAAATAGTTTTTTTTTTTTTTTTAATTTTATAAAATACAATTACAATTGTGAATATTTTTATTATTTTTGTTAAGTTTTTTTAGTTGGATAGTTGCTATTTTGAATTATGCTAATTAGACTTATTAAGGAGAAGGGGTCTAAGATTTTGGAAGGGGGACCCAATTACAAAAATAAAATATATAATAACTTTATATATAATTGGACCCAGGGGGGCCGGGCCCCCTTGGACCCCCACCTAGGTCTATCCACACAAATAACAATAACGATAATGTACAGTAAGTGCATAAAGTTTGATAAGATTATTTTTTATCTATTAAGAGAATAGGAAAATTAACAAATTAACAAATTAGCTAAAGTCAATCATGTTTGTTATTTAGGCCCCTAAACACTCAAATTGTTTAACCTAATTTATTAACTAAGTTGTTACTTAGGCTTGTTTTGCAAATCTAAGTTAAACAAATAACAATTATATCACAATAGTGGAAAAGTAAAGAAAACAAGTGAGATGATGAACTAGGAAAACCAATGAAATAGTCTAGTTTCAAGGTAAAAAACCAGGTGGGTCGGGCCCCCTTGGACCCCACTTGGGTCCATCATTGCAAATAACAATAATGATAATTTATAGTAAGTGCATAAAGTTTGATAAAATTATCTTTTCTCTATTAAGAGAATAGGAAAATTAACAAATTAACAAATTAGCTAAAGTCAATCATGTTTGTTATTTAGGCTCCCTGAACATTCAGATTGTTTAACCTAATTTATTAACCAAGTTGTTACTTAGGTTTGTTATGCAAATCTAGGTTAAACAAATGACAATCATATCACAATAGAGGCGAAGTAAAGAAAACAAGCAATATGATGACCCAAGAAAACCAATAAAACCATCAATTTTTAACGTAAAAAACCTAGGGAGGACTCAACCTAAAAAATCCATAGGGCAACAAATTCAGTAAATTGAATGGAAGTGTTTACAATAGATTTTTTTCCTAAATCTAATGCTACCTCCTGTAGTACTTACTCACATGATCATATGCAGCTTCGAATCCACAGACTCTTCTATTTGAATTTGTTGCATACAAATACTCCAGTTTGTGACTTTGAAATCTCACTCAAAGGTTTAGATCATCAGCAGTAGTTAATCTTGTTGCAACAAATTATCTCCACTAGTACATGCTATATCAATCTAATCACCAGCAGATATTTGTTGAGTTAGAAAGTTACAGAACCTCTTAGATCTTATAGGAGTAACTCACAAGTCTTGGAAAACATGTATTAGGGTTTTGCTTTTATACCTAGCAGTGTTGAACTCAAACCCTAAACGTTTCGTGGGCTTTTGCACCTTCTTTAAAATCTGCAGAAATTGCATCTCAATCAGGCGAGCAAGACAGATTCTAAATTCTTCTTTCTATAGCTTGAGTGTTCTTAAATCTTGACTTGAATCAACGAGCAATGTCTAAAACTATTCTAAGATGTTAATATCTTATACTAGACATGTTTTTATATTCGTTTTGCAAACATACATAAAATTAGAACCTAAACATTCAATTCTACAATTCTAAATATTTAGAATCTAACAATCTCCCCCTTTGTCAATCTATGACATAACATACATACTGTAAAGTTGTAATTTACAACTATGTTTTACATTGGCTTTATTCCATGACAAAATGTGTTGTAATTACTTTAATTCATTTCCTTGTATTTTGTGGGATTTAATTGTATTGGGTTTAGTATAAAGTTAGTGAAGACTCAAGCTTTATTGAAGATTAGTGGATCTCGCAGGTGTGTCGCTGGAAGCTAACCCGCGAAAGAGCCATGTGAGAAGCACATGACTGGAAGCTGAAAAGTCGTGTCAGGCTGTCGTTTTCGCGAGTGTCTTGCGAGTAAGGCCTTCCTGCGAGATAGTCGCGAAACATTCTGCCTGGAGTTTTTTTTTTAAGAGTGACTTTCTTACCCTTCACCCTTACTATATATACCCTCATTACCCAAAAATGTATGAGAGGCTATTCAGAGAGAAAAACCCTAGAGAGATTTTCTAAAACACACACACCCATCTTTTGAGAGAGAGCTACTCATCCTTAGTGAGAAATCATTGTAGTCTCTTCTCCATCCTTCTCCCATTATCATAGCTTGAGAGGAGATTTGTACCCAAACACAACCCACACCTATTCAGAGTGTAGAGAGTGTTTTGGAGTTGCTGGGAAGCATTGGAAGAAGCCAAGGATGGCAGATGCAACATGGAGCTTGTTGCGGGATCCGGAGAACTAAGACAAGACACGGTTCCGAGAAGCCTTGTTAGAGTAGGAGCTTGGAGGGCTTAGGTACATCGGGTAGATTAGGCTTGGAGGGTCTCTTGCTAACCCATGTATCCGAACTGATTGTTTAGTGGATCGATTTCTGCTTGGAGGGCGGCGGAGAGGGTTTTTGCCGAGTTCTTCGGTTTCCTCTTCGAAAACATGTCTCGGTGTTTTCTGTGTTTGCATCCTTCTTCCCTACTCTTGTTTATTCCATTATACTGCAGTGTTGCTTAGTTTATGGATTAGAGTAGCTTATTTGTTCATTCGCTCACATTTACACTATTCCGCACTTAGTATTAAGTTAGTGTAAAATCTATCGTGTCTTATCTTTTAATTGGGGGTCTAAATTGCTCTTGTGTTTTCAACATATTTTCGGGCTTTCAATTGGTATCAAAGCGGGTACACTTGTTTTGGTTTCATTACCCAAGTGTGATCCTTGACCCCTTGTGTTTATTTGTCATGGATTGTGCTTTATATGCCTCTTTATATGATTTGGTTGGTGATAAATGTAACATACCACGTGTTTGTGAAAATGCCTCTATGAGTAATAATCCTCATGATTGTGATGCTATATTACATAAATCTTTGGGTGTTGTTGATATTCCTAACACCAAACTCTTAAAGAAAAATACTAAAAAGTTTCAAAAAAGTTTAAGCAAGTTATTTTGTGAAAATGATGATTTGATTGCTAAGCTCAATGAATCCATCAAATTGGTTGAAAAATATAAGAAACTTGCTGAAAATTCTCTTGAAAAGCTGAAAGAGTTTGAGTGTTTGAATATGGACTTGGATGCTAAACTTGTTTTGTCTAACAAACTTGTTGATGATCTTAAATATGAAAATGAATCGCTTAAGATGCATGCCAAGTGTTTGATTGCTGAACCTATTGTTAAAAAGGATGAAAATATATGTTGCAATCATGTTGTGGTACCCGATTTTGTGCCTAATGTGTGTTTTGCCTCAAAGGACAAATCGGTATACATTCCTCAACACAAAAGAAACCAAAAAGTGGAGAGAAAGGCTCTTAAGCCTAAGCCTCTGTTTAGGTCCAATTCTAGGGAATTGAGTGGATCTAAATTTGTTCCAACTTGTCACCATTGCGGTGTGATTGGTCATATAAGGCCTCAATGTTCTAAGTTGAAGAGAGAACAAAACCAAATTGCTAGATCCATTCCCAAAAAGCCTAATGGACCTAAACATATTGTTTGTCACCATTGTGGTGCTTTTGGTCATCTAAAACCTCATTGTTCCATTTGGATGAGGAAGGGTTCCAATGGTTGAGCTTTTGCTCTTTTGGTCCTTGATCTAATTCTTTCGATCTTTGTAGGACCTTTCATGCATTGAATGTCATATCTTCATGCATTTGTGCATTTTGCATTTATTTGTATGCATTGCTTTTGTTTTGATCTTACTTTTTTGTATTTGTTTTGTGTGAGTAAAAAATACAAAACCACATAAAAAGTGAAAAATTCAAAAAGTTTGATCATATATGTTTGAGCACATATCTCATGTGAGTTTGGTCTAGTACCTTCGTACTAATGGCGTAGTGCATTTATGAGCTTAGCTTGTTTTGTATGCACCTATTTTTGTATGGAAGAAATCTTGAAAACTATATGTGATTGTTGTAAATAGATCTTCAAACTTGTCATGAATGATTGGTCAATAGTCTTGTTGGTCTTGATACTTGCATAGACTTGTGTCTATATCTCTTCCCACTTTATTTTTATGTTTTTGCAAAAAGAGCTCACCAAATGTAAATCTCCAAATGAAAAGAGATATTGAGCTGCAAAAGCCTGTCGTACACACTAGTATTCGACTAGGAAAAAGGGAAAGTGACTCTTTTAATGTAAATTGTATGGTGCTCAAAAAGCCAAAGGCTAATCCTCAATGTTGAAATATCAAAAATTTCAAGCACCGATCTCAAAATGAGATATTTTGTCCAAAAATAGATCAATTGTTATGCTTTATGCAAAAGCCAAATGAAAAGCTTCTAAGATGTGTATTCAATGTGTGGGAGGTCATATATACTTATTTCTATAATGGAGATAGTCCACTTGATTTCGTATCAGTTGTATGACTCGATTGAATTGATCATTGAAGTTTCACTCTAGTCTAAGGACTATTCCATACTTGATCCTCACACACAACACACAAGACTTTTGTTCAATGAATGTCTATTTCATTTGTGTGATTGTACATGTTCAAATGTGATGTGTGTGTGCTCAAGCATATGTTGTTCAAACTAAAAAGATTTTTATTCTTTTTATTTGCTTTTGGAAGTAATTTGTATCACCTATGTTTTTCAAAGTTTTTAAAGTGTTTTTGTGTGAAAAACATATTTTCTAGGTGTTTTCGTGACTTATTTCATGTTTAAGTTTAGTCACGAGTGAAAGGGTCCAATTCGCAAGTTTTTCAGCTTTGGACAGAGAGTTTCACGGCTATTTTGCGAGTAAGACTTACCTGCGAGATACCAGCGAAATTTTTGCAGGATTCTAAGTAGCGAGATACCAGCGAAAATTTCCTCAAATGGGAGTTGGAAAACTTATTTTCTGTCAATCTTTTTGATTGGGCTTTGTTTAAAATGATTATTTGCTTTGGTTGTTGGCCCTTTGTGGCAAAAATAACATGTATTTAGGCAAGTTTTTCATATGTTCTTGCATTGTTCATCATACATGTGTAGTGTGTGTACTCTAAGTGTTTGATAAAATGTCCAAATGGCATTTTCTCGTTGTTTTGGACTCCGATGAGTACCAAATTTTGGGGATCACCATAATTATTTATGTTTATCATGTTTTGATCATTGGTGGTGTGTTTTGTACACTTTTCCCCTTGAATGCCTTGCTCATGCATTAGTCATGCATCACACATGCACACTAAATGCACACTAGATGCATTTTGTTGTACACACTTTAACACTTAACATATTTTTGTATTTACTCATGCTAGTTAAGTCTTTTTAGACCTTTTAGCACATATAACATGTTCTTATGTCCATGTCATGGCTAGGTTTACATCATGATCCATCATTCTTAACATGTCATGGTCTTTATGCTTTGTAGCATTGTTTTAAAATGTTTTTGTCTAATATTTGAGTTTCATTTTCTCCTTCATCTTGCACCCCTCATGCATCATCTTAATATTATTTTCTTTCCCTCCTTCCTTTTGATTCATTTGTCTATTCATGAAAAAAAGGGGGAGAATATTCCGGAGAGTATATCGGTGTGTTTCGTCATTTCTATATGACTCATGTGCATATTCTTAGGGGGAGAAATTCTACCTTGTGCACATTCGTAGGGAGAGAAAGCTATAGGGGAGATGCATATACCAAGGGGGAGAAAACATTTTTTGAGAAAACCTTGATTACTTTAGGCTTGTTTTCTCGTTACTTTATGGTGTGTTGATATGTTTTATTACTCTCATTGCATCATGCTTATGTGTTGGACATGCTTTTACCATTATGCTATTTTGCTTTATTGGTTGCATGTTCGAATGATCATTTGCTTTGCTATATGATCATTGTAGTCATTTTCATATGACTGTCATGTGTTTGATCAAGTTGCTCATATCTTTCACAACATGTTTATTTGATCGCATTTTACTTGTTACATTATACTTGTCTTTTTATCACCTGATTTACCTTGAGGATCTAATGTGTTTTCTGCAAGTGTTTCAGGTTACAGGTATATATGTTCAAAGTTCATCACAGCTCCTATGATTCATGATAAGGGGAATGATATGATAGGGAAGTACTTTATATTTTGTATCCATGATGCTTTTGTAAGCTTTTAGGGTTTGTTTCCATGCATGTTTGTAGGCTTTTATGGTTTGTACCATGCGTATGCAGTACCTTAATTATGCAGCCTTTATGCTTGTGTACTTGATGTTTAATGTCATACATTTTACTTCGGTACATCACTCTTGTGCCCGTGTAGGATTGTTCCTAGATGCATATACGTTCTATGCATTGGTTGAGTGAAGAACACTCTTGTGCCCTAGTAGGATTTTTCCTAGATGCAAATACTTCGTGTTTTTTGCATTGGTTGAGTGTTGGATTTGCAAATGATACTCTTCAAATGAGCTTATCATCTTGCATGTCCGGATATTCATTCCTTGTGTGAATGAGCATAGTGATTACTTTCTTATAGTGATTGCTTGTTTGATCTTGCCATGGTGTATTGTTTATTCCATTTTGCTTGATCTTATTATATTTACTCCATATGCATTTCAAGTTTTCTGCATACAATGGTATTATTTTGTTATTGTTTTTCAGGAGATACTTGTTCATATGTTTCAAGAGCTTATCAAAATCTAGAATTAGGTGTGAGTGAGTTTTGCATTTGTTCCCAAACTCAAATTTAAGTCTAGAGTTTGTTATAGGGTGTTTTGTCACGGAATAGCCAAAGGGGGAGATTGTAAAGTTGTGATTTACCACTATGTTTTATATTGGCTTTATTCCATGACAAAATGTGTTGTAATTACTTTAATTCATTTCCTTGTATTTTGTGGGATTTAATTGTATTGAGTTTAGTATCAAGTTGGTGAAGACTCAAGCTTTATTGAAGATTAGTGGATCTTGCAGGTGTGTCGCTGGAAGCTAACCCGCGAAAGAGCCATGTGAGAAGCACATGACTAGAAACTGAAGAGTCATGCCAGGCTGTCGTTTTCGCGAGTGTCTCGCGGGTAAGGCCTTCCCGCGAGATAGTCACGAAACATTCTGCCTGGAGTTTTTTTTTTAAGAGTGACTTTCTTAACCTTCACCCTTACTATATATACCCTCATTACCCACAAATGTATGAGAGACTATTCAGAGAGAAAAACCCTAGAGAGGTTTTCTAAAACACACACACCCATCTTTTGAGAGAGAGCTACTCATCCTTAGTGAGAAATCATTGTAGTCTCTTTTTCATCCCTCTCCCATTATCATAGCTTGAGAGGAGATTTGTACCCAAACACAACCCACACCTATTCAGAGTATAGAGAGTGTTTTGGAGTTGCTGGGAAGTATTGGAAGAAGCCAAGGATGGTAGATGCAACATGGAGCTTGTTGCTGGATCCAGAGAACTAAGACAAGACAAGGTTCCGAGAAGCCTTGTTGGAGTAGGAGCTTGGAGGGCTTAGGTACATCGGGTAGATTAGGCTTGGAGGGTCTCTTGCTAACCCATGTATCCGAACTGATTGTCTAGTGGATCGATTTCTGCTTAGAGCGCGGCGGAGAGGTTTTTTGCCGAGTTCTTCGGTTTCCTCTTCGAAAACACGTTTTGGTGTTTTCTATATTTGCATCCTTCTTCCCTACTCTTGTTTATTCCATTATACTGCTGTGTTGCTTAGTTTATGGATTAGAGTAGCTTATTTGTTCATCCGCTCGCATTTACACTATTCCGCACTTACTATTAAGTTAGTGTAAAATCTATCGAGCCTTATCTTTTGATTGGGGGTCTAAATTGCTCTTGTGTTTTCAATACATTTTCGAACTTTCACATACACATGAATTGCCCTACTACAATTCAATCATGATCTACTATTTACAAGTTGCAACAATAAACAACAATATCATAAAAAAATTAGCCTGTAAATTCCTAAACCACGAAAATTAAACTATAAACTCATGTATGGAAAATACAATATAAAACATAACTTGATTTTTATTGATAAACTTCAAGAGGTTACATCTAACTACCAAAGCAGCATGCACCAAAAGTTAGAAGGAAGGTCTTCCAAACCAAGCCCTAAGATCTTAGCAGGGGCAACCCAACAAACTTTGAGGCCTAAGGCGATATATTTAAATGGAGCCTTTTCGTTATTAATTAAATAATATTTAACTAGTTTTCGATATCATAATTTTTATATAACAAAAATGCATTCTTTTTATCTTGTAATATGTTTTTTATTTTATTTTTTTGAAGAAATGCTAAAGCTATGACAAATTTTACTAAAAAAAAAAAAAAAAAACGTACAAATGTTGTAGCAATGAATGTTATTAATGACATTTCAAGAAGATAATAAAAAATATTTGAATGAATTATGTTAGAGATATTATAATTTTACAACATGATGCTTATAAAGATGTATCACTAAGTAATTTAAAAATGCATTTAATAGATTGTTGACGTTTACAAATCATATTAATTGTTACATCAATTTGTATAAAGGTTTTTAAGTAAAATTTATAGTATTTATAGTATTTTCCCATATAAATTATTTCTTGTAATTAGTGACACATATTTGTAAGCCCTACGTATTTAAAATTTTAATATCTCTAACATTACTCAATTCTTTGGTACCTATTAAAAGTGGAAGAAAAATGTAAAACTATTTTTTTTTTCCTATATCTTAAAAAAAATATTTTAAAAAAAATATATATCTCAATTTTTGCCCCAAAATTTGGGGGCCTCTCTCTAGTAGGGGGCCCTAGGCAATTGCCTAAGTGACCTAAGCCTAGGGCCGGCCCTTGATCTCAGTAGAGAGGCTATACTATGAGACACAATTAGAACTTGTACAAACATATTAAAAATTACAAGATCAAAATTGAGAACACAATAACTTAATAATATCATCCAGTAAATGGCCAGAAGTAGCTGAGTTTCGTCCTTTTTGCGCTTTTTAAACTGAAGCATGATCATCCCATTCAAGCAATACATCAAACACACTAAGCTCCAAACAAAATCGCAACGCTTCTATGACTAATGACTGCATACACATATGCATCCTTCCAATAAGGCAATAACTAAACACCTGCAAATGAGAAAGTTTATGTACAATCACTAAACCATGCTCGTCTTTAGCTACTAGGTTCTTGACCTCATGTTCAACTTTGATTATTCACAAAATTAATGTAATTGATCAATTCAAATTAACAATTAAAAAAAGAATTATGGACAAAAAGTATTTTACCAAATGCTTAAAAGATAAATTGGGATAAAACAAGTTTCAATCGCACATTCATGACTCCCATTTGAATTTAAATGATTTGTATCCTGATAAATTCAAATGTCTCTTATCTACATACATATATAATTCTAGGCTCCGCCGATAGGCCAAACACGAGTGACCCAAGGGAGTGCTTGGCAACAGAATTAGCTCACTGGAAGAAAGACGGCGTAACTGAATCAAGTTAAATTTTCACTCTCAATGTGACTACTTTAACCAATCCATTTGCAAGATAGTCCTGAAGTTGCTCCAATGATGATTAAAATTGGCATACTGAATCTTGCAGCTTTCCTTCTTTTCGTACTTTTCTTTTAACATTTGTCAGTGCAAATGTGTGTAGTCACATTATTGTGTTAAAACCTGTACCTATGATGGTGTTGATAAACAATTTGTTTGTGATGTGTATTATTCCTTTGAATGCCAAACTCGGGGTTATAAATTATTAAATTCAACCTATATTTTTCATGTTCTAACTTTTTGGCATATTGAAAATTTTAGAATTCAAATTGGGTGCGAGAATAGTGAAAGGAAGCCATTGTCAAAGTATATTAACCCATTTTTTCAATTTCAGAACTGACAAAAAAGTAACCAAAGGAATTATAGATTTTGAGGGCTAATTTAATATTCGGTCAAGCAAAAACTTAATTGGGCTAGAAAAATAGACATTATTGGGCATAAATAATGGACCGAAGCAAGTATTAATTCTTTTTGTTTTGTTTTTTGTTTTTTGTTTTTGATTTTTTTTTTTTTTTTTGTCTTTTTTTTTTTAAAAATAAATTATTGGGCACTCGGCCTACAATTACTATACTACACCAGTTGGGCCTTTGGCCCATATTCTCTTTACTACATGGGTTGGACTTCTAGCCTACAAATACGAGTCACAAGCATTAACTCATAAAGTTATTTTCTACCTCAAAAAAAAAAAAAAAAAAAAAAAAATAGTGTTCTTGACAACCATTAAACACATTCTAGCACTAATGTTGAAGCTAATCACTTTTCAGCGCGCGCACAAAAAAAAAAAAATAATAAAATAAAGTGATTATGTCACTTTGTGATTGTGAAAGACCTGCTCCTTCTTCAGTAAAGCAGCGGGAGGAAAGAACAAATCCCAATTCTACGTATTGCCTTCTTCGCTAGAGCTATGGAGAATAAAACAAAACACATGCATGTACTATCTTGTTCTTCGTTAAAAATGCTAGAGCAAAGTAACAAGACAACTGACTAACACAACGAAGCTCTGTGAAGATATGTTAAGACCCACAAAAAATCATTGAGTGCTATTGTGTTAGGTTTTAAGACTTTAGGAACTAAATGTATTAGAACTTTAATGTGTAATGTGTTGGCAAACCACGATCAAAACTTAGAGTCTAGATTTAGGCTGCTCAAAGTGTGTTTATTTGTAAAGTTGGAATTGAGTGAATTGCAGGATTTATTGGCTAAATCTGCAAGGCTTGATTGATCGAAAATTAAGTTTGATCGATTGAACCTCATGCAGATTAATTTTCTGCAGATTTTTTCCAATTCAGCCCAAGCCTGGTTTGATGTGTAGGGTTTTATATTTTACTCCAAGTATAAAAGGAAAAACCCTAACTACGTTTTAGAGGTTGTTGATGTACTGTGTGTTAAATCTCTTGTGAGATTTAAAGGTGTTTATTTTCATACACACTTAGGGTTATCAAGAACAAGATCATGTCAAGAACTTGGTGATCGCTTTAGTTGCTGCATAAAGAATTTAAAGAAGATCTGAAACTTTTGAGTGGAGTCTCAAAGTCACAAGTGGGAGTACTTATAGTTGCAGTGGCTCAAAGAAAAAAATAGTTTGTGCACTCGGAGCTGTCACGTAGTCGTGGTAGTAAGTTTTCTACTCGAGGTAGCAATAGGATGTTAGTGGTCTAAGTCTTATTCTACAAATTTCAATTCTTTTATAGTGGATTTGTTTTACCTTGAGGATAGCTAGGTTAAATCCTCCCTAGGTTTTTTATTGATTTGGTTTTCTTGGGTTATCATATCGTGTGTTATTTATATTTCCACATTGTGTTAACCTAGATCTGAATAATTTATATAAGTAATCACTTGATTAAATAACTAGGTTAAAAAACTTGTGTTTTAAGGGGTCTAAAAACGTACACATTGGACTCTTAAGGAACCTCATACTGTTAGAAATCACACAACAGCTACTTCCCTAACCCTAACCAATTGTGGAATGTGGTTTGCAAGGTTAGGGGACAAGTTTTGGAAAATGGCTGGCATAGTACTCATGCACCTTAACAACGACACTGGAGTTGGAGATAAGGTTTCTGGTGGCCTAGTTCATCCCTTTCGCTCTCGTAGAACTTCTTCCTTTCATTTCCTTACTACCTTGATGATGATGTGTATGACATGTGAAATTATTTAATTTAAGAACCTAAGCTAGCTACAGTAAGTACCTAATTAAGTTTTGCCCTTTAGTTAAAATAATATTTTAGAATTTTTTGAAATTGTGTTTCAAAATTTTCACATTTAGGTTAATCTTGATTTATCATTTTGATTGCTCTCTTTTATAGAGAGAATTAGGTTCAATTCTACCAAAAAATATCATCAGTTTGACGCGACTTATGGTAAAAGTTTAACTATAAGTTTGATGGATTTGGAATAGAGAATTCTTTAAAGTTTAATAGGAATTGCTATGGTTTTTGGCATGGAATTCTTTAAAGTTTACTTCTCCTCGATACTATTTCAACTTTTTTTTTTTAATTTTTTTTTTATATAAGATAGAAATTCTACTCTAGCCTAATCTAATGGTCTGTTTGGAAGTTTAGAGGGGGAGGAGAGTAAAGGGGAATGGTTATTCTCTACCTTGTTTGGATTTTTTAAAATTAGTAAGAGAGAAAGGAGTAATTAGCCATTTCTCTTGTTTGGATGTTTTAAAAATTAAGATGGAAAAGAGAGAAAATGATTTAAATAGACAAATTTACCCCTATTTGAAAATGGACTTGCAACATTGGTCTACGATTAATTTGTTAGATTAAATAATTATGACTATAGTATGCAATAATTTTTTTTTTCCTGATGTGAATTAAATAATCAACATTAGTCTATGATTAAATATTTTTTTCTACTTTTTTATTATATTAAAAAACCATCCTTAATTGATAATAATTAAAATAAGAAAAAAAATGTTTGGTTTGTTTGTTTACTGAAAAAATCAACAAAATATTATTCTAAGAGAAATTAATTAAAAATTTGGGGGAAAATTCAAAGAGAAGTTTGAACAAAGAGCTTCAACGACATTACAGTCAAACGCGTACTTGTACAGAGTTATTAACAACAAAGAAATAAAAAATTAGGTGACAACTAAATTTGGAAGTGTATATTTAGACGAAATTAAAAAAAAAAAAAAAAATCATATATGTGAAAAATTACCTCCTTATAGCAAAAGTTGTTAGATCGGAGTGAAACAGAGACCTTGAAAGCGAAATATCAAATAGAATGCAATACAAAGCGGAAAAAGAAGGAGGTAGAGAAAAAATTTCCAGAGAAACAAACAAGAATCAGGAATTCGATATGTTCAATTTTGTGAACAAAGGCACTGAGTGTGTGTGAGGACAAAAAATTTATGGGTTACAGAGCTAAAAGAGCTTGAGAGATATTTGTGGGTTAAAGGTTCTTTTTTTTTTTCTTTTTTTTTTTAATGTTACAAAACATTGTAATTTTGTTAATATAATAAGGGTCAATTAGGTAATTTACTTGGTCAATAATTTATGTACTCTACTCTCCCTCTAAATCTCTCCAATTTTGAGGAATTAAAAATGAGGGGTTAGAGGTAGTTGAAACTGCTTCAAACCCCTCCCCCTCATTCTTGAAAAAACTTTCAAACAAGGTAATTGAATTACTCTCCCTCCCTTTACTCTACTCCCCCTCATTTTTAAAACATCCAAACAGACCACAAGTGTATATGTGTGTAAAGCTCCCTCTTGGAGACTTGAACCTTAGCTATTGCCTCCTATACTCTATAAACACTTATACTTGTAGAGTGACCATCGCACCAAATCGCACTAAGGATGTGCGGTGGTAGTACTACTTCAACTTCTATTATACCCTTTATGTTTTATATTTCGCCAATCCATTTTTATGTCCTTAACTGTGTCAAAAACCAAAAACAATATAGGGAGAAAAAATTGCATAAATACGTATGAGAGAGAGAAATTCGTATACCGTTTTTTTGGGTTTAGAGATAAGCATGAAATGTTATAAATAAGGGATAATAAATGAGATCCTAAACTCAGTATTTATTTGTCTTTTTTTAACCGTTGGATATACTTAAATCTAATGGTTTATAAAATGTGTAACTCTAGTTACACTAGGTGTAACTTGAACCCAACCCTTTTATATATATGTGGGGCCAAGAAATAGTCAGGCAACCCCAGCCCACTCCAAACCAGGCCCAAGGCCCATGCCGAGGACGCGCCCATGGTCCGAGGACTGAAGTGTAACGCCCAGCTACCCACGAAGCAACGCCGAGGATGATAACGTCCTCGGAATTCCGAGATCCGAAAACATGCAAGCAACACTCCACCAAAGGGAGCCTCCCCGAGCATCCAAGGAACAAACAGCAGGTACCAAATACCGGACATGGAAGCATGGTGGAAGAGCAAATCCCAGATGAACTGTCACCTCCACATTAAATGCTCCCAACTAACGTCCTGGCCGCATTAATGAGGAGGGGACGCCCCAATAGTGCCACCTTAGTTGCTGCCATCCACAGAGATAAAGGGAAGGTGGCTGATGGCACAGGCACTCAAGCGATGCCTTAATCCCTTTACAAATGTAGGGTTAGGATCGATTGGGAAAGGGATATATAATGTAAAGAACTCCTCCTAAAAAGGGGGGGAGGAGGAAACACTGTAATAATTTACATGTTCTGAGAGAACTTTATAGTCAGTCTAAAGGAAAGAAATTATAAGAACTCCCGGTCCAGGAAAATACGTCCAAGGAGCATTATTACTCACCCCAATGTACGTTCAAATTGTCCAACCCATGTACAGCCATGCGTGATCGTTGCATTTCTCACTAACATCTAGTTCTTGAACCCATCCTCTACAAATTCATTGCGGGGAAACTGGGCTTGGGTCCACTCCCTCAAACCTGGTCCCTACAATTGGCGCCGTCTGTGAGAAGAACTTGTGCGTTGGTAAGGACAACAGTCAAGCATGGTAGGATCGGGCCCTCACCAAACAACTCCCAATCGACCCGAACCGGCGAAGCCACGGCATCACGGCGACCCCGGAGGCGGTCAGAATGATAACGGACGATTTCGAGAAGGAAGCGTGCATACTTCGACGGCGAGCGAAAACCAAGCCCAGAAGCGCGACGCTGTCCAGGCCACGCAATCGGAGGAGGCCCATAGCCACGCTTCCCAGGCGAAGGATGATAAAGTGGCCATGCAGCGCGAGATAGATGATCTGAAGAAGAAGCTGCGCCGTGCACAGCGAAGACAGCCTGAACCCAGCCCTGACTTGCCCTCTGACGACGAGAGTGACGACGAATACAGACAAAGGTCGAGAACGCCCCCCAGCGAGACTTTCTCCCACGAGGAGGAGCGCTACTAGAGGCGTAGGCGCGCCGACCGAACCTCCCGGGGCGTAGGAAGTGACGCCATGAGCAAGGCGCTGGATCAGCTCTCCAGGTCGCCCTTCACGCGTCGTATAGAGGAGGCAGAGCTTCCTCAGCGATTCCAGCCACCAACCTTCATTGCTTACAACGGCAAAACGGATCCCGTAGAGCATGTGAGCCAGTTCAACCAGAGGATGGCTGTCCACTCGAAGAACGAGGCGCTGATGTGCAAAGTCTTCCCATCTAGCTTGGGACCTGTGGCGATGAGGTGGTTCAACGGTCTGAGGACGAATTCCATAGACTCATACAGACAGCTGACCCAAGCTTTCGGCTCCCGCTTTGTCACGAACAGCAGGCCTCCTCGGCCCATGAGTGCGCTGCTGTCCCTATCCATGCGTGACGGGGAGACCCTCAAGGCCTACTCGGACAAGTACTGGGAGATCTACAATGAGCTGGACGGCAAGTATGACGCCGTCGCCATCAGCACATTCCAGAATAGGCTACCAATGGGGCACGGCCTGAGGAAGTCCCTGACCGGAAAACCCGCCACCAGCGTGCGGCAACTGATGGATCGGATTGACAAGTACAAACGGGTGGAGGAAGATATGCTGCAAGGCAAGGGGAAGGATAAAGTCATCCCTCAGGAGAGGAGGGACTTCAGGTCGGACCGGTATAACAGCGCCCGCCCGAGGAGGGATTTTGGAGGAGAATCTGGAGCGACCAATGCTCAAACCGTCAACGCCATATTCTGAGAACCCGTGCATAGGGTGCTGGAGAGAATAAAGGACGAACCGTACTTCAGGTGGCCGAATAAGATGGCTGGGGAACCTGAGAGGCGCAATCGGAACCGCTACTGCCAATACCACCTGGACCATGGGCATACCACGGAGGACTGCAGGAACCTCCGGAACTACCTAGACCAACTGGTCTGGGAAGGAAAGCTGAAGCACTTGCTGCTCAACCCTGACAATCGCCAGGGCCAAGTGTATCAAGAGCCCCAGCGGGATACCGTCATGGGACAACCCGCGGGCACGATTAACGTAATCCTGGCGGCTTCGGGGAGAACGGGCGCGGGCCCCTCGCGAGTGTTGTCCGTGGCCCAACCGGAAGCCGAGGAGTTCCAGGCAGGGCCGAAAAGAGCTAGGAGGAGGTCCTGCCCTCATTTGAGCTTCTCAGAGGAGGACAAGATCGGGACCATCCAGCTCCATGATGATGCCTTGGTGGTCACCCTTAGAATTGAGGGCTACGACGTAAAGAGGGTGATGGTAGATGGTGGCAGCGCAGCAGAGGTCGTGTACCCGGACCTCTACAAGGGGCTAGGGTTAAAATCGGAGGACTTGACGCCGTATAACTCCCCCCTAATGAGTTTCGATGGGAAGCTCGTCATCCCGAGAGGCATGATCAGGCTGCCCATACAAACCGGCCCAGAAGTGGTAGAGGTGAACTTCATAGTGGTGGACACATACTCCCCCTACACGGCCATCATAGGAAGACCCTGGCTCCACGCTTTAGGGGGCGTAGCTTCCTCCTTGCACCAGAAGGTGAAGTTCCCATCAGGGGACCAGGTTCTGGAAATCCGTGGTTGCCAGACCACTGCGAGGCAATGCACGGTGGCTGCCATATCATGTCAGCTCGACGCACAGCCCTTGGCCATCACCAAAGAGGGTTTATAGCAATCAAAGGCCACGATAGCGCGCTCTAATGAAGTTGCCGAGGAAGCCAAGTGTGAGGACTTGGAGAAGGTGGTAATCGGTGATGATCCCGAGAAATTCTTCCGGGTCGGGGCTCGGCTGCCCCCCAACGAACAAGAGGAGTTGGTTGGGTTCCTTAGGAGCAATATCGACGTATTTGCATGGGACCCCTGCGACGCACCAGGGATTGACCCGTCCTTCATCTGTCACCATCTCAATGTTAGCCCATCCGCGGTGCCCAAGAAACAGCCGCCCCGACGCCCATCGAGGGAGCACGCTGACGCCATAACGGAAGAGGTGAATAAGCTTAAGCACGCTGGGGCTATCAATGAGGTTTTCTATCCCGAATGGCTAGCCAATATTATGGTGGTTAAGAAGAAGAGCGGAAAGTGAAGGGTCTGTGTGGACTTCACCGACCTAAATAGGGCATGCCCAAAAGACCCGTTCCCTATGCCTCGGATCGACCAGCTGGTAGACGCGACCACGGGCCATCCTCGGATGAGCTTCCTAGACGCCTTTCAAGGCTATCATCAGATACCGCTGGCCCTGGAAGACCAAGAGAAGACTGCCTTTCTGACACCCGTCGGGAATTACCACTACAAAGTAATGCCTTTCGATCTGAAGAACGCAGGATCCACCTATCAGAGGATGATGACGAGGATGCTCGAGCCGATGCTGGGCAAGAGCATGGAGGTCTATGTTGACGATATGGTGGTAAAGAGTAAGATGGTATCCGAGCATCTGGGAGACCTCGGCCGCACATTTGACGTCCTGAGAAAACACCAGCTGCGCCTAAACTCCTCAAAATGCTCGTTCGGGGTGGGCTCAGGCAAGTTCCTTGGGTACATGATCACCCATAGAGGAATCGAAGTTGACCCTGACCAAATCAAGGCTATTCATGACCTGAAGCCTCCGCAGAACCCCAAGGAGGTCCAGAAGCTTATTGGGATGGTCGCGGCTTTGAATAGATTCATTTCCCGATCGGCTGACAGGTGCCGACCCTTCTATCTCCTGATCAACAAGTGGAAGGGATTTGAGTGGTCCGAAGACTGTGTCATAGCTTTCCAACAACTTAAGGAATACCTATCCCGACCGCCTATCATGTCCAATCCTAACACCGATGAGGTCTTGTACACATACCTTGTCGTAGCGCCCCACGCAGTGAGCCTAGTACTTATACGGGATGATAGTGGCGTGCAGAAGCCAGTTTATTATGTCAGCAAGTCGCTACATGAAGCGGAGGTCAGGTACCTGCCCCTAGAGAAGGCCATACTGGTCGTGGTCCACGCCACGAGAAAGCTCCCCCACTACTTCCAAGCTCACACAGCGGTCGTCCTGACCAAACTGCCCCTGAAGTCTGTACTTCGGACCGCCGATTACACCGGGAGAATCGCAAAGTGGAACACAATCCTTGGGGCTTTCGACATCAAGTATATGCCCCGGACTTCCGTAAAAGGACAGGTCCTGGCGGATCTGACGGCCGAATTCGCCGAACCCACTGTGGAAGTAGCCCCCGGGGAGGAGAGCTCGGATGAAAAATCAGTTGGGGCAGTCTCCATCCCGGGATCACCACATTGGAAAGTATATGTTGACGGCACGGCAAACCAGAGGGGGTCCGGAGTGGGGCTAGTACTAGTATCCCCTGAGGGTCATGTCATTGAGAAATCCCTAAGACTCGGATTCTCAGCAACTAACAACGAGGCCGAGTATGAGGCGCTGCTACAAGGCATGGTCATGGTACGGAAGATGGGAGGAAAATCGATAGAGGCGTTCTCAGATTCGAGATTGGTGGTAGGACAGGTAAACGGAGAAATGGAAGCCAGAGATCAGAGAATGCAAGAATACCTGAGCCAGGCCCCGTGCTCGCAGTCGAAGTTCGACCTCTTTAGCCTGTCTCACATTCCCCGGAGCGGGAACAGCCATGCCGACTCATTAGCCACGCTCGCCACGTCCTCGGCGGAGGGCCTGCCCCGGATCATACTTGTGGAGCACCTAGAAAAAGCGAACGAAATGGCAAGGGGGCCGGTCACCGTCAATCAGATTGAAGTGGGTCCCAGCTGGATGGATCCCATAGTGAAATTCCTCAAAGATGATATACTGCCCGAAGATAAGGCTGAAGCTGAGAAAGTACGGAGAAAAGCTCCTCGGTTCTGGCTATCTGAGGATCTCCGACTATACAGGCGCTCTTATTCTGGGCCATACCTCCTGTGCGTCCACCCCGAGGCAGCGGAGCTACTGCTCGAAAAGCTGCACGAAGGAATTTGTGGAAGTCATACCGGAGGGAGATCCCTGTCACACCGAGCCATCACGCAAGGGTATTGGTGGCCGGGAATGCAACAGGAGGCCCTGGAATATGTCAAAAAGTGTGACCAGTGCCAGAGATTCGCCCCGAACATTCACCAGCCAGGAGGGGTCCTCAATCCCTTGTCCAGTCCTTGGCCGTTCGCCCAATGGGGCTTGGATATTGTAGGTCCCTTCCCGAAAGCGCCAGGGAATAAGAGGTATCTACTGGTAGCCACGGACTACTTCACGAAATGGGTCGAGGCCGAGCCCCTGGCAAACATTAGGGACGTGGACTTCAAGAAGTTCCTTTGGAGAAACATAGTCACCCGATTTGGGGTCCCTCATACCCTCGTCTCAGATAATGGGCTCCAATTCGACAGCAAGGCCTTCAAGAGGTACTGCTGTGAACTTGGGATTACTAACAGATATTCGACACCCGCCTACCCTCAAGGAAATGGACAGGCCGAAGCCATCAACAAGGTTATCGTCAACGGGCTTAAGAAGAGGCTGGACGACGCCAAAGGAAGATGGGTTAAGGAGCTGCCCCACGTCCTATGGACGTACCGGACTACCCCTCGGCGATCAACAGGAGAAACACCTTTCGCCATGACTTATGGCGCCGAAGCGGTGATCCCTCTAGAGACGAATTTTCGGACGCTACGAACGAGCTCTTTCACTCCCAGCAGCAATGATGAACTGCTGGGAAGGAACCTGGACTTGGCGGACGAACGGAGGGAACAAGCAATGATCCAGCTGGCCTACTACCAGCAAAAGCTCAAGCAAGGATATGACACCGATGTGAAACTCAGGCCGCTGGCACCGGGGGACCTGGTGCTGAGAAAAGTCGTCGGGGCTGCCAAGAACCCATCCTGGGGAAAGCTGGGACCCAATTGGGAAGGCCCCTACCGAATCACCTCAGTAGCAGGAATAGGTGCATATTATTTAGAAGATCTAGACGAAAAACCTATACCTCGCCCCTAGAATGTAAATAACCTGAAAATATATTATTATTAATGAAGCAATTCTTTTTGAATTCCGACTCTTAACTTGTTTCAACTTGAGATCACATGTCCGGACTTCAAATACTAAGTGTTAGACAGAACCAAGGCTCTGCATGGTCCTCGGACTCAGGCCTATGGGGAAACTAATCACTTCAAATACTAAGTGTTAGACAGAACCAAGGCTCTGCATGGTCCTCGGACTCAGGCCTATGGGGAAACTAATCACTTCAAATACTAAGTGTTAGACAGAACCAAGGCTCTGCATGGTCCTCGGACTCAGGCCTATGGGGAAACTAACCACTTCAAATACTAAGTGATAGACAGAACCAAGGCTCTGCATGGTCCTCGGACTCAGGCCTATGGGGAAATTAACCACTTCAAATACTAAGTGTTAGACAGAACCAAGGCTCTGCATGGTCCTCGGACTCAGGCCTATGGGGAAACTAACCACTTCAAATACTAAGTGTTAGACAGAACTAAGGCTCTGCATGGTCCTCGGACTCAGGCCTATGGGGAAACTAACCATTTCAAATACTAAGTGTTAGACAGAACCAAGGCTCTGCATGGTCCTCGAACTCAGGCCTATGGGGAAACTAACCACTTCAAAGACTAAGTGTTAGACAGAACCAAGGCTCTGCATGGTCCTCGGACTCAGGCCTATGGGGAAACTAACCACTTCAAAGACTAAGTGTTAGACAGAACCAAGGCTCTGCATGGTCCTCGGACTCAGGCCTATGGGGAAACGAACCACTTCAAATACTAAGTGTTAGACAGAACCAAGGTTCTGCATGGTCCTCGGACTCAGGCCTATGGGGAAACTAACCATTTCAAATACTAAGTGTTAGAAGGAACCAAGGCACTGCATGGTCCTCGGACTCAAGCCTATGGGGAAGACGACTACTTCAAAGGGACCTACGTTGTAATGATTGATGCCGTGATTGGCCGAGGTGTAATCGAAGTTAAAATCGTACAAGTAAAGAAAAAAAAAAACAGATAGCGAACAAGTAAGTAAACAACCACAACGAGTAGAAGGAGAAACGAAGCTCGCATTTCATTAAGTCCAAAAAAGAATTACATGATACGAATTACATTACAAAAGAAAGATAAAAAAAGAGTGCGCAAAACACAAAGTAAAGCAGGCAGAAGCGCCATGGAGTATACTCCTTCTACTCAATCGCTTGCTTCTGTGGGAGGCTGGACCAAGGCAACTCTAGGGTCCTCTGAGCTCTGGCTGAGTGGGATGGCCTGCAGAGGTGCGGCAGAAATAACAATCCCCTCAACAGAAGAAACCTGAGCATCAGTGGATGGCCCTGTAACTTGCTGAGGGGCATCCTCGTTGGAGCCATCGCTCACTTCAACCACCAAGGGAGGATTATTCCCTTGGTCTGGCTCGGCAGTGGCCCCAACATCCGAAGCCCCCCCGCCTGGAGTAGCCGCAATTTCCACAACGGCCTCTTCGGCCTCAGAGCCGCCTGGACAGTCTGGGGCAGACTCGCGAATGGCAGAGGGGTAGTATACGCTCTCATCTTTCCACAAGACAGAAGAGGCCTTCACACCGGCTTGCCTAAGGGCTTCCATCTAAGTTTCAGAACAGTAGCGCCTACATACCCCAGGGACTTGGGATTTGTAGGCAGCTGCTGTCTCAGATGCCCCAGTAGCATAGGCAGCCTCCTCAGCTTCCTCTTTGATGGTCCAGGCTTCCTCCCTACCCTTCTCCGCCTCGAGCTTGGCCCTCACAGCTTCGTCCCTAGCAAATTCGGCCACTTTCCTGGCATCCTCGGCAGCAGCCTCCTTCTTCGTCAGGTCTGCAATCAGATCCTTTACGATCTTCAGCTGCTCCTCTGCCTCACCCAGACGAATCGTCTGGGTCTTGGCCTGCCTCTATGCACCCTCAAGGCCTGATACTGCACTGTCCCGAGCCTGGGTCGCAGTCTTTAACTCCTGCCTGGCCTTGGCAAGGTCCGCCTCGGAGTTCTTGAGGGCCTATGTGGCCTCCAAGCGCTTCTCGCGCTCTTCTTCCATTGCCTTTCCGTGGTCGTGGGCCGCCTCCTCCAGCTTGAAGGTGGCCTGGACAGCCTGCCAAACAAAACGGGCACATGATAATAAGCCAAGCTAAAAAAAGAAGAAGAAAGGAAAGCAGAAAAACTAAAACGAGAAAAGACCCAAGTATTGAGGCCTTACCATCCCCAGGTAACGCTTGAGGCTGAGGAAAACCTCCCTGCTTTTCATGGTCCCCAGCTGCTCCATGTCTGCGGGAAGTAGCAGACATCTCTCCACGGCGTCGGCTACGCGCACGCCTTCACCCTCCCTAAAATCCCTGAGAGAGGAGTCATCCCTCAGAGGAGCCCCACGAAGCATCGGGGCAGGCAGCCATGCCTGGGTCCCGGCCGAGGCATCCACCTGCCTATCCTGAGACCTGGAGCCTATCCTCAGCTGCTTTAGGGGCCGCTGAGAGTCGTCCCCCTCCCGAGTGGACCCATATTTCTCCTCAATGGGCCTCTTGCCCTTGTCCTTCTTCTGCTTAGGATCAGAAGGCACGTGTCGGGAAGACGGACTCGTCCGAGGTGGAGGGGGAGGAAGCCTAGATTGGGAAGAGGCCGACCTAGTCTGGGGAGGACGATTCTTCGGAGAAGGGGGTGGGAGCTTCGGCTTGGACTTCCCCGGTGGCTCTTCGATCAGCTCGAGTAGACTGGGCTGGTCCTTCTTCTTGTAGCCCATTGCAAGCCGGGAAGGAGTCTCAGATGCTGAGGAGTCTGCTTCGGTCAGCCGAGGATCCCCCAATTCTCCAGAAGGGTCCTCGGACTGATGAATCTGCTCAAAAACGTCAAAATCGTCCGCTCCAGGACCAAGATCTGCAGCTTCACCTCCCCTCTCTATGTCCTCTTCCGCGGCCTCTGAGAATGTACAAGAGGAAGAGGGTACTGCTACCGTGACGCCTTCTGAAGTAGAGAGGCCCTTGGGAAGCTCGAAGCCGTCCTCGGTCACTGCTATTTTCTGCAGGCGAGGATCCTTTGCTCTGATCACGTGCTTTGGGGCCGCAAATGACTTTTGGAGCGGCGTGTACCCCAAGATTTTGTGAGCGGCTCTGACTTGGTGGTCCGCTTCGTTTTCAAAATCCGCCGACCTGAGTACTCTCTGCAAGTCTTCCCTGTTGATCAAGTTGTAGCGGGGCGCGAAGGAGTGCGGATTTGCAAGAAGAAAACGCATTCATAATTAGCAACCAAAACAGTACAAAAAGAAATGACGCATAAAACAAGTCAGAATCTCTGAACCCCCTCCTACTCCTACTACCCCACCTGGTGTCCCCTCTGTCGTCGGGCAATGGATACCATCATGCCACACTCCGGACACGATGAGAAAGTCCTCATTCATCCCCTTGTTGGATTCAGGGAGGCACTGGATGAGCCGGACCCTGTCGTCCCTCGTCCTCATATAGTAGGACTTGTCCCTCAGGCGTTGAAGATTGTAGCAGTAGTTCACGTCATGATGGGTCAATCTTAGCCCCATCTTCTTATTCAGTGCATCCACGCTACCCAGAATTCTGAACATGTTGGAGGCGCACTGGGTGGGGCTTAACCGGAAATATGATAGGTAACCCCTCATCACCGGCCCCATAGGGATCCTCATCCCTCCTTCAAGGAAGGCGATGATGGGAATCACCACCTCGCCCTCCTGCCTCCGGAATTCCCACTCCCCCTCCTCGCAATACCTCAAGCCAACATTGGCCGGTATCTTATAATCGGCGATGAATTTCTCCATCGCCTCCTCAGTAAAGACATACTTCTTAAGTCTACCCATCCCAAATGACGCCTAAGAGAGCTAAGGAAAGAGCAGATAAAAAAGGAGGAAGAGCAAAGGGAAAAAAAGCTCAGAGAGGGATAGAGCGACTTACAGAAACGAGGAGAAGCTCCTCGAACAGGCTTTTTATGCTGGAGATGGTGGTGGATATTTGGCTGGACTCTGAATGAAGGCGCAAGGGCTCTTGATTGTGAAGTGAAGAAAGGTGGAAACGGTTCGAATGGGTATTTATACCCTGGATGGAAGAGCCGCGCGAGTTTTCCCGCCCATAAATGTTAGGCGCATCACGACCGTTGATTGCCAACTACCCGTCGAACGTGGGGAGCACAAAGCCGCCGAATTTAATGCAGGACACGTTGCGCACACCGAAGCGCCAGTAATGCACCTTGGGCAAACGAAAAAGCTCCAGCGCTGACAAAGGACAAGACGCGATTGGACGCGGAGCAGGACCGAGGATATCAAAATCCTCCTTTCCGCCCGAGGATGCGGACAGCAAGATTTTGAGGGGCTATTGTGGGGCCAAGAAATAGTCAGGCAACCCCAGCCCACTCCGAACCAGGCCCAAGGCCCATGCCGAGGACGCGCCCATGGTCCGAGGACTGAAGTGTAACGCCCAGCTACCCATGAAGCAACGCCGAGGATGATAACGTCCTCGGAATTCCGAGATCCGAAAACGTGCAAGCAACACTCCACCAAAGGGAGCCTCCTCGAGCATCCAAAGAACAAACAGCAGGTACCAAATACCGGACATGGAAGCATGGTGGAAGAGCAAATCCAGATGAACTGTCACCTCCACATTAAATGCTCCCAACTAACGTCCTGACTGCATTAATGAGGAGGGGACGCCCCAACAGTGCCACCTTAGTTGCTGCCATCCACAGAGATAAAGGGAAGGTGGCTGATGGGACAGGCACTCAAGCGATGCCCTAATCCCTTTACAAATGTAGGGTTAGGATCGATTGGGAAAGGGATATATAATGTAAGGAACTCCTCCTAAAAAGGGGGGGAGGAGGAAACACTGTAATAATTTACATGTTCTGAGAGAACTTTATAGTCAGTCTAAAGGAAAGAAATTATAAGAACTCCCGGTCCAGGAAAATACGTCCGAGGAGCATTATTACTCACCCCAATGTACGTTCAAATTGTCCAACCCATGTACAGCCATGCGTGATCGTTGCATTTCTCACTAACATCTAGTTCTTGAACCCATCCTCTACAAATTCATTGCGGGGAAACTGGGCTTGGGTCCACTCCCTCAAACCTGGTCCCTACAATATATATATATATATATATATATAAGATGGATTCAAGTTACACCTGGTGTAACTCTAAGCAATGTTACACCACCCAATAACTTGTTATTAAATTAATATTCTGAAAATTCAATCGTTGAATTACATGTTCTATATATTCTTAACATGCATGCCAATTTTCATGCGAATCAAATGCTATTTACCATGTGATCCATAAACTCATCTTTTATGAATTATTTTAAACTACAAAAACTTGAATTTAAACAATTGAATGATAGAATTCATACAATTGTTTCGTATGGCTGATCTGGTTTTTTATTTTTTATTTTTTTTAGGAACAATTCCTGCTCTTGTTGGTGAAATTAATTTTAAGTTTTAACAAATCAAAGAAGTAGTACTATATTTTCCCAAGTTTATAACAATGTTAGGGGTTTTGAATCCAAATTCTCCTTTGTAAGAAAATTGAATAATGCTTTTAAATTTCAAAACTCTTCATTTCAAATTAACCTTAAAAAGAAAACTTCAAATTAGTCATGTTAGAGCACTCACATCAATGGGTGTACAATAGATTTTACAATTATTACCTAAAAATGACTCACATTAGTGAATGTATTGTACCTTTACAAGTTTGCTATAAAAACTGTGGAAATTTATGCTAATACTATTAATTTTGTATTGATTTTTTTATTCTCTTTTTACATATCTCAAGAATGAAGAAAGAGAGTGGAAGGTGGTTGTTATATATTGAAAGCTCGAATTTGTGTGAAAACACAAGAGTTTGTTTAGACTCCCAAAATAAAATTATGGCTAGATGTTTTTACTCTAACTTAGACTAAGTGCGGAATAAGAGTAAATGAGCACAAACAACTGATAACACTACGCAAAGCCATATTCATCCATTATCAACAATATAAAGTAAAACTTAAGAGTAAAGAAGAGAGATGTAAACAAAAGATAACACTGAGACGTGTTATCGAAGAGGAAAGCGAAGAACTCGGCGAAAAACCTCTTCGCTACCTTTCAAGCAGTAATCGATCCACTAGAGAATAAAGTTGGAGTAGACGAATAACAAAAGACCCTTCAAGCCTAGTCTACCCAATGTACTTGAACCCTCCAAGCTCCCGCTACCAACTAGCTTCTTGGAACCTTGTCTTCTCTAGCTTTCTCGAATCCTGCAATTTAGCCCGATTGCATCCACCAATGAATGGCTCCTTCCAATGCTTCTCAGCAGCACCAAAACCTCACTTGACACTCAGATTGGGTGTGGTAAGTGTTTGGGCTATCAAGCTCTCAAGGATTTATAGATAAAGAGGTAAGAGTAGAGGAAAACCACAAGGAAATGTGTAGATGATTGTGAGTTTTACAATCTCGAACTCTCAAGTGTATTTTTAGGGTTTTCTCTCTGAAAAAACACTCCTTACAATATGTGGATAATGAGGGTATATATAGTGTGAGTAAAGATTTGGTAAAGGAAAACATGACATTTTGCCAAACAGAATGTTTTGCGAGTATTTCGCGGGAAAACCTTACCCACGAGACACTTGCGAAATCCTCCAAGTTGGCATGACTCTTCGCCTTCCAAACATGTGCTCTACACGTGGCTATTTCGCGGGTAAGCTTCTCGCGAGGCACTCGCAAAATCCACTTATTTATCCTTTTAAGCTTGAGTCTTCACACTCTCTCACACCTATCCCTTATAATTAAAACCACATTAATATAGAGAAAATATGATTGAAGAAATTACAATCAAATTTGACATTGAATTAAAGCCAACATAAAATAGTTGTAAATTACAACTTTACATATATGAAGAAAGAAAAACAATTAAAGAAACCAAGAAAATTTAATTTTTTAATGAATTGTTGTGTAAAATAAATAAGATGATATAAGTTATTTTGGAAATAACAAAGTTTAGCTACAAAATTAGTTGTAACCTAAAACTACAATCTTACTCAATAAAATAAATATTACTACATATTTTGAAATCTAATCGTTGAATTGTATGTTCTTTACGCTCTTAATACATTAGTCAAATTTTGTGTCAATCAGATATTATTTACTATATGATCTATAAGCTTATACTTTATGAATAATTTTAAACTGCAAAAACTTGTAATTTAAACAATGATGATATAGCTATTAATCTTTAATTTTATAAAATTTTTGCAAGTATAGAGGAATTATAAAGAAGTTATTATCTAATGGTGAATTTATCAAAATTCACTTCCAATAAAAAGATATTGAGTAATGTTGTAGTTTTAGGCTATAACTAATTTTATAGTTAAACTTTGTTCTTTTGAAAATTGAGTATATAAAATAAATATATAAATAAAACTAGGTTTTATAGTAAATCGACAAAAAGAAATTGCAATCTTAGTTGGCAAAAGGTTTTGTGGAGTAAATATATTAATGAGAATAAACAGATGCAAGGTTAGGATTTTTTTTTTTTATTTTTTTTTATTTTTATACAAGATAAAAAATATACACTAGTTTAATCTAAGTGTATATTTTAGATTAGTGTATATGTGTATGAAACTTCCTCTTGAAAACTTGAACTCCAGCCTTTACCCCCACACCTCATAAGCACTTATATTTATGGAGTAGTTTTTCTTCGCTAGTGAAAGGTGGCTCCTCTCCATCTTCTCCTAGGTCATAGAATAGCCGTCCCTTCTTGCGAAGGCGTGTTTGTACCTTGAGGTAACAAGTTTACCTTCAAGGTTTTGTGGTTTTTCCTTTCTTTCGGGGGTGGGGAAACACATTTTTTTGTTCTTTAGTCTTTCTTTCCAGTTTTATCTAGTTTCAGATTAATGGAGGAGTTAGCAAAATCTTGGAGTTGTCTTACCCTCTAGGACGTAGAAGGTTCTCATGTTAGCATTGCAGAGGAAGTAGTTTCAGATTTTGTCCTTGCTGCAAAGTTTCTTACTAAGAGGGCCTTGAACGTGGAAGCTATTGCCAAAACTTTCACACCCATATGGAGAACGAAAAACGGATTTAGGGTGACTAAAGAGAGTGATCATGTGGTGCTCTTTACTTTTGATAACCAAAATGACATGGAGTGAGTCCTTAATATAGAACCATGGAGCTTTGATAAGCACCTTATGGTTTTACATTGGTATGATAAAGAGGTTGACGTTTTGGATATTGATTTTAATATGGTTACTTTTTGGATTCAAGTACACAATTTACTAGTCCACTTTCGAACAGGGGTTGTAGCTGAAAAAATTTGTGGTGCTGCTGGTTTGGTGGACAAGAACATAGAGGAGGGGGAAATTATGGGCGATGGTTTTATTCGTGTACGGGTTAAGGTGGACATTTCAAAACCTTTGTGTAGAGGCCGAGTGCTTTCTTTGGAGAATGGTAAGGAACTTTGGGTCTCTTTCAAATATGAGCAGCTGCCAAACTTGTGTTATTGGTGCGGTGGCCTTATACATGACGACCAAGACTGTGAGTTGTGGATTGAGAGTGGCGGCACGCTACCATCTGAGGCTCAACAATATGGTGCATGGATCAGAGCAGCACCTTTCATGCGAGAAAAAAGAAACCCAATTTCTGTTCCTGGTTTTTATAAAACTAAATCCGCTAGTCCAACTACAACGTCCACCCCAAAGCCACCTACAAAACCACAGGTGGTGATCCTAAGAGGAGGTCTGGCACCGGAGATTATCAGATCAGGTCAGGGTAGTAAGATACCAAATCAGGAAGGAATTAAATTCCCTGATTTCCAAGAGGCAAATCCGATGGACTCAAGTCCTTTCCATATGGTTCAAAATGTTTTAGGGGAAGTCAATGCTATTAATATGGATCAGAACAGGGGAAGTTTATCTGCTGAGCTGTTTGAAGAGAAATTAGAGGACATTAATCGGGATTTGAGGAGATTGGATGCGGTAGCAAAATTTCACTCAGAATCAAACTCTCCCACGGGTAAGGAAAATAATTTGGAATCAATGACAATTAATAAGATTTTTCTGAAGTCCACTCAATCATGTACAACATCACATGGCTGCCCTCGTGTACCACTATTTTTTCTACCTGATACTTCAAACATTAACACAGGGATTCAAGCTACTTGGAAACATTAAGCTAGGTCCATCACAAGCACGGATGTCATTATGGCAGATGCAGTGGGTTTAAAAAGGTGTGCTCATCCTACTGGGGGTCAGCCAGAGTTACAAAAAAAGAAGAAAACTGTTTCTCGAGTTGGCAAAGGTGACAATGTGATATTGGCGGAGGCCGGTTCCCAGCCCTGCTAGAACCAATGAGTATTTTATGTTGGAACTATCGGAGGCTTGGGAATCAACGTACAGAAAATCAACTTACAGAATTAGTGTGGGCAAAAGATCCATCCATTGTGTTTTTAGCCGAGACATGGACGGATGAAACTAGGCTAATTTTAATTCAAGATTGTTTGAAGTTTAAGCATAGATTTATTGCAACTAGGAGAAACAAATCAGGGGGTTTGGTGATGTACTGGAAAAAGGAGTTTGATTTAACAATAGAGACTTTTTCGAAGAACCATATTAATGCCATAATTTGCAAAAATAAGGAAGGGGAGTGGAGATTCATAGGTTTTCATAAAGAACCGGATACACAACTCAGACATGAAGCTTGGGCACAATTGAGAAATTTGAGGACACGAAGCCAAGCACCTTAGTTATGCGCAGGAGATTTTAATGAAGTTACAAAGCAATCAGAGAAATTTGGTGGAAGAATCGGACCTCATAATCAGATGCAAGCATTTAGAGATATCTTGGATGAATGTGGATTTATGGATCTTGGTTTTGTGGGATTAAAGTTCAATTGGCATAAGCATTTTGATAACTTCATAGTATGGGAGAGATTGGATAGGGCAGTGGCAACCAATGAGTGGTTTTCTTTGTTTCTGGATACACAAGTTCATCATATTGATGTTACTACTTCAGACCATAAGCCTTTGTTAATTAATCCGGATGGGATGGAATGCAAGCAACAGAGGCCTTTTCGATTTAAGCAGATGTGGATAAGTGAACTGGGGTGTGGGGAACAATTGAAGCGGTATGGCAACAGGTAGGGGCTGATCTGAGAGGTGAGAAAGTGATAAAAAATATTGACAAGTGTGGGAAAAGTTTCACCAAATGGAGCTAGACATGCTTCCAAAATGTGAGAAGAGAGTTGGAACAAAAGAGAAAAAAACTTGCTCAATCAAAGAGGCTAGCATGCAATGGGGGGTCGGTGACTTTGATGAAAAAGTTGGAGAAAGAAATAAATAAACTCCTTAATATAGAAGCATAGATGTGGGGGCAGCGGGCAAAGGTGCAATGGTTGAAAGATGGGGATAGGAACACGAGGTTTTTTCATAGCAAAGCTTCACAGAGAAGGAGGAAAAATTACATTAAAGGGTTGTATAATAATAATAGCCAATGTTGCACTAATCCTAGCCAAGTGGAGGACATAGTTCTAGAGTTTTATCAAGCTCTTTTCACTTCCCAAAGCCTGGAGAACTTTGATGAGATTTTGGCACAAATACCTCGGGTTGTAACAGTTGAGATGAGCAATGATTTGTTGGCTAAGTTTAAAGTAGATGAAGTAGAGACCACACTTAAGCAAATGGCTCCTTTGAAATCACCCGGACCGGATGGAATGCCACCCATTTTTTACCAACATTATTGGTCCTTGGTGGGCAGCGATGTGGTTGATGATATTCTATATTTCCTAAATTCGGGTAATCTCCCTCCATCTTTGTGTCATTCATTTATAACTTTGATCCCTAAAGTTAATAATCCCAAATATATTTCACAATATCGCCCTATTAGTCTCAACAATGTATTGTATATAATTTTTTCAAAAGTGTTGGCTAACAGGTTGAAGAAAGTTCTACGCCACTTAGTGTCGGAACAACAAAGTGCTTTCATGAAGGACATGTTGATTTCTGATAATATTATGGTGGCTTTTGAAACCCTCCATTATATGAGAAACCATAATTTGGGGGAGACGGGGTATATGGCACTTAAATTAGACATGAGCAAGGGGAATGATACGGTGGAGTGGTTGTATATGGAGAAACTGATGAAGAAGATAGGTTTTGGAGACACTTGGGTAAATCTAATGATGCAATGTATTTCAAAAGCTACTTATTTTGTCTTGATTAATGGGGAGCCACATGGTCACATCACACCCACGAGTGCGCTGTGCCAAGGAGATCATTTATCTCCATATTTATTCTTATTATGCATGGAAGTGTTCCATGGTTTATTAAGAAAAGTGGAGGAGAATGGAGATATAAGGGGTGTTTCTATTTGTCGAAGTGCACCAAAACTAACACATCTTCTTTTTGCAGATGACAGCCTTATTTTTTGCAGGGCAAAACTAAATGAGTGTGAGAAGCTTTTGGAGATCTTAGCCACTTATGAAGAAGCTTCTGGGCAACAAATAAATAGAGATAAAACAACTCTATTTTTTAGTAAGTCCACTTCCCAACAGATGCAAGCTTCAATTTAAGAGGCCCTTGGAGTACTCGTGGTCAAACAATACGAGAAGTATTTGAGATTACCAAGTTTCATAGGGCGAAAAAAAGGAGGCTTCAAGGATGGGAAGACAAACTCCTATCATAAGTCAGGAGAGAAATTTTAATTAAAGCAGTGGCTCAAGCACTACCTACATACACTATGTCATGTTTCAAGCTACCGGTTACTCTTTGCCATGACATTGAAGCTCTCATTTGAAGATTCTTTTGGGGGCAGCGGGGAGATAGTAGAAAGGTGCATTGGGTAAGGTGGGAAGAGCTATGTAAGCCGAAGGAGCAAGGAGGGATGGGTTTCAAGGATTTGTCACGTTTCAACGACGCATTGCTCGCTAAACATACTTGGCAACTCCTACATGATAAATCCACACTATTTTACCGGATTTTTAAAGCAAGATTTTTCCCACATTGTGTGATCATGGAAGCCACTTGTCCAAGCTCGGCATCCTATGCATGGAAGAGCATTATAAAGGGGAGAGATGTGATTAAGCATGGAGCAATTTGGAGAATTGGATATAGGAAGTCAATTCATATTTGGGGGGATAGGTGGCTGCCCCAAAAGCATTCACCACTGGTTTTATCTCCACAGGTACATAGGCTAGCTGAAGCAAAAGTCAACAGGTTGATAGATGAAGATGGAAGATGTTGGTGGGTGGATTTAATTGATGAAACATTGCTAGACTTTGAGGTAGAGATGGTGAAAAGCATTCCTCTCTGCCTTTCTGAGCAATCCGATGAATTAATTTGGCCTCACAGTGCTAATGGTACCTACATGGTCAAGATGGGTTACTGGTTTTTGCAGACAGAGTTCCAGAACCAACAACCGAGTCAGTTCGAACCTCTGATGCTCAAGCCACTGTGGAAAGGGATATGGAGTCTCAATGTACCAAGAAAAGTGAAGAATTTAGTTTAGCAAGCTTCAAAAAACTCCCTCCCCACAAAGTAGAACGTAGTCAAAAGAAAGGTTCTAAACGAGGACCATTGTGATCATTGTCAAATGCACCATGAAGACACCCTCCATGCTCTCTATCTTTGCCTGAAATTGGAGGAAATTTGGACTTTAGTACAAGCATGGAATCAGTGCTCTCTATCTTTGCCTGAAATTGGAGGAATTTTGGACTTTAGTACAAGCATGGAATCAGCGCAGTCTACGGCAAACGACGAGTTTTGTTGATCTCATGGGATATGTTTTGGTAGAGAGCGAGGGGCGGATGATGGTGTCCTTGGCACAGCGAATCCCCTTACCCAATACAGCCATCGAAGTTGAGGCATTAGTAGCATGGCGTGCAATGGAGTTGGCTTTGGAAAGTGGCCTCAACAAGGGAGTGTTGGAGGGTGATTCATTGATCCTCATGAATGCTCTAAAATCAAATTCTCATAGCCTTTCGCATTTTGGTCACATTGTTAATGATATATAGTACTTGGCCTCTCAATCCTCCATTATTTCTTATTCTCATGTAAGGAGGTATTGTAATACTGTAGCTCACTCACTTACGAGGCAAGCAATTTCTTTTTCTTCATTACAAGTCTAGATGGAAAATATACCAGTAGAGATTGAAGATGTACTTTAGGCTGATTTTCATAGCCACAGTTGATAAAAGTTTTGCGATGTAGTTTCTAAAAAAAAAAAAAAAAAAGTTTATATTTATAAAATGACCATCGTACCAAAGATATATTACATGGTGGTGTTAGGACTTCTTGACACAATGAAAATGTACCATTTTTTTCTTCATTTTGATCGAGTCAAAGTACACCTTTTTGTCCTATATCATTTACAAATATATGGCGCAATGAATGTCAACTCTGCCAAACAATTTGATAAGACTTTTTTTTTTTTTTTTTTCTGCTGAATAATTTGATAAGACTTTTGTGAATAGGCCGGATTTGATTATTATTATAAGAATTTACCTATGAATTTCCGAGATAAACTATCAGCACAATGAGCCGTACCAGCGCCTTTTCTTTTCTTTTCTTTTCTTTTAAATGTTATTTTATTTTATTTAGCAAAACATGCTGCGCCACCGCCCGCCATGCATGATTGACATTAATATTATTGTTTTTGTAGAGAGCATCACCCTTTCACACTCTTAACGGTTGTGTATGGAATATTGCAAGGGTCTAGATTCTAGACGACGGTAGCAAAAATTTATTAATTGACAATTTTATGAAAAAAGCTATTATATATAAACTGTTTCACACATATTTACATACACTTTAATACCAATTGAAATCATAGCTTGAAGTTACAATTTTAAAGTTGGAAATTATAATTTTAAGTCATAAGTTTAGTTGGTCTATTTCATGTATGTAAATTCGTGTGCAACATAGTGTGTAATAACTAATAAGCACTACTCTATTTAATACCAACTGAAATCATGGTTGGAAGTCACAATTTTTAAAATTATAATTTTAAGTCATTAGTTTAGTTGGTTTATTACGTGTATGTAAATTCGTGTGCAACATAGAGTGTAATAACTAATAAGCACTACTATATTTCAATACGTGCAGTAGGATTAAAAACTGTGTGTTGTGTGTCTCTTTTTTGTCATTGACATGGAGGTTTTATTTATTTTTATTTGGAATGGCTTTGACTTAGAGTTAAAGTAATTTTTTTTTTTCATTAAAAAAAAAAAATTTCTAATTATCCTGCATATACAACACATGACAACATGTGTCTATTAAATAACATGCTTGATTGTGATGGTTAATAATCACTTTCACATGAACTTATAATTATTATTATTTTACTGCTTATTGTCCGTCGTAATAGAACTGTAGTAAAACTTGTGGCATAAAATTGATTGTGTCCATATATTTTCTAATTTGATAAGTTGTGGATTTGCAAAAGAATCCACCCAACAAAGACAACTGACTATGTAGTTAAACTATTCTTTTCTATTTTAACCATGGTTTTAAAAACCAGATTGGACTAGCTGGTCCGACTAGTTCAATCAGGAACCGCCCGTCAATCCGGTCCAGTTATGGGTAAAAACCGAAAATCCATCAAAAATCGAAAAAATTCAGAAACCGACCAGTTCAACTGGAAAACCAAGAATCGGCAGGGTCAAATCGGTTAAGGGTCGGTTGGGTTGTCCACTTAAACTACACCATTTCTTTTACTTATTCTTAGCCTAAACTATGTTGTTTTGTACAAAGGAAACCTAAAAACTAACCTAAACACCTATTCAAACTCTCACGCCTCTCTAATCTCTATCTCATGCCTTTGTCTCACTCTCACAATGAGAGTCTCACACCTCACTCAACTCTCAAGCTCATGTAGTCACGCGACCATGCCTCTAAATCTTTCAATTTTTTTTCCCCTTCTTACGGCCTCTGATCTGCTTCTTATCCTCACGGTCACAATCTGCTTCTGGTTTTTTTTTTTTTGGTCTCAGTCTCGCCCTCTCTGCTTCAGTGGCTTCATCAATCATCAGGTATTGAACTTAACCTTTTTCCTTTGCTTTTGATTTTCGATTACTTGATTCTGAATTTTTGAAATCTGGGTTTTTTTTTTTTTTTTCTTTGGTCTCAGTCTCGCCCTTTGGGTCCGTCTTCTGTGCTTTGTGCTCTGCTTCATCAGGTATTGTGTTATCAAATGAACCTTAAAACTTAGTTGATATTTGTTTAAAATTTTTTTGTTATTTAAATGTAATGAGCTTATTTATTTAGTTCTCCACTATTTGGATGTAATGAACTTATTTATTTAGTTCTTCGTTTAAAACTTATTTGCTATTTGAATGTAATGAACTTATTTGGTATTTGCCATTTGGATGTAAATGTAATGACTAATGAACTTATTTATTTGGTTTTGTTGAAAGTTTATTATATTAAGGATGATTTTTTTGTAATGTTAATATGTTAAATTCTATAAAAGATGTTATATACGTGTATGTTTGTGAAGGAAACATATTTATTAATATTGGGTTGTTAGTTTTAGTATATTAAAAAATTATTAATTTTTTTATATAATTTAAATAAATAATAATTAAATTATTTATGATGTCACTGATTCGACCATTGGTCCGATCAGAAAACCGATAATTAGGTCATTTTTTGGTTCTTTCACCATACTAATTTTTAAAACCATGATTTTAACCATAAAGGCTGTATATAAGTACGTATATATAAGATGGTAGAAACATGTCCTCAGCTATGTTCCAATAAGGAAAGTGATGGGGAGGTTCAAACATTTCATCTCTCCAGTCCTTGGCTGCTTGCCACATATTCTTTTGGTTCATGCCCAAAATCAATTTGGTAATGATAATCTAATTCTTGCAATATTAGTTTTGTTTTTTGGTTTCCTAATCAGAGATGGAACCAGGATTTCAACTTTGAGGGGCAATAAATGAACCATGTTTAAAAAAAAAAAAAAAAAATTCTAGACTAAAAATTCTACTAAAATAAAACTAGTATCATATGTAATCAAAAGAAAAGACACAAGATAGTTATTTCACAATGCGTTTTAAACCAGTCATTTATCAAAACATAATTTAGTGTGCTTTTAAATCTTGAAAATAATCAATGATTGATTTTATGGTAAATTCACAATAATTTCCTTTTCAATGTACAAAAACCAATAGTCCTTTAAAAAATCATATTTCTTTTTGTTGCAAAACCTATATTTGAAAATACTTATGATTGAAAAGTATAGGTACAAGTAAAGCCACTCTATAAACGAGTTGTTAGATTGTTGATCTTTTAATTTTGCCAACCATTTGACAACATTCAAAAAGAAATAATGAACAATTTTTTTTTTTTAAGTGTACATTAGATTTACAAACATCCCACCAAAATTTTGAAGAAAAATAAACCAAGGAGACACATGCATGGACAATTGGACACCCAAAAATGCATTAGAAGATCAAGAATAAAAGTCATTTTGTTTGAAAACTCTTATTCTCTCTCTTCTTTTTTTTTTTTTCATAGGAAAGCTCTTATTCTCTTATTTCTTAATTATCCTTCAAGTATTACTTATTAAGATTTTTTTTTAAGTTTCTTAGGATTATTTTTTATAAATTTCTAAATTTTGTGTTTAATCAAATAACAGTAATGGGCTATCCTTCATCCATGCATGCATATTACGACTATGCGAATGCATAGAAAGGGTATCTAGATATCTTCTGTATGGGTCGCTAGTTTTGGGGACGCCACGCCCTTGTCTAAGCTACGTTTCTAGACGGCAAAAGTGTACTTAATTAAATAGCATATTAAACTGAACCCTAAAAGTAGGGTTTTCCTGATACTGCGCTAGCTAGCGCCTATTGATGCGCCCCAATGGAAATTAAATGGACTCTTTTACTTGTTTATGAAGAGGGCAGCACCCTTTCAGACACTCCAATTGGCCTCTAGAGTATTAAGGATGCATGTCAACAAGTTTGTGTTACAGTTTCCACGTTGACTGAGACTTAACAGTTTAATTTCGCATTACGTTGTAGGTACCAAACATAATAGGAATATTAATATATATATATATATATATATATATATATATATGAATTCATAGTTTGATGAACTGTCAATTTGCTGGAGAGTTTTTCTAGTGAAGATGACAATGACCACGTCGTTATGATATTCGATCTGTTTCTTTATTTTACTATAAATTATACATGGTTGACGCATTACTTGTAATAATCAAGACATCATAGATTGAGTCTAAATCTTCTATCTCACTTTTCTTGCTCCACTCTATATTTCATCAATAAATACTTATCAAGTGTTCACCAAATTAATAACTGTAGTATTAATAAGTCAATAATGATAGTATTTAATTAATTAGGTGAACACGTGACAAATATTTATTGATGAAGTATAGAGTGAAGTAGAAAAAGTAAGACAAAAGATTTGGACTCAGATTGACTTTGCCCTTCTATATCTAGTTCATGCGCCTAAGATATCAATCAAGTTTGATTATCTAAATCTTGGTATCATAATTGGTTATGGTTTGCTAGGTAAAACATATAGCCAAGGTGAATGATGGAGCTAAGATTTCACATCCTGCCTAAGGGAACATTAAAAGTAATCAATAAAATATAAAATAATTGGACAAATACTGATTCCAGAAATACTACAAAATTTTGGAGGTTTTTTTTTTATTTTTTTTATTTTTATAATTAATGGTGGTTTTGTGTTTAATAAAACCTTGTCCCCAATCCAATCCATTGTAATGTACAAAACATACAGACCTACACATATCTAATTTATAACAATATCCAAAATCACTAGTTAATTACTTATAATTGAGCTTCATTGTAATAGTTTATATAGCAAAGATTGATGTATTACATGTTCAATATGGGACTCAAATGCATTTGTACAACATAATCATTTAATCTATAATCCAACATAATCTATGTTGAGAAGATTATGCTATATTCCATGAGTTAAATCTATAATCCAACATAATCTATGTGGAGAAGATTATGCTATATTCCATGAGTACATTAACGTTGTATTCTCTTTCCTCGCACAAATAGTAGAACCCACTATTATATGAGTGTAGGGAGTAAAATATTATTATACTCTTGAAGTATTACATAATTAAAATGTTATACAAGTATATATACCAAGTATTTTATTTATTTATCTATAGAAACAAGATATCACAAGTAGTAGCGGGGCTATAAATTTATCTTTGAGAGGTTCAACTAATTTGTTAAATCATTTATATGCTATATGTTAGGTTATATATAGTAGTGTAAAAATTCATGGAGTGTTGGTCTAGTGGTTCTTAAGATCTTATATGATCCATGTGTGTGGGACGTGGAGGCTACACATACTCAGGGGAATAGTAAATTCTATAATAGCTTTGGATAATGTTAACAAAAAGTAAAATAAAAATACTAAGGTAAAAAAATTATAAACAATTTCAACATGCAAATGAAGTATTTTGTAACTAATAGACATGTAGTTACTTGATGTGTATGAGACATGGGGACCATACGTACTTGGGGGAATAGTCAATTTTAGAATAGCTTTGGACATCTGCGTTAACACAAAGAAAAATAAAAATACTAATGTAAAAATATTATAAAAAGTTTGGACATGCAAATGAAGTATTTTATAAATAATAGACGCATATAAAAATTTGCCAATCAAGCTTAATAGATATGTGTTAAAATAAGAAAAATATTACACTTTTTACCCATTTTTGATCAAAAAGCAAAAGTGTAAAATAAGAAAACATTACGGTATCTTGTCGTAATCTATTAAGCATAGTGTAAAAGAAAAATGTAAATTGATTTTAATTTTTGGCTATTATGAAAAATTAGGTCATTTTAGTCTTATTTAATATTATTTTAATATTTTAATTAATTGAAAAAGTTAAGAGTTGGAATAAGATTTTTGATTATAAACCATCATAAAAAAAAAAAATTTAATAATGATACAATTTTGATTAAAGACTGCAAATTTTATATACTAAAAATTATCTTTATACACATATAAATCAATTTTGAAGGTCCCCAGCGTGCGCGCGCGCACACACACACATATATATATATACTGATATATTCAGAATATTTATGACTCCACCTCACAAATCAAACGGTAAAAGTCAATAGGTTGGCTGTTTTTGTAAGAGGTAATTATAAAAGAATATTTAAATAAATAATAAGGCGATTTCCATTAGGGCTCATAAATACTAGTGTAACAGAATCTCAAGACAATTATTGTTCGTTAATCAATTCTAAATTGTACTCCACCATGATATCTTCATTGTTATGAAATTGTTAGGGAAGCCTCTATATATATCGTGTAACATTGACTATAGTTTTCATTGGAGACCGCATGAATTATTCATAAATAATATATACTTGCAATGGCAGATATTCTCCGTCTATCAGCTTATATCGAACTAATAAATTGTACAAGCATGTGGCTCATTTCGTGGAAGTCATTAGAGTGGAGAAAGACCTGGTCTACTGTATGTATGGTTTTGCTTTTCTAAAATAAGTATTCTTAGAACCTACGAAAATATGTATTAGGTGGTTCTGACAATATTTCATTTAATCCAAACTTGTCTATTTGTTTGAAAATGGGTATGGATAATTTTTTTAGTCAATAATGAAAACAGGCCTACCCGAACATGTTGGGTTAGTTTGGCCTATGGGTCGACTCTTCATTTTCTTATGTAGGCCATCTCATTTTGTCTTCAATAATTTCGCAATTTGTTGTTTCTAACTTTTAAAATCTTTCTACCGGTTTGTAGCATCTAATTAAGTTTCTTATCACTCGTGAGTTCTAATTATTTCAACTAAGAAAGTAATTGATGATTGAATAAGAGATCTTGGGAAAAATTTGCTAAACAGCATAATTTTTAGAAAAATTTGTTAAATAACACATGGTTAAACTTATTTAGTTATATAGCATGCTTTTTGGAACTTGAGTTTATTAAACTTGAGTTCCAATGAAACTCGAGTTCCAAACATTATATTTGATTAGATTGCCATAATGCCTATAACTCGAGTTTGGTAAACTTGATTTTCATTGAAGTTTGAGTTCCAAAAAATATGTTACATAACTAAATAAGTTTGACCTAGTGTTTTTTTTCTTGTTTTTTCCAAAAATTATACTATTGGGCAAAAAAGGCTTAGAGATCTGGTATTTAATTTCCCCCTACACTAAAAACCAATTAACATCTTAGTTTTATGATAAAGAGTACAATAATTTATAGTAGATGTCAGACATTGAAATGTACTCTTTCAAAAAGAAAAAAAAAAAAAAAAGTTTCTTGTCACTCATTCTCAATCTTTCTCTTTCCTTGAGTTCGATGAGAGACAATTTACCTTGCAAAAATTGCAGCACATCATTGCTAGGTCGGTCTTCCCATCTCGCTTAGTTTAGTAGTCGTTGATATGTCACTCTCTCTTCTCCCTTTATTGGGATAATTAATCACCTAATCGATTATTGAACGGTAATCTTTACATAAATTCGACCTTAATTATGTGTGTTTGTTTCTACTAGCCTTACATTTTTTTTTAATTATTATATTTAACTTTGCTACCAAATTAAAGATCTTTTCCCCTTTAAACAGTAAAACAAACCAGATGAAGAAAATTCAACTATTCATTTGTTTTATATAATTCTATTCAAGATGATTTGATAAAGTTCTCACTACCCTTTTGTTCTTAAATTTGATTGAACGAAAGTATACCCTAAATTTGTGCTATCAGCTATGGAGCATGGAAAGTCAAAAACTTGCCAATCAATTATCAATCTCCAAATGTTGACGAAGACTTATCGAATAAATTGTGCCTGTAAGAACCTCCCTCACATGGTGTTTGACAAGGTGGTGGAAGATGGTGAAGGTTCAGCCCCCCACTTGTTTTTGTTAAATAATATCTTTAATTCAGCGAAAGAAAAAATGTTCATATTCTCGAAATTCAGATATTATTTTGATAAATATTACAATCCATTGCGCTGGTTTGTGAACAAGTTGCATTTGATTATTGTTTAAAGACTTCACTAATGAAATTCCGAGTAGTTGCTGAGACGTCAGCCCTTATATAACAATATATGTTACCATAACTTGTTGGACTTTCTACTTGTTTTTGAAGCGAGCAACACCCTTTCACACAGTACAAGTAGTACTCCAATTGTTATGTTAAGGTTTGGGATTTGTATCTGCCAGGCTAAGTCAAACTACAGAGTTTTACTTATGTCCACAATTTGTAATTATAAGAATTTTGTAGGTACCATGACCATGAGTACTAAATAAGTAAATTTGACCATGTCGATAAGAGATTCTTTCTTTAAGGTACGTACTTTAGTAGCAACTACGTTTTCAATAACAAGAAATTATTATGATGCTGATTGGTGGTTTTGGTCTTCTACGTCTGGTTCATGCGTAGGATCCCCACAACCCTACTGCCCTTTGTTGTTATTTTTCTTATATATCTAATACGAAAATTTCATCACATAATAATCGAATCTGCTATTCCAACTAGATGCATAATTAACAGTCATTTTCCTTTTTGGTGGTAAACTTAGAAAAAGAAAAAGTGGTAACCAATTAAATGAATAATTTGCAGCCAATTATTTGTGTATAACAAAATATACAATTAATAAATTAAAACAAACATATATAAAATTACAAAAAACTTTTTTTCTTTTTTTTTTGTTCTCTCTAAAAAAGAGAAAGAAAAAGATGCAAAAGTAGCTCAATATGAATGAAGACACAATTGGCAGCCACCAATAATTTGGTTAGACAACTAACGCTCGTCTAGAATCATAAAAAGTAAAAAATAATAAATAAAAATAATATATTAATAATATAATTTTTGTTCATATATTTATTTAAAATTACAATAAGTATTAATAATTTTTTGTATGAACCACACACAACATAATTAATTTTTTTTTTTTTTAAAGATGTAATCAAATACTGAAAAAAACGTGTTATTTTTTTTCCTGAAAATGAATTTTCAAAAAACGTTATCCATCGAAAGGGTAGCATATTTAAATTCTATAAAATAAAATAAAAAGTTAAATTAGTTCTTTGGATTTTTTTTTTTTTTTAACTCAAGGTTCACCAAAAAACTAAATTAACCCAACAAATTAATTAAAACACTAACGGACTAACGGACTAATATGGACTATAATTAATAGTTTATAGGGACCATTTGCCACTGGTGTGTATGCGAGTCAACAAATACGTACATACAACTTGCGATGGAGTTAACAACGCAGGCACCATTCTTCTTATGACTTTGCCTATTAACATACTTCAAATATATATATATAGTAAACTTTTATGCATTTTATTTTTTTATAAATATTTTAGATTCCATTGGAATGGTTTATGTTTGATTAACTTGTTCACACTCCTGTTTTTGGTTAATTTTACCACTCACATTATCATTGATTAACGGATACAGTACGTAATTACAAGGAATAAACATGAAAAGTACCACCTGATTAAACAATTTGATAATGTCCTGGCATTTTTGCAATAGAATATCATCCTCTTACCAATGAGAACAAATGATTAAGTTGCTATATATTCTACTTCCTATACTATATTAGCTATAAACTTAATTATAAGCCTAGCGGCTCTCTGTTCCTGATCAAGAAGAACCTGAAAATGGTTACAAGGATGTTCAATCATTTTCTCTTTGCATTGCTTGCTGGTTTCTCTCAACTTTTGGTTCATGGCCAGGATCAATCAGGTATCGTTATCTAAGTCTATCAGTTTTAATATATATTATCTCTTAATTATTGGCCATATGGCTAAGGTCTCTCTCTATTTTTGTTCAGGTTTCATTAGCTTAGATTGTGGGCTACCAGCTAATTCAAGCTATACTGAGCCAATAACAGGCATCAATTATATATCAGATGCAACGTTCATAGACACTGGTGTAAGTATGAGCATATCACCAGTGTACAAAACAAATAGCCTTGAACAGGAATATAACTATGTCAGAAGCTTTCCTCAAGAAACCAGAAACTGTTACACAATAAGTCTTACAAGTGGCACCAGATACTTGATCCGAGGGAGTTTCTTGTATGCCAATTATGATGCCAAAAGTAAACCTCCAGGATTCGACCTGTATATTGATGCTAATAAGTGGGATTCAGTGACATTACTCGATGAATCCACATTCATCCATGCAGAGCTCATACATGTCCCAAAATTAGATCATATTGATTTTTGTCTGGTGAACACGGGCCATGGTGTACCGTTTATTTCTGCATTAGAACTTAGGCCATTGAAAAATGACACATATGTCACTTTATCCGGATCACTGTCAACTCTCGTGCGGCTTGATTTTGGTACATTAACCAATCAAACATATAGGTGATTCATATTTTTTATATCATACTATGATTTTTGTAAGAACTTTGAAGTTCAATATTTTCTAACATGCATTATTGGAAAACATTTAGGTACAAAGATTATGTTCTTGATCGCATATTCGCATGTGGTTCCCCCCTGTGGCCATGGTTGGCTGGACACCAATAAGTACTTCGCTTACAGTGGATGGCATACCTCACAATGATTTCCAACCACCATCAGTGGTCATGGAAACTGCCTCCACAGCAATAAATGCAAGTGTACCCATGACATTCAACTGGGTGGCCCCGAATAATACAACCCAATATTATGTCTACATACACATTGCTGAAATCAGAGTGCTCAAAGCAAACGAATCTAGAGTATTCAACATTGCTCTAAATGGGGAGTTATGGGGTGGACCTATAATTCCCAAGTACCTGCACACAACCACTGTATACAGCCCTTCAGCCTTGAAAGGGGGAAAATTTGAGTTTGCTCTTTATAAAATTGAACAATCAACTCTTCCACCACTCATCAACGCCATTGAGGTTTACAAGGTTGTAGATCTCTTACAATCTCAGACAGACCAACAAGATGTTAAGTTATTCATAATGCATTGTTTATCTTTAACAAGGTTTCTGGTTTGTCCTAATGTACATGATATCAACTGCTATGTGTCTCTTGTATGCATTCGAAACATTAGTTGATGCAATGAGGAACATCAAGTCAATGTATGGAGTAACAAGAAATTGGCAAGGAGATCCATATGCCCTTACAGTGTTTGCGTGGGATGGATTAAACTGTACCTCTAATGCTTATGAATCTCCTACAATCATATCACTGTAAGCATATGCCTTCAGGCAAGCTACCGAACTTTCTAACTTAGTCCATACTATCATGTTAAAATAACTTAAAATTTTCAATTAATTAGGAATTTATCGTCGAGTGGATTGGCTGGGCAGATTGCTCCTTACATATCCAATCTCTCATTGATACAGTACTTGTAAGTATAGAAATCTCACAAGCTCAATTAATTTTTATGTAAGAATGTACTGAGGACCAAAATCTAAGCCCCATATTTTTTACAATCAATAAATTTTTAATTGGATTGTTTATTTCAGGGATCTATCAAATAATAACTTAACTGGATCAGTGCCCGACTTTCTCTCAAATTTGCAATCATTGAGGGTCCTGTAAGTTATTAGGATTTGGAAAGGTATTTCAAAACATTTATTAAAAAAAAAAAAAAATCATTATGTTTTCTCAACCTTTGCAGAAACTTAGAAAGAAACAACCTTAGTCATGGCTCACTTCCTGCTGCCCTTCTTCCCAAATCAAAGAGCGGTTCACTGTTATTAAGGTCAGCTTTCTGTCATAACATTTTTTCCCATTTTTCATTTTCATAACTATCCTCCTACAAGATAGATATTAAAGAATTGCATTTGCACCTATTTCTAGCACACATATAAGAGATTAATGGTGGTTGCAATTCTTACAATTTTTGCCATGAATTGTTTTAATGATAGTGTGGGAGAAAATCCAAATCTATGCTCATCGGTTTCTTGTACAACGGAGCAGAAGAAGAAGAAGACGAATATTATTGTTCCAATACTGGCATCAATTGGCAGATTGTTCTTGTTATTAGCTGCAGCTGGTATCTTTTGGATATTTCAAAAAACAAAAGAAAGAGAAGGTAAGACAAGCACAAAGTCTACTAATCAAGGTTAAATGTTTATTCAAGTTGCATATTCCCATTTGGGAAAAAAAAAAAACATTACTCAACATATATTATATTACAACTCTTGATGATCTTAGGGAATGTGACGGGAGGTAACGCAACCAACAGAATGCAGCTAGAATCAAAGAATCGACAATTTACCTACTCTGATATCCAGATGATTACGGACAACTTTGAGAAACTTCTTGATCAAGGTGGGTTTGGCAAAGTTTATCTTGGTTTCGTAGAAGGAAATCCTGTGGCTGTAAAGATGATCTCCCAATCAGCAATTGAAGGGTTTCAGCAATTTCTGTCTGAGGCATGTAAACGCAAACTCTGCCATATTTTTTAGTTCATTCAAATATATGAAAATAATTTGTGACTTTACAGGTTGAATCTCTTATAAGAGTTCATCATAGAAACTTGACTACCTTGTTGGATATTGCAAAGAAGGACCCAATCTCGCTCTCATCTATGAGTATATGGTGAACGAAGACTTGCATTCCCATATTTCAGGTCTGGTCACAAGTATAAGTATAGGTTTCACATTTTTTTGGTTGTTCCATTTTGATTTCTGAAGATCATAAACTTTCTATGGGTATATTTTAATTAGTGTAGCAGCAAAATTTTTCACAACCTGGTTTGTTGTGATTCGTTTATAACAAAAGTTGTATTAGCGGTAGACTCATAAAAAGTGATAGTCCTCTAGTCACAACTTTTAATCTTAACAAGTTATAAAAAAGGTCGTGAAAAAATATATCTTCCTACCATTGCTTGGAAATTTTAATAAATTGCATGGACAATATTAATTCAGCGGAAATAGAACTCAGAGAAAGGGCAAAGTAGTTACTTCATGAGACTTACTAGTTACTACCGTGGAATGCTTTGGATGCAGAAAATAACTCAAATATCTTAAGTTGGGAAGGCAGAATTCGAATTGCATTGGACTCTGCACAAGGTAGTCATAGCATAATTATTTTTTAACATGCATCTTTTCACTTTTTCAATGTATGAAGTGTGGATTTTCAAATGCAGGATTGGAGTATCTACACGATGACTGTAATCCACCCATTATTCACAGAGATGTGAAGCCATCAAACATAGACATGGCAAAACGGACGGGTCGGGTCAAACGGGTCACTGGTCAAAAACGGGTCAAAATCGGGTTCGGGTCAATCGGGTTGCGAGTCGGGTCGGTCGGGTCGGGTCGGTTGACCCGTATTTTTCACATGAATTTTTTTTTTTTTTTAATAAAAAAAACAACATGTATCTGTCATTTGGAAAGTTATGCAACAAATTACTTGATATAAAATGCATTATTTTGAATTCACCACTTATATCAAGAATGAACTCAGTTAAACTTATTAATACTTATTCAACAATTTTAAAATTATACAAATCCTAACATTGCTATCTAAAACAAAATAACACAAAGATAAGTAAAACAAATACACAAGTTTTATTTCTACACAATATCAACATTCCAAATATAAAACAAAATTACAAATGACTTATTGGATAACTCATTTGATAGAGAATAAAAATATAAAAGAAATTTACAATCTTGAAAATTAATTTTATAATCTATTATCAGTTGTGGTTGACACTCTATTTCAATTTGAGATATATTTTAAAATTTGATTGCTTACTTATTTATACATGGTCTTTTTTATGAATATCATATTATTGTTAAGCAACACACACTCTAGGAAATATCATAATTTATTTTAAAAAGCCATTTATTTTGGACATAAATTATTAAAAAATAGGTCTAAGTATTCATAATTTATGCTAATTTGATACTTTAGCTTCACTATTTTCACACTTGTGAATATTTCTCACATGTCTACAATTTTAAATCTATGTTTTTAATTCTATTGTAACCAGATTATCTTGGCATGTACTTTGTTATTTGATATCTAAAAATATTTACTCATTACATAATGTTCAGCCATTTATTTTTCAATTAATTTGCATATAGTTATGTAAATGTATCAATTGTTTCCTTAAAGTTCACAATAAACAATTAAACCAATATTGTCTTAGTTTTACTACTTTTTTACCCAAAAAAAAAAAGTTTTAAAAAAATGGTTCGGGTCGGGTCGGGTCACGGGTCAACCCGTTTTTGCTTCGAGTCAAAAAAATTGGGTTCGGGTCGGGTATTTTTCGGGTCGGGTCGGGTCGGGTCAAAAAATTCTGACCCGTTTTGCCATGTCTAATCAAACATCTTGTTGAATGAAAAATTCCAAGCCAAGATTGCTGATTTTGGCTATCCAGAGTTATCCCAACAGATGGTAGCAGTTATGTGACAGCAACTGTTGCCGGCACTCCAGGCTACTTAGACCCCGAGTAAGTACCGGTTTGTTAGGATGGTTTAACACCACACTCTTTTGAGGTATAACTTTTTAAAACCTCGTTTTCTCTACTAAAACAACTTTTGAAACAATAAAATACATAACTAAAGAAAATTATTCTCTACTGATTTACTTCACCATACACGCATAGTCCATTATAGGTCTAGTTAACATCATCAAAATTTAAAAATGTTCAACAAATCCAATGACAATTGCAATTAAAAGAAAATAAAATATCTTAAGATACCCTTTTGAAGTTTAGTATGAGTCAAATATTTTTGTAACTGCTATCAACCTTTAATTTTTATTTTTCTGAGAGGGATTGCAGGTACTTCAGATCAAACAAATTAACTAAGAAAAGTGATGTATATAGCTTTGGAGTTGTTTTTATGGAGTTAATCACAGGTCGACCCGCTATAAAGAGAAGCACTGAGCCCGTTCATATAAGTCAATGGGTCAATTCCACTGTTGCACATGGGGATATCCGAAGTATTGTTGATCCAAGATTGCCAGAGGGAGATTTCGATCTCAACTCTGCCTGGAAGGCTGTTGAAGTATCCCTGACTTGTGTATCTGAAAATCCCCTCAATAGGCCAACCATGAGTCAGGAAGTTATTGATCTAAAGGAATGCTTGGTAATAGAATTAGCTCGAAGGAAGGAGTGCGGTGTGACTGAATCAAATGATTCAAGTCCAATTTTCACAATCCATGTGACTGCTAGAACTAGTCCTTCAGCAAGATAGTTCTTAAGTTCCAAGCATTAAAATTTTCATACTGAATCTTGAAGCTTTCCTACTTTGTCTACTTTTCCTTTATTATGTCGTTGCAATTTATTTGTAATCATATCATTATGTGTTAAAACTTGTAGCTATGATGGACAATTTATTTGTGATACGTACCTATTAATCTCAAACTCGATCTATAAATTGATCAGCCAATAAAATTTGGAGAACTCTTCAGTACAAGGTTTTTTTTTTTTTTTTTTTGGGTGGAGAATTTGGAGCAAACGATTGTTCCCACGTATAAAAAACTTGGGAATAAAAATAAATGGGAAAATTACTATTTACCCAGTGTGGTTTTGTTGAAATTTAATTTGCCTACTAATTTGACACTTTACTTATTTGAGGTTAGTTTAGTTAGAGTTCCATAACATATCTCTATTAAAAACATGACTAAATATGTAATTTTGCTCCACTTTTATGTCTATCTCTTCTAAAAGCACAAAAAATATAAAAATACAAGATCAAATAAGATAAAAAAGGATCTAATGAAACACTTTTATCATGAGATTTCAAACCACAAGTAGGGAATTTAAATTTCAGTCAAACCTCAGGAGGATAAAGTGTCAAATTTCAAACCACATATAAACAACTTAAATTTCGGTCAAACCACAAGTGGGTAGGTTATAATTTGCCCAAAATAATAATGGACTGAGTTGGTATCTAATTCATTTCTTGTAATAATAATCTGAAACTCTTAAAGCTACGTCTTGAGTGAAATTAATTACAGCAGTTGGCGAGAAAATATCGGATTGCCTTTGCATTTCAAAATTCAAAGTTTTGGCACGAGACTCTTGATGATGGGAACCAAATCTTAGTTCAACTAAGACAGCATCTCGCACTGAATACCGTCTCAATCTTTAAGGTTATATAGAAAAGACATTTTCTCATTCATCCTTCTTTGGTACTAGGTTGGAAATTTCACCAAAGACAACACCATAATTTTCTGCCATTAAAGAAAACTGCCACATTTTGAACCGCCATGGGTAGCATCATTAGATTAGGCCATGGAAATAAATTTGATTGGATATGTAGGGGTTGGGATCAAGTGGCTTGGAGGGTTACCCACATTCCCAAATGACATTGACATAAGCTTGTTGTACGATTAACATCAACTTTGAAAATGTAAGATTTTAAAAAGGTATACATAAAAGTTCAAAGTGTTGGGCTTTGTAGAGCCTAGTTGTATTTGATACGGATTATGACCCCACCCAAAATAATGTTCTTATAGTTTTTAGGGTTTTGATGTTGTTTTTAGAGAGAAAAACTGTGCTGCCACACTCTGTAATTTTCCCTAAGAATAGTGAAATCTCTGCAATTTCGTGGACGTAGGCAAATTGCCGAACCACATAAATACTGTCATGTGTGTGATTATTTTTTTCTTTGGTGTATATTTTTCTCTATTTTTGCTTCTCATAGGTCTAAGAATTTTGTACATATTCCCATCAATTGGCATCAAAGCTTAGGGTTAGGTTTGAGTGGGAGTAATGGTAGAAGAAACAGGAAAGGCATCTGAAATAGAAAAATTTGATAGCATAGACTTTGGATTCTGGAGGATGCAAATCGAGGACTATCTCAATGGGAAGAAGTTGCACCTGCCGCTTTTAGGAGAGAGACCTTCAACCATGAAAGATGATGAATGGACTCTTTTTGATAGACAAGTACTCGGAGTTATTAGATTAACTTTGTTAAGGTCTGTTGCACATAATGTCGTGAAGGAAAAGACCACGACAGATCTGATGAAGCCTTTGTCTGGTATGTATGAAAAGTCGTCAGCAAACAACAAGGTGCATTTGATAAAGAAACTATTCAATTTGAAGATGACAGAGAATGCATCAGTAGCATAACATATGAATGAATTTAATACCATAACAAATCAACTGTCTACCATAGAAATTGATTTTAATGATGAGATCTGTGCACTGATCGTTTTGGCTTCGTTGCCAAATAGTTGGGAGGCTATAAGAATGGTAGTGAGACATTCTACTAGAAAAGAAAAGTTGAAGTACAATGACATACGAGATCTAGTTCTAGCTGAGAAGATTTGCAGAAGAGATGTAGGTGAAATCTCAAGGTCTGGTTTTGCCCTAAACCTTGAGACAAGAGGTAGAGGTAATGATAGAAATTCAAATCAGGGTAGATCAAAATCTAGAAATTCCAATCAGAACAGAAGTAAATCTAGATCTGACCAACAAGTGCAGTGTTGGAACTATGGCAAAGCTGGCCATTTTAAGAGGCACTGCAAAAGCCTTAAAAGGAAGAATAATGATGATTTTGCTAATGTTGTAACAGTTGAGGTATATGATGCACTACTTCATGCTATAGATAGTCCACTTAATGATTGGGTTTTGGACTCAAGAGCTTCGTTTCATACCACTCCACACCAAGAAATCATACAGAACTATGTTAGAGGTGATTTTGGTACGGTGTATTTTGCTGATGGAGAAGCCTTGGATGTTGTCGGTATGGGAGACGTCTAGATTATATTGCCCAATGAGTCTGTTTGGTTATTGCAGAAGGTTCGACATATTCCTAACTTGAGGAGGAATCTGATTTCTACAAGACAACTTGATGATGAAGGGCATGCAATACTATTTATTGGTGATACCTGGAAGGTTACAAAGTGAGCCATGGTATTGGCTTGTGGAAGGATAACATGTACTCTGTATATGACCTCAAGTCCAAGGGACACAATTGCAGTTGTTGAAGCAAGTACTGATGCAAGACTATGGCACCTCAAAGTTGGTCACATGAGTGAGAAATGAATGGAGATGCTACTGTCAAAAGGAAAACTACCAAAACTGAAGTCTATTAATCTTGACATGTGTGAAAGTTGCATCTTAGGAAAGCAAAAAATGGTGAGCTTCTTGAAAACTAGCTAAACACCGAAGGCTGGAAAATTGAACTTAGTACACACTGATTTGTAAGGGCCTTCTCCGATTGCATCCTTGGAGGTTCAAGGTACTACATTACTTTTATTGATGACTCAAGTAGAAAGGTATGGATTTATTTTCTAAAAAATAAATTTGATGTATTTGAGACTTTTAAAAAGTGAAAGGCCATGGTTGAAACAAAAACAGATCTGAAAGTAAAATGTCTGAAGTCAGATAATGGAGGAGAGTAAATAGATGGAGGGTTCAATGAATATTGTGCTGCACATGGAATTATGATGGAGAAAACCATTCCTGGGACACCATAGCAGAATGTGTGGTTGAGCACATGAATAGAACTCTCAATGAGTGTGCTAGGAGTATGAGGTTGGATGTTGGATTACCAAAAACTTTTTGGATTGATGCTGTTAGTATTGCAGCTTACATGATAAACCGAGGACCATCAATTCACATGAAGTTCAAAATTCCTGAAGAGGTTTGAAGTGATAAAGAGGTACATTTAAAAGTTTTTGGTTGCGTTTCTCATGTTCATATTGATTCTGATGCTCGTAGTAAACTTAATGCAAAGTCTAAAATATGATTTTTTATTGGCTATGGTGATGAGCAATTTGGCTATTGGTTTTGGGATGAAAAAAAAAAAAAAAAAAAAAAAATCATCAAAAGCAAAAATGTGATATTTAATGAACATGTTATGTACAAAGACATATCAACTGTAGTGCCGAATGTTACAAAGATAGATCAAAAGAAATCTAAGTTTGTCAACTTAGATGAATTGACTGAAAATATTGTCCAGAATGGGGGTGAAGAAGATAAAGGGAATGTAAATTCATAGGTAGATTAGAGTACACTTGTAGCTGAAGTTCATAGATCTTCTAGAATCATTAGACCTCCACAGCGTTATTCACCTGCTTTAAATTATCTCCTCTCCTGTTGACTGATGGTGGGGAATCAGACATATGAGTTAGCCATGAAGGATGAGATGGATTCTTTGTTGGGAAATCAAACATGGGAACTGATTGAATTGCCAGAAGGAAAGAAGGCTTTGCAAACCAAGTGGGTTTATAGAATAAAGAATGAGCATGATGTTAGCAAACGCTACAATGCTAGATTAGTTGTCAAAGGGTTATAGCAGAAGAAGAGCATTGACTACTCAAAAATATTTTCTCCAGTTGTGAAGATGTCAACAATTAAACTGATACTGGGAATGGTGGCTATAGAGAATCTACATCTTGAGCAATTGGCTTGTATGGCCTAAAGCAAGTTCCGAGACAATGGTACAAGAAATTTGAGAGTTTTATGAATAGAACTGGGTTCAAAAGATGTGAAACTAATCACTATTGCTATGTTAAGTTCTTTGACAATTCTTATATCATTTTACTGTTGTATGTGGATGATATGCTCATTGCAAGGTCTAGCATTGAGGAGATTAATAATTTGAAGAAGAAATTGTCAAAACAGTTTTCTATGAAGGATTTGGGAGCTACAAAACAAATCATTAGTATGAGAATCATTAGAGACAAGACTAATGGTACATTGAAGCTTTCACAGGCATAATACATGAAGAAGATTCTTAACAGGTTCAACATGAATAAATCTAAACCAGTGAGCATACACTTGGGTAGTCATTTCAAACTAAGTAAAGAACAATCACCGAAGAAAAAAGAAGAAAAGGACCATATAAGCAAGGTGCCCTATGCTTCAGCTATTGGCAGCTTGATATATGCTATGGTGTGTACAAGGCCAAACATTGCACATGTAGTAAGAGTTGTAAATAGATACATGAGTAGGCCAGGAAAGCAGCATTGGGAGGCAGTTAAGTGGATTTTGAGGTATTTGAAAGGCTCTACAGATACATGTCTTTGCTTCACAGGTATAATTTTGAAACTACAGGATTATGTAGATGCTGATTTAGCAGGTGATATTGATAGTAGAAAGAGTACTCACTACAAAAAACTTGATTTTTAACAGCGGTTGTAACCACTACTAAAATTTTAAAAAAATGCTGCTAAAAGTCATATAGGTCTATACCAGCGGTTTTCTAAACCACTGCTACAACTTGAATAACCACTATTAAGTTGCCGTTGCTATAGGTCACTATAGGTTATGGTAGCGGTTTTAGGAATCACTGGTATAGAAAACATCTATAGCAGCAGTTCTATAAACTGCTACTAGAGAATTAAAAACCGCTAGTACACACAACTTTACCTTTTGGAATTGATTATTTATACCAACGGTTATGTAAATGTTACTATAGATTTTTTTAGTAGCAGTTCATAGAACCACTGCTAGAGAATTAAAAACCGCTAGTACACACAACTTTACCTTTTGGAATTAATTATTTATACCAACGGTTATGTAACTGTTGTTATAGATTTTTTAGTAGCAGTTCATAGAACCGCTGCTAGAGAATTAAAAACTGCTGATACACACGGCCCTTTCTTTCAGAATTAATTATTTGTACCAACAGTTATGTGACCGCTCCTATAGATTATTTAGCAGCAATTCAAAGAATTGCTGCTAGAGAATTAAAAAAACCGCTAGTACATAGGGCCCTTCTTTTTGAAATTAATTATTTATACCAGTGGTTATGTAATTGCTGCTATAGATTCTTTAGTAGCAGTTCTATAAACCTCTACTAAACAAAATTAAAAATGTTTGTATACCCTTCCCTTATTTCTAGCATGAATTATTTTTAACAGCGATTTTTTGAATTGCTACTAGATATTCTTTAACAACAGTTTTATAGAACACTGCTATAAAATTAAAAAAAAAAAAAATGCTAGTTCTCCCATTTGTACACTTTGTTATAAATTAGTTATTGCAGCAAAAAACAACTGCTACTGTAGGTTCCATACATGAGCAGTTATAAAAACTGTTACCGAAGGTATAAACTTTATTGAATATTACAAAAATATTTTTTTAATTAAATTTTTCCTTGAAAATTAGTAATATAACATGTTTGGAATGTTATTAAAATCCACAATTCCAAAAATCAAAGTAATAAAATAATTGCAAATAGTTAATAATATTGATCCAAATGAAGAAATAAAACTTTACAATTCAAAGTTTGGAATCACAAATATCTTAATAAAAGTATAAACAATATTATTTGGTACTTAAGATAAGACAAGGATAAAATAATTGTAGACAACCTACAATAAAAACTAAGACTATAAATATTCCCTTTGAAGTATGCCAAAAGTCACTCCAGCATGAAACTTGGTCTCCCTTTATATTCCAATGTATTGTCTTAGTTTTCTGGAATAAAATAAACCATATATTCACATTAGTGAAAACTATATATATAGGCAAATTTGCAAGAATGTATCAAATGGCTATTGGAAAAAAAAAAAAAAATGATGACAAATACATATCTTCTCATGTGCATCATTTTTATTGTATTACCTCTAAACCAAGAGTCAACAAGCTTAGCATAATCTTGGCGATTTACTATATTTGGAGCGTTAGCCACTATTTGTGTTGTAGTTTTTGACTTATCAAAGTGCTTTGCTTTCAAAGCATGCTTCCAATTCCTCCATTGATCACCCAATCTCTTTAATTTATGATGCTTGATTATTTCTCTTGCAATCTCATCTTGGGGATGTAAAACTTTTACTGAAACACAAATACACATAAATGAATAATAATAATTAAAAAAAAAAAAAAAAAAAACCATAACCACTAAGGTAGAAGCATTCTTTCTATTAAAAAAAAAAAAAAAATCTATATAGAAGCATTGAAATTCTGGAAAGAAGCATAATATATGTTACTAAAATTTTAATACCACAATTACATTCCAACAATTTTCTTTGTAGTCATTTGGCATTGTACACCAACTAACAACATTAATAGGACATAAGTGAGGGTTCGTTGCGCCAATCTTTATAAATTGATTAAACCTACAGCTTTCATGTTTAGTAGGCTAGAAATAATGGTCAAAAGACAACTTAAATTTGTTTATGCACCAAAGAAAAAAAAGTAGTCAACACCACAATCATACTTTTAAATAAGTGTTACGTGCTACAAGGACTAAAAACATAAGTAATCATATTCATAGGTTGCTGTAATCATATTCATAAGACATTTTGGGTTTTTTTTTTTTTACAAAAAAAATTTAGTAATTAATCCTGAAAAAAGATTGATTTTCACTAATATTTGATTAAATTAGTATATATTCATGAAATTTAAGAATCACATGCACATATTCAAAGTCAAAACTAAGCCTCAATTCAGTCATTACTCATTTTATTTTTAAAAAAAAAATGCTAAATCTCAATAGATCAAAAAAAAAAAAAAAAAAACCTAACCAAATAACTAATTAAAATTATTTTATTCAATTTATATGCTATATAATATATTTATTTATTTAATAAAAAATGCATAATAGTTTAAAAATCTTGATGTTTACCTGGGGAGTAATGGTTAAAAACCATACATCCAATCATTCTTCAGTCTCCACTCTCTTAGATTTGGAGGAAATAGCAAATTCTCTGAGAAAATTGTAAAAAAATATTGAAGATTAAGAAAATTGATGAAATGGGAGACAGAGAGAGAGGTTAAAAACTCACCTGTGAGTTGTTGTTACGACTCCTTCTACAAAAGTTTTTTTTTTTTTTTTTTCCTTGAGGAGACTAAAAACTCTTTTAATTTTTTCTAAGCAATTATTGGCAGCTATAGGTTTTATTTTTTAACATGGCGGGTAACTACAATTTTGAGATAAAGATAAAGAAGGCCAATATTAGAACCAAGATAAGATAAGGACTCTTAAAAAGTTAAAAATAATAATACATAAAAACCAAGATGAGATAAGGATTCAGTGGGTTAATAAAAAATAAAATAAAAAGGAAGTAAAAAAATACGTTTATTTGGGAGAAAAAAAATGGACGTGAATTTCACTTTCCAACACACGTTTACTTGGGAGGGAAAAAAAAAGAACACTTCCAACACACATTCATTTGGGAGGGGGGAAAAAAACATGTAAAAGAAACTTCCAGCACACACGTTTATTTGGGAGGGAAAAAAATAAAAAAGAAATTGAAAAACTTTCCAATTGGCAGGGTTAGAACCCACCTTCTCAAGGTAAGTGTCAGATTCAATGGGTTAATAAATATTAAAAAAGAAAAAAAAATAAGAGGAAGTAAAAAATATGTTTATTTGGGAGAAAAAAAAGGACATGAATTTCACTTTCCAACACACGTTTATTTGGGAGGAAAAAAAAAAAAAAAAAGAAATTGAAAATCTTTCCAATTGGCGGGGTTAGAACCCACCTTCTCAAGGTAAGTGTCCAAAATGACAACCAATGGACTAAATACTAGTATTCTGGCATAATGGGAAATCTATTATTATTAACTATAATTTAAAGAATTTGAAAAATTAAAATAGTTTGTGACACCTACTAATTAATAAAAATATAAAATACATAAGCATATATATAAATTTTTTATTATAAATAATATATTTAGCATTAATCATTATGTTTTATAGTTGAAAGAAACTTAGCCATTCTCGATATAACCAATATGAATTAATATTTTAATTTTAATTTTTTTTATATGTTTTATTATTCTATATTTTTGTAATATAAAATTATTTTTAAAAATTATTTTATTTCTTTATATTTTTAATCAAGATTGGTTATTTGTACAGAATGTGGCAATTTGTGTTTGCGGGTTGAGTTCGTGTCTTGTCGAGCCATGAGTATTAGGTTATATGGGTTGACCCGAACCCGACCTGTTTAGTAAACGTGTCAGGATTCCTCAACCTGAACACAACCTGTTTATTAAACAGGTCAACCCGACCCGACACATTTAACTCATTTAACTAACAAGTCATGTAAAAGTCAATGCAAATGAGCCATTTTTAATAATCTATTTGATTAACAGGTCATACCTAACCTATATAGTTTTTATCAATTCTCATATATATAAAATTAAAATACAATTACAACCATAAATATAGTAATAAACATATAAAAATTACCATAAATTAAGCAATAATATCAAAATAATTAATAACTTTAAAAGCTAAATGGAATGATATACTACTGCAAAAATATTTACTTTGACCAAAAAGAAAAAAAAGAAAAAAAATTCATGATTTACTACTCTTCCAAACTAGAGAGTCTTGAGGCCTTCTAGCATTCAAAGAGATAGACTTGAAAACTAAAGCTTGAAAGGGGTAGAAAATAGAATCAATGAGAAATTATTTCCATGTTGGTAGATTGGAGGTTGAATTAATTAATTTAGATACTGTAACTTCGATCAACAGGTAGACTCTAGGAAGTATGGACACTTCATTTAGGTTATTGTACCAATGTCATATTAGGTTTCATACTAGTGTCGTACCTACCATATATCATCTTGTTCTTTTTCCAAAATTGCTTGTGTTGTCATTTCGTTAGGGGCGGAACTACATTAGTACTATGGCCCCCCAAAATAATTAAAATATTTTAATATTTTTTATATATTAGTTGAGTTTTGTTTGAAGGATTCATAAACTAATTAGGAATTTGCCCCCAAAGAATTGATTAGCAGAGTAATAGTCCTAGTAATTATAGAATTAATGAATTTTTTTTTTCTCATTTTCATTTATTTTAATTGTACGAGGTAAAAACCGAATAACTCTCTCGAGTTGGGCCCTTAACCGTATATTTTTTTTTTTGGTAAAGATGGGGTTAAAAAGCTAACTTTGAAATAGTGTAAAGGAACATAGAATAAAAATACTTAAAAGGCTAAGAGATTTGAAAAATGAATAATACTCTTCTTTTCTAAACTCTCATCGGTTTGTCTGAGGAAGACTACTTATTCTTGAGGGTGATCACAATAATCTATCTCTAGATTTAATCTTCAAGTGTTTATAATATTCAAGTACAAGATGATAATATTAAAGTGTTTATTACAATAATCTATCTCTAGACTTAATTTTTTTTCCATCTCTTAATATAATATATCTTTTCCCATTTAGAGGTCGATCGCTGCCCTCTCAGCCGTCCACTTGTAGGGTGGATGGTTCTTCAAGTGGGATACTTGTCCCATCTTCCATTTCCCCTCCTTTTGAGAGTAAGATGTGAAGGTAACAGGCTGTCAAAACACTGTTCAAGTGAGTCATTTAACCATATGTAAAGTTGTGATTTACAACTATTCTGTGTTGGCTTTAATTCTGTGCCAAATTTGATTGTAATTTTGTTCAATCTTATGTACCCTGTATTTTATGTAGGATTTCTTAGTATGGGTTGTGTGTGTGAGAGAGTGTGAAGACTCAAGATATTATTGAAGATTAAAGGAGTTTTCGCGGGTAGCTCGTGAGAAGACTTCCCACGAAATGAAGCCATGTGCTTAGCACATGACTAGAATGCGAAGAGTCATGACAGGTGGTGACAACTGGTTTTTGCGAGTATTTCACGGGTAAGGCATTCTTGCAAGATATCCGCAAAACATTCTGTTTTGCTATTTTGTCATATCTGATACACCATGTCTCTACCCACACTATTTATACTCACATTACCCACATATTGAGATGAGTGTTTTTTCATAGAGAAAACCCTAACCATAACCCTTGAGAGTTAGAGATTGTCATACTCACAATCCTCTACACAATCCATTGTGGTTTTCCTCAATTCCTACCTCTCCATATCCAATTCCTTGAGAGATTGATAGCCCAAACACTTACCACACCCATTTTGAGTGTAAAGTGAGGTTTTGGAGCTGCTGGGAAGCATTGGAAGAAGCCATTTGTTTGGTGGATGCAATCGAACTGAATTGCGTGATCCAGAAAACTAGAGAAGACAAGGCTTCGTCAAGTCAGTTAGTAGCAGGAGTTTGGAGGGCTCAAGTACATGGGGTAGATTAGGTTTGGAAGGTCTTTTGTTATTCGGGTACTCCAACTTATTCTCCAGTGGAAGGTCTTTTATCTTGTTACTTTAGAGAAGTATGTTCCAAAGTCCTACAAGTAGAAGATCTTGAGAAACTTGAGTCTCGAATTGCAATGACATTATGTGAATTGGAAAAAATATTCCCTCCTTTTTTCTTTACTGTCATGGTTCATTTAGTCATCCATTTGGCCACTGAAGCAAAAATTGCTGGACCAGTCCATTATCGGTGGATGTATCCCATTGAGAGGTAAGTCCTAATTATTTAAATTTTTCAATGAAATCCATTATTCCACTATTTATCTTCTGTTTCTAAATAGGTATCTCTTAAGACTTAAGTCTTATGTGCATAATAGAGCTCATCCAGAGGCCTCTATTGCTGAAGGATACATTGCAGAAGAGTGCTTAATATTCTGCTCGCGATATTTGGAATCCGTTGAGACAGTATTCAATAGACCCATTAGAAACGTTGATGATGCTACAGGAGCAATGTTGAATATTCAACTTGATTCAACTGAATGGGTACAAGCACATCGTTATATTCTATTCAATAGCAATGAAATTATTCCATTTCGCGAGTAAGTAATATTGATAAATAGGATTCATATTTAAGCATGTTAATCAAATGATAACTCTTAATAATAACACACGCTACACTTGTTTATATAGGTTACACAAGGAACGAATAAAGAGCAGAATACGTCTGCGTCGCGTACCAGAAGGAGTTATTAATAAGATCCATATAGAAGAGTTTTGTGACTGGTTTCGAAATTATGTAAGTAATTCATTACTAATAATTTTTAGCATACAATAGAAGTAGTATAAGGGTTACTTAGCTCATATTGATATATCATATATAATTTTAGGTTGTGGCCATGAGTAATACTGAGAAGGTGAAACTTACTGATAAAGTTAGATGGCTTGCTGAAGGACCCAATACTGAAGCTAGACGGATGAAACGATATGTTGTCAACGGTACTAAATTCCGAACTAAAGATTATGAGGAAAATAAGAAAACTCAAAACAGTGGAGTTAGTGTAACAATAGAAGGAGGCATTACTTACTACGGTGTTTTGTCTGACATAATTGAATTGAATTATTATGATAATTTGAGATACATATTATTCAAATGTGATTGGGTTGATGTTGATACAGGTAGGGGATATAAGATAGATGAATTTGGGTTTCCCCTTGTCAATTTTTCACATTTAATACATGTTGGGAAGAGAATGACAGATGACCCATTTATTTTGGCATCTCAAGCTTCACAAGTATATTATGTTGAAGATGAAAGAGACAAGGATTGGCTTGTTGTTGTCAAAACAAAACCAAGGGATGTGTTCGACGTTGGTAATGGTGATTTGAGTGATAATGATGTAGACATTTATTGTGATAATGAGCCATATGATATTGAAAATCCACCTAATAATGCGAATGACAACCTAAATTGGGCTCGAAATGATGTGGATGGAACCATAGTTGATACACCACTTCCACTTGATGAAGAGAATTTTATGGATGATTCTGAGTCCGAAGAAGATTACTAGTCACAAGAGGGAACATGTTTCATTGTTTTAGTGATTCTTGGTGATTAATGCTTTCAAGGGAGACTATTGTTTCATCGTAGCTTGACTAATTAGTTTATCATTGCTTGAGTACCAGACTATATTGTTTTTATTGTAATGTATCTAGTGACTATTTTGGATTTGAAACAATAATATTGCTTGCAATATTTACTTTGTTAGTGTGAGTTTTTAAATTGTGGATTTAAAACAATATTTTCTCATCTACTAGGACTAACCTTTTTGCCAAGGTGTATGAGCCATTTTATTTTCAAAATTTTTATTAGAGTAATACATAAATAGCATTATACCTGGTCCAATAGATTGGAATTTATGCTCTTCTCATTTTTTTAGTGCTAGCTGAGTTCCCGCATGATGGGCGGGGAAACTTATTATTAATTTTTTTCCAATATTTCAATAATTTTAGCCAAGAATCTTGCAACTTAATTGGTTGCCACATTTCTAACAGAGACGTCCAAGGTTCAAATCCCCCACCCTAACAATCGATGTATACAAAAAATTATTTCAATAATTTTTCCAGTAAAAAAATTGTAATATTTAGTTATTTTATATACAAAATTGAAAGACAGTAAGAATATTGTAGTGATTTGATTATACTATATAGGTGTGTGTGTGTGTGTGTTTTCAAAATTGAAAATTGCATGATATAGTAGCTAATATAGACAAGCATGTTTCATGCCTAATAAAGAAAATGCAATTATCATTTGATTTTTTTTTTTTTTTACATTCTTGATTGTGTGTAACTAAATTTATTTTTTTCCTTTTTGTTGGACATTGTTTCAGTTGTTGCAAAACCAACTTAATTTGAGCAAGAATACCATATTTCAAACCAATTTTTTCTCACATATAAAAAAATTCAATTGTTTCCAGTATAAATCTTAGAAAAATTATATTAAAATTTCATTATGCTTAAAATAAATAATATAACAAAATAAACATATTTATTCTATTAGTAATCTTTCTAATCACATAGAATAAATACTAAAATGTTAGTCTCCCCCCCCCCCCCCCCTCACACACACACACACACACACACACACACACACACACACACATATATATATATATATTACATGTCACTAAAATGAGTTAGGAAATTATGGTCTTCTCAATAGGTGTTTGACACCACACTAAGATTGCTGAGGATAAACATCTTCACAATTTAAACCAGTAGATAACAGTAGTACAATGGTTTGGGGGGTATTTTTATCATTTAGGGATTTTAGGGATTTTTTTTTTCATTGTAATCATTCCTAATGTATTTTGTAAATTTGGAGGTCTAGGGGTATATTGTTCATTTTGAAAATTTTAAAAATAGTTCTCTAGTTATGGACATTCTAGAGATATTTTGGTCATTTTATAATTCTAGGGGTATTTGTGTCATTCTGAGTATTTCAGGTGTATGATGATCTCATTAGGGTATTAGTTTTCTACATTGGAGTATAAAAAAAAAATGACTAAACTTTGTAGTTTTGTATTTAGAAAACACCTATAGAAGCACAAAAAATAAAGTATATTGTAGCAGTTGGGAAACTATTGCCAAAAAAAAAAAAAAAAAAAAAATTGTAGTTTTGTATTTAGAAATCACCTATAGAAGCACAAAAAATAAAGTTTATTGTAGCAGTTGGGAAACCGCTGTAAAAAAAAAAGTATATTATAGCGGTTACAAAAAAACCACTACTACAAAGAGACTTATAGTAGCATTTGAAAATCTGCTACAATAAACCCATTATAGTAGCATTTTTTGTAAGTGCTACAAAAAAGACCACTGTTATAACTCATATTTTTTGTAGTGACTATTGGGCTTGTTTTTACTCTGGGTGGTATAGCTATATCTTGGGCTTCAAATCTACAAAAGATTATTGCTTTGTCTACTATAGAAGCTGAATATGTTGCAACAACTGAAGCTGGAAAGGAGATGATTTGGCTACATAGTTTCTTGGATGAATTGGGTAAGAAGCAGGAGTTGGGCATTCTACACAGTGATAGTCAGAGTGCAATTTTCCTTACTAAAAATTTAGTTTTTCATTCAAAGTTGAAGCATATACAAATGAGATACCACTTTATTCGTTACCTTATTGAAGATAAACTAGTAATACTTGAGAAGATTAGTGGATCTAAGAACCTAGTAGATATGTTGACTAAGGGTGTTACTACTAAGAAGTTGATGCTGTGTGCAGTTTCAATTGGTCTTCTAGTCTCCAAGTGGGAGATTTGTTGGGCTTTTTGGAGTCTAGTTGTGTTTGATTCAAATTATGACCCAATCCAAAATAATGTTGTTACAGTATAGTGAAATCCCTACTACAACTCCATGGACGTAAGCAAATTGCCAAACTACGAAAATACTGTCTTGTGTGTGATTATTTTTTTCTTTGGCATATATTTTTCTCTATTTTTGCATCTCACAGGTCTGAGAATTTCGTACATATTCCCATCACAAAGCTAAAAGTTGGCCTAATGCGCTAGATAAAATTAGACGTGATGGACTGGTGGCTAAGTGCAAGGACTAGCATAATGGGAGAGAATACTATTGAAAGAAGTAGAAACGTAGCTCTAATGCCATATTAAAAAATGAAAGGAGAATGCATGAAAAGAACGTAAATATGTAAAATATACTCTCTAAATTCGACCAAAATTCATTTTATGCCTCTAACTTCACTTAGTGGTTGCTTACCATTAAGTAAACTTTTTTTTTTTTTTTCAATTTCTTAAATAAAAAATCCCGAAAATTAAAAAAAAAAAAATTATTAAAACACAATCCTAGTTTTTAATACAATTTTTCTTAACTATCAAAAGTATATATATTTCAAATTGGAAGAACACAATCCTAGTATAGACAGATTTAAACGAAAACTTTCTTTACAGATTACACCAAATTTCTATCCAAAGGAATTGATTTTTATTTTTAATCAACTTAAGAGAAGAACACTATAGGAACTTCCACAACTTTTTTTTTTTTTTTTTTTTTTTTTCCGATAGATAAAAAAATTATATTAAGAAGAAACTACTTCATCAAAGAAATGAAGTAGACAAAGAAGATATGTACAAGCAATAGAGAGAAACAAAACACTTATGAATTAGTGTTGGGAGCGATTATACCAACACTAATGCACTGGATACCATCAGAACCATTTAATTTTGTGAATTTGTGAACTTTAACACACGCACCAATGAGATCGGAGAGTGAGAGTCACCTATATGGCTTCAGTGTATTAAATACTGCTCTATTTCAATATGGTACGCTTAAGGGTTTGACTTTAGCATATTATGGACGTTAACCTGTATGCATTTTTTTTTATCGTTGACTTGGAGGTTTTATTTATTTTTATTTGGAATGGCACTGACTTAGAGTAATAATAATTATTTTCACTAAGTACCCTGCATGTACAAAACATGACAGCAACATGTGTCTATTGAACATTTCAATTCTTTTGACTAAAACTTTTATCCCACTTTTACTATAATTTGATTTGATGGTATTGATTATGAATAGTAAATAATATTACTTCTACAATGACTTAAATTTTTTTTTTTTATTACTATCACCATCATAGAATTGTAGTAAAACTTGTGGTACAAAGGTTGATTCCCTCTATTTGCTAATTTGATGAGCTGTGGATTTGCAAGAGAATCCATCCAACAAGGACATTTGACTAAGTAGCTAAACTATTCTTTTTTATTTTTCGCAGTATATAAGGTACGTATAAGATGACAAAAAGCATGTCCACAACTATGTTCCCTATTGTGCCATCACCTATCAGCTGTGGAGCATGAAAAGTCAAACTTGCCAATGAATTATCATTCTCCAAATTTTGACGTAGACTTATTGAATTAAAATTGAGCATGTAACCATCCCCATCTCCAGCCTCCCCCATATGTTTAACAATGGTGAAGGTTCAAGCCCCTCTTGTTTTTATTAAATAATATCTTTAATTCAGCGAAAGAAAAAATGTTCACAATCTTGAAATTCAGATATTATTTTGATACAGTTCAAAACCAGCTTTGCTGGTTTGTGAACAAGTTGCATTTGATTATTGTTTAAAGACTTCGCTAATGAAATTCCGAGTTGTTGCTGAGACATCTACTCTTTGTAAGAATATACTCTTCCACATTGACTTGGACTTAAAAAAAAAAAAAAAAAAATTAATTAAAATAATTTTATAGGTACTTTATATATGAGAACCAAAAAAGGTCAGGAACATACAAGTTAAAGAATTTATGAACAGTCAATTTGCAAGAAAATCTTTCTAATGAAAATGACAATTGACCATGTCGATCGATAAGATATTCTATCTTTCTATCTATGATGTTGATGGGGGTTGCAAACCATTTTACGTTTGAATTGATTGGTGGTTTTGCTCTTCTATGTCTAGTTCATGCCTAGGATCTCCATTTCCCACAACCCTACCGCCCAATGTTTTTATATGTATAATACGACAATTTGAACCTTGATTGTTTATGAATCAATTCTACTATTCAACCTAGAACCTTGATTGACTGAGTCCTGTGCTGCTAGTTAGTTAAATGAGTAATTTGAAGGCAATTAATTTCGTGTACATATAAAATATAAAAATACATTGACAAAGTTTGATTACAAACTTGAGCCAAAATTATCAAATATCACTATTTACCAAAATATGTTACAATCTACCATTGTTTATGAAATATATAAGAATATGAAATATGAGTACTAAAAATGGTCAAGAACTACAAATAACTAACTTAAAAATTCTAGGCAGCCACTGCCACAGAGGCAAATTTTAGTGGAACTTGAGTTCCTTCAACTCAAGTTACACAACAGACTCAAGTTTGAGGAATTCGAGTTCCTAAATAGAGGTGGATTGCAACATATTTTGGCAAATAGTGGTATTTGGCCAATTTGGCCTACAAACTTTGCTGTAATTTAAGTCTACAACTCCCACTAATAAAATTAACTACTATATATTTTGAAAATCTAACTATTGAATTGCATATATATATATATATATATATATAATGTTTTTAACATGTACATGTCAAATTTCATGTCAACAAGACATTATTTACTATACAATTTATAAACATATTTTCTATGAATAATTTTAGGCTACAAAAATTTAAAATTTTAATATTTGATTGATAACATATCTATTGATCTTTGATTTTCTAGAAATTTTGTAACTATGTAGAATATAATAAGAAAATGTAGTCCAAGGGTGAATTTGTCAAAATTCACATTTAATTAAAAAATATTGAGTGGACTTGTATAGCCTTAGATGACTACAAAAAAGTTTGCTGTCAAACATTGTCCTTTAGTTTTTTGAATTTGTTCTTTCAAGCAAAGGTTCCCCAAAGAAATTAAATTAACCCAATAAATTAGTTAAAAAAAAAAAAAAAAAAACTAAATTAAGGTGTGAAAATAAACCTTAACGGACTAAAATGGACTATAGGGACCATTTGCTTCTGGTGTTTATGCAAGTCAACAAACATGCTCATACAACTTGCATGTGTCTTGAAAATGCGGGCACCATTCGTCTCATGACTTTGCCCCTTAACTTACTTCAATATATTAACCTTCACTGGAAGTGGTTTATGTTTGATTAACTTGTTCACACGTCTGTGTTGTTGGCTAATTTTACCTTTCACATTATCCTTGACTAAAGGATACAGGGCTAATTGCAGGGAATAAACATGAGAAGTACCATTTGATTAAACAATTGATAATATCCTGGAAATTGTACAATAGAATATCATCCTCTTACCTATGAGAACAAATGATTAAGCAGCTATATATTCTATTTCCTATAATATATTAGCTATAAACATACAAGGCTAGTGGCTTTCTGTCCCTCAGCAAGAAGAAGCTGAAAAGGGTTACGAGGATGTACAAACATTTTCTCTTTGCATTGCTTGCAGGTTTCTCTCTACTTTTGGTTCATGGTCAGAATCAATCAGGTATGGTTATCTAAGCCTATCAGAATTAACATTAATTATCACTTAATTACTGACCATTTGGCTAAGGTCTCTCTATTTTTGGTCAGGTTTCATTAGCTTAGATTGTGGGCTACCAGCTGATTCTAGCTATACTGAGCCAACAACAGGCATCAATTATATATCAGATGCAACGTTCATAGACGCTGGTGTAAGTATGAGTATATCACCTATGAGAGAAATATAATTGGGGAAAACTAAAAACTGAATCTTATTAATTTAGCTTATGCCTTATATACACAGTTAGCTTCACTAAGCACGAATAACAGAAGCTGTTAAGCTTAATAACAGAATAACAACCTCTCTCACGTGTGCCTTATTTCCCACTCACATGTCATCACTTATAACAGAAACTAACAAAAGCTACAAGTCGTATTCTACTTATGATACAAATATAACTACTAAACTACAATAGCTTTAGCTTCAGACATTTCATCTTGGACATCTGCTATCTGTGCATGTTCAGTCTTGCTTCTTCTGATCTCCATGCTTACATAAACTGCCTTGATCTTGATACTCCCCCTCAAGATGGACTTTAGGTTGATAAATGTTGATAAGTCCCATCTTGGATAAGAGTTCTGAAAACTGTTTATGACTCAAGGTCTTAGTAAGTAGGTCTGCTAATTGGGACTGAGTTCTAACATGAATGAGCTTAACAACCTTCTCCAACACCTTATTCCTCACAACATGACAATCAATTTCTATATGCTTCGTTCGTTCATGGAAAACAGGGTTAGAACCTATGTGGAGAGCTGCCTGGCTGTCACAGAACAACAATGCTTCTCTACTGTGATTAACCTGAAGATCCTTTAGCAAATAGAGAATCCAAACTATTTCACAAGTGGAAACTGCCATTGCCCTGTATTTTGCTTCTGCAGAGGATCTGGAAACAGTAGACTGTTTCTTTGATTTCCAGGAAACTAAAGAATCTCCAATGAATATACAATATCCAATGACTGACTTTTTGGTATTTGGACATGAAGCCCAGTCCGAATCTGTAAAACCTTTCACATGCAACTCTGATTTGGCTGAGAAGAAAATGCCTCTGCCAGGTTCATTTTTCAAGTACTGCAGAATCTTCAGTGCTGCTTCAAGGTGTGGTTTTCTTGGTTTAGCCATAAATTGGCTTAACTTATGAACTGCAAATGTAATATCTGGTCTAGTGATGCTTAAGTATAGTAGCCTTCCCACCAATCTTCTATACTGCCCTGGGTCATCAAGTAATAAACCTTCATGTTTGCTGAGTTTGAGATTCGGATCCATAGGAATTTTGACAGGTTTGCATCCAAGAAGCCCTGCATCTTCTAAGATCTCAAGAGCATACTTCCTTTGACACAAGGAGATGCCTTTTTCTGTCCTAGCTACTTCCAAACCAAGGAAATATCTTAATGCACCCAAGTCCTTTAACTGAAATTTCTGATTCAGCATCACTTTAAACTGATCAACCTGCTCCTTATCATTGCTGGCTATGAGCACATCATCAACATATACTAACAAAACAATGAATGAATCTCCTTGTTGCCTGGTAAAGAGTGAGTAGTCTGCCTTGGATTGAATGAACCCAAGTTGAATCAGTGTGCTTGAAAACTTTGAGAACCATTGTCTTGAGGCTTGTTTAAGGCCATAGAGAGACTTGTTCAGCCTGCATACAAGTTGCTCACCATGCTCCCCCTTGCTGTGAAAACCAGGTGGAAGAGCCATGTACACTTCTTCATGTAAATCACCATGAAGAAATGCATTGTTAACATCAAGTTGGCTAAGAAACCAACCCTTCACAGCAGCCACAGCAAGCACACACTTCACAAAAACCATTTTGGCAACAGGACTGAAGGTTTCAAGGTAATCCAATCCTTCCTTTTGCGTAAAACCCTTTGCAACCAGCCTAGCTTTATATCTCTCAATAGACCCATCAGCCTTATATTTAATCCTATAGACCCATTTGCATCCTATAGGATGTTTATTATGAGGCAAAGGAGTGACAGTCCATGTGTTATTGGCTTCCAAGGCAGCAATTTCAATATCCATGGCAGCTTGCCACTTAGGGTCAACTATTGCTTGTGAGAAAAACTGAGGTTCTGTGTTGGTACAAATTGAACAACAAAAGGATTTGTAGGAAGGAGATAATGTGGCATAAGAGAGATAAGAAGAAAGAGGGTGTGAAGTACCTAATTGGAACTGATTGGCAATGGATGCTGAGGAAACTTGGTTACAATGATAAGCCTTAAGGTAGGATGGAGGTTTAGAGATCCTACTAGACTTTCTAGGAGCATCAGAATGCACACTTGGAACAACAGGAATATCATGATCAAGAACATCAGTAGCAAGATGATCAAAGGCATCAGGAAAAGCTTGATCATCTGTGCCAAGATCATGATGAATTTGGACAAAAGAATCAGCAGTGACAGAAGGGACAGAATCAAGAGGAATATGGGGAATAGAAGGAAAACTGGGCAAAGGAATTAAGGCAGAAGAAGGAATAGGATGATTTGAATCAAAAGGGAAAACCTTTTCATGAAAGATGACATCTCTAGAGATGAAAATAGAGTGAGATTGAAGGTCAAAGATCTTGTAACCTTTGATGTTAAAAGGATATCCTAAGAAAACTGCCTTCCTAGCTCTAGGAGTGAATTTATTCTTATGAGGGTTGACATTAGTAGCAAAACAGAGGCAGCCAAAAGTCCTAAGGTGAGAATAAGAAGGAATTTTATTGAACAACACCTCATATGGGGACGTATTTTGTAGAAGAGGAGTAGGGAGTCTATTAATCAAATAGACAGCAGTGAGCACACAATCTCCCCAGAAAACAAGAGGAAGCTTGGACTGAATTTGTAAGGCCCTAGCTGTTGCTAGAATGTGCTGATGTTTTCTCTCCACAACTGAATTCTGTTGTGGAGTGTAAACACAGCTTTGTTGATGAATAATGCCTTTGGAATTGTAAAATTCAATCATGTTAAATTCCAAAGCATTATCAGTTCTAATGGCCTTAATTCTGGTTTGAAATTGAGTGTATATCATATTGTAAAAAGAGATAATCAAAGGTCTAACCTCAGATTTAGTTTTCATGAGAAAAACCCAAGTGGCCCTTGATGTATCATCAACAATTGTAAGGAAATATTTATGACCAGCAGTAGTAGAAATGGAAAATGGCCCCCAAACATCCATGTGAATAAGATCAAAGGAATGAATAGCTCTTTTATTATCAAAAGGAAAGGGTAATCTCTTTTGTTTGGCCAAAGGACATACAAGGCAGTCTTTAGTACAACAATTTTGTAAGAAAGGATAAAGATGACTTAAAGAATGAACTTTCATGTCTGAGGGATGTCCTAATCTAGAATGCGATAGAGAATACAAATTGGCATGAGAAACAGTAGAAGAAAAAGCAGTGAAAGAACTGAGCTTATTTTGTAAGAAGAAATCATTAAGAGACTTGGAAGCTTGGGAAAGGCTAGATCCTTGTAATAGATAGAGTCCATCATGCATTTGGCCCATTCCAATCGTGTTCCAAGAGGTAAGGGCCTGTATAAAACAGTAATTTGAAAGGAATACAACACAAAGAGTCTGAGATTGAGTTAAAGCACTGACAGATATCAAATTGAAAGAAAAAGAAGGTACACACAGAACATTGGTTAGGGTAATATGTGGGGAAAGCTTAATTGTACCAATATGAGTCACAAGAGCAGTCTCCCCATTAGGCAATTCAACCACAGTGTGTGCAATTGCAGCAAAAGAAGTCAATAAATTCACTGAACAGACTATATGATCTGTAGCACTAGTATCTATAACCCAAGTTTCCACACCAAAAGCCTTTCTATTCACAACTTTAGCAGAAAAGACTGAATGTGGTGAACAAGAAACATTACCTACTACAGCATTGGATGGCAAAGAAACAGCATTGACCATGTGAGGTTCCTGAGCTGTGGAATTGTGATGAACTCCAATTAAGGATAGAAGCTGCTGGTACTGATCAGGAGTGAATGTAGGTGCTTGAGCAGTGACAATATTTGGGGCATGATTGTGATCAGCATTTGGAGTCAAGCAAAAACCTTGAAACTGATTTGCAGCATGATTGTGATCAGTATTTGGAGCCAAACAATGACCTTGAAACTGATTTGCAAGGGTTGAAACTTGATGAGCCATCATATTTCTGTTCTTGAATTTGTAACCCGGGGGAAAACCATGGAGTTTGTAACATTTATCCACAGTGTGACCTATCTTTCCACAGTGGGTACATAAAGGTCTTTCCTTTCCTCTTGAATTATTACCTGAGCTCTTGGTAGCCAAAATTATAGACTCAACTCTAACAGAATTTGTAACTGATTTTTGCATTTCTTCTTGAACAAACAAAGAATGAGCCTTATTAACAGAAGGCAATGGATCCATGAGGAGAATTTGTGTTCTAACCTGAGAAAACACATCATTGACTCCCATAAGGAATTTCATTGTGGCTTCTTTGGCTTGAAGATCTTTCAATTTCTGATTGATGTTGCACACACACTTGCCACAAGTACATTGGGGAAATGGACTTAGATTCTGAAGCTGATCCCACAAGACTTTAAGTTGAGTGAAGTAGTCAGTGAGTGATTGCTCTCCCTGATGCATCTCAGCAACTTGTTTCTGGATGTTGAAAATCTTGGTGCCATTTCCTTGACTGAATGTATCTCGATGCTCAGTCCAAATTTCAAGTGCAGTATCCCTGTATATAATACTACCTTGAAGCTTTGGTGACACTGAGTTAATGATCCACGTACCAACAATGTTATCAGCACGGATCCATGCTTGAATTACAGTAGATGAATTCAACAATGGAGAAGAGATGGTAATGGAACCATCTATAAAACCAAGTTTACTTTTGCCAATCAAAGACTTCCTTACTGATCTTGCCCAAGCAGAGTAGTTTTCTTCTCCAATTAAAGGCTAAGAGGTAAGAACAGCCCCTGGATTTTCTCCAGGATGTAGAAACAGAGGATCACTGAAAAGATATGAGTCTTGCAAAGAAGATGACGATTCAGTGGTGGAAGTGTTTGCGGCTGTTTTGTTTGCCATTTGAAGGAAGAAAAAGAAGAAAGCTTTGAAAGGATATGAGAAGCTTGAAGAGAAGCAACAATGGCGGACAGAGATGAAAAAAAAAAAATTCCCAAATGTCGAACCCTAGAATTTTGGGTTTCTAGAGAGCTCTGATACCATATGAGAGAAATATAATTTGGGAAAACTAAAAACTGAATCTTATTAATTTAGCTTATGCCTTATATACACAGTTAGCTTCACTAAGCACGAATAACAGAAGCTGTTAAGCTTAATAACAGAATAACAACCTCTCTCACGTGTGCCTTATTTCCCACTCACGTGTCATCACTTATAACAGAAACTAACAAAAGCTACAAGTCGTATTCTACTTATGATACAAATATAACTACTAAACTACAACAGCTTTAGCTTCAGACATTTCATCTTGGACATCTGCTATCTGTGCATGTTCAGTCTTGCTTCTTCTGATCTCCATGCTTACATAAACTGCCTTGATCTTGATATCACCTGTGTACAAAACAAATAGCCTCGAACAGGAGTATTACTATGTCAGAAGCTTTCCTCAAGGAATCAGAAACTGTGACACAATTAGTGTTACAAATGGCACCAGATATTTGATCAGAGGGAGTTTCTTGTATGCAAATTATGATGCAAAAAGTAAACCTCCAGGATTCGACCTGTATATTGATGCTAATAAGTGGGATTCAGTGACATTACTCGATGAATCCACATTCATCTTTGCGGAGCTCATACATGTACCAAAATTAGATCATATAGATTTTTGTCTGGTGAACACGGGCAATGGTGTACCGTTTATTTCAGCATTAGAACTAAGGCCATTGAAAAATGACACGTATGTCACTGAATCCGGATCATTGTCAACCTTTCTGAGGCTTGATTTTGGTTCATTAACCAATCAAACGTATAGGTGAATCATATTTTTTATATATCATGCCAGCTTATATTACTATGATTTTGGTAAGAACTTTTAAATTCAATATTTTCTAACATGCGTCAGGTACAAAGATGATGTTTTTGATCGCATGTGGTTACCCCCTACGGCCATGTTTGGTTGGACACCAATAAGTACTTCGCTTACTGTGGTCATGGATACAACTCACAATGATTTCCAACCACCATCAGTGGTCATGGATACTGCCTCCACATCAATAAACGCAAGTGCACCCATGACATTCAACTGGGTGCCCCCTGATAACACATCCCAATATTATGTCTACATCCACATTGCTGAAATCAAAGCTCTCAAAACAAACGAATCTAGAGTATTCAACATTTCTTTAAATGGGGAGTTATGGGGTGGAGCTTATATTCCTAAGTACCTGCACACAACCACTTTATACAGCCCTTCAGCCTTGAAAGGGGGAAAATTTGAGTTTGCTCTTTATAAAATTGAACAATCAACTCTTCCACCACTCATCAATGCCATTGAGGTTTACACGGTTGTAGAGCTCTTACAATCTCAGACAGACCAACAAGATGGTAAGTTATTCACAATGCATTATTTTTCTTTAACAAGGTTTTTAGTTTGTCCTAATATTCTTGATCTCAATTTTTAATAATTTCTTGTATGCATTCAAAACATTAGTTGGTGCGATCAAGAACATCAAGACAACGTATGGAGTAACAAGAAATTGGCAAGGTGATCCATGTGCCCCTACAGCGTATGTGTGGGATGGATTAAACACCTATAATGCTTTTGAATCTCCTACAATCACATCACTGTATGTATATGCTTTCAAATAAGCTAAAGAACTGTCTTAGTACAATCTATCAAGTTAGAATAACTGAAAATTTTCTATTAATTAGGAACTTGTCATCAAGTGGATTGGCTGGGCAAATTGCTCCTTACATATCCAATCTCACAATGATACAGTACTTGTAAGTATCGAAATCACACACAATCAATTAATTTTCATGTAAGAGGGTAAAGAGGACCAATATTTAATCTCCATTTATTATTACAATAATAAATTTTTAATTGAATTGCTCATTTCAGGGATATATCAAATAATAGCTTAACAGGACCAGTTCCTAATTTTCTATCAAATTTGCAATCATTGAGGGTCCTGTAAGTTTTATTTCAACCTTTGCAGAAACTTAGAAAGAAACAACCTGAGTGGCTCACTTCCTGCTGCCCTTCTTGACAAATCAAAGAGTGGTTCACTGTTACTAAGGTCTCTCTTCTGTCATAACTTTTTGCGCCATTTTTCATTTTCATAACTATCCCGCTACAAGAAAAATGTTAAAGAGTTACAATAGCACCTATTTGTACCTTGTGTATAAGGGATTAGAGGTGATTGCAATTCTTACCTTTTATGCCATGATTTTTTTAATGTTAGTGTGGCAGAAAATCCAAATCTATGCCCATTAATTTCATGTACAATGGAGCAGAAGAAGAAGAATATCATTGTTCCAATAGTTGCATCCATTGGCGGCTTTTTCATCTTGTTATTAGGTGCAGCTGGTATCTTTTGGATATTTAAAAGAATAAGGGAACAAGAAGGTAAGACAAACACTGCTTCTACTAATCAAGGTTAAATGTTTATTCAAGTTGCTTATTCCCATTTGAAAAAAAAAAAAAAAAAAAAAATTACTAGAATCAAATTCTTGACGATCTTAGGAAAAATGACAGGAGAGAAAGTATCCAACCTTCAAAATGTACAACTAGAATCAAAGAATCGACAATTTACCTACTCTGATATCCAGATGATTACCAACAACTTTGAGAAACTTCTTGGTGAAGGGGGTTTGGCAAAGTTTATCTTGGTTATGTAGATGGAAATCCTGTGGCTGTAAAGATGATCTCCCAATCAGCAGTTGAAGGGTATCAACAATTTCACTCTGAGGCATGTAACCGAAACTTAAGCCATATTTTTTTAGTTCATTCGTATATGTGAAAATAATGTGTGACTTTATATTACAGGTTGAACCTCTTATAAGAGTTCATCATAGAAACTTGACTATCCTTGTTGGATATTGCAATGAAGGACCCAATCTTGCTCTCATCTATGAGTACATGGCGAACGGAGACTTACATTCCCATATTTCAGGTCTGGTCACAAGTAAATATATAGGTTTCACATACTTTGGTCATTACATTTCAATTTCTGAAGATCACTAATTTTCTGTGGGTCATATTTTAATAAGTCTACAGAGAAATTTTTTTCACAATGTGGTCTGTTGTGATTAGAATATACAAAGTGTTATCAGTGGTAGTCATAAAAATAGATATTCCTCTAATCATAACTTGCTACCTTAACAAATTATAAAAATGGTTGTGAAAAAGGTTCCAAACATTGGAAAATGTAATAATTAAATTACCTGGACAATATGTATTCAGTAAAAACAGAATTTAGAGAAAGGGAAATGTAATTTGTTCATGAGACTCACTACTTTTGAATGCTTTGGATGCAGAAAATAAATCAAATATCTTAAGTTGGGAAGGCAGGATTCGAATCGCATTGGACTCTGCACAAGGTTAGAGTCTTAGTGTAATTCTTTTCTAACATGCATCTTTTTACCTTTTCAATGTATGATGTGTGGATTTTTTAATGCAGGATTGGAATATCTACATGATGATTGTAATCCACCCATAATTCACAGAGATGTGAAGCTGTCAAACATCTTGTTGAATGAAAAATTCCAAGCCAAGATTGCTGATTTTGGCCTATCCAGAGTTATCCCAACTGATGGTGGTAGTTATGTGACAACAGTTGTTGCTGGCACTCCAGGCTACTTAGACCCGGAGTAAGTACCGGTTTGTTAGAATGATTTAACGCCACACTCTTTAAAGGATTACTTTTTAAAACCTCACTTTTTATATTGAAACAACTTTTGAAACAATAAAATATATAAATAAATAAATAATTCTCTAAAAATTAGTTTCACCATGCAGACACGGTCCATTACAGGTTTAGTTAACTTCTTCAAAATTTAAATTTTTTCAATAAATTTAATGACAATTGCAATTAGAAGAAAGTAACATATCTTAAGACACGCTTTTGAATCAAAAATATTGTTGTAACTGGTATCAACTTTTTTATTTTTCCCGAGAGGGGTTGCAGGTATTTCAGATCAAACAAATTAACTACAAAAAGTGATGTATATAGTTTTGGAGTTGTTCTTATGGAGTTAATCACAGGCCGACCCGCTATAATGAGAAGCACTGAGAATGTTCATATAAGCCAATGGATCAATTCCATGGTTGCGCATGGGGATATTCGAAGTATTGTTGATCCAAGATTACCAAACGGAGATTTCGATCTCAACTCTGCCTGGAAGGCTGTTGAAGTATCCATGACTTGTGTATCTGAAAATCCCTTCAATAGGCCAACCATGAGTCAGGTAGTGATTGATCTAAAGGAGTGCTTGGCAACAGAATTAGCTCAAAGGAGGGGGGACAGTGTGACTGAATCAAATGATTCAAGTTCAATTTTCACAATCAATGTGACTTCTGGAACTAGTCCATCAGCAAGATAGTTCTTCACTTGTTCCAAGAATTAAAATTGGCATACTGAATCTTGAAGCTTTCCTGCTTTGTGTCTACATTTCTTTAATTTTATCATTTGTGTTTGATCTTGTTCAATGTTGGCACATTCCCTTCGAAGTTTCTACATATTTTTATCATCAAACAATTTGTATTTGTGTTTTGTGGGTCATTTGTGTATTTGAGTAGTAGTGCTGCTCGTTTTTCAAGTTCGCATCTGCGAAGATCAAGTTCACACCAGCGAGGCAGGCACGTGGCCACGGGTGGAGTCAGAATTTTAATTTGTGGCGGCCGAAATTAACTTGAATATTATATATTCTCAAATCAAATATCATGTACTCTATGATTTACCATAAGTTACATTAATATTATATGAAACTCTTTTTTTAACTATTTGTTGGCAGCCAATTGTAATTAAATCAATTCAAACCTAGAGATGGACGTATATGCTACAAGTTTAGGGACCATATAAATATTAGGAAAAATACTATAAAAATAAATGCATTTATCCCATTAACTATTCTTATTGATAAAACACAAATTTAGGCTACTACAACAATGTTTACTACTCTCTCTCTCTCTCTCTCTCTATATATATATGTGTGTGTGTGTGTGTGTGTCTGTGTGCGCGCGCGCGCGTGTAAATAGTTGATTAGATATCACATTGCCTCTTTAATTTAAAGGAAATTTTTTATTTGAAAAAATTACTTATCAAATAGTATATAACATCTTATAATCCTGTCTGGAGTACTATTACATGACATGGGGTTGGGTTTCTTGTTGTGGGTTTATAACCAATATTTGTTGTAGCTTACTATGTGAGTAACGTAATGTCACAATGTACTATTTTGAGTACTTTTATGCACAATAGAGGTGCACTATTGTACAACTATTTTTAATGATAGACTTAACTCAAAATCCCCAAGCTTTAACATGTATGCAAAAGCATTCATTATCATGACTATTGCGTTTCATATGTACATTAGCTATGCTACCTAGTAGACTGTATCTCAATATTGTTTTAGGACAAAGTTTGGGTACAATGTTGATTGTAACTTAAAACTATAACCAAGTTTGGCCACCATCCAATCTATCCAATCTTGATTGTACATTAACTATTAAGTGAAGTTGTCACCTTAGGATATAACCAAGTTTGTAACTAAATTTTGTACATTATTTGATTATGGTTTCACAAAGTATGTAGCAACCTTTTTAGTCAAATTTAAGGACGAAATGGGTAACTAAACATAAAATTCTAACTATATAATTAGTTGTCAACGTTTTCAAACTATATTTTTTACTAACATCTTGAGTTTCAAAGACTCGATTTTGACCTATAAATTGAGTCTCAAAGACTCAATTTTCATGGCCTAATCATATTCGATGTGGCATATTTTTCCACATGGCGATCACATAAAAATCGAGTTTCTAAGACTCGATTTCTATCACAAAAAAAAAAAAAAAATATTAAAAAGTTCTAAGTCCATGCACCGAAATACCCAAAAACAAATTTCAAAAATCCCAAACACATCAATCTCAATCCAAACTCAGATCAGAGGGAGGGAAAGAGCTCAGAGGGAGAGAAAGAGCTCACCTCACCAACCAGGCGCGGCCGAAGCTAGCGTGCGGCCTGGACCTTTGGGTCGCGCCTGGATCTTCTCCTTCTAGTTGTTGTTGTTGTTTTTTTTTTTTTTTTTTTCTCTTCTCTAGGTTGTTCTCTATTCTAGTAGCTCTCTTATTTGTTTATATTTATAAGGGTTGGAACTCGAGAATTAGAAACTCGATTTCTATGTGGTCGCCACGTGGAAAAATATGCCACATCGAATATGATTAGGCCATAAAAATCGAGTCTTTGAGACTCGATTTATGGGCCAAAATCAAGTCTTTGAAACTCGAGATGCTAATAAAAAATATAGTTTGAAAATGTTGACAACTAATTATATAGTTAGAATTTTATGTTTAGTTACCCATTTTGTCCCAAATTTTGTGGCTTGAAGTAGTAGACAGCTACTTTTGAAGGCTAGGACCTTATGTGTTAGACCTACGACTTGTTGCTGCCATTACACATACTAAGGAAATTCTACATATTTTTTTTGTAACTAATTGTGGTGATGACTCTTATCATTTAGAAGAAGATGCTGACATGTAGCGAAGTCAAACCCTTCATTATTTTGTAGCCAATGATCATTGTAATTGCTCATAGAGGTCTGATTCATTGTTGGAAATTTGTGGTTTAATTTAATCTTGATGGATCAAAGGGTACTTCTGATTAATTTGATCCTCTTCAAAAGAAATTTGTATGTAGATTTTTTAATGTCAGTGAGAAACCCTTGGAAATGAAAAGTCCTTAGGAAAAAAAGAAAGAAAGATTGCAGGTCCTTTTCATTTGTGGTTTCATCACAAACTAAGCCTTTGGTGAATTTGGGACATAATCATAGTTGTCAAAACATGAATCATATTGCGAATCAATTTTTTATTTTTCTGTATTGTGTGTCATTTTATTTTTTTGTATTGTGTATCATAAGATTCACAAAATTTATAAAAAATTATAGATATACATGGGTTGGGTACGGAGAGGGGAGGCCAACCCCGCACCTATGCCATACCTATTTCGGTGTAAATTCAAAACTCAGTCCCCACTCCATTTGCCATGCAGGGATGGATAAAACGCACCCATTATGCATGCATGTGGCTCATTCTCTGAAAGTGATAGGAGAAATAACTGGTGCTGGGTGGTTTTGAGATAGGCTTTACCAACTACTGACACCTATTTCTTGCTGGAATTTATTGGATAGGATCATTTTGATGGAATGAAAGTATTTCCTTTTGTGCTATCAGCTACTGCTCAAGGAAAAGTCAAATCTGCTAACCAATATTGAAACTATGACGAAGTCAATGGGAGTAAATTATGCCCAATCATTGTCATAATACGGAGTCCTTTAAGTCTTTAACGCGCTTTGTAAGAAGAGATACTCTAGTACTTAAAAATATTAAAAAACATTTAGTATTAGTTAGTGGCGAAGCTGCATTTGATAATTGTTTTGTTTAGCGGCCAGGCTGCATTTGATAATTGTTTTAAGAAATTCGCTATTTATAATCCAAGTGGTAACAGAGCTGTTAGCACAATAATATATTTTACTATGCATTGTTGGAATTCTACTTGTTCATAAAGAAAGAAAAAGACTTTCATACACTGTATGAATATGAATTTCTAGACTAAGGTCAGACTTCAGAGTATTATAGATGTTTAACTCATGCATGTTTCCATTATTCTCATTGACTAGCTCGGAGTTTAGAAATAAACAAATAAATTTTGCACGTATTTTGCAAATAAATTAATCAATTTGATAGTCTGTCAGTTTGCTAGAGAGTTATGAGTACGATTGACTGAGTTGTTAAACTATATATTCCGCTTTGCTAAAGTGCTTATGTGATGATGGAGAAATTTTCTGCAGTAGTGTTCCCATAAGCCAGAAGAAAGTTAGATAATGGTCATGATGGGGAGCTTCAAACATTTCATCCTCGCATTTCTTGTTGGTTTTGCCCTTATAAATCTAGTTGATGCACAGGATCAAACAGGTATGATAATCTAAATTCTTAAATATATCATTGAGCTAACCACATAGCTAAGGTATTATTCTATCAATTTGTCTCAGGCTTCATAAGCATAGACTGTGGATCACCAGCCAATTCTAGATATTCAGAGCCAACAACAGGCATAAATTACATTTCGGATGCGGCATTCATAGACACTGGTATAAGTCAACAGATATCAGCTGTATATAAAGATGGCTATCAACATCAAGTATGGAATCTCAGAAGCTTTCCTCAAGGAATCCGAAACTGTTACAACATAAGCACTGCGCAAGGCACTAAGTATCTGATCCGAGGAACTTTCTTATATGGGAATTATGATGGACTAAGTAAGTTACCACAGTTCGATATTCATCTAGGAGTGAATATGTGGGATACGATCAACATAACAGATATGTCCCTTGATTTCTCCACGGAGCTCATACATGTCCCATATCAAAATTATTTACAAATCTGTCTTGTAAACACGGGCTTCGGGGTGCCATTTATATCGGCAATAGAGTTAAGGCCATTGAGCAATAAGACGTATTTATCAAATTCTGGATCATTGGCACTCTTCGCTCGCTTGGACGTGGGTTCAGTAACTGGCAAAACATACAGGTGAGTCATTTTATATAAGATTACATCATTTGAACCACTATATATATATATATATACTCTCAATTACACATATGGTAACGGATCGTAATTGAATGCTCCCCATATTGCATGAAATAGATAAGGTCCATCTCACCATTAAAATTTCATTTTCTAGATCTGGCCACACAAAGAATGCCACCGTGAAATTTGACAAATCTAATGTTAGATTGTATTTTCTTCAAATACACTCAGTGTTTGTGAAATTTAAAGAAGATATGTGATGAATAGCTGCCTCATCTGTAAAATGTTTAAATTTTAAGTTCATTTTGTTATAAAATTATAACATCTTATTTGTATAAAATTTAACATATGTGTTAAAATAAGGAGAACATATAATCTAACCATGGGTTTTAAAAAATATTAATTAAATAAAATATTATTAGGCAGTATAATATTACTTAAAGTTATATAAGACTTAACTTTATCTTAATAATTCGATTGGTACATAAAAGAGAAGGGGAGTTTCAAACCTTAGTTCTCCTTAGAATAATTTATATTGGATTTTTGGTACTTAGCTTAAATTAGTTATTTTTATTTATTTTGATATTTTGACACTTAGCTTTTGATGAAATAGAAAGTTAAAATCGACTGTATAAATTGTAATTATTTATTAAATAATGGACTTAAAAATTCCAATATCAAAAAAAAAAAAAAAAAAAACTGGACTTAAAAATTCAAAGAAGATCCATTTTTTTATTAGGTCTCATAAAATTGCCTCAACGTGGTAACCCAACCCAACACAAGTTGGGCTAGTTTTTAAAGTTACCATTGGTTGTGTTGGGTTGACGTTTCCTCAATCAAAAAGGCCACTATTATCAATTAGTTGCTGGCTTATTCTGAATATCTATGTTTTCTTAGGTATCCAACAGACGTTTATGATCGCGTTTGGACTCCATTCAACTATAATTCGTCTACAACTTTAAGTACCTCACTTCTTATTGACTCCCAAAGTACCAATTATTACCAACCACCCTCTATTGTTATGAGTACTGCTTCCACTCCAATTAATGTTAGCGCTCCTTTGGAGTTGAATTGGAATTCGCAGAATGCTACTTCCTCACAATACTATGTCTACATGCACTTTGCTGAAGTTGTAAACGTCAAAGCTAATCAGTCCAGATCATTCAACGTTACAGTAAATGGGAAGTTCTTTTATGGACCTATTGTTCCGCAATACTTGTACACATCCACAGTGTACAGCACATCCATCTTGGCGATTGCCCAAAATTATGATCTTTTAATCTCCAAAATAAAAAGTTCAACACTGCCACCTATCCTCAATGCACTCGAGATATATTCAATTAGAGATCTCTCAAAACCAGGAACAAACCAACAAGATGGTATGTTTTCTTCCACACATGCATGTCATCTAGTGCCTTATTCTATTTTGTACTTTTTTTTAACTTATTTGGATGGATATGAAATTGTTGTAGTTGATGTCATCACAAAAATCAAGTTAGCATACGGAATACAAAGAAATTGGGAAGGAGATCCGTGTCTCCCACAAGCATACTCATAGGCAGGTTTAAATTGCAGCTATGAAAGTATTAACCCACCTAGAATAACATCCTTGTAAGTTCATTCATTCATATAAGCCTTATGAATTGGAAACTTATTTTTGAAGTATCTCTTACTGTGAAATTTAAATTGAATCAGGAACTTGTCCTCTAGTGGATTGACTGGAGTGATATCTGTTTATATATCAAATCTCATAATGTTACAATATTTGTAAGTATTTGCAATTTACTTAATTAAAAATGTAAAAACGTGATAATGATTACCAAATTGGCTTATAATTTTTATGACAAGGTAAGTGATTTTGTCATTTCAGGGATATGTCAAACAATAATCTTACTAGATCAGTGCCTGATTTCCTTTCGCAATTGCAATACTTGAGGGTCCTGTAAGTTGAATTTTAAGATTGTTACCAAAAATTTCTTAATTTGTTAGAAATGACAAAAATCATATGCACCCTACCTTTGCAGAAACTTAGAAAAAAATCAACTCACTGGTACTATTCCAGCTGACCTCATTCAAAGATCGAAAAATGGTTCTCTATTACTAAGGTATGATTTTTTTCGAAGATAATGTAACCCTTCATTGTAACAATTACTTTCCTTTCATAATACATGCACAACAACAAACCTGACATGTTTCGACGCAATTATTTTGAGGGTAATCTGAAAATCGTGGAAACAAACATTTGTCCCTAGAAATAAACCATTCCACCAGTTATAAAAACCTGGCAGCCCAGTTATAGCTCTCCCGCGTGGGATTGAGCTCCAAATATTACATTTTTCGACGCAACTTCAACACAACCCCCAAAATAATTGTCCCCAAATATTTCACCCTCGAAATAAAGGCCAAAGCTCAAAATCAAAGCATAAAAATGGGTTTTCGTTCAGTGAGAAAACTCATTTTCGTTGATTTTTAACTCCCCCCCCCCCCCCCCCCCTCCCCCCTCCTCTCTCTCTCTCTCTCTCTGAGAAAACTCAGAGCTGAGGCGCGATGGTTGACAATCAGCTTCGACGATGATCTCACCAGCGATCTCATCTCCAACGACTAGCAGAGGCGCGATTGTCGGCGATCTCAGCTCCGCCACTTCTTCATCAGATTACAGGTCTCTCTGATCTATTTAACTCTCTGTTTGTTTCTCGAGAAATTTTTTTGAACGAAATTACATTTCCTATTACTAATTGTTAGTTGATTAATTTATTGATTTACTGGTTTAATTGAGAAAATTTTGTGTGAATTCAATAGATTTGTTAATTACATTTGAGAAAATTTTGTGTGAATTCTACATTTGTTAATTACACTGTGGAGCCAGTGAATTTGGTGGAACTCACTTTGCTCAAGGTAACTTTTCTCTTTTTCTCTGTTTGTTTACTGAGAAAATGAATGAAAATTTCATGCTTATGTGGAAGCTTGGTGGTTAATATCTATATGCCTTTGATTTCAGAAAGAGCAACAATTTTACCCTAGAAAATTCAAGGAAAATTAAAGAGGAACAAATATAATACGAGAATTAAAACTCTGAATAGTTTGTTATTGAAGAATCGATCTCTGATTGTAGCATTCTATTGTCCACTGGATATTGGAATAAATGTGTTCTTGTTGCGAATCCTGTAGTTTCAGTAGAATACGGAAACTTGTGTAGCTTTATGTTTGAATCTTACTTGCAAAGCATTGCAATGAGTCTAAAACTGCTTGGCAGGGTCTGATCATATTTTTGGATTTCAAATTTCTGATTATGGATTGCAATCCTTTAGTTTTCATCTTTGTAAAAATGTCTCTCTTAAATGGTAAGTCTTTCCAGGCCACTTACCAAAGGAAATTGCTGATTACTTAAATAAGATGGGTGCAAGGATACCAATCAAAAAATCTGGGAAGGCTACCATAGAAGTCCTCACAAAGATTCAGGCATCGACTCGTTTTTGGAGTATGTATTTCTTTCAAAGAGAGTGAATGCTGTACTGTTTTGATTTATTTTTTGTGTATTGTGGTATCTAAGGTTCTGAATTCTTTAAAATTGATGGCTCTCAATGTATTATATGAGTTAGTATTGATGCAGATTTTGTGGTTTTGATCTGAGAGTTTAATGCTAATTTTGAAAATTCTATGTTTATGTTTAGCTAATTTGATAATTAGTATGTTACAACAAGGAGCCTTTTGATTAATTTCACCTGCGATTGGTGGTTCTTGGAATTGGAGTGAATAGGAATATATGTTTGTTTCTCTGTGCAATGACTAATATATTATTGGTTTTGTGGAAATGCAATTCATATGCTTATTTTTCACTACAATTACTTGTTGCATGCTTCTTAGTCATTTGATTCCTTAAGAGTATGTTATAGTAATTGATTATGAACATTTCTTGAATCTATGATTTATAATTTGATGCAGTTTGGAAGTTTAGAGGAGTTCTAGGAAGAGTTTAAGGATATCAATCAAATGGAGCAGAGTTCAAGCAGAGGCCTATTCTGAACAAAAGTTATTATATGAATCACCATCTAGAGTTTTTATTTTAGCCTTATATTACATTTCCTTCTAACTCATCAAGGACTATGACTTTGTCATGCAGGGTGGTAAGGATAAGTCAAATGTGTGAAGTAAATTAGGAAGTTGTTCTTCATGCATTGTGCTCAAAGCAATTCAGCCAAGCACAAGGGCATGTGTCTTTGTTGAAAGCCAGTGCTTGGGTCAGGTAACTAACATGCTATGATGTTCTTACTTGTGCAAGAAATAATTATAAAATATCCAATGCTAGAACTCCACCTTACCTTTCTTTCAGTTATTAGAAGTTTAGAACAGAAAGGACTGTCTCAAGATCCCATCTAATTAGCATTCTATATCCAGTGCTCAAATATTTCTGATGTTTCCACCATTAAAAGAAAGCATATTACTTTTAAAGAACTCTCTTATATACTTGACTTCAATAAATAGGTCAAAAATCTCTAACTATAAAATTATTAAAAACCTTAAAAAATTTAAATGTCCATCAGATTCAGATATCTTAGGGAAGTAGGGCCAGAAAACATGGAATTTCAAACCAAGCTAACATATAGCAGCTTAATGAAAACTGCCATAGTGCTACAAATTGACCTTTTCCCTTTCACAACTATGGATCAGCCTGTTGCTTCACCAACAAACTAAATGCTGCACATGCTAGAAGTCTGTGAGATGCAACTCTGAAGATGAACAAATTATAGCAAGTGGCAGAATAATCCCAATCAGAATCACATAAGCACACACACACACACACACACGCACACACACACACACATATATAAAACCATATACGTGTATGAATTTGCATGGATATGCACATGGAATGCATCTAAGCATACATTCTACATAACAGACACATAAAAGTAGTTCAGTATGATATATATACATAGTTCTGTACATGGGCAACCTTTCCTCAAGTGTAATCTTTGACACACATGTGAAGGGTATTTTTGTGGCTCATCCACTTCTACTAGGCCAAATCCTCCATGAACACCATGTCAGATCTTAGCTAGTGAAAGCATCAGTCAATTAGAACCAGGCATTTCTGGACTCAACCAAGTAGAATCATGCTAACTTACTCACTACATAGCTATAGCATGGTTGCAGCAACCCAGGTACAAGAGGTACACAATGCATACTTCCCAACAATACCCTACAACACCCTCCCCCCCCCCCCCCCCCCCCCCCCCAACCCCGGCTCCCTTCTCTCCCTTTTCATCCTAGCAAAATATATTACTGCACCTTTAAATAGTGGTACCTTCTATTGAAATAAATATTTGGCAGATGTTGGTAAAGGTCTAGTCTATTTTATAATCTGTTGTCAAGAGATTTTAAAGTTGAAATTCAATTGCAGTGTCCAAAATATGGAAATTATTAAGCCCCTTCATTCAGACCTTTGGGGCACAAGAAACAAAAAATGAAATTTGTTCCTAAACTAAATAATACTTGTTTTATATGCCATTGCAGGCAACAGAGGGGAGGTACAAAATTAAGGGGGCATACATCATCCTGGAACCTCCTAACTTTGATAATCAAAGTTTCTCACCTTTGAAGCAGTTACTCCAAGGTCAAAGGTATGGGATATTACTTATATGTACAAAATTTGTTAGGATTTTGGAACTGATGTAGAATGTATATGTGGTCTTTTGTTATATTTTTTTTGAAGTATTAAGTTTATCATGTTAGGATTTTGGAATTATCATGGACTTGGTAAAATATTTGTTTTCAAACAGTAAAGGTGTTGAATGCAGGTATTGATAGTTTGACAAGACATGAAGATAAATCAAGAAAGATTGTATCTTAATGTGCTTAGCAAGTTGCTACTCTACACTTCTTCTTTCGTCAGAAATTTTTTTCGTACTTTATACACCAAGACATAGCGTTAGTGGGTTATTAGGCTCAAAAAGTTACATATTGTAATTATATTCTTGTTGTCAATCAATGTGCTCATAAAGTTTATCATTTTAGGATTTTGGAACTATAGTGGACTTTGTAATATGTAGTTCTTTAAAGTATATTTGCTTATCCTACTAGTGCTGCCGTACTAATGTGAATTTTTAAAGCAATCATTTCACTGAATTAAAAGTTAAAACATCAAAATAATCTGATGGTGTGTCTGTCTTCATTTTTCTTTTTCACAGGATTTGCAAAGCAACTACACTATTGGAAGTAAGCTCTGCCATTTTAATCCTTGTAAGTTGTCCTACATAAATCTTTGTCCACTGTATGAGTAATTTCTCTTGTTGGCTACCTAGTTATGTTCTTGAGTTCCACTGTATAAGTCAGCTTATATCTTCTTAAATGACTATATTTTATTGTTGTTTTGTTCCTTGGTTAACTGTGCTGTTAGTTATACTCAGTTATCATAAATATTTAGTTTCTTCAAAATTTCTCTCCTTAATTGGCCAATTCATGCATCTGTGCAGGTAAATCAAAACTTTTAACTCTTGGACAGATTTGGTCTTTGTACAAATTGTGGTTGTTGATATCTTTTCTCTTAAACAATAATTGACATATTGGCAGTTTGTACGTGGCCCCTAATCTGTTAATTTGTAGGTTTGAGTTTAGAGATAAAAAAAAGAGTAATTGTAGCAATATACTTCTTTTGCTATACATCAATATCATAGCATATCATCTTAACAATTGTGAATTTTTGTGTGTAATTGTAACTATATATATATATATACATTTTGTGCATGGTTGTGATTTTTTTTTTTTAATAAAATAAAATCTTATTTTGAGGGTCAAGAGACCCCTTAAATAACCTTCTTTATCAAGGGTTGTAAATATAAATATTTTAAACCTTGGTAAGGTTATTTAAGGGTCTCTTGACCCTCAAAATAAGATTAGAGCACTTATTTTGAGGGCCACGAAGGCCTTCAAAATTTCTTTTTCGACGGTATATATTTCGAAGGTTATCAAGGGTCAATTGGACTCTTAAAATAATTTTTTTCAAGGTTTTTTAGTACTTTTTTTAAGGGTTTTGACCCTTGAAAAAAGTCAAATTTGTTGCAGTGATGATCTCACCGCCATCCTTTATTTGCTCTAGTGTGGATGAAAATTTAAATGTTTGCGGATTTGGATCATGCAAAAAGAAGAACAATATTGCTGTTATGTTTCTTATAATAATGATGTTCGCAGTGGCCATAGCGGGAACAGAATCCAACATCCAGACCACGTCGTTTCAGTCAATAGAGTCAATACAACGCCAATTTACATATGCTGATCTTATAAAAATTACCAACAATTTTGAGAGGATTCTTGGTAAGGGTGGATTTGGATAAGTTTACCATGGCTATATATATATATATATATATTTTTTTTTTTTTGATAGGACCATGGCTATATTGATGACACTCTAGTTGCAGTGAAAGTGCTTGCTGTGGCATCAGATCAAGGGTATCAACAATTTCAAGCAGAGGCAAGCGACAATGACTTAGATTCTTGGGCTTTCACATAGATACATACACAGATTTCTATATCATACTAATGAAAATGATACTTCTTGAATTACAGGTGAAACTTCTTATGAGAGTTCATCATAGAAACCTGACTACCCTTGTCGGGTATTGCTATGAAAGAACAAATATGGGGCTTGTATATGAGTACATGGCAAACGGAGACTTAGATGCACATCTTTCAGGTTGGTCATAATAAAAGTATCTACAGAAGATTCCAATTTTTAACGTTAGTAACAACTTATCCATGAACGGAGCTATGCTTGGCTTTTTTTTTTTTGGGGGAGGCCCTCCCAAATTTTTTTTTTTTAATAAAAAAATACTAGTATATATTTATTTACTAACTTTAACAATTTGATTCAATAAAATTACACTTAATCCCCCTTAACAATATTGTTGATCAAAATGACAAATAGCAAAGCTAAAAATGATTGAGCCCAATCAACTAATTTTATCTAAAACAAACAACCTAAATTATTCCAATTTTTACTTGATTCTCAATAGGAATTGAGTATATTATCAATTTTTTTTTTTTTTTTTTTTTTTTTTTTTTTTAAGAGAGGTGTCCGGTATCCATACTCCATTGGCATAGTCTACGACTAGTAGTGCATATGTACAACATAAAATACGACCTAACTGAGCTTGGGCCTAAAGAGGACACAATCCAACATTAAAGATAGAAAACAATTTCCCTTTCTAAATTTTTCTTGCATTAATATTCGCATGATCAAGATTGCTTTAATTGAATCACAGAACTAGAAACGCTTAGGAATTTCATATATGGATGCAGGTAAGAATAATAACATCTTGAGTTGGGAAGCAAGGCTGAATATTGCAATGGACGCAGCACAAGGTTAGCCATGAGTGATGAGTTGATTTGCTTAACTTTATCTTTAATAAGATTGCATTTTTTTTTTTTCTAAAAATGATTTGGACTATAAAATGTAGGATTGGAGTATTTGCACTATGGATGTAAACCACCTATAATACATAGAGACGTGAAGACTACAAACATCTTGCTGAATGAAAATTTTCATGCCAAAATAGCTGATTTTGGTCTTTCCAAAATTTTCCCAACTGATGGTGGCACTCATGTCTCAACTTTTAGTGTTGTCAGCACCCCTGGGTACCTCGATCCTGAGTGAGTATTTTTTTTTACTTAAGATTATTTCTTATCTTCAAAATTCATTTCGTTAAATACATTATTAGTATCAGTGATCCAAAGCATGTGACCAATTCAAAAAAGAAAATAGATACAAACCTTATACCGGTTAAAGACAAATGGGAATGAGTTGAAAATTAAACTTCTAATAATTACAACTTTTTTTTTTTAAGTGTGACATGCATTGGCTTGCAGGTACTCCACTTCATATAGGTTGACTGAGAAAAGTGATGTTTATAGTTTTGGAGTTGTTCTTTTGGAGATAATCACAAGTCAACGTGTGATAGAAAGATCCCGCAAAAATACTCACATAAGCCAATGGGTGAGAATCATGGTTGATAAAGGAGATATTCAAAATATTGTTGATCCAAGGTTGCATGGAAATTTCAATGTTAACTCTGCTTGGAAAGTTGTTGAAACAGCAATGGCTTGTGTGTCTTCCACCTCCATTGAAAGGCCAACCATGAGTGAGGTGGTGATTAAACTAAAGGAGTGTTTGACATCTAAATTAGCTCAAAGGGAGGGTGAATCAAATTATTCAGTTAAAATGGTCAATATGAATATGATTACAGAACTTAATCCTTCAACAAGGTAACTTGTCCAAAATGAGATTGGTATATTGGATCTTAAACTGTCTTTGAATTGGGGCAAAAGTTAGGTATAATTTCTGAAATTCTCTACATTACATTCTTCAATTAGATTCAAATACATGATTGTATTGATCAATGAGGATAAATAATGTTAGCTTTCTCAATAAAAATTAAATCTAATGTTGTTATTTGTTTGATATTAATTGAAAAACCTAATGATCATTGTACCTAAGTTTTATTATTTTCTTTAATTGTAATCTCCTGTTAATTATTGGACTTCGAGGGAACACATAATTATTTGCTATATGTTAGTAATATTTTCCTAAATTTATCATATTGGTCGATTCATCTTTTCCAATGAAACAAATGACTCTTTGTTTTAGTATATTATACTAAACTTATAATAATATGAAACCAATTCACTTCAATTTTTAGGCTATAGGCACAAAGCTCACCGCTGTTAATGCTATTCTTAAAGTTAAACCTTCAAATTGGCTATTGTTATTGGAGCCGTGTTGAAACGTCACGAAGGTTCTTATTAAATTTTCTATGTTTGCCAAATTTTAAGAAAATAAAAAATTAATAATTATATTATCAATCAAATATTTAAATTTAAATTTATAGTCTTAAATTATGCATGAAAAATAAGTTCATTGATTGATTCAATTGAATAATAAATAATATCCAATTTAAACAAAATTTGACATGTATGTTAAAAACATAAAAAACATGCAATCTAAGGGTTAGATTTTTAAAATATGTAACCATATTAAAAGCTTTAGTTGAAATCATTTTATCCTACAAACACAATAAATTTCACATCTTGTTGAAATAACGGGTTGTGATTTATAATACATCAATTAATTTCACATGGGGTATCCACTCTTCACTAACATCATTGTTACTAAACACAATTCACAAACTACTATTTTAGCAATTATGAATGTTTTTGTGAAACTAGTTGTGCCATTGATTCATTATTGTCTAATAAATAAAAAGTAAATGTATAAATTACTCCTTTTAATCAACCAAAAAAAACACAAACAAATTAAAATTAAAAAACACAATTCTCTTCCTTCCGTTTTTCTAATCAACCAAATAAAACACAAACAAATACAAATCTAAAATTAAAATTATATAAAACACTTTATTTGAAATTTAGCAACCAAACAAATACTTTATTCAAATTCAAATTAATTGGAACAGTAAAGATTTTAAGACATTTTTAGGAGACTAACATATTATATTATATGTAGATTTTATATTTTTAAATTGATTAAATAATTTATTAATTTATAAATTTCAATTCAAAGTATAAAATACTTTCAAATCCTAAAATTACAAAAAATCAAGCAATCTATCAAACATTTCCTCAACTATTCAATTTTCACAACCAAATACCGACCCACAAATCTCAAAAACCCATTTCATTATCAAAACGAAAGGAAATCATTTGTTACTATTGGCATATAGAGAATGTGATAAAATAAAGGAAAATGGCTAAAATTATTTCTATTTATAAAGATTTAATTGCCTTTAGCTGGCTTCCACATAAAGTAAAACTAAAAATAGAAAAATAGCATGGAAAACACTCTAAAATCATCATTGGCTTTCACTTTTATTGTCATAGCTTATATTGATATTGCACTAAATTGCAGTAAAAAACTACAAAGAAATCTAAAAATTATGAGTTCTAAACATTATTAAAAAACAACTAATCTCATCAATGATCAATTAAAATGTTTCTTTCTATTTCTCTTTAGATCTAAAACAAAATACAATTATGACTTTCCCACACCAAACACCTAAACACCCAAAGCAAATCTCATCCTTTACAGAACCCACAACTTCGAATTTCAACATCAAAACAATAAGTCATTGTTGTCACTCAATAAAAAAAGCAAGTCTTCTTCCTTGGTCATTGCCAACTCATATGTGTTAAGATTAGATGAGATGACAAAGTTGGAGCTAGGTAGGTGTCATTGGAAGGTTGAAGATATACATCATTTTGCTTGGGATGTATTTGAGATGAGATGACATGAAAGGTTGTAAGCATGTATATATAAAGGAGCAGAAGTGGAAGAGGTTCTTAGTTTGAAACATTGAACCAAAGAAAGCAAAGAGTCTTAGAAAGAATCCTTATTCTTTAATAGGAAAGTCTTAAAACATTGTACCAAAGAAACCAAAAGTCTCTAGTTTTTGTTCTTATCTTGTTGCTTTAAAGATTATTTCAAATATCTTTTTAAATAGAGCACCACATGGCATAACTTTATACTCTCTCTCTCTCTCTCTCTCTCTATATATATATATATATATATATATATTGATTTGGACTATTCAACGTAGGATTGGGAGTATTTGCACTGTAGTTGTAAACAGCCTATTTTTATAGATATGTGAAGACTATAAACATCTTATTGTCTTAACTTCTCAAGGAGTCTCCCTAAGTTATTTCTATTGTCATAGCTCATATCGATATTGCACTAAATAGCAGTGACAAACTACAAAAAATCCTAAATATTATGAGTTCTAAAAAAAAAAAAAAAACTAATCTCGTCAATGATCAGTTAAAATGTTTCTTTCTATTTCTCTTTAATTTTAAAACAAAATACTATTATAACTTTCCCACACCAAACACCTAAAGACCCAAAGTCAATTGCATCCTTTACAGAACCCACAACATCTAATATCAACATCAAAACAATAAGTTATCATTGTCACTTGATAAAAAAAGCTAGCTCTCTTCCTTGGTTATAGTCAACTCATACGGTTTAAGATTAGATAGGACGATGAAGTTGGAGCTTGGTAGGGGTCCTTAAAAGGTTGAAGATATATACGATTAGGATGTATTTAAGATGACATGACATGGTGGGCATGTACATATAAAAAGCAGGCTCTCCCGCATGAGGTTTCCGCTTATATAATGATTTGGACTATGCAATCTAGGATTGGAGTATTTGCACTATTGTTGTAAACTACCTATTTTTATAGATGTGTGAAGACTATAAACATTTTGTTGTCTTAACTTCTCAAGGAGTCTCTCTAAGGTGTTTATCTCCACATTATAATATTTGTAATCCACAAAACTGTGACAAATTATGGAAAGAAAATGGTTACAAACCTAGTATTGATTAATGGAACTAGTGGGAATGAATGACTTTAAAATTTAACTTGTATTGAAAAATAATAAAATTATGACATGCGTTGGCATTTAGGTATTCCGTTTCATATAAGTTGACTGAGAAAAGTGATATTTGTAGTTTTGGAATTATTCTTTTGGAGATGATCACAAGTTGACCTGTGATAGAAAGATCCCATAATGAAAACACTCACATAAACCAATGGATGAGAATCATGCTTGCTCTAGGGGATATTCAAAGTATTGTTGATCAAAACTTTCGTTGAGATTTTAACGTTATTGCTGCTTGGAAAGCTATAGAAATAGCAATGTTTTGTGTGTCCCCCACCTTCACTAGAAGGCTAACCCTGAGTCTGGTAATGGCGAAACTAAAGAAGTGTTTGCGTCTGAATTACCTCAAAGGAAGGGCGGTGAGGGTCAATCAATCTATTCACGTGAAATGGTCAACATGAATATGATTTTATGAAGTCGTATTGGATAGAGATCATTTTGATGAAATGAAAGTATTTTCTATCGTGTTATCAGCCACTGATCAAGGAAAAGTCAAATCTGGTAACCAATATTAAAACTCCGAGAGTCTGACGAAGTCAGATGGAATAAACTATGCCTAATCATTGTGATAATAAGGAAACTTTTAAGTCTTTAACACGCTATGTAAGAAGAGTTATTCTTATTATAAATATTAAAATGCTTTCGGTGTTAGCTATCGGCCAAGCTGCATGCCTGCATTCGATAATTGTTTAAAGAAATTCGCTATTTATATTCCAAGTCGTTACAGAGCTGTCAGCATAACGACAGATTTTACTAGTTCTACCCAAAAAAGAAAAGAAAAAAGAAAAAAGAAGATATATTAATTTTACCATGCACTGTTGGAATTTTACTTGTTCATAACGAAAGGAAAATACTTTAATACACTGTAGTTAATATTTCCATTAGTCTAGACTAAGGTCAGACTTCAGAGTAGTTAATATTTCCATTATTCTCATTGACTAGGAGTTAAAAAATACATAAGCAAATTTTGCACGAATTTTTCAAATCAATTAAAAAGTTTGATAATCTGTCAATTTACAAGGTAGAATACTTCTTGTGATGAGAACAACTGACTAAGTTTGTCAAAGTACTTATGGGATGGTGGAGAAAATTTCTGCAGTATTGTTCCCATAAGCCAGAAGAAAGTTAGAGGGTCATGATGGGGAGCTTCAAACATTTCATCCTTACATTTTTTGGTGGATTTTCTCTTATACATCTAGTTGATGCGCAGGATCAATCAGGTATGACAATCTAAATTCTTGAATATATCATTGATCAGCTAACCAAATAGCTAAGGTATTATTCTGTCTATGTGTCTCAGGCTTCATTAGCATAGCTTGCGGATCACCAGCAAATTCTAACTATTCTGAGCCGACAACAGGCATAAATTACATTTCGGATGCAGAATTCATAGACACTGGTATAAGTCAGCAGATATCAGCTGTATATAAAGGTGGCTTTCAACAACAAGTATGGAATCTCAGAAGCTTTCCTCAAGGAATCCGAAACTGTTACAACATAAGCATTACGCAAGGCACTAAGTATCTGATCCGAGGAACTTTTTTATATGGGAATTATGATGGACAAAGTAAGTTACCACAATTCGATATTCATCTGGGAGTGAATATGTGGGATACGGTCAACATAACGAATGTAACCATTCCTGTCTTTAAGGAGCTCATACATGTCCCATCTCAAACTAATTTACCAGTCTGTCTTGTAAACACGGGCCTAGGGATGCCATTTATATCAGCAATAGAGTTACGGCCATTGAGCAATAAGACCTATGTAACAAATTATGGATCATTGGCACTCTTCGTTCGCTTGGATGTTGGCTCCATAAGCAGAATATCATACAGGTGAATTATATATATGCAGCCAAAGCTTATCTATATTTATATTAATAGCTAAAGTTTTTAGAGAAAATTCAATTAGATTTTAACTAGATTCTCAATTTTGCAGCATGTGTTTTATTTAATATTTATTTTTGTATTAAGTGAATTATTGAGTGTAAAAATTGAAGAGCTCAAATCCAATATATATATATATATATATATATATATATATATATATATATAAAATGAGAAATCATTACATGTTTTAGAAATGTATGTTTTAAAAAAAAAAATGTAAACTAATATCATGAATAAAAAATAAAAAAATTTAAACTGTATAATTGTGATTGTTTTTAATTGTACCGGTGCATCTGCACAAATCCACACACTAGTTTTAATAATGCAAAAATCTGTAATGGCACAACACTTATAGAGGTGTAAAGGGGGGTTTTGCTTTCACACTGGATCCTCATTAAATATAATTTCATTTAATAGTGGGTGTGATTTCGACCCAACAAACCTGAGCCAATCCAACCCAGCATAATGTCATCAATCAAATATTTAAATTTCAAATTTTTGTAATTTAAAATTATGCATAAATATAAGTTTATGGATCGAACGGTGGTAAATAGTACAAAATTTTCAATGTGTTAAGAACATAAAGAACATACAATCCAATGATAAATTTACAAAATAAGTAGTCATATTAATTTTTTTAGTGAGAGTTGTAGTTTTAGATTACAACCAAGTTTGTACCCGAATTTTATCCCTCAGTTATTTTTGCATTATTAGAGTCAATAGAGTAAATTGTAATAATTTATTTGATAATATGCTAAAAAATTGAGTGAAAGCAAATTTTTGTATTGGGTATCACAAAATTGCCCAATTTCCCGACCAAACAACCCAACACAACACAAACTGGGCTAGTTTTTAAAGTTACCATAGGTTGGGTTGGATTGATATTTTCTCAACCGGAAGATGTACTGGATTTGATTGAAAAATATTCCAAACCCAGCCCAATTTGACACATACACTCCTCTAAATTCAATTACTTGCTAGCTAATACTGAATATCTATGTTTCCTTAGGTATCCATTCGACATTTATGATCGCATTTGGGACCCCTATAACGACAATACGGACACAATTAAAAAGATGGTGTATTATAGATAATCTAATGCGGGTGTTTTTGCAAATTGATTGTGTAAAATAGAAAAAGTAGGCTTTTAGTATAAAATAGAAGGAAACTTTTATACTTACTGATGCGGTTGCTCTTAATGTCAAAAATTATGCACAATCTATTTTTTTATTTATAGAGTTTCAATCTATGACGTTTGCTTTTGATAATTGTACTATTTATCATCAAATCAAGACACCAATTGGTTGTGTATGTAGGCGAAGATTGAATTTTAGATTTCTTATTCAACTATTAGAAACTTTACAAGTTTGAGGTAACTAAAACACACGATATAATCTATTCTTTGATTGCCATCAAACCATAACATAAAGGAAGAAATCGAAGATGTATTTTATAATCAAATTGCTTTAGCAAGAAGTGGTGGGCACTATTATTGAATGAGCAATGCTAGGACCGCATAATTGTACACAATTTTGGTCACAACTCACCACATGATGAGTTGTGAGTAAAAGAGATGTCTCACTCTTCAACATATCAATTATGAGGTTTATGAGCGCCATCACTCTTCTTTCTTTCTAGTGTTGAGATTTTCCAAGCAGTGGTGAGATGATGGGGAACGTAATGAGTAGCCCCCTTTAAAGATTTATAAGAAGCAGTGTTTCTAGTGCTCAATTATTAATGTGAGATGTTTTGGATGCTGGAGAGATCCTCAGTCAGTTTAAAGTAAAATTAAGTCTTATTTTATTGTCTGTATATATATATATATATATATATATATTTATTTTTTTTTTGCCGCAGGATCAATTTTAATAGACTTTTACCATAATAGGGACATTTTGGTATTTCATATTTTGTGCTTTCAGTCTTATTCCTCTTTGGTTTAGTGGTTCTTTAGTATTCCTAATTTCCTTAGGGGTAATTATTTAGGAATTTAGTCTTTCTACGAAAAGATTTCCTAATAGCCTATATATCGGCCAATAATAATGAGATTAATTTAACAAAATTCATGACATTTATTTTAACCTGAGGTTATGATTGTCTTCATCAACCTAACTGTGATTGTTAGGATAACCTAAGTATGATTGCCTAATGTTTTATCTTTTTCTTTTTCTTTTTTCTTTAAGTTTGTGTTTACCAATAGTTGAAATTATATTTCAACTGTGTTTGGCCTTTTTTTGGGGTTAGATGGCACTATTCATGGGACCACCAAACTCAGCAAAACGCATATACCGATGTATTTTTGGGTCCTACAACACTATTCATACCTTTAAAATTTATTTTGTTACAGTGTTTTCAGTAATAAGTTTTCAGTTTTCAGCAAATAAGTGGTATCCAAATAGATCCTAAAGCTATATTTTATTCATTATTTTAATTCCAAACAACTTTCAAACATATTCAAGATTCAATTTTTTATTACCAAAATCCTTAAAACTTTAAACCCTCTATAAAACCCTTCAAGATCTCATCAAAAAATCTAATTATTTAGGAATTTAGTCTTTCTACGAAAGGATTTCCTAATAGCCTATATATCGGCCAATAATAATGAGATTAATTTAACAAAATTCATGACATTTATTTTAACCTGAGGTTATGATTGTCTTCATCAACCTAACTGTGATTGTTAGGATAACCTAAGTATGATTGCCTAATGTTTTATCTTTTTCTTTTTCTTTTTTTCTTTAAGTTTGCGTTTACCAATAGTTGAAATTATATTTCAACTGTGTTTGGCATTTTTTTGGGGTTACATGGCAATGTTCATGGGACCACCAAACTCAACAAAACGCATATACCGATGTATTTTTGGGTCCTACAGCACTATTCATACCTTTAAAATTTATTTTGTTACAGTGTTTTCAGTAATAATTTTTCAGTTTTCAGCAAATAAGTGGTATCCAAATAGATCCTAAAGCTATATTTTATTTATTATTTTAATTCCAAACAACTTTCAAACATATTCAAGATTCAATTTTTTATTACCAAAATCCTTAAAACTTTAAACCCTCTATAAAACCCTTCAAGATCTCATCAAAAAATCTAATTTAGTGCTGAATTCCAAAAGATCCTACACCGGTGACACAAAAAAAAGAAAAAAGAAAAAAAATGGTACGAGTCATTTTAGAAATCAATGTTTCGAGTTCTGAATTACATCATAGGCTCTCAAACCCATTGATTCTTTTCCGTCCTTTGTTTTTCTCCTCTCATATTTTTATCTTCCATTTAATATTCAATAATTACTTCTATAAATCTCAAGCTACTTGCAAAGTTTACATCTCTTTTGAACAGAATATAAATTCAATTAGTTCCTGGAGTATGCTAAATATATTGTTTTCCTTAGGTATAAATACGATGTTTATGATCGCATTTGGCGGCCCTATAATTACGAAGAGTGGACCGGTCTTAGTACCTCGCTTACCATTGAATCCCGAAGTTCCAATCCTTATCGGCCACCATCTGTTGTCATGAGTACTGCTGCCACACCAATTAATGATAGTGCTCCCTTGGTCTTTCAATTGGAGCCAGAGGATGCAACTTCAAAATATTATATCTACATGCACTTTGCCGAAGTTGTAAAGCTAAAAGCCAACCAGTCCAGATCATTCAACGTTATACTAAATGGGAAGCACTGGTATGGACCTTATGTTCCAGAGTATTTGTGGACATTCATTATGTATAGCACGGATGCATTGACTTGGTCTGGAGGAAAATATGTTTTTTCACTCGTGAAAACTGAAAATTCAACACTTCCACCCATCATCAATGCAATTGAGGTATATTCAGTGAAAAATCTCTTGCAATCAGAAACTGACCAAGAAGATGGTATGTATTTCACTATGCATTTCATTATCCTTGTTTGCAAAATTGCTATAGAATTTTACTTACTTGGATCATCAATTTGAAAATATTAGTTGGTGCTATAACAAAGATCAAGTCAACTTATGGAGTAAAGAGAAACTGGCAAGGAGATCCGTGTGCCCCACAAGCATACTTGTGGGAAGGTCTAAATTGTAGCTATGATGGTTATAATGCCCCAAGAGTAATATCCTTGTAAGTTAAGGCCTTCAGATAAGATTTTTGGCTTTCAAACATGTTTTGAAGTATCTTCTAACTAGCTTATTGTAAAATGTAATTGTAATTAGGAATTTGTCCTCAAGTGAATTGACTGGAGCAATATCTGCCGATATATCAACTCTCGTAATGTTACAATATTTGTAAGTATTATTGCCAAATCAGGTCACAATTATTTAGGACATACAATATATTAATTATAAATTATTTGCTTATTTCAGGGATTTATCAAACAATAGCTTAACTGGATCAGTTCCTGACTTTTTGTCGCAATTGCAATATTTGGAGGTCTTGTAAGTTATTTGGATTTTTACACTAATTCTACAAGTTTCTTGATTAAAAAAGAAAAATCACATTCACTATCCTTGCAGAAATTTAAAACAAACCCAACTCTGTGGTTCAATTTCAACCGAACTTGTTGATAACTAATAATAAGTGTACTGATTTTCCTATTTCAGGGATCTATCAGACAACAGCTTAACAGGATCGTTACTATATTCTTTTTCTCAGTTAAAGTATTTGAGGGTCTTGTAAGTAATTGGTGGTATAAGTCGCAGACCTAGGAGTTGTTTTGAAATGAGTACAAACTCTTAAAATAAATAAATATATGGATTTTATATTGTTTTATTATTTTTATACTATGAACCAACCAATTTCATACTCATTAAAATAAGCATAATTGAATTGACGTGAAAAACTTCCAATTTTTATTTTTTTGGAAAGTAGTGGTAATGAGGTTAATAGGTATCCTTTTGTAGGCAAAACTTTTGTATGGGCCGAGCACATACGTCCTTTGTCAGTGAGACAAAGGTCTCATGCGCACAGCCTATGAGATACCTTCTCCTTTTGTAGATATGCTACCCTAACTTTATATGCTTCATTTGGATAGTAACACAAAATTCTATTATTATTATTTTTTAGGGTAAAATACTATTTTAATCTCTAAACGTTACTAAAAGTTTATTTTTCAGCCCTATACTTTAAAAAAAAAAATATATTTTTTTTTTCATCTCTAAACTTTGTAAAGAGTTTTTTGAATAGTATAGAGACAAAAATAAGAATGTAAAAAGAACATTTTCAATAGTTTAGGGATGAAAAACAAACATTTAGTAAAGTTTAAGAACATAAATAAAACATTTTCAATAGTTTAGAGACAAAATATGAACTTTTCAATAGCTTAGGGACAAAAAATGAACTTTTTAAAGTTTAGGAATGAAAAACAAATTTTTGATAAAGTTTAGAGACCAAAATAGTATTTTATCATTTTTTTTTTTTTAGAAACAAACACACATTAATATGTGTTAACCTTATAGCTCAAACTGCACCTCCCCTAAAACTTCAAACACTTCTTGCTTATGGAAGTGCCAATTAAATTAAAAAGCTAGCTCGTTTATTATATAATATATTCAGAATTTGCAGTCGAATTTTGAAGTGAAATTTAACATAATTTTTCTCTGAATAATTTTATTCTTAAACAGGTATTAGGTAATATCCTACTATATAAGGATTCAATTTTAATTAAAATACTTCAAAACTTAAGGAATAACTTCATATTCTAGAAAATTAGTAAGGATAGATAAAGTATAAAATATTTACTAAAAAATAAAAATTAAAGTGAATATATATATTCTGCCTTACACTAGTTTCCTTTTCTTTTCTTTCGTTTTTCATCTCTATCATTTTTTTCCCTTTCTTCATCTTCTTCTTCCTCACTTTTCTTTTCTTTTTTTCCCCTTTTGTATTTTTGTTTGGCCAAATTGACAAATTGTAGCGTTGGATGGAAAAGGAGAAAAGTTGAGTAATAGTTTTTATCTTTTGAGATCACTTTGTAAAATAATATTTGATTTAGGAATTAGGATTATATCTAGAATGGTATACTTTTACACTACTATCTAATTTTTCAGAAGGGTTCTCATAATTGATCACATGACTTTTTTTTTTCAGTGGGTGTAAATGTGTAATTATAAAAAAGTACCAAAACTCTTACATTTTTTTTTTTCCCAAATTTCAGTGGGTGTAATTGCACCCATTACAATGTGTTACCCTGCCTCCTGATACTATTCAATGTTAAAACGGGGGAAAATCATATTTACTTTACCCTTGCAGAAACTTAGAACGAAATCAGCTCAATGGTTCTATTCCAGCTGAACTCATAAAAAGATCGAAGAGCGGTTCACTATTGTTAAGGTATGATTTTTGTCAAAAGCGATGAACTCTGTAATATCATAATTTTATTTTGCCCCAATTTTCAAAAATAAATAATGTCTGTACATAGTTTCTCAAGAAAAACCTAAAGTATCGGTTAGTGTTATCATTCACTAAAATTATACTTTCTCCTTCTCAATTTATTTGTCATGTTTCAAAAATTCAACTTTTTAACGGAACATCATTTATTGTCTTGTTTGTAATATAAAAATGTATAAGTTTTCAAAACTACTCTTAAATAAATTTATCAAAAATGGTTTTGGAAATAAAGTATGGGCATAATAGAAACATTGATAAATTAATGGTTTTTAATTTTAGAAACAAAATAATATTTTGGGACATCCCAAAATGGAATAGATGAAAGACAAATTAAGATGGAGTATATATTTGACTATGATATTCCTTGCTGATCACTTCCAATTGTTGCTATTAACCTCATTGTTGGTAGTGTGGGAGAAAATTCAAACCTTTGTGCATCAGATTCATGTGAGAGGAAAAAGCGGAAGAACAATATTGTCGTTTTAATACTGGCACCAGTTGTTGGTTTGCTCATCCTCTCATTGACTATAGCGGCTATCTTTTGTGGGCTCACAAGGAGGAAAAAACAAGATAAGACTAGAGGTTAGGACATTAAATTAATATAAGATACACATTCTTGGAAACAAAGAAAACTTCAATTCTCCTAAGATATGTGCCTAATATACTTTTGATGATCTTAGCAGTTGCGCTAGTTGATACTGAACCAAACGTCCAGAATCGGCCACTGGAGTCAATGCAACGACAAGTGACATATTCTGATCTCCAAAGAATCACCAGCAACTTTGAGAGGATTCTTGGCAAGGGTGGATTTGGAACAGTTTACTATGGCTGCATGGATGGAATTCGTGTAGCAGTAAAGGTGTTCTCTCCATCATCAGTTCAAGGGTATCAACAATTTCAAGCAGAGGCAAGCCACTATAACATAGAATTCTTGATCTCCGATACACACCTTTCCGTACATCGATTATTGTACTAAATTAGTTAGGATGATTTGAGTTGCAGGTAAAACTTCTTGTGAGAGTTCATCATAAAAACTTGACTACCCTTGTCGGGTATTGCTACGAAGGAACCAACATGGGGCTCGTTTATGAGTACATGGTCAACAGAGACTTAGAAGCACAATTGTCAGGTTTGGTCACAATTAAAACTAGCTTATAATGATATCATGGAGACCCAACAATCATATTGATTTGATTTTTGAAAACTGGAAGGCTAAATTGACTCTACTAATAGTATAGGGAACAACTGAATTTGGCCAATAGTAGAAGGGTCAAGTTATTAATTTAAGCCAAATTTTATTTTGAAGCAACATAAAAATAATTTCCCCTCAAAAAATGTTCTTAAACAACGCGATCAAGGTTAATTTATTTGAACTACACAACTAGGTTAAGGCGATTATTTACGGATGCAGGTCATAATACAAATATCTTAAGTTGGCAAGCAAGACTTCAAATAGCAATTGATGCAGCTGAAGGTTAGCAATACGATGATTTGTATAAATATTTTTAAAATGTTTAATCTTTTCATTATTTTTCTATAATTAATAATGCATTGTAAAACAGGTTTGGAGTATTTGCATCATGGTTGTAAGCCACCCATAATCCATAGGGATGTGAAGACCACAAACATTTTGTTGAATGAAAAGTTCAATGCCAAACTAGGTGATTTTGGTCTATCAAAGATTTTCCAAACTGATAGCGGAACACGTGTCAACAAATGTTGTTGGCACCCCTGGATACTTGGACCCTGAGTGAGTATTTTTATTATTTAGTTGTAAGTTCTAGTTAGCTGTGTTGGTAAAGTTTTTTTTATCATAAAAGGCAATCATCATGAAATCAGTAGTAGAGCCACATTATGGTAACCATTAATAGGTATTTGTTATAATTTAGTTTGTATAGGATTTTATATTCTACTTTTGAAAGAAAATATGGAATGGCAAGATATTAATTGATGGTTTAAATACAAAATAGAAATTAAAATCTACTAAAAACATAAATGAGAATAATGACATGTAAATTGTAAGACCTCTAGAGCTATTGTGACATATATAAAGAGATTGATCAATCAAAAGTCAATAGTCTTCAATATATATATGTGTGTGTAATAATTCAACTAGGTTTATTCAATGAATATCAAAACATTACACAACAAACAATATCAAGACTAGTATTACAAACTTTCCCTACTCCCAAGAATAATGTTGCAAAAAATATGAAAATATAACATGAGTTGACTTGCAGGTACTACAAGTCGAACTGGTTAAATAAAAAAAGTGATGTATACAGCTTTGGAGTTGTTTTATTGAAGATTATCACAAATCAACCTGTGATAGGAAGATCCCAAGATAGGACTCACATAAGCCAGTGGGTGAGTTTCATGCTTGCTAAAGGGGACATTCAAAATATTGTTGATCCAAGGTTGGGTGGAGATTTCGATGTTAACTCGGTTTGGAAAGCTGTTGAAGTAGCAGTGGTATGTGTATCTCCAACTTCCAGTAGAAGGCCAACGATGAGTCAGGTAGTCGCAGAACTAAAGGAAAGTTTGACAACCGAATTATCTCAAAAGATGGAGGGCTATGGGGTTGAACTCAAAGATTCATTTAATATGATCAATATGGATCTCGATACTGAACTCAATCCTTTAGCAAGGTAAAACATTTCTAAAAATCGAAATTGGCATTTTGGATCTTGATTGAGCCTATTCTGCTTTTGGTAACTTTCTGTTAATGCATATTGTATTTCCAATTAGGCACATCAAACTGCTGTTAATACCCATTAATATTATAATCCTCCTAATAAAAATTACTACTATAGTCTATGTGCACTATCATTTGACGTCTTGATCCGAGTTTTTTTTTTTTTTTTTTTGGGAAATTATTGAAGGCACCACTTATTTTAGTTCTTTTTTTAAGATATAAATAAAATAAGTGATAGGCCAAAAAAGAATTGACCCCTTGTGATAAATTAATTGATTAATTAGCCAAGTTTATTAATTAATCAAATTAACATGCAAAGCGCGTGGTAGCACAAATAAATCACCAATTAAACTAAGTATGCAGCGGAAAATAAATTGACGCAGTGATTTGTTTACGAATAGGGAAAACCAACACATCAAAAACCCCACCGGGTGAGTTTAAGGTCACCACTCCCGAGAATCCACTATTATCACAACAAGCGATTACAAGTAAATGAATCTCAGTACCTTATACCAACCTACAGTTGAACCCTTACCCCAATACCCAATTGGACTTGTTTTGTAGTAACAATCTCTCCTTATAATGCACGGCTCCCAGTACGTGACTAACCAAATATGCGGATCCTAGTACGCGACTTCAATCACCAACTAGAGAAGGTTGTTGGCTGCAAAGTTCTTCAGTTCATAACACGATAAAGATCGAGAAGCTCCTTGGTTACAAAACCCTACGGTGCACAAACACAACAGCTTCTTCACAAGAAAGATGAACTTGGACAAATTCTGTCTCCGGTCACAATTTGCTTGAACAAACTTTGCTCAACACTTATGCAACTTGTTCTACCTTTGACGACCCTTAAAATAATCATTTTATATGTTTAGGGTTGTGAGAAAAGAAAACCCGTACACATAATCCTAGATTGGATGAAAAACAGTCCTGAAAAACTGAACTTCATAAACATCGACAGATACCTATCCATTGAGCTGCTGTCGAGCCACAAGCTAGAACAGCTCTACAAGTCTCGATAGATGCTAGCTGTCGAGTTTTAATGAATAGCATATTTCACACTTGAATCTTGGACAGACTTGCATGACTTTAACACTTGAACTTGAAACAAGGTTTCTTGAAGTATTAAACACGTCCTAGATCTACCCAAATACAAGTAAAGTGCGTTTTGTCAAAGGATTAACCAATTATATAAAATAGTGACATGTGTTCCTAACAAGTGAATCACATATGTCCTAACAATAAGAAATAAATCTCCCATTTTGTTTTTCAATCAAATATAGTGGGAAGACATGAGACAATTACATATCCTTGGATAATTAATTATCTGTCTCTAATAAAGGAGATTTTAATGTTTAATGGATTATTTGATGGACATGTCATTGCACAAATTTAATGGATTATTTGATGGACATGTTGTCATAGCTTACGAGGCAAATTTGCCTATTTCTTAATATAAATTTTAAAGTCTTCTTTTCCAAAAAAAAAAAAGAAAAAAGGAAAAAGAGTAGAAAAGTTAATTTTGAGACATGACGGTCTAAAAACTAAATCTTGTGACAAAATAAATGATATCAAAATTGACTTCTTCTTTTCTTTAATGAACAATATGAGATATGACTTGGTAACAAATAACTAGGGATAGACTCAAGATTTTAAGCTAGCGGGGCCCAGAGTATAAAAAAAAAAAATCCAAATATGCATCCATATAGTATTAAAAAATTAAAACAAAATAATGTTTCTTTTCAATACTAGGTTGGCAAGGATTTTTATTTATTTATTGTTGAAGTTAGATCATTCCCAGTGGTGATGCTAAAAATTTTAGCTTTTAACACCTCAAAAAACTACTTTATCTATTTTATCATCTCACTTTATAATACACCCAATATCAAATGTTCTATTTTTTTTTTTTATCACTTCATTTAAAATAATATAAACAACTCATTAAAATTGAAAGACTACAAACTGAATGACTCCTTGTGATTAAACCAATTAATTAATTAGCCAAGTTATTAATTAATCAATTAATCATGCAAAGACGTGGAAGCACAAACAAATCACCAATAAACTAAATATGCAGCGGAAATTAAATGACATGGTAATTTGTTTACGAATGGGGAAAACCTTACGGCAAAAACCCCACCGGGTGATTTTTAGGTCACCACTCCCGAAACTCTACTATTATCACAACAAGCAGTTACAAGTAAAGGAATCCCAAGTACCTTACCAACCTATAGTTGAACCCTTACCCCAATACCCAATTGCACTTGTTCTGTAGTGACAGTTTTCTCTTTTTGATGCACGGCTCCCAATTACGTGACTAACCAATTTGATGCGTGGATCCCAGTACGCGGCTTACTCCTTTGCACGAATCCAAGTACATGACTAACTCCACAGCAACCCCTTGATTGTTATAGTTGATTTGCAGCAGCTTCACATAGAAACACCAATAAGATCTTCAATGTTGGTGCAAGAGACTTTGCTTGGTTACAGAACCCAAAGACATACAAGAAACACAGCAAGAACTCTTTTTTCTGTAGGAGGAGGCTAGGGTTTCAAAAAGAAAACCTTATGAAGCTCTCTAGGGTTAGGTTTTTCTTTTTCCCACCTCCTTTAAATAGGAGCTTAATGGGTTCTCCTATTCCAAATAGGTTTACACAAACCTTGGGCTTTCCTAGTCCAATAAAGATTATGCAAACCCACAAACCTTTGGTTTTCCTAGTCCTATAAGGATTATACAAAACCCATAAACAAATAGCTTTTTAGAATAAAACGTTGTGGCTATAATCTGAAAACTCGTAAGCTCGATTGATCGACCAGCTGTCGAGCTTTAATGAACCTCAACAGATCGAGATTCTATCGAGCAGGTATCGAGACCTGCAAATTTGCACTTTTCTTGAGCAATTCTTGAGTAGTCTTCATGTCTTCAAATTTAACCACTTGTAATGATCATCTTGAACCTACTTAGTTTTATCCAAATACAAGTAAAATGTGTTTCGTCAAAGGATATGCCAATTACATAAAAATATGTCCCCAACAAAAATAATAAAGGAAAAGAGAGAATTTGAGTTTTTTAATTGAAAGAAGGGATATAATCTTAATAAAATATTATATTTTACTTTTAACAACTTACTACAATTAACTGGTATTTATACTAGTTTACTGTAGTTGTAAAAAATTTAGTTTTAGTTTCTTTAATAACACATGATTTTTTGGTTCTTCGGTGGTAAAATAGTTTTTTTTTATTTAATTTTTTTATATAAAATACAATTACAATTGTGAATGTTTTTATTATTTTTGTTAAGTTTTTTGGTTGGATAGTTGCTATTTTGGATGATGCTAATTAGACTTATTAAGGAGAAGGGGTCTAAGATTTTGGAAGGGGGACCCAATTACAAAAATAAAATATATAATAACTATATATATATATATATATAATTGGACCCAGGGGGCCGGGCCCCCTTGGACTCCCACCTGGGTCTGTCCCTACAAATAACAATAACGATAATTTACAGTAAGTGCATAAATTTTGATAAGATTATTTGTTATCTATTAAGAGAATAGGAAAATTAACAAATTAACAAATTAGTTAAAGTCAATCATGTTTGTTATTTAGGCCCCTAAACACTCAAATTGTTTAACCTAATTTATTAACCAAGTTGTTACTTAGGTTTGTTATGCAAATCTAGGTTAAACAAATAACAATCATATCACAATAGCGGAAAAGTAAAGAAAACAAGCGATATGATAACCTAGGAAAACCAATGAAATAGTCCAGTTTTAAGGTAAAAAACCAGAGGGATTGGGCTCCCTTAGGCCCCACCTGGGTCCATCCTTGCAAATATTAATAATGATAATTTACAGTAAGTGCATAAAGTTTGATAAAATTATCTTTTCTCTATTAAAAGAATAGCAAAATTAACAAATTAACAAATTAACAAATTAGCTAAAGTCAATCATGTTTGTTATTTAGGCTCCCTGAACACTCAGATTGTTTAACCTAATTTATTAACCAAGTTGTTACTTAGGTTTGTTATGCAAATCTAGGTTAAACAAATGACAGTCATATCACAATAGCAGAAAAATAAAGAAAACAGGCGATATGATGACCCAATAAAACCGTCAATTTTCAACGTAAAAAACCTAGGGAGGATTTAATCTAAAAAATCCATAGGGCAACAAATTCAGTAAATTGAATGGAAGTGTTTACAATAGATTTTTTCCTAAATCTAATGCTACCTCTTGTAGTACTTACTCACGTGACCATATGTAGCTTCGAATCCACTGACTCTTCTATTTGAATTTGTTGCATACAAATACTCCAGTTTGTGACTTTGAAATCCCACTCAAAGGTTTAGATCATCAGCAGTAGTTAATCTTGTTGCAGCAAATTATCTATACTAGTACATGCAATATCAATCTAATCTCCAGTAGATATTTGTTGAGTTAGAAGGTTACAGAATCTCTCAGATCTTATAGGAGTAACTCACAAGTCTTGGAAAACATGTATTAGGGTTTTGTTTTTATACCTAGCAGTGTTGAGCTCAAACCCTAAACGTTTCATGGGTTTTCGCACCTTCTTTAAAATCTGCAGAAATTGCATCTTGATCGGGCAAGCAAGATAGATTCTAAATTCTTCTTTCTACAGCTTGAGTGTTCTTAAATCTTGACCTGAATCAACTTGAGCAATGTCTAAAACTGTTCTAAGACATTAATATCTTATACTAGACATGTTTTTATACTCAGTTTGCAAACATACATAAAATTAGAACCTAAACATTCAATTCTACAATTCTAAATATTTAGAATCTAACAATCTCCCCATTTGTCAATCTGTGACATAACATACATAGACATGAATTGCCCTACTACAATTCAATCATAATCTACTATTTACAAGTTGCAACAATAAACAACAATATCATGAAAAAATTAACCTGTAAATTCCTAAAACACTAAAATTAAACCATAAACTCATGTATGGAAAATACAGTATAAAACATAACTTGATTTTTATTGATAAACTTCAAGAGATTACATCTAACTACCAAAGCAGCATGCACCAAAAGTTAAAAGGAAGGTCCTCCAAACCAAGCCCTAAGATCTTAGCAGGGGTGGGTCAACAAACTTTGAGGCCTAAGACGATATATTTAAATGGGATCTTTTCGTTATTAATTAAATAATATTTAACTAGTTTTCAATATCATAATTTTTATATAACAAAAATGCATTCTTTTTATCTTGTAATATGTTTTTTTTTTTTTTTGAAGAAATGCTAAAGCTATGACAAATTTTACTAAAAAAAAAAAAAAAAACGTACAAATGTTGTAGCAATGAATGTGATTAATGACATTTCAAGAAGATAAATAAACAAATATTTGAATGAATTATGTTAGAGATATTATAAATTTTATAACATGATGCTTATAAAGATGTATCACTAAGTAATTTAAAAATGCATTTAATAAATTATTAACGTCTACAAATCATAGTAATTGTCACATCAATTTGTATAAAGGTCTTAAAGTAAAATTTACAGTATTTATAGTATTTTCCTATATAAATTATTTCTTGTAATTAGCGACACATATTTGTAAGTCCTATGTATTTAAAATTGAAATATCTCTAACATTACTCAATTCTTTGGTACCTCTTAAAAGTGGAAGAAAAATGTAAAACTAATTTTTTTTCCTATATCTTAAAAAAAAAAAAATTTTAAAATATATATCTCAATTTTTGCCCCAAAATTTGGGGGCCTCTCTAGTAGGGGGCCCTAGGCAATTGCCTAAGTGACCTAAGCCTAGGGCCAGCCCTTGATCTCAGTAGAGAGGCTATACTATGAGACACAATTAGAACTTGTACAAACATATTAAAAATTACAAGATCAAAATTGAGAGCACAATAACTTAATAATAGCATCCAGTAAATGGCCAGAAGTAGCTGAGTTTCGTCCTTTTTGCGCTTTTTAAACTGAAGCATGATTATCCCATTCAAGCAATACATCAAACACACTAAGCTCCAAACAAAATCGCAACACTTCTATGACTAATGACTGCATACACATATGCATCCTTCCAATAACTAAACACCTGCAAATGAGAAAGTTTATGTACAATCACTAAACCATGCTCGTCTTTAGCTACGAGGTTCTTGACCTCATGTTCAACTTTGATTATTCACAAAATTAATGTAATTGATCAATTCAAATTAACAATTAAAAAAAGAATTATGGACAAAAAGTATTTTACCAAATGCTTAAAAGATAAATTGGGATAAAACAAGCTTCAATCGCACATTCATGACTCCCATTTGAATTTAAATGATTTGTATCCTGATAAATTCAAATGTCTCTTATCTACATACATATATAATTCTAGGCTCCGCCGATAGGCCAAACACGAGTGACCCAAAGGAGTGCTTGGCAACAGAATTAGCTCAATGGAAGAAAGACGGCGTAACTGAATCAAGTTAAATTTTCACTCTCAATGTGACTACTTTAACCAATCCATTTGCAAGATAGTTCTGAAGTTGTTCCAATGATGATTAAAAGTGGCATACTGAATCTTGCAGCTTTCCTTCTTTTCCTACTTTTCTTTTAACATTTGTCATTGCAAATGTGTGTAATCACATTATTGTGTTAAAACCTGTACCTATGATGGTGTTGATAAACAATTTGTTTGTGATGTGTGTTGTTCCTTTGAATGCTAAACTCGGGGTTATAAATTATTAAATTCAACCTATATTTTTCATGTTCTAACTTTTTGGCACATTGAAAATTTTAGAATTCAAATTGGGTGCGAGAATAGTGATGAAAGGAAAGCCATTGTCAAAGTATATTAACCCATTTTTTCAATTTCAAAACTGACAAAAAAGTAACCAAAGGAATTATAGATTTTGAGGGCTAATTTAATATTCGGTCAAGCAAAAACTTAATATTGGGCTAGAAAAATAGACATTATTGGGCATAAATAATGGACCGAAGCAAGTATTAATTCTTTTTGTTTTGTTTTGTTTTTTTGTTTTTGTTTTTTTTGGTTTCGTTTTGTTTTTTTGTTTTTGTTTTCTTTTGTTTTTTGTTTTTTTTTTGTTTTTTGTTTTTTGTTTTTTATTTATTTATAAATTATTGGGCACTCGGCCTACAATTACTATACTACACCAGTTGGGCCTTTGGCCCATATTCTCTTTTCTACATGGGTTGGACTTCTAGCCTACAAATACAAGTGAGTCACAAGTATTAATCATAAAGTTATTTTCTATCTCAAAAAAAGAAAAAAAAAAAGTGTTCTTGACAGCCATTGAACACATTCTAGCACTACTGTTGATGCTAATCACTTTTCAGCACAAAAAAAAAAAAAAAAAAAAATGAGATTATGTCACTTTGTGATTGTGAAAGACCTGCTCCTTCTTCAGTAAAGCAGCGGGAGGAAAGAACAAATCCCAATTCTACGTATTGCCTTCTTCGCTAGAGCTATGGAGAATAAAACAAAACACGTGCATGTACTATCTTGTTCTTCGTTAAAAATGCTAGAGCAAAGTAACAAGACAGCTGACTAACACAACGAAGCTCCGTGAAGATCTGTTAAGACACACAAAAAATCATTGAGTGCTATTGTGTTAGGTTTTAAGATTTTAGGAACTAAATGTATTAGAACTTTAATGTATAATGTGTTGGCAAATCTTGATCAAAACTTAAGAGTCTAGATTTAGGCTGCTCAAAGTGTGTTTATTTGTAAAGTTGAAATCGAGTGAATTGCGGGATTTACTGGCTAAATCTGCAAGGCTCGATCAATTAAAAATTAGGCTCGATCGATCAAACCTCATGCAGATTAATTTTCTATAGATTTTTTCCAACTCAGCCCAAGCTCGATTTGACGTGTAGGATTTTATATTTTACTCCAAGTATAAAAAGAAAAACCCTAGCTACGTTTTAGAGGTTGTTGATGTGCTGTATGTTGAATCTCTTATGAGATCTAGAGGTGTTTACCTTCATACACACTTAGGGTTATCAAGAACAAGATTATGTCAAGAAATTGGTGATCGCTTCAGTTGCTGCATAAAAAATTTAAAGAAGATCTGAAACCTTTGAGTGGAGTCTCAAAGTCACAAGTGGGAGTACTTGTGGTTGCAGTGGATCAAAGAAAGAAGTAGTTCGTGCACTCGGAGCTGTCACGTGGTCGTGGTAATAAGTTTTCTACTTGAGGTAGCAATAGGATGTTAGTGGTCTAAATCTTATTGTACAAATTTCAATTCTTTCATAGTGGATTTGTTTTACCTTGAGGATATTTAGGTTAAATCCTCCCTAGGTTTTTTACCGATTTGGTTTTCTTGGGTTATCATATTGTGTGTTGTTTATATTTCCGCATTGCTTACATGATATGATTTGATTGTGTTAACCTAGATCTGAATAATTTATCTAAGTAATCACTTGACTAAATAACTAGGTTAAACAACTTGTGTTTTAAGGGGTCTAAAAATGTACACATTGGACTCTTAAGGAACCTCATACGGTCATACTTCAAAGAAGGTGCTCAAACTGTCAGAAATCACACAACAGCTGCTTCCCTAACCCTAACCAATTGTGGAATGTGGTCGAAGCCCATATTTCACTAGTGATAGGGATAGTGGGGTTTGCGAGGTTTGGGGACAAGCTTTGGAAAATGGTTAGCATAGTACTCATGCACCTTGACGACGACACTGGAGTTGGAGATAAGGTTTCTGGAGACCTAGCTTCTCTCTCTCGCTCTCGTAGAACTTCTTCCTTTCATTTCCTTACTACCTTGATGATGATGTGTATGACATGTGAAATTATTTAATTTAAGAACCTAAGCTAGCTACAGTAAGTACCTAATTAAGTTTTTCCCTTTAGTTAAAATAATATTTTAGAATTTTTTGAAATTGTGTTTCAAAATTTTCACATTTAGGTTAATCTTGATTTATCATTTTGACTGCTCTCTTTTATAGAGAGAATTAGGTTCAATTCTACCAAAAAATATCATCCGTTTGAGGTGACTTATGGTAAAAGTTTAACTATAAGTTTGATGGATTTGGAATTGAGAATTCTTTAAAGTTTAATAGGAATTGCTATGGTTTTTGGCATGGAATTCTTTAAAGTTTACTTCTCCTCGGTACTACTTCAACTTTTTTTTTTTAATTATTTTTTTTTATATAAGATAGAAATTTTATTCTAACCTAATCTAATGGCCTGTTTGAAAGTTTAGAGAGGGAGGAGAGTAGAGGGGAGTAGTGGGGAGGAGAGTAAAGGGGAATGGTTATCCTCCACCTTGTTTGGATGTTTTTAAAATTAGTAAGGAAAAAAGGAGTAATTAGCCCTTCCTCTTGTTTGAATGTTTTAAAAATTAAGATGGAAATGAGAGGAAATGATTTAAATAGACAAATTTATCCCTATTTGAAAATGTACTTGCAACATTGGTCTACGATTAATTTGTTAGATTAAGTAATTATGACTATAGCATGCAATATGTTTTTTTTCCTTATTTGAATTAAATAATCAACATTGGTCTATGATTAAATATTTTTTCTGCTTTTTTATTATATTAAAAAAAAACCATCCTTAATTGATGATAATTAAAATAAGAAAAAAAATGTTTGGTTTGTTTGTTTACTGAAAAAATCAACAAAATATTATTCTACGAGAAATTAATTAAAAAATTGATTAAAAATTTGGGGGAAAATTCAAAGAGAAGTTTGAACAAAGAGCTTCAACGACATTACAGTCAAACACGTACCTATACAAAGTTATTAACAACGAAGAAATAAAAAATTAGGTGAAAACTAAATTTGGAAGTGTATATTCAGACGAAATTAAAAAAAAAAAAAAAATCATATATGTGAAAAATTACCTCCTTATAGCAAGAGTTGTTAGATCGGAGTGAAACAGAGACCTTGGAAGCGAAAAATCAAACATAATGCAATATAAAGCGGAAAAAGAAGGAGGTAGAGAAAAATTTTCCAAAGAAACAAACAAGAATCAAGAATACGGTGTGTTCAATTTTGTGAACAAAGGCACTGAGTGTGTGTGAGATCAAAAAATTTGTGGGTTACAGAGCTGAGAGAGCTTGAGAGATATTTGTGGGTTACATATATATATATATATATATATTTTAAACGTTATAAAACATTGTAATTTTGTTAATATAATAAGGGTAAATTAGGTAATTTATTTGGTCAATAATTTATGTACTCTACTCTCCCTCCAAATCTCTTCAATTTTGGGGAATTAAAAATGAGGGATTAGAGGTAGTTGAAACCCCTCCAAAACCCTCCCCCTCCTTCCTGAAAAAACTTCCAAACAATGTAATTAAATTACTCTCCCTCCCTTTACTCTACTCCCCCTCTTTTTTTAAACATCCAAACAAACTATAAGTGTATATGTGTGTAAAACTCCCTCTTGGAGACTTGAACCTCAGCTCTTGCCTCCCACACTCCATAAGTACTTATACTTGTAGAGCGACCATCGCACCAAGGGTGTGCGGTGGTGGTACTACTTCAACTTCTATTATACCCTTTATGTTTTATATTTCCCTAATCCATTTTTATGTCCTTAACTGTGTCAAAAGCCAAAAACAATATAGGGAGAAAAGATTGCATAAATACGTATGAGAGAGAGAAATTCGCATACCTTTTTTTTGGGTTTAGAGATAAGTATGAAATGTCATAAATAAGGGATAATAAATGAGATCCTAAACTCAGTATTGATGCGTCTTTTTTTAACTGTTGGATATACTTAAATCTAATGGTTTAGAAAATGTTTAACTCTAAAGAGTTACACCAGGATAAGCATGAAATGTCATAAATAAGTGATAATAAATGAGATCCTAAACTCAGTATTGATGCGTCTTTTTTTAACTGTTGGATATACTTAAATCTAATGGTTTAGAAAATGTGTAACTCTAAAGAGTTACACCAGGTGTAACTCTAAGCAATGTTACACCACCCAATAACTTGTTATTAAATTAATATTATGAAAATCCAGCCGTTGAATTACATGTTTTATATGTTCTTAACACGCATGCTAATTTTTATGTGAATCAAATGCTATTTACCAAGTGATCCATAAACTCATCTTTTATGAATTATTTTAAACTACAAAAACTTGAATTTAAACAATTGATTGATAGAATTCGTACAATTGTTTCATATGGCTACTTTGGTTTTTATTTTTATATTTTTTAGGAACAATTCTTGCTCTTGTTGGTGAAATTAATTTTAAGTTTTAACAAATCAACGAAGTAGTACTATTTTTTCCCAAGTTTATAACAATGTGGGGGGTTTTGAATCCAAATTCTCCTTTGTAAGAAAATTGAATAATGCTATTAAATTACAAAACTCTTAATTTCAAATTAACCTTAAAAAGAAAACTTCAAATTAGTCATGTTAGAGCACTCACATCAATGGGTGTACAATAGATTTTACAATTATTACCTAAAAATGACTCACATTAGTGAATGTAGAATTATGTACCTTTACAAGTTTGCTATAAAAACTGTGGAAATTTATGCTGATACTATTAATTTTGTATTGATTTTTTTATTCTAATTTTTACATATCTCAAGAATGAAGAAAGAGAGTGGAAGGTGGTTGTTATATATTAAAAGCTCGGATTTGTGTGAAAACACAAGAGTTTGTTTAGACCCCCAAAATAAAATTGTGGCTAGATTGTTTTTACTCTAACTTAGACTAAGTGCGGAATACGAGTAAACATATTCATCCATTATCAACAATATAAAGTAAAGCTTAAGAGTAGGGAAGAGAGATGCAAACACAAGATAATACTGAGAAGTTTTATCGAAGAGGAAACCGAAGAACTCGGCGAAAAACCTCTCTGCCGCCTTCTAAGCGGTAATCGATCAACTAGAGAATAAAGTTGGAGTACATGAATAACAAAAGACCCTCCAAGCCTAGTCTACCCAATATACTTGAGCCCTCCAAGCTTCTGCTACCAACTAGCTTCTTGGAACCTTATCTTCTCTAGGTTTCCCGAATCCCGCAATTTAGCTTGATTGCATCTGCCAATGAATAGCTCCTTCCAATGCTTCCCAGCAGCACCAAAATCTCACTTAACATTCAGATTGGGTGTGATCAGTGTTTGAACTATGAAACTCTCAAGGATTTAGAGATGGAGAGGTAAGAATAGAGGAAAACCACAAGGAAATGTGTAGATGATTGTGGGTTCAACAATCTCGAACTCTCAAGTGCATTTTCTAAGGTTTTCTCTCTGAAAAGCACTCCTTACAATATGTGGGTAATGAGGGTATATATAGTGTGAGTAAAGACTTGGTAAAGCAAAACATGACATTTTGCCAAACAGAATGTTTCGAGAGTATTTCGTGGGAAAACCTTACCCACGAGACACTCACGAAATCCTCCAGGTTAGCATGACTCTTCGCCTTCCAGTCATGTGCTATACACGTGGCTATTTCACGAGTAAGCTTCTCGCGAGACACTCGCAAAATCCACTTATTCATCCTTTTAAGCTTGAGTCTTCACACTCTCTCACACTTATCCCTTACAATTAAAACCACATTAATACAGGGAAAATATGATTGAAGAAATTACAATCATATTTGGCACGGAATTAAAGCCAACATAAAATAGTTGTAAATTACAACTTTGCATATATAAAGAAAGAAAAACAATTAAAGAAACCAAGAAAATTTAATTTTTTTAACGAATTGTTGTGTAAAATAAATAATATGATATAATGCATTTTGGAAATAAAAAAGTTTAGTTACAAAATTAGTTGTAACCTAAAACTACAATCTTAATCAATAAAATAAATATTACTACATATTTTGAAATCTAACCGTTGAATCGTATGTTCTTTATGCTCTTAATACATTAGTCAAATTTTGTGTCAATTGGATATTATTTACTATATGATCTATAAGTTTATACTTTATGCATAATTTTAAACTATAAAAACTTGTAATATAAACAATTTATTGATGATATAGCTATTAATCTTTAATTTTATAAAATTTTTGCAAGTATAGAGGAATTATAAAGAAGATATAATCTAATGGTGAATTTATCAAAATTCACTTCCAATAAAAAGATATTGAGTAAGGTTGTAATTTTAGGCTATAACCAAGTTAAACTTTGTTCTTTTGAAAATTGAGTATATAAAATAAATAAATAAATAAATAAAACTAGGTTTTATAGTAAATTGACAAGAAAAATTTGTAATCTTAGTTGGCAAAAGGTTTTGAAAGTCCTTTTGCAAGATTAATGAGAATAAACAGATGCAAGATTAGGATTTTTTTATTTTTTATTTTCTTATACAAGATAAAAAATATACACTAGTCTAATCTAAGTGTATATGTGTGTGAAACTCACTCTTGAAAACTTGAACCCTGGCCTTTACCCCCCACACCCCACAAGCACTTATACTTATGGAGTAGCTTCTCTTCACTAGTGAAAGGTGGCTCCTCTCCATCTTCTCCTAGGTCATAGAATAGTCGTCCCTTCTCGCGAAGGTGTGTTTGTACCTTGAGGTAACAAGTTTACCTTCAAGGTTTTGTGGTTTTTCCTTTCTTTCGGGGGTGGGGAAACACATTTTTTTGTTCTTTAGTCTTTCTTTCCAGTTTTTTCTAGTTTCAGATTAATGGAGGAGTTAGCAAAATCTTGGAGTTGTCTTACCCTCTCAGACGTGGAATGTTCTCATGTTAGCATTATAGAGGAAGAAGCAGTTTCAGATTTCGTTCTTGTTGTAAAGTTTCTTACTAAGAGGGCCTTGAACGTGGAGGCTATTGACAAAACTTTCACACCCATATGGAGAATGAAAAACGGATTTAGAGTGACTAAAGAGAGTGATCATGTGGTGCTCTTTACTTTTGATAACCAAAATGACATGGAGCGAGTCCTTAATACAGAACCATGGAGCTTTGATAAGCACCTTATGGTTTTACATCGGTATGATAAAGAGGTTGACGTTTTGGATATTGATTTTAATATGGTTACTTTTTGGATTTAGGTACATGATTTACCAGTTCGCTTTCGAAAAAGGGCTGTAGCTGAAAAAATTTGTAGGGGTGCTAGCTTGGTGGACAAGAACATGGAGGAAAGGGAAATTATAGGCGATGGTTTTATTCGTGTACGGGTTAAGGTGGACATTTCAAAACCTTTGTGCAGAGGCCGAGTGCTTTATTTGGAGAATGGTAAGGAACTTTGAGTCTCTTTCAAATATGAGCTGCTGCCAAACTTGTGCTATTGGTGTGGTAGCCTCATACATGATGACCGAGACTGTGAGTTGTGGATTGAGAGTGGTGGCATGCTACCATCTGAGGCTCAACAATATGGTGCATGGATCAGAGCAGCACCTTTCATGTGATAAAAAAGAAACTCGGTTTCTGTTCCTAGTTTTATAAAACTAAATCTGCTGGTCTAACTACAACGTCCACCCCAAAGCCGCCTGCAAAACCACAGGTGGTGATCCTAAGAGGAGGTCCGGCACCGGAGTTTATTAGATCAGGTCAGGGTAATGAGACACCAAATTAGGAAGGAATTAAATTCCCTGATTTCCAGGAGGCAAATCCGATGGACTCAAGTCCTTTCCATATGGATCAAAACGTTTTGGGGGAAGTCAATGCTATTAATACGGATCAGAATAGGGGAAGTTTATTTGCTGAGCTATTTGAAAAGAAATTTGAGGACATTAATCGGGATTTGAGGAGATTTGATGCGACAACAGAATTTCATTCAGAATCAAACTCTCCAATGGGTAAGGAAAATAATTTGGAATCAATGACAATTAATAAGATTTTTCTGATGTCCACTCAATCACGTGCAACATCACATGGCTGTCCCCGTGTACCACTATTTGTTCTACCTGATACTTCAAACATTAACACAGGGATTCATTCTACTTGGAAACGTCAGGCTAGGTCCATCACAGGCACGGATGTCATTATGGCAGATGCAGTGGGTTCAAAAATGTGTGCTCATCCTACTAGGGGTCAGCCGGAGTTCAGAAAAAGAAGAAGATTGTTTCTCGAGTTGGCAAAGGTGACAATGTGATATTGGTAGAGGCTAGTTCCCAACCTTGCTAGAACCAATGAGTCTTTTATGTTGGAACTGTCAGGGGCTTGGGAACCAACGTACAGAAAATCAACTTGCAGAATTAGTGTGGGCAAAAGATCCATCCGTTGTGTTTTTAGTCGAGACATGGACGGATGAAACTAGGCTAATTTTAATGCAAGATTGTTTGAAGTTTAAGCATAGATTTATTGCAACTAGGAGAAACAAATCAAGGGGTTTGGTGATGTACTAGAAAGAGGAGTCTGATTTAACAATAGATACTTTTTTGAAGAACCATATTGATGCCACAATTTGCAAAAACAAGGAAGGGGAGTGGAGATTCATAGGTTTTTACGGAGAACCGGATACACAACTCAGACATGGAGCTTGGGCACGGTTGAGAAATTTGAGAACACGAAGTCAAGCACCTTGGGTGGAAGTTACAAAGCAATCGGAGAAATTGGGTGGAAGAACCCGACCTCAGAATCTGATGCAAGCATTTAGAGATATCTTGCATGAATGTGGATTTATGGATCTTGGTTTTGTGGGATCAAAGTTCACTTGGTATAAACATTTTGATAACTTCACAGTATGGGAGAGATTGGATAGGGCAGTGGCAACCAATGAGTGGTTTCCTTTGTTTCCGGATACACAAGTTCATCATATTGATGTTACTACTTCGGACCATAAGCCTTTGTTAATTAATCCGGATGGGATGGAATGCAAGCAACAGAGGCTTTTCGGTTTGAGCAGATTTGGATGAGTGAACCGGGGTGTGGGGCAACAATTGAAGCGGTATGGCAGCAGGTAGGGGCTGATCCAAGAGGTGAGAAAGTGATAAAAAAAAATTGACAAGTGTGGGAAAAGTTTGACCAAATGGAGCTAGACATGCTTCCGAAATGTGAGAAGAGAGCTGGAACAAAGGAGAAAAAAACTTGCCCAGGCCAAGAGGCTAGCATGCAATTGGGGGTCGGTGACTTTGATGAAAAAGTTGGAGAAATAAATAAATAAACTTCTTGATAAAGAAGCATAGATGTGGGGGCAGCGGGCAAAGGTGTAATGGCTGAAAGATGGGGATAGGAACACGAGGTTTTTTCATAGCAAAGCTTCACAGAGAAGGAGGAAAAATTACATTAAGGGGCTGTATAATAATAATGGCCAATGGTGCACTAATCCTAGTCGAGTGGAGGGCATAGTTCTAGAGTTTTATCAAGCTCTTTTCACTTCCCAAAGCTCGGAGAACTTTGATGAGATTTTGGCACAAATACCTCGAGTTATAATAGTTGAGATGAGTAATGATTTGTTGGCTGAGTTTAAAGTAGATGAAGTAGAGACCACCCTTAAGCAGATGGCTCCTTTAAAATCACCCGGACTGGATGGAATGCCACCCATTTTTTACCAACATTATTGGTCCTTGGTGGGCAACGATGTGGTTGATGATATTCTATATTTCCTAAATTAGGGTAATCTCCCCCCATCTTTGTGTCATTCATTTATAACTTTGATCCCTAAAGTTAATAATCCCGAATATATTTCACAATATTGCCCTATTAGTCTCAGCAATGTATTGTATAGAATTTTTTCAAAAGTTTTGGCTAACAGGTTGAAGAAAGTTCTACCCCACTTAGTGTCAGAACAACAAAGTGCTTTTGTGAAGGACATGTTGATTTCTGATAATATTATGGTGGCTTTCGAAACCCTCCATTATATAAGAAACCATAGTTCGGGGGAGATAGGGTATATGACACTTAAATTAGACATGAGCAAGGCGAATGATAGGGTGAAGTGGTTGTATATGGAGAAACTGATGAAGAAGATGGGTTTTGGAGACACTTGGGTAAATCTGATGATGCAATGTATTTCAAAAGCTACTTATTATGTCTTGATTAATGGGGAGCCATATGGTCACATCACACCCACGAGCGCGCTGTGCCAAGGAGATCCTTTATCTCCATATTTATTCTTATTATGCAAGGAAGGGTTCCATGGTTTATTGAGAAAAGCGGAGGAGAATGGAGATATAAGGGGTGTTTCTATTTGTCGAAGTGCACCAAAACTAACACATCTTCTTTTTTGCAGATGACAGCCTTATGTTTTGCAGGGCAAAACTAATTGAGTGTGAGAAGCTCTTGGAGATCTTAGCCACTTATGAACAAGCTTCCGGGCAACAAATAAATAGAGATAAAACAACTCTATTTTTTAGTAAGTCCACTTCCCAACAGATGCAAGCTTCAATTCAAGAGGCCCTCAAAGTACCTGTGGTCAAACAATACAAGAAGCATTTGGGATTACCAAGTTTCATAGGGCGAAAAAAGAAGGAGAGTTTTGATAATATTAAGCAAAGAGTGTGGAAAAACTTCAAGGATAGGAAGGCAAACTCCTATCACAAGTCGGGAGAGAAATTTTAATTAAAGCAGTGGCTTAAGCACTACCTACATACACTATGTCATGTTTCAAGCTACCGGTTACTCTTTGCCATGACATTGAAGCTCTCATCCGAAGATTCTTTTGGGGGGCAGTGGGGAGATAGTAGAAATGTGCATTGGGTAAGGTGGGAAGAGCTATGTAAGCCAAAGGAGCAAGGAGGGATGGGTTTCAAGGATTTATCACGTTTCAACGATGCATTGCTCGCTAAACATACTTGGCGACCCCTACATGATAAATCCACACTGTTTTACCGGATTTTTAAAGCAAGATTTTTCCCACATTGTTCGATCATGGAAGCCTCTTGTCTAAGCTCGGCATCCTATGCATGGAAGAGCATTATAAAGGGGAGAGATGTGATTAAGCATGGAGCAATGTGGAGAATTGGATACGGGAAGTCAATTCATATTTGGGGGGATAGGTGGCTACCCTAAAAGCATTCACCATTGGTTTTATCTCCATAGGTACACGGGCTGGCTGAAGCAAAAGTCAACAGGTTGATAGATGAAGATGGAAGATGTTGGAGGACAGATTTAATTGACGAAACATTGCTAGACTTTGAGGCAGAGATGGTGAAAAGCATTCCCCTCTGTCTTACTAAGCAATCCGATGAATTAATTTGGCCTTACAGTGCTAATGGTGCCTACACAGTTAAGACGGGTTGCTGGTTTTTGCAGACAGAGTTCCAAAACCAACAACCGAGTCAGTCTGAACCTTTGATGCTCAAGCCACTGTGGAAAGGGATATGGAGTCTCAATGTACCAAGAAAAGTGAAGAATTTAGTTTGGTAAGCTTCAAAAAACTCCCTCCCCACAAAGCAGAACCTAGTCAAAAGAAAGGTTCTAAATGAGGACCATTGTGATCACTGTCAAACGTAACATGAAGACACCCTCCATGCTCTCTAACTCTGCCTAAAATTGGAGGACATTTGGACTTCAGTACAAGCATGGAATCAGTGCAGTCTACGGCAAACGACGAGTTTTGTTGATCTCATGGGATGTGTTCTGGCAGAGAATAGGGACTCGGACTTGTTTGCCATGGTAATGTGGGCTGTATGGAAGAGAAGAAACGACATGAGGGTAGGAAAAAGTGGCGTAACTCTCCCAGACCTTGTGCAGCAAGCTCGCAGCAGGTTACATGATTTTTTGCTGCATAATTCTGCAGATGTGAAACCCGGTGGAAGACCTCCAACCTAGTGGCAGCCCCTAACGCACCAACAGTACAAAATTAACTTTGATGGGGCACTTTTCAAGGCTGAGAACTAGGCCGGAATAGGGGTGGTAATCAGAGACAACGAGGGGCGGGTGATGGTGTCCTTGGCACAGTGAATCCGAATCCCCCTGCCTAATACAGCCATCGAAGTTGAGGCATTAGCAGCAAGGGGTGCAATGGAGTTGGCTTTGGAAACTGGCCTAAAAAAAGGAGTGTTTGAGGGTGACTCACTGATCCTCATGAATGCTCTAAAATCAAATTCTCATAGCCTTTCGCATTTTGGTCACATTGTCAATGATATATAGTACTTGGCCTCTCAGTTCTCCATTATTTCTTATTCTCATGTAAGGAGGTATTGTAATACTGTAGCTCACTCGCTTGTGAGGCGAGAATTTTCTTTTTCTTTATTACAAGTCTGGATGGAAAATGTACCAGTAGAGATTGTAGATGTATTTCAGGCTGATTTTCATAGCCATAGTTGATAAAAGTTTTGCAATGTGGTTTCTTAAAAAAAAAACTTATACTTATAGAATGATCATCATACCAAGGATATATGATGTTGTTAGGACTTCTTGACACAATGAAAATGTACAATTTTTTTCTTCATTTTGATTGAGTCAAAGTATACCTTTTTGTCCCGTATCATTTACAAATATATGGCGAAATGAATGTCAACTCTACCAAACAATTTGATAAGACTTTTATGAATAAGCCGGATTTGATTATTATTATAAGAATTTACCTATGAATTTCCGAGATAAACTATCAGCACAATGAGCCGTACCAGCGCTTTTTTTTTTTTTTAAATGTTATTTTATTTTATTTTATTTTATTTTTTGAGAAATGTTATTTTATTTTATTTAGCAAAACATGCTGCGCGCCACCGCCCGCCATGCATGATTGATATTAATATTATTGTTTTTGTAGAGAGCATCGCCCTTTCACACTCTAACGGTTGTGTATGGAATATTTCAAGGGTCTAGATTCTAGATGACGGTTGTAAAAATTTATTAACTGACAATATTATGAAAAAAGCTATTATATATAATCTGTTTCACACATATTTACACACACTTAAATACCAATTGAAATCATGGCTTGAAGTCATAAGTTTAGTTGGTCTATTTCATGTATGTAAATTCGTGTGCAACATAGTGTGTAATAACTAAGGAAAATGCTAACGAGTACCTTTAGGGCACTTGTTAATAATTCATTTAAATAAAATTTTTATAAGAAATGAAAAAAAAAAATTAATATTTTGACAGCTTTTTTCATTTACTATAAAAGTGGTGTCAAAATTTTTTCTAAAATGGATTATTAATGAGTGCCCTAAAGGCACTCGTTAGCATGACCCAATAACTAATAAGCACTACTCTATTTAATACCAACTGAAATCATGGTTGGAAGTCACAATTTTAAAATTGAAAATTACTCCATAATTTTAAGTCATTAGTTTAGTTGGTTTAGTACGTGTATGTAAATTCGTGTGCAACATAGAGTGTAATAACTAATAAGCACTACTCTATTTCAATACGTGCAGTAGGGTTAAAAACTGTGTGACTTTTTTTTGTCATTGACATGGAGGTTTTATTTACTTTTATTTGGAATGGCTTTGACTTAGAGTTAAAATAATTTTTTTTTTCATAAAAAAAAAAATATTTTCTCTAATTATCCTGCATATACAACACATGACAACATGTGTCTATTAAATGGGTTTGGCTTCTGTCCAATGGCCAGTGGCCACTGGACCCGTTAGAATACGGACACGTGTCCAGTCTTGGACACGTGTCGGGAATCCAACGTGTCCAGTGGCACTGGCCACTGGACAGAAGCCGAATCCATTATAATAATAAGTTTGATTGTGATGGTAAATAATCACTTTCACAATCACTTATAATTATTATTGTGATGGTAACATTTTTTACTACTTATTGTCCATCGTAATAGAACTGTAGTAAAACTTGTGGCATAAAATTGATTGTGTCCATATATTTTCTAATTTGATGAGTTGTGGATTTGCAAAAGAATCCACCCAACAAAGACAGCTGACTGTGTAGTTAAACTATTCTTCTCTATTTTAACCATGGTTTTAAAAACTAGACTGGACCGACTGGTCCGACTGGTTCAACCAAGAACTGCCCCTCAATCCGGTCCGTTTACGGGTAAAACCGAAAATCCATCAAAAACCGAAAAAATTTAAAAACTGGCTGGTTCAACTGGAAAACCAAGGACCGGCAGGATCGAACCGGTTAAAGGTTGGTTAGGTTGTCCACTTAAACTACACCATTTCTTTTACTTATTCTCAGCCTAAACTATGTTGTTTTGTACAAAGGAAACCTAAAAACTAACCTAAACACCTATTCAGACTCTCACGCCTCTGTCTCACTCTCACGGTGAGAGTCTCATGCCTTACTTAACTCTCAAGCTCACGCGGCCATGCCTCTAAATCTCTCAATTTTTTTCCCTTCTCACGGCCTCTAATCTGCTTCTCATCCTTATGGTCACGATCTGCTTTTGTTTTTTTTTTTTTTTTTTTTGTCTCTGTCTCGCCCTCTTTGCTTCAGTGGCTTCATCAATCATCAGGTATGGAACTTATTTTCCTTTTCCTTTGCTTTTGAATTTTGATTAATTGATTTTGAATTTCTGAAATCTTTTTTTTTTTTTTTTTCTCAGTCTCACCATCTCTGCTTCAGTGGCTTCATCAATCATCAAGTATGGAAATTATTTTTCTTTCCTTTGCTTTTGATTTTTGATTACTTGATTCTGAATTTCTGAAATCTGGGTTTTTTTTTTCTTTGGTCTCGGTCTCGCCCTCTCGGTTCGTCTTCTGTGCTCTGTGCTCTGCTTCATCAGGTATTGTGTTATCAAATGAACCTTAAAACTTAGTCGATATTTGTTGAAATTTTTTTTTGTTATTTAAATGTAATGAACTTATTTATTTAGTTCTCTATTTGAAACTTATTTGCTATTTGGATGTAATGAACTTATTTATTTAGTTCTCCACTATTTGGATGTAATGAACTTAGTTATTTAGTTCTTCTTTTAAAACTTATTTGCTATTTGGATGTAATGAACTTATTTGCTATTTACCATTTGGATGTAAATGTAATGACTAATGAACTTATTTATTTGGTTTTGTTGAAAGTTTATTATATTAAGGATGATTTTTTTGTAATGTTATTATGTTAAATTCTATAAAAGATGTTATATACATGTATGTTTGTGAAGGAAACATATTTATTACTATTGGGTTGTTAGTTTTAGTATATTAAAAAATTATTAATTTTTTATATAATTTAAATGAATAATAATTAAATTATTTGTGACGTCACTGGTTCGACCATCGATCGGATCACGGTTCGACCAGAAAACTGATAATTAAGTTATTTTTGGGTTCTTTCACCGTACCAGTTTTTAAAACCATGATCTTAACTATAAAGGCTGTATATAAGTACGTATATATAAGATGGCAGAAACATGTCCTCAGCTATGTTCCAATAAGGAAAGTGATGGGGAGGTTCAAACATTTCATATCTCCAATCCTTGGCTGTTTGCCACATATTCTTCTGGTAATGATAATCTAATTCTTGCAATATTAGTATTGTATTTTGGTTTCCTAATCAGAGATGGAACCAGGATTTCAACATTGAGGGGCAATAAATGAACCATTTTTTTAAAAAAAATTCTAGACTAAATATTCTACTAAAATAAAACTAGTATCATATGTTATCAAAATAGAAGACACAAGATAGTTATTTCACAATGCGTTTTAAACCAGTCATTTATCAAAACATAATTTAGTGTGCTTTTAAATCTTGAAAATGATCAATGATTGATTTTATGGTAAATTCACAATAATTTCCTTTTCAATGTACAAAAACCAATAGTCCTTTAAAAAATCATATTTCTTTTTGTTGCAAAACCTATATTTGAAAATACTTATGATTGAAAAGACTCATCATGGAGTTATAGTTATAGAAATAAAAAAGTATTGGTACAAGTAAAACCACTCTATAAACGAGTTGTTAGATTGTTGATCTTTTAATTTTACCAACCATTTGACAACATTCAAAAAGAAATAATGAACAATTTTTTTTTTTTTTAAGTGTACATTAGATTTACAAACATCCCACCAAAATTATGAATAAAAATAAACTAAGGAGACACATGCATGGACAATTGGACACCCAAAAATGTATTAGAAGATCAAGAATAAAAGTCATTTTGCTTGAAAACTCTTATTCTCTCTCCTTTTTCTTTTTTTTTTCTTTTTTTTTTCCATAGAAAAGCTCTTATTCTCTTATTTCTTAATTTTCCTTTAAGTATTACTTATTAAGATTTATTTATTTATTTTTTTAAGTTTCTTAGGATTATTTTTTTATAAATTTCTAAATTTTGTGTTTAATCAAATAACAGTGATGGACTATCCTCCATCCATGCATGCATATTACGACTATATGAATGCATAGAAAGGCTATCTAGATATCTTCTGTATGGGTCGCTAGTTTTGGGGACGCCACGTCCTTGTCTAAGCTACGTTTCTAGACGGCAGAAGTGTACTTAATTAAACAGCATATTAAACTGAACCCTAAAAGTAGGGTTTTCCTGATACTGCGCTAGCTAGCGCCTATTGATGCGCCCCAATGGAAATTAAATGGACTCTTTTACTTGTTTATGAAGAGGGCAGCACCCTTTCAGACACTCCAATTGGCCTCTAGAGACTCTAGAGTATTAAGGATGCCTGTCAACAAGTTTGTGTTACAATTTCCACGTTGACTTAGACTTAAAAGTTCAATTTCGCATTACGTTGTAGGTACCAAACATAATAGGAATATTAATATATATATATATGTATATATATATATGAATACATAGTTTGATGAACTGTCAATTTGCTGGAGAGTTTTTCTAGTGAAGATGACAATGACCACGTCGTTATGATATTCGATCTGTTTCTTTATTTTACTATAAATTATACATGGTCGACGCATTACTTGTAATAATCAAGACATCATAGATTACGATGGTATAGGGGAGTTCAAGCGAAATTGGATTGGTGACTTTGCCCTTCTATATCTAGTTCATACGCCTAAGATATCAATCAAGTTTGATTATCTAAATCTTGGTATTATAATTGGTTATGGTTTGCTAGGTAAAACATATGGCCAAGGTGAATGATGGAGCTAAGATTTCACATCCTGCCTAAGGGAACATTAAAAGTAATCAATAAAATATAAAATAATTGGACAAATACTGATTCAAGAAATACTACAAAATTTCGAGGGTTTTTGTTTTTGTTTTTTATTTATTTTTATTTTATTTATTTATTTTTTATTTTATTTTTAATAATGGTGGTTTTGTGTTTAATAAAACCTTGTCCCCAATCCAATCCATTGTAATGTACAAAACATACATACCTACACATATCTAATTTATAACAATATCCAAAATCACTAGTTAATTACTTATAATTGAGCTTCATTGTAATAGTTTATATAGCAAAGATTGACGTATTACATGTTCAATATGGGACTCAACACGCATTTGTACAACATAATCATTTAATCTATAATCCAACATAATCTATATGGAGAAGATTATGCTATATTCCATGAGTACATTAACGTTGTATTCTCTTTCCTCGCACAAATAGTGGAACCCACTATTATGTGAGTGTAGGGAATAAAATATTATTGTACTCTTGAAGTATTATATGATTAAAATGTTATACAAGTATATGTACCAAGTATTTTATTTATAGAAACAAGATATCACAAGTAGTAGCGGGGCTATAAATTTATCTTTGAGAGGTTCAACTAATTTGTTAAATCATTTATATGCTATATGTTATGTTATATATAGTAGTGTAAAAATTCATAGAGTGTTGGTCTTGTGGTTCTTAAGATCTTATATGATCCATGTGTGTGGGACATGGAGGCTACACATACTTGGGGGAATAGTAAATTCTATAATAGCTTTGGATAACGTTAACAAAAAGTAAAATAAAAATACTAATGTAAAAAAATTATAAACAATTTCAACATGCAAATGAAGTATTTTGTAACTAATAGACATGTAATTACTTGATGTGTATGAGACATGGGGACTATATGTACTTAGGGGAATAGTCAATTTTAGAATAGCTTTGGACATCTGCATTAACACAAAGAAAAATAAAAATACTAATGTAAAAATATTATAAAAAGTTTGGACATGCAAATGAAATATTTTATAACTAATAGACGCATATAAAAATTTGCCAATCAAGCTTAATAGATATGTGTTAAAATAAGAAAAATATTACACTTTTTACCCATTTTTGATCAAAAAGCAAAAGTGTAAAATAAGGAAACATGACGGTATCTTGTCGTAATTTATTAAGCATAGTGTAAACGAAAAATGTAAATTGGTTTTAATTTTTGGCTATTATGAAAAATTAGGTCATTTTAGGTCATATTAAGGAAACACTTTTTCTTTCTTTAATTTTTCTACTGCCTAGAATAATTTTAGATAATGGAGGAATTAGAACAGAATTGGAAGAAACTATCACTGTCGGATAGAGAAGGACCAGGATGTCAATTAGAAGAGGAATTCAGTTCGAAAGAACATATCATTGCAGCAAAGTTTCTTACTAAGAGGGCCCTCAACATTGAGGCCATTGCAAAAACTTTTAATCCATTGTGGCGCTCAAGAAGTGGTTTCAAGATTAAAAATTTGGGAAATCATGTGATCCTGTTCATTTTTGAAAACAAAACTGAAGTGGAGAAAGTCCTCAATGCTGAGCCATGGTGCTTTGATAAGCACTTGGTAATCATGCAAAAATATGATAAGAGCACGGCCTTGGAAGAACAAAAATTTGAGAAGACCCGATTCTGGGTTCAGGTGCATGGACTACCCTACAAGTTCATGAATATAAAGGCGGCCGAAAAAATCTGTGAAGTTGTTGGGCAAGTGATTCACTCAAATGATCCAGCTGAAACGGAGGGGGATAACTTTATGAGGGTCCGAGTGGAGATGGATTTATCCTTACCCCTTTGTAATGGTAGGGTGGTGTCTATGGAGAATGGCAAAAAATCTTGGGTAACCTTCAAAAAATTTGCTCTTGGTGTGGTAGAATGGATCACTCGGATCATGATTGTGAGATTTGGTTGGATAGCGAAGGAAGTTTAGCAGAAACACAAAAATAGTTTGGGCCATCACTACGTGCCCCACCATTCTTCCCGTCAAAACGAAGTGTGGTGGCAGTCCCGAGTTTCTACAGTCAGAAACGCACAGCCCAAAAACCACAGCCAACAGAAGCCAGACTGGAGGAAGGAGGAGAAATTAATGCTACTTCACGTGACAGGGAGGAGCCTACGGTGGTGTAGAGTTTGGAAACAGCAAACAAAGAAGTTAATGCGCATTCAAGGGGAAAAACCGTTAACATCATTGCTCCTCATTATTCAGAAAACGGATATGTGGGAATTAATATCCAAGACCCTATTAATTCTCCACAAAACCCGGGTCAATTAAAATCAGATATTTTAGGGATTAATGATCCCGAAAAATTTGATAATAAGTGCCCATTATTCCCAACGGCACCAATTGGAATTAATCCAATTAATGATCCGGTTAATCCCAACAATAGCATTCAAGGAAGAGAGGCGACTCCCACAAACCCTAACGCTATTGCACTCAACCAAAACCCTAAGGGCACGTTTGGTAGACTGTAACGGTAATTACATAAGAATAATAATAGATATTACAAGGAATACAAAATGATGTAATGTAATGCTTATTACTATTCATTTGTTTGGTAACAACACAATAATAGAACATTGAAGATAATGGAATAAAAGCATTTTAAATCAAATTTAAGATATATTTTAGGAAATATCTTACTCATATAATTATATTTCCTAAAAAATAACATTTTTTTTTTCAATTTGAAAGAGAGATTAGTTATTTTTATGATTTTTTTATTTTCTTAATTGTTATGTGCATATGGAAAGTTTGTTTATTTATAAATATATTAATTATAGAATTTAATACACTTGGTAAGGCATAGCTATTACATCACTTCTAGAGATGAATAGTTATTCCTCATTTTAAAGAATAACTATTCATAAGGAATGACTATTCCTTGTAATAAAAACATAACCAAATTACTGAATAACTAAGCCATAAGAATAACTATTACATTACAGTATCTATTACTGTCTACCAAACATACCCTAAGTCACGTGAGGAGTATGAAGTTGCTAGGATAACAAAAAAAAAAAACAGGCACGTGGACTAGGCTAGACAGAGGAAACTTCACGCAGCAATCAATCCAGACAGTGTTTTCAGGTCCATGCAAACGACACTTCTCAACAATTGATGATCATTTCGACTTACCTTGCAGTAAGAAACAGGTTCTGAGGAATGAATCCGATTTTTCTACTCAAATGGTGGAGGCTGAGACTCAGCCTCGCCAGAGCAATGAGTTGTCTAGTGTGGAACTGTCGTGGGCTTGGGAACCTACGTACAGAGAAGGAGCTTGGTGTTTTAGTCCGGGCAAAAGATCCCTCTGTCATGTTTTTAGCCGAGACATGGTCAGATGAAGCAAGACTAAAAGATATTAAAAGTAAATTGGAATTCAATCAGGTGTTCGTTGTTCCCCAGGAAAATAGGGGAGGAGGTTTAGCGTTGTTTTGGAAAAATTCAATTGATGTCATATTGGAAACTTTCTCCAAAAACCATATTGACACAATTATCAACAAAGGAAAGGAGGATGCATGGAGATTTACATGTTTTTATGGGGAGCCGGTAACACATTTGAGGCATGAAGCTTGGGCAAAGTTAAGACAATTAAACTCCCGTTTTAACCTCCCTTGTCTTTATGCAGGTGATTTTAACGAGATTCTGAGGAGTAATGAAAAGCTTGGAGGAAGTATGAGATCACAATCCCAAATGCAGCTCTTTCGAGATGTTGTTGATGAATGTGGGTTTCTTGATCTTGGCTTTGTAGGACCTCAATTTACATGGAGCAAGCACTATGTAGCAGGACATTTGATATGGGAAAGGCTGGATCAAGGGCTAGCCAATTATAAGTGGTTAACAAGATTTACAGGAGCACGAGTTCACCATCTCTATTCGGATTCTTCAGATCACCGCCCACTTTTGATCACTCTCACAGATTTGGAGGTGACCCGAAAAAAGAAAGTTTTCAAGTTCGAGGAGATGTGGCTGTCTGATAAAGGTTGCTTTGATACAGTTGAAGTCGTGTGGTTGTCTAGTGAATATGATTTTTTCACCAATCGGATCATGGGAAAAATTGAGAAGTGTGGTGTCGAACTTACTAGGTGGAGCCGTGAGAAGTTTGGTAATGTCAGGAATGAGTTGGAAAAAAAGAGAAGAGAACTAGCTGAGGCCGAAAGGAGTGCAATGGAGTTAGGGCTGAACACTCGGGTAAGGGAATTGAAGAAGGAAATTGAAACCCTCCTGGATAGGGAGAACCGAATGTGGTTACAACGTTCCAAAACTCAATGGGCAGTAAATGGAGACCGAAACACACGGTTTTTTCATAGCAAAGCAACCAATAGGTACCGGAAAAACTACATACATAAGCTGAGAAGACCGAATGGGCAATGGAGTGAAAATAATGAGGAAGTGGCAGACATCATTATCAAATATTACAAAGATCTTTTCACCTCAGCAAATCCCATGTTTCCTGAAGAAGTTTTGCTGACCATTGAAACTCGGGTTAGTGCACAAATGAATGAGAAGCTATCAGCAGATTTCAAGGCTTGGGAAGTACATGAAGCAGTGAAGCAAATGGCTCCTCTAAAGGCGTCGGGACCGGATGGAATGCCCCCAATTTTTTTCCAACACTTTTGGCCACTGGTTGGTAATGAGGTAACAACCACTGTCTTACAAATCCTTAATACAACTATGCTCCCATGTCATTTGAACCATACTTTCATATCCTTAATCCCTAAAGTAAAAAACCCGAAGTTAGTTTCTGATTTTAGACCTATAAGCCTTTGTAACGTACTGTATAAGGTTTTTTCAAAAGTATTGGCTAATAGGTTGAAGAAAGTATTGCCAACTCTTATAATAGAACATCAAAGTTCCTTTACAAAGAGTCGTCTTATCTCTGATAATATTTTGGTTGCCTTTGAGAGTCTACACAACATGTAGAAACATAAATTAAAAAAATAGGGATACATGGTAGTGAAGTTAGACATGAGTAAGGCGTACGATAGAGTAGAATGGTCTTTCTTGGAAGCTGTTATGAGACGGATGGGTTTTATAGAAAGGTGGATCCAGTTGATGATGGTGGGAGTAAAAACAGTTTCCTATTCTATATTGGTGAATGGCGAGCCCAAATGCATGATTAAGCCAACCCGAGGAATTAGGCAAAGAGATCCCCTCTCTCCTTTCCTATTCTTGTTGTGCACTGAGGGGCTGCATGGTCTCATTTCACAAGCAGCCAACCAAGGAGAATTTCATGGCTACTCTTTGTAAAAATGGCCCTAAACTAACCCATCTTTTCTTTGCGGATGATAGCTTGTTATTTTGCAAATCTACTCCTCAAGAATACGACAAAGTCTTGGAAATTCTGGACACCTATAGCAAATACTCGGGGCAACATATAAATAAAAGCAAAACCACCATTTTCTTTAACAAGTCCACCACTCCAGAAAGAAAGCAATACATCAAGAATGCCTTGGGAGTTCCTGAAATCCAAAGCTATGAAAAGTATTTGGGGTTGCCCTCTTTGATTGGGAGAATGAAAAAAGCAAGCTTTGAATATATCAAGGAGAGAGTGTGGAAAAAGCTCCAAGGGTGGGGGGAAAAATTGCTCTCTCAAGCTGGGCGGGAAATCCTCATTAAAGCTGTTGTTCAAGCCATCCCCACCTACACTATGACTTGTTTCAAACTACTGGTGGGATTATGTGATGAAATTGAAGGTCTTATTAGAAAATATTGGTGGGGTCAAAGAGGAGATAGACGGAAGATCCATTGGGTAAAGTGAAGCACCATGTGTAAACTAAAAAGGGAGGGGGGCATGGATTTCAAAGACTTGGCTATGTTTAACGATGCTCTCCTAGCAAAACAGGCCTGGCGGCTTCTTCACAATGAAAACTCATTCTTCTATCTAGTTTTCAAAGCAAAGTTTTTTCTTCATTGTTCTATTTTGGAAGCACCTGTTTCAGCTAAAGGGTCATATGCTTGGCGTAGCATATTGAGGGGAAGGGAGGTTTTGAAAAAAGGAGGGCGATGGAGGGTGGGTAATAGGAAGGATATTAGCATTTGGGGTGATGCCTAGCTGCCATCTATTCCTACACCAAGGGTCAGCAATCCAATAGGAATTGATTTTCCAGAAGTGAGGGTAAGCTCCTTGATCAATGCCCAAACTCGAAACTGGGATGGGGACTTGTTAAAAGCTTTGTTCAAGCCGGAGGAGGTTTAGCTGATACAGGGCATTACACTTGGTGATATCTCAACAAGAGATAGATTGATATGGCCTCATACACAACCTGGTACCTACACGGTTAAATCAGGTTATTATCTACTGTCAAAGGAAAAGGAAGATTCGGACACTCCTAACACTAATCCTGCCCCATCACAGAAGTTATGGAAGCTTATTTGGAGTCTCTCGGTACCACCAAAAGTCCGAAACTTTATGTGGAGGGCTGCAAAAATGCCATTCCTGTAAAAACAAACTTACTCAAATGGCAGGTGCTACAGGAAGATGTGTGTGATCATTGCAAAGCATATTCAGAGGACATGGTTCATGCTTTGTGGATGTGTCCGTGTTTGAACGAGGTCTAGGTGTGAGGTTTTGAGCTTGAAAGAAAGTTAACAATGGCGGAAGCTTAGAGAGAAAAACAAAGGAAAGAAAAGGCAGAGAGAAAAACTTCTATATTCCAAGAAAATGAAAAATGATTAATACAAGCTCTCTAGATACATTATCAAACCTCAGTATATATACACACTGGAATAGCTTAATCTGGATCTACTAAACCGTTCTGTAATAACAAACTTGTAACTACCCTTGTAACAAACAATCCGTGAATCACGGACTGCTTGATGAGAGCTTCTTGAAGTCATGCCAAACTGGGTATGAAGCAGAGCACAGCTGGAGAGAAGAGTCTGAGTGTTAACGAAGACCAGAGCCAAAACGACGTCGTCCTCGTGCTATTTCATTAAACCACGTCACAGTTTAAACGCCACCGTTTCACTGTTTATTAAACCTTCTTCACTTTAAGTTGGACGACACCGTTTTGGTCTTGAGATAGAATACTTGTCAAACTAGCCGTTACACTTCTCTTCTTCTTCATCAGTGTTGAATGCTGTGCTATTTGAGGTACTAGCTCTAACATCCCCCCTCAAAACCATGGGGTCAACGGACACCATGATTTTGGATCGAAGAAAGCAAAAACGAGCAGTAGAGAGGCTCTTGGTAAATATATCAGCTAATTGATCCCCAGTGGCAATATACTTAACTTGGAGATCTCTGCGCAAAACACGTTCTCGAACAAAATGGTAATCAACTTCCACATGCTTGGTGCGAGCATGGAAGACAGGGTTAGAGGCAATAGCAAGGGCACTGACATTATCACACCATAACGTGGGGGAAGAGTGAAGAAAGATACCAAGATCTTTTAGCACCTGGCGAAGCCAAGATAACTCAGCTGCAGTGGAGGCCAAGGCACGATATTCAGATTCTGTGGAGGAACGGGAGACAGTGTCTTGCTTCTTGGCACTCCAGGTTATGGGATTGTAGCCAAGGTACACTAAGAAGCCTGTGGTGGAACGCCTGTCAAATGGATCACCAGCCCAATCCGAGTCAGAAAAGGCTGAAAGGGAAAGAGGTCCAGGTTGAAGAAAAATCCCAAAATTGAGTGTCCCATTGATGTATCTGAGGATCCTCTTGGCAGCAATCAAATGAGAATCAGTGGGATTGGCCATAAATTGGCACACCTGATGAACAGAGAAACTTAGATCAGGGCGTGTGAATGTGAGATAGTGCAAAGAACCAACCATACTCCTGTACTCATGAGGATTGAGAAGAGGGGAGCCTTCAGTGGGAACTAATCTGAGATTGGGAGCACAAGGGGAACGAGCAGGTTTGGAAGAGTGCATGTTATGCCTCAGAAGAAGGTCCTGAGCATATTTGGCTTGGTTTAGGAACAACCCTTTGGAGGTCCTGGTAATCTGAAGTCCCAGAAAGAAATGAAGAGAACCCAAATCCTTGAGTTCAAAAGTACTGCTGAGTTGAGAGATAAGAGAATTAATGAACTGTGGATTGTTTCCAGTGAGGACAATATCATCCACATAGACTAGGAGGTAGACAACAATCTTCTCACATCTCAGAATGAACAAGGAGGAATCAGCAAGAGATGCCTGAAAGCCCAAGTGAAGGAGTTGAGTGGAGAATCTCTCAAACCAGGCTCTAGGAGCCTGCTTAAGGCCATAGAGTGACTTCCAAAGCCTACACACATGATTGGGCTTGGAAGGATCAATGTACCCAGGAGGCTGAACCATGTAAACCTCCTCTCTAAGCAGTCCATGAAGAAATGCATTGCTCACATCTAGTTGCCTCAAAGGCCAATCAAACTGAACTGCAAGAGAGAGAATCATTCTAACTGTTGGAGGCTTGATGACTGGGCTAAAAGTCTCCTCAAAATCAATACCAAACTGTTGGTGAAACCCTTTGGCAACCAACCGAGCCTTGTATCTGCTAATGCTGCCATCACTGTTATGTTTGAGTTTGAAGACCCACTTGCAACCAACCACATTTTGGGCAGGAGAATGGGGTACTAGAGACCATGTACCCTGTCTTTGAAGGGCAGCAAACTCCTTATCCATAGCCTTGCACCATTGTGGGTACTGAACAGCAACTTTGAAGGAGGGTGGTTCAGTGAGGGTGTAATCAGGCTTGACAGCCTTAGAGGAACCAGAAACAGCCTTAGAGGAAGATGTAGCAAGCATAGCCTTAGGGGTAGAAATACCATTCTTGGACCTTGTCACCATAGGATGTGAATTGACAGTACAAGGAACTGATGAAGTCACAGGTGGCACAGTGGGGAGAGTGACAGACTGGTATGTAGGCTGGGATGTAGGTTGTGAGGTAGGCTGTGTTGGAGGTTGTGGGAAAGGCTGTGGTGCAGGTTGTGTAGTAGACTATGATGCAGGCTGTGTAGGAGGCTGTGATGCAGGTTGGGAGAGAGGCTGGAAGCTAGACAGTAAGGCAGGTTGAGATGCAGATGGAGATGCATTTTGAGATGATGAAATGGAGTGACCAGGGGATAAGGAAACAGACTGTGTGGAAGAACCAGAATTAGGACATGAGGTAGATGAGACCAGTGGATAAAACTGGAAAGGAGACTGAGGCAGATTGGAGTGAGACTGAATAGATGACTCATGAGATGGACTGGTGGATAAAGACTGAGAAGCCAGAAAATCAGTTTCATTGAAAAGCACATTTCGTGAGATGTAAATCCGAGAGGTAATAGGGTCCAAGCAAATATAACCCTTTGTGTATGCAGGATAGCCAAGAAAGATGCAGGAAGTGGTGTGTGGTTGAAGTTTATGATTGTTATAAGGTTTCAACAAGGGAAAACAATGACATCCAAAGGTCCTAAGGTGTTTGATATCAGGGGTAGATTGAAAAAGTAATTCCCAAGGAGTAAAATTGTGAAGGTTAGGGGTAGGGAGCCTATTAACTATATGTACAGCAGTAGATATAGCATAGGACCAGTAAGAAATGGGTAATTGAGAGTGAGATAGCATAGTGAGAGAAGATTCAACCAAATGTCTGTGTTTCCTCTCAGCTACTCCATTTTGTTGGGGAGTATGTGGACAGGTGAATTGATGAACAATGCCATTAGATAAACAGAAGTGTTTAAAGGCATTTGAGGTATACTCACCCCCTCTATTAGACCTAAACATTTTGATTCTAGATTCAAGTTGATTTTCAACTGTGGCTTTAAAATGTTTAAAAACCTCAAACACATCAGACTTGAATTTTAACAGATAAAGCCAAGTGAATTTGGAATAATCATCAACAAAAATGACATAGTATGAGAAATCATTGACAGAAAGTGTGGGTGCAGGACCCCACACGTCTGAGTGTATCAATTCAAGGGGTTTGGAAGCATGAAAATCAGAAGTAGTAAAAGGTAGTTGATGCATTTTTCCATTCAAACAATGTTTACAATGAGTGACAGTATCACTATTGTTCAAAGTACAGGATACATCAATTGAGGAAAGTACATTATTTAGAACCTTATTGCTAGGATGTCCTAATCTATGGTGCCACAACAACCAGTTATTGACACTTTTTACATGAAAAGCATAAGGTGTTTGAGAATATTAAGATGACTGAAACTGAGGAGGCTGTGGCTGTGAAGAAAATGCAGGATTGAATGAAGGAGGTGGAGGGTTGATGAAGTGCTTTGAGTAGATAGGGAAGACCCCATTCTCACTCAAGCCCTTGTAGAGGAGTCTCCCCGTAGGAATATCCTGGATTTTGAGTTCATTTGCATCAAAATGACAAGAACAATTATTATCAAGACAGAATCTATGAACAGATAGTAAATTCATAGCAATTCTAGGCACATGTAGGACATTTTTGAGCTTAAAGTTGTGATATTGGGTATGAAGGGTAGTGTTACCTATATGGTTGATTGGAAGGGATTGACCACTGCCCACAGTGACTTGGTCTGGACCTTTGTACTGAGATTGGAGTGTCAAGTTGTTGAGATTAGCTGTGAGGTGATCAGTGGTGCCTGAATCAGCAAGCCAGGGGTCCTGGTTGTTGGTGATAGTAGCATTGGAGGCACTTGCCATGGCAGCAAGCTTGGTAGGTGGATTTTTGCCTTGGTAAGCAAAATCCATCCTATGATAGCAGTCTAAGGCTCCATGTCCAGATTTCCCACAAATCTGACATGATGAACGATCATTCTTGAAATTCTGAGAAGAATTTTGATTGTGATTGTGTTGAGGAAAGAAATTCTGTGAAGAATGTTGATTGTGATTGTGTTGAGGAAAGAAATTCTGTGGAGAGAAATTCTGAGTTGCTTGTGAATTAAAATGCTGGCCTCCATTGGTATTGAACCTGCCTCCTCTTCCTCTATTATTATTGAAGTTGTTCTTACCCCTTCCTCTTCCAGAACCATGATTCTGAGATTGATTCTGGTAATTGCTGTTAGATTTGCTGTTGGAAGCAAACATAGCAAGAGAGTTAGGAGCAAATTCTGAATGATCAGTCATTGCCTGCTCTTCACTTTGGAGCATGATAGCAAGTTGTTCATAGGAGATTGGATCACTCCTAGTTCGAATAGCTGAGCAAAAATGAGCAAATTCTCTAGGAAGTCCTCGAAGAACAATGCAGATCAATTCCTCATTATCAACTATAACTCCTACAGCAAGCAACTTATCTCTGGCAATTTTGATCTTCTGCAGAAAACCATTCACATAATCATTGCCTTTCTTGAGACTTTGAAGCTCAAGTTTCAAATTCAAGATGTTAGCCCTTGAAGTAGAGGTGAACCTCTGTTCTAGAGTATTCCAGACCTCTCTTGAGCTTGTGATTCCCACAACAAGAGAGAAAACTTGTGGTGTGAGTGTAGAGTTTATCAAGGAAAGCAAAGCTTTATCCTTGATCTTCCAAGTTTGAAACTCTGGATTCACAACAGTAGTTGAATTTCCTGAAGAATCAAGAACAAATGGAATTGGTTTTTGAGTAGTGCCATCAATGTGTTCAATCAAAGAATAAGCTTCTAAGATTGTAATCAATTGATGTTTCCATGGTATGTAGTTAGCATAGTCTAACTTGATTGACATGAGATTTGACATATTCGAGAGTAACAGAAGTGGTGATGGAGCAGAGTGTGTTGAATGAGTAGGAATTTGAGGCGTTGATGAGTGATTTGTATGAGAGGACTGAGCTGTATCTAGAGGTGTTGTTGAAGCCATGGATCTATGGCTCTGATACCATGTGAGGTTTTGAGCTTGAAAGAAAGTTAACAATGGCGGAAGCTTAGAGAGAAAAACAAAGGAAAGAAAAGGCAGAGAGAAAAACTTCTATATTCCAAGAAAATGAAAAATGATTAATACAAGCTCTCTAGATACATTATCAAACCTCAGTATATATACACACTGGAATAGCTTAATCTGGATCTACTAAACCGTTCTGTAATAACAAACTTGTAACTACCCTTGTAACAAACAATCCGTGAATCACGGACTGCTTGATGAGAGCTTCTTGAAGTCATGCCAAACTGGGTATGAAGCAGAGCACAGCTGGAGAGAAGAGTCTGAGTGTTAACGAAGACCAGAGCCAAAACGACGTCGTCCTCGTGCTATTTCATTAAACCACGTCACAGTTTAAACGCCACCGTTTCACTGTTTATTAAACCTTCTTCACTTTAAGTTGGACGACACCGTTTTGGTCTTGAGATAGAATACTTGTCAAACTAGCCGTTACACTTCTCTTCTTCTTCATCAGTGTTGAATGCTGTGCTATTTGAGGTACTAGCTCTAACACTAGGATGCTGATACGGTTTGGAACTTCAGAAACAAAGCACATTGGGATGACTTTCAAAAGCTCATACTGCATATGGAAGAGGCTGGGCTCGACCTGGATTTGTTTGCCATGATTGTTTGGTTGCTGTGGCATTGGAGAAACCAAGTCAGATTGGGTCTTTCAGCTACTTCGCTCGGCAACATCGTGGCTTGTGCTCGACAACAGTTGCTTGACTACAACGGGGTGCAACCAATGAAGTCAGCGATCCAAACGGCTACTGTACACACAGTTGCGACCTGGTCCCCTCCAAGAGCCCTTTTCATGAAGATAAATTATGATGGAGCTGTGTTTCGGGAGTCCAACTGTGTAGGTTTAGGGGTTGTGATCCGTGACAGTATGGGCGGGGTGCTTGCATCACTAACAAAAAAAATTCCTCTCCCTTAGACAGTGGCAGACGTGGAAGCAGCAGCTACAAGAAGAGCCATATTGCTTGCAAGAGATCTTAATCTTAACTCCATAATACTTTAGGGAGATTCGGAGATCATCACCAGAGCAATTCAAGCAGAAGGGCAGTCCCTAGCTTCCTATGGTAATCTCATTGAGGAGATTAAAATACATGCAGACTCTTTTCCTACTGTTAGATTTTCTCATATTAAAAGAAAAGAGAATTCTGTAGCACATAGCCTTGCTCGACATGCTAGACATGTGAGCAGTTTAATGATTTGGATGGAGGAGGTTCCCTCCCACTTTTTACCTGTACTTTTAGCCGAAGCTGGCTAATTTTACGTATTAATAAAAGTCAATTCAGTTTGCTTCTAAAAAAAAAAAAAAAAATTAATGATACAATTTTAATTAAAGACTGCAAATTTTATATACTAAAAATTATCTTTACACACATATAAATCAATTTTGAAGGCCACCAGTGCGCGCGCGCACACATGTATATATATAGAAATATTCAGAATATTTATGGCTCCGCCTCACAAGTCAAATGGTAAAAGTCAATAGGTTGGCTGTTTTTGCAAGAGGGAATTATAAAAGAATATTTAAATAAATAATAAGGCGATTTCCATTAGGGCTCATAAATACTAGTGTAACAGAATCTCAAGATGACAATTATTGTTCGTTAATCAATTCTAAATTGTACTCCACCATGATATCTTCATTGTTATGAAATTGTTAGGGAAGCCTATATATATAGGGTAACATTGACTACAGTTTTCATTGGAGACTGCATGAATTATTCATAAATAATATATACTTGCAATGGCAGATATTCTCCGTCTATCAGCTTATATCGAACTAATAAATTGTACAAGCATGTGGCTCATTTCGTGGAAGTCATTAGAGTGGAGAAAGACCTGGTCTACTGTATGTATGGTTTTGCTTTTCTAAAATAAGTATTCTTAGAACCTACGAAAATATGTATTAGGTGGTTCTGATAATATTTAATTTAATCCAAACTTGTCTATTTGTTTGAAAATGGGTATGGATAATTTTTTTAACCAATAATGAAAACAGGTCAACCCGAACATGTTGGGTTAGTTTGGCCTATGGGTCGACTCTTCATTTTCTTATGTAGGCCATCTCATTTTTTCTTCAATAATTTCGCAATTTGTTGTTTCTAACTTTTAAAATCTTTCTACCGGTTTTGTAGCATCTAATTAAGTTTCTTATCACTCGTGAGTTCTAATTATTTCAACTAAGAAATTGTTTGATGATTGAATAAGAGATCTTGGGAAAAATTTGCTAAATAGCATAATTTTTAGAAAAATTTGTTAAATAGCACATGGTTAAACTTATTTACTTATGTAGCATGTTTTTTGGGACTCGAGTTTATCAAACTTGAGTTCCAATGAAACTCGGGTTCCAAATATTATATTTGATTAGATTGCCATAATGCCTATAACTTGAGTTTGGTAAACTTGAGTTTCATTGAAACTCGAGTTCCAAAAAATATGTTACATAACTAAATAAGTTTGACCTAGTGTTTTTTTCCTATTTTTTTCCAAAAATTATACTATTGGGCAAAAAAGGCTTAGAGATTTGGTATTTAATTTCCATCTACACTAAAAATTAATTGACATCTTAGTTTGATGATAAAGAGCACAATAATTTAAAGTAGATGCCAGATGTTGAAATGTACTCTTTCAAAAAGAAAAAAAAAGTTTCTTATCACTCATTCTCAATCTTTCTCTTTCCTTGAGTTTGATGAGAGACAATTTACCTTGCAAAAAAGTTTATTTCGCTTAGTTTAGTAGTCGTTGATATGTCACTCTCTCTTCTCCCTTTGTTGGGATAATTAACCACCTAATCGATTATTGAACAGTAATCTTTACATAAATTCGACCTTAATTATGTGTGTTTGTTTCTACTAGCCTTGCATTTTTTTTTAAAAATTATTATATTTAACTTTGCTACCAAATTAAAGATTTTTTCCCCTTTAAACAGTAAAGCAAACCAGATCAAGAAAATTCAACTATTCATTTGTTTTATATAATTCTACTCAAGATGATTTGATAAAGTTCTCACTACCCTTTTGTTCTTAAATTTGATTGAACGAAAGTATACCCTAAATTTGTGCTATCAGCTATGGAGCATGGAAAGTCAAAAACTTGCCAATCAATTATCAATCTCCAAATGTTGACGAAGACTTATTGAATAAATTGTGCCTGTAAGAACCTCCCTCACATGGTGTTTGACAAGGTGGTGGAAGATGGTGAAGGTTCAGCCCCCCACTTGTTTTTGTTAAATAATATCTTCAATTCAGCGAAAGAAAAAATGTTCGTATTCTCGAAATTCAGATATTATTTTGATATATATTACAATCCATTGCGCTGGTTTGTGAACAAGTTGCATTTGATTATTGTTTAAAGACTTCACTAATGAAATTCCGAGTAGTTGCTGAGACGTCAGCCCTTATATAACAATATATGTCACCATAACTTGTTGGACTTTCTACTTGTTTTTGAAGCGAGCAACACCCTTTCACACAGTACAAGTAGTACTCCAATTTTTGTATTAAGGCTTGGGATTTATATCTGCCAGGCTAAGTCAAACTACAGAGTTTTACTTATGTCCACATTGACTTGGAGTATAATTATAAGAATTTTGTAGGTACCATGACCATGTGTACTAAATAAGTAAATTTGACCATGTCGATAAGAGATTCTATCTTTAAGGTACGTACTTTAGTAGCAACTACGTTTTCAATAACAAGAAATTATTATGATGTTGATTGGTGGTTTTGGTCTTTTACGTCTAGTTCATGCGTAGGATCCCCACAACCCCACAACCCCACTGCCCTTTGTTTTTATTTTTCTGATATATCTAATACGAAAATTTCATCACATGATAATGGAATCAGCTGCTATTCCAACTAGAAGCTTAATTAACAGTCATTTTCCTTTTTGGCAGTAAACTTAGAAAAAGAAAAAAGTGGTAGCTAATTAAATGAATAATTTGCAGCCAATTATTTGTGTGTATAACAAAATATACAATTAATAAATTAAAACAAATTAACATACACAAAATTACATAAAACCTTTTTTTTTTTTTTTTTGTTCTCTCTAAAAAAGAGAAAGAAAAAGATAAAAAAGTAGCTCAATATGAATGGAGACAATTGGCAGCCACCAATAATTTGGTTAGACAACTAACGCTCGTCTAAAATCATAAAAAGCAAAAAATAAAAAATATATTAATAATATTGAAAGCTCGAAAACGTGTTGAAAAACACAAGAGCTGTTTAGACCCCCGATTAAAATTACGGCTCGATAGATTTTACATAACTTTAATATAAAGTGCGGAATAGTGTAAAAGCGAGCGGATGAACAATATAGCTACTCTAATCCATAAACTAAACAACACAGCAGTATAATGGAATATAAAAGAGTAGGAAAGAGAGATGCAAACACAGAAAACACCAAGACGTGTTTTCGAAGAGGAAACCGAAGAACTCAGCAAAAAACCTCTCCGCCGCCCTCCAAGCGGAAATCGATCCACTAGACAATCAGTTGGGATACATGAGTAAGCAAGAGACCCTCCAAACCTAATCTACCCGATGTACCTAAGCCCTCCAAGCTCCTACTCCAACAAGGCTTCTCGGAACCGTGTCTTGTCTTAGTTATCCGGATCCCGCAACAAGCTCCATGTTGCATCTGCCATTCCAAGCTTCTTCCAATGCTTCCCAGCAGCACCAAAACGTCACACAACACTCTCAAAAGGTGTGGTAAGTGTTTGGGCTATCAACCTCTCAATGGTGTGGAAATGGAGAGGGAAGGGTTGAGGAGATACCCCAAGCAAGTGTATAGAGAAAGGTGGGGAAGACAATCTCTAATTACAAATGTGTTTGGCTAGGGTTTTCTCTCTGAAGCATTCCTCAACATTTGTGGGTAATGGGGGTTTATATAGGATAGGTGCAAAATGTGTGATTCAGTCAGTACAGGCTGGCAGAACAGCATGTCTTGCGGGTGTCTCGCGGGAAGGCCTTACCCGCGAGATACTCGCGAGAGACAACTGTCTCCATCTGTCATGACTCTTCGCATTCCAGCATGTGCAGGACACATGCTTCACTTCGCGGGAAGCTTAGTCGCGAGATACCCGCGAGATTCCATCAGCTTCCAAATTGCTTGAGTCTTCACACACTCTCTATCACACACCCCTTACAACAATTCCCACAACAAATACAGGGTATAAACAATTGATAGTAATTACAATCAAATTTGGCACGGAATAAAAGCCAACAATACACATAGTTGTAAATCACAACTTTACAATCTCCCCCTTTGGCTATTCCGTGACAAAACCCTAAAACAGACTCTAGACTTAAACGTGAGTTTGGGAACACAGGCAAAACTCACTCACACCTAATTCTAGATTCTAACAAACTCTTGAAACATATGAACAAGTAACTCCTGAAACACAAAAACAAAAGATTATCATTGTATGCAGAAAACTTGAAAAGCATATGGAGCAATAAGCACATAATCAAGCAGAATGAAATAGAAACACTAAATCATGGCAAGATCAAACGAGTAATAACTATACACAAGCAATTACTATGCTCATTCACACAAGGAATGAACTTCTGGATATGCAAGATGATAAGCTCATATGAAGAGTACCATTTGCACATCCAACACTCAACCAATGCAAAATACTTGAAGAATTTGCATCTAGAAACAATCCTACTAGGGCACAAGAGTGTTCATCACTCAACCAATGCATAGAACGTATATGCATCTAGGAACAATCCTATAAGGGCACAAGAGTTTTCATCACTCAACCAATGCATAGAACGTATATGCATCTAGGAACAATCCTACACGGGCACAAGAGTGATGCAGTGAAGTAAATGTATGACATTAAACTTCAATAGCACAAGCATAAAGGCTGCATACGCAAAGCATTGCAAATACATGGCACAAACCATAAAAGCCTACAAATACATGCAATGAAACAAAACAACCCTTAAAGCTTACACAAGCAACATGGGTACATGCAAAGTACACTACAAAGCATAGAGAATAACACAAAAAAAACATCTGAAAATAAATACTTAAATAAAGCATAGTATCAAAGCTTTAAACACAAAACAAGTAAACATAGGAACTGTTGACTTCTTCTCCCCCTATCTCCATACTCCCTCTATCAATGACATCATCTCCCCCTTTTTGTCATGGAATAGCTAGTCATCCCCTTCTAGCTTCCGTTGAATTTCGTCCATCTGAGTTTGGAGAGATGTGAGCTGTGAATCAAGACGTCGGTGGTGAGTGTACATTATTGTCGCAAATCCGGACATTTTTGTACTCATCTCTTGAAGAGCAGTAAAGATATTGTTGATCTGTTCATCATTGATTCGAGCTGCAGAACTCGAGGAACCCGATGGTGCATTAGTTTCTTGCTTGGTGTTCTTCTTGGCATGGCTCATACTAGCATGGAGAGACCGAATGTTGATTGGACTTGGCCTTGGATATGGACGTTCATCATCCAATGGACGGACGCCTTTGAGCTTCAAAATCTTTGAAATAAGGCAAGAGAAAGGAAGACAATTCCTTGAAGCAGTGCGGTCAACTGTTTTTGCCAAAATGTGAAAGATATGAGAGCACACATCAATCTCGACATCCGTGATCAGATCGTTCAAAAACAAAGCTCGACCAAGGTTCATATATCCGGTGCTGGATAAGGGATAGAGATTGCTACACATGATCATTGAGAGAAGTCGTAGCTCGGAAGAGAGAGATGCCATATTGATTGACTTCTTAGTGGATGAGAATTCCAAATCAGCTCCTAAAGATTGTCTGAGATATTCTTCATCGGGGTTCAGCTCATCATATACTGGCGGTATGGGGAGTATTGGCCGGTTAATGTGTAGAATTTCCGCCAAGTACATTGGTGTGACAGAAAAGCTCTTTCCTCGAACCCAACATTTGATCTCATCGCCGACGACACTAGCATTGGCATAGAATTCCTTAACCATGTTCTTGAATGTATCCTCGAAAGATGACAGTAGATAGTTCCAATCTTTCGTGGCAAACCAAATAGGTATTTGTGTTTCTTTGAGTGATGGCTGGTCAACCCCCCTTTCAACTATCAGAGGAGCACCCTGAAAGTGGTTCTTGAAGGATTCAAAAGCAGCATGAGACTTGAACAAGTGAGGATCAACAGTTCTTGTTGAGCCACGAGTTCGCTTCGGTCTAGGTGAATCAGCATCAACATCAATGATTGGTTCTTTCCCTTTGTCACGGCCTCCTTTCACAGCTGAAGTCTTGAATGGAGACATCTGTGCAACATAGTATACAAAACACACAGTAGACAAGAGCAAAACCCATAGACCACAGAACACAGAACTAGATTAGAGTCGGGTTAGGTCAAAATATAAGTAACACTGCTGAATGCATAGACGTAATGCATGGAACAAAGCAAATGTGCATGTGTATGTATGTGTGAACAAGTGCAAGGTGCATGAGACACACTATCAAAGACCAAATTTAGTGAAATAAGGTCAACCATGTGAACGTCCATGGAGTGAAATCACTTGGTTCCGAATTAGCACAAAAATGTCACTCGGACATTTTGACAAACACCTAGCATGCACAACATCAAATAAGACATGAGCAATGCATGAACATGGGAAAATCTATCCTCAATACAAGATAAAATGCCACAAGGGGCCAACACAGAAGCAGGAACAACCAATGGGACACAGGCTAAGCAAAAGATTTGACAAAATTTCACCCAATTTTGAAAAAATATCCAAATTTTCGAAAAACCCCAAATTTTTGAAACCCTAACGAAAAATCTGCAAAACTAGGACAAAAACTTCAAAGAGAATGCTTTAGAAGACATACCTTGAAGATGACACAGCAGAAAAGGTTGCTTGAAAGTGAAGGGTTTTGAAAAAAATGACCTTGGCTTGAAAAAGGTTCGACAAAGGTTGAGCGAGGGAAGTTTTTGATAATTTTGAAAAACTGTCACATCAGCTATATAAAAACTGAAAACACGCGTTTTTCGCGGGTTAGAGAGGGGTGATACAGTCGCGAGACAGTCGCGAGAAGTGCCACTGAAGCACAAAAATTTTCGCGAGAAGCATTAGGTCGCGAAACAGTCGCGAGATAGTCGCGGTAGCTTCTGTCTGAAATTGGAAAAATCCAATTTTAGCCAACCAGCATTTCGCGAGAAGCTTTTGGTCGCGAGACAGTCGCGAAAGTTTCTGTGTGACAAGATAAAAAAAAAAAAAAAAAACTTTCCTCAACTCCTTTTCGCGGGAAGCTCTAAGTCGCGAGCTTCTCGCGAAACTTCCCCTGAACCAGTTTTTGAAGAAACACAAAAACATGCATTTTAATCAAAAACAAAAAACAAGAAAGTATAAAATCACTTTCAGAAACAAATAAAACACTCAAAAATCTTTTTGGGTTTGATCAACAAAGATTGAGCATGTGAAAACACATTTAAACAAGTACAATCACACAAATGAATAAGGCATTCATTGAACATAGACTTGTGTGTTGTGTGTGGATATCAAAAATGAGATAGTCCTTAGTCCAATGTGAAGCTTCAATGATCAATTCAATCAAGGCATACACAACTAGCACTAGATTATGTGACCTATCTCAATTATAGAAGCATGCATATATGACCTCCCACACGTACTTGATAACAATTCATTGAAGCTTTTCATTTGGCTCCATATTTAACATATCATTTGCAACTTTTGAGCAAAGAGAATCTCATTTAGAGAAAGATGCCTGAAATTTTTGATATTTCATTTTATGAGATAGCCTTTGGCTTGCTGGGCATCATACATTTTATTTTGGTCGCTTTCCCTTTTTCCTAGTCGAATACTAGTTTGTGCGACAGGCTTTTGCAGCTCTATATCTCTTTTCTTTTGGAGATTTACAATTAGAGAGCTCTTTTAAAGCAGAAAATAAAAGTGGGAAGATATATAGGCATGAGTCTATGCATGTCTCAAGATCAACAAAACCATTCACTGATCATTCATGACAAGGTTGAAGATCTATTTACAACAGTCACATAGATTTTAGGATTTCTTCCACAATGATATGAGTGCATGAGAGACAAGCTAAGCTCGTTAAATGCACAAAGCCATAAGTACAAAGGTACAAGGCAAAACATGCTTTGAGACAAAACTCAACAAAGTGATCAAACTTTTTGGATTTTCTATTTTTTTTTTATATGCTTTTGAATTTTTGAACACACCCAAAAACAGAACAAGAAGAAAAAAAAATGATCAATACAAGTAGCAGGTGCAATACCAAAACAAAAAAAAAAAACATTTAGACACTAAACAAGTGGAACCAAAACAACAGGTATGCAACACAGAGTATTATAGGTTCACACAAGAGATAGAGTTCAGGGAATGATACCGACACCGATGGTCTTACGCAAAGATTCAAACTTTGGGCCATCTAGAGGTTTAGTGAATATGTCTGCTTTCTGATTCTCAGTGTTGATGAACTCTAAGTACACGGTCCTTTCTTCCACCAAATCTCGAATGAAGTGATACCGAATTTCGATATGTTTTGACTTCGAGTGTTGAACTGGATTCTTGGACAAGTTTATGGCACTTGTATTATCACAATATACACACATCGTGTCTTGAGTGATTCCATAATCATGAAGAAGCTTCTTCATCCATAGTAATTGAGCACAGCAACTTGCAGCAGCAATGTATTCAGCTTCGGCTGTTGATAGAGAGACTGAATTCTGCTTTTTGCTCATCCATGACACCAAGTTATTTCCAAGATAGAAGCATCCACCGGAAGTACTTTTTCTATCATCAATGCACCCAGCCCAATCAGCATCAGAATATCCGGCTAAGCATTCATTTGAATCTCTTGAGTACCAAATCCCATAGTCAGAGGTGCCATTTATGTAACAGATAATTCTTTTGACAGCTGTTAAATGTGACTCTTTGGGGGCTGCCTGAAATCGAGCACACACGCCTACACTGAAGGCTATGTCTGGTCTGCTAGCAGTGAGGTATAAGAGACTGCCTATCATACTTCGATAAAGCGTTGGATCCACTTCTATACCTGCTGCATCCCGACTCAACTTTGATGAGGAGCTCATTGGAGTGGAAGTGTGTTTCTTAGAGTCAAGACCAAATCTTTTAACAAGGTTTTTGGCGTATTTCTCTTGAGATATGAATATCCCATCTTTCCGCTTTTTCACTTGAAGCCCAAGGAAATAGTTCAGCTCTCCCACCATACTCATCTCAAACTCCCTTTTCATTTCTTCGGAGAATTCATGAGCCAAATGGTCAATTGTGGAACCGAAAACAATATCATCCACATACACCTGAGCAACTAGGAGAGACTTCTCATCTCTCTTTACAAACAAGGTTCGATCAGCTTGACCTCTTTTGAATCCGCGATCCAACAAGTATGTTGTGAGACGATCATACCATGCTCTTGGTGCTTGCTTCAAACCATACAGTGCTTTCTTCAACCTTAGCACATGATCCGGAAAATGAGGATCTTGAAATCCTTTTGGTTGCTCAACAAATACTTCTTCATTTAGGAAACCATTCAGAAATGCACTTTTTACATCCATTTGGTACAATTTAAAATCCATAACACATGCAATAGACAGTAGAATTCGAATTGACTCTAACCTTGCTACTGGTGCAAACGAATCATCAAAGTCTATGCCTTCCACTTGAGTATATCCTTGAGCTACCAACCTAGACTTGTTTCGAACTACCTCACCATCTTCATCAGTTTTGTTCTTGAAGATCCACTTGGTGCCAATGACATGAGTATCTTTGGGTCTTGGAACCAACTCCCATACATCATTTCTGACAAACTGATGTAGCTCCTGATGCATAGACTCGATCCAATTTTCGTCTCTAAGGGCTTCCTCTACCTTCTTGGGTTCAAATTGAGCAAGATAACAATTGTACGTCACATGATTCGCACTGTATTTTGGTCCTTTTCTCAAACGAAGTCTCTCATTTACGTCACCAATGATATTACTTGGTGGATGATTGAGGGTTACCCTTGATGATAGTCTCTTGGAGGTGGAAGATTCTTCATCTCGAGAGATTGGAGGTTGAACTTCCAGAGGAGTGAGAGGGCTAGAGGGTCCTTGCATCAATCTGGTCTCTCTTCTTGGTATAGGAGGTGTGGACTCTTTTTCTGGTGATTCTTTCTCGATCTCATCATCTTGAGACATGTTGTCCTCAACTTCCCCCTTCTTCAGGTTCGATCCTTCACCGTCATCCATTTCCCTTTCAGATATGGTATCATCAATGACCACATTTATTGACTCCATTACCGTCTTGGTGCGTTTATTGAACACCCTATATGCTCGGCTATTTAATGAGTAACCTAGAAATATCCCCTCATCACTTTTAGCATCAAATTTTCCGGGATTCTCTCTGTCATTGAGAATATAACATTTGCTCCCAAATATTCGGAAATATTTCACCTTCGACTTCTTTTCTCTCCAAATTTCATATGATGTCTTCTTTGTTCCTGCTCGGAAGTAAATCCTATTCCCAATGTGACAAGACGTGTTCACAGCTTCAGCCCAAAACTTCTGTGGAAGATTTTTGTTGAGTAACATTACTCGAGCCATTTCTTGAATCACCCGGTTCTTCCTTTCAACTACTCCATTCTATTGTGGAGTCTTTGGGGCTGAGAATTCCTTCTTGATACCGTGTTCATTGCAAAATGCTTCAAACTTTGCATTTTCGAACTCTTTCCCATGATCACTCCTGATTTTGATGATAGGTACTCCCTTTTCATTCATCAATCTCTTGCACAATTTCTCCATCTTATCACATGCTTCCGATTTCTCTCTAAGGAAGTCCACCCAAGAATACCTTGAGAAATCGTCAACTATCACCATGATGTACCGCTTTCCACCCATGCTCTCTGTTCTTGTAGGACCCATCAAATCCACATGCAGTAATTCTAACGGACGAGAAGTTGCAACCACATTCACTTTAGGATGGCTTGACTTTGTTTGTTTTCCCAATTGACATGGACCACACACATTCTTTTCAATCTTCCCAAACTTAGGTAAACCAACCACAGCCACAAGCTTCGAGACTTTCGCCACTTGTTTGTAATTCGCATGACCAAGCCGTTGATGCCACAGCTCCAAGAGATTTACCCGAGCACTTCGACATGCTATGCTGGGTTTTGGAATGATCCCATAGCAGTTATCAGTGGTCCTTAGTCCCTTTAGAACTTGAACACCTTCTTCATTCAAGATTAGACATCCTTTCTTTGAAAATTGGACCAGGAAATCTTCATCACAAATCTGAGTGATACTTAACAAGTTCACTTTTAAACCCTTAATATATAGCACATCAGTCATCAAAGGCAGACCCGGGATATCCACTGTTCCCTTCCCAAGTACTTGTGAATGACTTCCATCCCCAAATGTCACAAATCCATCTTCCTTCTCTTTAAGAGTTTTGAATAGAGATTTTTCTCCAGTCATATGCCTAGAACACCCGCTGTCAAGGTACCACAAACATGAGTTAAACACTTTCAATGCGGTATGAACAAAAAGGCATGCATGAGAGAGACATTTTTGATCGTCAAAACAGGACACATTTTCCTTTATGTCATTCAAGGATGAGTGAAGTTTCCCTTGTAAACGACCAATTTTATCACTTAACTGTCTATTTCTTCTCTCATATTCATAGTTTAAAGACTTTGACTCACATAGGCTGTTGTGTATATCATGGTTCCTATGAACTAATGATTTCAGCATATGACAGAAAATTCTAGCATGTTTCTTGGATTTAAATAACTCTAAGACAGCATTGCTGGAACAATCTTTAAATATGCTCATTGAGTCATTTTCACAAACACTTTTCAAATCCTTCATGGTGGTTTAATCAAAAACACTTTTCAAAACACACCAAGGGGTCTAGGATCACACTAAGGTATTTAAACCAAGCAAGTGTACCCGCTCTGATACCAATTGAAAGCTCGAAAACGTGTTGAAAAACACAAGAGCTGTTTAGACCCCCGATTAAAATTACGGCTCGATAGATTTTACACAACTTTAATATAAAGTGCGGAATAGTGTAAAAGCGAGCGGATGAATAATATAGCTACTCTAATCCATAAACTAAACAACACAGCAGTATAATGGAATATAAAAGAGTAGGGAAGAGAGATACAAACACAGAAAACACCAAGACGTGTTTTCGAAGAGGAAACCGAAAAACTCGGCGAAAAACCTCTCCGCCGCCCTCCAAGCGGAAATCGATCCACTAGACAATCAGTTGGGATACATGAGTAAGCAAGAGACCCTCCAAGCCTAATCTACCCGATGTACCTAAGCCCTCCAAGCTCTTACTCCAACAAGGCTTCTCGGAACCGTGTTTTGTCTTAGTTATCCGGATCCCGCAACAAGCTCCATGTTGCATCTGCCATTCCAGGCTTCTTCCAATGCTTCCCAGCAGCACCAAAACGTCACACAACACTCTCAAAAGGTGTGGTAAGTGTTTGGGCTATCAACCTCTCAATGGTGTGGAAATGGAGAGGGAAGGGTTGAGGAGATACCCCAAGCAAGTGTATAGAGAAAGGTGGGGAAGACAATCTCTAATTACAAATGTGTTTGGCTAGGGTTTTCTCTCTGAAGCATTCCTCAACATTTGTGGGTAATGGGGGTTTATATAGGATAGGTGCAAAATGTGTGATTCAGTCAGTACAGGCTGGCAGAACAGCATGTCTTGCGGGTGTCTCGCGGGAAGGCCTTACCCGCGAGATACTCGCGAGAGACAGCTGTCTCCATCTGTCATGACTCTTCGCATTCCAGCATGTGCAGGGCACATGCTTCACTTCGCGGGAAGCTTAGTCGCGAGATACCCGCGAGATTCCATCAGCTTCCAAATTGCTTGAGTCTTCACACACTCTCTATCACACACTCCTTACAACAATTCCCACAACAAATACAGGGTATAAACAATTAATAGTAATTACAATCAAATTTGGCACAGAATAAAAGCCAACAAAACACATAGTTGTAAATCACAACTTTACAAATATAATTTTTGTTCATATATTTATTTAAAATTACAATAAATATTAATAATTTTTTGTATGAACCACAGACGACATAATTTTTTTTTTTTTTTTTTAAAGATGTAATCAAATACTGAAAAAAAAACGTGTTATTTTTTTCCTGAAAATGAATTTTCAAAAAACGTTATCCATCGAAAGGGTAGCATATTTAAATTCTATAAAAAAAAAGTTAAATTAGTTCTTTGGATTTTTTTTTTTTTTTTTTTTTAACTCAAGGTTCACCAAAATACTAAATTAGCCCAATAAATTAATTAAAACACTAACGGACTAACGGACTAATATGGACTATAATTAATACTCTATAGGGACCATTTGCCACTGGTGTGTATGCAAGCCAACGAATACGTACATACAACTTTCGATGGAGTTAACAACGCGGGCACCATTCTTCTTATGACTTTGCCTATTAACTTACTTCAATATATATATATATATGGTCAACTTTTATGAATTTTATTTTATTTATAAATATTTTAGAGATTCCATTGGAATGGTTTATGTTTGATTAACTTGTTCACACTCCTGTTTTTGGTTAATTTCACCACTCACATTATCATTGATTAACTGATACAGTACGTAATTACAAGGAATAAACATGAAAAGCACCACTTGATTAAACAATTTGACAATGTCCTGGCATTTTTACAATAGAATATCATCCTCTTACCAATGAGAACAAATGATTAAGTTGCTATATATTCTACTTCCTATACTATATTAGCTATAAACTTAATTATAAGCCTAGCGGCTTTCTGTTCCTGAGCAAGAAGAACCTGAAAATGGTTACAAGGATGTTCAATCATTTTCTCTTTGCATTGCTTGCTGGTTTCTCTCTACTTTTGGTTCAGGCCAGGATCAATCAGGTATCGTTATCTAAGTCTATCAGTTTTAATATATATTATCTCTTAATTATTGGCCATATGGCTAAGGTCTCTCTCTATTTTTGGTCAGGTTTCATTAGCTTAGATTGTGGGCTACCAGCTAATTCAAGCTATACTGAGCCAATAACAGGCATCAATTATATATCAGATGCAACGTTCATAGACACTGGTGTAAGTATGAGCATATCACCAGTGTACAAAACAAATATCCTTGAACAGGAGTATAACTATGTCAGAAGCTTTCCTCAAGAAACCAGAAACTGTTACACAATAAGTCTTACAAGTGGCACCAGATACTTGATCCGAGGGAGTTTCTTGTATGCCAATTATGATGCCAAAAGTAAACCTCCAGGATTCGACCTTTTTATTGATGCTAATAAGTGGGATTCAGTGACATTACTCGATGAATCCACATTCATCTATGCAGAGCTCATACATGTCCCAAAATTAAATCATATTGATTTTTGTCTGGTGAACACGGGCCATGGTGTACCGTTTATTTCTGCATTAGAACTTAGGCCACTGAAAAATGACACATATGTCACTGTAGCTGGATCATTGTCAACTTTCGTGCGGCTTGATTTTGGTACATTAACCAATCAAACATATAGGTGAGTCATATTTTTTATACCATACTATGATTTTTGTAAGAACTTTGAAGTTCAATATTTTCTAACATGCATTATTGGAAAACATTTAGGTACAAAGACGATGTTTTTGATCGCATGTGGTTCCCCCCTACGGCCATGGTTGATTGGACACCAATAAGTACTTCGCTTACAGTGGATGGCATAACTCACAATGATTTCCAACCACCATCAGTGGTCATGGATACTGCCTCCACAGCAATAAATGCAAGTGTACCCATGACATTCAACTGGGTGGCCCCGGATAATACAACCCAATATTATGTCTACATGCACATTGCTGAAATCAGAGAGCTCAAAGCAAACGAATCTAGAGTATTCAACATTTCTCTAAATGGGGTGTTATGGGGTGGACCTATAATTCCTAAGTACCTGCACACAACCACAGTATACAGCCCTTCAGCCTTGAAAGGGGGAAAATTTGAGTTTGTTCTTTTTAAAATTGAACAATCAACTCTTCCACCACTCATCAATGCCATTGAGGTTTACAAGGTTGTAGAGCTCTTACAATCTCAGACAGACCAACAAGATGGTAAACTATTCATAATGCATTGTTTTTCTTTAACAAGGTTTTTGGTTTGTCCTAATGTACATGATCTCAACTGCCATGTATCTCTTGTATGCATTCGAAACTTTAGTTGATGCAATAAAGAACATCAAGTCAATGTATGGAGTAACAAGAAATTGGCAAGGAGATCCATGTGCCCCTACAGCGTTTGTGTGGGATGGATTAAACTGTACCTCTAATGCTTATGAATCTCCTACAATCATATCACTGTAAGCAGCCTCCAGACAACCTACAGAACTTTCTAACTTTAGTCCATATAATGTTAAAATAACTTAAAATTTTTTCTATTAATTAGGAATTTGTCATCAAGTGGATTGACTGGGCATATTGCTCCTTACATATCAAATCTCACATTGATTCAGTACTTGTAAGTATCGAAATCTCACACTTTCAATTAATTTTTATGTAAAACTGTAAAGAGGAATAAAATCTATGCCCCATTTTTCTTTTTTACAATCAATAAATTTTTAATTGGATTGTTTATTTCAGGGATCTATCAAATAATAACTTAACTGGACCAGTACCTGACTTTCTCTCAAATTTGCAATCATTGAGGATCCTGTAAGTTATTAGGTTTTGGAAAGGTATTTCAAAACTTTTATTCAAGAACAAAATCATCATGTTTTCTCAACCTTTGCAGAAACTTAGAAGGAAACAACCTGAGTGGCTCACTTCCTGCTGCCCTTCTTGCCAAATCAAAGAGTGGTTCACTTTTATTAAGGTCAGCTTTCTGTCATAACTTTCTTTTCCCATTTTTCATTTTCATAACTATCCTCCTACAAGAAAAATATAAAAGAATTACATTTGCACCTATTTCTAGCACACATATAAGAGATTAATGGTGGTTGCAATTCTTACATTTTTTGCCATGAATTGTTTTAATGATAGTGTGGGGGAAAATCCAAATCTATGCTCATCGGTTTCTTGTACAACGGAGCAGAAGAAGAAGAAGACGAATATTATTGTTCCAATAGTGGCATCAGTTGGCGGATTGTTCTTGTTATTAGCTGCAGCTGGTATCTTTTGGATATTTGAAAAAACAAAAGAAAGAGAAGGTAAGACAAGCACAAAGTCTACTAATCAAGGCTAGATGTTTATTCAAGTTGCATATTCCCATTTGAAAAAAAAAATTACTCAACATATATTATATTACAACTCTTGATGATCTTAGGGAATGTGACGGGAGGTAACACAACCAACAGTATGCAACTAGAATCAAATAATCGACAATTTACCTACTCTGATATCCAGATGATTACGAACAACTTTGAGAAACTTCTTGGTCAAGGTGGGTTTGGCAAAGTTTATCTTGGTTTCGTAGAAGGAAATCCTGTGGCTGTAAAGATGATCTCCCAATCAGCAATTGAAGGGTATCAGCAATTTCTGTCTGAGGCATGTAAACGCAAACTGTGCCATATTTTTTAGTTCATTCAAATATATGAAAATAATTTGTGACTTTGTATTACAGGTTGAGCCTCTTATAAGAGTTCATCATAGAAACTTGACTATCCTTGTTGGATATTGTTGGGAAATTTAGACCCCGGTTGATAAAATTAACAAGTTTTAAACCCAAGTTGTTGATTAGATTTATTATGAATAAAACTTGTTAAAACAAACAAACATCAATATCATGTCAAAATCATGCAGCGGAAAAATAAATAAGACAAGATACGATGACCCAGGAAAACCAATGAAACAAACTAGTTTCATAGTAAAAAACCTGGGGGGAAACCTTCCCGAAAAGCAATCCACTATAGTAAAGAGAAGTTTCAGATCTAGTACAAAACCTTTGTCCCTAGACTCTACAATCCTCGTAGATGAACTCACAGCAGAAACCTTCTACCGGTTCAAAATCTCTAAACTCCTCAATATATGAACGCCTCCCTTTGATGCACGAATCTCAATACGTGACTCACTCTTTTGCACGAATCCCAGTACGTGACTCACTCACCAACTTAAGGAAGAAGAATGTTGGCTGCAAAGTTCTTCACTTCATCAACAATGAAGATCAAGAAGCACTTGGTTACAAAACCCTAAGGCGCAAAGACGCAGTAGCTTCTTTCAGAGAGAATAAGACATCGGTCACCTTTTGCATATGTTCTCCTTGTATTCTCTTATGTGACGGCCTCTAAAATAAGCCTTATAAGGTCTAGGGTTGTGAGAAAAGAAACCCTACACAAATACATAAGCTTGGCCCAAAAATCAAAAAGCTGAAATTTCGTAATCTCGACAGATAGCAGCTATCGAGGAGGTGTCGAGCAGGTGTCGAGGTTTAATGAATCTCAACAGATAGCAGCTATCGAGAAGGTGTCGAGAAGGTGTCGAGGGGACATAAACTTTCTCGATCGATCGAGAAGTTATCGAGATTGCGATAAGCATCAGCTGAAGATCTCGACAGATAGCCAGGTATCGAGGAGCTATCGAGCAGGTGTCAAGAATTAATGAATTTGCACTTCAGCTTGCTTTTTCTTGGACAGACTTGATGACTTCAACACTTGATCTTGAAACAAGGTTTCTTGAAGTATTAAACACAACCTAGAACTACCCAATTACAAGTAAAGTGCGTTTTGTCAAAGGATTAGCCAACTACATAAAATATATTGACATATGTTCTTAACAAGTGAACCACATATGTCCTAACAATCTCCCCCTTTGGCAATCCGTGACAAAACCACAACAAACAAATGAACATATGAGAGAAGTCATAAATCACTCAACTCATATTCACTTGTTGAATACAATAAAATGTATCCTAACACAAACTCTTGAAAAACTTTGCAAGAAGAGAGTTTGTGACAAGTAGACTTTGACAATCTGTATTTCTGAAACACTTAAACAAAACTCATCAAGGCATCTTAGTGTGAAACAGAAATAATAGATTGCATACAAATATAAGAAACATGTGTATAAAGATAGAAAAGAAACAACACATGTAGAGATAGGTGAATGAAACATACATCAGCATATAAAGAAGATAAGCACAACGTATGTAAACATGGTCACAAGACCCAAGGTACAAGAAGAAGGAAGTAAGCACTCCCCCTAACAAGATGAAACATATCTCCCCCTTACAAAGGAATGTATTTCTCCCCCTAACTTGTAGAATCTTAAAGAAAGAAACCACAAATTCTCCATAATTTCTCCACCTTACATGTAGAATCTTCAAAAAGAAACCACATATTCTCCCCCTTTTTGTCATGATTGACAAAGGGTACAGAAAGCTAAAAAAGTTTCACCCGAGAAACATAAAGATGATCAAAGATGGTCAAAGGGGCACAAAAAAAATCCATATAAATGCATGAATGTAATGAAACAAGATGTTATGGATGACAAGATAATAGAAGAATGCAAAACATGTGAAAAACAAGAAAAATGTTAAGCACATAGATCCCAAAACACACACACACACACACACACACAACAAGTCTAACCAATTTTATATTTCAAAAACAAGTTAAGACAGTTTAGTGAGCATACATTTAGCACATGTAAAACCTTTGTGATGGCCAAATCACATTATACCTGCACATGTATCAAAAGTAGCAAAGAATATTGCGTGTTGTGTGTGAAAAACATCGCAAGATTGCATATGTGTATACATGTTATGACGATCTGAGATATGAGAAAATAACTTTAACTCACACATAATCATAACTGTTTGATGGGGACTATCACCTTCGAGGTACATCCTATGACTCCCACATCTCCTAGAAAACACGCTTGCAATCATATTTAAAGCATTTTAATCTTTTTGCTTTTTATTTTCTTTGCATATTTTCTTTTAAGCATATCATGCATGGACATAAAAAGAGAGAAAAGAAATACCCAACATGTTAAGCATAGACATTGCACTTTTGCTATGCCGAAGCATACGGATGTCTTTGACACTGCACTTTTGTTATGCCGAAGCATACATGTGTCTATGACACTGCACTTTTGCTATGCCGAAACATACAGATGTCATACTATGATTGGCGGGCAACAGTGGTGAGATGGTCATTTATGTCTTTCTCTTAGGATTTTCTAATCCTACCCGTCAAAAAGAGTGATATGAGTGTTAAGTTTAAGAGATAACTTAATCTTACTCATCACAAACAAGAGCCACAAAGCTCACTTGCTTAGTTGTGCATAGAGATGCTCATCTAAGATATAAAAGATACAAAGTTTAGAAAACTTTGTTTCATTGGCCATCCAAGGTACACAAGTACCAAAGTACACAAACACACACTGTTTTTGTATTTTTCTGATTTTTCCTTTTTATTTTTATTTTGAAAACGAAACAAAATAAGAACTAAACAACCAAACAAAAACAGATAAACAACATGAATGCATGAAAGAAAGATGCATATGCATGAAAACATGATAGAAATATGCAGATGCATGAAAGCATGATTCCAAAAACAGATAAGAAATCAAGCAAGAAAGTCCTACTTTAGATAGAAAGAATCAAAGCAGAGGACGAACAGAAAAGACAATTAAGTCTTAGGCTCCTTTCTCACTCACACAGCACGAGTCTTTGGCCGTGAAGATGAAAAGGCACGTGTCCTAGTATGTCTACTAAAGAACATAGAAGAATTAGAATTCTCCTGAAATTGAGTTAAAAAGCTCAAGACTTTTAATAACTCTCCAAACAAAGGTGTAGGTCCTTGAGAGGAAACCTGTGACTGTTTGGACAATTGCATTTGAGGATACAACTTAAAGCAATTAGGACGAATGTGTCCAGAAACACCACAATGATGACAAACATGAGGCTTAACAAAAGATTTAGATTTCATACCTTTATTACCTTTCCAATATTGGGGCACAAAGACAGTCCTTGATCCAGAAGCCGTGGAAGAGGAGGGGCTAGAAGAAACAACATATCCTAAGCCAGTTTTATCAGAACTAGGCTTTTGAGCACTCAATACCTCATCAAGCTTTGCACTAGACAACCTCTCTATTTGAGTTCTAGCTTGACTAAGCTCAACTTCAAGATTCTTGACCTTCTCTTCTAATGAGGTGTTCTCCACAACAAGAGTCTCAACTAATCTTGTAGTCTCATCTAGCTTGACTAACAGATCAGCTTTTTCAGTTTTTACCTCATTAAGCTCTTTTCTACAAAGATGAGAAGTCTTCTCAGATTTTATGAATTCAGTGCATAGCTTATCATAGGCTTCCTGAAGGGTCATCTTCTTAGGTACTTCATCATCAGAAGAATCCTCACTGTCATTAGCACTCTCCACAATCACCTTATTGGTTGAGGCAGCAAAGGCCATAACGTGACGACATTCATCCACAAACTCATCAGAAGAGTCATCCTCAGTATCACTCCAAGTAGCAACCAACCCTTTATCTTTTGATTCAATGGTCTTTTCCTTCATGAGATAGTTTGGACATTCTATCCTCATATGACCAAAACCTTTGCACTCATGGCATTGAATAAGGGGTTTTTCATTCTTGCCCTTCCTAGAGGATTTAGGTTTCCTAGGAGGTTTGCCCTTATCCTTTTTCCTAAACTGAAGAAGCTTGATAATCTCATCAATTATGAAGGTTAGATCCTCATTCTCATCATCATCTTCATCTTCATCTTCGCTTTCAGAGTCCTCAATCTCTTCCTCTATACCCTTAAGAGCCAAGTTTTTACTCTTTCCACCTTTTCCTATTGAGCCCAATCCCATCTCATAGGTTTGAAGGTTCCCTACAAGCTCAGTCAAAGGAATTTTGTCAATATCCTTTACTTCTTCAATGACAGTGATCTTGGCATGGAATCTTTCAGGTAAGGACCTAAGGATTTTCCTCACAATTTTGGATTCTGCAATACATTCTCCAAGGTTGAAGGCAGAATTCACAATATCCATGAGTTTGGCATAAAACTCATCAAATGTCTCATCCTCCTCCATCCTTATTTCTTCAAAACTGCTTGTGAGTTGTTGAAGCTTCACAGTCTTTATTGCCTTGGTACCTTCATAGGTGGTCTCAAGAATGGTCCATGCTTCCTTGGCAACTTCTGTGGATGATATCTTCTTAAATTCCTCATTGGTCACCCCACAAAATAGAGCATTCAAATCCTTACTATTGAAATTTGTCACTATGATTGTTGCATCATCCCAATCCACCGGCACTTCCTTTGGCTTAATCCAGCCAACTTCAACAGCTTGCCAGACCTGTTCACCTAGGGCCTGCAAGAAAACTTTCATACGAATTTTCCAGTACGCATAATTAGTTCCATCAAATAAAGGAGGTATAAATAAAGATTGTCCTCTATCCATGACAATAGGGGTCAATGGATCACACTCAGGAAATTAATCTAATCAGAGTGAACCCGCTCTGATACCACTTGTTGAGAAATTTAGACCCCGGTTGATAGAATTAACAAGTTTTAAACCCAAGTTGTTGATTAGATTTATTATGAATAAAACTTGTTAAAATAAACAAACATCAATATCATGTCAAAATCACGCAGCGGAAAAATAAATAAGACAAGATATGATGACCCAGGAAAACCAATGAAACAAACTAGTTTCACAGTAGAAAACCTGGGGGGAAACCTTCCCGAAAAGCAATCCACTATAGTAAAGAGAAGTTTCAGATCTAGTACAAAACTTTTGTCCCTAGACTCTACAATCCCCGTAGATGAACTCACAGCAGAAACCTTCTACCGCTTCAGAACCTTTGAACTCTTCAATATATGAACGCCACCCTTTGATGCACGAATCCCAATACGTGACTCACTCATTTGCACGAATCCCAGTACGTGACTCACTCACCAACTTAAGGAAGAAGAGTGTTGGCTGCAAAGTTCTTTACTTCATCAACAATGAAGATCAAGAAGCACTTGGTTACAAAACCCTAAGGCGCAAAGACGCAGTAGCTTCTTTCAGAGAGAATAAGGCATCGGTCACCTTTTGCATATGTTCTCCTTGTATTCTCTTATGTGACGGCCTCTAAAATAAGCCTTATATAGGTCTAGGGTTGTGAGAAAAGAAACCCTATACAAATACATAAGTTTGGCCCAAAAATCAAAAAACTGAAATTCCGTAACCTCGACAGATAGCAGCTATCGAGGAGGTGTCGAGCAGGTGTCGAGGTTTAATGAATCTCAACAAATAGCAGCTATCGAGAAGGTGTCGAGGGGACAGAAACTTTCTCGATCGATCGACCAGCTATTGAGAAGTTATCGAGATTGCGATAAGCATCAGCTGAAGATCTCGACAGATAGCCAGGTATCGAGGAGCTATCGAGCAGGTGTCAAGAATTAATGAATTTGCACTTCAGCTTGCTTTTTCTTGGACAGACTTGATGACTTCAACACTTGATCTTGAAACAAGGTTTCTTGAAGTATTAAACACAACCTAGAACTACCCAATTACAAGTAAAGTGCGTTTTGTCAAAGGATTAGCCAACTACATAAAATATATTGACATATGTTCTTAACAAGTGAACCACATATGTCCTAACAGATATTGCAAAGAAGGACCCAATCTCACTCTCATCTATGAGTATATGGCAAATGGAGACTTGCATTCCCATATTTCAGGTCTGGTCACAAGTAAAAGTATAGGTTTCACATTTCTTGTTTGTTACATTTTGATTTCTGAAGATCACTAACTTTCTATGGGTATATTTTAATAAGTCTAGCAGCACAATTTTTCACAACCTGGTTTGTTGTGATTGATATATAACAAAGTGGTATCTGTGGTAGATTCATAGAAAGTGATACTCCTCTAATCATAAATTGTAACCTTAACAAGTTGCAAAAAAGGTAGTGAAAAAAGTTATCTTCCTAACATTGCTTGGAAAATTTAATGAATTGCATGGACAATATTTATTCAGCGGAAACATAACTTAGAGAAAGGGCAAAGTAATTACTTCATGAGACTTACTAGTTACTACCGTTGAATGCTTTGGATGCAGAGAATAACTCAAAAATCTTAAGTTGGGAAGGCAGAATTCAAATTGCATTGGACTCTGCACAAGGTTAGAGTCTTTAGCGTAATTCTTTTCTAACATGCATCTTTTCACCTTTCCAATGTATGAATGTGTGGATTTTCAATTGCAGGATTGGAGTATCTACATGATGACTGTAATCCACCCATTATTCACAGAGATGTAAAGCCATCAAACATCTTGTTGAATGAAAAATTCCAAGCAAAGATTGCTGATTTTGGCCTATCCAGAGTTATCCCAACAGATGGTAGCAGTTATGTGATAGCAACTGTTGCTGGCACTCCAGGCTACTTAGACCTCGAGTAAGTACCGATTTGTTAGGTTGGTTTAACACCGCACACTTTTAACATATAACTTTTGAAAACCTTATTTTCTTTATTTAAACAACTTTTGAAACAATAAAATATGTAAATAAAGAAAATTATTTTCTACTGATTTACTTCACCATACAGACATAGTCCATTATAGGTCTAGTTAACATCATCAAATTTTAAACATTTTCAACAAATCCAATGACAATTGCAATTCAAAGAAAATAAAATATCTTAATATACCCATTTGAAGTTTAATCTGTGTAAAAAAGATTTTTGTAACTGGTATCAACATTTTTTTATTTTTCCGAGAGGGATTGCAGGTACTTCAGATCAAACAAATTAACTACAAAAAGTGATGTATATAGCTTTGGAGTTGTTCTTATGAAGTTGATCACAGGTTGACCCATTATACTGAGAAGCGAGCACGTTCATATAAGTCAATGGGTCAATTACACTATTGCGCATGGGGATATCCGAAGTATTGTTGATCCAAGATTGCCAAATGGAGATTTCGATCTCAACTCTGCCTGGAAGGCTGTTGAAGTATCCCTGACTTGTGTATCTGAAAATCCCCTCAATAGGCCAACCATGAGTCAGGTAGTTATTGATCTAAAGGAATGCTTGGCAATAGAATTAGCTCGAAGGAAGGAGGACGGTGTGACTGAAACAAATGATTCAAGTCCAATTTTCACAATCCATGTGACTGCTAGAACTAGTCAATCAGCAAGATAGTTCTTAAGTTGTTTCAAGAATTAAAATTTTCATACTGAATCTTGAAGCTTTCCTGCTTTGTCTACTTTTCTTTTATTATGTCGTTGCAATTTATTTGTAATCACATCATTATGTGTTAAAACTAGTAGCTATGATGGACAATTTATTTGTGATATGTACCTATTAATCTCAAACTCGATCTATAAATTCAGCCAATAAAATTTGGAGAACTCTTCAGTACAAGGTTTTTTTTTTTTTTTTTTTTTTTTTTTTTTTTTAAAATCAATTTGGGGTAGACTGCCTATATTTTCCTCAAGACGAGCTTTATGAAAGCAGCATCCTAGGATGGAAGAGGAGTACCATGCGCAATAGTGAGACCGATGAGGGCTCAAAGTCATCTCGAAGAGGCATCATGGTGTATAAATTTGTGGTGATCACAGTATTTGGTAAAGTGCTTCGTATCGTCCACATGTTTTTGTGAAGAATCTGGAGCAAACGATTGTTCCCACGTATAAAAAACTTGGGAATAAAAATAAATAATGGACTGACTTGGTACCTAATGCATTTCTTGTAATAATAATCTGAAACTCTTAAAGCTACGTCTTGAGTGAAATTACAGCAATTGGCGAGAAAATATCAGATTGCCTTTGCATTTCAAAATTCAAAGTTTTGGCAGAGACTCTTGATGATGGGAACCAAATCTTAGATCAACTAAGACAGCATCTCGCACAGAATACAGTCTCAATCGTTGAGGTATATAGCAAAGGCATTTTCTCATTCATCCTTCTTTGGTACTAGGTTGGAAATTTCACCAAAGACAACGCCATAATTTTCTGCCATTAAAGAATACTGCCACATTTGAACCGCCATGGGTAGCATCATTAGACTGGGCCATGGAAATAAATCTGATTGGATATGTAGGGGTTGGGATTAAGTGGCTTGGAGGGTTACCCACATTCCCAAATGACCTTGACATAAGCTTGTTGTACGATTAATATCAATTTTGAAAATGTAAGATTTTAAAAAGTTGTATATAAAAGTTCAAAACTAAAAGTTGGCCTAATGCGCTAGATACAACCAAATGTGATGGACGGGTGGCTAAGTGCAAGGACCAACATAATGGGAGAGAATACTATTGAAAGAAGTAGAAACATAACTCTAATGCCATATTAAAAAACGAAAGGAGAATGCATGAAAAGAAGGTAAATATGTAAATTATACTCTCTAAGTTTGACCAAAACTCATTTTATGCCTCTAACTTCACTTGAGTCCTCTAATTTTAAGTTTATTAAATTTGGAACCTATCTTAGATTTTGATAAGTGGTTGCTTACCGTTAAGTACACTTTTTTTTTTTCAATTTCTAAAATAAAAAATCCCGGAAAAAAAAAATTATTAGAACACAATCCTAGTTTTTAATACAATTTTTCTTAACTATCAAAAATTATATATTTCAAATTGGAAGAATACAATCCTAGTATAGACAGATTTAAACGAAAACTTTCTTTATAGATTACACAAAATTTCTATCTAAAGGAATTGATTTTTATTTTTAATCAACTTAAGAGAAGAACACTATAGGAACTTCCATAACTTTTTTTTTTTTTCCGATAGATAACAAAAATTATATTAAGAAGGAACTACTTCATCAAAGAAATGAAGTAGACAAAGAAGATATGTACAAGCAATAGAGAGAAACAAAACACTTATGAATTAGCATTGGGTGCGATTATACCAACACTAATGTATTGGATCCCATCAAAACCATTCAATTTCATAAAATTTGTGAGCTTTAACCCACGCACCGATGAGATCGGAGAGTGAGAGTCACCTATATGGCTTCAGTGTATTAAATACTGCTCTATTTCAATATGGTACGCTTAAGGACTTGACTTTAGCATATTATGAACGTTAGCCTGTATGACTTTTTTTTTATCCTTGACTTGGAGGTTTTATTTATTTTTATTTGGAATGGCATTGACTTAGAGTAATAATAATTATTTTCACTAAGTATCCTGCATGTCCAAAACATGACAGCAACATGTGTCTATTTTCAACATTTCAATTCTTTTATGACTAAAACTTTTATCCCACTTTTACTATAATTTGATTTGATGGGATTGATTATGAATAGTAAATAATATCACTTTTACAAAGACTTAATTTTTTTATTATTATTATTACTTATAGTTCACCACTATAAAATTGTATTAAAACTTGTGGCACAACTATGATGAGCTGTGGATTTGCAAGAGAATTAATCCACCCAACAAGGACAACTGACTAAGTAGCCAAACTATTCTTTTATATTTTTCGCAGTATGTAAGGCACGTATAAGATGACAAAAAGCATGTCCTCAGCTATGTTCCCTATTGTGCTATCACCTATCAGCTGTGGAGCATGAAAAGTCAAACTTGCCAATGAATTATCATTCTCCAAATTTTGACGTTGACTTATTGAATAAATTGAGCATGTAACAATCCCCATCTCCAGCCTCCCCCATATGTTTAACAATGGTGAAGGTTCAAGCCCCTCTTGTTTTTACTAAATAATATCTTTAATTCAGCGAAAGAAAAAATGTTCACAATCTTGAAATTCATATATTATTTTGATACAGTTCAAAACCAGCTTTGCTGGTTTGTGAACAAGTTGCATTTGATTATTGTTTAAAGACTTCGCTAATGAAATTCCGAGTTGTTGCTGAGACATCAACTCTTTTGTAACAATATACTCTTCCACATTGACTTGGACTTAAAAAAAAAAAAAAAAAAAAAAAAAACAATTAAAATTATTTTATAGGTACTTTATATATATATATATGAGAACCAAAAAAGGTCAGGAACATACAAGTTAAAGAATTTATGAACTGTCAATTTGCAAGAAAATCTTTCTAATGAAAATGACAATTGACCATGTCGATCGATAAGATATTCTATCTTTCTATCTATGATGTTGATGGGGGTTGCAAACCATTTTATGTTTGAATTGATTGGTGGTTTTGCTCTTCTATGTCTAGTTCATGCCTAGGATCTCCATTTCCCACAACCCTACCGCCCATTGTTTTTATATGTATAATACGACAATTTCATCACATAAGAATCAAATCTACTATTCAACCTAGAAGCTTGATTGACTGAGTCCTGTGCTGCTAGTTAGTTAAATGAGGGACAAAATGGGCTTCTGCCTTTTTCGGGCAAATTATATAGAGAAATGCCCCTCTTTTAAAACTCGATTTTTAATAAATTGAGTTAGGCCCTATAGTGGCGTTTTTAAAGAGTTTATAGTGACGTTTTAAAGACCTATAGTGACGTTTTTTTAACTTGACTTCATTGAAATCGAGTTATAGGCAATGAAATTGACCTATAGTGGCTTTTTTTACCTATAACTCGATTTCTTTGAAGTCGAGTTAAAAAACGTCACTATATATAGGTCCTTAAAACGCCACTATAGGGCTTCAAAAAAAAAAATTTCTAACTCGATTTATCAAAAATCGAGTTTTAAAATAGGGACATTTCCTTATTTAGTTTGGGAAGGGGGGCATTTCCCTATATAATTTGCCCGAAAAGGGTAGAAGCCCATTTTGTCCGTTAAATGAGTAATTTGAAGCCAATTAATTTCGTGTACGTATAAATAAATAAAAAAACATTTACAAAGTTTGGTTACAAACTTGAGCCAAAATGACCAAATATCACTATTTACAAAAAAAGGTTGCAATCTACCATTGTTTATGAAATATTAGGGATATGAAATATGAGCACTAAAAAAGGTCAAGAACTACAAATAAGTAACTTAAAAATTAAAAATTCTAGGCAGCCACTGCCACAGAGGCAAATTTTAGTGGAACTCGAGTTCCTTCAACTCAAGTTACACAGCAAACTCAAGTTTGAGGAACTCGAGTTCCTAAATAGTGGTAGATTGCAACATATTTTGGCAAATAGTGGTATTCGGCCAATTTGGCCAACTAACTTCGCTATAATTTAAGTCTACAACTCCCATTAGTAAAATTAACTACTATATATTTTGAAAATCTAACCGTTGAATTGTATTTTTTAATATTAATGTTTTTAACTCCCATTAATTTAAGTCTACAACTCCCATTAATGTTTTTAACATGTACGTGTCAAATTTCATGTCAACAAGATATTATTTACTATACACTTTATAAACATATTTTTTATGAATAATTTTAGGCTACAAAAATTTAAAATTTTAATATTTGATTGATAACATATCTATTGATTTTTGATTTTCTAAAAATTTTGCAACTATGTAGAATATAATAAGAAAATATAGTCCAATGGTGAATTTGTCAAAATTCACATTTAATTAAAAAATATTGAGTGGACTTGTATAGCCTTAGATGACTACAATAAAGTTTGTTGCCAAACATTGTACTTCAGTTTTTTGAATTTGTTCTTTCAAGCAAAGGTTCCCCAAAGAAATTAAATTAACCCAATAAATTAGTTAAAACAAAATAATTAAATAAGGTGTGAAAATAAACCTTAACGGACTAAAATGGACTATAGGGACCATTTGCCTCTGGTGTTTATGCAAGTCACCAAACATGCTCATACAACTTGCATATGTCTTGACTAGCTATCGAGTTGAAAATGCGGGCACCATTCTTCTCATGACTTTGCCTCTTAACTTACTTCAATATATTAATCTTCACGGGAAATGGTTTATGTTTGATTAACTTGTTCACACGTCTGTGTTGTTGGCTAATTTTACCTCTCACATTATCCTTGACTAAAAGATACAGGGCTAATTGCAGGGAATAAACATGAGAAGTACCATTTCATTAAACAATTGATAATGTCCTGGAAATTTTGCAATAGAATATCATCCTCTTACCTATGAGAAAAAATGATTAAGCAGCAATATATTCTACTTCCTATAATATATTAGCTATAAACATATAAGGCTCGTGGCTTTCTGTTCCACGGCAAGGAGAAGCTGAAAAGGGTTACAAGGATGTACAAACATTTTCTCTTTGCATTGCTGGCAGGTTTCTCTCTACTTTTGGTTCATGGCCAGAATCAAACAGGTATGGTTGTATAAGTCTATCAGAGTTAACATTAATTGTCACTTAATTACTGACCATATGGCTAAGATCTCTCTATTTTTGGTCAGGTTTCATTAGCTTAGATTGTGGGCGACCAGCTAATTCTAGCTATACTGAGCCAACAACAGGCATCAATTATATATCAGATGCAACGTTCATAGACGCAGGTGTAAGTATGAGTATATCACCTGTGTACAAAACAAATAGCCTTGAACAGGAGTATTACTATGTCAGAAGCTTTCCTCAAGGAATCAGAAACTGTTACACAATTAGTGTTACAAATGGCACCAGATATTTGATCAGAGGGAGTTTCTTGTATGCAAATTATAATGCAAAAAGTAAACCTCCAGGATTCGACCTGTATACTGATGCTAATAAGTGGGATTCAGTGACATTACTTGATGAATCCACATTCATCTTTGCGGAGCTCATACATGTACCAAAATTAGATCATATAGATTTTTGTCTGGTAAACACGGGCAATGGTGTACCGTTTATTTCAGCATTAGAACTAAGGCCATTGAAAAATGACGCTTATGTCACTGAATCCGGATCATTGTCAACCTTTCTGCGGCTTGATTTTGGTTCATTAACCAATCAAACATATAGGTGAATCATATTTTTTTTATATCATGCCATCTTATAATACTATGATTTTGGTAAGAACTTCTAAATTCAATATTTTCTAACATGTGTCAGGTACAAAGATGATGGTTTTGATCGCATGTGGTTCCCCCCTACGGCCATGTTTGGTTGGATACAATAAGTACTTCGCTTACTGTGGTCATGGATACAACTCACAATGATTTCCAACCACCATCAGTGGTCATGGATACCGCCTCCACAGCAATAAACGCAAGTGCACCCATGATATTCAACTGGGTGCCTCCTGATAACACATCCCAATATTATGTCTACATCCACATTGCTGAAATCAAAGCTCTCAAAGCAAGCGAATCTAGAGTATTCAACATTTCTCTAAATGGGGAATTATGGGGTGGACCTTTTATTCCTAAGTACCTGCACACAACCACTGTATACAGCCCTTCAGCCTTGAAAGGAGGAAAATTTGAGTTTGCTCTTTACAAAATTGAACAATCAACTCTTCCACCACTCATCAATGCTATTGAGGTTTACACGGTTGTAGAGCTCTTACAATCTCAGACAGACCAACAAGATGGTAAGCTATTCACAATGCATTATTTTTCTTTAACAAGGTTTTTAGTTCGTCCTAATATTCTTGATCTCAATTTTTATTCATTTCTTGAATGCATTCAAAACATTAGTTGATGCGATCAAGAACATCAAGTCAATGTATGGAGTAACAAGAAATTGGCAAGGCAATCCATGTGCCCCTACAGCGTATGTGTGGAATGGATTAAACTGTACCTATAATGCTTTTGAATCTCCTACAATCACATCACTGTAAGTATATGCCTTCAAAGAAGCTAATGAACTGTCTTAGTACAATCTATCATGTTAGAATAACTAAAAATTTTCTATTAATTAGGAACTTGTCATCAAGTGGATTGGCTGGGCAAATTGCTCCTTACATATCCAATCTCACAATGATACAGTACTTGTAAGTATCGAAATCACACACAATCAATTAATTTTCATGTAAGAGGGTAAAGAGGACCAATATTTAATCTCCATTTATTATTACAATAATAAATTTTTAATTGAATTACTGATTTCAGGGATCTATCAAATAATAGCTTAACAGGACCAGTTCCTGATTTTCTATCAAATTTGCAATCATTGAGGGTCCTGTAAGTTATATGGATTTTGGACAAGTATTTCAAAACTTTTATTTGAAAAGGGGATCATATTTTCTCAACCTTTGCAGAAACTTAGAAAGAAACAACCTGAGTGGTTCACTTCCTGCTGCCCTTCTTGACAAATCAAAGAGTGGTTCACTGCTACTAAGGTCTCCTTTCTGTCATAACTTTTTGTGCCATTTTTCATTTTCATAACTATCCCACTACAAGAAAAATGTTAGAGTTACAATCGCACCTATTTGTACATTGTGTATAAGGGATTAGTGGTGATTACAATTCTTACCTTTTATGCCATGATTTTTTTAATGTTAGTGTGGCAGAAAATTCAAATCTATGCCCATCAATTTCATGTACAACAGAGCAGAAGAAGAAGAAGAAGAATATTGTTCCAATAGTTGTATCCATTGGCGGATTGTTCATCTTGTTATTAGGTGCAGGTGATATCTTTTGGATATTTAAAAGAATAAGAGAACAAGAAGGTAAGACAAACACTGCGTCTACTAATCAAGGTTAAATGTTTATTCAAGTTGCTTATTCCCATTTGAGAAAAAAAAAATATATATATATATATATATATATCTATACTACTATTTAAGGGGCTTCCCCTGTTTGGATTCCTCAATTTTTATGCCCAAAATGCCCTCAAATTCATCTGCTTCTAAGGCTTAAATTATAAGGTTAGACATATAAAATTAGTAATTTAAAAACTCCTAATTTTTAGCTAAATTAAAAAAAAAAAAAAAAAAAACAGTTTTTTCTCCCACTTCTCCATTCTCTCTCACGTTAGTTTTCCACTTTTTTTTTTTTTGGATAACTTTCCACTTTTTATTTTGATTGAACGTTTTCAACTTTTTAAATTAACAAAATCATTTTTCCCCTTTTTTTTAACCAATTAGATTTACCATGTTTCACTCCTAAACAATTGCTTTTAATTTGCCAGCCACGTTTTCCACTTATACAATTACTAAACTCAATTTTTTTATTTTTTATTTTTTCCTTTTACAACAAATTGTAAACCAAATTCATTGTAAAATATGTTTTTCATCAGTTCCTTTTCAGTTTCTTCGCAATTCACACTTTCTCCGCTAGCCACTATTGATCAGTTATTATGCAGCTATATCGCAAAATAACTGCACTTTCTTCTCTAACAAATTTTATATATAAACAAATGCACTTTCTTCTCCTCTCTTTTTTATCCTGTATCTATATATATTATGTTTTTAGGTGGAGAGAAGAAGAGGCTGCCAAAAAGAGATTTGGCCAGTGGGGAGAGAAAGCAGATCTTGGCCATTCTTCTTTTCTATTGCCACTCTAGAGTCTAGATCTAGAGCCATTCCAAATCCACTCATCTACTTGACTTTGGTAATTGGTAATATCCTCCCACCGAACAACCACTTTTTTTTTTTTTTTTCCAGTCTCTTTAATATCTATTTGCTTTTAATTTTGGGGTACTGGTTCTTTTTTTAAAATATTTTCTCTAATTGTTTCACTTTGGTGCGAATTTTTTTTCAAAGTATGGAAATGATATATATTTTTATCTCTTTTTTTGTTTTTGTGGTTATCGGTTTGAAATTATTGACTAATTAGTTGATATTGTATATTATAGATGATAAAGGCATTCCCTAATTATTTTAAATGGTGCTCTCTCTTCCTCCTATTCTTTTTCTTCTTCATGTTTGATTGTTTTTCATTTTTTTTTCTTTTATATTTCTGCATTTCATAATTTGGGGAATGTGGTGAGTTGTGTCCATTGCTTTTGTGGTTGTAAAAGATAGAAAATCTAAATAGAATTGAGAGAATTTCATTGATGGAGAAGAAGATTACAAGAAATGAAAATAATGAATCAATACATAACCCTACTCTGCTTTATATACACAATACAAGAAATGTAACTGACTACATTTGGCGCCAAAAAATCAGTTATTTGAATCTCCTAGAATCTGTACACGTGGCAGTCCAAGAGCAAGAGACTCCTGGATTTACAGAACTAACTTCTTCAATGCTATTGGATGAAGAACTCGTGATCTGGCATGGCTTCTAGCATCTCCAACACTTCTGTGCTTATCAAGCCTTTTGATGCCATCCTAATGCTCTGAGTGATGCACTCCTTATCAGCAGCTGATGCCTTCCTAGCTTGATCAACACCCTTGTCATCAGCAACTGCTGCATTGCTAGCCTCCTTGTCATCAGCAACTGCTGCATTGTTAGCCTCCTTTGTGCACCTCTGCTGTGGGATATGAATTGCACTTTTAACACTCCCCCTCAAGAGCACAGCTCTTGCCTTTTGCTCTTCCAAACCTGTATGAGGATAAGCCACTGTAGAAGCAAAAATATTGATCACACCTAGCCTTCGGATTAGTTTAAGAAAACTCTCTACTCCTAATGCTTTGGTGAACACATCTGCCAGCTGATCTTTAGTTGATACATAGAAGGTTTTAAGTGCTCCATCAAGAATTTTGTTTCTCACAACATGACAATCTGCCTCTATATGCTTCGACCTTTCATGGAATACTGGATTTGCAGCTATATGAAGTGCTGCCTGGTTATCACAGTACATCAGTGCAGGCTTATCATGTTTGACATGTAGATCTTGTAACAAATGCAAAATCCAAGTTAGTTCACAGGTTGTAGTGGCCATAGCCCTATACTCTGCCTCTGCACTGGACCTAGACACTATGCTTTGCTTCTTAGACCTCCAAGACACTAATGCATCACCAAGAAACACACAATAGCCTGTTAAAGACTTCCTAGTATCAGGGCATCCTGCCCAATCTGCATCACAGTATGCTTTTAGGTGCAGGTTAGAGTTATTGGGGAAGAAAACACCTTGACCAGGTGTTCCTTTGATGTACTGCAGAATCCTGGAGGCTGCTTTCATATGTGGTGCTCTAGGTTGTGCCAAGAATTGGCTAAGTCTATGCACGGCATATGTGATGTCTGGTCTGCTTAGAGTCAAGTACATAAGCTTTCCAATGAGTCTTCTAAACTGCCCTGAATCAGTAAGCAAATCTCCACTGGTTTTAGACAACTTGAGTTGTTGCTCCATTGGAGTTTGGACTGGTTTACACCCTGTCATACCAGTCTCTTCAAGAACCTCCAAAGCATACTTCCTTTGAGATAGGCTGATTCCACTTTTGTTTCTTGCAATTTCTAAACCCAAGAAATACTTGAGTGATCCTAAGTCCTTAATACCAAACTTCTGATCTAAAACAGACTTGAGGGAAGTAACACAAGCATGATCATTTCCAGTGATAACCATATCATCTACATAAACCAACAGAGCAGTGAACAAAGACCCTTTGCTGTGCACAAATAGAGAGTGATCAGCCTGAGATTGAACAAAACCAAGCTCCTTTATAGTTGCTGACAGCTTGGTGTACCATTGCGTTGAAGCTTGTCTCAAACCATAAAGAGACTTAACCAACTTACACACCCTAAATTTTTCTTATTATTTCTCAGGTGAGTGACCCATTTTTAAAATGAAGCCAACGTTGTCTCCAAAGATGTTGAGCCCGGGCAGTGTTGTAGCTGATCATCAACGACATAGTTGTTAGCATTAATAGCGGTGAGAGATATGGAAGGGAGTCAGTCATGAGCTATAGTCATAGTAGATAGTTCTTAGTTTTCAAAATTTATGTTAATTTTTCAATTTAAATTTGTACTACTATGAGCATTTGGTTTAGTTCTCAGAGTTACTATTACTCCATTTGGAATTTGGAAGTTTGATCGATTATTTGATTTTGCTATGAAATTCAAGGCATATATATATATATATATATATATATATATATATATATTTGGTTGCACCTACAATTTAGCTATGGTTGTTTTGCACGTAGAGAAGATGATTTTTTACACTACACAGATAAAGATTAGGATTTGAAATCAAAATGTGTCACAAATATTCACAACTTTTTAAGAATATTATAACAATATAAAATCAAAATATAAGAGAGTAATATTACTTTTAAATATTAAGAAAAAAAATAGAAATTAAGTTAATCACCCTAATTTTACTACGTCTAAGTTAATTGCCCAAATATTTACCTTAAATCAACCAAAAAAAAAAAAAACCATATTATTGGACAAATGCATAAACCTCAAATTGGGATGAATGGAAAATGATGACAATAATTTTTTTAAAAGAGCGCATATTCAGAGGCTCTTCTATTTTTTGGGTAAAGGTTAATTTAAAACATTTATTATAATTTGAGATTACTATATTTTCCAATCACAAAAAAATCTAGAGGTGTGATGAAAATTTTTTTCTCCACATATGATACTCATCACACCCTTAGGTTTTTTTTTTTTATTGGAAAATGTAGTAATCTCAAATTATAATAAATGTTCTAAATTAACTTTTACCCAAAAAATAGAAGAGCCTCTAAGCACGCGCTCTTCTATTGTGATTAACTCCATTTTCCTTTTTCTATTTTAATTAACTTTTTCGATTCATAGCCTCTGAGCACGCGCAAGAGAATTTTCTATTTTTTGGGTAAAATTTAATAATTTGCACGTGCTCAGAGACTCTTATATTTTTTGGGTAAAATTTAATAATTTGCATTCATTATAATTTGGGATTATTATATTTTTCAATTACAAAAAAATATAGGGGTGTGATGAAAAAATTATTCCACCCACAAATGCATATATAATATTCATCACACCCCTAGATTTTTTTTTGTGATTAAAAAATATAATAATCCCAAATTATAATGAATGCAAATTATTAAATTTTATCTAAAAAATAGAAGAGCCTCTGAGCACGTGCATATTATTAAATTTTACCCAAAAAATAGAAAATTCTCTTAGCACGCGTGTGAGCGCGTGCTCAAAGGCTATGAATCGAAAAAGTTAATTAAAATAGAAAAAGGAAAATGGAGTTAATCACAATAGAAGAGCGCGTGCTTAGAGGCTCTTCTATTTTTTGGGTAAAAGTTAATTTAGAACATTTATTATAATTTGAGATTACTACATTTTCCAATCAAAAAAAAAAAATCTAGGGGTGTGATGAGTATATGTTCTAAATTAACTTTTACCCAAAAAATAGAAGAGCCTCTAAGCACGCGCTCTTCTATTGTGATTAACTTTTTCTATGAATCCATTCTAAAAGAGCGCATATTCAGAGGCTCTTCTATTTTTTGGGTAAATGTTAATTTAAAACATTTATTATAATTTGAGATTACTATATTTTCCAATCACAAAAAAATCTAGAGGTGTGATGAAATTTTTTTTCTCCACACATGATACTCATCACACCCTTAGGTTTTTTTTTTATTTTTTTTTTTTATTGGAAAATATAGTAATCTCAAATTATAATAAATGTTCTAAATTAACTTTTACCCAAAAAATAGAAGAGCCTCTAAGCACGCGCTCTTCTATTGTGATTAACTCCATTTTCCTTTTTCTATTTTAATTAACTTTTTCGATTCATAGCCTCTGAGCACGCGGTCACGCGCGTGCTAAGAGAATTTTCTATTTTTTGGGTAAAATTTAATAATTTGCACGTGCTCAGAGGCTCTTCTATTTTTTGGGTAAAATTTAATAATTTGCATTCATTATAATTTGGGATTATTATATTTTTCAATTACAAAAAAATTTAGGGGTGTGATGAAAAAATTATTTCACCCACAAATGCATATATAATATTCATCACACCCCTAGATTTTTTTTTGTGATTAAAAAATATAATAATCCCAAATTATAATGAATGCAAATTATTAAATTTTATCTAAAAAATAGAAGAGCCTCTGAGCACGTGCAAATTATTAAATTTTACCCAAAAAATAGAAAAGCCTCTGAGCACGCGCGTGAGCGCGTGCTTAGAGGCTAGTATATATTTTACTCCACATATATTTTATTCAAATTCTTGACGATCTTAGGAAAAATGACAGGAAATAAAGTATCCAACCTTCAAAATGTACAACTAGAATCAAAGAATCGACAATTTACCTACTTTGATGTCCAGATGATTACCAACAACTTCGAGAAACTTCTTGGTGAAGGTGGGTTTGGAAATCCTGTGGCTGTAAAGATGATCTCCCAAACAGCAGTTGAAGGGTATCAGCAATTTCAGTCTGAGGCATGTAACCGAAACTTATGCCATATTTTTTAGTTCATTCGTATATGTGAAAATCATTTGTGACTTTGTATTACAGGTTGAACCTCTTATAAGAGTTCATCATAGAAAATTGACTAATCTTTGTTGGATATTGCAATGAAGGACCCAATCTCGCTCTCATCTATGAGTACATGGCGAACGGAGACTTACATTCCCATATTTCAGGTCTGGTCACATGTAAATATATAGGTTTCACATACTAATTTGGTCATTACGTTTCAATTTCTGAAGATCACTAACTTTCTGTGGGTCATATTTTAATAAGTCTAGAGAGAATTTTTCACACTGTGGTTTGTTGTGATTAGAATATAACTGAAGTGTTATCAATGGTAGAGTCATAAAAATAGATATTCCGCTCTAATCATAACTTGCTACCTTAACAAATTGTAAAAATAGTTGTGAGAAAGGTTCCAAACAAGGGAAAATTTAATAATTAAATTGCTTGGAGAATATGTATTCAGTAAAAACAGAACTTAGAGAAAGGGAAAAGTAATTTGTTCATGAGACTTACTACTTTTGAATGCTTTGGATGCAGAAAATAACTCAAATATCTTAAGTTGGGAAGGCAGGATTCGAATCGCAGTGGACTCTGCACAAGGTTAGTCTTAGTGTAATTCTTTTCTAACATGCATCTTTTCACCTTTTCAATGTATGATGTGTGGATTTTTTAATGCAGGATTGGAGTATCTACATGATGATTGTAATCCACCCATAATTCACAGAGATGTGAAGCTGTCAAACATCTTGTTGAATGAAAAATTCCAAGCCAAGATTGCTGATTTTGGCCTATCCAGAGTTATCCCAACTGATGGTGGTAGTTATGTGACTACAGTTGTTGCTGGCACTCCAGGCTACTTAGACCCCGAGTAAGTACCAGTTTGTTAGGATGGTTTAACACCACACTCTTTTGAGGATTACTTTTTAAAACCTCATATTTTATATTGAAATAACTTTTGAATCAATAAAATATATAAATAAATAAATAATTCTCTAAAAATTAGTTTCACCATGCAGACATGGTCCATTATAGGTCTAGTTAACATCTTCAATATTAAAATTTTTTCAATCAATTTATGGTCCGTTTGGATTGAGGGAGAGGGAGGGGGAGTAAAGTAGAGTAGAGTAAATTTAGCCTAAAATTAGCTTATTTTTAGCTAACTTTAATCTACTTCCCTTCACTCCCCCTCCTTCTCTCCTCTATCCAAACAGGCCATTAATGACAATTGCAATTAGAAGAAAGTAACATATCATAAGATACCCTTTTGAAGTTTAATCCGTATCAAAAATATTGTTGCAACTGGTATCAAATTTTTTTATTTTTTCCGAGAGGGGTTGTAGGTACTTCAGATCAAACAAATTAACTACGAAAAGTGACGTATATAGTTTTGGAGTTGTTCTTATGGAGTTAATCACAGACCGACCCACTATAATGAGAAGCACTAAGAATGGTCATATAAGCCAATGGGTCAATACCGTGGTTGCACATGGGGATATTCGAAGTATTGTTGATCCAAGATTACCAAACGGAGATTTCATTCTCAACTCTGCCTGGAAGGCTGTTGAAGTATCCATGACTTGTGTATCTGAAAATCCCCTCAATAGGCCAACCATGAGTCAGGTTGTGATTGATCTAAAGGAGTGCTTGGCAACAGAATTAGCTCAAAGGAGGGGGGACAGTGTGACTGAATCAAATGATTCAAGTTCAATTTTCACAATCAATGTGACTACCGGAACTAGTCCATCAGCAAGATAGTTCTGCTTTGTGTCTACTTTTCTTTAATTCTATCATTTGTGTTAGATCTTGTTCAATGTTGGCATATTCCGTTCGAAGTTTCTACATATTTTTATCATCAAACAATTTGTATTTGTGTTTTGTGGGTTGTTAGGTTCTAAAGATTTAGGAATTTATGTATTTAGAACTCTAATGTGTAATATTGGTAAACCATGATCAAAACAATATGTTTAGTCTTGTTTAGGCTCGCTCAAAGTTATATATTTTATGTAAAGTTGGAATCGAGAGGCTGCAGATGCATTGGTGCATTTCGGCCTGGCTCGATCGATCGAAAGTCGGCCAGAATGCTTTTCTGCAGAATTTTCCAACTCAGCCTTAACTCATTAAACGTTTTGGGTTTTCTATTTTTGCCCTAGGTATAAAAGGCAAAACCCTAGCCACGTTTTTAGAGTTGTTTTTGTTGTATTGTTGCTCATACATTGCTGTTTGTGTGAATCTCTTGTGAGATCATTGATGAGCTTTCCTTCACATAAACTTAGGGTTTTCAAGATAGAGATTATTTCAATATCTTGATGATCAACTCGGTTGCTGCCATTGGAGCTTAAAGAATAACAAGCGTGGGTGCTTGTAGCTGATTGGAGAATCTAAGAAAGAAGGAGTCCATGGATTCGGAGCTTGCACGTGGTCATGTCAGTAAGTTCTACTGGTGGGTAGCATTAGGAAGTCGAGCGGAGAGCTTGTAAGTCCTTTTGTATGAACTTCGATTCTTTCGCATAGTGGATTCAATTTACCTTGAGGATTGCTAGGTCAAATCCTCCCCAGGTTTTTACCGTGTAGTTTCCTGGGTGATTATATCATTGTGTTATTTATTATTCCGCTGCTTTATATTTTTGATATGATTGTATGTTTGTGATAACCTAGAATTGTATAATTTGACTAAGTTAATCACTTGGCTAATTAACTAGGTTAATCTGGTTGGTTTAAGAGGTCTAAAACCGTTCAAGTGGTATCAGAGCGGGTAGCTCTCTTGTTTGAGATTTTTTGATCTCTAAGCTGATCCTTGACCCCTATTGTCATGGAGCATGGACACTCTCTAGTTGTTCCTCCTCACTTTGATGGGAATAACTATGCTTATTGGAAAGTAAGGATAAAAGCATTCCTGAAATCTATTGATGAGAGGGTTTGGAATTCCGTTGAATACGGATGGGAGAAACCCACTACTCCTGTGAGTGAGTGGCAAACTTCTCAAAAAGAAGCAGCTGGGTTCAATAGCAAAGCTATGAATGCCATCTTTAATGCTGTTTCCATGGAGGAATTTAAGAGAATCTCTAATGTTGAGATTGCTCATACTGCTTGGAAAATCCTCTAGACTATGCATGAAGGCACAAAAGCAGTTAAGATAAACAAACTGCAGCAATTAACTTCTAGGTTTGAGAGCATTAGGATGTCTGATGATGAATCCTTTGATGAATTTTATGCCAAACTTAATGACATTGTTAATTCTGCTTTTAATTTGGGTGAAATCTATGATCAACCTAAAATTGTTAGGAAGATTCTTAGATCTTTAACTGAAGATTTTAGACCCAAAGTGACTGTCATCACTGAGAGCAAGGATGTGGACTCCATCCCTGTTAATGAGCTTGTAGGATCTCTTCAGTCCTATGAGCTAGACCTACCCAAAACTAACAAATCCAAGTCAATGGCTCTTAAGTCTGTTGATGATGTTGAGGTTGGTGGATTTGATGATGAGCTCTCTGCTACAGAGATTGCTTACCTTGCCAAGAATTTTAGAAACTTTCTGAGGAATACTAACAGAAGGGCAAGAAATACAACCACTGCTGAACCTAGAAATTTTAGGAAGAATGATCCCACTAAGGTTAATAACTTTGAAAAGCCTAGAGAAAAATTTGGTCAATCTTCCAACAATTCTTTGGGTGCTCAGTGTTTTGGTTGTCAAGGGTATGGTCATGTTAAATCTGAATGTCCTACATTCCTGAGGTCTAATGGTAAAGCTATGGTTGTAACTCTTAGTGATAATGAGGTTTCTGATAATGAGTCTAGATGTGACGAGGATGGAAACTTCATTGCTTTCACTGCTACTGCTGTAGTCAATGAAAGCGTGTCTGTTGAGGAGAACCCTTCTGATGGGGAACTCTCTGAGGATGCAGATCTTCAAGAGGCCTATAATAAACTTTTCAAAGTTGCTGCAAAGGATGCTATGAATGTTGAACTTGGCCTGAAGAAAATTGATTCTCTTGAGCTTGAAAAGAAAAATTTGCTTGTTAAATTATTTGATGCTAATGATCTTTTGAACCATGTGAAATCTGAGAACATGCTCTTACTTGATAAAGTTAAAACTTTGGAACATGATTTATCTGTTGCTAGATCTGCTAATTCTAAACTTGATCAAATGTTGAATGATTAAAAGTATCCCTCTGACAAATCTGGTTTAGGTTATGTTGAAAGCATCTTTTTGTCTACACCACATTCCACGAACTTTGTTCCTTCATCTTCTTCTGAACCTTACGTGAGTGAGGTTGTGAGTGAAACTGTCAAACCCCGCGTGAGTGAAGTTGTCAAACCTGTAGAAGTTTCACCCCCTAGGAAGATTAGGGTTGATCTTGGAGAGTCTAAACCTAAGGAACCTACCCTTTCTAAAGACAAGATGCATGGTAAACCTGCTTGGGTTTGTCATTATTGTGGAAAGTCTGGACACATTCGTCCTAACTGTTACAAGCTTCAAGCTGCTAAGAGAGCAAACAAACCAAAAGTGTCTGTGCCTCAAGCACAAGATCCTATGGCACTTATTGGTGAATTGGTAAAGGCATTGAACCTTTATTCCAATCCTGGAGTTGGAAATCACTCGAATGTGAATAGGAACTCCAATGCTCGTGGTGCATCTAAAAAGTTTTGGATGCAAAAGACTCGATCTAATTGGGTCTTTCTGACATGGTCCTTGTGCTTCATTGCTCATTCCTTTATGACCATTGTTCTTTGGTTTTTGTGTGTTTTTTTTTTTTTTTTTTTTTTTTTTTTTTTTTTTTGTTTCTAGGATTTGCATTGCATTACATTCATGCATTTCATTCTAGAATTTATTTGTTTTCTCTTTTAAAATTTTTTTTTTTTAAAAAAAAGAAAAAAAAAAGAGAAAAGCAAATTGTGTTTGGCACTATTTTTCTTAGTCTTTGAAAACAAGGTTGATCAATTTATTTACACATAACATGTCTTGTGTACCTTGTTTAGCTTTGATGAGCTTATTTATTGCACTTTACTAGTTGAAACTTTGTAGTGCATGTTGTGTGGGAAAGATGTTTATGGTGTTTATCATTTTGTCTTTATCTTGAAGTCACATGTTATTTGACTGTCGGACTTGATCCTTTTGAGAAAGGCATAAATAACCATCTCGCCACTGTTCACTAGCCAATCATGAACACCTTAGTACATATCATAAGATTTTGTGCTCAAGAAAGTGTAGCACATGCACAAAAAGAACATAAGGTGTAGCCTCAGTTAATTGCTTAATAATGAAAAATGGTGTGTACTATTAGGCTTGATACCAATTCACATAATTAAAACAGGTGTGTACTATTAGGCTTGATGCCAAATTTCATTTAATAATGGGGCAAAATTTCAAGAAACTTGCATGATTGCAAGCTTATGTTCTAGGAGATGTGGGAGTTATATGATGTAACTCTTTAGGTGATAGTCTCTTTTGAATTCTATGTGATGGATTTTGTAGACTTTGTGATTGATTGCTATTCACATATCACCTCACATGTATCTCAAGCTATTACTAGTTGCACACACTACACAAGTTACTCTTTGCTAAACACTGTACATGTTATTGTGTGTGTTTTTGGTCTGACCAACCAAGTTTGAAAATATCTTGAGAATTTTGCACAACATATTTGTTGTTTGAAGAATTTAAAGGGAGAATGATTGAAATTTTCTTTGGAGAAACTGGGATTCAAACTTGGGTCTTTGAAAAAGCAATCCATCTCATACTCATGCATCTTGTTTCAACAATTTTAATGCTTTGAGGAGTTGTTTTCAAAATGTGGTTTGTGTTTTTCAAAACTGTAATTTTTCTCAAAATGTTGTGAGCCGCTACTTGTTTCGATCGATCCAACCTATTTTTCGATCGATCGAAAATTTCTTAAAATTCTTTTAGAAATCTCGGATTGATTCGATTGATCGAATGTAATTTTCGATCAATCGAATATCACGAATCAGGTTTTTAAAATACCGTTTTTGACTTGTTCAAATCACTTTTTCAAAACTTTTTTTCAAACTTTTTCTCTCTCTCCGACTCGGCAAGGCTCCACAACGATTTTTTTGTCGTTTTCCTCCAAAATTTTTGCAAGGTTTCTCTCTCCTTGAGCTAGTATGACTATCTTACCCTTCTTTTTGAGTTTATTTTCATATTTTCATGCATAAATTCATGCATTTAAGGGTTATTTTCGGACTCAGCATAATTTGAGATTTTTGATGATTCAAGTCGTATTTTGTAAAATTGATCAATGTGTTTTTGTGGGGACTTGATATAATCATGATCTATGTTGGTTAATTTGATCAATTTGAGGTTTTGTGAAAAATTAAAATTTCTAGGGTTTGAAATTGATCCAATTTGGGGATTTTTGTTCAATTGGGTTTAATTGATGAAATTGCTTGTTGTTTTGATGAAATTGGTCATTCTAATTTGTTTTCAACCTTGTGTAATGATCAATTCATCAATTTGTTTCAAAACATTGAAGTAGTTTTTAAAATTTTTAGGGTTTTTGTTAGAAATCCTAGGCTCAAGCCAATTTTGTGAAATTGAACCTAATTTGAATGTTGTTTACTGCATTAGTACATGCATCATGACATTGTACTTGTTCATGCATCATATAGATTTTTGTTCTATTTTGTGCTAACCTGCAATCTGTCCTTGGTTTTTTTTTTTTGTTCTTTTGGTTTTCTCTTTATGTCTTTGTCCTTTCCTTAGCACTATGCCTAGGAAGACTAGGGCTCGTAGGTCTATTCCCTCACCTACTCCTTCCCCTCATTCTTTTGACCGTGAGAAGTTTCCGAGTGAGAAAAACCAAGAAATTTTTGAGAAGCTGAACCTTAAGAGAAAGATTTGGTCTAAGCAAACTATTCTTTTTGATGAGCTTGATCCTGCCATTAGGGCAAATTTTGAGCGTCGGGGCTAGTTACCTTTGTTGGATGTTTCTGATCCTCCTCCATCTGTTACCTTGATTAGAGAGTTCTTTTCAAACATCTCTATCCGCGTCTATGATTCCAACACTTTGGTAAAGAGTTGGATACGAGGCATAGAGTACGTCATTACTCCTACGGTAGTGGCTGATGCTCTACGGGTACCTTTGGTACAGCACCCTGTCTACCCTTATGATGAGTCTCCTTTATTGAGTGATGTCATGTCTTACATCACTGGGTCTTCTATCCAGCGGGGTTCTGATCCTAGGATCACCTCTGCTGAGCTATCTGAGTTGCATTATCTCTTCTTTAGGATAGCTTGTCATTCTATTTGGCCCATTTCTCATCTTCACACTATTCCTCTCGAGCGGTGTGTCTTTTTGTACGCTCTGGTTACAGATGCTCCTATTAGCTTTCCTCATTTATTTCTTCGTTCTTTGAACGATGTTTATAGGAGTTCATCTTCTTCTCATGCTCTTGTTCATCCTATTTTTATTCATAGGATTTTGCTTTATCTTGATCTTAGTGGTTTCCCTTCCTCTGAGCCCGTTTATGTTGTTGCTCCCATAGGTGCGTCTTTTCTTAGACAGAGGGCTGCTCATCTTCGAGTTAGCTCTAAACACCCTAGGTCTGAGCCTTTGAGTAGCGCACCTCCTCCTTCTTCTTCTACAGGTCCTGCTGGTGAGGATGTTCCTGATCCTATTAGTGATGCTGCTGTTGCTGATGTTCCTCCACCTCCTTCGGATGACTTTGATGTTCGTCGTACCTTGGAGACTATTATGACCGTTCAGGCAGCTCATAGTCAGATTTTGGTGGACTTGCTTGATGAGATTCGTGCTCTGCGAGCCGACTTAGCACATCTTCGTTCACCCTCACCACCTCCTTTTGATGATGGCTTGTGATTGCCCTTTGGCATTCCGTCACAAAAAGGGGGAGTAGAGTTTTGACTTGTAGAGGAGTTTTTGTTATTAGGGGGAGTATTTTTTTTTGTGTTTTGAGGAGCTAGTGGAGTTTTTAGATTGTATCTAGGTGCTTCACTTTGTATATCATTTTTGGGGCTATTCATGTTAGGGGGAGTAACATTGTTTTTGATATACATGATATATACATGATTCTTGTTTCTTGTGATTCACTGTTTATTGATTTATATTTATGAGTTGTTCATTGATATATGTCTTTATTATGTGGTGTGTGAATCATACAAGAATGTTATACCTGTTGATTTACTGTTTTCTGTCACACATGCGTTTATGCGTTTGTTGAGTGTTTCAGGAATATACAAGTTGATTCAATTGAGCTGCTGTCTACACTTGCAACTGATGGATAGCAGTTAGGATTGAATTTGAGTTTATGAGCATTATTTTTGTAAAGGGATTTTTACTTGTAAACTTTGAGCTTTTAATTTGTGTTTTGTCACGGATTGACAAAGGGGGAGTTTGTTAGGTTCTAAAGATTTAGGAATTTATGTATTTAGAACTCTAATGTGTAATATTGGCAAACCATGATCAAAACAATATGTTTAGTCTTGTTTAGGCTCGCTCAAAGTTATATATTTTATGTAAAGTTGGAATCTAGAGGCTGCAAATGCATTGGTGCATTTCAGCCTGGCTCGATCGATCGAAAGTCGGCCAGAATGCTTTTCTGCAGAATTTTCCAACTCAGCCCTAACTCATTAAACGTTTTGGGTTTTCTGTTTTTGCCCTAGGTATAAAAGCCAAAACCCTAGCCTCGTTTTTAGAGTTGCTCTTGTTGCATTGTTGCTCATACATTGCTGTTTGTGTGAATCTCTTGTGAGATCATTGAGGAGCTTTCCTTCACATAAACTTAGGGTTTTCAAGATAGAGATTATTTCAATATCTTAATGATCAACTCGGTTGCTGCCATTGGAGCTTAAAGAATAACAAGCGTGGGTGCTTGTAGCTGATTGGAGAATCCAAGAAAGAAGGAGTTCGTGGATTCGGAGCTTGCACGTGGTCGTGTCAGTAAGTTCTACTAGTGGGTAGCATTAGGAAGTCGAGCGGGGAGCTTGTAAGTCCTTTTGTATGAACTTCGATTCTTTCGCATAGTGGATTCAATTTACCTTGAGGATAGCTAGGTCAAATCCTCCCCAGGTTTTTACCGTGTGGTTTCCTGGGTGATCATATCATTGTGTTATTTATTATTCCGCTGCTTTATATTTTTGATATGATTGTATGTTTGTGATAACCTAGAATTGCATAATTTGACTAAGTTAATCACTTGGCTAATTAACTAGGTTAATCTGGTTGGTTTAAGGGGTCTAAAACCGTTCATGGGTCATTTGTGTATTTGAGTAGTAGTGTTGCTCGTTTTTCAAGTTCGCATCTTATATATTCTCAGAAATTTTAATTTGTGGTGGCCGAAATTAACTTGAATCTTATATATTCTCAAATCAAATATCATGTACTCTATGATTTACCATAAGTTACATTAATATTATATGAAACTCTTTTTTTAACAATTTGTTGGCAGCCAATTGTAATTAAATCAATTCAAACCTAGAGATATGCGGTTAAAACAATTGAAAACTACATAATGGAGGCTTTAGAATTCACTACAAAAAACGCGGTTTTAAGCCGCATTTTTGAAAAATGTGGCTCCAGGCTATACTTTAAGCCCCGTTTATAAAAAACGCGGCTCCAGCTTAGACTTTGAGCCGCGTTTTTGAAACCCGGCTATAGACCCCCCTGGAGCCGCGTTTTTTAATGGTGAGGCCGCGTTTTTAGGGTAGGACTTCAACCGTGTTTTACAAAAACGCCCCTACATGCCATCCTGGGTTTTTGTTTTCCCGAATATGTTTAGAGCCGCGTTTACCAAACGCAGCTCAGTGTATGGTTAGAGCTGCGTTTGACCACTAAACGCGGCTTCAACATTTAGTATAAAAAAAAAAAAAAAAAATCACAACTCCACAGAAGAAAAAAAACCCTCAGCTCTCGATCTCAAAAAAACTCTCGGACTACTCTCTCCGAATCCCCTTCCTCTCAACTCTGAAACTCCGTCCCCCACTTCCACCCTTTCTGAATCCCGTTCATCCTTCCGGTCTTCCCTCCTCTCTCCATTCCCTTCTCATCGATCGGTAACACACACACACACACTCTCTCTCAAACTCTCAATCTCACTGAAGACACTTTCGCAAGGCCGAGTAATAGTAAGTTTTAAAATTTTTTTGTTTTGCTTTGTGTTTTAGGGTCCCCATTTTTGGTTTAGGGTTTCGATTTTAGGTTTACCGTTTCGATTTTTGATCTAGGGTTTCGATTTTGGGTTTAAATGTTCAATTTTCCCAATTTCGTTCTAGATTTGGATTCAAAAATTAGGGCTAAGGAAATCGGGTTTTAATATGTGACTTTCTTTTGACTTCCTTTTACATTTTTTAACAGCGATGCTTGCGATCAAGGTATAGAGAAGGAGGAGAAAATAAACCACTACCACCGGTAAGTTTTTCTTTTTTTCATTTAATTTGGTTGGATTGATTTTTATTTACGTATTTGGGTAACATTAGGTTCTGATTTGATTTTTTGAAATTTGGGGTTATATATGATTTTGGTTTGGAGTAACAAAGGCAATTCTGATTTGTACCTTTCTGATTTTGTCGGGGAAATTGAACAAGCTGGCTTTGGATCAGCTTTCTAGGTTTGATACGTAGAAAACGGTGCCGTTGGTTGCATTGGCCAATTACATTGGTCGTACGCAAACGTAATATAGGTATGTATCAATATTCTTATCTTTTGGAACTTAACTTTACAAAATTATAAATTTCATTTTTATGAAGTAGTAGTTAAAAAATTTGTGGGATTTCATCAGTGTTTGCTTGTTCGTTGTTTTTTTTTTTTTTTTTTTTTTTTCCTGAGAAGATAGTGAAGTAGTTGATTGTATAGCTAAGTGAACAATGATATCTCTTATATGTCGTGCATGAAGCCTCCAAGTCATACATGCATCACTTGTCTAACATATTTTGACTATAATTCCTTCTAATTTTCACCCATCACCCTTTTGTGTGGATTTATATTTTAGGCACTGATCAAATTAGTAAACTATACTTGTCATGAATTACCATGTTTATTTGTGGAGTTTATTATTGCCTCAATGTAATATTAATGTTGTTGTGTTGTTGATCTGGAAATAATCGTATATAATTCTGAATTCATGAACCAAATGCCGACATAATTTCATTTATATTATCCCTATAGATAGACTTTGGATATTACTAAAAACTTAAAATAATCAAGAATTAATCATTTTTTTAATGAACCAATTAAACAATTAGGAAATCATTGATGGATTAAAACCAAAATTTCCATCTTTCTAAGGAGGAGAAGTACCACTAAATTATAAGGTTGTTGATTTTGGAAGAATCCTTAATTCAATAGTTTCTACAAGAAATTCATATTTTTATGTAAAAAAAATTAGTGAATGAGGAAAAAATTCTTTCTTGATTAGATGGAAGTGAACTACAAATGACTCTTATGATTAAAAATAAACAAATGGACTTCTAGGAAGAGATGGAGGGGATGGAAGTGTACCCCAAACCTTACAAGGTGCAACTCAGCTTGCAAGGATGAAAATAAACTTAGATATACCAAGTTCCATGTTTGAATTAGAACTTTGGTTCTTCCTAGCTTGGGTTTGAGTATATAGGAGAAGGCCACCTTCTCCAATCTTCTATATATTGCACTATGCATTAGAAATCAGCTTCCCCAAACCCTTGGCCCTTATGGCTTTAATAAACATGAAATTTCATAATATATATTTAACCTAATAAAGTTGAAATTGATGCCATCAAGATGTCAATTAATCAAACAGGAGGAGATACGTGATAATTCATAGGAACACACACTTTTATTTAATCACATGATTCATTAAATCATTTAAACAAATCACATAATTATTTAATAAATCATGTGACTACAAAAGTACTCATAAGTGCTCATTTGAGTTGGCATATATAGTGGGTTGGAGAAGCCTTCTTCCAAACCAGTTCCAAACGGGTAAAGAGAAAAATACTATCTCTATAGTTGCATAATCCTAACAATGGAAAACTTAAAAACATATTAATACTCGCTACAATCTCTTTACAACAATGCTGGAAGCCAAAAATCAGTAATGGCTCCAAATGTTGGGCATGCCCACTTCAAATAAGTAGCTCTCAGAACTTCCTTCTCCTAAGCTTGGTGACCCTTTCATGTTAGGATTGCTATCCATGTTGCTGAGTTGACTCAGAACAAGCTTTAGTTCCTTGTTGTCACAAGAGAAGGGGTCTAAATAAGTACCAATATTGTTTGGTATTCCCTTAAAAGTGGTTTCAGTGTTAATCTTGGTGGTGGGTAGGTTTGGTTCCATGTTGGTCATGTGTGTGAAAAATGGGCTGGTTTGGTTTTGGTTATGGTTTTGGTTGAAAATGGAGAAGCAGGGCACTTGCTCATACTCATCTGCATGGGCTTTAGGTTGGTCAAAACTGATGTAAGAGTCCATTAATGCTGGGAGAGTTGAACAGCCCGTGTCATCATAGCAATTTCCCATGCTAGGTTTGGCAGCAACTTCTCTATTTTTGTAGAACACCCTACACAACACCCAATCCTCCTGTGCATACCAATAAAAAAAATGAGTTACATTAGTATGCTGATGCTTTTAGACTCATGATAGAAGAGACCAAAATTTAGGAACATAGTTTCATTTTTCAATGTCATCTACTATTGCAGTCCTAGAGAAGCAGGGAATTTTGCACTTTATGATAGAGCAACCGAGTGACATTATTCCGTGCTTCTTCTTTTTTGGTGGGGACTGCAATGCCAAAATGCAAAAAGCAAACTATAGCCCGCTGATGAACTAAATTTATTTTCTTAATTGTTAGTCTTGAATGACCAGCTCGCAAAGAGGAAGTTAGGTTACATTACCATTGGTGTATGGCTTACATGTTTCATGCAAAATGGCAAAAAATTCAGTAAACTACATATCACCTCAAGATTGGCCAATCCGATCACATTTAGTTAATAATATTTTCATTGATACATTACATATATATAATATCTCACAATTGAAGTGTAGCATATATTAATTATTGTTACACTTCTGTTAAGTTATATTAGTGGTCATATCATTATTTTCTTTTCATCCTATATATATAATTGTAACTTACCAATCATAATAGGATCATCACTTTTTATTACCAACACTTTTTATTTTCTTAAATCTAAATATAACTTATAATAGAAAATACGAGAAACACAAACATTTTGGGTGGAGACACTATTTATTTATTTTTAGTTTATACTCACTTGAAAAAGAAAAACTTGTTTTTCACCACTATGTTTTTATCCATATGCTAATGTAGCATTTAAGGCCAGGTTGATGGGTTTAGTTCTGTTCCTACTTAGAGAACCATATGTTATTTTCATCAATTTAAAGAGATATGGATAATAAACACCCACTTCAGTCCAATTTAGTCAATTTTGGTTCAATTAGGTCCACTTCGGTCCAATTCAGTGCATCCAGTCCACTTTGGTCCTTCTGGTCCATTTCAGTCCCTTAAGTCCAATCCAGTTCAATTCAGTCCATTTGGTCCAGTTCCTTCCATTTCGTTCCAATTTTGACCACTTCAGTCCATTCAGCCAACTTTGGTCCACTTCGGTCCATGTCGGTCCATCCAGTCCACTTTGGTCATTCGGTTTTTTTGGTCCATTTCGATCCATTTCGGTCCCTTAGGTCCGCTTTAGTCCATTTGGTCCAATATGGTCCTTTTGGTCCATTAGGTCCACTTTGGTGCATCCAGTCCACATCAGTCCAATTCAGACCATTTGGTTCAACTCGGTCCATTTGGCCCAGTTCGGTCTATTTGGCCAACATAGTCCTTTGTTCCCAAATAGACACTTAGCTGTTTTGAGCATGCCTGAGTTAAGTTGAGTCTAAAATGATTTGGTTGAATGGAGTAAATGATATAGATTTTGTGTTGTTTGATCCTTAATAATAATAATAATAATTAAGGTGCATATATAACATATCCAATTTTGTCGGGGAATTTTGAAGCTAAGTGCTAGTAAAAGTCATGATAATAAACTATTACTAAAATTTCAAAAATTAAAATAAAATAGTCATTTAACATAAGCAAGTGGTGTGGGACTCACGTGCTTGATAATTTGGCTAATATAGTATTTTTTTATCTCTAAAGTTTATATGAAATTCGTATAACATGCATGCTAGATTCTTTATTAATTGTTAAAAATAAGTTTAACACTTCGAATAAAAATTAACTAGAAACAAATTTTTAGTTAGAAAGTGTTTTCAATAAACTTCTTAGAAATTAAGTATGAAAAGCTAAATTAATGTAAATTTTACGTACTATATATGAAGTAAGAACGATCCACAAATGGTTAGGCCCACGAGGAATACAATAGAAAAGATCAACTATATATGGTGGTTTGGGATATTGCAAGATCCTAGGAGTTGATGTAGCACTACAAAAAACTGGACCTATAGTGGCGTTTGTGAAACGCCACTATAGGCCCATTTTGGCTATAGTGGCGTTTTCGTAAAACGCCACTATAGACCCTAGTCTAAACGCCACCATAGCCTTTTTTCGAAAATAAAAAAATTGGTCTATAGTGGCAGTACAATAGTGGCGTTTGTAAAACGCCACTATAGACCCTACAAACGCCACTATAGCCAAAAAACCACCAAAAAAAAATTTTGATTACCAAAAATTAATTTTTGGTAATCAAAAGATTTTTTTTTTTTTTTTTTTGACGTGAAGAAGTTTTTTTTTTATTAAATTAAAAGATACAAAACAAAAATACATAAATAAAACAAAATACAAATCCTATAACTATCCCTGCAAATTCAAAATGAGACACAAACCCACCTAAAAAAAATTCAAAATCAAACCCAATATGCTCACATCCAAATTTTTTTTTTTAAAAAAATAGCAACTCCAAATACAAACACTATAGCTATCCCAGCAAATTCAAAATGAGACACAAACCCACCTAAAAAAATTCAAAATCAAACACAACATGCTCACATCCAAAAAAAAAAAAAAAAAAATAGCAAATCTACCCCACGAAGCAAAGTTGACAGCAAACAAGGAATAGACCAAAACTATTATCAAAAAATAAATAGACCAAAACAATCATAATTTTTTTTTTTTTTTTAATAAAAAAAGCTTACCTGCAACTATACAACCAATGGCTTCAAACACCATCTACAAATTTGAACAAAATCAGTAAGCTCCAACACCATCTGCAAATCAAAAACCCATAAACATTAACATCACCACAAATAAAACAAAAGAAATAAAATCAAAATGGAGAGAAACAAAAAAGAATCAATTCAAGTGTGAATTGAAAGAAGAGTGAAAGAAAAAGAAAAGAAGAAAGATGGAGGAGTGGAGAAAAGGGAGAAGAAGAAGGAAAGGAAAAAAAAAAACAAAAGAGAAAGGAAGTCTGCTGAGACTTGGCGTGGAGAGTTAAGGGAGAAAAAGAGAGAAATGAAAAAAACAAAAAAAACGAAAGAGAAAGGAATTAGTTTGAGACTTGGCGTAGAGATAAGGGAGAGATATGGGAGAGTGGGGGTAGGTGGGGAGTTTTAATGTTTTTTTTAAAATTTTATATATATATATATATATATATATATAAAGAGAAATGATAAGTATGTATTTGTGTGTATATATATATAAATGATATATTCATAATATTTTCACAACATTTTTATAACAAATTTTAAGTGGTAGATTGCTACTGATTGTTATTGTTGGGGGAAAAAAGTAATCTTAGTGTTAGGTTCAAATTTAAACCAATAACAACTAACCACCTATGATTTGTTGTGAAAATATTGTGAAAATGTTGTGGATGTAGCATCTCTCATACATAAAAAAAAATAAAATATGTATATATATATATATATATATAAAGAGAAATGATATGTCAACAACATTTTCACAACATTTTTACAACAAATTTTAAGTGGTAGGTTGTTACTGATTGTTATTGTTGGGGAAAAAAGTAATCTTAATGTTAGGTTCAAATTTGAACAAATAACAACTAACAACTTATGATTTTTTGTCAAAATACTGTAAAATTATTGTGAATCTAACATCTCTCATTTAAATATAAATATATAATAATATATACATTTAAATAAATATATATATTTATAATATATTCAAATATTTTGGAATATGCCATAGAATATTCTAGGCATATTCTATTTTTTTACGTACGCTGAAATTCATTCAGTTTTTTTTTTTTTTTAATATTGTAGATATATATGCACTTTTTGGACCTATAGTGGCATTTGGTAAACGCCACTATAGGTCCCACTCAAAACGCCACTATAGGTCCCCTCTTTTATTTTTTTTTATTTTTTTTTTTGTGCTGGATTCTTTTTCTTAATGTTCTCTCTTTTTTTTTTTTTTTGGTGCTGGGCTATAGTGGCGTTTGACAAACGCCACTATAGGCATTTGTAAGACCAGAACCTATAGTGGCGTTTGTCAAACGCCACTATAGGCCCGACCCAACCGAAAAAAATAAAATAAAAATAAAAAGTGCCTATAGTGGCGTTTGACAAATGCCACTATAGGCCATTGTAAGACCATAACCTATAGTGGCGTTTGGAAAACGCCACTATAGGTCGTTCGAAACGCTGCTATAGACCCATTTTTTAAAACGCCACTATAGATATGCCTATAGCAGCATTTGTAGAAAACGCCACTATAGGGTACCTATAGTGGTGTTTTTTACAAACGCCACTAAAAAAAAGGCCACTATAGGTCAAGTTTTTTGTAGTGTAGCACTTCTCTGTATGTATTTGAGTTGAGTTCGGTAGTTGAAACAAAAGTAGATGATGTTGCATGTTATAATTAATAGGTTACCAGAATACATTGTCTCATATGGAATGAATGAAGCTGAAAAATGAGGAAGAATTGTGGATGTATGTACAACAAGTAGTTTGTTGGCGTATATCCCCCAGTTGATTTGTAAAGTCAATTTTATATATTCTTGGACTTGGATTTCATTACCGTCAGCTAACTTGTTAATTATATTTATCTCCACTAGCCATTGATTGAAAATCAAAGTTATATGCACTAGACCAAGAACAATAAACTAGTATATAGACTTACATCATATGCTTAAATATAATACTAAGAAGGATCTTTTTAGGTCAGCTACCCATTATGATTTAAATATTTACATACTAATTAATCGGTGCAAATAAGACAAATAAGGTTTCGTTATAGAGAAAAAAATTTTCTAATAAAGTCAAGGTTTTCAATATTTCATACCACGAAAAAAATGTTTGTAAACTACAACTTGCCTCGTGACTTCTGCAAAAACTAGAAAAAACTTCTATACGAAAGAAGGGTAGATATGTCATTCAGAAGTGATAGTTTGTCAAAAATTTGACCTACAAGTTTTTGCAATTAAAAATTGAAACTGTTAAGGGCACTATCAATTTATTTTATTATAAATTATTTGTAAATTGACATAATAACAGTTTATGTGGTTAGAGTCACACATAATATGTAAAAATCAACATCTTAGTTTTTTAAAATTTATGTGATAAACTTTGTAATTTTATAACATCACTCTTAAAAATCAAACTATCATATACATAAACTACTACAACAATGATCCATTTACCCTGTTATTTTTCTTCGAGTATGAGACTGACAATAAACAAAATATGTAAAATTAAACACAAATATTCATAAGTCTAAAATTAAACTACTCAAGCTTTTTAAAAGTGGCCATAAAATAGAGAAAATCAACCAGAGGGAGAACATATATTGAATGGTTACCTTGGGAGAAGAAATCTTAGGAGGACCAAGTGGTCCTTCAAGCCTGAATTCATGCATGACCCATTCAGTTTTTCTTCCTTTGGGTGCTCTTCCTTGATAGAACACCAAAGTTTTTCTCATCCCAACATGGGAACTCTTGCGAACGACTGACCTGTCCTTCCCTGTGGCTTCCCAGTATTGTCCCACAGCAGTAGCTCTGTTTGTTCTCAACCCAGTTGCATATTTTCTATCACGCTGAGTGTAGAAGTACCAGTCTTTTTCTCCCACACAAGCCGTTTCTACCAAATCCATAAAAATATATATGGTGACATTATTAATAGACTTGTCATGATACAATCAATTTTCTTTATGACCAAAAGCAACAAGATTATAATCAGTCACTTCCAACAAGAACAGCAAAATCAGTAGATTTCTTTTTCTTTTTCTTTTTTAAACTTTTTAGTAAACTGGGGCTTTCATGTCTCCACCATTAACCGTAGTGCTGAAAATTATATATTCATTTCCTTTCAATTCCTAATTTTATATCTCCAGCCCCTTTGAGATAACTTACATTTATTGGTTTATTAATTTACTTAAATGAAAGACTTTGTTGTTGTTATTGTTGTATTTGACTAAAACATTAAGTTAGGTAAAAGGGGACTATTCTACCTTTAAAAAAAAAAAAAAAACTTTTGAAAGTTGTACATAAGTTTGATTTTCATATCCCTTAAAAAAGTTGAATTCGAAGGCATGTAATACTACAAAATTATTATTATTATTATCATTGTTTGAAGTTATATTAATTATGAGTTTATTAAATTGGCATGGACCAAAAATTCAAATTAATCTGGAGATGTTGCTGCCAAATGTTCCATCAATTTATATCGTTTTTTTTTTATTCTTTTTCTTTTCTCAAATTGATGAACTACGTTGAGTTGGGTTCTGCATTTTTTATTGAATCTTGGGTTTTGTTTGTGCTATTAATATTCTCAAAAGTATATGCATTTTAAGTTCGTTTGATCGATCTATTTTGGCATTTTGAGATTTTTAGTTTTTATGAAATTGAAATTTTATACCCAATTGTATAATAAATTGATAATTATTTATTAAAAATATTATTAAATAGTTGAAATAAAACTTTATTTTTTTTATTTTTTATATTAGGCATGAGAAAGTGGCCATAATCTAATTACCCACCCCAACCTATGGACTTTGTATCAGGATGGTTTTTAGAGTTTTTATGAGTTATACCATTTTACATTAACTAGTGAAAAAGCTATAACACTAATATATAGCTCATTGAATAGTAGTAAATTTTTAGTGGTTTTTTTTTTTTTTTTGGTTGAATATATTTTATAGTGGGAATTGAATGGTCAAACAGTTATTATTAACATGAAATTTAGAAAACCAAAACTAAAGTGCAGTAGTAGCAATCACATTCCACTTTACGACAAAATTGTATGGCACCTTGGTCGAATTTGTCAGGAAATTGGCTTGGCGAATGCCATTCATATTCAAGCCATTATAAAGTGGGCCACGTCTTTCACAGGGCCCCTCCACGTATGAGTATTGGATGTGTGTGAATGTTTCGTCCTTCTCAACCCTTCACAAGTGGCTCTATGTCCCTTTCTTTTCTTTTTATTTCTTTTTATTTTCAAAAAAAAACCCCCATAATTTCTAAAGTTTTTATTCTTCATAAAATGGAAAGAAGTTAACTTATGATTTTTATATTTTTTATAAAAGTAGTATAGATTAAAATTCATGTGTTATTGACTTTAGTTAGATTATATGATATTTACTTATTTTATAGAAGTTTTTTTTTACTAATAAATAATTATACTATAATCTAATTTAAGTATACATATAAAATACTTTTGTTGAAATTTAAAACCTAACTCTTATCATACAGTGCTGTATAAATACTTATCTATATTACTATTTAAGGGGTTATACCTGTTTAGACCGGATTTTTTTTTTTTTTTTTGGTTCCAAAATACCCCTATAGCCTATGTTTAAGTAGAGACAAAAGTAAATGATAGTCAACTAAAAATACATGTCTAACTTGCACTAAAACATTGCCTACAAAATAGGACCACTTTCTGATGGTTTTCAAATTGCTTTATTCATTTATAAAAAAAATTAAATTAAATTAAAACAAACACGTTTTGTTTTTTTTTGTTTTTTTTTTTTTTTTGCATTTATCTGCCATGAAAATTGATTAAAAAAAAAAAATCAATTACCTTTATTAAAAAAAAGAGAGTCTATTATTCAAACTTCCTCTATTTCCCATGTTTCATGTTTTCACGTTCTTTTTCAGTTTTTTTTTTTTTTTTTTAAACTTTCATTACCATATCCATTCTAATTGCATCGTTTAATTGTTAATGATGTTGATTTCAAGAGTCTGAGCTGTGATTTTGTAACCCTTATGATCATCATTTCCTCCGCCAATTTGCGAAATCTTTTATACTTTCAAGAGTGCTGGCAAGTTTGATCTCATTCCTATTTCCTATGATATTTGCTTTTGTTCCTTCTACTTTTATGAAATAATTTTATGGAGTCTAATTTGATCTAATACGTTTTGCATGCCATTTTGAATGAAAGGATTTTGGTCTCAAATTGGTGGATGAGGATGAACGGGCATTATCACTATTGGGAACACATGTACTAAAAGGTATGTTTGCACTGTTCAATCTATTCAAATTTCCTGTCAAAAATTTCCTTTTACTTTGTTTGGACCAAAAACTCTTGAGAAAGATAGTAACATCCTTATTCCGTTCACATTGTGCTTTGCAAATATGTGTTTCAACTGAAAGCACTATAAAGTGACCTTTTATGAAGAATGATAGTAACATCCTTATTTTCTAAAAAATGACCTCAACTAATTTCATAAAAAATGTAACATCTCAACTAATTTCATAAAATGACCTTTTATGAAGAATGATAGTAACATCCTTGTGTTTCAACTAATTTCATTAGAAAATATGTGTTTGGCCAATCTAGGATTTTAGCCAAACGAAAGTGTTAAGATTGCATGAACCCCAAGATTTTATGAAGAAGTTACCAAACTTTTGCATATCCTTTTCTTACTCATGTTTCACATTTGAGCCACTTAATTTTGAATGTGTAATTACATTTGAATCATGGAAAGCAACAATTAAATAATTAAATTATTTTTTGAATGTGTAATTACAATGTACCTATGGTGTTCCCTTCTTTATCATTTTTATTTTATTTTATTTTTCAAATGAAGTGGGAAATTATTTATTTGTCAATTCCTAATCTTATATCTATGCTTCTATTTACCTTTGCATGTTTATTTTGGAAATTTTGACTTTTGCATATGTATGGTGGGTGATTTTTTTTTTTTTTAATAAAAAAACAAGATTTTAGGCTACTGATGTTCTTTAACAAGTTAACTAGGACCCCTCATTCTTCAGGATTCTCCATATGTTATAAGGTAATTTTTGTTAGGAAGTTGGGCCACATTAACAAAGAGATCTAAAAATGAAGTAGATGACAATATTGAACTGTTGCTTTTATATTTTTCAATCACAAACCCAGTTTGAACAATCTTCTACACTTTCGAATTCTAATTATATTAAGGTTTCCAAAATTTATCTATTAACATTCACATTAGAAGCAACACAAAATTTGGATGATATTTGTAGAATAGGAGCACGTGTGATGATGCTTATTTTCTATTTTATTGATTTAATGTTATAATTTTCCATTTACCCCCAGTTGAAGTTTACATGTTTGTCCATTAAAATTACACATTTGGGAATGACTGATTCAACAAAAAATGACTTGAGGCTAGCCACAAAAAATGAACACATTCACACACAAACATATGGTTTCAAATTTTCAATGCAATTTTGGTGTTGATTTTTTGTAGCTAGCCTCATGACATTTCTGGTTGTATCAGTCGCTCGCAAATGTGTAATATTAGTGGACAAACATGTAAACTTCAATTAGAGATACTAGCCTCTGACCTATATATGACTGCATCGAAAAAGTTGATCGATTATAATTATAAAAAAATTGATCGATTATAAGTATAACAAAAACAAATAAATACATAATTTATCTTAACTGATCTATATGTGACTGCATCCAAAAAGTTGATTGATTATAATTATAAAAAAAAAAATCAATTTTAACAACTGCATTTAAACACTTGTTATCTGGATCCTGTAAATATATACTATATTTAGGGAGAAATTGTACTTTTATTTACTACATAAAAGGTCGAGGTGTGAATTGCATACAGTGGGGTAGTAGGTTTTCACACACTAGGAAAAATAGATGTGGTTATTTTCTAATGAAATTAGTTGTTTTTATATTATTATTAGTAAAATTCAAATACATTTATTAATTTTAATGGTATGAAAGATTTGTCATTTAATATTCTATTCAAGTAATTCAAATAAGAATTGAAATTGAAATACATTTCTTTTAATACTCTTATTGAAACAAATAATTTTGCATGGATTTAAACAATATTTCATCCAACTCTCCTATTGACGAAATCTTTTTCTACGTTAAGATAGTAAGATATAAATGATAGGCAATCACTTTTTCATGATTCTACCACAAAAATTGTTTTTATTGTCCACCACTCTTATATTTTAGCATGTCAGTGAAAAATGTTAATGTTATTAGACTTATTTATTTTCGACAATATTCATTTAACATGGCAAGCTTGGTTGTCTTCAAGTTTAGGAAGGTTATTGTTTATAATAAGTCTTTTTCGTTTTACAAATTGATGTGATTTTAAGGGATAAAAAAAATCTTACTAATTTCCCTTTAGTTTTTGACAAATTAAGTGATTCATTGTAAAATTTGTTACCTATACCTAGGATAGCATACCAAACACAAAACCAATTGGATACACATTACTACACCAAATCACTAACTAGGAGATGATTACGAGGCATGCGACATTATTTTATGAGCATATCTTCCCTATTTGATTTCCTCTTCTCCCTTAAAAAGTTAGAACGAAATATATGATACACCAATTGACAATTACTAATATTTAATGACAATTACTAGTTTCGTATTTTGATGCTCAATTTGTATTATTTCACACTGCACTAGCTACGAAATTCAGTGAAACCTACATATATCATAGTTCTTTACCATGTGACTCACATAAAGTAGAAACATAATGTGAGTAATGATGACAAATTGAGAAGGAAGAATGCAAAGCCATGAAATTCTTTATTATTTACAACAACAATTTTCAACTAAATACTGGTAAAAATTTATTATTTATTACAGTGAGTTATGAGAAAATTGGTTGGAAGGACTACTGATTCGTCCTGTCAAAGTCGCACAATTATGCTTCATTGTTTAGTCTTTTTTTACGGTTTCACGTGAAGTACATATATTTAATTATATTGTTCAATCCTCACTTTATATGTTGGTCACCGTTGTTATTATTATTATATTATGCTCCATACAAATCACATTTTAGTTTGGTTCCCTCAGTTTATTGTGCATATATATATTGGAAGGGTAGGTGGGTTGAATACAGGAATTGGGGGATGGGTAGGTGTTAATCAGACTAGGAACTGCTTCAACCAATTTTGTGTATGTTTGGTATAACTATTTTCATTTAGTTGAACAAAAGTACGACTGTACTGAAAAAATCAGGTTTTATAATTAAACTCTAAAAGTACAAATGATGTATAAAAAAGTTGTGAATGTCCAAATGTAGAGTTGTGTTAATGAATTTCATTTAATTAGTGAGTAACCGTTATATATAAATGAATCCAACTTGTTTTATTTATTTTATTTAATGAATTAAAACAGGCCTATCATTGCAAAGAAGAGGGCTCCACAAAATGCCATTATAAGAGTAAATTTCTATTTATTCAATTTTATATCGTCGCATTTTTGGAATTTCTCAACCAAATAAACGAGTTCTCTATCCTTCCATATTTTCATCCCTAAAACCAACTTGAACCATGTATATAAATAAGGGGTGTGCTGCTCATTTGGTGTGCAAAAGACAACGAGTCTAATATAAATAAACCATCAAAAACCCCACGAAGAAGTAAACCTGTGTATATTAAAAAAAAAAGAAAAAGTAAAAGTCATCTATATATCCATGGCTTAAAAAAGTGTAACTCCTATAGAAGATGTAATTTGAATCCATATATATGTGTAAGTATAATTGTTTTTATTTTAACCACATAAAAAGTAAATGAAAGGAAAAGATTTTGAAGACCAGAAGGCGTATGTGTGTTGATCTTGGTGAACCTGCCAAACCTTTCATTCATATATAGGACCAGGTAGTAGACATTGTTCAATAAATTACTAATATAAAGTAAAAATTGTCTTCGTTTCATCATCATCTTCTTCTTCTTCACATTGTTATTCTCTTTTACTATTTTTCCTGGAAAAAGGTTCAGTAATTGGAAATGTATATATCAAACATGTATTAAACATATTGCAATTATATACATAGTCGTATGAATAGAATAAAAAATGCCATTATTCAAGGAAGGTAGCTAGGCAGGAAAGTAAAGGTAGGTAACTACTTTCATTTGACTTCAAGTAAAGGTAGCTCTGTAGATATTTGCATATAGTCTAAGTATGTAAAAGTTGAATTTGGTCAAGACAATAACTACATTAAAGGAGAAAAATTTAACTAGAAAAAGGGAAACAAATAAATGCCTAATGGCTAATTCAACTAGGAAAAAGAAAAAAAAAAAAAACATAAAATAAAATCCTAGTTCAACTATAAAAAAATAAAAAGAAAAGTCTTTTTTCTACAAAATAAAGAAAAGAACATGTCAGAACATGTCATTAACTCATTACTAAAACTATTTTTATTATACTATAACCAGAACATGTCATCTTAAAACTGTTAACAGTTTGTAACAAAATTTTATGCCACTAGGCTTATTATGTTAAGATATATCATAAAGTAATTCTAAAGGGGGGGGGGGGGGGGGGGGGGGAATCCAGCATAAAAAATTTGCAAGTTATGATCAATAAAACATAACTTCAACATTAGCCCACCACTAATACTTCTTTATTTTATTCCAATCGCAAATGTTACCTCAATAGTTGTGAAAAAATGACAAGTTTTTGTTGGAAATTTAGACCCCTTAAACCAACCAGATTAACCTAGTTAATTAGCTAAGTGATTAACTTAGTCAAATTATGCAATTCTAGGTTATCACAAATATACAATTATATCAAAAATATATAGTAGCGGAATAATAAATAACACAAGATATGATCACCTAGGAAACCACACGGTAAAAACCTGGGGAGGATTTGACCCACCGATCCTCAAGGCAAACCTGAATCCACTATGAAAGAATCGAAGTTCATACAAAAGGACTTACAAGCTCCCCGCTCGACTTCCTAATGCTACCTACCAGTAGAACTTACTGACACGACCACGTGCAAGCTCCGAATCCACGGACTCCTTCTTTCTTGGATTCTCCAATCAGCTACAAGCACCCACGCTTGTTATTCTTTAAGCTCCAATGGCAGCAACCGAGTTGATCATCAAGATGTTGAAGCAATCTCTACCTTGAAAACCCTAAGTTTATGTGAAGGAAAGCTCCTCAAAGATCTCACAAGAGATTCACATAAACAGCAAAGTATGAGCAACAAAGACTTAGAGAGGTTTGGGTACAAAACCCTAAAAATAAAAGAAGGCATAAGAGGCACTCTAATCTCTCTCATAAAAGTCACAAAAACGTTCTAGGGTTTCCCTTATATATAGGAGTGTTTTACTTGAACCCCAAGACGTTTAAATAGAGTTTGGGCTGAACTAGAACTCTGCAGACAAAAAAAATCTGTACGTGGTTCGATCGATCGAGTCTAATTTTCGATCGATCGAGCCTTACAGATTTAGTCCAATAAATCTGCAATCACTCGATTCCAGTTTTACAAATAAACATACTTTGAGCAAGCCTAAACAAGACTAAACATATTGTTTTGATCATGGTTTGCCAACATTACACATTAGAGTTCTAAATACATAAAATCCTAAATCTTTAGAACCTAACAGTTTTTGTGTTATTAGAGAACTCATATTAGTGCTTGTATGCTAGAAAAATTATCACAATTTACCTAACCAAACCCTAAATTCACTCATATCTTAGTAAATAGAACAAAGAAATTATTTTTTATGCCCTATATAAATTGGGATCCACATTTCCCAATGGCAACATATGTCTTAATAGGGCTTCTCAAATGTGTACTATTTTTCTAGGGGGTGTAGCTAGCAAATGATGTACTCCATTTTGGCATTTCAGAGTCATGCATGCATGCATACTTAAAATCATATTTCTGCATGCCATTGAATCATGCATGCATGTGTAAGCAATTAATGCATGCTGGACATGGCTAACAAACAATAGAAGTGTGTTAAGTATTATTTTTTTAAAATTAGATGAAGTTCGCTTTTATGTTTCACTCAAGTTGTATACATATATATATATATATATATATACCTTGGCTTCTTGGATATGCTGGCCTTATTTTAAACGTTTATTCTTCTTGATCAAGCTATTCTATATTTGTCCAGGTTTATTAAAGTAGAAACGTTGATTCAAGGAATTGTTCAGAAACAACAAGGAGACTTACTGGGTTCCTAATTTTGTGAAGGTATAGTCTCCCTGCAACAATGACAACAGATTCTTAAAGAAAGCTGGCACCTTTTTAAGTCTACATATGCATTGTTGACTTTTAGATAGACTTTATGACTGCACAAGTTTTCCCATAAAATTCCTATATGGTAGCTATCATACAAATGTGGAGAAACTGAACCTGGCCCAATCTGTTTGGCTTCTAAGAGTGTAATAGTTTGGCTTGGTTGCAATTTCTGTACAACCCAACTAGTTGGATTTGTGTACAGGTTCATCTTTTTCTAATTAACTAATAACCAACTTGAAGACAAACCTTCACCACACCTAGTTTGCTCACATGATAGTTTCTTAATTGACTAATTACTGACTGTTTTAAATATATTTTTCATGTAACAAAGATAATGCGCATTGTTAAACAATGAAACTGCATATACCTTGTAGTTTGAGTTCTTAAATCAAACAATTCATCAGGGTGCAAAAACTTATACATAACCCAATGACGTCAAAAAAACATTTCAGTTCAAAAGACTATGCAGATTGGGTTGACGTATGTAATATTTAAATTGGAATACTAAAACACAGTTAAGGCGTAGTTTGGTACACCTATTGTGTATTCAAGGTGCTATCTGTATTATTATTTATTTATTTTCAATATATTTTTTTTTACTTAAAAAAAAAAGAGCAGTGATGATTAATTATTTCTATGAAGTAAAAGGATTTTGTATCCATTAATTAACATGTTCTTACATATCTTTCACAGGTGATGTTGTTCTCAAATATTTGAAATTGTTGGTAGAGGCACGAAACACTATAACTTCCGATCCTTGTGCAAGAAAATCCAGACGCCTCTCAAAAGCTATTCACCTTCATTTTCTATCATTTTTTCTTGGTACCCGCCCAATTCCCACGCCTCACCTTAGTTGTGTTTACTATCTTTCTTAATTTGATGCATAGTTGCATCTTTGTAAGTCTTGTTTTTATTGTTTTTTCCTTTTAATTATATACATCCAGATTTGTATCATATGGGCGTATTTGAAAAATATGTAGCCATATCATACAAATTTTGAAGAGAGATTTGTAAGACAAACAAAGTTGGGACATACCCAACGTGCAGTACTGTATTGGAAAGGGAAGTGGTACTATATTTGAATGAGTGAATATCTCGCTCTTGAAATTGCATGAAGAGATGCTTGAGTGTGTGGGTGTGTGTGTGTGTATATACATATATGCAGCCTGAACTGCCTCTGAACTAAATTAGTTGGGAAGTACCTAAATATAGATATTATCACTTCATACATCTTCTCTTTTGACTAACATATTCCATAAATGAAATAAAATTTCATAAATTAAATTAATTTGAACCCTTCATACAACTTCTTTCTTGACTAACATTTTTCATAAATTAAATCAACTTTAAAGTTCATAAGAAAACGTGACAGTCGACTCTCAACAAGTAACACCTAATTATTACATGCATGCATTACATTCTTTCCCGCTGATAGAATCAACAAATTATGAGGCTAGTTTTCGAGGCAACTAAGACCAACTCTTGGAACTTGAACGAAGGGGTCAAAGCCCCAAATATATTTCTTGAACTAACTAACTTGTTATTTTTCTTGTAAATAGAATTTAAAAGCCAAAGCAGAGGCTTTCATTCCATTTGGTGTGGGCAGTAGAGTTTGTCCTGCAAGTGATCTGGCCCTCTGTGTGATAACTATTTTTGTACATCATTTTATCCTTAACTACCAGTGAGTTCCCTCAAACCTTTTACTATGTGGGCAACCGTTTTACTTATTTTGGAAATTAAATATAACCATACATAGTATTTACTATATGTGCTATATTACAAAACTTTTGTGCAAAATCGAGTAAGCAAGATAACCCTTTTTCTATTCTATTTTGTCATTAACCAAAAATGACTTCCCTAAAAATGAGTTCCAATGTATTTATTAATTAATCTTTCTTGTTGAAGTCAGCGGTGGCATAAGTATGTAGTTGCAGATATATATTACAAACTAAAATAAAAATACTCATACTTGGTGTGTAATATAATATTTAGCTTTCTTATACATCTTACATGTGTACATGGTTGTACTATATTGTGTACATGTGGTTCAATCTTCTACAATTTTAAGCACTTCTTGTGTATTTTTGCTTCGTAATGGGGGTTTCAGGTAGGAAGACACTGAGCCACCTGTGAAAGTAGATCGTCCACTGCTTGCTGACGATAAGGTAGCTTTCTTTTTATTACTCGACTTGTGGGAATGCACCTGGGTGTAATATATGATTACAAAAAATGTATTTCCTAATCTAGCTATAGTTTCCCTATAGCCGCGTTTGTTATAAATGTAGCTACAACCCACCACATATACCTGTGTTTTTAAAAACGTAGCTATAGGTCCCCTCTTTAATAAGTAATAAGTTTCACATGATCATAGCCGCATTTATTTTGACTGTCTTATTTGTTTAAAAATAGGGATAATTACACATTACCAACCTGTGGTTTAACCCGAATTCTATGTGCCTACCCGTGGTTTCAATTTTGACACTTTACCCACCTGTGATTTCCTCCGTTACTCCTCTGTTACCCACCTCCAGTGCAGACGTTACTCTAACACATAAACTCATCAAAAATAGAACCTAAAACAGATCAAACACTCCTCACTCCCAAAACACACTCTCATCCAACGTTCTCACCAAATGAAGATCACAATGCAATGTGCTTGAAATAATGGACTGAGAACCTCCTGGGTTTTGATCGTGGAAGCAAACCGAGGAAGAAAGAGACACAGTGTTCATCTGTTCAGCTGAATCAAATACTGATTCAGTATGAACTATGAACTTCACTAAACTTGAAAAAAGAAAAGTAATAAACCCATGCACCCATATCAAAATTTTGGCATATCATGGGTTCATCTTCAAAACAAAACAACAATCGGAGTAAATTTCAAGGTAAAAAAAAATAAAAAATCAAATGAACAGAAACAAAAGACTGGCAAAACAAAATTTTCTAATAAACCTCCAAGAGCAACTTTCTGCCAACTCAAAGAAGCCAAGAATCCCTCAAAGATTTCTCTTTTACTCCACACCAAACCAAGCAAGTCAATATTTAAAATCACTAGTGAACTTTCAACAACACAGGAGAGGTTTCTTCTTCAGAAACTTTCAATTAATCAAAAAAATTGTATTTTGTTTGCGTATAACAAGAAGGTTCAAAGTCTTTCTATTGCTTCAGTAACGGTTAGCTTCAACGACGGAAGAAGGCTTCTGTTGAACGCTCCTACTAGTCTCAACTATTGTTCTAGGAGTTCTAAGAAAAATCAATTTTCTTCTTTACCAATTATGCCTGGGTTTGAAAACCAAAGCACCTAAACATGGAGGTATCATCAAGCACACAATTCATAGCACAAATATACTTACAAACATAGCAACATCATCAAATTTATTTAAAGGCCACATTAGGGCCATAGACATAATAATATAAATATAAATGAGTTTTTGATGTTTCCACCATTAAAGCAGAAACAATTAAACAGAACCATAAATCATAAAACCATAATTTTCAATCATAAAGCAGGGCTTTTTCACTCCTCAGAAAGCACCACCATGGAGGCGGAGGACAAGGTAGGGTGGACTCCTTCTGGATGTTGTAGTCAGCAAGGGTGCGACCATCCTCAAGCTGCTTTCCGGCGAAGATCAACCTCTGCTGGTCTGGTGGGATCCCCTCCTTGTCTTGGATCTTCACCTTCACGTTGTCGATGGTATCCGAACTCTCCACCTTCAAAGTAATGGTCTTTCCGGTGAGGGTCTTGACGAAGATCTGCATACCACCACGGAGACGGAGGACGAGGTGAAGGGTCGATTCCTTCTGGATGTTATAGTCGGCAAGGGTGCGCCCGTCTTCGAGCTGCTTCCCGGCGAAGATCAGCCTCTGCTGGTTTGGTGGGAGTGGCGTTGGGGTTTCAAGCTTTTTAGATTTGGGGATTTTTCAGACTAGGTTATGTGGGTCAGTGGGTGTGAGCCTTTGAGGGTAAATTTGTCTCACCAAAACTTTTTAGTCCATTTGTTTATAAGTCTAAAAATAAATTAGTTTGGTCAGTGTCAAATGCCAGATGAACATTGTGTCTCCTTCTTCTTCATTTTGCTTGCACGATCAAAATCCAGGAGGTTCTCAATCCATGAGGAGTGTTTGATCTGTTTTAGGTTCTGTTTTTTATGAGTTTTTGTGTTAGAGTAACGTCTGCACTAGAGGTGGGTTACGGAGGAGTAACGGAGGGAATCACAGGTGGGTAAAGTGTCAAAATTGAAACCACGGGTAGGCACATAGAATTCGGGTCGAACCACAGGTTGGTAATGTGTAATTATCCCTTAAAAATATTACTACAGTTACAATAAGTGAGGCTTTAAAAAACGTACCATATGCATTGTTTACGTTGGGACTCATTTTACATTATAATCTTAAAGAAAATTGTTTAAATAACTATCTTAGCATATAAGGTTCATCGTTAGGCGTCTACTATTTTCTAGCTAGAAAATTAATGCACAAACGAATCATTTTCAGTCTTTCTCAACCATGTGAAAATCATCTTTATAATACTATGTTTATTGCAAACCCATAATCGAAAATCACATTCTATATTTCTATATAACAATTTGACAATTAACTAAATGCAGAGGCAGATGTTGTTGCTAAAAGATATAGGCTTGTCTCACAAAAATTTGAGAACACTTCATAGCTAAGTGCTAATATAGTGATATCTCTTGTTTAAATTACCCTACACAGTCAACCTTTCTATTTAATTTATTAATTTTGGAAGATTAAAAAAACATCTTAATTTTGTTGTATAATTTAATAGGCATAACAAAAAAGATTATGATACATTACTCTTAATGAATATAATTATTACATTTACATTATTGCTACATGTATGTTGTGACTTGTGAGGAATGCACAACCTTCTTAATAACCTACTTGTAATTTATGAAAATGAAAACACTTCATAGTTCCTATATGTGTCAGTAAGTGTTTTCTTCCTCTTTCCATAATAACAGTAATATCATATATAGCTAATCTATCAAACTATGAAGCCAAGTGAGAGTAGTATTGTAATAGTTCGTATATCTATCTAAATGTCATATTTACAGATGCAAGGGAAAGTAGTATTATAATAATTAACAAATTTAGGTTGAATCACCAGTATTTAAGCCATAGGGGTTATTCGACACATATTGAGGAACATACAAACAGCATTGTCTAATTTAGCTTATATTATCACATGTAGGAGACAACTTCTTTTTTGGAAGTACTTATCTTGGTATTCTGGAGGTTGTAATTATTACAATTACATTCATATGTGATTTGTTAATATCTGATTCCAACAATTATGCTTAAAATATTCCAAAACATATCACATTAAGTTATGCTTTATTGATGATGATTATTTAGAAAATTGAAAGCATAGGTTACTCTCCAGGTAGTGTTATATATATGTTCTATGAAAATGTAAGCATAGTTGGGTATGTTTCTTCGTAACAAATCATCTATAGGTCTCAAATCACCTATGAATCTAATTTGACGGTTTACTGCCTATGCATTACCAAATGTTGTTGTAGGTCAAATATTGTTTATCTTGTATAGCAATGGATAAAAGTTGGATGAAGAAGCGGAGGGGTTCAATGGAATATATTGAAGGTGTTGTTCAATTTGTGGAATTTGCATCAAAACATGCAAGGGATGGAAAAATATTTTGTCCTTGTACCAAATGTGTGAATTTGAGTTTGGTACCGCCAGGGGTGGCACGTGAACATCTGTTTCGTAAGGGGATTCTTCAAAGTTACACACATTGGAAATGGCACGGGGAATCGGCGGCTGCGCCAACGGCCACCGAATGTGGGAGTAGTCATGTGCAACACTCCCTAGAACAATACGGTGACTTTCGTGGGATGTTACATGATTTGTGCCCCACGCATGAAATGCCACCCGAACCAATGGATGAAGGTGAAACTGTGCAACAACCGGCTCAAGGTCAAAATGATGGTGCAGAAAAGTTTTACAAAATGATAGATGATGTGGACAAACCATTATATGCTGGGTGTACAAAATTTAGCATATTCTCAGCCATCGTTGTGTTATTCCAGTTGAAGACTCTTTGTGGTTGGACAAATAAGTCATTTACCATGTTGCTTCAAGTCTTGATGGATATGCTCCCTTCAGACGCTAAGTTGCCAAAGGACCATTATGAGGCTAAGAAGATAGTCCGAGATTTGGGTTTGGGTTATGAGAAGATCCATGCTTGTCCAAATGATTGTATGCTATTTTGGAAGGAGAATGTTAACCTCGATGTGTGTCCTTGTTGCAAAGAAAGTAGGTGGAAAACGAATGAGGCATTCGTTACAGGTAATAATGCCTCATCTAGTAAGGGAAAGAAGAAAGCTGCAAAGATTCTACGATGGTTCCCCTTAAAGCCAAGATTGCAGCAACTGTTTTTGTCACCCGACCTGGCTAGTTCTATGAAATGGCATGTTAATGGTCGTACAGATGACGAGGTAATGCGGCACCCTGCTGATTCGGATGCATGGAAAATGTTTGACACTATGCATTTACAGTTCTCGTCTGAGCCTCGTAATGTCAGACTTGGATTAGCTGCGGATGGGTTCAACCCCTTCGGAATGCTGAGTACTACTCACAGCACTTGGCCTGTCATGCTAGTCCCTTACAATCTCCCACCTTGGCTGTGCATGAAACGGTCATCTTTGATTCTATCACTAGTTATTCCTGGTCCTAAATCGCCAGGGATTGCGATAGATGTGTACTTGCAACCTTTAGTAGAAGAACTGAGGGAATTATGGGATGTTGGAGTAGAAGCGTATGATGCATCTTCAAAAAATGTATTCCAATTGCGTGCAGCATTGATGTGGACCGTACATGATTTTCTTGCATACGCAGATGTGTCGGGTTGGAGTACGAAGGGTAAATTTGCATGTCCTTGTTGTGCCTCGGAGACCGACTCTCGATATTTAAAAAATGGCCACAAATTCTGTTACATGGGACATAGGCGATGGTTGGGTAGTGACCACGAATTTCGGGAAGAAGATACATTATTTGATGGAACTACTGATATGCGAGTGGCTCCTGTGTCGCCAGTTGCGTCAAGCATAATTGTGGACACTGAAAGTTTAGTTGGATGTTGTCTAGGAAAGAAATGTCAAGAAGAATACAAAAAAAGAAAGTGAGGCGAGGCAAACCAGTGTGTTTGGAAGAAGAGAAGTATTTTTTTCACATTGCCTTATTGGAAGGATCACAAGTTGTGACACAATCTTGATGTGATGCATATAGAGAAGAATGTGATGGACAATATACTTGGCACGGTGCTGAACTTGAAGGACTGGACAAAGGACAATTACAAGGCACGCCTTGACTTGGCGGACATGAGACTAAGGAGTGAACTCCACCTACGGCGAAAAGGTGATGATAAGTATATGATACCACCCGCATGTTTTCATATGACTGCATTGGAGAAAGATGGGTTCTTGCAAGTTTTGCGGGACGTAAGAGTGCCTGATGGATATGCTTCCAACATCTCACGTCGTGTCAACCTGAAAGAACGCAAGATTTCTGGTTTAAAGAGTCACGATAATCACATCCTGATGCAACAACTCCTTCCAATTGCTTTATGAGGATCTTTGCCATCGCACGTTACTAGGCCTTTGATAAAGTTAGCTTGTTTCTTTAGGAAAATTTGTTCGAAAACCCTTACGGTTTCAGATATTGAGAGTGCTGAGGCAGACATTGCAGTCACGTTATGTGAATTGGAAAAGATATTTATACCATCTTTCTTCACTGTGATGGTACATTTGGTCATGCACTTGGCTACTGAAGCCAAGATTGGTGGTCCAGTTCAGTACCGTTGGATGTAACCCATTGAGAGGTAAGTCGTACGTAATACATGCTTGTCCGAGGCTTCATGTGTGCTTTGTAATATCTACTCTCAATTACTAACCTTCTCATGCGCATGATAGGTACCTCTCACGCCTTAAGTCTTACGTAAGGAATAGGGCTACTCCAGAAGGGTGTATTGCCGAAGGATACATAGTGGAGGAATGCTTAACATTTTGTTCACGGTATATGGAAGGAGTTGAAACTATATTCTCACGACCCACGAGGGCGATAGAGGAGTCAACAGGGGCGGTTTCTAGTGTGGCATTAGATAATAGGGAGTTGACCCAAGCTCATCGCTATGTCCTATTCAATTTCGAGAACATTTAGCAGTTTCGTGAGTAAGTACATCAGACATCAATATAATTGAATGACAATCCAATGTTCGCTACGTGTATTAACACTAACACAATTGACATCTCATGCAGGATGAACAAAAGTTTGATGGAGGACGAACTTCGTAGGGGCCACAGGCGTATATCCAATGATACTATTCATAAGCACCACATGGAGAAGTTTTGTGGCTGGTTTAGATGTCACGTACGTGTCACATCTTCAACTTCTTAACCTTGCAACTTTCCCATAAGTAGAATGACTGTACTAATTAGAATTAGTTTGTTTCGTTATATTAGGTGATGTCAATGACTGATGCTGATAAAGAAAGTACTGGACTTACTGATACACTTATCACGCTTTCCAAAGGGCCATATACTTCAATAAATCGGCTGAAACATTATGTCATAAATGGGTTAAAATTTAGGAGTTCAAATGTTGAGGGAAATAGAAAAACGCAGAATAGTGGAGTTAGTGTCGCCACTGAAGGTGGCAATACGTACTATGGTGTGTTGACAGATATTATTGAGTTGAATTATTCTGGCAATATCAGACATGTGTTATTCAAGTGTAAATGGGTTGATGCTGAAAATAGCAGGGGATATAAGACTAATGAGTTTGGGTTTCCTATGGTGAATTTTACTCACTCCGTACATAGTGGAGAGGAAATTGTGCATGAACCATATGTCTTGGCATCTCAAGCTACACAAGTTTTTTATGTTGAAGATAAAAGGCACAAAGATTGGTACGTCATCGTTAAAACAAAAGCCAGAGATGTGTTTGATGCGGGTATTGGGCCCCATTGTGACGAGGATGACACGGATGAGTTTCTTGAGAACATTCTATACTCTCTCACTAGTATTGATGTTGGTAGGGATGACCTTTGTTGGAGTCGAGATGATGTGGAGGGAATGACAATTGATGCCTCTATCATTGGCCCAAGAGATCTTCATGAAATGGACAACTTCGATGAGTGTGACTTCATTGATGATGAGTCCAACGATGAAGATGACAACGAAGTCGAGTACAGTGATGATGAGTAGTGTAATAGGATACTGTTGTTGTATGTGTAATTATGTTATAGTTATTATTGAACTTATAAGTTCTCATTTGTAAAGGGATATTGTGTGCAAAGCTTGACAATTTTGCATATATATGTGGAAACTGTTATTTTGACAAAACTGTTACGAAATAAAAGTTTGCACGTATATAATTATCAGGTGAAACTATTACTTCTTCATGTTGTTGCATATAAATGTTACAGTTGTTATTTCTTCGTGTTGTTAAGAAATATTAGTTTTAACTTACATAATTATCTTTAAAATTGTTAATCTATCATGTCATTACTTGTTGACCATTTTTCCTCTTTGTGTTGTAAAAGGGGTTGGACGCAATAATGGAGAGGAAACGTCAGTTGTGCCTTGTTTACGTTGGGGAAGGATCGTCGCATGCAGGACAACGGGTGGAGGCAGCTGATGAGGAAGCCCACATTTCTGAGGACGCAAGACCGGTGGCAAGACCGGTGGCAAGTGACGATGAGACGCAGGCTCCAGGTATTGGTCATGTCTTCGAATGTAAGGTTTGATGTTTATTATTGGATGGTTGGATCAGTTCTAACAGATATAAGAATTAATTGGGTTCACATCTTTTTAATATTGTAGGATTCATGTTTTGCAATTTCAATTATGAGTTGCTGGTTTACAAAAACAAATAATATAATTAAAATATGTAAATATATTTAGTATATGCTGTTGACTTCGGTCCGTTTGGTCCATTCATTTCCCTTGGGTCAAATTTGGTCGATTTGGTCTAATTTGGTCTGCTCAGTCCATTTATTTCTGCTCAGTCCATTTCGGTCCACTATGGTCCATTCGGACCAATTTCATCCTCTTTGGTCCACTCCGTCCACTTTGGTCCATGTCAGTGCACTTAAGAATGATCAAAGATAAGTTTGGGTGGAAATTATATATTCTAAATCCAAATTTATTAAGGAAAAATGAAGGCAACCCAAACGAAGCATGGTTGCTTATCTTTTCAAAAGCTAGGTAAGTGCATTCTTCTTTAAAGATGCAAAATTAACCTAAATCACAATTTGCTTAAAATATTGCATCATAGAAGAGTTATCATAATTTCATTTTCGTTTTAAACAAAATAAGTGCCAAGACATAGTTTTGGTTAAGTGATTTTCCAAATTTGTAGGCCAAGTTACAACATTTCTATGTGTAACGAAATGTGTGAATTGCCAATATAATGGGTGAACAAGTTGACTGGTTGATTACTCATAGTGCCAATAGGCATCTAGGTTCATTAGTCATAGTACAAAGAAGTCTCATACATTTATGTTGTTCCTAAATGATTGAAAGTTACACTTGCAAAACTTGTGGGTTACATGAATGCGTGGGAGAAAGGCCTAAATTTACTCATGTTTTGTTTAAATGAAATCGTAAACTTTTTATTATTTACGTTTTTCGGGCCAAATTTTTGCATGGTTTGATAGTTTTCACTAGATGTGAGCTTTGTTAAATCAGTCCTAATATTGGTGGTTTTGTAGATACAGATGATTATGTTCAAACCTCAGCACCGGTACAAAATCCAGACCCGGTACAAAATCCACCACCGAGAAATAGGCCTGGAAGACGTGGGAAAACACGGTTGGCTAACATATGGGCAATGACTGGTGAGTACAAAATCGACTTGTCGTTAAATGCTGAAGGCCAACCGATTGAGGACGACGGGTCTTTGTTCGTTCGGTTTTTGGGCTCCTTTTGCGAGAATGGCATGTTATGCCCGCTTACGCCTACTGATTGGCCAAAGGTCCCTAAAAAAGTTAAAGAGGAATGTTGGGTGGAAATTGAGGTAGTATGAAAATAAAATAGTAGTTATTTTGCTTTACAGCTGTTGTCCTAATTACCTGTGTATATTCAGCCGTTGTTGTAATTGTAATATAATATTTTGCTAACTCCACTTTGGCATTTCAGAAACGGTATATAATTAATCACAATATTGTCCCAAAACCCAATCAAATGAGATGGGCAATGCATCAACTTGGGGAACTGAGGAGAAATCGCAGAACCAAGTTGAAGAAGGATCACAAAAAAGAAGGGCTGACACGACAACAGGTATTGGCTAGCAAACCGCCTGAGATTATCACAGAGCAATGGGTTGAGATGGTTGATTATTGGTTCGATGACAAAACTGAGGTCCTGCTACTTTCTTCGTCAATCTCATCTTCGTGGTAATTTAGTGAAGAGATGTTTTGTTGTTTTATTTTTGATGGTAATGTGGTTGCAGACAAAAAGTATTAAAAACAAGGAAAGTCGAGGTAAGCAGGAAGACATAGCATGGAATGGGGCCAAAAGTCTTGCTCAAATTTCTGATCAAATGGTAAGAAATAAAACCCTTATTCATGAATGGCTACATAATGTTTTTCATATTTTGTTTTCCTATTTACCGAGTTAACCTCATTTCATATGTTATAGGAATAAGGATAAGTTAGTTATATTATAGGTCTTTTTTGTAAGTAAAAAATGCAATAAATGACTCTATGCATCCTTTTAATATATAAAGATGACTTTGTTAATCCTCTTAATATGTACATATTAAGCAGCCACTTAAGGAGAGAAAGTCCAGCAAAGTTTGCTTGTGCACTAGTTCAACCTAGAATTTAAATTTTGATGGCCACTAGATTGTGTGATAAGGATTATGCTTATGGGGTACTTTTTATGGTGTTGGATTAGAAAGAACTAGCCATTGGAACACTAACTGCATTTTATGATTTAAATTTGATGGAAGGTGACTTTTTTATGTGAGATGTTATATAGATTTGGTTTATGCCCTAAAATAGCAGTGTCATTGACACTTCTAAACTTAGTAAAATATAGAGACCATAATCTCCACCTTATCTAATTATCCATGTCAACTAAATTTATTTATTACCAAATAAAATTCTATCCAACTCATTGATGTTAAGGTGATCATTCATTCAGTTTTGACTTCAAACTGTTGCTATACACAACCAAAAGTTTGTTTTCATTATAGCTGACTGTTTACGACAAATGGAACATGTGCCGAATAAGATGTCAAGAAGGATAGTGATTCAAATGGGAAGTTCTAAATGTATATTTTTTGTCATCGTTGGTGCACATATTTTCCAGCAATCTGGTGAGCAACGAAAATAATTGTTTGTTGCAAATCATAGAGAACCATGCCTAGTTTACTATGTCCCAAAATTTTAGATGACCCATGGGTAATTTGTGACAAATTTGTGTGCAAAGTGGGCATCTCAAGCTTATCTCAAATAAAGTGTCATTATAGAAAGTCTATGATGCCTATTTTCTAACTCCCCATGTTAGTTTTATTTTTAATCTCTGCATTTAACAAGCCCACATGTATTTGGAAGCTAGCTAAATCCTCTCATTTATTTACAACTCTCTCAGCTTTATCTTTATTTCCCAGATTTGCTATGTTATGACTATTTCATTGTGGATTTGTGTTAATTGTGGCATAACATCATGGTAAGCACTAGTGTTTATTGTATTTATGTTTGTTCATCATGTAGGCGAAAGCTAAAGGGGCGGCAGTCGAACGCGCAGATGTATATCAACGAGTATACCGCACCAAAGATGGGGTTGCTGTTAGTGCCTGTGTGCAAGATAACATGGTAAGCACAATTTGATCGAATTGAATTTTAGTGTATTTTGTGTTTGTATTAATTATGGTGTGTAATATGTTGTTTGGTTCTTGTGGGAAAACAGGATAGGATGGCAGCACTTTTGAATGACTAGCAGGGCATACGACTACAAGGAGCGATTGGTAATGGAATCCTTTGGTCCAACGATGACGCGTATGCTCGGGTGATGGGTTGTCCAGAGCGCCCAGGGCGTGTACGGGGGGTAGGTTTTGGAATCACCCCAACAGGAAGAAGTGGCACAAACTCTTCCCAGTCTACCTCGACTCCGTCGTCAAGTAGAGCTCACCAAAGGATGTTAGAGTTGGAGACGAGTCATGAAGAGCTGAGGGAGCAACTATCTCAATCTAGGGAGGAACTAGCGAAGCATAGGGAGGAAGTAGCTCAATCTGAGACGAGGCATAGAGAGGAACTAGCTCAATCTGAGGTAAGGCACCAAGCAGAAATGACCGAACTGAGGGCGTCGATGAGAAGCATGTTTGAGGAATGGAGCCAAGAGTTTCGTACTATATATCCTTCTCAGGTAGCGAACAAATGTTATTTAGCGAAACACTACTTTTTGCAATGCATTGTTATGTGATATTAATATGTTTAAGAAATTTTAGAATCGTAATGCCTGATGGGAATGATGGGAATGAAACCGTGAATCCTGAGGTAAACAAAATTTCTCTAAAAAACAGTAGTCAGTAGTCAGTACAAGAGGAAAGAAAACTTTCTGCTGGTGAATATGTTATAAAATATTAGTTGAACTATTGTATTGCTGAACTTGACTGAATTGGAAGTTTTGACTAGATTGTTTTAATGAATAGTTGAACTATTGTTTTAGTCTTCCTCTTATGTTACTCTTTGTATTATATTACAGTTTTAGATCAGTGATGAGCTCTCCCTATTTGTAATTATCTAGGTACGTAGTCTCGCACATATCATATATAATATCTTTTAGTTTTCCCTTTCATTTTGGCATTTGAAAAGCCAAATCACTCCATAATTAGGCAAAAAATAATGCTATGTCTCATTCCCTCATAACATTCTTCTCTGCCAAATTGCTCCATTGTCAGGCCTTTTCATACAAATGTGCATCTAAGCATTGTCAAATTACAATTTCGAATTCATGTTTAGAGTATTATTCTGTATTGCAAGCAAACATTTGGCAAATTTAACTTGACAAAGAATAATTTGTGCAGTTTTACCATGACGTGGACAAGGAAGCGTTTCCGTTCAACCCCTCCGGACATTCTAAGCATGTTGTATATATATATTTTTGTAAACACTAATTAGCTTGCTGCCTTGGTATATATATTTATTTGTGATGTAAAACTAATTAGCTTCTTGTATATTTTTTGTGATGTATATAAACTTTCATATTATCTTTTGGCAAGTTTGTGTCCCATGGGAACTCGTTTATGGAACCTGTGATGTTGGGATGTAACAGGAAGTTGTGATAGCAGGGAGTAGTGTTGGGAACTTGTATGTATATATGGCAGGAAGTTGTGATGTTGGAGGGGAGGGGGGTAAAAAAAAAAAAAAAAAAAAAAAAAAAACCTATAGCCGCGCTTTCAAAACGCGGCTATAGGTTGTTCAAATGTAGCTGAAAAAGCCACGTTTTCAGTAGAAACGCAGCTACAGGTATGAAATGGCTGTGTTTTAAACAACCTATAGCTGCGTTTTTAAAGCGCGGCTATAGGTCCACGCAGTAGCCGCGTTTAAAAACGCGGCTCAAGCAAGAACTGAAGCCGCGTTTTCAAAACGCGGCTATAGGTCCGTAGTTGTAGCCGCGTTTAAAAACGTGGCTCAAGGGTGACCTATGGCCGCGTTTTTTAAAACGCGGCTATATGTCCATAGTCGTAGCTGCGTTTTTCAGGCCTAGAGCTCTGAATACATCTTAACAGGGGAAAAACACGGCTTTAGGTCTTACCTATCGCCGCGTTTTTGTAAAACACGGCTATAGGGATGACCTAAAGCCGCGTTTTTTAAAAACGCGGCCATAGGTCTGTTGCTGCGATGCTTACGCCGTGTTTGAAAACGCGGCTATAGGCTATAGCCACGTTTTTTAGGTCTATAGCCGCGTTTTTTAAACGCGGCTATAGACCCCTTTTTTTGTAGTGATTAACTTATGCTCGATATGGACGTATATGCGACAAGTTTATTCGTGAAAAAATTATTTACTACTCATGTCTAATACTCAATACATGTTTTAATATTTAGGGACCACATACAAGTTTATTCGTGAAAAAATTATTTACTACTCATGTCTAATACTCAATACATGTTTTAATATTTAGGGACCACATAAATAACTATATATATTTAGGGCATCGCATATAATTGATAAGTGAAAATAAATGCATTTATCCCATTAACTATTCTTATTGATAAAACACAAATTTAGGCTCTACTACAACAATGTTTACTACTCTCTCTCTCTCTCTCTCTCTCTCTCTCTATATATATATATATACATGTGTGTGTGTGTAAATAGTTGATTAGATATCACATTGCCTCTTTAATTTAAGGAAATTTTTTATTTGAAAAAATTACTTATCAAATAGTATATAACATCTTATAATCCTGTCCGGAGTACTATTACATGACATGGGGTTGGGTTCCTTGTTGTGGGTTTATAACCAATATTTGTTGTGGCTTACTATGTGAGTAACGTAATGTCACAATGTACTATTTTGAGTACTTTTATGCACAATTGAGGCACACTATTGTACAACTATTTTTAATGATAGGCTTAACTCAAAATCCCCGACATTTAACATATATGTAAAAGCATTCATTATCATGAATATTGCGTTTCATATGTACATTAGCTATGCTACCTAGTAGACTGTGTCTCAATATTGTTTTAGGACAAAGTTTGGGTACAATCTTGATTGTAACTTAAAACTATAACTTCCTTTAAAAAAAAATAACATTGGTACATATTTTGAAAATCTAAATATTAGATTGCATTTTGTTTACGCTCTTAACACATATGTCAAATGTTGTGTTAATTGAATGTTATTTACTATATGATTCATAAACTTATTTTTTATGTATAATTTTATATTACAAAACTTGCAATTTAAATAATTGGTTGATGGCATAGGTATTGATATTTGATCTTCTTGTAGTTTTGCAAGTGTAGGGGATATATGAATAAATGTAATCCAATGTTAGATTTGTCAAAATTTACCTCCAATAAAAAAATATTAAGTGAAGTTGTCACCTTAGGATATAATCAAGTTTGTAACCAAACTTTGTACATTATTTGATTATGGTTTCACAGAGTATGTAGCAACCTTTTTAGTCAAATTTTGTGGCTTGCAGTAGTAGACAGCTACTTTTGAAGGCTAGGACCTTATGTGTTAGACCTACGACTTGTTGCTGCGGTTACACATACTAAGGAAATTTTACATATTTGTTTTGTAACTAATTGTGGTGATGACTCTTATCATTTAGAAGATGTTGACATGTAGCGAAGTCAAACCCTTCATTATTTTGTAGCCAATGATCATTGTAATTGCTCATAGAGCTCTGATTCATTGTTGGAAATTTGTGGTTTAATTTAATCTTGATGGATCAAAGGGTACTTTTGATTAATTGGATCCTCTTCAAAAGAAATTTGTATGTAGATTCTTTAAAGTTAGTGAGAAACCCTTGGAAATGAAAAGTCCTTAGGAAAAAAAAAAAAAGAAAAAAGAAAAAGAAAAGATTGCAGGTCCTTTTCATTTGTGGTTTCATCACAAACTAAGCCTTTGGTGAATTTGGGGCATAATTATAGTTGTCAAAACATGAATCATATTGCGAATCAATAATAAAATTTATAAAAAATTATAGATATACATGGGTTGGGTACGGGGAGGGGAGGCCAACCCCACACCTATGCCATACCTATTTCGGTGTAAATTCAAAACTCAGTCCCCACTCCCTTTGCTATGCAGGGTGGATAAAACCCACCCATTAGGGTTGGGTGAGGCTGGTACTTGTAGGAGCGAGTTTAAATTATCATCCCTATTTCTAGTATATAAAACCTACTTGAGTTCATTTAAATTCAAGGTACTTAATATCAGAGATATAGCTATTAAGACCTTAACACCAAAAGACATTAATTTTTCCTACCCCACTTTTTTGGCCATAAAATAATTTCCTACTAAGTGTTTCAAAATGCAACACACATTGCATGGAACATCAGCTAGTTGTAATAAAATTGGCGATAACTCTAGCATTTAGCAATTCATAAATTATGCATGCATGTGGCTCATTCTCTGAAAGTGATAGGAGAAATACCTGGTGCTGGGTGGTTTTGAGATAGGCTTTACCAACTACTGACACCTATTTCTTGCTGGAATTTATTGGATAGAGATCATTTTGGTGGAATGAAAGTATTTCCTTTTGTGTTATCAGCTACTGCTCAAGGAAAAGTCAAATCTGCTAACCAATATTGAAACTATGACGAAGTCAATGGGAATAAATTATGCCCAATCATTGTCATAATACGGAGTCCTTTAAGTCTTTAACGCGCTTTGTAAGAAGAGATACTCTAGTGCTTACAAATATTAAAAAACATTTAGTATTAGTTAGTGGCGAAGCTGCATTTGATAATTGTTTTGTTTAGCGGCCAGGCTGCATTTGATAATTGTTTTAAGAAATTCGCTATTTATAATCCAAGTGGTAACAGAGCTGTTAGCACAATAATATATTTTACTATGCATTGTTGGAATTTTACTTGTTCATAAAGAAAGGAAAAGACTTTCATACACTGTATGAATATGAATTTCTAGACTAAGGTCAGACTACAGAGTATTATAGATGTTTAACTCATGCATGTTTCCATTATTCTCATTGACTAGCTCGGAGTTAAAAAATAAACAAATAAATTTTGCACGTATTTTGCAAATAAATTAATCAATTTGATAGTCTCAGTTTGCTAGAGAAAATCATCTAGTTATGAGTACAATTGACTAAGTTGTTAAACTATATATTCCGCTTTGTTAAAGTACGTATGTGATGATGGAGAAAATTTCTGCAGTAGTGTTCCCATAAGCCAGAAGAAAGTTAGATGGTCATGATGGGGAGCTTCAAACATTTCATCCTTGCATTTCTTGTTGGTTTTGCCCTTATAAATCTAGTTGATGCACAGGATCAAACAGGTATAATAATCTAAATTCTTAAATATATCATTGAGCTAACCACATAACTAAGGTATTATTCTATCAATTTGTCTCAGGCTTCATAAGCATAGACTGTGGATCACCAGCCAATTCTAGATATTCAGAGCCAACAACAGGCATAAATTACATTTCGGATGCGGCATTCATAGACACTGGTATAAGTCAACAGATATCAGCTGTATATAAAGATGGCTATCAACATCAAGTATGGAATCTCAGAAGCTTTCCTCAAGGAATCCGAAACTGTTACAACATAAGCACTGCGCAAGGCACTAAGTATCTGATCCGAGGAACTTTCTTATATGGGAATTATGATGGACTAAGTAAGTTACCACAGTTCGATATTCATCTAGGAGTGAATATGTGGGATACGATCAACATAACAGATATGTCCCTTGATTTCTCCACGGAGCTCATACATGTCCCATATCAAAATTATTTACAAATCTGTCTTGTAAACACGGGCTTCGGGGTGCCATTTATATCGGCAATAGAGTTAAGGCCATTGAGCAATAAGACGTATTTATCAAATTCTGGATCATTGGCACTCTTCGCTCGCTTGGACGTGGGTTCAGTAACTGGCAAAACATACAGGTGAGTCATTTTATATAAGATTACATCATTTGAACCACTATATATATATATATATACACAATTACATATATGGTAACGGATCGGAATTGAATGCTCCCCATATTGCATGAAATGGATAAGGTCCATTTCACCATTAAAATTTCATTTTCTAGATCTGGCCACACAAAGAATGCCACCGTGAAATTTGACAAATCTAATGTTAGAATGTATTTTCTTCAAATACAGTCAGTGTTTGTGAAATTTAAAGAGGATATGTGATGAATAGCTGCCTCATCTGTAAAATGTTTAAATTTTAAGTTCATTTTGTTATAAAATTATTTATTAAAAATGTGATTATGGATTAGTAAATAACATCTTATTTGTATAAAATTTAACATATGTGTTAACATAAGGAGAACATATAATCTAACCATGGGTTTTTAAAAATATTAATTAAATAAAATATTATTAGGCGGTATAATATTACTTAAAGTTATATATGACTTAACTTTATCTTAATAATTCGATTGGTACATAAAAGAGGAGGGGAGTTTCAAACCTTAGTTCTCCTTAGAATAATTTATATTGGATTTTTGGTACTTAGCTTAAATTAGTTATTTTTATTTATTTTGACACTTAGCTTTTGATGAAAATGGAAAGTTAAAATCAACTGTATAAATTGTAATTATTTATTAAATAATGGACTTAAAAATTCCAATATCAAAAAAAAAAAAAAAAAAAAAAAAAAAAAAAAAAAAAGGACTTAAAAATTCAAAGAAGATCCATTTTTTTATTAGGTCTCATAAAATTGCCTCAACGTGGTAACCCAACCCAACACAAGTTGGGCTAGTTTTTAAAGTTACCATTGGTTGTGTTGGTTTGACGTTTCCTCAATCAAAAAGGCCACATTAGATTGAAAAATAACCCAAACCCACTATGAACATTGCACACTATTATCAATTAGTTGCTGGCTTATTTTGAATATCTAAGTTTTCTTAGGTATCCAACAGACGTTTATGATCGCGTTTGGACTCCCTTCAACTATAATTCGTCTACAACTTTAAGTAACTCACTTCTTATTGACTCCCAAAGTAACAATTATTACCAACCACCCTCTATTGTTATGAGTACTGCTTCCACTCCAATTAATGTTAGTGCTCCTCTGGAGTTGAATTGGAATTCGCAGAATGCTACTTCCTCACAATACTATGTCTACATGCACTTTGCTGAAGTTGTAAACGTCAAAGCTAATCAGTCCAGATCATTCAACGTTACTGTAAATGGGAAGTTCTTTTATGGACCTATTGTTCCGCAATACTTGTACACATCCACAGTGTACAGCACATCCATCTTGGCGATTGCCCAAAATTATGATCTTTTGATCTCCAAAACAAAAAGTTCAACACTGCCACCTATCCTCAATGCACTCGAGATATATTCAATTAGAGATCTCTCAAAACCAGGAACAAACCAACAAGATGGTATGTTTTCTTCCACACATGCATGTCATCTAGTGCCTTATTTGTACTTTTTTTTAACTTATTTGGATGGATATGAAATTGTTCTAGTTGATGCCATCACAAAAATCAAGTTAGCATACGGAATACAAAGAAATTGGGAAGGAGATCCGTGTCTCCCACAAGCATACTCATGGGCAGGTTTAAATTGCAGCTATGAAAGTATTAACCCACCTAGAATAACATCCTTGTAAGTTCATTCATTCATATAAGCTTTATGAATTGGAAACTTATTTTTGAATTATCTCTTACTGTGAAATTTAAATTGAATCAGGAACTTGTCCTCTAGTGGATTGACTGGAGTGATATCTGTTTATATATCAAATCTCATAATGTTACAATATTTGTAAGTATTTGCAATTTACTTAATTCAAAATGTAAAAACATGATAATGATTACCAAATTTGCTTACAATTTTAGTGGCAAGGTAAGTGATTTTTTCATTTCAGGGATATGTCAAACAATAATCTTACTGGATCAGTGCCTGATTTCCTTTCGCAATTGCAATACTTGAGGGTCCTGTAAGTTGAATTTTAAGATTGTTACCAAAAATTTCTTAATTTGTTAGAAATGACAAAAATCATATGCACCCTACCTTTGCAGAAACTTAGAAAAAAATCAACTCACTGGTACTATTCCAGCTGACCTCATTCAAAGATCGAAAAATGGTTCTCTATTACTAAGGTATGATTTTTTTGGAAGATAATGTAACCCTTCATTATAACAATTACTTTCCTTTCATAATACATGATCTCACCGCCATCCTTTATTTGCTCTAGTGTGGATGAAAATTTAAATGTTTGCGGATTTGGATCATGCAAAAAGAAGAACAATATTGCTGTTCCAATAGGGGCATCGGTTGGTGTATTGCTCATCCTCTCATTGATTGTTGTGGCTGTCTTGTGGGGACTTAAGAGAAGAAAAAACGACAAGAATAAAGGTTAGAATTGAAATACAAGACCTATATTCAAGTAAACAAAGAATACATTCTCCTCACTTATGTTTCTTATAATAATGATGTTCGCAGTGGCCATAGCGGGAACAGAATCCAACATCCAGACCACGTCGTTTCAGTCAATAGAGTCAATACAACGCCAATTTACATATGCTGATCTTATAAGAATTACCAACAATTTTGAGAGGATTCTTGGTAAGGGCGGATTCGGACAAGTTTACCATGGCTATGTTGATGACACTCAAGTTGCAGTGAAAGTGCTTTCTGTGGCATCAGATCAAGGGTATCAACAATTTCAAGCAGAGGCAAGCGACAATGATTTAGATTCTTGGGCTTTCACATAGATACATACACAGATTTGTATATCATACTAATGAAAATGATACTTCTTGAATTACAGGTGAAACTTCTTATGAGAGTTCATCATAGAAACCTGACTACCCTTGTCGGGTATTGCTATGAAGGAACAAATATGGGGCTTGTATATGAGTACATGGCCAACGGAGACTTAGATGCTCATCTTTCAGGTTGGTCATAACAAAAGTATCTAGAGAAGATTCCACATTTTAAGCTTCCTTATTTGATTCTCCATTGGAATTGAGAGTATATTATTGAATTCTTACCCAAAAAAAAGAAAAGAAAAGAGGTGCCGGTCCTGCATATATACAATATAAAATACGACCAAACTAAGCTTAGGCCTAAAAAGGAATAAGGTATTTAGTATCAAATGATACCATATTAACGGTATTAAAATTCAAAAAGTGTGAGATATTTTTGCAAAAAAATAACTACTTTTCTAACAAATGAAAGACGTGTTAGTGAGTAGTTATTTTTACACATATGTCTCTCGTTTATTGAATTTTGATACGGATGATGTAGTATTATTTAATACAAAATACTTTTTCCTAAAAAGGACATATTCTAACTTTTAAGATATAAAACAATTTCCCTTTCTAATTTTTTTCTTGCATTAACATGATCAAGATTACTTTAATTGAATCACACAACTAGAAATGCTAAGGAATTTCATATATGGATGCAGGTAAGAATAATAACATCTTGAGTTGGGAAGCAAGACTTAATATTGCAATGGACGCAGCACAAGGTTAGCCATGAGTGATGAGTTGATTTGCTTAACTCTATTTTTAATAAGATTTCGTTTTATTTTTTCTAAAAATGATTTGGACCATAAAATGTAGGATTGGAGTATTTGCACTATGGATGTAAACCACACATAATCCATAGAGATGTGAAGACTACAAACATCTTGTTGAATGAAAATTTTCATGCCAAAATAGCTGATTTTGGTCTTTCCAAAATTTTCCCAACTGATGGCAGCACTCATGTCTCAACTTTTAGTGTTGCTGGCACCCCTGGGTACCTCGATCCTGAGTGAGTATTTTTTTTTTTTTTTTTTTTACTTAAGATTATTTGTCATATTGAAAATTCATTTCATTAAATACATTATGAGGGCATTTGGTTCGCCATGATGTTACATTACACCATAATATTACGTTATTATAATCTTATATTAATGTAATCTTAATACAAGAATACAACATTATATTGTTTAGGAATGTGATAAGATTATGGTGATGTAATACATTTTATAATTTTAAATTATGGTAATGTTAGAAAAAATAAAATAAACAAAAAATCTTAATGTCGCGTCATCGTAATGTACATCACATTAAAGACACATCATAGTGAACCAAACGCCCCCTATAAGTATCAATGATCCCAAGCATATGACCAATTCAAAAAAGAAAATGGATACAAACCTTATACCAATTAAAGACAAATGGGAATGACTTGAAATTTAAACTTCTAACAATTATAATATTTTTTTTTTAAGCATCATATGCATTGGCTTGCAGGTACTCCACTTCATATAGGTTGACTGAGAAAAGTGATGTTTATAGTTTTGGAGTTGTTCTTTTGGAGATAATCACAAGTCAACGTGTGATAGAAAGATCCCGTGAAAATACTCACATAAGTCAATGGATGAGAATCATGGTTGATAAAGGAGATATTCAAAATATTGTAGATCCAAGCTTGCATGGAAATTTCAATGTTAACTCTGCTTGGAAAGTTATTGAAATAGCAATGGCTTGTGTGTCCTCCACCTCCATTGAAAGGCCACCCATGAGTGAGGTGGTTATTAAACTAAAAGAGTCTTTGACATCTGAATTAGTTCAAGGGGAGGGTGAATCAAATTATTCAGTTGAAATGGTCAATATGAATATGATTACAAAACTCAATCCTTCAGCAAGGTAACCTGCCCAAAAAAGAGATTGGAATATTGGATCTTAATCTGTTTTTGAATTGGGGCATTACATTCTTCAATTAGATTCAAACACATGATTGCATTGATCAATGATGATAAATAATGTTATCTTTCTCAATGAAAATTAAATCTAATGTTCTTATTTGTTTGATATTATTTGAAAAGCATAATGAACTGTACCGAAGTTTTATTATTTGTTTTTTTTTTTTTTGAGAAACGATACTGTAATTTTATTATTTTCTTTAATTGTAATCTCCTGTTAATTCATATTGCACTTCAGTGGAACACATGATGTGTTTGTTAAAAGTCGTACCTATTGACTGTCCTAATAGGCTATATGTTTGTAATATTTTCCTAAATTTATCATATTGGTCGATTCATCTTTTCCAATGAAATAAATTAAATGACTCTTTGTTTTAGTATATCATAAATCTTTTCCAATGAAATAAATGACTCTATGTTTTGGTATATTATACTAAACTTATTATAATATGAAACCGACGTTTCTTTTTTTATTTTTTTTATTTTTATTATTATTTTTTTTTTTTTGGGAGAAACAAACCGACGTTTCAAATTATCACAACAAATATTCATAAATCGGTCACTTCGATTTTTAGGCTATAGGTGCAAAGCTCACAGCTGCTATTCTTAAAGTTAAACCTTCAAATTGGCTATTGTTATTGGAGCCGCATTGAAACGATTCTGTTGGAGCTCTGTTCCTATGGCCTTCACGAAGGTTCTTATTTATTTATTTTTTTTGATGTGAACACAAAGACTTTTATTCAAATTATGACAAAAATAGTACATCCTGGGACACCAGGCTTTCAATACAGCCCGGTATTTCCTCAACCCAAGCATGCATATCAGACAAGCCTCTAGCAACCTGTGCTAACGTGTGGGCAACTTTATTTCCAGACCGAGGCACGTGACCGAAGTTGACAGCACGAAACATGGAAAGAAAGGACATTGACCCAGCAATATTATTAGCTATGGCCGATGGTGGATCAGTGAGTCGAAGCATGGCGTTCACCACCGTTAGAGAATCGCTTTCGAAGATGCAGTCTCGGATGCCCATGTCCCATGCGAACGAAACCGCTTCCTCCATTGCCTTAGCTTCCACCTCAAGAGCGCCAAGAGGAGCTTTCAGCTTCTTACTTAAAGCCGCCACCACCGCACCGTAGTGGTCCCGGATCACAACTCTAACGCCGGCCTCCCTCTGCTGAGCAAATACGGCACCATCCACGTTTGCTTTGTACCATGGAGGCTTGGGAGGTTGCCATAATACATCCGTTGAGTCTTTGTAGGGCCGAGTGGAATGGTTGGCCATTAAATAATCCTCCAAGTAGTTATTTGTCCACCGTGCAAGAACTGGTGCCGGTTTCCTACTTTTTCCGTGGCACACCTCATTCAGGTTTGTCCAAATACCCCACGCCGTCGTCACCATTAACCCAATATCCTCCTCTGACCAATGTTTCACATTTCTGGCATACCACACCAAGTCTATGAACTCAGGGCAGTTGTCCATGACTCTGTCCGTGTCCAAACTGACCTCTTTCCACACTTCCTTCACACGATAACAATGCCAGAGCACATGACCTGTCGTTTCCTCAAAGTTTCCACACACCTCACGGATGTTGTCCGGTGTTATTTTTCGACAGAAAAGATTGGCTTTCGTGGGCAAAATGTCTCTGCATGCACGCCACGTAAAGCTCCGAATTTTATTTGGGACCCTCAACCTCCAAATAAACCTCCAGAACTCCTTCATGCATGTAGCATTTGAGCTTTCCTCTGCTCCGTGTCCAAGTCTCTCAGCCAGAGCAAGTCTATATGCCGATTTCACCGTGAATTTCGCCGAGGGAGTAAGAGCCCAGATGAGACAATCTTCAGGCAAAGTCGGACTAAGTGCAATGGAGAGGGCAAACTCGACATCTTTGGGCATGAGGGTGCTTTGGAGGGCTTCCAAATCCCACTCCCCTCTTTGGTAATCAATTAATGTTGCCACTAATGAGTCAGCACTCGCACCTGGGCATGGCGTGACAACTCTATAGGTAGATGACAAGGGAAGCCAACAATCACCCCATATTCGAACTTTGGCTCCATTTCCTATCCTCCAGCGGCTTCCTTTTCGGACAATCTGTTGTGCAGCAAATATACTTTGCCAAGCATATGATGGTTTAGTTCCCAAGTTGGCTGAGAGAAAATCTCCATCTGGAAAATATTTGGCTTGGATAACACGGTAGAAAAAGGGAATTAGTGCAGGTTTGAAGTCTCCAACCTTGTTTGGCTAGTAATGCCAAGTTAAAAGCCTTGAGGTCCCTGAACCCCATACCGCCAGTCTCCTTAGGTGTGCACATCTTCTCCCAACTAAGCCAAGCCATCTTGTCCACCCAATTATTTTGTCCCCACCAGAATTTTCGAACCATTCCAGCAAGCTCATCACACAAGGAATCCGGTAATTTGAAGCAACTCATAGTGTAAGAGGGAATTGCTTGGCCTACTGCTTTTATTAATATTTCCTTACCCGCATTCGACAAAAGCTTTTCCTTCCACCCTGATAATTTTTTGCCAAGTTTGTCTTTGAGATCATGGAAAGTATTCTTCTTGGATCTGCCAACCAAGGAAGGTAGGCCCAGGTATTTTTCATGTTGGCGAATGACTTAGGCCCCAAATCTAGCCTGGATCTCTTCCTGTAATGCACATGGGGTATTCTTGCTGAAGAAAAGAGCAGTCTTGGCTTTATTGAGTTGCTGACCTGAAGTTGATTCATATAGGGAGAAGATGCGTTGTAGCTCATTACATTCCTCCAATGATGCTCGACAAAATACCAAGCTATCATCAGCAAAGAATAGATGGGAAATTCTTGGAGCTTTCCGGCACATGGCAACTCCATGTATAGCTTGCCTTTCTGTTACATGACGGAGAAGTGCTGAAAGACCCTCTGCACAAAAGAGAAACAAATAAAGTGATAATGGGTCCCCTTGGCGGAGGCCTCTAGAGGGCACAATTCTGCCTCGGGACTGCCCATTAATATGGATGGAATATGTGATAGTCGTGATACACCGCATAATCACCTCAATCATTTTCTGATGAACACCCATTTTCCTCATAATATTCTCCAAACAGGTCCATTCCACTCTATCATATGCTTTGCTCATATCTAGTTTTAAAGCCATCTCCCCCACTTTCCCAGACTTTTTTTGGCTAATATGATGCATGGTTTCAAAGGCAACCAAGACATTATCAGTTATAAAACGCCCCTTGGTAAAAGCACTTTGGTTCTCACTAACAATGATTGAAAGAACATTCTTCAATCTATTAGCTACTGCCTTAGATGCTATTTTGTAGGCCACATTACACAAACTAATAGGCCTATATTCAGTAATTTTCCTAAGTATATGCAAAATTTAAAGGATATAAAAAATCAATAACTATATTATCAATTAAATATTTAAATTATTATGCATGACAAATAAATTCATGGATTGAATAATAAATAACATCCAATTTTAAAAAATTTGAAATGTATGTTAAAAACATAAAGAGTATGCAATCTAAGGATTAAGTTTTTAAAATATGTAACCATGTTAACAACTTTAGTTAAAATCATTTTATTCTACAAACACAATAAATTTTACAACTTATTGAAATAACCGATTGTGATTTATAATACATCGATTTCATGAGGGGTCTCCACTCTTCACTAACATCATTGTTCCTAAACAGTAAACATGATTCACAAACTACTATTTTAACAATTATGAATATTTTTGTGAAACTAGTTGTGCCACTGATTGATTATTGTCTAATAAATAAAAAGTAAAAATACAAATTATTCATTTTAAGTTTGGGCAATTGTCATTTTAGTCATTTAAGTTTAGTTTTTGTCATTTTGGTTTGTTAAGTTTACATATATATAAGGGTGGCAATTGGGAGAGTTAGGTAGTTTTTGGGTTGGGTCATAAATGGGTTGTGTTACCCATTTATCCACTTATTATCCGTTTAAATATAAATTAAATACTCATTATCTAACCCATTTAATCCTTGGCCCACCCATTTAACCCAAAATGCCAAATAATTTTTTTTTAAACAAATAACAAATAAAATCTCATGAATTAAAATAAAGACGGACTAAGACCCAACTCACCAAATAAAAAAGAAAACATATTGATAATCTGTAATCAGTTGAACAAAAAACCAATATAGGAGCAACAAGTTCAATATTCATCAAAGGGAATCCTTTTTCTCCTCACGCTAGGAGTCTTTTTTTCTCACACTGAGGTGAGACTTTCTTTCTTTCTTTTTCCTACTCTATTGTTGACTCCCAGGAGCTTTTTGTGTCAACCTTAGGTGTAGGTATCCTCTTTTCTCAAATAACTACTTGTCAGCATGGACTCAAATTTTATAGAACTGCTATAGAGGGTCAGTTTGACGGCGGAGGACGATGAGGTGATTATGGTTCGGCTGGAGCATCGTGCAAAAACTTTAGAAGAATGCTCCCTCAGTTTACTAGGAAGGTTCCATACGACCAAACTCATCAACTTCAGAGTAGCAAAAAACCTCTTACGCTTTGTTTGGAAGATGGGTAACGATCTAAAAATTACGAATGTTGGCGACGGACTGTTCCAGTTTAAATTCTCGATGGAAAGCCAATTAAATTGGGTTATGAGCAATGGTCCTTGGAGTTTCGATAAACATATTCTACTACTAAGACGGTGGGAGAAAGGAATGACGGCTTTTTCAGTCAAGTTCCTAACCATTCCGATATGGGTGCAAGTTTGGGGTCTACCCTTTGATTTGATCAACGAGGAAGTAGGGAGAGATGGGAAGTCACGCGAACAAACTAAAGGCACACATGCAAGGGTTCCAAAGTGGACCAAAAAAATTAGGGAGGTCATGGCAAGCAAGGAAACAGGAAAAAAAAAAAGTGGGGCTGTTGGGAAAAAATGAGGACATGGGGAGAAGAAGTAAGAGGGTGGTGACAAAAAACGCTCAAAGGGGGAGACCAAAAACATAACAAACTCAACGGTGGAGGCTGATACCCAGCCCCGCCGAGCAAAATGCTTGTCCTAAGTTGGAACTGCCAGGGGTTTGGGAACCTCCGTGCAGGCACTGTACTCTCTCACTTGGTGAGGGAAAAAGCGCCCAAAGTTTTGTTTCTCATGGAGGCAAAACAAACAGTGGACGAGATGAAGAACAAGTTGACTTACACTACGATTCCATGATAGCAGTTCCATGTGTTCGTAGAGCTGGTGGTCTTGCTATGTTATGGAAGGCAGAAGTAGAAGTACATATGCAAACTTACTCTCAAAACCTTATTGATGTACGAATAAGGACTGATCCCTCTTCACCATGGAGACTAACAGGATTTTATGGGCGACTGGAAGAGCACCAAAAACATGAGTCTTGGGAGTTTTTGAGACATCTTCACTCACGAGACTCTTTAACTTGGAACGGATGAAAAACAAGGGCGAATCCCAAGATCACTTCGGTGTACGGAGGAGTTCCAGAGTGCACTACTACATTGTGGGTTAATAGACCTTGGCTTCATAGGAAATATTTTTACTTGGAGAAATGGTAGACAGGGGAGTGCCTTCATTCAAGAGAGGCTAGACCGAGCTTGTGCAAATACGGGATGGCAAGACATATTCCCACACACAAAGGTACACCATCTTAAAGTTGCTTATTCTAATCATGACCCAATATTACTAACCACTCAAGCCATTGGAATAGTTGACAGAAGGAGAAGAAAGCCAATGCGATTTGAAGAGAGATAGGCCGCACATCCAGAATGTGAAGGGGTCATCCAAGCAGCATGGAATGCAGTGGCTCCCACAGGTAGCCCTATGTATCACTTGTTTGATAAAATAAAAAAATTGCCAAAGGGCCTTGGTGGCATGTAGTAGAAATTTGGGTAACATAAAGGATAAGCTTGGGGAAAAACACATAATTGGAAGCTTTGTCCTCCATGAACTTGGCCGAAAATCAAGAGATGATTCAAAGGGTGAGGGATGAGATCAATTCCCTATTGTTCCAAGATGAACTATTTTGGAGGCAAAGGTCACGAACCATTTGGATATTTGCGGGGGATAAAAACACGAAATATTTCCACCAAAGAGCGAGCCAAAGACGACGAAAGAATCATATACATGGTTTTATGGATGATACGGGTAGGTGCTGCACATATGAACCTGACATTGAGAGGGTGGCAGAATCCTATTTTCAGAATTTGTTTACCTCATCTAATCCAACAAACATGGAAGAAGTTTTGGATTCGGTGGACAAGGTGGTAACTCCGAATATGAACCATACGCTACTACAACAATTCACTCCGGAAGAGGTGAAAACGACATTGTTTAGTATGCATTTATCCAAATCGCATGGGCCTGACGGTATGTCCCCTTTCTTTTTTCAGAAATACTGGCATATTGTAGGCACTAATGTTACAAATGCTATACTATCCGTACTGCAATCTGGCCACTTTTTGCACAAGATGAGCTATACCTATATTGTACTCATTCCAAAAATAAATGAACCTAAATCCATTTTTGATTATCGGCCTATTAGTCTAGGAAATGTGGTATCAAGAATTGTATCCAAATTTTTAGCGAACAGGTTAAAACTAATTCTGCCTAATGTAATATCAAATTCACAAAGTGCTTTTGTTCCTAACTGGTTGATTACTGATAATACAACTGTAGTTTTTGAGGTTTTACATAGGATGACGAACAAAAGAACAGGGAAGAAGGGGTAGATGGCAATTAAACTAAACATCAGTAAGGCCTATGACCAGGTGGGTTGGATTTTCCTACGAAAAATCATGTTGAAGCTAGGGTTTAATGAACGGTGGGTTCACTTAGCCATGGAGACAATACATACAGCTACATACTCGGTGCTCATCAATGGAGAACCAAAGGGGTACATTACTCCATCATGTGGGATAAAACAAGGAGATCCCCTTTCTCCATATCTATTCCTTTTGTGTAGAAGGCCTCTCTTCTCTAATAAGGAAAGCCGTGTAGAGGAAGCAATTGCATGGCATCCTATCTTGTACCAATGGAGTGTGTATATTCCACCTATTATTTGTAGATGACAGCTTAATTTTCTACCAAGCAACGACGGAGGAAAGTCAACACCTACTCGATCTTCTTGGAAAATATAAAGTCGCTTCCGGTCAAGCCATCAATAGACATAAAACATCCATTTTCTTTAGCCATATCTACTCCTTTTGTGTGCAGAATGCCTCTTTTCTCTAATAAGGAAGGCTGTGGAGAGGAAGCAGTTGCATGGCATCCTATCTTGTACCAATGGAGTGTGTATTTCTCACCTATTATTTGCGGATGACAGCTTAATTTTCTGCCAAGCAATGGTGGAGGAGAGTCAACACCTACTCGATCTTCTTGGAAAATATGAAGCCGCTTCCGGTCAAGCCATTAATGGACAGAAAACATCCATTTTCTTTACCTGTAACACAAGGCAAATGGTTAAAATGGATATCCAGGCACTCTTTGGGGCTAGCATTATGGAGGATTGTGAAACTTATCTTGGCTTGCCTATGGTTGGTGGAAAATCAAAGGTGAACACTTTTAAGGCCTACATGAGAAAATAACAAAGAAAGTGATGGGTTGGAAGGAAACATTTATCTCAAATGCGGGGAGGGAGATTCTTATTAAAACATTTGCTCAAGCCATCCCTACGTACACGATGGGGATTTTTAAAATCCCAAAGGCCTTACGTGACACTAAACTCTACACTAGCCAAATATTGGCGGGGCCAGACAAAGGATGAGAAGAAAATTCACTAGATCAAATGGAAGAAACTTTGCAGTCCAAAGGGAAGAGGAGGTATGGGTTTTAGGGATATCCAAGCTTTTAACTTGGCTTTGTTGGCAAAGCAAGCATGGAGACTCCTTCACAATCCTCACTCATTATTTTTCCCGGTGTACAAGTCAAGGTATTTTCAAAACTATTCTTTTATGGATGCTGAATTGGGGAGTAACCCATCATATGTATGGAGGAGTTTATTGGCAGCCAGGGAGATAATTTGTGAAGGATCTAAACGGGGTGTGGGTGATGGCAGAACCATTGGTGTGACCACACATAAGTGGTTATCCCATAAGCCAACTTTCCTGGGAGAACAGAAGCTGGATTTGATGGTAAAGGACTTAATAGATGGTGATACGGGGTAGTAGGATAGAGAGAAGATTTTCAATCTCTTTGCATACAGGACACACATGGAAATTATGTCTATTCCATTGCAACAAAATACCACTTGGGATATGTTGGTTTGGAAGGAAAATAAGTCACACTCGTTCACAGTTAAATCTGCCTATCTAGTGGCCCTTAGAATGAAGGTAAACACACAAACTGGACACTCCACAGCAAGCACTAAAAGGCCCCTATGGAGGAAGATTTGGTAGCTAAATGTCCCCCCTCCCTAAAGTCCGCATGTTCCTCTGGCGTGCATGATCAAATGTATTTCCAACTAGCGAAAACCTTCATAAGAGAAGAGTGCAAGTGGATCCTCATTGTGCAATTTGCTGCCAGCAACCAAAATCAGTAGGCCATTTGTTGTGGGAATGCGCTCTTGCAAGGAACGTGTGGGCACTCTGCCAAGGTGGACTCCAAAAATGCGCAAACAGTTGCTGTGACTTCTTTCTACTTTTTCAGATGTTGGTGGAAAAATTGCCTTTGGTGGAGTTGGAAAGGTGGGTAGTAATGACATGGGCAATTTGGAATGCAAGGAACAAATACTACTTCGAAAAAACCCAAACCCATCCAAAAGAAATTTTGAGTGGGGCTCGCGACTTCCCCGTAGGAGTATCAGACGCTGATGGCAGCACAACAACACACTTAAGGCACAGGGATGGCTACTTGGAGCGTTGGGTGAAGTTGGAGCACACGGGGTATAGGGAGCCTTTGAAGAATTTGCAGTTTTTTCAACTTGTATTAATTTCTTTTTTCTCCCCTGTTTTCGGGCTGCTTGAACAGGGGTCATACATTGTATACATTTGGACTTATCAATAATACTTTCTATCTTTTACCTAAAAAAAAAAGTTCAATATTCATCAATAAAAAGAAAAACCCAATAAATCAAGAAAAGAAAATCAACTAACTTTTTAGGAAAACCCAAATTTCACCTTTAATTCAAACTAAAAAATTATTTCTCTTTCCTCTCTATCTTCCTTCAATTTTTCTAAGCAACCAAACAAAACACAGACACACACAAACTTGAAATTCAAATTATATAAAATACTTTATTTGAAATTTAGCAACCAAACTGATACTTTATTCAAATTCAAACTAGTTGGAACAGTCAAGATTTTGAGACATTTTTAGGAGACTAACATTGTAATGCCCCAGGTAACGAATAAAATTAAATAAGGGGTCAGATTTTGACCCACATGTGAGCCCTCAGGCCCCCCACCTACCCCTTATTTCCCAACCAAACAAATCTCACAAATATCTCTCTCTCCCTCTTGACCAACTAGTGAAGGGCTTCTCTTCTCTTCTCTTTTTCATTTCCACACAAACACAAACACACCCACATACACTACTCTCTACCTCTCTCTTTCGGTGCTCATCCCAACTCCTCCACCGTTGTTTTCCGGGTGAGTTTACAACCGGAAAAACTCTATAGCAACCTCTAAAAATTCTTCATCTCTCTTTTATTTAAGGTAAAAACTTCTAATCTTTTTGGTGGGTTTTTATACTTTTGCTAGAGATTCTCTTTATCTAAGCTTTTGGAGTGATAATCTTGTGTTTATGTACATGGGTTTTGATTTGGTGGACTTGTTTGATGAGTGGGTTTATGGTTTTACATATGGTGGATATCTAAGGTTTATTTATGGTGGAAATTTAGGGGTTTTGAGTTATAACATGTGATAGTTGGTATTTTTCCATTGCTATTGGGTTTATTTGGAGCTAGTTAAAGATTTAAATTGTTTGTCTTGGAGGATATTGTGATTTTGGTTTCATGGGTCTCTTGAAGATATTGTGTAATTCTTGTGGGAACTACTTATAAAGTGTTGAGGTTTTAATGTTAGGGGGAATACCTTGAATGACTTATGAGTATAAATTGGAGTCTATGCCTTGTAAATTAAAAAGTTAAGAAACTTTGGAAGTGGAATTCATTATTTGTGAGGTTAAATACTTAGGCTTGCCTAATTATTTGCTTATTTGGCGATTCCTAATTCATAGCTAGATGCAATGTCAAGCCTTATGCTTATCATGATGTATAGGTTTGCCTAGTATTGTTTAGGTTCTAACTAATCTCCATTAGGGCTTGGGGATTTCGACTTTTCCGGGTTGCGAGGTAAGTAGCTTTTTAATAAGATTTTTTTTTAAAATAACCATGTTGCATAAAACAATATTTTTGGGTTAAACACATTATGGAAAATTGTTTATTGAAACTATGTTTTCCTAAAAAGTGTCATGTTGTAACCTTTATGTATATGATTATTTATGAAAAGTACATCATATTTGGTATTGCATATGGGGAAATGCATGAGTTTTTTATTATGGAAAATAAGCATAGTTGATTTAATCATTTGATGATGGATTTCAAGAAATTATTACATTGTTTGAAATTTCTAAAGATGCTTTATCTTGACCTGTGTTATTTGGGAAGTTAATACAAAATATTTTTTACAAGAAATGTTTTTGAAAGCTTTAAGAACCTTGTGAATATATTGGGTATTCAAATATTTTATGAAATTACTTGGAAATGAATTACGTATTTTGAATTAAATATAATTTGTGAGTTTTTTATGTTCAACTCATGTGCCATGACATGTGATTACCCGATGATTACCTAACTAGATACTATAGTCTATGTGACATTGGTATCTCAGCACCCATCTTTCTGATGGTTATTATGTTTTGTCTTTGTGACGGTGATGAGTTTTGTCTTTGTGACGGCATATTAGTTCCATCTTTATGACTACAATGAGCTCTATCTTTGTGACAGCGATGAGCTCCATCTTTGTGACGGCATATTTAGTTCCAACTATGTGGAGATGAGTTCTGTCTTTGTGATGATAGATTAGTTCCGTCTTTGTGACGGAATTGTCATGTGGGCTTAGGTTAGATTTTCTAGCTTTGGGATTGTATTGTTATTAGTCACAGTATATAGTATGTAGTTTCATGCAAGCATTTTGAGAAGCTTTGTATCATATCATTTTAATCATATTTGTCATATTATTGTTGGAAATGGTTTTGTAGAATTTATTTGGAAATCCCCAAATTATAACATGTTTTGTAAAATATTCACCATCATGAAACTTGCATTTCTCCTACCTCATTAATTATACTACTTACTGGGTTTTGTCTCATCCTATTATTCTTTCACCAAACTTTTTTAGAGCAGGTAGTGATCTTTTGAGACAGGTTTTGTGGCTAGCAGTAGTTAGACAAACTATTGATGGAGACTGGACTTTTGTGATAATGATCCATATAGGTGTTTTACATCCTATAGGAGACTTGACACACCCTTTTGTAACTAATAGTGGTGATTAATTTTATCCCTAATGGGACAATTTTGATGTATAATTACAATTATTCAAACCTCCATTCTTTTGTGGATAATGTTTCTTGTAATTATCATAGTGCTTCGACTAACTTTGGTAGTTTTAATGAAATTTTTATGAAAATTACTTGATGCTGGTGGAATTTTTTTGGATTGAATTGCCAAAATAATTGCAGGTACTTTTGGGTTGCAGTTTCCTCGTGCTTTGACCCTTTTTGGGTTTGGGTCGTGAAAAACATATTATATTATATGTAGACTTTATTTTTTTAAATTGATTATATAATTTTGAAATTTGAAATTTATAAATTTCAACTCAAAACATAAAATGCTTTCATATCCTAAAATTACAAAAAATCAAGCAACTTTCCAAACATTTCCTCAACTATTCAATTTTCACAACCAAATACCAACCCACAAATCTCAAACACCCATTTCATTATCTCAACAAAAGGAAATCACTTGTTAGTACTGGCATATAGAGAACGTGATAAAATAAAGAAATATTGTTTAAAACATATCTATTTATAAAGTTTAATTACCTTTAGCTAGGCTTCCACATAAAATAAAAGTAAAAATAAAAAAAAAATAACACAGTAAACACTCTAAAATCATCATTGGCTTTCACATTTATTGTCATGGCTCATATCAAAATTGCACTAAATAGCAATAAAAAACTACCCAAAAAAAAAAAAAAAACCTAAAAATTATGAGTTCTAAAACATTTTAAAAAACAACTAATCTCATCAATGTCTAAGGAGATCCAAAACCTTTGAGTGGAGTCTCAAAGTCACAAGTATGGGTCACATAATGTCTAGTTTGCATTTATTGAAAGAGAGAATATTTTGTGTATCCTCAACTTAGTTTTTAAGTTTGGTTTGTGCGTCTTTATTTTCCCCACCTCCTAAATTTTCCCCAAAACATGTTTTGTCTTTCCTATTTTTACAGGGGGAGAAAAGTTTTTTTATAACCTTTTTTGTTCTTAGAGGGAGTTGTTGCTCTTCATAAGGGCAGTTGCCTCTATTCTCTATAAAGCTGGATTCATTTGTTTCCTTGATTCTCTATTTTCTCTTATCCTTTGTTGCGTATGTTTATTATTTACTCTTTGTTTGAGTTGTCTTTGTCAATACATGACAAAAAGAGGGAGAAATAGATGAAATGTGGGAATCCTGTTTAAAAAGGTTTTTAAAATATTTTGTTTAGGGGGAGATAAAATTGTTTTTGAAAGGGGGAGAATATAAAAACTTTTTTATGTATCTAACTTAGGGGGAGAGTTATAATTTATTTTTGTTTTATATTTGTGTTTCATATTGTTTATATGTCTTTCTTTCCACACATGCGTTGATGTGTTCTTTGAGTGTTTTCAAGAAAGACAGGTACATTCTGATCAAGATCTTCTACCTCTTATTGTAACTTCTAGGTTAGGAGTCTTAGATTATGATTTGTGATGTAATTGGGCATTTTATTGTATTAGGTTGTTATTGTATTTGAGCATTGCATTTTGTATGTAAGTTTTGTCACAAATTGCCAAAGGGGGAGATTGTTAGGTTCTAAAAGTTTAAAACAATTGACAAATTGTGAACACAAACTTGTCTAGATAAAGATCTTAGAGTCTATAGGTATTATTCGACAATGTTCAAGGTGATTCAAGTCAAGATTCAAGAACAAGCAAGTTGCAGAAAAGCGAATTCGAAATATGCTTGGTTCGATCGATTGAAAGACAGGTCTGACTGATCGAAATACATATCTGCAGAATTTTAAGTTCGGCCCAACAGCAGTTCAAGCTCAAGAAGGATTAGGGTTTCAGATCTACTTCTTCTAGTATATAAAGGAAACCCTAAACACGTTTTTATAAGGTTTTTTAGAGAAAAAAGAGTGTCTTTTTTGTATCTAGGGTTTTGTACTTAAAAAGCTCTTTCATGTTTTCTACCGGTGTTATTCGTTAAAGAATCTCGAGATCTGGTGTTGTAGGAGTTGTTGCCTTTTATAGTCATCAAAGGTGTTGACGATCTAAACCTTCAAGGATGGTTTTGGAGTCACAAACAGGAGAGTTTGTGTTTTTTTATCACAAGTGTGGGTGCTTGTGTTGCAAAGACCAACGAAAGAAGTAGTTCGTGAACTCAAAGCTATCATGTGGTCATGGTAATAAGTTCTACGTATAGTAGCAATAGGATGTTAGTGGTCTAAGTCTTATTGTAAATTTCAATTCTTTCTAGTGGTTTTGCTTTTTATCTTGAGGATAGTCAAGTTAAATCCTCCTTAGGTTTTTTACCAGTTTGGTTTTCCTAGGTGATTATATCATTGTGTTTTTTATTTTCCACTGCTTTACATGATATGACTTTATTGTTCTAACCTAGATTTGAATAATAAACCTAAGTATTCACTTGATTAATTAATTAGGTTTAACAATTTAGTTTATAGGGATCTAAAATCTAATATTTCTTTCTATTTCTACTTAGTTCTTAAAAAAAAAAAAAAAAAAATACAATAATGACTTTCCCACACCAAACACCTAAAGACCTAAAGCCAATCACATCCTTTACAGAACCCACAACATCTAATCTCAACATCAAAATAATAGGTTATCGTTGTCACTTAATAAAAAAAGCAAGCTCTCTTCCTTGGTTATAGCCAACACATAAGGTTTAAGATTAGATGAGACGACAAAGTTGAAGTTAGGTAGGGGTCATTAAAAGGTTGAAGATATACGACATCATTCTTGGTTAAGATGTATTTGAGATGACATGACATGGTGGGCATGTATATATAAAAGGCTGGCTCTCCCATATGAGATTTCTACTTTAATATATATATATATATATATATATATATATATATAGGATTGGAGTATTTGCACCGAGGTTGTAAACTACCTACTTTTATAGTTGTGTGAAGACTATAAATATCTTATTGTCTTAACTTCTCAAGGAGTTTCTTTAAGGTGTTTATTTCCACATCATGATATTTGTAATCAACAAAACCGTTACAAATTCTGGAAAGAAAATGGATACAAACCTAGTATTGATTAATGGGACTAGTGGGAATGAATGACTTGAAAATTGAACTTGTTGTAATGAAAAATAATAAATTTATGACATGCATTGGCGTTTAGATATTCCATTTCATATAGATTGACTGAGAAAAGTGATATTTGTAGTTTTTGGAATTATTCTTTTGGAGATAATCTCAAGTTGACCTGTGATAGAAAGATCCCATAATGAAAACACTCACATAAACCAATGAATGAGAATCATGCTTGCTCTAGGGGATATTCAAAGTATTGTTGATCAAAAGTTTCATTGAGATTTTAACGTTATTGCTGCTTGGAAAGCTATTGAAATAGCAATGGTTTGTGTGTCCCCCACCTTCACTAGAAGGCTAACCATGAGTCTGGTAATGGCGAAACTAAAGGAGTGTTTGCGTCTGAATTACCTCAAAGGAAGGGCGGTGAGGGTCAATCAATCTATATATTCACGTGAAATGGTCAGCATGAATATGATTTTATGAAGTCAAAGTATTGGATAGAGATCATTTTGATGAAATGAAAGTATTTCCTTTCGTGTTATCAGCCACTGATCAAGGAAAAGTCAAATCTGGTAACCAATATTAAAACTCCGACAGTCTGACGAAGTCAGATGGAATAAACTATGCCTACTCATTGTGATAATAAGGACACTTATAAGTCTTTAACACGCTATGTAAGAAGAGTTATTCTTATTATAAATATTAAAATGCTTTCGGTGTTAGCTATCGGCCAAGCTGCATGCCTGCATTCGATAATTGTTTAAAGAAATTCGCTATTTATATTCCAAGTCGTTACAGAGTTGTCAGCATAACGACAGATTTTACTAGTTCTACCCCAAAAAAAAAAAGAAAAAAAAGAAAAAGAAGATATATTAATTTTACCATGCACTGTTGGAATTTTACTTGTTCATGACGAGAGGAAAATACTTTAATACACTGTAGTTAATATTTCCATTATTCTAGACTAAGGTCAGACTTCAGAGTAGTTAATATTTCCATTATTCTCATTGACTAGGAGTTAAAAAAATACATAAGCAAATTTTGCACGAATTTTTCAAATAAATTAAAAAGTTTGATAATCTGTCAATTTACAAGGTAGAATACTTCTTGTGATGAGAACAACTGACTAAGTTTGTTAAAGTACTTATGGGATGGTGGAGAAAATTTCTGCAGTATTGTTCCCATAAGCGAGAAGAAATAAGTTAGAGGGTCATGATGGGGAGCTTCAAACATTTCATCCATGCATTTCTTGGTGGTTTTGCTCTTATACATCTAGTTGATGCGCAGGATCAATCAGGTATGACAATCTAAATTCTTGAATATATCATTGATCAGCTAACCAAATAGCTAAGGTATTATTCTGTCTGTGTCTCAGGCTTCATTAGCATAGCTTGCGGATCACCAGCAAATTCTAACTATTCCGAGACGACAACAGGCATAAATTACATTTCGGATGCAGAATTCATAGACACTGGTATAAGTCAGCAGATATCAGCTGTATATAAAGGTGGCTTTCAACAACAAGTATGGAATCTCAGAAGCTTTCCTCAAGGAATCCGAAACTGTTACAACATAAGCATTACGCAAGGCACTAAGTATCTGATCCGAGGAACTTTCTTATATGGGAATTATGATGGACAAAGTAAGTTACCACAATTCGATATTCATCTGGGAGTGAATATGTGGGATACAGTCAACATAACGAATGTAACCATTCCTGTCTTTAAGGAGCTCATACATGTCCCATCTCAAACTAATTTACAAGTCTGTCTTGTAAACACGGGCCTCGGGATGCCATTTATATCAGCAATAGAGTTACGGCCATTGAGCAATAAGACCTATGTAACAAATTATGGATCATTGGCACTCTTCGTTCGCTTGGATGTTGGCTCCATAAGCAGAATATCATACAGGTGAATTATATATATATAGCCAAAGCTTATCTATATTTATATTAATAGCTAAAGTTTAGAGAAAATTCAATTAGATTTTAACTAGATTCTCAATTTTGCACTATGTGTTTTATTTAATATTTATTTTTGTATTAATTAAGTGAATTATTGAGTGTAAAAATTGAAGAGTTCAAATCCAATATATATATATATATATATATATATATAAATGAGAAACCATTATATATTTTAGAAATATATGGTTTAAAAAAAAATGTAAACTAATATCATGTATAACTTGAACCTCTTCTATAAGAAATAAAAAATTTTGAACTGTATAATTGTGATTGTTTTTAATTGTACTGGTACATCTGCAGAAAGCTACACACTAGTTTTAATAATGCAAAAATCTGTAATGGCACAACACTTATAGAGGTGTAAAGGGGGGTTTTGCTTTCACACTGGATCCTCATTAAATATAATTTCAATTAATAGTGGGTGTAATTTCGACCCAACAAACCTGAGCCAATCCAACCCAGCATAATGTCATCAATCAAATATTTAAATTTCAAATTTTTGTAATTTAAAATTATGCATAAATATAAGTTTATGGGTCGAACGGTGGTAAATAGTACAAATTTTCAATGTGTTAAGAACATAAAGAACATACAATCTAACGATAAATTTACAAAATAAGTAGTCATATTAATTTTTTTAAATGAGAGTTATAGTTTTAGATTACAACCAAGTTTGTACCCAAATTTTATCCCTCAGTTATTTTGATTTTGGAAACTAGCCCGGATGAAAATTGAATATTAGAGTCAATAGAGTAAATTGTAATAATTTATTTGATAATAGGCTAAAAAATTGAGTGAAAGCCAATTTTTGTATTGGGTATCACAAAATTGCCCAATTTCCCGACCAAACAACCCAACACAACACAAATTGGGCTAGTTTTTAAAGTTACCATAGGTTGGGTTGGATTGTTATTTTCTCAACCGGAAGATGTTGGATTTGATTGAAAAATATTCCAAACCCAGCCCAATTTGACACATACACTCCTCTAAATTCAATTACTTGCTAGCTAATACTGAATATCTATGTTTCCTTAGGTATCCATTCGACATTTATGATCGCATTTGGGACCCCTATAACGACAATAAGGACACAATTTTAAGTACCTCGCAAACTATTGACACAAGTAACAATTATTACCAACCACCATCTATTGTTATGAGTACTGCCTCCACTCCAATTGATGTTAGCGCTCCTTTGGAGTTGTTTTGGTATACGGAGAATGCTACATATTCCGAATACTATATCTACATGCACTTTGCTGAAGTAGTAAACCTCACAGCTACTCAGTTCAGATCATTCAACATTACTCTGAACGGGAAATATTGGTATGGACCTTTTGCTCCAAAATACTTGAACACAGCCACGTTGCTCAGCCAATCGATCTTGCCGAATGCCCAGAAATATGATTTTTTATTCTCCAAAGCTGAAGGTTCAACACTGCCAGCCATCATCAATGCACTTGAGATATATTCAGTGAGAGATCTCTCACAATCTGGAACATATCAAAAAGATTGTATGTTTTCTTCCACACATGTCAATCTAGTTCCTTGTTCTTTTTTTTTTTCTTTTTTTTTTCTTTTTTTTTTTTTTTTGACTTATTAGGATGGATATGAATATGTTATAGTTGATGCTATCACAAATATCAAGTCAGCATATGGAGTACAGAAAAATTGGGAAGGAGATCCGTGTCTCCCACAAGCATACTCATGGGCAGGTTTAAATTGTAGCTATGATAGTGTTAACCTACCAAGAATAACATCCTTGTAAGTTTATTCGTTCATATAATTAAGCTTATGACTTGGAAACTACTTTTTGAAGTATATATTACTTATGTTATTGTGAAATGTAAATTGAATCAGGAACTTGTCCTCTAGTGGATTGACTGGAGTGATATCTGTTTATATATCAAATCTCACAATGTTACAAATTTTGTAAGTATTTGCAATTTACATAATAAAAAATAAAAATAATAATAATAATAATAAAAGATAATAATTACCAAATTTGGTTAAAATTTTTTGACAATGTAAGTAATTTTTTCATTTCAGGGATCTATCAAACAATAACCTTACTGGATCCGCGCCTGATTTTCTTTCTCAATTGCAATACTTGAGGGTCTTGTAAGTTAAATTCTAATGATTTTTACTAAAAATTTATTTGTTTTAAAAGACAAAAATCATATTCACTGTACCTTTGCAGAAACTTGGAAAAAAATCAGCTCACTGGTACTATTCCAGCTGACCTCATTGAAAGATCGAACAATGGTTCACTATTGCTAAGGTATGATTTTTTTGTAGATAATGTAATACTTCATTATCATAATTTTCCTTTCATATTACATGATCTCCTCTAGAGAACATTAGTGGGAAAAAAGTTATAAATTCACAGTTTCACCGCCATTAATTTTATTGATCTAGTGTGGACGAAAATTTAAATGTTTGTGGATCTGGATCATGCAAAAAGAAGAACAATATTGCTTTTCCAATTGGGGCATCAGTTGGTGTATTGCTCATCCTCGCATTGATTGTTGCGTCTGTCTTGTGGAGGCTTAAGAGAAAACAAAAAGATGAGAGTAGAGGTTAGAATTGAAATACAAGACCCATATTCATATAAACAAAGAATACATTCTCCTCACATATGTTACTATAATGCTCACGATGATCGCAGGACTGGAAATAGCGAAAACAGAACCCAACATCCAGACCATGTCGTTCCAGTCTTTAGAGTCACTACAACGCCAATTTACATATGCTGATCTGATAAGAATTACCAACAACTTTGAGAGGGTTCTTGGTAAGGGTGGATTTGGAAAAGTTTACCATGGCTTCATTGATGACACTGAAGTGGCAGTGAAAGTGCTTTCTCTGTCATCAGTTCAAGGGTAACAACAATTTCAAGCTGAGGCAAGAGACTATGATGCAGATTTCTTGAGCTTTTCCCACAAATATATACATAGATTTTAATATCAAATTAATGAAAATGAATCTTCTTGAATTACAGGTGAAACTTCTTATGAGAGTTCATCATAGAAACCTGACGACCCTTGTCGGCTATTGCTATGAAGGACCAAACATGGGCCTTGTTTATGAGTATATGGCCAACGGAGACTTAGATGCGCATCTTTCAGGTTGGTAATAATGAAAGTGCCTAGCGAAGATTTCACATTTTTCACTTCCAAATTTGATTCCCCATAGAATAATCTATACAGAAAGAGAGGAATTGAGAGTATATTATTGAATTCTTATAAAAATAAAGTACGACCCAACTGAGCTTGGCCCTAGGGAGGACCTAATCCTTCATTAGAGAATCAAATAGAAAAACAATTTTCCTTTCTAAAATTTTCTTACTGTAATGGTCACATGATCAAGGTTACTTTAATTGAATCACACAGAAACGTTTAGGAATTTCATTTATGGATGCAGGTAAGAATACTAATATCTTGAGTTGGGAAGCAAGGCTTAATATTGCAACGGACGCAGCACAAGGTTAACTATGAGCGATGAGTTAATTTGATTAACTTTTTTTTGTTAAATAAATTTTCATTTTTTCTGAAAATGATATGGACCATGAAAATGCAGGATTGGAGTATTTGCACTATGGATGTAAACCACCTATAATCCATAGAGATGTGAAGACTACAAACATCTTATTGAATGAAAATTTTCATGCCAAAATAGCTGATTTTGGTCTTTCCAAAATGTTCCCAACTGATGGCATCACTCATGTCTCAACATTTAGTGTTGGTGGCACCCCTGGGTACCTCGACCCTGAGTGAGTATTTTTGTCACATAGCTTGTCGTCTTCAAAAGTTGTTTTATTAAATACAATAGAACTATTAGCAATCTGCAAGCATGTTACCAATTCTAAATAGAAAATGGATTCAAACCTTATACCGGAAAAAGGTCAATGGGAATGAATTGAAAATTAAACTTCATATAATTAAATATTTTTAAAAACAAAAAGTTTGACATGCATTGGCTTGCAGGTTCTCCCTTTCATATAGGTTGACTGAGAAAAGTGATGTTTATAGTTTTGGAGTTGTTCTTTTGGAGATAATTACAAGTCAACCTGTGATAGAAAGATCCGATGAAAACATTCACATAAGCCAATGGGTGAGAATCATGCTTGATAAAGGGGATATTCAAAATATAGTTGATCCAAGGATGTGTGGAGATTTCAACCTTAACTTTGCTTGGAAAGCTATTGAAATAGCAATGGCTTGTGTGTCTTCTACCTCCACCGAAAGGCCATCCATGAGTGAGGTGGTGATGAAACTAAAGGAGTGTTTGAAATCTGAATTAGCTCAAAGGGCAGGCGAATCAAATTATTTAGTTGAAATGGTCAATATGAATATGATTACGGAACTCATTCCTTTAGCAAGGTAACTTGTCCAAAAATGAGATTGGTATATTGGATCTCAAACTGTTTTTGAATTGAGGCAAAAATTAGATACAGTTCCTGATATTCTCTACATTACATTCCTTAATTAGATTCAAATACATAATTGCATTGATGAATGAAGGATTAATAATGTCATCTTTTTCAATGAAAATTAAATCTAATGTTGTTGAGTGTTTGATATTAATTGGAAAACTTAATGAAATGTACCTAAGTTTTATTATTTGCTTTTATTGTAATCTCCTGTTAATTCACATTGGACTTCAATTGAACACATGATGAGTGTTAAAAGTTGTACCTATGGACTGTCGTAAGAGCATTCTTATCAAAGGTGTTAAAAATGCTAAATGCTATTTTTTAGCATTTTTAGCACTTCAAATGATAAAATCACACCTACATCAAATATGATAAATCCTAAAATTTTTAGCATTGAGCTACAATGCAATCTCATCTTTGATATCCTACTATAGCTGGATTGTAAAAAAAAAAATTTGTTTTTTATTCACCCCCAACGACTCTTTCTCATTTCTATCTTTCTCTTTCCTTTCTCACTTCTTTCTTTTCTCTTCTCTCTCTGTGGTTCGACGATTGTGGTCCACGCTGATTATGGTCTAGCGATTGTGGGCCGTCGTGGGTTGTGGTCTGATGGTCTAATGGTCGTGGGTGGTGGCGATGATGGTCCGATGATTATGGGTGGTGGTGGCAGCAATGGTCCGGTGACTATGGTTTTGGTTCACCGATCTATTGGGTTCTTGTGGGTTTTGGTCACCGATATAATAGGTTTTGGTTCGGCATGATGCGTTCTCGTGGCTTTTGTGGAGGTTTGCTATGGTGGGTTTGATGTTGTGGGTTGAATCCGGGTTGAAGGGTTACCGTGGTGGGTTGAGCAATAGATTGGCGGCGGAGGGTTACCGTGGTGGGTTTGCTATTGTTGCCATGGATTTTCGTTGTGGGCCAGGTTCATGGTGGTGGTAGAGGGTTGCCATGGTGGTGAGGGTGGGTGATTGATGGTGGTGGTTGATTGGTTATTGTGGTTGTGGTTTTGGAGTTTTGTGGGTTTCTTGTGTGTGTGTGTGTGTGTGTTTTTCTTGGTGGTTTGATTGGCAATGGTGGATTGGGATGTGGTTTTGTTGTGTGTGTGTTTTTTGCTTAGTGGGTTTGTTGGTGGCGGCAATGGGTTGAGAAAGAGAGAGATAGGGGGAGAGAGGAAGAATAAAAAATGAATAAAAGAAATAAATAAAGAATATTTGAATGAAGTGTTAAAAAAAACAGAAGTTTTGATGTAAAGGATATTGTAAAGTGATGTGTTGTATGTTATAAATTTGGTTTTTGAGATGTTAAATGCTAAATTTTTTAGAACCTTTGATGGAAATGCTCTAATAGGCGTGTTTGTAATATTGTGCTAGATTTATCATATTGGTCGATTCATCTTTTTAATAAGATAAATTACTATTTTTTTTTGGTAATATTATAATAAACTTCTCATAACATAAAACCAACGTTTCAAGGAGAAAATTGCTTTTTGCCCATTTCAAAAAAAAAAAAAAAAAATTCAGTATTTTGCCCTCTTTCTTAAACTAATTAGGGAAATGCCCTTCTTTTGAAAATCGAATTTCTGAAAATCGATTTAGGCCCTATAGCGGCGTTTTTAAGGACCCTATAGTGACGTTTTAAGGACCTATAGTGACGTTTTGTAACTCGATTTTCATAAAGTCGAGTTACATGCAATTTTTTTTCTTTTTTTTTTTACCTATAACTCGACTTTATGAAAATCGAGTTACAAAACGTCACTATAGGTCCTTAAAACGTCACTATAGAGTCCTTAAAAACGCAGCTATAGGGCCTAAATCGATTTTCAAAAACTCGATTTTCAAAAGATGGGCATTTCTCTAATTAGTTTGAGAAAGAGGGCAAAATGTTGGATTTTTTTTTTTTTTTTTTTTGAAATGGGCAAAAAGCAATTTTGTCTAACGTTTCAAATTATCACTACAAATATTCAAAAATTGGTCACTTCAATTTTCTCGACAAAGGTACAAAGCTCACCGCTGCCATGCTTAAAGTTAAACCTTCAAATTGGCTACACTGATCACTTGTTTGTCTCCATCCATGTTACTGTTAGTGATTCAATCTGTATTTTTACTACAACTATTTTACCAGCCGCTGATAAGTACTGTTATTGGAGCCGCGTTGAAACCTTTCTGTTGGATCTCCGATCTTTTGGCCTTCACGAAGGCTTTGGTAGCAAAATTTATAATTATGACATTATCCCCTCAATCAGCGGTGCAGAGGGAGAGTATCCTTTAAAAATATGAAAATAAAATAAAAAGTTTGCCTATAACTAGTTTGTAGGCAATGGCTATAAACTGTCCTATGTAATATTTTTATTAGGTGTAAATTATGACAATCCACTATTAAATTTCATTTTCTTATTATATTATTCATGCTTGCAAAATTTTAAGAAGATCAAAAATCAATAATTTTTTCATCAATTAAATGTTTAAATGTTTAAATTTTTGTAGTCTTAAACTATGCATAAAAATAAGTTTATGCATTGAATAGTATATAATATCCAATTTGAACGAAATTTGACATGTATGTTAAAAACATAAAGAACATACAATCCAATAGTCAAAATTTTAAAATATGTAGACATTTTAATTTTTTATTGGGAGTTTGTAATCATAGCCTAAAAACTAGTTTGTATGCAAACTTTGTCCTCGCATCTATGACCAAGTTGACCTTCCATTCATTTGGTTAAAAGTTTGAAGTTAAAATAATTTAAAATGCCACAAACACAAAAAAATTTAACATCTTTCTGGGATAACCAATTGTGATTTATACTACGTTAATTACTTAATTTCACATAGAGTCTCCACTCTCCACTAACATCACTGTTACTATATACAAATCACAATCTACTATTTTAGCAATTGTGAATGTTATTTTTGTGAAACTGGTTGTAGATTCCCATGCCATTGATTCATTATTGTCTAATAAATAAGAAAAGTAAAAATACAAATTATTCCTTTTGTCATTTTAGTTATTTAAGTTTCATTTTTGTCATTTTGATCTATTAAGTTTACATATAAAACAAAGTTTGCCTACAAACTAATATGAGAAAACAAGTATCAAAATGTGGCAGTTTTGCATAGATTGTTGGAAAAGTTCCAAATTAAAATTAGGAAAAATAAATAAAGGATTAACAGCTGGGTCATTTAAGACCTAATCTGACTTCACATGAGGGTGGTAGGTGAGAATTAAACTCTCCCCTGTCATCAGACCATCTGGTCCACCAATTTCTCTCAACTATTCCTTATTTTCATCTTAAAACATGCTCTTTCCTTTGCCTCAACACAATCCCGAAAACACAACAATCAACCTTTAATTATGTTGCGAAAAGAAAGTTTAAAAAGAGAAATTTTAGGGGGACATTTATCACAACAAATTTATAAAGATGTGTTAAGTCAACCTTTTTATACTTTTATAAAAACAGAGGTAAGGATGTGTCTTAATACATATGAAATAGCAATCAAATTCCTAATTTTGTGTCTTACTCTTCCTTCAACTTCTGTGAACATTAATGCGGGTTCAAAGCTTTGGTTTGTGAGTGCACATAACCATAGCTTGTCGTTGAATCCTAGAGGGTGATCGCCGGAGCCATGTCTACACCAAGGATAAATTGCTTCCAGTGGGGCGAAATCACTTCTTAGAACAGTGGATTGAGTTCCATTCCTCAGCTCTCTCTATCATCGATAAGTTTCCTCTAATCTTTTGATTTTACTCTATTGGTTCTGTTAATTAGTCTCATATATTTCCAACAATCACCTCAGGTTGTAAAAATGTTTTAGAAAAAATTGGTAGTAACTCTAGTATTTTCCAATTCATTTTTAAAATCATACGGGACATACTTGGCTTTTTGTATTGCATCGAAGGATGATAGACTTTTCCAACTGACATCTATTTCTTGCGGGCACTTATTGGATAGAGATCATTTTGATGGAATGAAATTATTTCCTTTTGTGATAGAAGCTATTGCTCAAAGAGAAGTCACAATCTTATAAAAACTCTGCCGAAATCAAATTGAATGAATTATGCCTAATTATTGTCCATAACTAGCAGATCCGCAATACAAGTACACTATTTGTTTGTTTTGAAAATTTTAGTAAGAAATTATTTTTATGGTTTATGACTTTATGTATAATACCCATTATGTGTATTAATGTTTAGGATTAATTTTGAATTATGTTACGCATCATCAACTATATATTATATTTCACAAAATGAGTTAAAAAATCTAAATTGACATAAAATATTTTATATATATATATATATATATATTATTCTCCATATTTGCAAAATATTAAGGTGATCAGAGATTAATAACTATTTTAATTGAAAATATCTAATCAAATAGTGAATAATATTAGATTACCACGAAATTGGCATACATGTTCATGACAACGAAAATGTGTGATCCAACAATGCGATTTTGAATATATTAAACTAACAAAAATTTTAATTTTTTGGTAACTGAATAATTGGGGGTGGATGGATTTTAACCATGAATACTTTTGTTAGACACAAAAAAGTGTCAACCAATTGAGTTATAAGCTATTAGTAATAATAAAAAAATATTGAGTGTTGTAACATCAACAAAAATTTATACATGCACTTAATCCGGTCCCATAAATATATATGCACCACAGATAGTGGTCTAAGGTTCTACCAAGTGGCATTGTACAAAAATAATAATAATAATAAATAAATAAAAAATCTAAAAATAAAAAAATATATTAATTCCATTTTTATATTAATTAGTGCATAGTTGATAGAAAATTAATACTTAGAAACTAGAATTGAATGCATGTACCTCATTAAATATCTAAAAATAAATTAATATTTCTTCATTAAAAAACACTTTCATTTTTTCTTGAATAGAAAAGAAATACTATATATAATTAGAAATATAATTAAATGTTTTGCGTAAATATAGAGTATTTTATATGCTTCTTTAGAAATGAAATAAAACTTTGACATAAATACAATGGTTTGATGATGTTGAGGGTTAAATGAAGAGAATTACCCAGGAATTGGCCATTTGGCAAACATTTAACTACTTTGGCCCTTGCATTTCACAGCTTTAGTTATAAACTTTTAGAACATGTAGTTCTATAACAACAAAGTTGATTTTTTTTCAAGGGTCAAAACCCTTGAAAAAAGTATTGAAATCCCTCAAAAGATATTATTTTGAGGGTTTAGTTGACCCTTGATAACCTTTGAAACAAATTCCCTCGAAACAGAAATTTCTACAGCCTTCGTAACCCTTGAAACCAAAATTTCAACAGCCTACATGACCCTTGAAACAAATGTTTTATCTTTATCCAGATTGGAAACCTTTGAAAATTTTAAAAGGGATAAAAGAACAATAACCTTTTTTTGAGGGTCTACTAACCCTCAAAATAAGGTCTTTTTCTTTTAAAATAAATAAATAAAAACCCACAGCCATGCACATAGACTTTAAAGAACCACATATTAAAAAATCTATATAATACCAAAACACAAATATCAAAACAAAATTCAATTATCTTTTCAAGTTACTAAATTCTTCATTCTTGAAGTTTATGTAGACAATTTCATATTAACATAAAGGAACTTAGTATTTTAACTAGATAAGGGAGAAAAAAAAAAGGAAGAATAAGAAAAGAAATGAATCAATACAAGAACCATGCATGATCAAAATCCTAATCTTAATATTATTCTATTTCAATGCAAAACAACCTGATGTACTAATGTTTAAAGGATTTTGCCTTTTCCTAGTACTTCTCAAAGACTGATGCATAGCCACCAAATTTCCCTCGCATTAAGAACTACAAGGAAATAGACAAACCAATTAATCATGCACTTGTTAAACGGTTAAGGCGTTTGATTGAAAAATTGTCATACAATAAAGTCCATATTGACAAGAACAAGAAGATTAGACAAGTTCTCTCTTATAGTAATTGACTCACTCCCAATTCTTAAAGGCATCATGCAAATAGGTCAAGTTCTCTCTTATAAAATGCATAATACAAACAATTAAGTACATTTGAAATAAGATTAGACAAGTATGAACATGCATATACCTATTTCCTCATAAACAAAATGCACAAGACATTAACAAGTATTCAGCAGGATGTAAAAATGGTAAGGAATTATCAAATGATGATGCTCTTAGGAAACTAAACTGTGAATCCCTTGACTAGAACTTACATGAATGCAACCTTTGACAGCAGCACGACGGCAAAAAGCCTGTGGTAGTTCCCCGTGACCATAAATTGGATACATGAAAGCCCCAAGTGCATTTGGAAACCTGAGAGGGACAAGAACCATAAAAGCACATACTTGTGATACCTTGCTTCTTAAAATAAAAACCAACCAAACATTCTTGATCCAAGGATGCAAACAAGAAACATAATGCTCTAGTGATACAGTCAAGACAGCAGAGCCCCAAAACCATCCATTATCCAGACAAAGATTACATTCACCTGATGAACCTATTCACACCATTTTACTTCAACAAAGTCTCAAGCAATTCATAATCCAGACAAGCAACACAGTTACTGGCAGTGGTATCATCAACATTACACCAGTAATAGGCGTGTAGCAACAAGAAAACAGTACTATATAAAGTCGATACAAAACAAAGAAGAAATAAACTACTTGCCAACCGATGATCTCATCAACCATTATTCTGGTAAAACAGTAGAGAATATAAACAATTAGATAACCAAAATAAAAAATCTTCTTTAAAGGGGAAAAGAATATTAAGAATTTGTTAATAACAAATAAATTGATTAGCAGGGTGATCAATATTCTGGATCAAAAGAAATTGTAAGCCTCTTCCCCAAGAACAACATGCATTGTGCTAATATATGACAAGGGACTAGATCAACTATCTCAATGGACAGCAACAATTTAATTCTAAATAGAGGAAAACGAAAATAGCAAAAAGAAACAAAGAAATGTGCAAATCATAGAGAAAGAATGCATTTCTCACTGCAGGAGCTGCCTCCAGTGCTCCATCAGCAGTTGAAAAAGTCACATACTTTAGTCCATTTTCTTTCATAAATTTAGGACCTAGCTGTGCAGAAGGATAGGGCCAAAAATGAAAATGTTACAAAAATTAAAAAAATAAAATAAACAGAAATTTTCATAATATAATAAAAATGAAACACAGATCATACGTAGGTGAATCCAGTAGCGACTCGCATAGGCTTTTCAGCAGTCCATTGAGGCATTTGTGCTAGCTCTTTTAGAGAATTTAGGTTCTCAAAAATCCCATATTTGGGAATCTGAAAGGGCAAAGGATATACCAAGATTGTTATGATCGGTGATATACCAAAGTAATTAACAGTAAAATTTATGAGATAAGCAGTAAGTTTCAGTTGGCTATCTGCAAGAACAACTTACAGCCAGTGATAAATGGCAGTCCCCATACTCAAGAGCATCATGAACAAGAATAAGATCTTCATTCCCCTGACAGCAGGAACAAAAATGATGAACTTTTAATGGTAATGCACTTCCTCATACCAATCCTTGATAAGAAAACAAGGACTCCAGATACCAATTTCCGAACAATGTCTTTTGGCTGCTGAAACCAAACTTCCAAATTGGCAAGCTGCAAAACACATGGGTATTAAAAAATTTGGCTATAGAATGTATCTAGGATTAACTATTTATATTATTGGTCAGTCACACAGGCATCCAATGGGCTTGAACCCAGGAAGTGCCATTATAATTGATTAATTATCAAATCAACCCCATAAAGTCCTTTCTAACATATGATTTTTTCTAGTTGACATAACTAGAACTTAGGGAGAAGGGCAGAATAGAAAAAGCCTTTTAGTAAAAAAAAAAAAAAAAGGGAGACTACAAGTCAGAACAGAAAACAAATCTATTGAAAGAAATAAAAGACAAAGCATAACAGAGCTAATACTTTTTTACATCAACCTAGAATGAATCTAGGGGGATTAGAATGTGGGAAGAACAGAAATGTTGAATTTGGTTTTTACACGGGGTAAGACCAATCCAGGGAATGCAAAAAATGCCCCCAACTATATATATATATAAACCCAGGAAAATCTGGTAGGCATAGCCCCAGCAGGGAGTTGAATTTGGGACATTCACTTCCTAAGGCATGGTCCCAAATTATTTATTCTACTATTTAGATTTGAAATTATATGGAAAAACACTTGATGAAAGTTGAAATTTGGAATGCAAATGAACTCCTATTTGGGGTGCAGCTAGCTGGAGACATAATGAACTGTAATAAAATTCTCTCTTCAGATTTCCCTGTTTGCATAACTAGCCTTAAGGAGAAACATACTTAAGATCTGCGCATTTTTCTATCCTAAGTTTTAACTAAACCTTCTTTAAGAATTACTTTGATAGTTCAAAATCTAGATGCATTACAGAATCTTTTTAAAGTTGTATATGCATGAGCCAAATCTTTAAATAATTCCTTGTTCTAAAAAATGAAACCAAAGGTAGACAGAAGTTTATAATTACAGCATACAACAGCTAAATTGCATAACCATTCAAAGAAAAGAACATGGGCATAAAACCAATGAGAATAAATTGACAATTATAAAGAGCATACCTGTAACAGTGCGACAATAGTACCAAAAGAATTCCACAACAATGGAGCCAAATCTTGAAATAATTCTCTCTTCTAAAATAGGGAAAAAAAAAAAAACATAAATTAATTAGGCACACCTGTATAAGTGCAGCAATAGTAACTTTAGAAGCCAATCTTAATGACACATTATTCTAACTTCATACATAACAAAACGTGGACTAGCTGTTGAATTTGGACACAGTTTTTTCTCTTTTACCCTTCTTTTGTTTTTCAAAACAGAGGACAACTACAACAAGAACAACCTTGCATTTAATCACAACAAATTCATATGTTATGCACACACTTAAAGACCACAAACCAAAATTATCACTTTGGAATATTATATTAGATTCCAATTTGAAAATAAACAAAACAACAACTATAACAGATAGCAATAAAACAAGTAAACTTAGAGAATGTCAACACATTTGCACTAACCACGTTACATAATGTAGCACTATTTGATTTGTAACTTGCTGAATGCTAACATTATAGGCCACGCAGTACTTCCAATAAAAATAACACTCACAAATTCTAATTATTTGGCAACTCTGATTGGTTACTCTGTTCTGATCAAACCTATCTGGGTATAACAAAGAAAAAACCAAACAGCCTACTCTCCCATGTAAAATAATTTCAACAAATAGAAATACTCGTTCCCCATTTCACAATTAAAATATATGGATTCTACATCAGTGTCTTTCACAATTAAAATATAAAAAATTGGATGACAGGTATTGCAGAGGATTTTATGATGTTTTCCTTTTGTGTGCACCACAAATGGTTTGCCTCAAAGGCTGCATTGCCAAGCAATCATTAACATGCCTGCAATTGCCTTAGCTGAAACTCATTCCTATCTGCTGAAGTACTCTTTTGCTAAACCATGAGAAGTTACAGAACTTCTTTCCATTTTTGTTAATTATGGTTGTAATTAACCAAAAAAAAAAAAGCACAATCGCAATCGCAGCCACAGCGGTATAAGTACTTATAGGTAGTGCTTCAAAAAATGCAGGAAATTCGTGAAATGTTAAATCATATAAACAAATACAGCAAAATCTCCTAGATTTAAACAGAGTTTGGATGATCTAATTAAATAATTATTTGAATTTTGTATTTAATTAAAAAAAATAAATGGAGTAGAAGTTATAGGTAATCATCCAAAAGTGCGGGAAATTCCTGAAAAATCAAATCGATAAACAAGCACAACAAAATCTCCCAAAAATCAAAGAAAATGAAGCTTGAAGGAGCAAATTAAATAATTACTTCAGAATAGAGCACAGATTCAACCATACAAACCAACAATCAATAGGTACAGAGAATTTTCCAATTTCAAAATCAACAATCAATAATCAGCAATGAACATTTCATAAGAGAGAGTAGAACCTGTAATCAAACTAGTGGAATCAGCGTTGTTGGAGTCGAGATGAGAGGAGACCTTCGATTTTTGAGTTTTCCGAGAAATGTGCGAAAGGAAAATCAAAGAAATGCGGTGAAAATCGACGAGAAAGTGGGCGAAAACAAAGAAACACAAAAATTCAGAGAAGAAACTAGGGTTTGTGATTAGGCAATACCAATTCTTATCAATGCGATTGAGAGACGAAGAAAACACACCGCGACCGAGAGAGACGAAGTCTCGAAGAGAACACCGAGATTAGATTGAGAGAGACAAAGAGACACAGACGAAGAAATCACGAACTTGAGCTTGAATGCTATGTGATTTCCATGATTGTCGAGCTTAAATTTGTATTTGGGGAAAATGAGATCTCACAGAGAGAGAGAGAGCTTGTGATATATGAGAGACTGAGATTTTTTTTTTTTTTTTTTTTTTTTTTTTTTTTTTAGAGGAAGGTTGGGTATTACAAGTCATGTTGTTTGTAGTGTATTGACAAAGAATAACTCAAAAAATTATTCTTACTTTAGTTTAGAGAAATGCCGAATTGTTGATAGTAATATACCAGTTGTCTAATTTAGGTCAAGCACTATATTTGACAGCTACAATGACTCAATATTCATTTCTTTAAACATGTTAAACTAACCAATAAAATGATCTCCTTTTGGTCCACGAAATACTTATTAAAAAAAAATTTATTTTTCTGAACTTTACTAACCTCTTTCTTTAATTTGCCACATGTCAAATATCTAATTTCACATATAGGTTTGAAGAGTTTGTTAAAAAAAAATTAAAAAATTGAAGAGTTTGTGAAGACAATGATATTTTGGTATCATTATAACATAAATAAAATTGCCTACGTTATGATGTTTAAATACATACATTTAGAGTCTGTTTGGGATACACTTATTTTGTTTATTCTAACAACATTTTGCTAAAAGTACTGTAAATAAAGGTAAAAGTTAACTAAAATAGTACCGTGAGATCCATAAATAGTACCAAAAAATTCAATGTAGCCTAAAAATAGTAGCAAAATAAGCTAAATACTACAATAAGTTTGCGAAAATAACCTTTACCCAGCGTACACTTAATATATTCCAACTGAAAGAGTTAGTTATTCATGTATGTCTTTACAGCTGTTGATGTAATGATCATAATGGTCACTTCAATACTAAATAACCACGATTATTTTTTATTATAAAGGTAGTAATGTATTTTGTAGAATCCGTTGTTTCAAAAATCGGACTGATCGGCAAGTTCAATTGGTTGAATTGGGAATTGGACACGGAATCGATTCGACAAAACTGGAAGCACCAGCAAAAAAAAACCAATGAAAATTGGTTAAGAATCTGAAAAAAGCTGGAACTGGTCCCTTTTTCTTTCTTTAACCGTTCCTGTTTTTTTAAACCGTTGTAGAATCCAATTCACTTGTAAAGATAATTTTTTTGATATTAACATACTTAATGCTAAATTAAACATCTATTTGTATCGCCTTCACAAATGTTGTTACATAAAATCTAAGGGATAATTACACTTTACCAATCTGTGGTTTACCTCTAATTCTATGTGTCTACCCGTGGTTTCAATTTTGACACTTTACCCACCCGAGGTTCAGTCCGTTATTGCTCCGTAACCCACCTCCCTGTCTGCCGTTACTCTAACACGTTTTCTTTCAAAATCAAAACACAAAATGGATCAAACACTCCTCTCCAGCAAAACACTCTCATCCACGTTTGCTCACCCACCTGAAAGCTTAGATGCTACAATGCTACCCACCACCTTATTTATTAGACTGAAAATCATCTGGGTTTTCATTTGGACAGACACTTCTTGTTGTTTAATTAATGTATATTGGCAGATTTTGTATTACTGGGTTTTGCTGTCAAAGAAGTAGGAGAAAGTATGTAAACCATTACTGAGTGAGCTACTCCAAAAATTTGGTGCTTGACCCAACAGATTTTGTATTCTTATTAAATTTTGTATTTTGATGTTTGGTAAATAATGCAATGATTTCATCTTTGAATTGTTTTCAAGAGCCACTAACAATAGCAAGGAAAATTGGTTTTCAAACATAAGTTTGGAGCATAAATTTGCAAGAAGATTCCAAGAATTCAGAACTTGGCAACTTTTCTAGCATTCTTTGTATTATTCTTTTATGCAAAGGTTCACAGTATTCCTTGAGGCAAAACATAACAACAACATTGAGGCAAAAATGAAAAATGTATAACTAATCATGCCCAGATCAAACCCAAATCAAGAAACCAATCACAACAAACCCAAAAAACACAATCAAACCCAGATCAAACCCAGATCCCACCACTACTAACCAACACAATCAAACCACCACCACCCCACCACCCCGCCGACCAAACAAAAGATCCACCCCACTGATTAGTCACCAAACCCATCGAACCAGTCACCAAACCCACTGATCAGTCAACAAACCCACTACCACCATCGTTGATTAAAAAAAAAAAGAGGAAGAGGGATTTCGCAATCATCAACGGACTGGGCGAAGGCCGAGATTGAGCTCCATTTTGGCCGAGATGGAGGCCGAGACCTGGACGGAGGCCGAGATCGAGCTTCATTCTCTCTAAACCACCGCCGGCCCTCTTCTTGGATCTACTCCAAACCGCCGAGACGGAGGCTGAGACCGAGACGGATGCGAGAATGAAGGAAATCAGATGAAACCCATGAGATGAGAGAGAGAATGTTGTAGAAAATGAAACCCATCGGAGAGAACCCAGTAGAAAATGAAAGAACCTATTAGAAAAGCTCAATGCAGAGAAAAAATGAGCGTGAGAACCCAGATGAAAAAAAAAAGAATAGTTTGAATTGTTTTCTATACATTGCACGCTTATTGACTGCTTTTGTATTTAGTTGATTTAGATGTTTTATTATTGATTTGGTTGGGTTTTGATTTACTAGATTGGGAGATGTTTGGGATGAAATTTTTTGTATTTAGTTGAATTTGTGTGTATGAGAAATGTTGGAAAAGAAAATATTTGAGTACTGTGTTCTTCGTTCTTCAGTAATTTGATGTGTTCTTCGTTCTTTAGTGTTTAATCTGTTTTAGGTTCTTTTTTTATGAGTTTACATGTTAGAGTAACGGCAGACAAGGAGGTGGGTTACGAAGCAATAACGGACTGAACCTCGGGTAGGTAAAGTGTCAAAATTGAAACCACAGGTAGGCACATAAAATTAGAGGCAAACCACAGGTAGGTAAAGTGTAATTATCCCAAAATCTAATGATGTACTTGTGTTTCACTATCTGTAGGCATCCTTGTTTTATATAATTCTGAAGTGATTTTTTTTATTGAATTAATGATTTTCTTTTTTTTTTTATCTTATACTTGCGGTGGTCACTCCACAAGTATAAATGCTTGTGGGGTGTGGGGGGTAAGGGTCGGGGTTCAAATCTCCAAGAGAGAGTTTCACACATATACACACTTAGATTAGGCTATAATAGAAATTTTATCTTGTATCCAAAAAAAAAAAAAAAAAAAAAGTGAATATCAATTTTAGAACCAAAAATAAAATAAAATAAAACCACAAAATTGAAACCAATATCATTAAAGCATTAGATTTAGGAACTTTACCTCAGAAATAACAGTTTTAGTACTCACAACAGTGGTGTTTCTAACTTCATAGAAAAGAAAATGCATTTTGTAGAGTCCATATTTTTGTAGTTGGCAAATGCGATAAATGTAATCAATTTATAGTGATTTTGGTGTGTCTTAGGTGGGTTAAAGATGTATTTCATAGGCCAAGACAAAAACCCGAGTTCAGATCAAGAAAGAATCAAGTTCAGAGCAATAAAACAAAGTTTCTATCAGTTTGATTGCTGGCTCGATTCCTAGCTAGACCAAATAAGATTTTCGATTTCAAGCTCAACATCTAGTTCGATCGATCGAGATTGCAATATTATCAAAAATCTAAAACGTGAAAAATACCATAACTTTCTTGTTTCAAACCTGATTCGTGATTAGATTGTTGTGCAAATTAAAGGACATCATATATAAACATCCTGTTAGGGTTTTAGACCCAAGTAGAGTCAAATTCAATCAGATTCCTAGCCAATTAATTTGTAAGGTTGAATTTAATCAACCATTATGTTGGCTTTATTTCATGCCAAATTCACTTGTAATTTAGCAATTAGTAACCCTGTTTTTTAGCAATTAGTAACCCTGTATTTAGGTGTGATTCATGTAAGGGTACTGTGTGAGAGAGTGTGAAGAAATGCTCAAGATTGTGCAGTGATGCAGGGACTCGCGGATGGATCTCGCGGGTAGCTTGTGGCTTGCAAGCATGCGAAGAAGCTGAAGCGTCATGCCAGCTGTTGCACTACAGGACAAAAGTCCCAGGCTGGCCACGCCGTTAGCTCGCAACTTGAACTCGCGACTCAGTCAAGTCGCAAGGCCAAGCTGCCAGCCAGCCCTGTTTTGAAAAACCTGACTCTTCGCATTCCACTCTCACCCTAGTATAAATACCCCTTATACCCACGAAATGTAGAGAGCTTCTAGAGAGAATTTTGAGAGAGAAACCCTAGAGAAAAACAAGATTGATTCATCCACAATCTTTACATAGAGACTCTTCAAATTCCTTTACTCTCATCCTCTCCATTGTTACATCCTTGAGAGGTTCTTACTCAAATCCTTTTCTCACCATACCGACATCTATGAGAAGACTATTTGGTGCTTTGGGAAACAGTTATGAAGGGGCCAATGGTTATTGGTTGATGTTATGGGTTATAGCGGAATCCAGTAAGCTAGAAAAGACAAAGGTTCAGCATAACCTCGTTGGAGCAAGAAGCTTGGAGGGTTTAGGTACACTCGGTAGATTAGGTTTGGAGGGTCATTATTGTTCATGTATCCCAACTTCATTTTCTAATGGATTATTGACTGCTTGAAGGGCAGTGGAGAGGTTTTACGCCGAGAGCTTCAGTTTCCTCTTCGATAACAGATTGTTGTGTTGTCCTTGTGTTTGTATCTCTCTTCCCTTAATCTTTACCATTTAATTTCTGCTGTGGATGTGATTTTATTTGGTTTAGATTGTTTATCAATTCTGGTATAAGTTTTTAATCATTTTCCACACATACGTTGTTTGATATAAAGCTTGAATTGGTTATTTGTAAATTGGGGGTCTAAACGTTCATAGTGGTTTATACACTATTTGAACATTCATAATTAAAGTGATTAATTATGAAATTAGATCTAAATTCAACAAACATTAGACAAACACAATCCACATAAACATCAAAAATGATAACCCAAGAAAACTTTTGAAATTATGGCTTCAAAGTAAACAACCTAGGGAGGATTTAACGTAAACAATCCTCAAGGCAACATTTCACTATTATAATAGAAATTTATACAATAGACTTAACCTTAAATCTATTGCTACCTCATGCACTAGTTACTCATATAACCACACACAACTCCGAATCTGTGAACTCTTCTATTGTGAAACTGTTGCACACAAACACTCCTATTTGTAACTTTGTAACTCCACTCAAAGGTTTAGACCATCAACTGTGGTTGATTTGATTGCAACAACTTTCCTCTAAAGCCAAATCTATTGTTTACACAAGGTCTCCAATTGTAGCTTCAAAAGTGTTTGGAAAACTCCAAATCTATATACAAAACACTCCCCCTTGATTATATAAAAACAAACACTCATGTTATAACTTTGAGACTCCACACAAAGGTTTAGATCATCAACTGTGGTTGATTTGATTACAGCAACTTTCCACTAAAGCCAAATATGTTGTTTACACAAGGTCTCCAACTGTAGCTTCAAAAGTGTTTAGAAAACTCCAGACCTATGTACAAAACACTCCCTCTTGAATATATAAAAACCTGCTCTACGGTTTGTATTTAAATATCGTTAAGATCTATCCAAATCCTAGATCTAATGGTTGAGAAATAAAGTGAGAATTCAAATCTGCACGAATCTCGATCGGTCGAGATCTGCATCTCGATCAATCGAGATAAGTGAGACTGTTTTTGCTCTTATCTTTTCCTACTTTCTTGAGTCTTCGGTTGTGTAGAACTTCATTTGTCTTGTTTTTGAATATTTCTAAACTAAACTCTAGACATAAGGCTACAATTCATTCATGGTTGCCAACCTAAAAATATGGACTTTACATCCCTATAAAGACTTTTTAGAGAGAGAAATCACCGTTTGTGTGGCTAGGGTTTGTATAACCAATTTACTCTCAATCTCACTATACTAGAGGCTTTCAAAATAAATCTAAGCCTCTATCTATTCAACCCATGAGATTTCAAGAGCACATAGAGAAAGATCAACACGATGTTATTTCTGCCATATATAGTGCAGATCTGTATGAAGCCATAGAGAAATCCAGTCTACAATAGTTGCTAATCAAAACTTTCAAGTGGATTTCTTGGAGTCACAAATAGAGAAGTTTATGTGAAATTAGTTAACCACAATTGTTGATCTAAAACTTTTGAGTGAAGATCTCAAAGTCACAAACAAGAGACTTTGTGTGCAATAGTCCAAGATAGAAGAGTTTGTGGATCGATTTGGACCTATGTGTGGTCACACCAGTATGTATTACATGAGAGGTAGCAGTAGATTTAGAGTCGAGTCTATTGTATAAACTTTGATTCTATTTAATGGAAATATTTCCTTGAGGATTGTTTAGGTTAAATCCTCCTAGGTTTTTTACTTTGAAATTACAGTTTCAAATAATTATTAGGTCATCATTCTAATCAAGATCATAATTAATCTAATTAATTATTTTCTTAAAAGTTTATTAACTCTGTGAAAACTGGGGTCTAGAACCCTAACATATTTAATTAAGAAAAGAATAATGAATATACTTGAAAATTTGATATCATTTGAAGTATATTTCCTACTAAATTATAAAGGTTTACTTTAGTCATTGGATTACATTTAAAATAACAATCTCCAAGTATTTCACAATTTTTTATGCCCTATTTACTTCTACTTTATGCCCCTGGCAATTACCATAATATATATACTCGAAAAAGATATGAGTTCTAGTTAGATCAACTAGTAAAGTCTCTTATAATTGAATAAGAAATCTGGGGTTTAATCTTCGCCTACACCAAAAACTGATTGGTGTCTTGATTCGATAAGAAAGAGCTATTATTAGGAGCTAACGCCATAAGTTGAAACTATCTCAAATATATATATGTGTGTGTGTGTGTGTGTGTGCATGCGTGCGTGCGTGCGCGCGCACTTGAAAAAGCCAAAATTCACAAATTATAAGTAATGGGTAATTTATGTGAATGTTCAATTAGTGTGTAAAACACCTATAAACGTTTAGACTCCTAATTTACAAATTACCAATACAAGCTTATAATCAAACAATATATGTGCGGAATATGAAAATAAGCTAGAACAGAATTGGTAAAACAATCTAAACTGAAATTAATCCAAACCACAGCAGTAATTAAAAGGAAAAGATTAAGGGAATAGAGATGCAAACACAAAGACAACACAACGATGTATTATCGAAGAGGAAACTGAAGCCCTCGGCGAAAAACTTCTCCACCGCCCTCCAAGTGGTCAATAATTCACTAGAGAATAAAGTTGGTATACATGAATAGCAGAAGACCTTCCAAACCTAATTTACCCAGTGCACCGAAACTCTCCAAGCTTCTTGCTCTAACAGGGTTACGTCGAACCTTATCTTCTCTAGCTTACCGGATCCCGCAATAGCCCATTGCATCAACTAAAATGAATTGGTCCCTTCCTAACTGCTTCCCAAGCACCAAAAGGCCTTCTCACAAATATTGGTATAGTGAGAGAAGGATTTGGCTAATGTACCCAGCTGGAGGTTTTGTCCTGTAGTGCAACAGCTGGCGTGACCCTTCAGGTCCCCCTGCATGCTTCACACGTGTGCCATTCTAGCGATTTGCTAGTCGCGAGGCCCTTTTTGAGTGCACACTCTTGAGTTTTTCTTCACACTCTCTCACACACTACCCTTACATAATTCCCACCTATATACAGGGTTTCTAAATGCTAAATTACAAGAAAATTTGGCACTGAATAAAGCCAACAAAATGATTGAATAAATTCAACATTGCAATCTCCCCCTTTGGCTATTCCGTGACAAAACTCTAAAACAAACTCTAGACTTAACATGTGAATTGGGAACAGTGAACAAAACTCACTTACACCTAACTCTAGAATCTGTGAAGCTCTTGAACCATACGGACAAGTATTTCCTGAAAACAACAACACAATACGATCATTGTAAGCAGAAAACTTGAAACGCATATGGAGCAAGCACAATGTGATCAAGTAAAAATGAATGAAACAATAAAGCATGACTTGACCGAAAACGAACAATCACTATAAATAGTGACCACAATGATCATTCAGACAAGGAATGAACATCCAGACATGCAAGCTAATAAACTCAATGCAAAGTATCATTTGCATGTCCAACACTCAACCGATACAACAACACAAGGTAATTGCATCAAGGATATAAAATCCAACAAGGGCACAAGAGTGAAGCACTAAAAGAAATGCATAAAATTAACTAAAAGTACTGTGCTACAAAGCTAAGATACAGAAACAACATACTGAATAAAAACTTAAATATTTAAACCAAAGTACCAAAAGCTTTAAATAGTCACAGAGTAAATATACCAAGAGTTATAAAAACTATAAACAAATAAACTAAAATCAAAACAAGCCAAAAGTATGTGTGTATGGATCAATATTCTCCTTTTTGAGCTCACACAACTCCCCCTTTCAATATGCACACTTCCTCTTGTGTTGCTCTCCCCCTTGTTGTATGCTATCTCCAAACTTTACAACGAGTTTGTTCTCCCCCTTTTTGGCACGAATAGCTAAAGGCTATCCTCGAGTTTTTGTTGAATAGCATTTAACTATGTCTCAATGGCTGTGAGACGCATTTGAACTTGATTGTTGGTGGTGTAGAGAACCTTTTCAAATCCGAAAATATACTAATATAACCCTCAATCAAAGTGCTCAGCTTGTTAGCTTGAGAGCTATGTTGTACAGGTTGAGTGCTAGTCGTTTGTAGCTCAGGAGTAATAGGAGAAGCAGTCTCGGTATGCACAGGTGTAGTTGAGCCATGATCGGATGGAGTGGCATGAGAACCAAGTGCAAAGCCACAAGACACAAACGTAAATTTGATTAGATCCTAGTTAGTCCATAAACTAAGCACACATTGTTATTTAGAAAGACATATCACTCCATCATGGTAAATGAACTAAGCATGTATTTAAACATGAGCAAAACTGGTGCATGTGTTGTGTAAATGTGATGAAAATGCAGGCACAGGTAAGCACAATGTAAACTATGAAATCCACAGAATCATAAGTAACAGTCTTTGAGACATTTTACTATGGGCATGATGTGCATAGCACAATACAATCATGATGTACTACTCAAAAATGAGAAGCAAACATGAAAAATGTATATCAAGCATCATATTATCAATGTCAACAATATCCATTTAACAAACTCAATCAAAAATACCTAAACCATATTCGAAGCTCAAGTTTTTCAAAACTCATCAAAAACTCAAAATCCAAGAATTTAAGGGTTATAAACATGAAATACTTTTATAAAAATGGAAAACCCATACCTTTTCTTGAAGTTTGAAGAAGAAATGATGATGAAAATGGTGGATTGTCGAATGAAACACGGTGAGTTTGTGAGAGGGAGATAGTGAACAGTCACAATGTGCGAGGGAAAACTGAAAAGTTTTTGAAACTGTCCTGAAAAAGATCCTTAAAACGCAAAACACGTGATTTTCGCGACTGGATTGAGTCTCGAACAAGTCACCAAATCAAGTCGCCAAAAACCCATAAGACAAAATTTTGGAAAAATTGTCTAAGTGTTTTTTGCTATTGGAAGTTCCACCCGTGAGTAAGTCACAATGGGAGTCGCCAAACTTTCTGAGTAACCCTCGCGACTGAAACTTCCACTCGCGAACCAGTCGCCAACATGAGTCACGAGAAATCTAAAAACCCAGATTTTTGGAAAAATTTCTAAGTCTTTTTCGCGATTAGGACTTTGACCAGCTAGTGAGTCACGAAAACCTTCTGTGTAAGCTCGCGATTGGGGCATGCGATTGGAGTGACCTGCGAGGCAAGTCGCCAAAACAGGATTGCATAGTTTTTAAAAAATTTCAAAGTAAAAATACTTTCCAAAACAATTAAAACACTCAAAAATCTATTTGTGTTTGATCAACATATAATTGAGCATGTGCACATATTTAATCAAGCACAATCACACAAATTAATAAGGCATTCATTGAACATAGACATCTGTGATGTGTGTGGGTACCAAAGATGAATAGTCCATAGTCTAATGTGAAACTTCAATGATCAATTCAACCAAGGCATACACAAATAGCACTAGGAAAAGTGACTTATCTCAATTATAGAAATATGCATATATGACCTTCCACAAAACTTGATCATTTGGCTCCATATACATCATAACATTTGATCATTTTGAATTAATACATCTCATTTTGAGATCAATTCCTGAAATTTTTGATATTTCAATTTGATGAGCAAGCCTTTGGCTTTTTGGGCATCATACACTTTTCATAAAAATCGCTTTCCCTTTTTCCTAGTCAAATACTAGTATGTGTGACGGCTTTTGTAGCTCATTATCTCTTTTTATTTTGAGATTTACATTTGTTGAGCTCTTTAAGCAAAAATAAAAAAAAATAGTTGGGAAGATATATAGGCACAAGTCTATGCAAGTTTTAAGATCAACAAAACCATTGATTAATTATTCATGGCAAGTTTGATAAGAGTGCATAAAGAACAAGCTATGCTCGTAAATGCACAAAGCCATTAGTACAAAGGTACAAGGCAAAACATGCTGGTGACAATACACAATAATGCCAATAAAACTTTTTGGATTTTTTACTTTTTATGTGTTTTTGGATTTTTGACACAAAAGAAATTAAAGATTGAAAAAAAAAAGAGTAAAAAACATTCAAAGCAAATAGCAAACAAACACAATTTTCAACACATGTTGGAACAATAACAAAAAGCACACAACCTATCAAAGTCACAAAGCATAGGAAGTATTAATGTATGGACATGTTGTAATGCTTATGCATGAGTACTCTTCTTCACCCACACGACACTTGCGTTTGGGGTGATATCCCTAGAGAATTGGGTACACTTGTTGTGACTTTCAAACCTTCTAGTGAAGCTTGCCAAACAGGTGGTGAAAGCATCAATCATCTTCATCACATCCCTTATTCCAGGATCACCTTCTTGACCTTTTGATTGCTCAGCAGTCCAATTCCCTTTACCATGTCTTGATCCTCTCGACCTTTGAGCACTTGAATTCTTCAATGCTTGAAGCTTATGACAATTGGGTCTGGTGTGTCCTAGAATTCCACAATGATGGCAGAAGTGTTGAGTTCTAGGACCTCTTTGTGACTTTGTGAGAGATTTCCCTTTACCCTTAGGTTTGACCTCTGATTGGGTAGGAGGCTTAGTCAAAAACCATTGGTCAGTCACATTCTGCTTCTTTTCCAGCTTCACTTTCTCAACAACTGAAGTTTCTACATCTGGTTCCTTAGCTTTCACAAACTTCATTTCCTTAGATATATTAGCAGCCGAACTGCTCTCTCTGGTGTATCCCAATTCGCTTTTGTCTGAGAAAGGTATTTGGTGAGCAAGCATTTCATCAAGCTTCTAGGAGGAGACCCCTCTACTTTAGCATTAGTTTGAACCACCTCAAGCTCAAGAAATTTTATCTTTGAGTAGGCTTCGGTCAGCTCTCCATTCAGCATCTCGACTTCACACTTAGTCTCCTTGTATCGGACTAAAAGACTTTTGTAGTCTTGCTCTGCTCTCTTCATTTTCTTAATGGCTGCGTTAGCCACTTTTGCATATTCACCAGTCTTCTCAAGGAGGGAATTGTAGGTTTCTTATAGTCCCTCTGTTCTTTCATCTTCCTCATCATCGAATTCTTTTGCTACTCTCATTGGTTCCAATTCAATGTTCTCACCAAACTCTTCCACTAACACACTTAAATCATCCGAAGATTCCAAGGGAGCAATGGTCATGAATGCAGAGAAATTTCCCTCTCCATCACAGCTTTCATCTGAATCTGAATTAGAGGAGTCAGAATCACTAAGAGTGGTGGCATACACCTTGCCCTTCCCTCTCAAATAATTAGGACACTCTTTCTTGAGATGTCCATGTCCATTGCATTCGAATAATGTGATTCCTTGAGAGGATTGAGACTCCTTCCCATCTTTCCTCTTGAATTCCTTTTTCTCCTTTTCGAAACTTGGGAATTTTCCCTTCTCAGAAAATTTTCCATTCTTCTTAAACTTCAAGAACTTTCGGATCTTCTTCACAAGATATGCCACATCTTTCTCGACCTCATCCTCATCCGGAGAGTCGTGAGCTTCCACCCTCTCATTGATCGTCTTTAGAGCAAGGGATTTGCTCTTTCTTTGTGATGGCAATGACAGCTCATAAGTTTAAAGTGAGCCAATTAGTTCTTGAACTTTGATATCATCAAGGTCCTTGCTCTCTTCAATTGCTGTAACATTTGCACGGAAGCTTTCCGACAATGATCGAAGGATTTTCCTCACTATCTTTGAGTCCTCCGTCTTTTCACCCAAGTTGAACTTGCCGATAACCACCTCATTCAACTTGCCATAGAATGAGTCGAATGACTCGTCGTCGCTCATTTTCAGCTCTTCGAATCGAGTGGTTAGCATTTACAACTTAATGTCCTTGACCTTTTTTGTGCCTTCATAGGTGGTCTCTAATATTTGCCATGCCTCCTTGGCAATTATTACGTGAGAAATCCTGTGAAACTCATTTGGAGAAACACCACAAAAGATAGCATTCAGTGCCTTGCTATTTGCATTGGCTGCCGCAAGAGCCGCCTTATCCCATGTGGATTTAGCGGCTTCCGACCTAGTCCATCCTACATCTACTGCATCCCAAACAGTCTCATCAACTGAACATAAGAATGCCCTCATGAGGACTTTCCAAAATGCATAGTTACTTCCATCAAAATATGGTGGAGCATTGAGAGATTGAGATCGATCCATCTCAAACGGGGTCATGGATCACACTCAGGTAATTAAACCACAACAAGTGCACCCACTTTGATACCAATTAAGTGTTCAATTAGTGTGTAAAACACCTATGAATGTTTAGACTCCTAATTTACAAATTACCAACACAAGCTTATAATCAAACAATATATGTGCAGAATATGAAAATAAGATAGAACAGAGTTGGTAAAACAATCTAAACTGAAATTAATCACAACAACAACAGTAATTAAAAGGAAAAGATTAAGGGAAGAGAGATGCAAACACAAAGACAACACAACGATGTGTTATCGAAGAGGAAACCGAAATCTTCAGTGAAAAACCTCTCCGCCGCCCTTCAAGCGGTTAATAATCCACTAGAGAATAAAATTGGGATACATGAATAGCAAAAGACCCTCCACGCCTAATCTACCAAGTGCACCTAAGCCCTTCAAGCTTCTTGCTCCAACAGGGTTACGCCGAACCTTGTCTTCTTAAGTTTACCGAATCCCGCAATTGCCCATTACATCAACCAAATGAATTGGTCCCTTCCTAACTGCTTCCCAAGCACCAAAAAGCCTTCTCACAGATATGGGTATGGTGAGATAAAGATTTGACTAATGTACCTCTCAAGGATGTAACAATGGAGAGGGTGGGAGTAGAGGAATTTAGAGAATCAAAGGATGAAGATTGTGGATGAGTCAATCTTGTTTTTCTCTAGGGTTTTTCTCTCAAAATTCTCTTTGGAAACTTTATACATTTCATGGGTAGAAGCATATTTATAGTAGGGTGTGTATGGAATGCGAAGAGTCAGTTACAACCAAACAGGGCATTTTGGCGACTCGAGCTCGCGACTAGAACGAGTCGCGAGCTAACTGCCAGGCTAGCTGGAGGTTTTGTCCTATAGTGCAACAGCTGGCGTGACTTTTCAGCTCCCCTTACATGCTTCACACGTGTGCCATTCTGGCGACTTACCAGTCACGAGGCTCTTCTTGAGTGCACACTCTTGAGTTTTTCTTCACACTCTCTCACACACTACCCTTACATGATTCCCACTTAAATACAGGGTTTCTAAATGCTGAATTACAAGTAAATTTAGTACGGAATAAAGCCAACAAAATGATTGAATAAATTCAACCTTACATTATGAAAGTATGATTTGTCTATAAGGGTCGTCCAAGGAATACCACATCCAAGATGGTCATCAAAACGAAAAGAGGAGAACAACATTCAACGCCAAGAAAGTATGACATCTAAAGAAGATCAGTCATCTATACGATAAAAAGATATAAACGACTAGCAAACACTTAGTAGATTTTAAGGTATTTTCTGTAAATAAAGAGCAATTGCACGACGACTCACTATTCCGAGATGTGGAGTGAATTATATAATTTTATAAATATTTAAAATCACCATATTATATTAGAATAAGAGTTGAAGTGATAATCACCCTCATGAACCCTCAAACCAACCCCACCATCCAAAATAGCAAAAGAGTAAAATTTTGCAAAAATATTAATGCACCCACATAACCTCAAAATTTTAATATTAATGGAAAAAATTTATGCAAACCAACCCCAATTACTTATTTTATATCTATATATTAAGTATAAAGATACCACTTTCAACTCACGATCTGCATCTTGATTGTTTTTCCATCTACCTCCACAGCTTCGAATTTGTTAAACATCCACCTAAAATTTTAAGTACTGCCTTTTAAACAATATATAAACACACAACATAGACTTACGCATACATATACACCCACATACATACATAAAACTACATCATAATGTTTTAGAAATCATAATTATTCATTGTTAAATAAGTGGTTTGGAGATACAAGGAATCCATTATCAAGAATTTCTAGATCTGGTATGGTATTTGATTTTCGTCCAACACGCTAGTGGATGACACTTGGGAGATGATTTTTATGGTAGCTTGGTGCATGTGGTTCAATAGGAATGTAGTCCGAAATGGGAGTGTTCATCAATCGGCAATAGTGGTGGGGCAGAAAGCTTAGACTTTGCTTGCTTAATTTCAGGGAGCAAACCATGTTATTGCTTCACCGAGGATGGAGATGAATGATTCATGGACATCACCAATGGCCCCAAATTACAAGGTAAACGTGGATGGCATAGTTTTTAGTCATATTCGTGGGTCTGGGGTCAAGTTGGTGATTCGTGATCATGAAGGAAGGGTTGCAGCAGCAATAAACAAGAAACTTCTTCAACCTTTGGGTCCACTAGAGATTGAGGCAAAAACTATGGAAGTTGGAGTGTCATTTGTGTGGGATACCAATATAAGGGATGTGATAGTTGAAAGTGATTCCAAGATTGTAGCTAACACTCTCCTGGGATTATGTACTCCTCCTATGGTTGTCTCAAATGTCTTGACTAGTATTGCATACAAACTTCAGGATTTTAGATCAGTTCAAGTATCTCATGTGAAGCTTCAAGACAATAAACCTGCATATCTTCTGGCAAAGTTCGCCAAAGAAATAGATAATATTGATAATTATGTAACATGGATAGAGGAAAATCCATCGCTAATTGAGTAAGCTATTACTTATGATGTACTGAATTTATCTTTTTCTTAATAAAGTTACAAGTTTCTCATTAAAAAAAAGAAAAAAAGAAAAAAAAAAGTGGTTTGGTCCACTGCACACCTTTGACCTGATAGTTACTCCATAAGTTTTTTATTAGGTGTAAGGGGTAAGGCTGAGGTTCAAATCTACAAGAAGAAACTTCAAACACATATATACTTAGATTTGACTAAAGAAATATTTTTATTTCTAATTTTTTAAAAAAAAAAGTGGTTTGAATTTTATAGCTCATCAGTATTCTTTTTTTTTTTTTATATAAGATAGAATTCTACTCTAACCTAATTTAAGTGTATATGTGTGTGAAACTCCCTCTTGGAGACTTGAATTTTACAGCTAATCAGCATTTAACTAAATACTAATTTGATATGTATTTAAGGTAGTGATGATGTTGAAAATTTTCAAGCTCTCCTTAAATAATAAATAATTTAAAATTTAAGATTGTAAAACTCTAGAACATCTTCAAAACCCATATACATGCATGCTTATATACACACATTGTTTATGTCTTTAATGGTTATCTCTTTATTTACTTTTAACTATTTATTTATAAAAGGTAAAGATTTTTATTATTATTATTATTATTATTATTATTATTTATTTATTTATTTATTTATTTTTTGAGAAAGAAAGATGTTCTAAATTGATATTGATGGAAGGCAGATAAATTTGCATAGCAAAAAAAAAAAAAAAAAAAAACCTTAAAGATATGTGATGTGGATATCTAAGTTGTATCGATTATCCATGTTTTCTTTATTGAGAATTATATTAATTAATAATTAATTAGCTGCATGATTTATTAAAAAAAAATTGTCACAGGATAAATTTTTTTTTTTTTTTTAGAAACGTTTCGACACACTGGATAAAAGCTAATTATATGATGTGTAGCATAAACGATGGTGCTACTTGATGCAATGACAATTTTATTGTATAGTAAGTGATATTAATAAGGAAATATTTTAAGTGTTTTAAAATACCATGTAGGAAATGTAAGAAACGTATATTCTATTCTTATAAATATCAAAATGCTTTTTAGCGTTAGTGGCCGAGCTGCATTTAATAATTGTTTTTAGAATTCATTATTCAAATTCCAAGCGGTTACTATGACTTGTTGGAATTTTACTTGTTCTTAAAGAGAGGGAAAAACTTCCATACACTCCAAGCGGTGTATGAGTATAAATTTCCAGACTAAGCCAAAGGTGAAACTTCAGAGTAATACAGATATTTTTGCAGGTAGTTTTGCAAATGAATTAACCAATTTGATGAACTTTCAATTTGCAAAGAGAGGTCCCTCTTGTGACAAGAACAACTTAGTTACTTAGTACGCTATTAAACTATTCTGCAGTATAAAGGATAAGATGGTGGAGAAATTTTCTGCAGCATTGTCCCAATAAGAGAGAAGAAAGTTAGATGTTTATGATGGGGAGCTTCAAAAATTTCATCCTTGCTTTTCTTGGTGGGTTTGTTCTCATACATCTAGTTAATGCCCAGGATCAAGCAGGTATGGTAGTCTTCTTCGTTTTTTTTCCCCTTCTTTTATCTATCAAATTAATAGTGTGTTCCAGTTAAATCAACTAGTAAAATTATTGTTGTCAATTAAAAGTTTTGAAGTTCAATATCTATCAACAATAAAAAACTGATTGATATCTTGGTCTGATTATAAAGAGCTATCATCATAAATAGATGCCATAAGCATATCTTGGTGTTTTCAAACGAATTATCTAGAGTTCAAATCTTCTACTTGCTCAGCTATCCATTTAACTAAGGTATTATTATATATATATTCTGTTTATCTGTCTCAGGCTTCATAAGCATATCTTGCGGGTCACCAGAAAATTCAAGCTTTTCAGAGGCAACAACTAGCATAAATTACATTTCGGATGCCGCATTCATAGACACTGGTATAAGTCAGAATATTTCAACTGTATATATGGTTGGTCTTCAACAACAAGCATGGGATCTCAGAAGCTTTCCTCAAGGAATCCGGAACTGTTACAGCATAAATATTATGCAAGGCACTAAGTATTTGATCCGAGGAACTTTCTTCTATGGAAATTACGATGGACTAAGTAAGTTACCACAGTTTGATCTTCATCTAGGTGTAAATAAGTGGGACACGGTCAAAATAGAGAATGTATCTGTTGTTGTCATCAAGGAGCTCATACATGTTCCATCTCAAAATTATTTACAAGTCTGTCTTGTAAACACGGGCCTCGGAATGCCATTTATATCAGCAATAGAGCTAAGGCCATTGAACAATAAGACGTATGTAACAATTTCTGGATCATTGGCACTCTTCAGTCGCTACGATCTTGGTTCACTAAGCCGTACAGTATACAGGTGAGTCACTTTATTTAAGATTAACTCCCTTGCACCTTTGCATTGCTACCAACAAAAAAAACACATTCAGTAATGGTTTGGAATTTCACAGCGTATAGAGAGTCATGACATTTTTAAATTTTAAATAACATGATTCTCAATACATGTTTAGATTTGTAATTTAATTTGAACACAGAATTAAATCCATTACAAATGGCAATGATCACATAATCCTTTTTTATTAGTTGTGCTTAAAAAAAAGAGGGATGATAGGTTAATTATCAATTTGACTATAAATAAATAATAATAATAAAATTGTTACAAACATGGGGTGATAATGATTTTTTTTTTTTTTTTTTGATTGAAGGGGTGGTAAGGAATTTGATTGGTCATTTAAGGTTTTTGCAAATATAGTAAGTTCAATAAGGGCTAGATGTAAAAGCCCTATTTGCACCTTCCAATAATGTTGTGTTAGATTTTTTATTTTTTATTTTTTAGAAACAATAATATTTATTAGAACACACAAACACGAAAGTAGTATATAGAATTTTTTAAACAGACTTATAATATATTACATAACCAAAGTATCACTACCAAAGAGTCTAACATTTGTAGTAGTAGCCTGAGGTTATAAGGACTGAAACTTTAACACACACAACCAGTATGGAATAAACATTTTTTTTTTTTTTTGAAAAAATAGTAATAATTATTAGAACACACGAACACGAAAGAAGTATATAGAGTTTTTTATGTTGTGCGTCATAAATACACACAATTATATTCTCATCTATAATCTATAATAAATATAAAGCCAAAGACATTTAACATTTGGTTGGCCTCATAATAGTGTGCCACATAATCTTTTGACTCCTTACTATTATACACATCAGTATTATAGTATATGTTTTAAATTAAATTTCAATTTTATTCTACATTTAAGCCATTTATTATAATCTTATCCCAACATGTTTTCTTAAATGGTAGAATATATACTTCCATATACAACAGAATCATAGGAAATAGCTAATGCTAGATTATATAAACATAATCATAGTAAATGTCTATTAATAAATAATTATCAAATTTCACCTTAGACAAAATAAATAAATAAATAAGAGAGAGAAATCAAAATTCATATTATATTTTCAATACATTTGATTTTCGCAAATAAGACCATAAACTGATATACACAAGGGATCTCATTCTAACATTGTTACTATATATATATATATATATATTCACTTTTTTTTTTTTAATTTGGCAATAATAAAAGTGAAATGTTAAGGAATATTCTAAGGTCTATAGTATTTGTTGGTTATCTATTTTAGAAAAGTTTTTATAAGGAAAATAAATAAATAAATGTTTTGGCAACTTTTTCAATTTTTTGTAAAAGTGCTATATAAACATTCCTAAAATGATTTATTAACAATTACTCTAAGGGCACCTATTAACATGTTACAAAAAAAATTGTGAACAAGTAATAAAGTGTTTTTATTTATTTATTAAGTTTATAAAGAGTTTTATCCAAGTAATTAATACAATATTTGGACAATTAATTTTCATCTTTGGTCAAATTTCACAATAGTTTGTGAGGAAAATCTGATATATATATATTCACTCTTTTATATATATATATATATATATATATTTGGCAATAATAAAAGTGAAATGTTAAGGAATATTCTAAGGTCTAGAGTATTTGTTAGTTATCTATTTTAGAAAAGTTTCTATAAGGGGGAAAAAAAAAACAATAAATGTTTTGGCAACTTTTTCAATTTTTTTATAAAAATGCTATATAAATATTCCTAAAATGGTTTATTGACAATTACTCTAAGGGCACTCATTAATATGTTACAAAAAATTGTGAACAAGTAATAAAGTGTTTTTTTTTTATAGTTTATAAAGAGTTTTATCCAAGTAATTAATACAATATTTGGACAATTAATTTTCATCTTTGGTGGAATTTCACAATACTCCCTCCGTTCCCATTTTTTTGTCCTGTTTGAAAAGTCAAACTTTTTAAGAGAACATCATTTATTGTCTTGTCTACCTTTTAAAAATGTATAAGTTTCCAAAACTACCTTTAAAAAAATTTATTAAAAAATTGAATTAGTAAATTAATAGGGGTATAATGGAATATTAATAAATTAATGACTTTTATTTTTAGAAACGGGATAATATTTTGGGACATCTCAAAATGAAATAGAGGACAAAAAAAAGGGGATAGAGGGAGTAGTTTGTAAGGAAAATCTGATATTCGAAAAAGATGTTGGAATATCAAAACAACTGGCTATGATTTTCACGCAAGCTATCATGGTTTTGCTAACTCCAATATTAAAGCTTCAGGTTGTGTTTGGCATTGGCTTAAAAAGCCAGTTTTTTTTACTATTTAATTTATTTTTGCTACTATTTAACTTACTTTTTTGGTATTCAAATCTTTTAGATTTCTTAGGGTATTCAACCAATAGGTTTCTCTAAATCCTAACTATTCTTTTATGATTTAAGGGTTTAGATTATGTCATGTCAGCATTCCACTAATAATACTCTTAAAATAATAAAATAATTAATATTGCAAACAAAACAATTAAAATTATTATTAGTGGAATGCTGACATGGCGCAATCTAGACCATTAAATCATTAAAGAATAGTTAAGATTTAAGAAAATCTTTTAGTAAAATACTTTAGAAAATCTAGAGGATCTAAATCCTATTTTTTGTATTATTCATGTGTCTCATTGTACTATTTCAGCTTCCTTTTAGTTTTATCTACAATACTTTCCGAAAAAAGTTTGAGAGATGCTAAGTCCACAACATTTTTACAACAAATTATAGGTGGTTAGTTGTTATTGATTCAAATTTGAACTTAACACTAAGATTACTTTTTTGTCAAAAAAAAAAAAAAAAAAAAACAACCAGTAACAACTTACCACTTAAAATTTGTTGTAAAAATATTGTGAAAATGTTGTGGACATATCATTTCTCAAAAAGCTTTCAGTTTCAGCAAAATAAGCTGTTTCCAAACAGACTCTGAGTCACACTTTTTTTTTTCTTGGAGTACAATGTCAGAGGGGAGTGGTTGGGATAACTGCTACATATATTCTAGCTAGATACACTTAACAATTTATTCACAAACTGTCATACAATTCTAATTTATATAGGTTTTTTAATTTTTTAGGTTATAGAAATTTAATGAAAATGTAAATATATTGGCTTTAATTTTCTAATTATATATATATATATATATATATATATATATATATTGAAGAATATCATTCAATATAGGGTGTGCATTCAACTCAACACCAATGAATACTTTTCATGGGTTGATAAGTTGGGTTGTGCTCTAAATTTTTTTTGAAACTTGGGTTGTTAAACTTTTAACCCAAGTAACCCGCCAAATTTTTGCTATTTTCAATTTTAAAAATATGTATTTTGAACTATTAGTTCAATTTAATTTGGACTTTGGAACTTAGTTTAAATTGATTATTTTGATTTATTTTGGCATTTTAAAATTTCGTCTTGACGAAACTGGAATATTGGCATTATTAGGCCCAACTATGTAAATTACAATCATTTATCAATGAGAAATGGGTTTAAAAAACTGAATGATGCCCGATATTTTTATTGGGTTTCACAAAATTGTATGAAAACCTAACCCAAGTTGGAATGGTTTTTAAAGTTCCCATAGGCTGGGTAGGTTTGAGATTTTCCCAATATGAAGATTTCAAATTATATCTATAAACAATTAGTTTCTGACTTATGCTAAACATTTATGTTTTCTTAGGTATCCAGTCGACGTTTATGATCGCATATGGTATCCCTATTTTGCTAATGAGTGGACAAGTTTAAATACTACGCTTGCTATTGACTCCCAAAGTAACAATTATTACCAACCAGCATCTATTGTAATGGGTACAGCCGTCACACCAACTAATGTTACTGCTCCTTTGGACATGTATTGGGATTCAGAGAGTGCAACTTCCGAATACTATATCTACATGCACTTTGCTGAAGTTGAACAGCTCAAACCTAATCAATCCAGATCAATAAACATTACTCTAAATGGGAACTACTGGTGGAGTATATCTTCTCCATTATACTTGTACACAACCACGGTGTGCAGCCAATCGGCCTTGGAGATTGCCCAAACATATAACTTTAAACTGTTCAAAACAGAAGGCTCAACACTGCCACCCATCATCAATGCAATTGAGATATATTCAGTGAGAAATCTCTCGCAACCAGGAACAAACAAACAAGATGGTATGTTTTCTTCCACGCATGTCAATATTGTGCCTTTTCTTTTTTTTTTTTTTTTTTTACTTACTTATTTGGATGCATATGAAAATGTTATAGTTGATGCCATCACAAATATCATGTCAACATACGAACTAAAGAGAAATTGGGAAGGTGATCCGTGTCTCCCACAAGCATACTCATGGGCTGGTTTGCATTGTAGCTATGATAGTATTAACCCCCCTAGAATAACATCCTTGTAAGTTTATTCGTTCGGATATGAACTTCATGAATTGGGACTTTTTGCTTTTTAGTGTCTCTTAATTAATATTTTCTGAAATGTGAATTGAATCAGGAACTTGTCTGCTAGTGGATTGACTGGAGTGATATCTGCTGATATATCAAATCTCATGATGTTACAATATTTGTAAGTACTTGCAATTCACATAACAAAATTGTAAATATCTGAAAATGAATACCAAATTTGGTTAAAATTTTTATGACAACCAATGTGAAATGTAAGTAATTTGCCAATTTCAGGGATCTATCGGACAATAGCCTAACTGGATCAATACCAAAATTTCTTTCTCAATTGCAATACTTGAGGGTCCTGTAAGTTGAATTTTAAGATTGTTGCTGCAAATTTATTTGTTAGAAAAGATATAAATTATATTCACTTTACCTTTGCAGAAACTTAGAAAGAAATCAGCTTACTGGTTCTGTTCCAGCTGACCTCATAGAAAGATCAAACAATGGTACACTATTATTGCGGTATGATTTTTGTTGAAAATAGTAACACTTCATTTTCATAATTTTCCTTCATATTACTTGAACTCTTCTAGAAAAAATTGAAGATATGTATATATATATATATATATATTTCAATGTGTTAATTAAAATTTCATTGACATCCTTTTTATTAATCTAGTGTGGATGAAAATTCAAGTCTTTGTGGATCTGGATCATGCAAAGAGAAGAACAATATTGTTATTCCAATATCAGTCATTCTCTTATTCATTGTTGCGGCTGTCATGTGGGGGCTTTGGAGATATCAGAAATATAAGAATAAAGGTTAAAAACTTTATATAAAAAGATGCATATTCATTTTAAACTAAGAATAAAATCTCCTCAGTTATGTGCTTATAATGCTAATGATGTTTGCAATTATGGTAGTAGAAACAAAATCCAACATCCAGACCAAGTCGTTAGAGTCAATAGATTCAATGCAACGACAATTTACATACGCTGATCTGGTAAGAATTACCAACAATTTTGAGACAGTTCTTGGTAAGGGTGGATCTGGACAAGTTTACCAAGGCTGCATTGATGACACTCAAGTAGCAGTGAAAGTGCTTTCCCTATCATCAGTTCGAGGGTATCAACAATTTCAAGCAGAGGCAAGCAACTATGTCTCAATTTATTTTGAGCACACATAGATGTATACATAGAGATTTTAATATTAAATTAATGGACATTAATCTTCTTAAATTGCAGGTAAAACTTCTTATGAGGGTTCATCATAGAAACCTAACCACCCTCATCGGGTATTGCTATGAAGGAACAAGCATGGGGCTTGTCTATGAGTACATGGCCAACGGAGACTTAGAAGCACATCTTTCAGGTTGGTCATAAAAAAACTATCTACCGAAGATTCCACTTTTTCAGTATACTTTTAGGAATTAAGAGTATATCATTGAAATTTAAAAAAAAAAAAAAAATGATATTGTTGATGTGGAAGATTGTAAGTGGCAAGTAAAAAAATAGTGTCAGTGGTAGACCTAGATAAGAACTAATAAAAACTTATCAAGTCAACTGTTATGAATTTTTTGTATATGTAGTATTGCTCACATATACAGACATGTCCTACCAATAGTAGTACTAGTACAATATAATATATGACCCAACCTAGCTTGGCCCTAGGGGAGACATAATCTAACATTAGCAACATACTTTAATCGTCACATGATCAAAGTTAGTTTAATTGAATCACACAACAAGAAAATCTACAACATTTTATTTATTGATGCAGGTAAGAGTACTAATATCTTGGGTTGGGAATCAAGGCTTAATATAGCAATGGAAGCAGCACAAGGTTAGTGATGAGCCAATGAGTTTATTTGCTGATCGTTTTTAAATAGTGCTTCATCTTTTCTAAAAATGATTTTTTACTGTGAAACGTAGGATTGGAATATTTACACAATGGTTGTAAACCACCTATAATCCATAGAGATGTGAAGACTACAAATATCTTGTTGAATGAAAATTTTAATGCCAAACTAGCCGATTTTGGTCTATCCAAAATTTTCCCAACTGATGGCACTCATGTCTCAATGCTTAGTGTTGCTGGCACCCTTGGATACCTCGACCCCGAGTAAGTTTTTTTTTTTTTTTTTTACTTAGTTTGCATATCATCTTCAAAATTGTTTTGTAAAATACAGTAATAGTATTATTTAAATCCACAAGCATGTGACCATTTCTAAATGGAAAGGGATACAAGCCCTTTTCCGTTTAAAATGAATGGGAATGACTTGAAAATTGAACTTGTTAAAACAAAAGATGAAAATAAAAAATAAAAAAATTATGACATGCATTTGCTTGTAGGTACTCCATTTCATATAGGCTGACTGAGAAAAGCGATGTTTATGGCTTTGGGGTTGTTCTTTTGGAGATAATCACAAGTCGGCCCGCGATTGAAAGATCCTATGAAAACACCCACATAAGCCAATGGGTGAGAATGATGCTTGATAGAGGAGATATTCAAAATATTGTTGATCCAAGGTTGGGTGGAGATTTCAACGTTAACTCTGCTTGGAAAGCTATTGAAATAGCAATGGCTTGTGTGTCCACCACCTCCAGTAATAGGCCACCAATGAGTGAGGTGGTAGTGAGACTAAAGGAATGTTTGACATCTGAAACAATTAAAAGGGAGAATTTTGAGGGGGAATCAAATTATTCAGTTGATATAGTCAATATGAATATGATTAAGGAATCCAATCCTTTAGCAAGGTAAGTTGTTGTCCAAAAATGAGAATCATGTATTTGATCTTTAACTGTTTTTGAAAAAGTTTGGGTGCAATCGTTTAAGTGGTATACATTACATTCTCCAAGTAATCAATGAATTATAAATGCTATATTTTTCCTTTTTAAGAGGAAAAATTTTAATGTAGATATATATATTTGATATTAATTCAAAAACTTAATTAATTCTGCACATTAGGAATTATTGCTAAGCTGTATTGTTTGCTTTATTTAAAAAGAAGTACTACGTTGACAATATTTTTATAATACTTTCATTATAAATTTTAGAGGGTAAGTCGTTATTAGTTCTAATTTGAACACATTACTATTTTTTTTTTCTACTAATAACAACCTGTCACTTAAGATTTGTTGTAAAAGTTTTGTGAAAATGTTGTGGACATTACATTTCTTTTATTGTAACCTCTTATCAATGCATATCAGAAACAATGCTAGGACCACATCTCTTTACACAATTTGAAAGTTAAAATTTAATTTGAAAGTGCTACGTGAACAATATTTTCACAACAATTCATAAGTGGTAACTTATTATTGGTTTTAATTTGAACTACCTGATAAAATTACTTTTTTGCCTAACAGTAATAGCAAGTAATAACATGTCATTTAGAATTTGTTGTGAATGTGTTATAAAAATGTTGTGGACATAGCATTTCTCTTAATTAAATGAATTTTCAGAATTGTAAAAATTACATGTCTTTATCCAAACTCTTAAATCCTGTGTTAACTAGAATTAAAATTAGAGTGTTGTTAACGATTGCCCTTATGGTATTTGTTAATAAATCATTTTAATAAAATTTTAATATTACTTTTATGAGAAATGTAAAAGCTGTCAAAAAATCTGTTACTTTATTATTATTTTTTTCCCTATAAAATGTTTCAAAAAATATTTTCTAAAACAATGCTTTTAGTGCATTTGTTAACATATCCTTAAAATTAATAGGGTAAATTCGCTATTTGATCCCTAATCTTTAGTTTGTCTATCAATATGGTCACTAACATTTTAAACATGTTTGTTTAGTCTTTAACCTTTTATTGTGTCAAACTGGTCACTATCGCTAAATGGTGGATAAAAGATATTGAAATTGCTAACGGTAATTTTAATATCTTATATTTTCCACCACATAAGCTACCACATGTCCTAAAATTGAAAAAAATTTGAACTTAGCTTATTTTGATCTTCATTACCAAAAACTAAAGATTCGAAAATTTATTTTTCCCTATACTTTTCTTTTCCTTTGCCTTATTGGGAATAGAATATATACTAAGAAATCAAAACTCAACTCAACTCACAATAAGCCAAATTGGACAATAGGCCCCAAAAAACTTCACAGAATGAAAAATTTACAACAAGAAAATTTGAGGAAATGGGTGAGATCGAGAAGCAATGAACCAAAGCGACCTATGAAGATATTATAAGAGAGAGAAAGAGAGACTCACAGTGCTAACCAAATAATTGAATAGAGAAACAGAGGACTTTATTGGAAGTCTAGGAAGTTTCAGTTAGTGTTGATAAACTAAATATTTGAAATGTTAGAGATTAGATTTACACAAAGTCTGAAAGTTAGGGACTAAATAGTAATTTGCCATTAAATTAAATTTTTTTTTACCTGTTAGGGTGGTTTAATATTGGGCTTTTTTTTTTTTTTTTTTTTTTTTTTTATACATATTGGACATTTTAGACTAAAATTTTAAACACCATTTGTTTTTCTAATGTCACTTTTTAAAATATATTTAGTTTGTGGGTTCCAATTAGCTCAACTGGTAAATTCTTTGATGGTTGTATAAGAGATCTAGGGTTCAATCTCCACCTACACCAAAAACTGATTGGTGTCTTAGTCTAACGATAAAGATATATGATTAGGAGCGGATGTCATAAGTTGAAACTTTCTCAAAAAAAAAAAAAAATATATATATATATATATATATATATATGTTCAGTTTTATAAGGTTGAAAAGTTAGAGTTGGTCCAAACAGACATGAACATGTATATATGTCAAATCATTGAAAACTTCATGAAAATTATTCACCTAAAAACAAAGTAGTAACAAGGATGACAATAATATTTTTTAAAACCTAAATAAATACAATTGACAATTCAAAGACAAAATTAAACTCGGAATCAAAACCGTAATATGTTTTAATAGCTATTATCTGTGTAACTATATACAACAACTCCACCATATCGATAGAGAAGGTATCTTTCAAAAAAATTTAGCCCCTAGCTAATCTTATTCTCTCTGACCTTTCTTCAATGTAACAACCTCGAAGAAACATTAACATGAAAAGTATGCAAAGTGAAAGACTTGTTAAGCTAAAATTCAAAGCTCGTGCTTCTTCCTTCGCAAGCATGTGTGTGCACACTACATGCACTGAATGGCTTTACCTATTATTAGACCAAGAAGCTAACAACCATGACAGTCAGACAAAATGGATTAACCTATTATTGTACCAAGAAGAGTAAGTTACAAATCTGAAATGCAAAAGGACAAAGTAAATATATGCTATGTGCCTCCCTTTAGGGCTTTTGAATTTTGATGCATTAATCAATTTCCAAATCTCTGGAGCTCTAAGAAGAATTAGGGCCCTAACTCCTAAGGCCTAACCCCAATATGGGATAAGGGTGGGTAAATGGGAAACATGCCTACTCCCTAACCCATGTTAAAGTTGCGGGTTTCAATTATCTTAATTAATAAAGTATTCTATTAATATTGAAGAAGATATTTGGAAATTGAATTCCACCTGCAACAAAAACTAGTTGGTATCTTAACCTAATATTAAAGAAAAATCTTAATAGAGCAGACAACATAATTGAAATTCTATTGTATCTAAAAAAATACAAGTAAAAAATTGCAAAATTTCATATTGAATAAGTTATGCTTAATCATTGTCACAAGACTCACAACTCATCATGAGACTGACAATAAAAAAATAAAAAATAAAATTGTTCATAACTCATTAATAGGAAGAAAAAAAATGCAGCTTCTATGTTTGAGGCCAAGCTATATTTGATATTTGTTTTTAAGAATTCATTATTTAAATATCGACCAGCAGTTAAACTGTCAATATAATGGGTGGTAGACCTTTTCTAATAGGAAAAATGTTGAAACTACTATAAGCATGGTTGTATTTGATATTGAGTCCAAATATTCTGTCCACCCTCTGTTCTTCACTTTATATTCCACAAATCAAAATTTTCCACATGTCTACTTATTTCATTAATGCCTAATTTTATGCCTCTCTCCTTTATTTACCTAAAATTTGCCACATAGTACACGTTGGAGATAAATTGCAAAATACCAGTCCTTTGACATATTCTAATTTTTCCTTTACATTTTATGGGCAATTTGGATGAGTTTCCCAAAAGGACATTGCCTTGAACACCTTCAACAAGCTCAACAAAGAGCTCCTTTTTTCCACTCATGTGGTTGCTAGCTCTAGAATCAAGATACCACACATCTTGCGAATTATTTTCCTCTTCTTGTGCAAAAAGAAGTGTACATTCTTCTTTTTCAATATTGGATGCCTCAACAAGATTAGATTGTTCATTGTGCTCCTCAAATTTATTGTACCAGCAGTCCAATGAATAATGTTCAAATTTGTTGCAATTAAAATATTAGATATTTCTATTACCTCCACGTCTGTGAGTAGATCTGCTTCTGAATGTTCCTCTTCCATGACCTTTGCCATGGTTGCTATTAGTATATCCTCCACAGAAGCCATCAGGCTTCTTCTCTCTTAAATTCAAATTTGAATCTAATGCTTGCTCAATGACAACAGAGCTAGAATTCTTTTCCATACGTTGCTCATACACTTGAAGAAATCCTATTAATTCCTCAATTGAGAGAGTCTCCAAATCTTTGGACTCTTCAATAGGCACCACAACATGCTCAAATTTATTTGCAAGAGATCTTAATATTTTCTCGACCACACGAATATCTTCAATACTCCCTCCATTACTTTTCAAGCAATTAACAATTACAAGTAATCATGAAAAATAATCAGAAATAGTCTCAACATCTTTCATATGACCAACTTTAAATTAAACTTGGCACAAAAAATTTACAAATGAACTCTTTTCACACAATCGACACCATTGAAGAAAATTCCAAGAATCTCCCTTGTTTCTTTACTCGACTTTGCTTTGGCAATTTTCTCCAAAGTTGACTTCTCCATCCCTTGATAGAGTAGAAATAGTGCCTTCTTGTCTTTCTTCCTCTGATCCTTGAGCAAATTTTTTTGCTCTGCATTGTAGGTGGCTTCTTGCTCACTTGTGGTTTCTACATACCCATCAGTGATGAGCTCCCATAGCCCTTATGATCCAAACAACACTTTCATTTGAATTTGCCAGCTCTCATAATTTTCTTTCATCTATTTAGGAATTTTTGGCTGCACCATATTAGAAGACATCTTCACTAATGGTGTAGAGAAAGACTCTAGGCTCTAAGAACTTGGCTCTGATACCACTTTATTTGCTTTACAAAACCTTGACTTTAATTTCAACAAAGTACGGTCACAAGAAATAGAGGATTGAAAATTTTATTAGAGTACTTCAAACTCACAAACAACAGATTAGACTACTGACTTGAGAGCTCACTACAACTTTTTCTCTCACACACTTTCACATCATACATCTATTCCCTTTTATAGGGTGAAGTTACAAGAGTTGTGATTATTGTCATGACTCTTTGTTTCATAATAAAAAATTCTAAAATGTGGAAAACTTTAAGACAAAAATGTTATGGAATGACAATAGACACAAACAGTTATGGAAAAACAAAAAACACAAACAGTTATGAAAAAACAAAGACACAAACTGTTATGAAATATCAAAAGTCACCTTTTAGTTTACCACTTCCAACAGTATTTGCATTCCACAAAATTTGTTATGTTTTTTGGACACCTCGAATGAACGTACATAATGAATAAGCTAGGCTTGCAAAAGGATAGCACACTTACAAGTAATGAATAAGTTTTCTCTTTACAAGTATGTTGAAGCCTTTCTAAAGGGTAATATTTAACTTCAAATATTATTAATAAAAAAACAATCAATACGAAGCTCAAATAATTCATAAGCCAAAATAATATTCACATGTTAGAGAAAACAAAAATCCAAAACTTCAGGTGCACGTACTATTAAATGACAAAAATACTAAACACTAGAAGTATGATTTCTTTTCAAAATTCATAATTTCTTCTCTAATGTATACAGTCTCAACGAAAGCCTTAAAACTAATTGTCATCCATCACAATTTGAAACAGAAAATAGAAGGAATAGAGTGAGCCTAACTACTCACTAAATAACCAATTTCCTAACAATCTGGATAAAACATATAAGAAAATGTAAATAAAATAAAAATCATGCATTGTAAAAATCATAGACTTTGCAACATCATTTCAATAAAATCAATAGTTTCAATGAAGAAATAAATAGCTTTCTTTTTTCTTTTTGATTCAAAATTCTTACATATGCTAAATTCATATATTAACAATCTATACCATTATAGTTGAAAATATCTTAGTACCGACTAAATTGCAATTATTTAATTAAGCAACTGAAATTATTAAATCAAATTTTGCAAGAAAGACTAACAATTTTTATAAAATATATATATATATATATATATATATATATATATATATTTCTAACTTTTATCCTAATTACAAAAAAGCTCACTAGCCACGTATGATGCGTAATTTTATCCTAATTACATAAAATTTCACTTACCACGTATATACTCAGATACTAAAAAATCTAGTGTCATAACAATTATACACAACTTCTTTGTGTGATATAGCAGAGTGTGACTGGTGAATAAAAAATTATCGGTTTATACATAAGTGATAGACAACCACTCACAATTTTTCATGCTAGAGTTATAACAAAAAATTGTAGTTTGTGGTCCTAGAACCACTCAAATTTCCTTAAAAAAGAAAAACAGCACTTCTCAAATACTTATTTGAAACTTCTTTGGCTTACAGGTACTATGCATCAAACAAGTTGAATGAGAAAAGTGATGTTTTTAGCTTGGGGGTTGTTCTATTGGAAATAATCACAAGCCGTCCTGCAATAACTAAAAATTCTAAGAAAGTTCATATAATTAAATGGGTAAGGAGACGTTGAGAATATTGTGCATCCGAGGTTAGAAGGAGACCTTGACATTAATTCTTCATGGAAAGGAATAGAAGCGACAATGGCTTGTGTTTCTCCCACTTCAATTGGAAGGCCAACCATGACTCATGTAGTGATGGAGTTAAAGCAATGTTTAGCAATGGAATTGGCTCGAAGGCATGGAGGGTTTGAGTCTGATTCAGACCAAATTAGTGGAATTGACCATACGGAACAGACTCCCTTGGCAAGATAGTAATTGTCAAAGAGAAAAAGAAGAAGAAGAAGAAATTGCTTAAACATAAACTTTTCAAAAAATAAAATAATAAAGGTTGTTCCAATGGTCTGTTATCACACTGCCTCCTTTGTGTGGTTTGTATTCAGGGTTGGATCCCTTCAAGTTATTCTGGAGCCTGGAGGAGATGGGGCAACATCATGGTCAAGGGGGTATTTTTCACAAAAAGAAAATTGATTCTTATCGTTTGAAGGCATTATTTATGTGTGTGTGTGTGTGTGTTTTTTTCTTTTTTTCTTTTAACTCTTTGTATGCATTACAAAGTGGAATAAAATAGCTGTCTATGTGTGCTGTATAAAGATTCCATCTTTTATATTTCGCATATATCCGAAGTTTGTGATAAATTTTTGTCTAAATTTGTATGATAAAAAAAATATTTTTTAAATATTACAAAAATGTTAGCTATAATGCATTTGTACCAAATGTGATATATTGAAACTACATGTATTTCATTTTTTGCTAGTATTGTTAGTGAGTTAGTTACTGAACAATTAACCAAACTCTTCTCCTCTCTATGCTTAGGAACTGATTACCCTCGAAGTAATCCTTGCTATGTTCTTCCTTTAATTCTCTAAATTAGCAAGTGCTTAACAATAAAATTTTTCTACATTCGTGATTGTCCTAACCATTTTCTCTACTATGCAAAAAGTGTCTACACTCTTATTAATTAAGATATAATCAAACTTGGCATAAATTCTATTATCAGAAGTTTACTCTATTTAAAACTATATTACCAATAGTTTACTCTAAATAAAACTATATTACTTAAGTTTCAAAAAAATTAAAACTCTATTCCGGCTAAATGTCTATTACCAAAAATTTCAAGAAATTTAAAATAAAATTTAATATTTTATTTAAATATTTTAATCATGTATCATAATTTTGAATTTTAATATTATAAAACTTGCACGCTATATACACTATATGCTTCAAGTGGCTCAATATATGCATGTACTAAGATAGTTAATTTAGACTTTCAAGTGACTCATTAATTATTATTATATTTTGGATAATACTTATAAATGTTTTTTTTTTTTTTACATACAATATTTAATTAATATGTGCATCACCGGGACATACTACTAGTATATATGTTATAATTTTTTTTATGTTCAATTGATTTATCAAATTTTTTAGCATTGCTTAATGTTTTTATACATATTAATTTTTGTTTAATCTTTAGTTGGTGCCACCAATTCCTCAATTCAGATTTAATAAATATTTTATGAACAGAAAGTTTTTTCAAATTAAAGTTAATAATATTAAAGTTTTATCAAATTTCATATAATTTAAGTTTCTTAATAATCACCCTGAAAAAAATTTCTAAAGCTACCACTGTCACTTAGAGTTATCTTTTGGGGTGTGGGATCCATGATTAATCAAAAGATCGATGCATGTTCACTTTGATTGATTATTGCTAAAACTTGTTATTAATGATGAAGCAAGCCTAAATATTCTCAAAAGTATTAATAACTTAATGTTTAGGAGGTTCTCAACTCTAATACATAACATGTCATAATTGATAAAATATAAAGTGGAATACTAAAGTGGTATAAAAGATTTGTATTCGACTTTTGCCCATGCACCCTTTCTAGTAGGAGTCTTTCATTTTTAGGAAAAAACTAAATTGAATCTGCGTGAGTATATCATGGAGAATAGGGTAGGAATGGATAGGGATAATGGCGGGTAGTGAGCTCTATTAGGTCCCTAGGGTCACTTGGGAGCACCTTGTTGCTACTGAGGATCATAATTGGTCGTTGGCGCAGTGTTGTTATAAGCGAGTATGGGCGGGGCTTGTGCTGGGTTTTGCGATTGCAATTGGGTAGGCGATTTTTGAGTTGGTTGGAGGACGGCCCCAGCCCCCTAGATGGCTTGCTGATTTTGGGTGCTCTATTGTCTATGTGCATTTTGCTGCTTTAGCCCCTTTAAAAAGATGAATCTTAATCTTTTGACCGTGCAAATTGATTGTAATTGGGAAAAAAAAAACGGTGTTTTATTATGTATCTTAAATTTAAGGAGATATAATATATAATTTTTCGCAAAAAAGACTACTTATTTAATTATTTTATAGAAAAATGCATACTTATTTATATTGGAAGACGTGCTTTGATTTCTTTAAATAATGTTTTTAGTTTAGTTTGAAAATAAATCTATTTTTTAGCGGTAATTTGTCACCAATTTTGAATAATGATTTTATTGAAAAACTAAAATATGACAGTTAAGGGGCTTTTTCTATGTCATTAATTCAAGTGTGAGTTAAAGAGGTTAAAAGCATGTATTGTGTATACAAAAGTTAAGCATTTTTGAATATACACTACTGTAACTTTTTTTTAAAAACTTTTTTTCCTCTTTTTGTGTGTGTTAAAAATACTTAGTATTTTAAAAAATAAAAAAATAAAAAAGACACAGGAGATAGAATGTATTAAGGTAACATGCTCACAAACATTACACCTAAAAGCCTAATAAACCAAGTCGTGGGCCAAAAAATTTGTCAATCTAAGACTGGATGGCTACTACCGAAGCCTAAATATTATCTCGAAGCCCGTGAGCTGAATGTGATAGAAGCCCTCTTTTGTGTGGGCTTTATTAACTAAGCCCACGCTCAATATAACAATTAGAAGGCACTACACGATTTTCTGCTCCAAGTTTAGTGAGATTCATTAAAATGAGTTGTTCGAACTTCGAAGCTCTCTATTTTGTGGGCTTTATTTAACTAAGTCCATTCCCAATGCATCAAATAGAAGACACTACACAAATATGGTTTTGAGCCCCAATGCCTAATGAGATCCATTGACTTCGACAAGGCATTGAGTGCAATGGAATCAAAGAATCATACTACACGGTAATGGACTTCAAAGGCCGATAGAATTGGACTCATGGGGGCCCACAGGTGCCAGCCCATCCATCAAGGGAGCTCTGACTCCATGGCCTCTAGGCTCTAGTTACATGTGCAACAAAGGCCTAGGGCTGTGTCTAGTAACTCCATGGCCTAACAAGTAATAACCCATTTAGTAGAAAGTGTAGGGACACTGTAAAAACCGCACCATTTCACAAAGAGTACTGGTGTTTGCTACAACCATTGAAAAAAGCACCCGATGTATGAAGAACTTATGTTGTTACCAGAGAAACATTCAGGCTAGTAGGATGAATATCAAGCTATAGCATTGGAAGAAAGAGGCCCAACCCTAAAATAGGCAAATTATACATAATTAAAAAAAAAAAATTTAGACCAGGGGGCTCGGGCCCCCTTTGGGTCCATCCTTGGTTATTTTGCTAGTTGTAAGGTTTGGACTTTAGGTGAAAGATGGAAAGTTAGCTTTCTTACCATTAGGTCTCCGTTAAGGATTTTTTTTTTTTTTTTTTTTAATCCTATTTATTGGTATAGAAGACAAGTCTATCATTTGTTAATAAAAATAATTTTTTATTGACTGTTAGAACAGTGATGTATTATTCTTTATCAAATGATACATAGGGTTGCAAAAGATTTTAGGGCTTCACTCAAGGGTCCACCATTTTGGAGAGAGAAGAAAAATTATATGTGAGAGAGAGAGAGAGAGAGAGAGAGAGAGAGAGGTAGCACAATATGAGAGACAAGTTTAAGGTTTTCTCTATTAAGATTTTTATACAACACACAAATCAAAGAGAATTTGTGAGGCATGAATTTAAAAAATGAAATGAAAAAAGAATTATAAATGCTTATGTGAGAGTGCAAAGAAAATAAAGAGAGTTTTGCTAGCCGTGAGACAGAAAAATAGAATTTCTTTATAAAGAGTTTTTTTTTTTTTTTTTTTTTGGGTGTGTTTCTAATATAGAGAATTCAAATATGTAGCTAGTGAGTTGTATTAAATCTAGAGGAGATATTATTGTATTTGATTTTATCTCATGTTTTGGATTTAAATTGAGTATAAATTATAATTAATTTTATTATAGTGTACTTCTTTAGAACTAGTTTCATGGTTATTCTTTCAAGGAAAGGTTATTCATAGAAATTTTGGTGTTCTTACCCTAGTAATTTTGGTTATAATTCTTTTGGGGATTGAATTAAATCAATCAATCGCCATAATTGATTGAAAAAGAAAAAAAAAATGTGAATTTGTTGACATAGGACAAACCTACAACAAATGTACATTAAAATTTCTCATTTGTTTATTTTTACTTTTTATTTTTTATATGATTTTATGATTTTTAGGTTTCTATATATTGTTAGGGTTAATATTTTTTTTTTTTTTTTGTGTTGGCATATCTTTTGACAAAATGCACTTTACTTGTAATTGAGTAAATCTAAGATGTGCTTAGAATATCATGAAGTATGTTGAGCAACCAAAACAAGTGATATCATTAAATACAAGAAGATTGAATCAAGAAATAAGTGAAGAAAAACTGAAATAGTGAATCTCAACACTAGTGTCAAAACTAGTATCTATCAAGATTAAATAAAGGACCTTAACATTAGCTCAACACCTCTCAATTTATCGAGCTACGCAGATCTAGAATTCTCATATCAAAATTTTGGCTCATGATGACTTGGATTACTAGGTTTCATTTACTAAAATCATAAAGGGTATAAAAACTTTATTTTAAAGTCATCAAAAACACAAAGACTCAATTAGAGAACTCATATACTTTTGGAAAAGCTATTGCGTTCTTATGCACCTTAAGGTTTTGTAACTTAGTGCTTCCAGATTTTCAATATGTATTGAAGTTAAGAACTCTGCATCCAACAACAAATATCAGTTGCTAGAAAGTTAGTCACATATTGGGACCTATGTAAAAGGAAATAAATTTCTACAAGATTTAGTCCAATTAGGGATTGGTGTGAAGGTTCAACTTTAGGTTAGTAATTTGGGATTGTTCACAGTAGTGATAAGATTCCTTATATCTGTAACTACTTGATTCTTAATTAGTTATTCTTGGAATTGTTGACTTGAAAATCATCCGGTGGAGATTTTGCCATGCGAGGGGTTTTCCTCATTAGCCAGCAAATCACCGTGTCAATTTATTTTTTGTTACATTTTTGTTTATTTAGTTATTTTTGTGTGTGTCTCCATAATTTGCATTTAATTTGACCTAATTAATCAACTTGAATAATTGAATTAATTAATTAATCAAGATCAATCTATAACCCAACATACATTCTAGATTTTATTTTATTTTGATATAATTTTTTATAAATCACATTCTGGTAGAGTTCCATAAAACTTAAATTTTGGTGGGTCCATAACACTCAAAATCTGACAGTGATCAGTAAAATAAGAACTCTCAAATTCTAGTTGAAATCTGTGAAGCTCAAATTCTAGTAGAGTTTTATAAAAATCATATTTTAGGAACTATTGCATGTATTGTAGGCATTCCTGAACCCGCAGATACATTTGCAACTCCATAACTTGCAACTCATACTGTTTATTGACCATAATTCATAGCCCTAGTTACCATAAGAAACATATCATAAATATTGCAAAGGGTAGGGCTAAGGATCCGAGGTTTTATTCACCAATGATCAGGGAAAGGCCAAAATCACGGCAGGCCAAGCTGGTTGAGTCGTAGGCGGAGAATCGATCTAATCTTTCAATCCCTAAAATTCAAAATTCAAATTTTCTGTTTGGTGGTCCTAAGTATTAATTCCTATGAGTGGATGACTATGGTATAAATTCTTTTGCGTGGCCCTTTCCATACATAAATTCTTTCCATTGGTCTTTTCAAGATAAATTCCAATACATGGGTGGATGCAGCCTGAATTTCTTGGGCTGGCCTTTTCTATTAATTATTTTCTTGTACATAAATTTAATTGAGGAATTTTATATAAAATACATTATTTACTAGTTTATCTAGATTGTTGAATGGGAAATTATCTAATAGACCAAGTCTTTGGCAATAATCTCTATGACAAGCCAGTTTATTTATGTTAAAATTTTTGTCCAATGCCTCAATATATTGGAACCACCAAGATTATGACACGTCTTTGGCAATAACCACTATGACAAGCCACTTTATTTACATCAAAATTTTTGTCCAATGCCTCAATATATTGGAACCACCAAGATTATGACACGTCTTTGGCAATAACCCCTATGACAAGCCAATTTATTTACGTCAAAATTTTTGTCCAATGCCTCAATATATTGGAACCACCAAGATTATGACACGTCTTTGGCAATAACCCCTATGACAAGCCAATTTATTTACGTCAAAATTTTTGTCCAATGCCTCAATATATTGGAACCACCAAGATTATGACACGTCTTTGGCAATAACCCCTATGACAAGCCAATTTATTTACATCAAAATTTTTGTCCAATGCCTCAATATATTGGAACCACCAAGATTATGACACGTCTTTGGCAATAACCCCTATGACAAGCCAATTTATTTACGTCAAAATTTTTGTCCAATGCCTCAATATATTGGAACCACCCAGATTATGACACATGACTAAAAGTAAACATGCATTACCATTTTTACAGGCAAAATTTGCCAAACAATGCAAATTTTGAAAATTTTAAGCCGGATAGCACGTGTTCAAAGTTATTTTGTTAGTTAGACTCTTTTTGAAAGTCGATTTTACCAAAATCGACTTCCCACTAAATATACATCTGACCTGGATTAAAAAAAGAGGCAAAAAAGCCACGTAGACACACAGAAGTCGAGTTTAGTGAACTCGACTTCTTTGAAAGTCGGGTTCAGTGAACTTGACTTCAAGCAGGGGTTAAAAATAGAATTGATGGGGTAAACTCTCTCAGCCTCAATTGTCTTCATTCCTCTCTCTCTCCGGTGTCTCTCTCAACCCAACGACGCCGTTCTTCTCTCTCTCTCCGGTGTCTCTCTCAACCCAACGCCGTCTTCTCTCTCTCTTCAGTGTCTCTTTTCCTACGCTGTTTTGTCCATCCAGCAGGTTCGTTCTCTCTCTCTCTCCGGTGTCTCTCTCAACCCAATGCCGTTTTTCTCTCTCTCTCCGGTGTCTCTTTTCCTACGCCATTCTTTTTCTTTATTTATTGGCTAAAATGGGTTTTGATTTGCTTTTTAGGTTTAGTGATTTGGAGATTTGGGTTTAGTTTTTTTTTGTTTTTGTTTACTGTGCTATTAATGTATATGATATTTGCAAATGTAAGTGATTTGAGTCAATGTTTTCTGCCTCTATTTCATTGGTTAAGATACTAATAATGATGCATTCTCTCCTTTCTAACATATTTTCCAGATTGAATGATTTGGTATTTTAGTTTGCTTAATCTATTACTATTGGCCTAAGAATTTAGATAGACCTTTTTCACTTCACACTCAAGAATAATTACTCTGCATTTGATATAAATGAAATATTACATGGCTGCTTATACTAGCTAATGAGCCTTTTTTGTGATGGTCTTTTATGGTCTCATATGAAAGCTGCGGGAGAATTGTCACCGTCTGGTATGCTTGCTATTCTATTACTTCCGTCCATAACATCTTGTTTTTGAGTTCATTGTGCGTGTGAGTGTGAGTGTGAGAGAGAGAGAGATAAGGTGGTTTGGTTTCATATGAGAGACCTCAAGTTTTAGGATTGCCTGTAGCTCTTGACCCTGACTCATAAGCCAGAGCATGCATCGCATTGGGTCTAACTATGTAGGGCTGCCTTTAATTAGATAAGGTGGTTTGGTTTCATAGGCATCATCTGTGATAATTAAGAATCTATATACTCATAGAAGACATGAATTTGGACGGATACCTATTGATGGTGTAAAAAAATTTCATAACAAGCTTCAATCTTTCTAAGAACTTGTCAAACAGAGATACGAATTCAGTCTGTACAGATGAGCTGTTTTTGTTTCGTGCTTCCCTCCATTTAAATTCACCATTTTTTTTAATGTAAGAAGGGAAACCCTTCAATACTTGCAATGACTTTATAATGACCATTTTGTTTATTTTATTTTCTTAATGCTAGAATTGCATATATGTTAAAACTATCTATTCAATGACTTTATAATGCTAGAATTGCAATGACTTTATAATGCCATTTGGTCCAAGGTTCATTGGAAAATTATTTTTGAACTATACAATGACTTTGTTGGAGTGGGAAGTATATACTTATATATGCTACTTCCTTCGGTGGTATCAATTGATTCTTATGTTGCGTTGATTAAGCAAAAACTACTTTATCTAGAATAAAGCAAAAGACTAAACAAATACATTTCACATGAGGAAACCCGCTTATTGCTACTTAGATCCCTATTCTAGTAATTAATTGTTTATATATGATACTCGCTTTTTGCAGCATGACGATAGATCCTGGACCCATTGATCATAGTGTATTGACGGAACAAGTTAAACATCGATCTGAGTTACTGTGGAACCTTGGGGGGCAGGTAATTGCATGAGTTTTCTTGTACCATGAATTCATGTCACAACTCTAATTAGCCATTAATACTAAATATTTGCATAAGATTTTTATCTATTGTTATAATATTTGTAGGATCCTCTTGGCACACTAGATTGTCGAACTCGCCATGAAGAGTTGAGACATCGAGTTCCTATGGTAGATGATCGTATCCTTGCCATTGTGAGGTTGCTTGGTCTAGAGGGTCTATACCTGGTCCCATCCATGCAGCTTGACCATGCGTTGATCACTGCATTTGTAAAGCGATGGTGCCCAGAGACCCATACATTCCACCTACCACACGGTGAGATGACGATCACATTGCAAGACGTGGAAGTTATCATGGGGTTGCCCATCGAGGGTGAGGCAATGGTTGGGCCCAGTAAAAGAACTTGGACAACTGTGTGTGATGAAATGCTTGGAATTCAAATTCCAAATGACAATCAAAATGTGCTGAAAGGTCAAAGGATTATGGTATCTGCACTTGTCGCAAGAATCAGAGAACCACTGCCTCCGAATGCCAATGAGATTCAAGTTCATCAATATGCTTGCTGCTATATACTAGCCCTACTAGGGGATATGGTATTTCTTGACAAGTCTGGAGATAGGGTCCATCTCATGTGGTTAGAGTTCATGCGGAACCTTCATAATCCACGCAAGTATAGTTGGGGTAGTGCAGCCTTATCATGGTTGTACAGACAGCTGTGCAATGCAAGCGAGAAGAAGGCAAAGCAGATTGGCAGACCATTGATTTTGGTCCAATTGTGGATATATGTCAGGTTCCCACATATGTCCCCACAGATGGTGCCCCAACCCGAGGGTGTTTATGATCCACCATTACCACCAATTCCTCTTGCTATGAAGTAAGTATATATTGCATAATTAATGTGCTATCATGTATTATGCCACATTTTTATATGTAAACGACTAATGACCATGTGATGTTATTTGCTTGTAGGTGGGCAGGGGCGATGTGTAGAAAGAATACTCCCATACACGTGCTTTCTGCATATCGCAATCAAATTGCCACAACACGGCCCGACCAGGCATAATACTTGTATTTATACGTTCATAACATCCCATGTCCTTCAAAAAGTTTTTCATGGCGGACTATTGTACTACTTGTTATGCAACTCATTTCCCGTGAAAATTTCTAAATGTGGTTGCTTTACTTGGTGGCTTTTGTAGGTTAAGTGGGAGCCATATGGAAATGATTTGAGCCACCTTCCTCCTAGTTTTCGCACCGAGGGAAGTAACTTCTGGAGGTCGACCGTTCCACTTATTTGTTTTTGGCTTGTAGAGTTCCACCTACCCGATCGTGTCCTACAACAGTTTGGGCTAAAGCAGGAACAACCTAGAGATGCTAATACCAATCGCAATTTGCACAAAATAGATGCGAGGGGCAAGGTAGAAAAAAATTGGTCGGTGGAACATGCAATCCATATTCAGAGGTGAAATGATCGTGACGAGTACGTTTGTCATGCACTCAAGATGGAGGAGGTGATGTCACGTCATCATCCATATATGTTGTGGTATCGTAGGATCACTTGACTGTATATCGACCGCGCTAGCGCTAAGATGGAAATTTTGGTAATGTGCATAAACTTATTTTGTTTTGCATGGTGTGTTTGACGTTATGTATGTGTCATACTTAATAATGCCGTTGATTTAATGACAGCTTGCAATCCAATTGGCTATCCTCAACTGGTTCAATAAAGAATCTTACGAATACAAGTTCATTAAGAAGGCTCTTGAGGATGTGGATGAGGTTGATCCTATCAATGTGCCAGCCAATGACGAAGCAGCAAATCAGACTGAAATACCGGATGTAGGGCCCAGTACGAGCTCAGTTGCTCCAGTGACATGTCATCAACCTGCCCCCACCCCTCCTCTGGCCATTGAGACCCCTGTTTCACCCTTGTCCACCCTTCAGGACACAACCGGGCCTTCCATGCCACCCTTCCCTCCCATTTACACTGGATCACCCTCGCGGTTTACCCATGCTGAATTCGAGTTCTCCCTACACGCCACCACTGTTGACCACAACTCACCTATGACCTCATCCTATAGCTCTCCCCAGACAGTTATACCCACCCCTAGCCTTCAAACACCCCACATTGAGCTCATGTCTACCAGCCAAAGTCATACACAATCACCTCCTACCTCCTCTACCTTGATACATGTTCCACAAGCCACAAATCCACATGACAGTGAAGTTGAGCAGGGGCAACGTGACCAAGCTGAGCAGCCACAGGATGCAAATGCTCATGCTGCACCCATGAGGAAATCGACCCGCACCATCCAACCAAGGAGATGCGGCACAGGTTCCCACCTGGTATTCCAAGTGCTTTACTTTCATTTTACTTTTATATATTTTTTGGGTTGCTTTGTGCATGAATTTGTTTGTTTGTAAAAGCTTAAAAATATAACATTATGAGCAGGTAACAAAGCATGTTCCTGCCAAGCAGTACACTAGACGCAACCAGAAAAGAAGTAAACGCGGGGAGGGTGCAGCCTAATATGATTAATGAAGCAGATCATCTATTTTTTTGTTTTTGGTATGGTTCCCACAGTTTATGTAATTGGTATTTAAATTGGTCAAGTGCCACAGTTTATGTAATTGGTTCCCACTGTTTGGTTGGAAGATGTGCATCTCTGATGTGTGGTGGACCAGTAGTTAGGTTTTGGTTGTAAACCTCTATGCATGTGGCTTAAAGAAAAAATTGATTGTCTTTACTTTTGGTAGATGATAACATTATATATGTTTAATCAATGCAGTAGAATTTATATTTGAAGAAATTTGCAGCAGAAATGTGATTGATGTTGCAGCATTTTTTCAACGCAGCAGATTTTATTTGTATTATTGAGTTTTATTTAATGCAGCAAATTTTATTTGTATTACTGAGTTTTATTTAATGCAGCAGAATTTTTTTAATGCAGCAGAATTTTGATGCAGCAGAATTTTTTTAGTGCAGCAGATTTGATGCAGCAGAATTTTTTAATGCAGCAGAATTTGATGCAGCAGAATTTTTTTGTGCCGCAGATTTGATGCAGCAGAATTTTTTAATGCAGCAGAATTTGATGCAGCAGAATTTTTTTAGTGCAGCAGATTTGATGCAGCAGAATTTTTTAATGCAGCAGAATTTTTTTAATGCAGCAGATTTTTTTCATGTGAAATTGAGCACTATGGTTGCTTTGTTTTTCTGTTTTCTTCTTGTATTTAATCTGGAATTAGGTAGTTTAGGTTAAGACTAAGGAGATTTTTTGTTTTGGAACTGTCTATTATCTCATTAGGTTGAGCTGGAATTTTTCAAAGCTGGAGACAAAGCAACCATAGTTGGCTTCTTATTCCTTAGGTTAAGACTAAGGAGAATTTTTCAACTTGGCTTCTTATTCCATTAGGACTTATTGCACATCCTCTTCACCTTCATGCTTTGTATTGGTGTTGTCTTATTTTTTGTTTTCTTTGGGATTAAGGCTTGGCTGTTATTGTTCAATTTCATACAACACTTATCCTTCATTGCCTCACCCCACCCCCCCCTCCCCCCCCCCCCCCCCCCCCCCCGCCCCCAACCGCCTCTTCTGTTTTATCTATAAGATACTTAAGCCCTCCCTAAATTTTCTTTTCTTGTTGTGTTTGGACAGCCTTTTGACAGTAAGGAGCTAGATATCGAATTCTCATTGGAAGATCTTGAGACTATTAAAGTCATCGGGAAGGGAAGCGGCGGTGTAGTTCAGCTTGTTCGCCATGTCTTGAACCATATCTTGCTGTTGTCTGCAAGCAGGTCTATGAGCAGATTTCCTCTTGCTTTAAGACTAAATACCTTTCATGTAGAATACCTTTCATATTCTAACACACTATGTGACAGTTAGAATGACAAATTCATAAATTTTTGGATTATGGGACAGTCATCTTATACTCTTTCGTTAAACTTTTACAGGTTAATGCTAATGGACAATTTTGTGGGCTAGCTGAAATGCAAATTACTGGCAGCAAGATAGATGGGGTGGGCAGCAAGAATATGCATCTGGGCAGCAAGAATATGCATCTGGGCATTATAGGAGTTATTTGATTTGTTTAGCAAATTTTCTTAAATTTTATATTGGAGGATATAGTAGACACTGGAAATGAAGCGGACCATCAAATATTTTTTGTTTTTGTTATGGTTCCCACAATTTATGTAACTAACTAGTATTTAAATTGGTCAAGTGCCACAGTTTATGTAACTAACTAATCAATGCAGCAGAAATTTTACTTGATGCAGCAGCTTTTTTTCAATGCAGCAGATTTTATTTGTATTATTGAGTTTTATTTAATGCAACAGATTTTTTAACACAGCAGAATTTTTTCAATGCGGCAGAATTTTTAATGCTACCATAAAGGAAGTCTTTTATAGTGAATTTATATATTAGACATTAACATGGAGAGATTAATATAGCATTGATAACCAAAGAGCTTCCCCTTTTCATAAGATAAAGCTTTTAGATGCTGCATTTAGTGTTACTGACAGAGCATAACAAGAATTAAAAAAAAAAAAACACACGCACAAATGAGACTTCCAAGCAATTACTTAGAAAATAATACTTTAAACATATTTTTATAATCCTAGTAACATATCACATAGAAACCAACACGTTTAAGTAGCTTCCCAATGCAAAAACTGTCCAAAAAGCTACTACAAGTTGTGTAAACAATTGTCCAAGTTGTCCTAACTACTATGCACCACACCATCCAAAAGTTGGTCCAATATGCTTTAGCAATAACCATCAAAAATACTTCAAAAGTTTGTATCATCCTTTGATGTGGCATAGTCCTACATAATTATATACTATATATCACAATCTTAGAAAAAGTAATAATAAAAGCACATGTTAAAGTTTTAAGCTATAGAAATTCGAAAGTACTTGTTTCAATTGTGTAGAGCCAACATGGGATAATCACAAGACACCTTAGGTGGAAAAAATGATTTTTGAGCATCTCCTAGGAAAAAAAGGAATAGAATCAAAGGGTTAAAACCAACAGGTAATAGAATTGAACTTACCATGCACAATTGAACTAGGTTGGAGAATCACAAAATTGCATGCATTGCTTACCTAGTTCGGAACATTGCTGCTTGTTGATGCGCGAATCACATTCGGACATCTCCTATGGTTATGGCCTTCTTCATAACACACTCCACATTTTGGCTTGGGTTGACTCTCCCTCCAATCCATCTCATTTCTTATTCTTGTTGACATAGGTCGACCTTTGTCTCGCAACATTTCAGGGTCAGGGTACAACTTTGGGCCGACAACCTCCCGCCATAATGACTTATCCTTGGGCACACGAAACTCATGTGAATAAGTGGCAAGTCGTTGTTGTAAAGTATAACATGGGTCAATATACCTCATTGCATTGATATGTTCCCTGATACAAACTGCAATCACATGTGAACAAGGGATCTTATAGATTTCCCATTTGCCACAAGTACATGTGTTCTCCAACAACCTTACTTCATGACTATGGTCTCCCCCATCAGATCTGTGTGGATTATGCATCGTGCAAACTTGAAATACACCGTCTTGCTGGCTAAATGGCCTCACATAGTGTCTTGTCCCTTTTTCGTAATTTGCTTCATATTTCTCCATGGCATGCTTGCTGAACTTTTGACCATGTTCAATATCACCCAATATTTTAGTGCGCCGATCATTGAAATAGGCGACAAGTTTGCACCAAATGTAGTGAACCAATGCAGATATGGGTAGTCCACGTGCACCTTTTAGAACTCCATTGAAACACTCAGACATGTTAGTAGTCATTGCCCCATAACGGCGTCCACCATCATGTGATATTGTCCACGTCTCCAGACCCTCATTCATTAGATAGGAGTATGGCTTCTCTTTTGCTATATTGGGATTGGGATCCTGACTGAATTTGAGTTTAGCTTCCTTAAGGCAATTCAATATTTTTTCAAGTTTGCAATCTTGATGCTCGTATCCTGCTTTCAAGGCCAAAGACTTTAAGAATTTGTCATTAAATTGAGTGTTGAAGTTGCTGGCCACATGTCTAATGCAATATCTATGATACACTGGAACATAATCATTGGGCCACTGTGCAATGGATGATATTATACCTCTATGTCGGTCTGATATTATGCAAATGCCGGAATCGGGTACCACATCCCGTATCGCGGTCCGCAGGCAAGATAAAAACCATCCCCAACTAGCCCCCGTCTCATCATCCACAACCACAAAGGCAAGCGGAAAAATCTCATTATTAGAATCGGTAGCCATTGCAATCAACAACTTTCCTTTATATTTTCCATAAAGATGAGTTCCATCAATACTAATTACTGGCCTACAATGTGCGAATCCAGCAATGGAAGGAGCGAAAGCCCAAAACACATACTTGAATATAATAGTATCCGATATGTTCCCGTTGATCAACCGAAAAGACACTTGTGTACCCGGATCGCTATCCTTATATGCCAACAACAACTTCTACAACTTTTGATACGACTCTTCCCAATTCCCGTGTATGTTTGCAATAGCCTTTTGTTTCGCATCCCATATCTTGTAGTACGATATATCGTGGTTAAACCTTTCCTTCATCAGATTTTAGAGATCCTTTATTTTGCTGGTGTGATATGCAAGTACATATGTATGAAGTTCTTTGGCAAGAAAATTGGAATCCATCATTCTACCATCTTTGTTCACCCCAACTGATGGACAAGTGTGAGGACCACCGTATACTGTGACGGCCCATAACTCGTTAAGCTTTCGTTGCGAGAATGCTCGGACTTTCCATGCACATGACTCATTCGCGCACTTCACACATAGTCTTTGTTGGTTGGACCGCTCAATTATATAATTCTTGTTGTTGTCCATAGAGTAAACTATTAATGCCTGTCTCACAGCCTCTTTATTAGGGAAAATCAACCTTTTGCTAAAATTCATTCCCCGCACCCAACTTGATGAAAATGGTATCTCAACATTTGAAGGATCAACGATATTATCCCAAGTGTTTGCATGGAATGACGGGCCATGAGCTTCATATGTAGGGACTGCAGGCTGCACACCTATACCACCGCCTATATCATCTTGAAACTCTATAGCATCATCATCATGATTATCCACGACATTGTCAACATTTTCATAGTTTATAGTATTCTCGTGAAAGTCATCTCTCCCAATCATCTCTTCATACTCATTTCTACCATGATCAACATCATCTTCGTCTTCGTCTTCCCTCCCTAGAGATTGAATACATTCTTGTTGATAACTAGATCCACAAACCTCCATTGGAGTTGGTGTCTCTTGGTATGGTGGTGTATAACCCCCAACTGTGGTGCACGGGATAAGAGTCAGACAATTATCTGTATGTAATGGATAACTATCCATATGTAATGGATGGAATTCTTCCCCGCCACCAACCTCTAAAGTTGTTTGTTGCACATCTTCACCGCCAACTTCTATACGAGGCTCCATACTTATATACAACTCGTCAGCTTTTAACTGGGGCATTGAGTTTATCCTGTCAAACATAATTTGAACAAGCTTGTCTCCTTTTATCTCAATAGGCATGAAGACAATACGGTCATTGAAAACTGCATGAGGAGCACGATATATAATTTTTATGTCATGCAACCGACGGTCCAAATCCAACTCTTTCATAATTTTCTTTTTCAACTTCTTCAAATTGATCTCCCGCCATTTTTTGAGTTGAATAATCTCTAATTTTTTACCAGGCCCTTCATATGTCACTCCATAAGTCACATCATTGCAAGGCTCCCCACCATAATATAGATAAAAATCAATCGAACTCATTACAAGCCTATATAAGTCAAATAAGTTTACTAAAAGTTAGTGACGAATATAACACCTTTATTCGATATGAACTACAAAATATTGCCTCAAGGAAAATATAAAGATAACATAGTCCACCAAACAATTATAATCAATTGAAATTTTATTCTATCCAAGCAAAAAATCGAATTTTTAAACTCAAACAAATTTTTACATGGTTGCTAACCTTAAAAAATTGAGTGTTGAAGTTGCATCTTACAACTAACAAACCATTACACATTACAACACCTTGCAAATAATATGTTATCCATTCATTCGCATTATACATAACAACACATTACAAAGAAAAACCCATTGCATATCAAATAACAACCCATTACAAAGCACAAATAACAAATACAAAAAAAAAAAAAAACAATAATAATAATAATGATAATAACAACACATTACTCATCAAAAATATAAAAGTGACATTACAACACCTTGCAAATAAATAATATGTTATCCATTTATTCGCATTATACATAACAACACATTACAAAGAAAAACCCATTGCATATCAAATAACAACCCATTACAAAGCACAAATAACAAATACAAAAAAAAAACAATAATAATAATAATAATGATAATAACAACACATTGCTCATCAAAAATATAAAAGTGACATTACAACACCTTGCAAATAAATAATATGTTATCCATTAATTCGCATTATTCATAACAACACATTACAAAGAACAACCCATTGCATATCAAATAACAACCCATTACAAAGCACAAATAACAAATACAAAAAAACAATAATAATAATAATGATAATAATGATAATAACAACACATTACTCATCAAAAATATAAAAGTGTTATTATATATATATATATATATATATATATATATATATATATATATATCTACCAAATGTAAGAGTATATATCCAGGTCTAACCAAAAAAAAAAAAAAAAATTTAAAAAGGTTTGAATATTTACCTACAAATTGAAGAAGAAGAAAAACTTTAATTTGTAGAATGATGAATGTGATTTGTGTAGAAGAAGAAAAGCTTTTTGTCTGAAAGGGAGTTTTGGCGTGGGAGAGAGCTGTGAGAAGTGAGAGTTGAGTGGAAAGTGAGAGTTGAGTGTATAAGTCTGAGACGGTGGGGGTAGCTGTAAAATTTATTGGAAATCGTGTTTACCAGACTCGAGTTCCATTTAAATAAATTTTTACCGTGTCGCATCGCATAATTGAGTTAGTTGGGCAGGTGGACATTTATTGGAAGTCGAGTATGGTGTACTCGACTTATGGAAGCCGAGTATGCTATACTCGACTTTCTCTATTTTACGCGTCGCCCTAGAACGTTGGGAGCTGACCAGGAAGTCAAGTTTACTAAACTCGACTTTCATGGAAGTCGAGTTTGCTAAACTCGACTTCCAGGTGGCTTTTTTTTCTTTTGTTTAGTCCACGTCGACTATATGTGCACTGTGCGGGGTGCGGGATTTTGCCTGGAAGTCGAGTTTGGTAAAATCGACTTTCAAAAACAGTCTAACTAACACAATAACTTTGAGCGCGTGCTATCCGGCTTAAAATTTTCGAAATTTGCACTGTTTGGCAAATTTTGCCATTTTTACAAGTCTAATATATTGGACACTAGACAGCCTAGACGCAAGTCAAGTTGGTTAATTTATTTTTTATAGGAAGATGATACTTTCTTATCCACATCGGTTCAACTAAAATTTTAAAGTCTTAAATAAATACATGCATATGGTTGATTCAGTGAGAGTCAAAAGATTGAAGAAAGATTTGGTCTTCTCTAGTGTATGGTTTTGTTCCTGTAATAAGAAATCTTACAACAACTGGAGATGGCGAGTTATCGAAAATGGTGGCATGACGCAACAGCTCGCTCTGGACAATGAAAAAGTCATAGCTGCAATTCTTTCTTTGAATTTTGATGAAGACTTATAGATTATGCATATAGATTATTCATAGTTCATAAATATATTCAAATGCTGCTTTGTGGATTTTTTAATTGTTAGGACATATGTGGAACTTGTTAGAACATATGTTATTGTGAATTGGCTAATCTTTTGATAAAACGTACTTTACTTGTAATTGGGTAGATCTAAGATGGGTTTAGTACTTCAAGAAACATGTTATTCAATCCAAGTATTAAAGTCATGAAGATTGGACCAAGATACAAGTGAAGAAAAACTATTCATTAAAGCTGGATAGAAGCTAGATAGAATCTCGACAGATAGCTCGACAGATTCATATCTATCAAGATTTAATGAAGAAAATTCAATAGAAGCTCGACAGAAAAATCTATCGAGATCTACGAAATCAGAATTTCTAGATCTGATTTTCAGCCCATGCTGACATGTATGTGTAGGGCTTCTTTTCTCACAGCCCTAAACATATATAAGACTTATTTTAAAGACCATCACATAAGAGATTACAAGAAGAACACGTGCAAAAAGTGACCGAGTGCCTTATTCTCTCTTAAAGAAGCAACTGCATCTTTGCATCTTAAGGTTTTCTAACCAAGTGTTTTTTGATCTTCATCGTCTGGATGAAGTGAAGAACTTTGTAGCCAACAACATCTTCCTCAAGTTGGTGTATTAGTCATGTAGAATTTCCAGATCTGATTTTCAGCCCATGCTGACATGAATGTGTAGGGTTTCTTTTTTTACAACCCTAGATATATATAAGGCTTATTTTAAAGACCATCACATAAAAGAATACAAGAAGAACACGTGCAAAAAGTGACCGAGTGTCTTATTCTCTCTGAAAGAAGGTACTACATCTTTGCACCTTAGGGTTTTGTAACCAAGTATTTTTTTCTCATGGTTTGCCAACATTACAAAATGAAGTTCTAATACATTAGTTCCTAATTCCTTAGAACCTAACAATTTGCATATTTATTTAATATTAATTCTTCTAGAATAACTATTTGTAATTCAAATTTAATCTCTTTTCATACAACTACTTCTACTCCAACTTTTCATCTCTCTTATGATTTATTGACATCGAACTCATTTGACTAGGGCAAATAAAATTCGAGTTGACAATGGTTTTTTCTTTTCATATTTCCCTCATTAGGCGCATCTATTAGGCCTGTTTAGTTGCCCATGAATTGGAATTGTAGGGTTAGGATTTGTAGCCCCTGCCCAAAATAATGAATTTGTAGAGAGTGGGTGAAAGAGCTAGGTTGATTATGAGATTGACAACAGCTAACTACAACCCCCAAATGTGAACCAGCATAAACATACACGTAAAAAACGAAATGAATTATTGTCCGAAGAGATATATTATTGATTGAACAGTGATTATAGTTCTTGGAGCTACAGTAAAGTCTTTCTCTTGCCCTTATTCTGATTTTTTCTGATCCCCCATTATCAGAGGCCTCTTACCTTTATATAGCATCATTTCCCCTCATCTCTATCGTCCACTTGTTCTTCATCTATGTACCCACTTGAGTATATATCACGTCAAGTACCTTTTTAAGCCCTCTGTGAGTGGTGGTAGCTGAGCTTACACTGTTCAAGGGTCTTCTCCATATAAATGCGGCCAGAAAAGTAGCTTCAGTGCATTAAACATGGTGGTAGCAGCTTTTCCTTTTAGATGTTTCTTCATTCTTATCATCTCCAGACATGCTCAGAGTTTATACTCGTCGTTAAAATAATTAGAAGGATTGTCTGAACCTTTCAAGTGTCTGTTTGACCAAAACTCTTTGCACCCAAGGAGAATAACCTCTTCAGACCACTGGTAATCTCCTTGGACTATACTCCTCGTTTGCCTCTAGGTATATTTCTTCCACATGGACCCTTCTCACATTTTCCTTTCTTCGGACACACAATAATCGTCAAATGGGGCCCTAGGCCCAATACAAAAGGTTGGGCTTTCACCCCCCACAATAGCCCCTCAAAATTTTAGTTTTTCCTTCGCATCCGAGGAGAAAAAATAGGATTTTGATTTGTCACGAAATAAAAATTCAAAGCACATAAATGTCTAGACTCACACGTGTGCGAGCATAGATGCAAGCGCTTCATCATTGCTAATGTCGTTTCGGTATTTCCAAAGCGCTATTAATTACTCCAGGCGGCGTTTTGTCCCTTGTATCCAACGGTGGGCTACTGATCCAATGGACGTGATTCTTCCTCAAAGGTTGGGCGAGATGACTCCTACCTTTTTATCCGTCCCCCTATATAAAGCCTCATAGGAGGTTATTTCCTCTTTACTTTGCAAATCTTCATATTACCCAGCGAACTCAAGCACTTGAATCTAGCAAGTTCTTCCAAACATCAATCCTTGTTCTTCCTAGAGTCTGTAAAAATCTTACTGTGAACTCGAAGATCATTCTCCGGTTTAGTTTGCATAAGTTTCGACATCTCTAAACCCTTCATCCTCTTCTCGACCAGTATTCTCGGCCTTCAAACTCTTATCCGCCGGTTACTGCTCTGCACCTTCCTCTAGTTAACCAAAAATGGGTAGATTTGAACATCTTGTCGATAGTCCTGCCTTAGTAGAGGAATTTAAGGAGACCTACGGCATACCCCAGGGGGTAAATTTGAGGTATTGTCCTCCGAAGCAGATATTAACCGATCGAGGAGAGGGGGAAGTCGTAATCCCCATGATAGCGTTCATAGAAGGAGGAATGACTCTTCCTATGGGTTTTGTCACCAAAAACTATCTTTGCAACCATAGGCTTTCTCCTGAGCAGTGCGCGCCCAATCTCTTTAGGATCCTAGGAGCCATTGACGCCTTGAACCTTCATCTAGGATTAGGACTTACCTAGCGTGACGTGGTACATATGTACGAGTGTAATAGCCAGAAGGGAACGGGATACTATCTCAAATCCCGGTTCGGCGCCGTTAGGCTCATCTCCTGCCTTCCTAAGTCCAATAAAGGGATGAAAGACGACTATTTAATCGTCTCAGGCGAGTAGCATGACGGACTTCATTGCCCGACCCAGCCAGGAGAGCCAAGTGGAACCTCCTAGACCTAGGTTTACTAACAATAGACTTAGGATCTTCGTTTTCTAACAATCTGTCTTCTTTTGGTATCATTATCTTTTTTTAAGTTTCTAACCAAGTTTCCTTTTATTGTGGTGTTGATAGATAAAAATCACATTTCTCCTTGGCTCAGCCTCACAAACGTTGCCGCGCTTAATTACTTGCTGCGATCAGAAATTTTCGTGAGTGAAGACGGGCAACTCTGGTCGGTCCCTCTTATCCTTGGTTATACGGCAAAAACAATTGATTTTCAGCCAGTCTGCAACATGATAACACAGGAAGATTATCGCCTCAACCACATAGACGTTGGTCGGAAAGGCTTCTTAGCACCGTACGATCTTACACCCGTGCCACACCCAAATCCCTAGGGCGTGCCTTTGCTCCTCCAGCCACTTCAGCAGGCTCCCCTCGGACCAATAGCAGAAGGTGAAAGAGTTGCTTATTCAACCTCTTCACTTGAGGAGCAAATAGACAAGTTTAAGTTCGAAGGAGAGGCTTCGGGAGAGGTTGAAGTGATACCAGTCCCAGACGCCGAGGAGGAAACTGACAGGCAATCTGTTGTCCACCCTCCTGTTCTAATAACTATTCTTCCTGAGGACTCTTCGAAAGAAGAAGATATGGCAGATTTGAGGAGCTTAATGAAGAATAGGGGTAAGAAATCTGAGCCCAAAGGGACTAGTACATCCCAACTAGCTGCGAGTCTTCCTCCACCACCCCCTCAGGCTCTTGATCTCGGCTTGAAGCCATTGCCGGATCTGAAAAAGAAAAGGCCCCTCGTTGCCACGGAGGAAGGGGAGGTGGTTCCCCCAAAAGGGACCAAGCAGTAAAAAGTGGTGAAAGACCACCGGAGCAAGAGGGCCTCATCTACTGAGAGCCGAGAGGACCCTCTTGTTGGTGACGTGCGCCGAGGGCTGCGCACATGGTCCCTCAAATTGGAATTGGATGGTGCTCCCATTCCTTGGGACACCTCCCTTAGAAACTACAATGGGGGGGCGAGGGGGGGGGGGGGGAAGCAGGTGTCGTTGCTGAGGCCTTGGAGCAACTACTGCTCCTCCCCCGAGACATGGATTCTTACAAGCGCTTCAGCCAATATGAACTCTTCTTGTCCCTAAAAAGGGATTTAGCCATGGTAAGTGAGTTAATCCATCTTTTCATTTAAGGATGTTGCTCTTTTTTTCTTTTTTTCTTTTTTTATGTTGACTTTTTCATTCTGCTATGCAGATTACCCATCAAGTCTTTGTGGAAGAAGAGTGGAACAAAAAGACATATATTGAAGCCCAAGTAGAGGCCCACTCTCGGTCCGAGGCAGAAAAGTCATTGGGTAGTCTGAAGGAAAAATATTTTCAACTGTCTGAGCAGTTCAAAAAGATTACCAAGCAAAGGAATAGTCTTGATGCGGGCCTGAAGAATGCTGAGAAGCAGGTCGAAGACCAACGCTAGCTGCTAAATTTAACCGAGATCAATCTGGCAACAAAGAAAGCACTGGTGAAGGATTTTCGAGCAGAACTTCAGAAAGCCAAGGAGACTGCCAAATGGGCTGAGAATGATGCTCAGTTGGCCAAGGAGGCATTTGAGGCTGAAAGAAAAGCAGCATATCAACTAAGGGTGGAGGAAACCCAAGTCAATCTCACTGAGCAGTTTGCTTCGGTCAGCCGAGACTATTGCGACATAACTTGGGAGAAAGAAATGGATGCTACTGGGGTCCCTGCGGACTCAAACCTGAGATTTCCTGGGAGCATATATTACGATCCGGATATTCGTGAAATCCCAGAAGTTTTGGAGCAGCCCCCAGTCAGCCAGACCCCTCCTGCTCCTGATGAAGCACCCAGAGAGTCTGAGGGTACTCAGGAAAAGGATAAAGAACAAATCCTAGACGCTGCTGCTGCTCAGCCCAGTCAGACAGTTGATCCTTCAGCCACTCAGACGAAGACTTAAATATCTAGTAGTTTTTCTTCAGTATTTGTATTGTTATATAATTAGTTAGTTTTTTTTTTTTTTTTTTTAATGTAAGGACTTGTATACCATTCTATTTTGATCAATGAAATTCTTTCTCTTTTACTTTTGATGTCATTGTTGCCTATATCATAAGGCTCACTATCATTGCAAATAACTATAACTTGTGAGCATAGTAGTGTAGGTAAACTTAACCGTGATATCAGGCTGATGAAGCAAATAATATTAAATTAATACCAAAAAGAGTGGTTTATATAAGAATTATTAGTAAGTAATGAAAGCAATAAGTGATATGGAAGTTTCATAGGCCTTCTTGAAGGTGTGCAAAGCATATTTTTAACTGAGGAGTCTTGCTGTGAATTAGAGTCAAATACATCCAAGAATTTCAGGCATGATTCATTATAAAGTTAAATTTCAATAATAATAATTGTATGGAGGTGTTGACTAACCAATATCATCTGGTCCGAAGATTACAGGCATGCGAAGGAGTGCCAACCCAAATCATCTACTCCGAGGACTACATGCATGATTGGATTTAAGTTTAAACACTTAGAGAACCTTGAACGAGTACTAACTAACCCAAATCATCTGGTCTGAGGACTACAGGCATGATTGGATTTAAGTTTAAACACTTATGGAACCTTGAATGAGTGCTAACTAACCCAAATCATCTAGTCTGGGGGACTACAGGCATGGTTGGATTTAAGTTTAAACACTTATGGAACTGTGAAGGAGTGCTAACTAACACAAATCATCTGGTATGAGGACTACAGGCATGATTGGATTTAAGTTTAAACACTTATGGAACTGTGAAGAAGTGTTAACTAACCCAAATCATCTGGTTCGAGAACTACAGGCATGATTGGATTTAAGTTCAAACACTTAGAGAACCTTTTAGATAACGAATTGACATGTTGATTGAAGAGAAGATGTGACTAATAATAGTACCTTTTGAGGTTATTTACATTCCAAGGGCGGGGTATCACATGACTATTTAGGTCTTCTAGGAAATATGCCCCAATGCCAGCCCCTAAAGTAATACGATATGGCCCTTCCCAATTGGGTCCTTACTTTCCCCAAGCTGGGTTCTTTGCAATGCTGACAACTTTTCTCAGCACCAAATCACCAGGTTCTAGAGGCCTTAGCCTTACGTTGGCATCATAGCCCTATCTGAGCTTTTGTTGGTAATATGACAGTCGGACCATTACATTTTCCCTCCTTTCATCAATCAGGTCCAAACTCTTCTCTAGCTGCTCATTGTTGCCGGTCGGACTGAATGAACTAGTTCTTAATGTTGGGAACCTAGTTTCCAAAGGTATGACAGCTTCAGCCCCATAGGTCATCGAGAAGGGGGTCTCTCCAGTAGATCTACGAGGCGTAGTTCTGTAGGCCCAAAGTACGTATGGCAATTCTTCCACCCACTTGTCCTTCGCATCGTCTAGCCTTTTCTTTAAGCCATTTACTATGACCTTGTTAACAGCTTCTACTTGCCTATTACCTTGGGGATAAGCAGGAGTGGAGTATCTGTTTACGATTCCCAGTTCGCTACAATAATTCCTGAATGCTCTGCTATCAAACTGTAGGCCGTTATCCGAAATGAGAGTATGAGGAACCCCAAATCGAGTGACAATATTCTTCCACACAAATTTCTGTACATCCACATCTCTGATGTTGGCCAGAGGTTCAGCCTCGACCCATTTGGTGAAATAGTCTCTGCCGACCAGAAGGTATTTCCTGTTTCCTGCAGCCTTAGGGAATGGTCCCACGATATCTAAGCCCCATTGGGCAAAAGGCCATGGGCTAGATAGTGGATTAAGAGTTCCCCCTGGTTGATGAATGTTCGAGGAAAATCGCTGACATTGATCGTACTTTTTAACATACTCGTGGGCTTCTTTTTGCATGTTCGGCCACCAATAACCTTGAGTAATGGCTCGGTGAGCTAAGAACCTACCTCCAGTGTGGCTCCCACAGATTCCTTTATGTAATTCCTCTAGTAGCAACTCAGCCGCTTCAGGATACATGTATAACAAGTACGGTCCTGAATAGGAGCGTTTGTATAGTTTCTGGTCATCAGATAGCCAAAATCTGGTCGCTTTCTTCCGAATTTTGTCAGCTTCCCCCCTTTCTTCAGGCAAAATATCTTCTTTCAAGAATTTAATTATAGGATCCATCCAGTAGAGCCTGGTTCTGACTTGGTGAACTTGGACTACCTCTCTCCTTGCCTCGGTAGGCCCATGCAAGTCCTCGACGAGGATAACTCTCGGCAAATTTTGCGCCGAAGAGGTAGCTAGTGTGGCCAAAGAATTAGCATGTGCGTTACCACTTCTGGGGATGTGCAGCAAACTGAAAGATTCGAACTTTAATTATTGACATTTTACTCGGCTCAAGTATCCCTACATTCTTTCATCATTCGCCTCAAACTCACCTTGTACTTGACTCACGACTAACCTTGAGTTCGAGAACAACTCCCCTGCCTTTCCTCCCATTCTTCGGACCATAGCCATTCCCATCAGTAGGGCTTCATACTCCGCCTCATTATTTGTTGCCGAGAAAGCCAGCCTTAACGACTTTTCAATGATGATTCTTTTGGGGGATATCAGCACTAGCCTCACTCTAGAACCTTTTTGGTTCGCTGCGCCATCCACGTACACTTTCCAATGGAAAGGGCCTTGTTGAAAAATCGTGCCAACTGATTTTTCATCCATGTCCGATGTTGACGTTACTTCTTCTAATTGTGGCTCCGTGAACTCGGCTACCAAATCCGCAAGTACCTGGCACTTGACCGATGTGCGAGGCATGTATTCGATATCGAAAGCCCCCAAGATCGTACCCCATTTAGCAATCCTTCTAGTGTAGTCAGCACCTCGAAGTATAGTCCTGAGTGGGAGCAAAGTGAAGACAATGACCGTATAGGCCTGAAAATAGTGAGGTAGCTTTCATGTACCAAGCACTACTGCTAAGATAGCCTTCTCTAGTGGCAAATAACGGATCTCGGCTTCATGCAGCGACTTACTTACATAATAAACTGGTCTTTGCACACAACAGTCTGCTCGTATCAACACCAAACTCACAGCATAGGGAGCTACAGCAATGTAGGCAAACAAGTCTTCATCTGGCTCAGGACTGGACATGATTGGTAGCCGAGCTAGATAATCTTTAAGCTGCTGAAAGGCCACAACACATTTTTCAGTCCACTCGAATCCCTTCCACTTGTTGATCAGAGAGAAGAAGGGCCGACACCTATCTGCTAATCGAGAGATAAATCGATTCAGGGCAGCAATAATTCCAGTCAGCTTCTGAACTTCCTTGGGATTCCGAAGAGCTTGTAAATTGTTGATGGCCTTTATCTGGTCAGGGTTAACCTCAATTCCCTTGTGAGTCACCATGTACCCCAAAAACGTGCCTGACCCCACACCGAATGAGCACTTGGAAGCGTTTAGGCGCAGCTTGTACTTCCTAAGAACTTCAAAGGTACTTTCAAGGTCCTTCACATGTTCGGCAACAATCTTGCTCTTCACCACCATGTCATCTATGTAAATTTCAATATTTTTACCCAGCTATGGTTCAAACATCCTCGTCATCATTCTTTGATAGGTAGATCCCGCGTTTTTCAGACCAAATAGCATCACCTTATAGTGGTAATTACCAATAGGGGTGACAAAAGCAGTCTTCTCCTGATCCTCCAAGGCTAGTGGTATCTGATGGTAACCTTGGAAAGCATCCAAGAAACTCATCCGAGGATGGCCAACAGTGGCATCCACAAGCTGATCAATTTTTGGCATGGGGAATGGATCCTTAGGACAAGCCTTATTTAAGTTAGTGAAGTCTACACAGACTCGCCATCTCCCATTTTTCTTCTTCACCACTACAGTATTCGCTAACCACTCCGGGTAAAAAACTTCTTTAATAGCTCCAGCTTGTTTGAGTTTTGTTATCTCTTCTCTCACTGCATCTGCATGTTCCTTAGATGGACACCGAGGAGGCTGTTTCTTAGGGATAATCAATGGGTTGACTTTAAGATGGTGACAAATGAATTGGGGATTCACTCCTGGGGCTTCGTAAGCATTCCAGGCAAATACGTCAAGATTCCTCTTGAGGAACTCTATTAGCTCTTCCTTCTCCTGAAGAGGCAGCGGAGATCTGACTTGAAAGAACTTTTCAGGATCGTCTCCGATAACCACTTTCACTAAATCTTCGCATTGAGTGCCCTCGTCTGGATCTTCGACGGGCAATACCCGAGACATTAACTGCTATAAACCCCTTTCGGCCTTAGACGAGGACTCAGCTTCGGGTTCATGTTGGATGGCAGCCACTAAGCATTGTCTGGCTGCAGACTGATCTCCCCGAATTTCACAAACTTGTCCTTCAGATGGATACTTAACTTTCTGATGCAGGGTAGAGGAAACAACCCTAGTGTGTGAAGCCAAGGCCTGGCTACGATTGCCGTATAAGAGGAATACACATCCACAACTATGAAATCCACCTCTACCACCTCTGAGCCGGTCTGCACGGGTAATCGTATCTGGCCCTTCGGGGTGACAACCCTTCCTTCGAAACTTACAAGGGGGGAATCGTATGGTGTTAAGTCTTGAGACTTTAGGTTTAGCCCTTTGTAAAGATCAAGATACATTATCTCCACAGCACTACCTTGGTCAACCATTACCCTCTTCACATCATACCCTCCAATTCTAAGGGTGATGACTAACGCATCATCATGGGGTTGGATGGTTCAAATCTTGTCCTCATCTGAGAACCCTAAAATCGGTTGGGCATCCGGTTTAGCTCTCTTCGGACCTTGGCCAAAGTCCCCTACAGGTAGCCGGGCGACTGATATAACCTTGGATGGCCAGGATCCTGTTCCCCCCGGTGCTGCGAAGATGACATTGATAGTTCCCAATGGAGGCTTTGAAGGATTATCTCTTCGGAGCTCTGAACTCATCTGACCTCCTCGATTGCTGGAGTGGTGTAGGAGATGCTTCAATTTACCTTCGCGGACTAACTGGTCCAAATGATCCCACAGGCTTCTGCAATCCTCAGTGGTATGCCCATGGTCTTGGTGGTATTGGCAATAGAGATTATGATTACGCCTTTTAGGGTTCCCCACCATCTTATTCGGCCACCTGAAGAATGGTTCATTCTTGAACTTCTCCAAAACTTGGTGTACTAGCTCTTTGAATGCAATGTTGACTGCTTGAGGATTCGTTGATCCTGATTGCCTAGCAAAATCTCTCCGCGGCTTATGATTATTGTAACAGTCCGACCTAAAATCCCTCCTTTCCTGGGGGATAACCTTATCCTTTCCCTTCCCTTGCTGTTGATCCTCCTCAACTCTTTTATATTTTTCAATGCGGTCTATGAGCTGGCGCATGTTAGTAACTGGCTTACCAGTTAAGGATTTCCTTAAACCATGATCAGTGGGGAGACCTAGTTTAAACGTGCTAAGGGCCATTCCATCAAAATTGCCCTCTATATCATTAAACATCTCCCAGTATCTATCTGAATATGTCTTCGAGGTCTCGCCTTCTTGCATGCTCAAGGATAGCAGGGAGGACAAGGGCCTGGCCACTCTTCGATAGGTGACAAAACGGGAGCCAAAGGCTTGAGTGAGCTCTTTGAAGGAATTAATGGAGTTTGTATCCAGACTGTCGAACCACCTCATTGCAACCGGTCCAAGGCTGGAGGGAAAGACCTTGCACATTAAAGCTTCATCTCTGGAGTAGACAGCCATCCTTTGATTAAAATGGCTCACATGTTCCACAGGGTCCGTCTTAACATTATAGATGGTGAACGTCGGTTGGTTGAAACGCTGAGGAAGTCTCGCTTCTTCGATCCTACGTGTAAAAGGTGACCTAGAGATTTGATTCAAAGCCCTGCTCATAGCATCGTTCCTTACGCCTTCACGTGATGGGCTTCGAGGTTGCCTCTTGTAATGATGCTCTTCTTCGTAGGAAAAGGATTCACTAACTGGTGCTCAAGATTTCTGTTTGTAAGTGACGTCCTGTTCGTCATCGGAATCTTCATCAGAGTTCGAAGAGATCCGCTTCCTCTTTGCATGGCGCAGCTCCCTTTTTAGCTTTTCAATTTCTAGTTGCAAATTCTGGTTCTTCTCTGTATGAGACACATGACTTCCGCCATGTGGCTGGCTTCGATCAGTATGCATAGTGTGCACATACCTTCACGATCTTATCTCTGCTCCAAATTGAGAAAAGGGTCTATGTGTTGGGACGCCCTGGATTCCGCTGGTTGTTGCCCTAGTTCAGCCATTATCAACTGTTGCTCCCACTTTCGTTTAAGCTCTCCCCACAGACGGCGCTAATTGTAGGGTTAGGATTTGTAGCCCCTACCCAAAACAATGAATTTGTAGAGAGTGGGTGAAAGAGCTAGGTTGATTATGAGATTGACAATAGCTAACTACAATCCCCAAATGTGAACCAGCATAAACATACACATAAAAAACGAAATGAATTGGTGTCCAAAGAGATATATTATTGATTGAACAGTGATTATAGTTCTTGGAGCTACAGTAAAGTCTTTCTCTTGCCCTTATTCTGATTTTTTCCGATCCCCCATTATTAGAGGCTTCTTCCCTTTATATAGCATCATTTCCCCTCATCTCCATCGTCCACTTGTTCTTCATCTATGTACCCACTTGAGTATATGTCACGTCAAGTACCTTTTTTAGCCCTCTGTGAGTGGTGGTAACTGAGCTTACACTGTTCAGGGGTCTTCTCCACATAAATGCGGTCAGAAAAGTAGCTACAGTGCATTAAACACGGTGGTAGCAGCTTTTCCTTTTAGATATTTCTTCATTCTTATCATCTCTAGACATGCTCAGAGTTTATCCTCGTCATTAAAATCATTAGAAGGATTGCCTGAACCTTTCAGGTGTCTGTTTGACCAAAACTCTTTACACCCGAGGAGAATAACCTCTTCAGACCATTGGTAATCTCCTCGGACTATACTCCTCGTTCGCCTCCAGGTATATTTCTTCCACATGGACCCCTTCTCACATTTTCCTCTCTTCGGACACACAATAATCGTCAAATGGGGTCCTAGGCCCAATACAAAAGATTGGGCTTTCACCCCCCACAGGAATCATTCATATTTTGTATAATACTACGTTCACAAATTTGACATCTTGGATGATGCTTTAGAATTTGAAGTTGTTCACATTATTTGCTATTTGTTTTTTATTTTATTTTTATTGTAAATGCTTCTCATAAGATTGGGTTAGAAATTGGAAAGGAGTTAATAAATCACAGTTTAAAAAATTCAATTCTACAAAGTATTATCCATGAAACTATTATTGAGTTTCTTCAAATTGAATTTATGTTGTATATGAAAATAATGAATGCTTTTGAATTATTCGCTTTCAATACATTGCTCACTTTATATTTGAGTATATACTATATACAATAGAAATTAATTAGTTATATGTTGATGCTAAAAAAAAATAAGTTAAATTAACAATGTTCATGTGATTTTTGCCTATAATAATAACTACAAAAATAAAATTTATGTATTTACTGTCTTATAATAAAATCCTTGCTTCAAAAACTAGTTATTACCAATTCATAACAACAATGATATTCGAACGTCACCAAGAAAGAAGAAAACAGCAATCACAGAAAAGCAAGTCAACGGAATTAGAGAATCCTGAACAGTACCTACTAGGGCTTAAGTCTACTCTTAAGTCTTATCCCAATTTGTTTTTTTTTTCAAAAATTAAATAAATAAATAAAAAGGTACACCTAACGTAGCAAAAGGCAATAACAAAGAAGTCTTTACCTAACCTTTTTTTCTTTTTCTTTTCAAAATATTAGGTCGCAATTTGCAATTCACAACCAAGTGACATGGTCCACACGGAGCTATGACTGACCGAAGTCTCCTGGGTGGAAAACGGACCATTTTTGGATCAATTAAACAAAAAAGGGTTATCAAATGTTGAAACTTGAAACATACGCGTCGACTTAGCTCTTGTCTTCTCAATTATACATGCATGTGGCTTTTTCTGTGAAAGAATAGAGATTGGAAAAAAGATTAGTTGTTAGAATTACATTAAGTGATTAAATTTTACCATTTCTTGAACATTTAAGATTGAAAGTTCAAATAGTGTATAAAACACCAATGAACGTTTAGACCCCCAAATCTAAAATTACCAACACAGGCTTATACACAAACAATATATGTGCGGAAAGGTGAATAGAAGCTAAATCAATATTGGTAAAGCACTCCAAACAAAAATTAATCACAACCACAATAGCAATTAAAAGGTAAAGAGAAAGGGAAGAGAGATGCAAACACAAAGATAACAAAGCGATGTGTCATTGAAGAGAAAACTGAAGTACTCGACGAAAAACCTCTCCGCCGCCCTCCAAGCAGTCAATAATCCACTAGAGAATAAAGTTGGGATACATGAATAGCAGAAGACCCTCTAAGCCTAATCTACCCAGTGCACTTAAGCCCTCCAAGCTTCTTGCTCCAATAGGATTACACAAAACCTTGTCTTCTCTATGTTACTGAATTCCGCAATAAGCTCCATATTGCATCCGCCATCCTTGGCATCTTCCAATACTTCCCAAAGCTCCAAAAACACTCAACACTCTAAATGGGTGTGGGTAGTATTTGGGTAGAAATCTCCTCTCAATGGGTATAACAATGGGAGAGGGAATGAGAAGAGACTACAAAGATTTCTCTCTAAGAATGAGTAGCTCTCTCTCTAATGAGGTGGGTGTGTTGTAGAAACCTCTCTTAGGGTTTTTCTCTCTGAATAGCCACACTACTTTTCATGGGAATAAGGGTATTTATAGTAGAGTATGAGATGGAATATGAGAAGTCAGTTTTACTGGAATGAGTTGCGAGTTTGAGTCACGAAATAACTTTCAGGCCAGACTGTACTTTTCGTCCTGTAGTGCTTCAGCTATCGTGACCCTTCAGCTCCTTACATGCTTCACACGTATGGCGACTTGCCAGCCGTGAGTCAGTCGCGAGATCCAATCGCGAGACTCCTTTTGAATGCACACAACCCTGACATTATTCCAACCTAAATACAGGGTTTCTACATGCTAAATTACAAGCAAATTTGGCACAGAATAAAGCCAATACATGGTTGACTAAATTCAACCTTACAATCTTCCCCTTTAGCTATTCCGTGACAAAACACCCTAAAACAGACTCTAGATTTAAACATGAGTTTGGGAACAATGGCAAAACTCGCTCACACCTAAATCTAGAAGCTGTGATGCACTTGGAACATATATACCTATAACCTGAAACACTTGCACAAAACACATTAGACCCTCAAGGTAAAGCAAGTAATAAAAGGACAAGTATAATAGAACAAGTAAATTGCGATCAAGTAAACATGATGCAAAACATATAAGTAACTTGACCAAACACATGACAGTCATATGGAGATGACTACAATGATCATAAAGCAAAGCAAATAATCATTCGACCATACAACCAATAAAGCACAATAGCATAAGGATGTATGCATGTCCAACACACAAACACGGTGCAATGAGAACAACAAAGCATAGATACTAAACATTACTCAAAGCACCATAAAGCAAACAAGAAAACAAACATAAAGAAAAACAAACAAAACAAAGTTTTCTTATTAACACAATGTTTTCTCTCCCTTGGTATATGCATCTCCCATATGGAATATCTCTCCCCCTACAAATGTGTACAAGAAATAGAATTTCTCCCCCTAAGAATGTGCACAAGAGTCATATAGAAATGATAAAACTCCCTGGTATACTACTCTAGAGTATACTCTCCCCTTTTTGTCACGGATAGACAAAGGGCTAAGGAGAAACAAGGGCAAGAAATGAAGGTATGAATAAGGAGAATGATGCATGAGGGGTGCAAGATGAATGAGAAATGAAGCTCAAACAAAAGAAAAAAATAAAATGCTACAAAGCATAAGGGAAATATGACATGCTAGGATGAAGAAACAAGGTATAGATCAATGCATGACAAGGGTAGCAAAGGTGTGTGCAAGCGGTGGCTATGTGCAATGCATGACCAAAGCATTGAAAATGCACATGTGGGGCAAGTTGTGTTAAATACACAACCTATGAACCGAACATGATCCTAGTGAGGAAACATGAGAAACCTCAAATTTTGGTACTCATTGGAGTCCAAACAAGTGAGAAAATGCCTAAGAGGCATCTTATTAAACACCTAACGTGCACACTATGAACAACAATGTAAAACAATGCATAAACATCATGAAATTTACCCTTAATACATGTTCTTTTTGCCACAAGGGGCCAACATCCAAATGAAATTATCAAAAGAAACCAATCCCATACAAAAATTTGACAAATAATAAGTTTCCCCGCCCCCTATGATGAAAATCCCAACCGAGAGCCCAAAAAATCTCCAAAATATAATCTAAGGATCAAAATCAAAGAAAAGAATTTAGAATAACCTTAGAGATGTTAACGGAATGAAAAACCATTCAAATTGATTGGGTTTTGATGTAAAAATATTGAAAAAGGGGGTATAAGAGAGGATGTGAGAGGTTTAAAACAGGTTTTCCACGAAAAACTCTTTAAAAAGCTGTTTTTGGGCGTTTCATGACTGGCGAGTCGCCAAAATGAGTAGCCAAAACTCGCTACTCGTGAGAGTAGCTAGAACGCATAGCCAAAAATTTTGAGACCTGTTTTTCAACACAGAACATGTTTAAACAATGAAAAATAAGGTAAGCACTAGACATGAACACAAAGAGTGATAAAAATCACTTCCAAATACATATAAAATTATCAAAAATATTTTTCAATTGATCTATATATAGTTGAGCACACACACATCATATTTAAACAAGTACAATCGAACAAATGGATAAGGCATTTATTGAACATTAGGCATATGTGTTGTGTGTGTGTATCAAATGTGGAATAGTCCTTAGTCTAGAGTGAAACTTCAATGATCAATTCAATCAAGCCATAAACAACTAGTATTAAATCAAATGGTCTATCTCACTTATAGAAATGAACATATATGGCCTCCCATAAGAAAATGATTACATATCTTTGAAACTTTTCATTTGGCTTCTTTATAGCTCATAACATTTAATCATTTTTTATCTTTATATCTCTTTTTGAGATCAATGCCTGAAATTTTTTATATTTCCATTTGATGAATAAGCCTTTGGCTTTTGGGCACCATACATTTTCATTACAAGTCGCTTTCCCTTTTTCCTAGTCAAATACTAGTATGGGCGACGGCTTTTGCAGCTCATTATCTCGTTTCAAGATTTACATTAGTAGAGCTCTTTAAGAAAAAAAAAAAAGTGGGAAGAAATATAGGCACAAGTCTACGCATGTATCAAAACCAACATGACTATTGACTTATCATTCATGACAAGTTTGAAGATCAATTTACAAAAATCACATATAGATGTCAAGATTTTTCCCACAAAGATAGATATGCATACATAACAAGCTAAAATCGTAAATGCACTATGCCATTAGTACGAAAGTACTAGGCCAAACTCACATGAGATATGTGTTCAAACATATACGATCAAACTTTTTGAATTTTTCACTTTTTATGTGTTTTTAGATTTTTTACATATACAAAAACAAAAGCATAAAAGTAAGATCAAATGCAAAAACAACAAAAGCAATGCATATAAAGAGATGCATGATGCATAAATGCATGATAATGAAGTATCTAATGCATGAAGGGTCCTACAAAGATCAAAAGAATTAGATCTAGGATCAAAAGAATTAGATCTAGGACCAAAAGAGCAAAAGCTCAACCATAGGAACCCTTCCTCATCCAAACGGAACGATTGTTTGAAATGAGTGTCTCATGAGAAGTGAGACGAGGGTTGGAAGAATGATAATTAGGGATGCACATAGACAAGGAGGTAAGAATATCAAAAACTTTCTTCAACAACTTACCATTTTCCCCCAAAACCGGTTTTGCTTTCATAGCACAACTTCCAAAAAGTTTAAGTTTCTCTTTTCTTTTGATTCTTTTAAGAGCTTGAAACTTAGAGCAATGAGGTCTAAGATGACCAAGGACACCACAATGGTGACAAACAATGGATTTAGGTCCACTAAGCTTTTTAGGGAGGGATTTAATACCATGGTTTTGTTCTTTCTTCAACATAGGGCATTGAGGTCTTATGTGACCGATCACATTGCAATGATGGCAATTAGGAACAAACTTAGATCCACTCAATTCCCAAGTATGGGACCTAAACAAAGGCTTAGGCTTAAGAGTCTTTCTCTCCACCTTTTGTTTTCTTTTATGTGGAGGAATGTACACCAATTTGTCCTTTGAGGTAGAACACACAATAGGCATAAAATCGGGTACCACAACATAATTGCAACAAATATTTTCATCATTTTTAACAGTAGGTTTAGCTATCAAACATTTAGCATGCATCTTAATAGATTCATTTTCACATTTTAGCTCATCAACAAGTTTGTTAGACAAAACAAGTTTAGCATCCAAGTCCATATTCAAACATTCAAACTCTTTTAGCTTTTCAAGAGAATTTTCAACAAGATTCTTATATTTCTCAACCAATTTGTTGGATTTATTGAGCTTAGCAATTAAATTTTCACAAAATAACTTACTCAAATTCTTTTGAAACTTCTTAGCATTTTTCTTCAAGAGTTTGATGTTAGGAATATCAACAACACCCAAAGATTCATGTAACATAGCATCACAATCATGAGGATTATCACTCACAGGGGCATTTTCACAAATATGTGGCATGTTACATTCATCATCAACCAAAACATGCATAGAGACATACAAAGCACTATCCATGGCAAATAACACAAGGGGTCAAGGATCACACTTAGGTATTTAAACCAAAACAAGTGTACCCACTCTGATACCAATTAAAAGTTCAAATAATGTTTTAAACACCAATGAACGTTTAGACACTCAAATATAAAATTACCAACACAAGCTTATACACAAACAATATATGTGTGGAAAGATGAATATAAGCTAAATCAATATTGGTAAATCACTCCAAACCGAAATTAATCACAGCCACAACAGCAATTAAAAGGTAAAGAGAAAGGGATGAGAGATGCAAACACAAAGATAACATGGCGATGTGTTATTGAAGAGGAAACCGAAATACTCAGCAAAAAATCTCTCCGCTTCCATCCAAGCGGTCAATAATCTACTAGAGAATAAAGTTGGGATACATGAATAGCAGAAGACCCTCTAAGCCTAATCTACCAAGTGTACGTAAGCTTTCCAAGCTTCTTGCTCTAACAGGGTTACGTCAAACCTTGTCTTCTCTAGCTTACCAGATCCTACAATAAGCTCTATATTGCATCCACAATCCTTGGCATCTTCCAATGCTTCCCAAAACTCCAAAAACACTCAACACTCTAAATGGGTGTGAGTAGTATTTGGATACAAATCTCCTTTCAATGAGTATAACAATGGGAGAGGGAATGAGAAGAGACTACAAAGATTTCTCTCTAAGAATGAGTAGCTCTCTCTCTAATAAGGTATGTGTGTTGTAGAAACCTTTCTTAGGGTTTTTCTCTTTGAATAGCCACACTACTTTTCATGGGAATAAATGTATTTATAGTAAGGTATGAGATGGAATGTAAAAAGTTAGTTTTCATCCAAAAAGGGCATTTTGGTGACTTGGCCTCGCGACTGGAATGAGTCACGAGTTTGAGTTGTGAAATAACTTCCAAGCCAAATTGTACTTTTTGTCCTATAGTGATCTAGCTGTCGTGACCCTTCAGCTCCCTACATGCTTCACACGTGTGGCGACTTACCAGTCGCGAGTCAATCGCAAGATCCAATCGGGAGACTCCTCTTGAATGCAAACAACTTGAGTTTCTTCACACTCTCTCATACACGACCCTTACATTATTTCCACCTAAATACAAGGTTTCTACATGCTGAATTACAAGCAAATTTGGCACAGAATAAAGCTAACACATGGTTGATTAAATTCAACCATACAAAGATTTTGGAAGAATTTAGTAAAATTTAATCACTTAATATATTAGATGATTTCCCTCTTTTGCAAGAAGCATAATTCATGCAACCATTCGTGAACAACATCAATTCAGTCAACATCTATTTAGGTTGGTTTTGTAAGTTGATTTGGTCGATATAGTAAATCTTAAAAGAAGTGTCTGCTCACCCTCTGCACATTAGTATTTATTACATTTTAACTATCAAATGGTTTCCCTTAACTGCAAGAAGCATAATTCATGCAACCATCTATGAACAACATCAATCTAGCCAACATCTATTTAAGCTAGTTATGTAAATCAATTGTGTTAGGGTTTTAGACTTCAGTTATCATCAAATTAATCAAATTTTAACCAATTAATTAATTAATTAATTATGTTCTCGATTAAAATGATTAAAACATCACACAAGCACAAATCATGAACACCAAGAATGATGACTCAGGAAAACTTTTGAAATTACGGTTTTAAAGTAAAAAACTTAGAGACGATTTAACCTAAACAATCCACAAGGCAAAATTTCACTAATAGAATTGAAATTTGTACAATAGACTTAACCTTGAATTTGCTGCTACCACAAGTGATAATTACTGGCGTGATCACACGTAGTTTCGAACCCACGAACTCTTCTATAGTGAAACTGTTGCACACAAACTCTCTTGTTTGTGACTTTGAGATCTCCACTCTAAGATTTAGATCAGCAATTGTGGTTAACGAATTTCACACAAACTTCCCTATTTATAACTCCAAGAAATCCACTTGAAGGTTTTGACTAGCAACTATTGTAGATTGAATTTCTCTATTGCTTCATACAATTTTGCACTATGGCAACAGTAGCATCATGTTGAATGAGGGAAACTTGGTTATACAAATCCTAGCAAAAAAAAAGTTAACAGTGATTTCTCTCTTTGAAAAACCTCTATAGGGATAGATTATGATGTCCTTTAAATGAAAAGAAAAAAGAAAAAAAAAAAAAAAAAGCGGATCATGAATTAGGCTTGAAATAAGCAAGTTATGGAATTTTTGCATTTTGAATTTTAGTTGAACTGCGACTCTTGATCGGTTGAAGGAATCGAGCCTACAATTGAAATTATAGAAACTTCATTTTTCTTGCGTTGAGCTTGAGTCTTTCTAGAGTTGAACTTGGGTCTTTATCTTGGACTATAAAAAACACCTTTGACCCACTTAAAAGTCACCAAAAAACACTATAAATTGATTACATTTGATCGCGTTTTGCCAATGTAAAAATATGGACTCTACAATCTATTCCTTTGGCAATTAATGACAAAACCCAACTACAAGGAATAACCTAAGTTTACAAAGAACATCAGTTCAATGACTCACTATTACAAACTCATCAAACTCAACCGGTCCTGAGAAGCCAAAGAAAGAAAAAGGCTGACCGACTTGATAAGCTTCATACATGTCTTTCCTAAAACACTATACAAAGCATAAATGCATGTGTGTGTGTGGAAAAATAGACAGGTAATAAAACATAATCACAATGCTATATAAAAAATACTACAAAGAGTAATAATTAAAAGTATGTTTGAAACATACTTAGCTTCATATCAATTTTTATGAAAGCAACTAAAACCCAAAGGTATAAACAACCATATCACATATATATTGTATCAAAACTAAAATAAAAAGGGTACAAAACACAAATTAAACAAATCACATGTTTTACAACTAAAGCAATAGAGAATTAGCAAACTAAGTAAGCAAATTAACTAAGCAAGAATTAAAGGACAAAATTGCCCTTTGCCCTTTTTGGGCAAATTAAATAGCTTTATGCCCCCATTTCCAAACTAATTAGGAAAATGCCCCTCTTTTAAAACTCGATTTATGATAAATCGAGTTAGGCCCTATAGTGGTGTTTTTAAGGAGCTTATAGTGATGTTTTAAGGACCTATAGTGACGTTTTTTAACTCGACTTCAATGAAATTGAGTTATAGGCAATAAAATCGACCTATAGTGGCATTTTTTTTTACCTATAACTCAATTTCATTGAAGTCGAGTTAAAAAACGTCATTATAGATCATTAAAACGTCACTACAGGCTCTTTAAAACACCACTATAGGGCTTCCAAAAAAAAAAAATTCTAACTTGATTTATCATAAATCAAGCTTTAAAAGAGGGCATTTCCCTACTTAGTTTGGGAAATGAGGTATAAAGCTAATTAATTTGCCCCAAAAAGGGCAAAAGCCCATTTTGTCCAAGAATTAAAACATGTTCTCTCCTTTAACAAAACATCTCTCCCCCTCAATCAAACAACTTTCCCCTTAGTCATAATCACAAAAAAACTTGTACTCCCCGTTCATAGGTATTTCCTTCTCCCTGAGAAATAAACCCCATTAAAAACAATTAAAAACTGATACCTAAGTTAAAAACTGACAAATAATTAAAAATATAGTTGTTGGGAATTTAAAAAACATAACCATTGGGAGTGAATGAAAAATGAGAGAAATGGTAGAGAATCTATTGAAAAATACATTTGAAATAATAGGTACACAAAATGCAAAATAAACCATTCACTCTCTAAATAATACAAAATTTTAAAGAGACTGCTGAAGAAGCTCTCAGGTCTACCATTTTATTCTAACCTTTTGTGCATGCTAGTTAAAAGCTTTCAAAACTCAAGTATGCTATCAGTATGAGTCTCGAAAATAATCAGATATGCGACAAGTTTGCACTCACCCCAATTGGTACGCGAGGATTTCTATTTTCAACGATCAAGTTGCGGATATTACAACCCATGCGTTGCGTTTGTCGCATTGACTTGGAGTTTGAAAATTAATTTAGTAGGCAGACTGATCGTACTAACTACTAATTCAAAATTTAGTATGCACAGCACAATTTTAATAATTTATATCACTGGAATATAACAAAAGTGGTGCAATTCAAATTAATAATTTGACTGGGACTGAGTCTATGTCGGTAGACTATTCAATTCCCCATATTAAGCAGTATAAAGTATTTGATAGCAGAAAGCATATTTGTCAGTGTCTTGTTCCGATAAGCAAGAAAAATTTAGATGATAATCATGGGGAGGTACAAACATGTCATCTCTGCATTGCTTGGTGGTTTGGTTCTTACTCTTCTAGTTCATGCCCAGAATCAACCAGGTAGGATAATCTAAATCTTGGAATATTAGTATTGGTTTTGGCTAGCTAATTACCAAATAGCTAAAGTATTTTTTCTGTTTCAGGCTTCATAAGCATAGATTGTGGGACACCAGAAAATTTAAGGTATACGGAACCCACAATAGGCATATATTACATTTCTGATGCTACCTTCATAGACACTGGTGTAATCAGGAACATATCAACAGAGCTTACAGCTAGTAATCAACGGCAAAAATGGACCCTACGAAGCTTTCCTGACGGAATCCGGAACTGTTACAGAATAAATGTTACGCGAGGAGTCAAATATTTGATCAGAGCAACCTTCTTGTATGGGAATTATGATGAACAAGGTAACTTACCCAAATTTGATCTGCATCTGGGACCAAGTATGTGGGATACCGTCAAAATAGTGAATGCATCAGTTACTGCCTACAAGGAACTATTCCATGTTCCATCTCTAAATTATATGCACGTCTGTCTTGTAAACACGGGCCTCGGCACACCATTTATATCAGCAATAGAGTTACGGCCATTGAACAATACAGCGTATGTTACAAAATCTGGATCATTGGCACTCCATGCGCGCACGGATGATGGCTCACTAACAGATATACCTTACAGGTGAGTAATTTTGATAATTGTTAACTACGAAGAAAGTTGTGGCCTAGATAGCTAGGTGAGTCCTACGAAGTACCGATAGTTCATAATTTAGTGTGTTGTATCACGTCGTATTTGTGTCATACTCGTGTCATACCAGTGTCGTACTGGCCGTTTTATTTTATAATATTTCAAAAATTACTCTAGTGTCAATATGTCGTACCTATATCCGTATTCGTGCATCCTAGGGTGAGTCACCTTAACCTAGCTCTAGCAATAATATTTTTTTTTAAAATAAGTCATTTTCCAAAAATGTATTTTCTATAAAATTATCTCATTTTCCTATGTTTGGCAAACACCTTAAATGAGTTGAAAAATAATATTTTAACTTTTTTTATTAGTTTACTATGAAATAGAGTTGCTTTCAAAAAAATTTAATGGAAAACAATCTCTAAAAATAAGTCATATATTTTTAGTTTTTCTATTGATTAAAGATATATTTCCTTTAACTTATTTTTTTATGTGAAAAATACTGAAAGTTATATTTACACAAGGTTTCTATTGAAACAAACAAAGAGTAAATTAGAGAAACCTAAGGGACCATAAGATCCTAAATAGTTTACATCACTTTTAAATAGAACATATATGGAATCAATTTGTTCTTGGCTTATACTGAATATTCTATATTGCCTTAGGTATGGAGACGATGTTTATGATCGCATTTGGCAGTCTGATAACTTCAATGGATGGACTCAATTGAATACCACGTTTTCTATAGACTCTCAAGGTTATAACGAGTACCAGCCACCATCTGCTGTCATGAGGACTGCGGTCACACCAAAAAATGACAGCTCTCCCTTGATCTTCACCTGGAAGGCAGAGAATGCAACTTCTGAATATTATCTCTACATGCACTTTGCTGAACTTGTAAAGCTAAAAGCCAACCAGTCTAGATCATTCAATATTACAGTAAACGGGGAGTTATTTTTTGGACCTTTTGTTCCTCAGTACACGACCGCAATCACTGTGTATAGCAAATGGGCCTTGACGAAAGCCAAAGAATATGAAGTTTCAGTCTTCAAAACAGAAAGTTCAACACTTCCACCCATTTTCAATGCAGTTGAGATATACGCCGTTAAAAATTTCTTGCAATCGGAAACGAACGAACAAGATGGTATGCTCCTAATCTGCAGCCTAATTGTCATTTGCTCATATTTTTTGACTAACTTTGATGCATATGTAAATATTAGTTGATGCCATCACAAAGATCAGGTCAACGTACGGAGTAAAAAGAAATTGGCAAGGAGATCCGTGTGTCCCTCAAGCACACTCGTGGGAAGGCCTAAATTGTAGTTATGATGGTTATAATTCTCCTAGAATTATTTCCTTGTAAGTTTATGCGTTCACATATGACTTTCCAACTTATTTAGATTAGACGTATCTCTTAATTAAATTTTAGTTTAATTATTGTGTAAAACACAATCAGGGACTTATCCTCAAGTGGATTGACGGGAGAGATATCTACTGACATATCAAATCTCGTAATTTTACAATATTTGTAAGTATCAACAATTCATGGTGGTGGTTGGACCCAAACTTCGTCCATAACTAAATCATGTCACAATAGTTTCTGATAAAAAATAAAAAGTGTGATTGATTTTCCTATTTCGGGGCTCTATCAAACAACAACTTAACAGGACCAATTAATTCCAGATTTTTTTGCCTCAATTGAAGTATTTGAGGGTCTTGTAAGTTACTTAACTAATAGTATAGATGGCATACCTAGGATTTGTTCTGAAATGAGTATAAACTCTTAAACTAAGTAAATAAATACATTAGATTTTATATTATTTTGTTATTGTTCTAATATAATACAACCAATTTCATATTTATTAGCCAAAAACCTTATACTTGAATTAACAAATCTCCATGCATAAAGTATTTGGAAATTCAAAAGGGAAAGAATTTGAACTGTGAGATTAACAACAACATATTATGTAGAATTTAAGTGAAAAGCTTCTAATTTTGATTTTGATTTTTGGTTTTTTTTTTTTTTTTTTTTTTTTTTTTTTTTTTTTTTTTTGGAATGTAGTAGTAATTATTAGTTTGATAAGGACTTTTTTGTAGATATACTCTTTCAACATTATATCTATCATTTAGATGGTAATTCAAAATTTTATTTTATAGTTTGGGGTTTGTGTGAAGAATTTTGAAGTCAACTTTAACAAAATTCACTCTGTATAATTTTATTCTTAAAATAGTATCCTACCATATAAGGATTCAATTTTGACTAAAAATAAAAGTAATAAAGTTATATTCTAAAAAAATTCCTAAAAATAAAAAGAATTTGATAAACAACAGAAGTTAAATATGTATATGTACACCAGTTTCCACCCATCTCCCTCTCATTTGTGCGTGTTTATTTCTAAAATATATGCATACATATATATATATATATATATATATATATAAACCAGTTTTCTTTTTGTTTGTTTAACATTCTTGTTGTCTCCTTTGTCATTTTCTTTTCTTTCTTTCTCTTTTTCTCTCCCTCTATTATTTTTGTTTGGCTCAAATGACAAGTTGTACTATTGGATGGGCAGGAAGGGGAAAAGTTTAGTAGTAGCCTAGTAGGTGTTATTTTGATATCACTCCCATATATGAGGGCCCCACTTGTTGTGAGAGGGAGGTCTTATGAGATATCTTCTCATTTCATTGGATGTAATTGCAGCCACTACAGTATATGTAGCTCTGCCTCTTGATACTATGTTCTATGTTGAAAAAATAGGAAAATCATATTCACTTTACCCTTGCAGAAACTTAGAACGAAATCAGCTCAATGGTTCAATTCCAGCTGAACTTGTAAGAAGATCAAAGAGTGGTTCACTATTGTTAAGGTACGGTTTTTGTCAAAAACAATTAATTCTTTAATATCATTTTTTTCCTTCACCTTCATTTTCATAAAATAATATACTGTGTATCTAGTTACTTGTATGTCTACTAAAGCTAAGGCATGAGTTATTGCCATCTTATAATAAAATAACAATAACAATAACAATAATAATAATAATATACCTTGCCTTACTTCCAATTGTTGCCGTTAAGTATTAATCCTTTTGTTGTTAGTACGGGAGAAAATTCAAATCTTTGTGGTTCGGATTCATGCGAAAGGAAGAAGAAGAACAATATTGTTGTTCCAATATTGGCATCAGTTGGTGGTTTGTTCATCCTCTCGTTGACAATAGGGACTATCTTTTTGGTGCTTACAAGGAGGAAACAAGATAAGACTAGAGGTTAAATATCAAATATAAGATATACATTCACGTAAACAAAGAAAACAGTAGTTCTTTTCAAATATGTGCTCAATATGATCTTGATGCTCATTACAGTTGCGGTTGTAGATAGCAAACCAAACGTCCAGAATCTGCCACTGGAGTCAATACAACGACAGTTGACATACGCTGATCTTCTAAAAATCACCAACAACTTTGAGAGGACTCTTGGTAAGGGTGGATTTGGAACAGTTTACTATGGCTGCATGGAAGGAATTCATGTAGCAGTAAAGGTGTTCTCTCCATCATCAGTTCAAGGGTATCAACAATTTCAAGCAGAGGCAAGTTAGTCTCATTGATTTATTGATTGTCTGTGTTAAGCACCTAAAATGTGTATGCCTTTAGCTCTTACAACATGTCACGCGCTAGCTGATTATTATACTAAATTAATCAACATGATACGTTTTGTGTTGCAGGTAAAACTTCTTATGAGAGTTCATCATAGAAATTTAACTACCCTTGTCGGGTATTGCTACGAAGGAACCAATATGGGGCTCATTTATGAGTACATGGCCAACAGAGACCTAGAAGCACATTTTTCAGGTTTAATTATAATTGTAACTAGCTTATAATGATATCATGGAGAGGAAACCGAAGGATAGGACGGATTGATTTGATTTTAAAAACTAGGAAGCTAAATTCACTCAACTAATAGTTGAAGGAACAAATTGCATTTAGCTAATAATGGGAGGGTCATATAAAAATAAACTGAGCCAATTTATGTTGTAGCAACTTAAAAATAATTTCCCCTCAAAAGTTTTTCTTAAACAACATGATCAAGGCTAATTTATTTGAATTATACAACTAAAAAAGTTACAGCGCCATATTATTTACACATGCAGAACAGAATACAAATATTTTGAGTTGGAAAACAAGACTTCTAATAGCAATTGATGCAGCTCAAGGTTAGCAATAAGTTGATTTGTATAAATATTTTTAAAATGTTTGAACTTTTTATTATTATTATTTTTTCTATAACTGATAATGGATTGTGAAATACAGGATTGGAGTATTTGCATCATGGTTGTAAGCCATCCATAATCCATAGAGATGTGAAAACTAGAAACATCTTGTTAAATGAAAACTTTAATGCCAAACTAGGTGATTTTGGTTTGTCGAAGACTTTCCAAAATGATGGCGACACACGTGTCAACAAATGTCGTTGGCACCCCCAGGATACTTGGACCCTGAGTGAGTGAATATAAAATACTAGTCAATAGCTTGTGTAATACACAATAGATTTTTACAAAAATGTGTTTTATTTTTTGTTTAATATAAAATTTAATAATTATGTTAGTTATTGATAGACATTCATGACGATTGAATTTATATATAGAATAAAATTTGATAATTATGTAAGTTATTCTATCATATAAAGAAAATATGATATAACAAGATTCTGATTACTAATTTATAAATATATTAAAATTTAAAATCAATTAAAAAATATAAATTAAAATAATGAAGGGTAAAACTATGAGGCTTTCAACTTTTTATGCAGTACAATATGAAAGAGATCAATCAAAAGCCAATAGTCTTTTCAATATTATATATATATATATATATATATATATATATTCAAAAATATTAGTTTGTCTCCTTGAAAATTTCATTTAATCCAATAATCCTAAAAATAACGGCACTAAAGAAGCAATTGGTCGAGGTATTCCCCCACAAAATAAAAATAAAAATAAATAAAGTTCTTTTAACAAGAGATCTACCCTTTTTCTTTAGTGGTTCCTTTTGTTATAATTATTATTAAAATTTATGTGCACCTTTTGTTATAATTATATTTTAAATTTATGTACATATGGAGCATATATTTTATTTTGATTTATTGAAATAGAGAATCATTAGTTTTTTTCCCCTCTCTTTTAGATATCTTTTGTACATGTGTATAGCAACATACACAAACAATTCTATATTCTCATTAGAGTTTATGAAGAAGGCGGTCTATTTTTTTATTTAAAAAATTTAGGAAGATGACAATGACCACTCTTTAATATTATATATCAAAGTTAATAATTGTATATTGCATATTTATGAGTTATTATAAGTTACTATAATATTAGGGTATTAATATCTAGGCAAAAATGCAATTTAAACTTGCTAATTTTGCCTAAAAATTATTTTTAGTACTTTAAATTTGAATTTTGTTATTGATTCCGGTAACCTACTCAAAAACTATTTTATGCTTGCTATGACCAACTTCTAGCTTAAAGGACAAATGATTTTTGGGCAAAGTTACCAGACTAAAATAATCAACTTCTAACTAAAAAGATTAAAATGATTTTTAGACAAAATAGTGACTGTAATTTTTTTTTTTTTTTAACTTGTATTTCTTTTTTTATAATTAAGTCAGTTTTATACTTTTATTCAATGAATATCAAAACATTCCATCAAAAACAATATCAAGAGTGTTACAAACTTTCTCAAGAATAAAGTAGCAAAAAATGGGAAAATATAACATGCTTTGACTTGCAGGTACTACAATTCAAATTGGTTAAATGAAAAAAGTGATGTATACAACTTTGGAGTTGTTTTATTGAAGATTATCACAAATCAACCTGTGATAGATAAATCCCACGAAAGGAATCACATAACCCAATGGGTGAGTTTCATGCTTGCTAAAGGGGATATTCAAAATATTGTTGATCCAAAGTTGCGTGGAGATTTCAGCGTTAACTCAGTTTGGAAAGCTATAGAAATTGCAATGGTTTGTGTGTCTCCAACTTCCAGCGAAAGGCCAACCATGAGTCAGGTAGTCGCAGAACTATAGGAAAGTTTAACAACTGAAACGGAGGGCCATGGGGTAGAATTGAAAGATACATTTGATATGATCAATATGGATCTTCCATTAGCAAGGTAAGATATTTCTAAAAATCGAGGTTGGCGTTTCGGATCATGAACCTTTTCTGCTTATGGTAACTTATTGTCAATGCACATATATTGTACTTCCAAATTCCAATAAAGCACATCAAGGAATTGCCAGCACCCATTTTAACGCTCCTGATGAAAGTTACTATTAACACCTATGGATAAGGTTTATTATTATTATTAGATTTTTGGGGAAACTATAGATGTTCTATGGACATCTATGGAAATATATACTATCATTATATGAATTTATTATAACAATTCGAATAAGAAACTCTCTCCTATCATTATATGAATTTATTATGGACATAGATGTTCTATGGACATCTATGAAAATATATACTACCATAAATGCGTACTCTCTCCTCTCATGTAAATAGTGGGTCCCATCATGAATTTAATTAGCGGGTCCCATCATTTATGTGAGAGGAGGGAGTATGCATTTATAGTATTCCGGGAGTACACAATAATTTCCTCTCTTCGAGAGTACAATACATTTATAATTTCTCCTCCTACATGATAGAGGATCCTACTAGACCTGAGAAAATTGGATCCCAATTGGAGTAAAAACTGGTTTATTTTTATGAGCACACTGTCATTGTGTATAAATAAAGAAATGCCAATTTATAATATATATATATATATATATATATATATATAAACTAAAGGGCTAATTACAACTAGGGGTGTCAATTCAGGTTAGCGTATTGGGTTCATGTCGTGTTGAGGTAGGGGTATTCGACTAAATGGCTCCACCCTAATCCGACTCATTTAATAATCATGTTATGATCTTTAAACCTAACCCGACCTGTTAATAAGGCGAGTTAACATGACCCAACCCATTTGACCCGCTTAATAAACGAGTCGTGTTGGGTTGACACAAATGTAACACAACTCATTTCAACCTACATAATATTAAATATAATATCCATCTAAAAATAATTTTTTTTACATCTCAAAAGCAATGCATACATTTCAAGTCTTCAACTGACATTCAAAATAATATAGTTCAACAAAAATATAATATTCATCTAGAAATAAGTTCTTTACACTCCAAAAGAAGTGTATATACTTCAATCCAAATTCAAAATAACATAGTTTAACACAAATAAAATAACACAGTTCAACAAAAATATAATATCCTTGAAACTCGCCAAATGCTAAGTATCAATATTGAAAGAATTGGAGCAAACAGTTAACTAATCCTGACTATGACTATGATTATCATCCATAGATTCTGGTTTATAAACTATCTCAATAAACCCACTTGCAAGATATGTAGACAGTGTCCAACACTAATACAAACACCAAAAAAAGAAAAACACACAGCAGAAGACAAAAGCTACAACCGTGACCTTAAACAACAATTAATATATCTCATATATTAATAATGGCACATGGGTTCAAAGTTTATAGAACAAAAACATTATGCAAAAAAATTATTGTAGAATTTTGAAACACCAAGAAAACGGTTTTCTTTAATTCTAATACTCACTAAACACATGAGAGAGAGAGAGAGAGAGAGAGAGAGAGAACAATAACCGATTTGAGACTTTGAGTTTGAGAATTAGGCGTGAGACTATAAGATAGTAGAGTGAGTAGTACAGCTAAAATAAAAGAAAATAAAATTAGATATTTATAAGAAGGTGCAGAGATTTAGGGTTTGTAGGGTTTAGAGATCTAGGGTTTGTAAAGTTTCAATTTCCAATTATATCTCTTATAAGTTTTTGTAATTATTCACTTTTCTTTATAAATTTAAAATATATGTTGAATATAAACGGTATTTGACAAATCTAAAATAAAATGAATATTTATTTGTTAGACAAGTTAAACGGGTTGTGTTAAGTGAGTCATTTCGGGTTGACACAAATAAATTGACGTGTCAAACATGTCTATTGCGGGTTACGTGGGTTGACCCGCATATGACATGTTTCTTATCGTGTCACTTTCGAGTCGACCCGTTTATGACCCAAACCCATTAAGGCCCAACCCTAACCTGCAAAATCCTGTGTCGAGTTTGTGTCGCGTTCGTGGGTTGGGTCGAACATTGACACCCTTAATTACAACTTACCCACCTATTGTTTGGCCGAAATTTAAGTTGCCTACCCGTGGTTTGAAATTTGACACTTTACCCATTTAAAGTTAGCTCAATTAGGGTTCCGTTATCCACCTCCGTTAAATATGAGGCTAAATATGTATTTTTGCTCTCTTTTATGTTTCTCTCCTCTCAAAACTTAAAAAATATAAAAGAATAAGAGAAAGCAAGATCACAAAGTAAGGGTTTATATAAAAATTATGAACAAACATTACATATCAGATTTTGATCATCCAATATATATGTGAACTAGCTTTCAAATTTTAGTCTGGATCATGAAGTTGCTTTACAAGCTTGTCATGGATTCCAAGTTGGGACCATGTGACAACTTCCAATAACTCTTCCAAAGTTCCATACAGACCATACCCACCTAGTCATATGCATAAAATTCAGTAATTCAATTGTCCAAAATTTCAGAGTCTAAGAGAAAATGAAAGAGAGACCTAGAAGAGCAATAAAATAGTCAGAATAGCAAGCCATCTCAGCTTTCCTCTGATGCATGTTTGATACAAGCCTGACCTCCCCAACTATTCCACAGTCATCTCCTCAACAAAGAACAAATCAACATAAATCACCAAAGAAGAACTTGTGGCCAAAAAATATATAATATATATACAAATCTTCATTTGTTTTTAACGTTTAAACTGTTTTGAAATCCATGAATCTAATAGCTTCTATGGTGGTTGTAATATTTGTTCATAATTTTTACCAAAAAACTTCACTTTTTGATCTTGTTTTCTCTCTTTTTGTATGACTTTTTATGTTTTGAGAGGAGAGAGATAAAAAAGAGAGCAAAAATATAAATTTAGCATCATTTTTAATAGAAATGGGTAATAGAACCCTAACTAAGCTAACCTCAGGTAGGTAAAATGTTAAATTTCAAATCATGGATAGACAACTTAAATTTCAGCCAAATCTCTAGGAAGCACGTCCAAAGTCAAACCATCGGACCTCTAGGAATCACGTCCAAACTTCAAACTATCGGACCTCTGGGAAGCACGTCCAAAGTCAAACCATCGAACCTCTGGGAAGCACGTCCAAATTCAATTTCAATGGACCTTTGGGAAGCACGTCCAAAGTCAAACCATTGGACCTCTGGGAAGCACGTCCAAAATCCAATTCCATTGAACCTCTGGGAAGCACGTCCAAATTTCAAATCCATCGGACCTCTGGGAAGCACGTCCAAACTTAAATCCATCGGACCTCTGGGAAGCATGTCCAAAATCCAATTCCATCGGACCTCTGGGAAGCACGTCCAAATTCAATTTCAATGGACCTCTGGGAAGCACATCCAAATCCAATTCCATCGGACCTCTGGGAAGCACGTCCAAACTCAATTCCATCGGACCTCTGGGAAGCACATCCAAATTCAATTTCAATGGACCTTTAGGAAGCACGTCCAAACTTCAAATCATCGGACATCTGGGAAGCACGTCCAAACTTCAAACCATCAGACCTCTGGGAAGCACATCCAAAATCCAATTTCATCGGACCTCTAGGAAGCACGTCCAAACTTAAATCCATCGGACCTTTGGGAAGCACGTCCAAATTCAATTTCAATGGACCTCTGGGAAGCACGTCCAAAGTCAAACCATTGGACCTCTAGGAAGCACGTCCAAAGTCAAACCATCGGACCTCTGGGAAGCACGTCCAAATTTCAAATCCATCGATTCTCTGAGAAACACGTCCAAAATCCAATTCCATCGGACCTTTGGGAAGCACGTCCAAACTCAAATCCATTGGACTTCTAGGAAGCACGTCCAAATTCAATGGACCTCTGGGAAGCACGTCTAAATTCAATTTCAATAGACCACTGGGAAGCATGTCCAAAGTCAAACCATCAGACCTCTGGGAAGCACATCCAAATTCAATTTCAATGGACTTCTGGGAAGCACGTCCAAAGTCAAACCATCAGACCTCTGGGAAGCACGTCCAAACTTCAATCCATCGGACCTCTGGGAAGCACGTCCAAATTCAATTTCGATGGACCTCTGGGAAGCACGTCCATAGTCAAACCATCGAACCTCTGGGAAGCACATCCAAACTTCAATCCATCGGACCTCTAGGAAGCACGTCCAAAGTCAAACCATTGGACCTCTAGGAAGCACGTCCAAAGTCAAACCATCGGACCTCTGGGAAGCACGTCCAAATTTCAAATCCATCGGTCCTCTGGGAAACACGTCCAAAATCCAATTCCATCGGACCTTTGGGAAGCACGTCCAAACTCAAATCCATCGGACCTCTAGGAAGCACGTCCAAATTCAATGGACCTCTGGGAAGCACGTCTAAATTCAATTTCAATAGACCTCTGGGAAGCATGTCCAAAGTTAAACCATCGAACCTCTGGGAAGCACGTCCAAATTCAATTTCAGTGGACTTCTAGGAAGCACGTCCAAAGTCAAACCATCAGACCTCTGGGAAGCACGTCCAAACTTCAATCCATCGTACCTCTAGGAAGCACGTCCAAATTCAATTTCAATGGACCTTTGGGAAGCACGTCCAAAGTCAAATCATCAGACCTCTGGGAAGCACATCCAAATTCAATTTCAATGGACCTCTGGGAAGCACGTCCAAAGTCAAACCATCGGACCTCTGGGAAGCACGTCCAGACTTCAATCCATCAGACCTCTAAAAAGCACGTCCAAAATTCAAATCCATCGAACCTCTGGGAAGCACATCCAAACTTCAATTCTATCGGACCTCTAGAAAGCACATTCAAATCCATCGGACCTCTGGGAAGCTCGTCCAAACTTCAATCCATCGGAACTCTGGGAAGCACGTCCAAATTTCAAATCCACAGACCTCTGAGAAGCATGTCCAAAATTCAAGATCGCGACTAAAATCCTTATTTTGTCGTGACCACTGGTAAACATGTCTTTACTCATTTCTTTTTCAAAAAAAAAAAAGGCTGCGTGTATCAACTATGTTTGGACCTGATCCTCTCACCAAGAGGTACGTAAGCAATCTCCCCAGAGATTCGGTCCACATTTTTATCCCCTACATGACGATCTGCATTTTTATCTACATACATTATACATTCACCACGGTTAAATACTGATTGCAAAGTTAGGTGTCTCTTTCATACATTGACATTCACTTTTCAAGCTCTGCTAATGAGAGACATTCTGTTGACACCCCATTTTGCAACCCGTATTTAACCTCACATGGAGGGTAAAAAGGTAATTTTGCCTTGAAAATATGCATCTTGATTCTGTCCATTAAATCCTTAATCTCATTTCACTAAAATGATCTTGATATTGTAACGATCAAATCGACTGGTCATAAGCCCTAATCGGACCACCAAATTGAAAATTATTATCAAATCAAGCTTTAATAGCTGAGATGCACTATCACAAATTAAGTCCGACTATATGTGATTATGAACAATTGATTTCAATTGGTTATAAGTGTAATCAATTTGATATCAATGATGTGTCATAATTTGATTGGTTAGGACTACATTTTATGATGAGGTTGCACACCTAATTAATTAGATAGTTAAACATTAATTATTCAATAAGTAATTTGTGTAATTATCTTTTAATTAGAGTAAATTTGGAACCAATTAAGTCTAAAATTGGAGTGATTGGAGCCATTTAAAGTTAATTGGGAGCTAATTTGGGGCCTATTAATGTTAATTGTGCTGAAACCATTTTCTAACAAATGACCTCTACTCACTATTTAATCGATATCTCTCAGAATATTTTGAATCTGTGAATGAAGTTAATTTTTCCAGAAACTAGACATCCGGGGCTTCAATTTGAGTACAAGAACGAGACAATTCTGATCATAATTAAGTCAGATATGATTTTTTGAAGTTAGCTCTACAAGCTGTTACAGTAGCTACGGGAAAACCGAATTTTGGCTTACTCCTCATTTCCACCAATCTATCTATTTAATGCACCAGATTCTTCACAAGGCTAAAATGAGGTCTAGGTTTATGATCCTTATCAACCCTCATTAAATGGTCTTCCATTCATATTCACTCCACCATTACTATATAAACAATTCCTCTCCTTCATTCCAGAGCACACCAAAAACCTCCTCTCTTCTCCTCTCTTAAGTTCTAGTGAAGTAGAGTAGTCTTCTCATATCTTGGTCTTCCTGAGACTCAAGGTATTGAGTGAGACTCACTCTCCCTTTCCTAGTTTTTTTTTTTTTTCCTCACCCTTAAGACCTCCACCAAGAGTCTCCTCCTCCACCGTATAGATCTTGCATGAAGGTATAATTTCTTTCCTTAACTTGTTTATTGTGTTGTCATGATGAGAATTTAGGATTAAAGCATGATAGTGATTATTTAAATTCTCTTGAATATGTTCAAATGTTCTTATGTTTTCTTCACATGTTCTTGGTTGTTCATCACATGTTCATGCATAAACACTAGTTTTAATCTTAAATTTACATGAAAAACATGTTTGTTTCATAATTCTTTCAAATCCTTGAATCTAAGATATCACCATCCATACACATTCACTAGAATTTATTTTTCAATCCAAATGCAATGCTTAATAAATTAAATTAGGGTTTCTCACATGCACACACATTAAATTCAACATGTAAATTGATTGACATATTGGATGATGTGATATGAATGTTGGCCACCATAATCTAGAAGATCGGTTTGACCGGGCAAGATGGGTGCCTAACACCTTCCCACCTTGTAACATAGCCTCCGAACTTAGATCAAGGGTTAGTAGATCAAATGCTTATCCATGTAATTTTTGATTTTTAGATTGTAACTAGGAAACAAAACTATATACTTTATCTTAGATTGTATTTAGGACCAAAGCCATGTAATTTTCCTATGATCAATGTAAATTCAATTGAAAATTAATAAAATGAGGAATTTTTCAATTTTGGTTTTCTTATTTATCCCAATAATTAAATAAGTGGCGACTCCATTGTAAAACCCTTAATCTAAAGGGGGAAATATAACTAGTTGAACCTCCATTTTGAGAAGCAATAACACGACTTCACCTATTTTCGTGGGTTTGGCCTAACATCCTAAAAACGGGCCAAAGGCGCGGTCTCTCACACACCAATTTTAATTTATCAGAAACTTATTAGAGATAGCCAAGATAATGTACATACCAATTTTATTTATTTGATTTAGCTTTAAGTTCAATAATGTACACACCAATTTTAAACATTTAGACCGAGGCTACACCTTATGTTCTTTTTGTACATGTACTACACTTTCTCGAGCACAGAATCTTACGATATGCACTAAGGTATTAATGATTGGCTAGTGAATAGTGGTGAGATGGTTATTTATGCCTTTCTCAAAAGGTTCAAGTCCGACAGTCAAAGACATGTGACTTCAAAATCAAAACAAAGTGATCAAAAACCATAAACATCTTTCTCACACAACATGCACTACACAGCTTCAACTAGTAAAGTGCAATAAATAAGCTCATCAAAGCTAAACAAGGTACATAAGATATGTTATGTGAAAATAAATTGATCAACCTTGTTTTCAAAACCAAGAAAATCAATACAAGACACAATTTGCTTCCTTTTGGAAAAAAAAAAAAAAAAAAAAAATCCTAGAATGAAATGCATGAATGTTATGCAATGCAAATCATAGAAACAAAAAGAAAACAAAAACCAAAGAACAATGGTCACAAAGGGTAGAGCAATGAAGCACAAGGACCATGTCAGAAAGACTCGATTAGATAGAGTCTTTTGCATCCAAAACCTTTTAGATGCACCTCGAGTATTGGAGTTTTTATTCACATTAGAGTGATTTCTAACTCCAGGATTGGAATAAAAGTTGAGAGTCTTTACCAATTCACCAATAAGTGCCATAGGATCTTGTGCTTGAGGCACAGGCACTTTTGGTTTGTTTGCTCTCTTAGCAGCTTGCAGCTTGTAACAGTTTGAACGAATATGCCCAGACTTTTCACAAAAATGACAAACCTAAGCAGACTTACCATGCAACTTGTCCTTAGAAAGGGTAGACTCCTTAGGTTTAGACTCTTTCAGATCAACCCTAATCTTCCCAGGAGGTGTGACCTCTACAGGTTTAGTAGTCTCACTCACAACCTCACTCACAGGGGGTTCAGAGGAAGAAGAAGGAACGTAGAATTGGGTGCAGACACAGAGATGCTTTCAACCAAACCTAATCCAGATTTGTCAGAAGGAGACTTTTGAACACTCAGCATTTGATCAAATTTAGAACTAGCAGATCTAGCAACAGATAAATCAAGTTCCAAAGATTTAACTTTATCAAGCAAAAGCATATTCTCAGTTTTCACATTGTCCAAAAGTTCATTAGCATCAAACAATTTCACAAGCAAATTTTTCTTATCAAGCTTAAGAGATGCAATTTTCTTTAAGCCTAATTCAACATTCATGGCATCCTTTACAGTAATTTTGCAAAGTTTATTGTAGGCTTCTTGAAGATTTGCATCCTCAGAGAGTTCCCCATCAGAAGGGTTCTCTTCAATAGACACATTTTCATTGACTACAACAGTAGCAATGAAAGCAATAAAGTTTCCATCCTCGTCACACCCAGACTCATCATCAGAAACTTTATTATCAGTAAGGGTTACAGCCATAACTTTACCCTTAGACCTCAAGTATGTAGGACATTCAGATTTCATGTGACCATACCCTTGACATCCAAAACACTGAGGACCCACAAAATTATTTGAAGATTGACCAACTTTTTCTCTAGGTTTTTCATTGTTGTTAAACTTAGTGGGATCATTCTTGCTAAAGTTTCTAGGTTCAGCAGTGTTCGTACCTCTTGCCCTTCTGTTACTATTCCTAAGAAAGTTTCTAAAGTTCTTAGTAAGGTAAGAAATCTCTGTGGCAGAGAGCTCATCATCAAATCCACCAACCTTAACATCATCAATTAACTTAAGAGCCATTGATTTGGATTTGCTAGTTTTAGGTAGGTCTAACTCATAGGACTGAAGAGATCCTACAAGTTCATCAACAGGGATGGAGTCCACATCCTTGCTTTCAGTGATGGCAGTCACTTTGGGTCTTCCTAACAATTTTAGGTTAATCATAGATTTCACCCAAGTTGTATGCAGAATTAATAATGTCATTGAATTTAGCATAAAATTCATCAAAGGATTCATCATCAGACATCCTAATGCTTTCAAATCTAGAATTTCATTGCTGCAACTTATTAATTTTAACTGCCTTTGTGCCTTCATGCACAGTCTGGAGGATTTTCTAAGCAGTGTGAGCAACCTCAACATTAGAGATTCTCTTAAATTCCTCCATAGAAACAGCATTGAAAATAACATTCATAGCTTTGCTATTGAAAGCTGCTGCTTCTTTTTGAGAAGTTTGCCACTCACTCACAAGAGTAGTGGGCTTCTCCCATCCGTATTCAATGAAGTTCCAGACTCTCTCATCAATAGATTTCAGGAATGCTTTCATCCTTACTTTCTAATAAGCATAATTATTCCCATCAAAGTGAGGTGGAATAACAAGAGAGTGTCTGTGTTCCATGACAACAGGGGTCAAGGATCAGCTCAGAGATCAAAAGATCTACAACAAGAGAGCAACCCACTCTGATACCACTTGTTTGTTTTTAGACCCCTTAAAAACACAATTGGATTAACCTAGTTGACAAACCAAGTTATTACTTAGTCCAAATTCAAGATCTAAGTTATCACAATCAAACAATCATATCATGCATAGCAGCGGAAAAATAAATAACACAATGATACAATGACCCAGGAAAACCAAACCAGTAAAAAACCTAGGGAGGATTTAACCTAGCTATCCTCAAGGTAAACTTGAATCCACTATAGAAAGAATTGAAGTTTTACAATAGAATTTAGACCACTAACATTCTATTACTACCCACCAGTAGAAACTTACTGACACAACCACGTGCAAACTCTGAGATCACAGGCTCCTTCTTTCTTGAATTCTCCAGCAAAAACAAGCACTCCTGCTTGTGTGTCTTTAAGTTCACATGGCAGCAATTGAATGATCATCAGGTTCTTGAACAAATCTCCTCTTGATAATCCTAAGTTTGTGTAAAGAAAAGCTCCTCACAGATCTCACAAGAGATTTACACAAACCGCAATATGAGCAACATCTAAAACGTGTCTAGGGTTTACCTTATATACTTAGGGCAAAAACATAAAACCTTAAACGTTTTAATGAGATAGGGCTGAGTTGGAATTCCGCAGGAAAACGTATTTTGCCCGATTTTCGATTAATCGAGCCTAAGCTTCAATCAATTGAGCCAGGTCGAAATGCATAGTAAATTCTACATCAGCTCGATTCCAACTTTACATAAAAGACACAACTTTGAGCAAGTCTAAATAAGACTAAACAACCCGTTTTGATCATGGTTTGCCAACAATACACATTAGAGTTCTAATACATAAGTTCATAAGTACTTAGAACCTAACAATTAGAAATCCAGATTAGGAAAAAAATTTCCAATATTTGCATACATTTTTCTACGTTTAGAGGATGGCTAAAAAGAGATTGATAGACAATGTAAATCTGAGACATATAAAGAGTTGAGACTTTGCATGTTTTGTCGAGGGAGGTGAATGATTGTAGAAGAGTTGAAATCTTTTACATTTTCATAATGGTCATATCAACGTATGAAAGGTTGGAGAGAAAAAATAATATATTGTTCACTCATATCATATGCTAGTTAAAAAGGAGAGAGAGATGGAAAGGAAAAACTTGTAAATAGTCTTTTTTTTTTTTTTGTTGAGAAATTAATGCTATATGCTACTAATCTAGAAGAAGAGAAAGAGATATATAAAGACAAAAAGGTTTAAGGAAAGTTTAAAAAAAAAAAAAAAAAAGAAAAAAAAAAAGGTAATTTTTTAGCAATTAATGGAGAGAGAGAGAGGAAAAATATAAATAATTATTCTTTTTTTTTTTTTTAAGAAATGAATTTGTTGTATGCAAATTTCAAAAATATAAAGAGTTGAGATTTTGTATGTTGTGTTGACGAAATGGAGTGGTGGTAGAAGAGTAGATTGTCTTTTACGTTTTTGTTGCGTTCATAAATCATTATCAACATATAAAGATTTGAGTGAAAAAACAATTGTCGACTCATATGCTAATTAAAAAGGGGAGAGAGAGAGAGAGAGAGAGAGAGAGAGAGAGAGAGAGAGAGAGAGAGAGAGAGAGAGAGAGAGAGAGAGTTTGGAAAGAAAAAAAAATTCTGTTTTTTTTTTTTTTTTGTTGGGAAAATAACCTTATGTTATGTGCTACTAATGGCGAAGAAGATAGAGAGATATACGGAGATAAGGTTTAAGGAAAGTAAAAAAATATATAATGGCCATTTTTTAGAAGAATGTTTTTAGCAATTAATGGTATACGCTAGAGAGAGAAAGACACATGGCATCATTGTGTGCAACTATCCAATTAAGTTACAGGAATTTATACCGCTTTGGCTATTATTGAAATCTTTGTTACAGTTTTGTTTTTTATCTTTATCAAATGAAAAATTTTAAGACCACAGTCAATTTTATATCTATTTCAAAACTATATAATGTGATTGATTTTGAATTATTTGTGTATTTAAAAATAATATGTAGCGAATCACAATTATAACTGGGATAAAATGTGCAGATGGTTTTTTCTTTTCTTTTTTTTCTTTTTTTTGCTGAATAAAATGTGCAGATGGTTGTTGTTGAAGTGCAAATTCGTCAGTCGAAGTAAGTGCATCCAGATGGAGCCAAGCCTTTGTCTCTGTGATTATAGAGATGGTTGGATAGCTCCCTTCGAATGGTCACCGGTGTGGTGCCTGCCACAACGTCTCCGATGCCGAAGTCAATATAAGAAAACTCTTTGGGAAAGAATAGTGCAATGCAATAAAGCAAGAAATATTTCTAAGTGAGTATATGTACCTCATGTTGGTGATGGGAGGGTTGTATATATAAATTCCCGTAGCTCCTAGCTGTTGTGGCTGTTATGGTGGCTTTAATGCCTCTTTTAGTAATGCCTCATGGTCAATCATGTGAGCTTTGATGGCTCCAACGGTCTATACAATTGTCTTTGCAACCGCCTGAGGCATTTATTTGACTGCATTGAATGGCTTCTCTATCTTCGTCAGTAATGTGGCTACTTCGTCAGAGGGACCTGGTTGATTCGTCTGTCAATTCTACCTCGTTGGTCCGGATGAGACCGTCCAAGTAAGTTGTGTTCATCAATCCCATTAGCTGCCCCCGAATTTTGTGGTCGTCGTGACGTGCCATGACGATCACAGAAGGTGAAAGGTCTATGGGTTGTATGTGGCTCTTGGGATTTCGCTCCGTATTAAATGCATAGTGGTGGCGCCACATGTTCAAAGGCCATGTGGCACGTTTTGGTTGGTGGAGTTAATGTTCCAATTGTGTGGCACTTGCGGTTTCCCGCTGAATTTTAGTTTCTTTGTGCCTTGGTTTTTAAACTTCTCCACTCTTCATCTTCTCTTTCACTTTTCCCAAATTTCTAATTATTGCTCCGAGTATTTTCTACTCTAGCCTTTCTTTGTGATTCTTCTTCGAACTGGTGCGTGGCTGAACTTTCTTTCTTTCTGAAGTATGTCTTTCTTCTTTCTTTTTGCTTCTTTTTTCTTTTTGGTGTAGGCACAAACTATGGTGAATTTCTGATTTTCTTTCCTTATCCTTTTGTGTTTGTTTTGGATTTCTTGGGGATTTAGCTTATATTTCTTGCCTTTGTGCTTTTTCTGGTTTTCCATGGTTAGTAGCTCTGAGGTTAGGATAGCTTGCCCCTCAATTTCTTTCCTTTTTGTGCTCTTAGGGGGGGTCTTTAGGCACTTTCCCACACCTTGAGAATTTTGTTTCTAAGGGTAACAGTTTAAGTGTTGCATTGGCCGATCTGTTGCCTTCGCTTCGTCAATCGATTGATTGGTTCAAGAGTTTAGTGAAAGAGCGGGAGACAATGTATAAAGTTAGGTCTAGTGAACTCGAGATTGGGTTATCGTTTAGCAGTAACCCAGTGGAGGGAGATACTGCAGTCTCTATCCCTCGAGAGGTTAGGGCTTTTTACACCCTCGAGGAGGGGTGTGGGCTGGATATTGATACACTGGGTAGATTTAAGGATAGATCCCGATTCTCGGAGCGAGTTAGAGTTCGCCTACCCAATGAGGAGGATCAGGCCTGTCACTTCTCCCCGAGGAGGTATGCTTTTACGAGTCTGCCTTCGTCTATGGGTTGAGGTTTCCTATCCATCCCTTCCTCATTGAGCTCTTAAACCGCTTTGGTATTGCTCCGGGGCAGCTTATGCCCAACTTATGGAGGATAGTAGTCAGCTGTATGGGGATATGGCTGGCCGCTACGGACGGGGGTATGCTCAAGGTAGACAAGCTTATCTACTTGTACCGCTTGAAAGAGTCTAAGGAGCACCGGTACTATGAATTGGTGCCCTGGGAACGGAGGACTAGGATCATCAAGGGTTTACCTTCATCTTTCAGGTATTGGAAGTCCATGTTTTTCTTTGTGTCTGAGGATGATTTTGAGACTCCCACTAGCGAGGTTCGGGGTGATCTCCCAAGGTTGGATCGTCAGTGGGGAACCCCGACCTTAGGTGCTTCATTATTTCTTCTCGTCATTTAAGTTTTGTTGTGTTTGCCGTTATCGCTACTGATTCTTTTACTTCTTGTTTTGCGCAGTTAAGAGACGGCCTAAACTTAAAAGCAAGTATAAGGAGTGCATGTAGAAGGCAATCGAATACGCGCAGACGATTGAGAACTGGGACGATCTTATGGACCCACGTACTCTCGCTCTCTATTGCCTCGAACTGGAGCCTTCTGCCTTCATCCTACGCAATCTTGAAATTGAAGAAAAAAAGAGTAAGTATTAGGTTCGTCAGTACTGATTTTCTCATATATACTTTTTTTTTTTTAACAGGTGCTTCCCTCTTGCAGAAATGACAACCAAATTTAACAAAGACATGTATGAAAAGATGAGATCGAAAAAGGACGAGCCGCTGTCCAGCCTCGGGAAAAGGACAGTGCGTGTCACAGGGAAGGGCCCCTCCGTCACTCCGCTAGTCTCCATCACTCCCGTTGTCTTCGGCACTGAGACGGCGAAGATGGCCTCTCCAGCCACTTCAGTTGAAGAGATCCCTACTCCTGCCTCCAAAAGGCCGCGGATGACCAAAAAAGGGAAGGAGAAAGCTGATTCCCATTCATCTTGTGTCTAGGACGATGAGAGATTGGCAGTGGACAGGGCTCACGGGGTTGTGACTGCTGAGGATTTGAAAGTCTTCTCTAGTGTGCCCTTCAACGAGGTTGCGACTTGACACGTCCACAAACTAGTTCAAGTAATGTGTTCGTGCAACTTTTAGCCTCTTTTTATTTTATTTATTTATTTATTTATTTATTTTTACTGACGGCTTCATGTTCTTTTCAGGTATTGGGAGAGAGCCTTCATATTACTTTTGAGTACCTTACTCAAGAGGCCAAGGTGGCGTCTCTAACATCCAGAATGGAGACTTTGGAGGCGGAGAATTCTACGCTGAAGAAGAATCTTATTGACTCTATGGACGAGGCCACCACCCTGAAGGAAAAAGTCAAGACTTTTGAGCTTTTTAGGAGGTACCTCGTCAAGCATCCCACTGGAGTTAACCTGAAGAACTTGGACCTAGAAGAGGTGGACAAGGAGATGGCAATTAATGAGGCTGCCCAGTCCTCGGCTCCTGAGGGTGGCGCTAACGAGGACGCCCCTACTAGTGACGATGCTACCGCTGATGCTTGAGCTTATTACTTATAAATATTTTTTTTCTTTCTTTTTTTTTTCTTTTTTTTTTTTTTTTTGGTACCCATAATGTTTTGGGCCTTTTGTAAGTCTTATTCCAGAACAGTTTTTCTTTTTAATCTGTTTTGAGAACAATATTTTTAGCCCAATGTTTATGGGCCTTTGGTTTAGATGTAAAAACAATGGTAATTGCCCGCTGTTTTTGGGCTTAAATTAAATTACCTGTTGTATACTTACTTACTTGTGATTTCTGTTCTTGTAGTTTTTCTTCTTGCGTCAATGCTTTGTACTTAGCAAGAAGTTTTTAGTTGTGACCTTTCCTCTGCTGCATCAACAATTTGTTCCCATCTACACAGGTTCTACTACTTAATTGATTTCCTGTGACTCATACCTTCTCAAGGGTTCTTGTCGCGGATTTTGGTAAACTAGTTGAGAGCTCAGATTCAGCCTGAGCTTTTCAAAAGGTGCTTTCCCTTTGCAGCCTTGTCTTCAAGCCTATATTTGGGTAACATCTTGAACGGGTTCGTTGCAAGGTTCTTGTCTTTTGGTTTCGTCAGTAATTTACATCCGTGTATGCGGAATCTTGTTACTTAGCTGTTTTTTTCTTTTTGTGACTTACACCCTTTTAGGGATCTTGTCATTCTTTTGGCTTCATCAGTAACTTACATCCGTCTAGGCAGAATCTTGTTACTTAGTCATTTTTTTATTTTTGTGACTTACACCATTTTAGGGATCTTGTCATTATTTTGGCTTCTTCAGTAACTTACATCTATCTAGGCGGAATCTTGTTACTTAGCCTTTTTTTTTTTTTTTTAACTTACACCCTTTTGGCTTCGTCAGTAACTTACATTCGTCTAGGCGGAATCTTGTTATTTAGCCATTTTGGGGCGACTTTTACATTACAAGATCGGTTCTCATTAAGACACTGGTTGAATAGTTCCTTTTATTGCTTTTGAGAATGAGTGCAATAGTCTATCACATCTATTGGTGGTATTTCTTCAAGAGCTCAATATTCCATGGTCGTAGGAGTTTCTGGCCATCTAGGGTCTCCAGCTGATGGCTACCTTGCTTGGAGTAATGGACGATCCGGTAGGGTCCATCCCATGTGGGGCTGAGCTTTCCTTAGGCAAAGTTTCTGGTTGTTGGGGTAACCTTGCACAGGACGAGGTCTCCTATGTTAAGTCGTCTGAGCTTCACTCTCTTGTTGTAGTACTCGGCCATCTTCCGCTAGTACTTCGTCATCTTGTTGGAGGCTTTCTCTCTTATTTCTTCTAGACAGTCCAGGTTGACTCGTAGCTGGTCGTCATTATTCTCCTTGTGGAACATTTCTCGCCTGGTGTTGGTTATTCTTACCTCGACCGGGATTACTGCCTCGATGCCATAGGTTAGTCTAAAGGGGGTTTCTCCTGTTGGGGTTCTTGTTGTGGTCCTATGCCCACAAGACGTTGGGTAATTCTTCCGGCCAGGCCCCCTTTGCATCGTCTAACTTGGTCTTGATAATCTTGAGTAGTGTCCGATTCGTCACCTCTATCTTTCCGTTTGCCTGTGGATGTCCTAGGGATGAGAACTGGTTCTTGATTCCTAGGCCTAAACAAAAATCCCTAAAGCCTTGACTGTCGAACTGCTACCTATTATCTAATATAATCGTTCGTGGAATCCGAAACTTGCAAATTATGTTCTTCCACACGAACCTCTAGATTTTGGCTTCACTGATGGTTGCTAGTGCCTCTGCTTCAACCCACTTTATGAAATAATCAATGGCAACCAGTAGGAATTTTACCTGTCCTTTACCTTGAGGCAATGGTCCGACGATGTCGATTCCCCATTTTGCAAAGGGCCAGGGGGAGGATATCGTTGTCAGTCTTTCTATTGGAAGTATTAAGGACATATTTTGTGTAATTGGCTAATCCTTTGACAAAATGCACTTTACTTGTATTTGGGTAGATCTAGGATGTGTTTAATACTTCAAGAAACATGTTGTTCAAGTCTAGTATTAAAATTATGAAGATTGGACCAAGAAAAAAATGAAGAAAAATTGTTCAATAAAGTTGGACAGATAACTCGACAGCTGCGAACAAATAGCTCGACAACTGCTCGACACCTCTCTACAGCTAGGTTATCTATCGAGCTCTTCAGTTGATTGTTATCACAATCTCGACACCTTCTCGGCAGTTGGTGCATCGATCGAGAAATTTTCTGTCCCCTCGACACCTTCTCGACACCTCCTCGATAGCTGTATCTGTCAAAGTTTAAAGCTCGACACCTGCTATCTATCGAGGTTACAAAAATCAGAATTTTCAGATCTGGTTTTTGGGCCAGGCTTTTGTATTTGTGTAGTGTTTCTTTTCTCACAACCCTAGACCTATATAAGGCTTATTTTAGAGGCCGTCACATAAGAGGTGACCGATGCCTTATTCTCTCTAAAAGAAGCTATTGCGTCTTTGCGCCTTAGGGTTTTGTAACCAAGTGCTTCTTGATCTTCATTATTGATGAAGTGAAGAACTTTGCAGCCAACATCTTCTTCAAGTTAATGAATTAAATCACGTACTGGGATCTGCGCAATTGGTTAGTCACGTACTAGGATTCGTGCCAAGGAATTAGTCACGTACTGGGATCCGTGCATCATTAAAGGGTGGCGTTCATATATTGAATAGTTCAAATGTTCTGAAGCGGTAAAAGGTTTCTGCTATTAGTTCATCTACGGAGATTGTAGAGTCTAGGGACAAAGATTTTATACTAGATCTGAAACTTCTCTTTACTATAGTGGATTGCTTTTCGGGAAGGTTTCCCCTAGGTTTTTTACTGTGAAACTAGTTTGTTTCATTGGTTTTCTTGGGTCATCATATCTTGTCTTATTTATTTTTTCGTTGTATGATTTTGACATGATATTGATGTTTGTTGGTTTTAACAAGTTTTATTCATAATAAATCTAATTAACAACTTGGGTTTAAAACTTGTTAATTTTATCAACCAGGGTCTAAATTTCCCAAAAAGTGGTATCAGAGCGGGTTCACTCTAATTGGATTAATTTCCTAAGTGTGATCCTTGACCCCCGTTGTCATGGATTGTGGAAAATCTCTTTTGATTCCTCCTTTATTTGATGGAACTAATTATGCGTACTAGAAAGTTCATATGAAAGTTTTTTTGCAGGCTCTAGGTGAACAGGTATGGCAAGCTATTGAAGTTGGATGGATTAAGCCAAATGAAGCACTGATGGATTGAGATGATGGAATAATCATAGCATCAAATTTCAACAGTAGGGCTTTGAATGCTCTATTTTGTGGGATGACCAATGAGGAATTTAAGAAGATATCATCCACAAAAGTTGCCAAGGAAGCATAGACCATTCTTAAGACCACTTATGAAGGTACCAAGACAGTAAAAACTGTGAAGTTTCAACAACTCACTAGCAGTTTTGAAGAAATAAGGATGAAGGAGGATGAGACCTTTGATGAGTTTTATGCTAAACTCAAGGATATTGTGAATTCTGCTTTCAATCTTGGAGAATCTATTGCAGAATCCAAAATTGTTAGGAAAATCCTTAGGTCCTTACCTAAAAGATTCCATGCCAAGATCACTGCCATTGAAGAAGCAAAGGACATTGATCAAATTCCTTTGACTAAACTTGTAGGGAACCTTCAAACCAATGAGATGGGATTAGGCTCAATGGGAAAAGGTGGAAAGAGTAAAAACTTGGCTCTCAAGGGTATAGAGGAAGAGATTGTGGACTCTGAAGATGAAGATGAAAGTGAAGATGAGAATGAGGTTCTAACCTTCATAACTGATGAGATTATCAAACTTCTTTAGTTTAGGAAAAATGATAAGGGAAAACCTCCTAGGAAATCTAAATCCTCTAGGAATGCAAGAATGAGAAACCCCTTATTCAATGCCATGAGTGCAAATGTTTTGGTCATATGAGGATAAAGTGTCCAAACTACCTCTTGAAGGAAAAGACCAAGGAGTCAAAAAATAAAGGGTTGGTTGCTACTTTAAGTGATACTAAGGATGATTCTTCTGATGAGTTTGTGAATGAATGTCGTCACGTTATGGCCTTTGCTACCTCAACCAATAAGGTGTTTGTGGAGAGTGCTAGTGACCGTAAGGATTCTTCTAATGATGAAGTACCCAAGAAGTTGACTTTTCAGGAAGCCTATGATAAGCTATGCACTGAATTCATAAAATCTGAAAAGACTTCTAATATTTGTAGAAAAGAGCTTAATGAGGTAAAAACTGAAAAAACTGATCTGTTAGTCAAACTAGATGAAACTACAAGGTTAGTTGAGACTCTTATTGTGGACAACACCTCATTAGAAGAGAAGGTCAAGAATCTTGAGGTTGAGCTTAGTCAAGCTAGAACTCAAATAGAGAGGATGTCTAGTGCAAAGCTTGATGAGGTCTTAAGTGCTCAAAAGCATAGTTCTGATAAGACTGGCTTAGGATATGCTGTCTCTTCCGGCCCCTCCTCTTCCACGGCTTCTGGATCAAGGACTGTCTTTGTGCCACAATCTGAAAAAGGTAATAAATGTATGAAATCCAAAATTGTTTTGGCTAATTCTAAATCCTTTGTTAAACCTCATGTTTGTAATCATTGTGGTGTTTCTGGACACATTCGTCCCAATTGCTTTAAGTTGTATCCTCATAAGCAATTGTCCAAATGGTCACAGGTTTCCTCTCAAGGACCTACACCTTTGTTTGGAGAGTTATTAAAAACTTTGAGCTTTTTAACTCAATATCAGGAGAATTTTAATTCTTCTATGTCCTTTAGTAGACATACTAGGACACGTGTCTTTTCATTTTCACAGCTAAAGACTTAGGTTGTGTAGATGAGAAAGGAGCCTAAGACTTAATTGTCTTTTCTATTTATCCTCTACTTTAATTCTTTCTATCTAAATAATGACTCTCTTTGCTTGATTTCTTATCTGTTTTTGGAACCATGCTTTCATGCATCTGCACCCTTTCTATCACGCCTTCATGCATATGCATCTTTCCTTCATGCTTTCATGTTGTTTGTCTGTTTTTGTTTGGTTGTTTAGTTTTTATTTTGTTTTGTTTTCAAAATAAAAATAAAAAGGAAAAATTAGAAAAATACAAAAACAGTGTGTGTTTTGTGTACATTGATACTTGTGTACCTTGGATGACCATTGAAATAAAGTTTTCTAAACTTTGTATCTCTTGTAGCTTAGATGAGCATCTTTATGCACAACTAAGCAAGTGAGCTTTGTGGCTCTTGTTTGTGATGAGTAAGATTAAGTTATCTCTTGTACTTAATACTCGTATCACTCTTTTTGACGAGTAGGACTAGAAAATCCTAAGAGAAAGGCATAAAGAACCATCTCACCACTGTTGCCCGCCAATCATAATAAGACACCTGTATGCTTCAGCATAGCAAAAGTGCAGTGTCAATGATATTTGTGTGTTTCGGCATAGCAAAATTGGAATGTCAAATATCAATGGGTATTTCTTTTCTCTCTTTTATATGTCCATGCATGATATGCTCCATAAAAAAAAAATATGCAAAGAAAATAAAAAGCAAAAAGATCAAAAATGCTTTTAAATATGATAGCAAGCGTGTGTTCTAGGAGATGTGAGAGTTATAGAATGTACCTCGAAAGTGATAGTCCCCATCAAACAGTTATGATTGTGTGTGAGTTAAAGTGATTTTCTCATATCTCAAATCGTCATAACTAGTTGACACTTATGCAATCTTGCGATGTTTTTCACACACAACACACAATATTCTTTGCTACTCTTGATACATGTGCAGGTACAATGTGATTTGGTCATCACAAAGTTTTACATGTGTTAATGTATGCTCACTAAACTGTCTTAACTTGTTTTTGAAATATAAAAATTGGTTAGACTTGTTTAGTGTGTATGTGTGTTTTGGATCTATGTGCTTAACATTTTTTTCTTGATTAAGAGATTTATTTTTCACGTGTTTTGCATCTTTTTTTTATCTTGTCATCCATAGCATCTTGTTTCATTACATTCATGCATATTTTGGATTCTTTGTACCCCATTGATCATCTTTATGTTTCTCGGGTGAAGGTTTCTAACTTCCTGTACCCTTTGTCAATCATGACAAAAATTGGGAGAAATTATGGAGAAATTGTGGTTTCTTTTTTAAGATTCTACATGTTAGAGGGAGAAATACATGCTCTTGTAAGGGGGAGTTGTGTTTCATCTTGTAAAGGGGAGTGTTTACTTGCTTACTTTTTTGTTCTTGTACCTTGGGTCTTGTGACCATGTTTACATACATTATGCTTATCTTTGATATATATATATATATATATATATATATGATGTATGTCTTCTTCTCCTACCTCTACATGTGTTGTTTCTTTTCTATCTTTATACACATGTTTCTTTATTTGTATGCAATCTATAATTTCTATTTCACACTAAGATGCCTTCATGAGTTTTGTTTAAAGTGTTTCAGAAATACAAGTTGTCAAAGTCTACTTACCATAAACTCTCTTCTTGCAATATTTTTCAAGAGTTTGTGTTAGGATAGATTTTATTGTATGTAACAAGTGAGTATGAGTTGAGTGATTTATGACTTCTCCCATATGTTCATCTGTTTGTTGTGGTTTTATCACAGATTGCCAAAGGGGGAGATTGTTAAGGACATATTTTGTGTAATTGGCTAATCCTTTGACAAAACATACTTTACTTGTATTTAGGTAGATCTAGGATGTGTTTAATACTTCAAGAAATATGTTGTTCAAGTCTAGTATTAAAGCTATAAAGATTGGATCAAGAAACAAGTGAAGAAAAACTGTTCAATAAAGCTAGACAGATAGCTCGACACCTGCGGACAGATAGCTCGACAGCTGCTCAACACCTCTCGACAGCTAGGCTATCTATCGAGCTCTTCAGTTGATTGTTATCGTAATCTCGACACCTTCTCGACATTTGGTGGATCGATCGAGAAATCTTTTGTCCCCTCGACACCTCCTCAATAGTTGTATTTGTCAAAGTTTAAAACTCGACACCTGCTCGACACCTGCTATTTATCAAGGTTACGAAAATCAGAATTTTCAGATATGATTTTTGGGCCAGGCTTTTGTATTTGTGTAGTGTTTCTTTTCTCACAACCCTAGACCTATATAAAGCTTATTTTAGAGGCTGTCACATAAGAGAATACAAGGAAAACATATGCAAAAAGTGACTGATGTCTTATTCTCTCTAAAAGAAGCTACTACGTCTTTGCGCCTTAGAGTTTTGTAATCAAGTACTTCTTGATCTTCATTGTTGATGAAGTGAAGAACTTTGCAGCCAACATCTTCTTCAAGTCGATGAATTAAGTCGCATACTGGGATCCACGCAATTGATTAGTCACGTATTGGGATTCGTGCAAAGGAATTAGTCACGTACTCGCATCCGTGCATCATCAAAGGGTGGCATTCATATATTGAAGAGTTTAGAGGTTCTGAAGCGGTAGAAGGTTTCTGCTGTTAGTTCATCTACAGGGATTGTAGAGTTTAGGAACAAGGTTTTATACTAGATCTAAAACTTCTCTTTACTATAGTGGATTGCTTTTCAGGAAGGTTTCCCCCCAAGTTTTTTGTTGTGAAACTAGTTTGTTTCATTGGTTTTTCTAGGTCATCATATCTTGTCTTATTTATTTTACCGCTACATGATTTTGACATGATATTGATGTTTGTTGGTTTTAACAAGTTTTATTCATAATAAATCTAATTAACAACTTGGGTTTAAAACTTGTTAATTCTATCAACCGAGGTCTAAATTTTCTAACAGGAAGGCGCTGGACATTCCCGAATCTTTGGCACTTATCACATTTCTTGACCATTTCCCTTGCATCTACCTACATTGTAGGCCAAAAATAATATATTCTGATAACTTTACTTACCAGTGATCTAGGGCCTGCATGGTCTCCGCAAATTCCTTCATAGATCTCTTCTAGAATATATCTAGCTTCATCTTCGTCCACACACTTCAGGTAAGGCATGAAAAAGCCTCTCTTGTATAGTGTGTCGTTCAGGATCGTGAATCTGACTGCTCTCTTCCTGACTTCCCTGGCCTCCTTGATGTCTTGAGGGAGGTGCCCATCCTGGAGAAATGATATGATTAGTGTCATCTAGCTACCTGTGCTCTAGATTATGAATGTGGAGATTTCCCCGATACTAGGGCGTTTCTGGACTTCCATCACCAAGCCCATGCTCCCCGCTCCTTCCTTTGAGATGCTAGCTTCGCGAATTCGTCCGCTACTGGCTTTTGGAGATCTGCACAAATTCCACTTTATCAAATTCCTGAGTTAGATGCTTCGTCAGTCTGAGATATTTCTACATTATTTCCTCCTTTGTTTCATATTCTCCCTTAATCTGTCCTATCACCAGTTTTGAATCACTCTGGACTAGCAGGTTCTTAGTTTCGAGTGCCTTCCCGAGTCTTAGTCCCGTCAGTATTCCTTCGTACTCGGCCTCGTTGTTGGTGGCCAGGAATTGCAGTTGAACTCCATATCTAAGCATTTCTCCGTCAAGGGTGGTTATGGCAACCCCTACTCCCCTCCCCCCCTCTTTTGGGCTAACGAACCATCGATCTGTATGATCCACCTTTCTATTTCATTAATGAGGCTATTCTCGTCTGGGAGAGTGAACTCGATAATGAAGTCCGCCAAGGCTTGTGCCTTAATAGCTGTCCTGGGATGGTACTCAATGTCAAACTAGATGAGTTCAATTGCCTACTAGACCATTCTCCCTGCTGCCTCAGGCTTGTTCATAGACTTCTTGATGGGTTAGTCTGTCATCACCAAGATAGGATTTGCCTGAAAATATTGTTGCAATTTGCGCGAGGCTACTATTAGCGCGAATGCAATATTTTCAATCCTTGGGTACTTAGCTTTAGCACCTTGGAAAGCTTGACTGACATAGTAAACTGGGAGCTACTTATTGTCCTCTTCTCGAATCAGGGCTGCACTCACTGCCGTGGCTGATACTGCCAAGTACAAATATAAGTTTTCCCCTTCCTTGGATGGACTCAGGAGGGGTGGATTACTCAAGTAACGTTTAAGTTCTTGAAACGCTGCTTCATACTTGTCGGTCCAGGCGAAAGCCTTCTTCAAGGTCTTGAAGAAGGGCAAGCACTTGTCTGTCGCTCTAAAGACGAACCTATTGAGAGAGGCAATCTTTCCTGTGAGCTTCTAGACTTCTTTGACGGTCTTAGGCGAAGTCATATTGATTATGGCTTGTACCTTATCGGGGTTTTCTTCTATTCCTTTTTAGGACACCATGAATCCCAAGAATTTTCCCAAGGCTACACCAAAAACACACTTGCCAAGATTCAACTTCATCTGGTATTGCCTGAGGGTGGCAAACGTCTCCTTCAGGTTGTCTAGATGGGCAAGTTCTTCTTTACTCTTGACAAGCATGTCATCCACGTATACCTCTATATTCCTGCCACTCTGTTTGCTGAACATTTTGTTCACTAACCTCTAATAAGTAGCTCCTGCATTCTTTAGTCCAAAGGGCATTACCTTATAGCAATAGAATCCTTGACTTGTGATGAAAACAGTTTTCTCTTGATCTTCTTTAGCCATTTTTATCTAATTGTATCCTGAGAAAGCGTCTATGAACGTCAGCAACTTATGTCCGGCTATAGAATCCACAAGCTGGTCTATCATTGGTAAAGGGAAGCTATCTTTTGAGCAAGCCTTGTTCAAATTCAAGAAGTCCACACACATTCTCCACTTCCCATTCGCTTTTTTCACTAGGACGACGTTTGCAAGCCAATCAGGATAGTAGACTTCTCGGATAAAGCCTGCCGACAACAATTTGTTAACCTCGTCTGTAACCCTTGGTTTTGTTCTGGGGCGAAGACTCTTCGTCTTTGCTAGACGGGCTTTCTTTCTGGGTCCACATTCAACTTATGCTGAATGACTTTTGGAGATATTCCTGGCATGTCCTCGTGACTCCATGCGAAGATGTCCAGGTTTTCTTTAAGGAACTAGACAAGTCTTGTTCTCATCTCGGGACTTAACGTTGTCCCTATTCTTGTCGTCTTGGTTTCCTCTCATTCGACCAGTTCCTCTGTCTCTAGGACTTCCACTTTATCTTCCTCCTTCTCCTCGATCACTCATGTATGGTTCTCCTTTGCGGCCAAGACAGCCTGGTAGTATTCTCTGACTAGGACTTGATCTCCTTTTACCTCGCCAACAACGTTCTCCATTGGGAAATTTACCTTTAGGCAATAGGTGGACGTGGTTGCCTTCCATCGGTTGAGTGTGGGCCTTCCAATAATCATATTGTAAGATGAGGGGCAATCTACTACCAAGAAGTCCAACTGACGGGTCAACTGGCTCGGGTAGGTCCCCATTGTTACTGTTAACGTCACTATGCCCTTAGGATATACTCTATCTCCACTAAAACTGATGAGGGGGAAGTCAAATAGACGCAGTCTTTTTGGATCTAACTTCAATTGCTGGAAAGCAGGAAGGTAGATGATTGTCTGCGGAGCTACCATTGTCCACAAGGATCCTCCTGGTATTAAATCCTTTTATCGTGAGCATTATGACTAAAAGATCATTATGTGGCTGCTTCACCCCCCAAGCATCTTCCTCGTTGAAAGACATGTCCTAGTCTGTCCGTCTTTGCTTAAACAGGGGTATCACATAGACGCTGTTCACCTGCCTCTGGCATGCCTTCCTGAGGGATCTAAATGACCCGCCTGTGAATGGCCCTCCTGCAATCGTCTTTATCTCTCCAATCACATTTTGCAGAGGCTGGAACTTATGATCCTCGTCTCTGGGTGAGGAATCGCGCTGGTTTTATTACCGTCTCTGAACCTACTAGGCTCCCCTTTCTTCACATATTTCTGTAGTTTTCCTTTCCGTATCAACTCCCCTATCTGTTCTTTTAGGTCCCAGCAATCTTCTGTGTAGTGGCCATGATCCTTGTGAAACTGGTAGTACTTATTCTTGTCACGATCATTAGGGGATGAATGTAATGGCCTTGGCCATTTGGGGTAGTGCTCATCCCTAATCTGTGTCAAAATTTTGTCAACAGGCATAATTAAAGGAGTGAATTTTACTGTCCTGGGAGTTCTCTCGTCCTTTCTTTTACCTCCATCATTAGTCTGACAATTTGGGCGCTCTCTTTTTTGTCCTCTGCGATCGTCATCTTTCCTCCCCTTGTCCTTTGGCTTTTCCACATCCCTTATGGCAACTAATGCATCTTCAGCGTTCATGTACTTCTGTGCTTTCAGGAGCATCTCTGCCATCGTCTTAGGAGGATTCTTTGAGAGTGAAGCCACGAACTCTCTGAACCTCAGTCCCACTTTGAAGGTCGTCAATTGCACCTTGTCGTCAGCTTCGTCCACCTCTAAGGTCTCTCGAGTGAAGCGTTTCATGTACGACCTCAGGGTTTCTTTTTCTCCTTGTCTAATGGTGAGCAAATGGTCTGCTAGCCTCTTAGGGTGTTGTCCTCCAATGAAGTGGCGTAAAAAGGGGTTACTTAGCTACTCGAAGCTATCAATAGACGATGTTGGCAACTTGGTGAACCATTTTCTTACCACTCCTTTGAGAGTGGTGGGGAAGGAACGGCACAGTATCTCGTCAAGTGGCTATTGAAGGCCTAGCGTCGTCTTGAAGGTGTTGAGGTGGTCCTAGGGGTCCTTAAGCCCGTCAAACGACTCAAGTTGAGGCAGTCGAAATTTCAACGGCACTGGACATTCCAGGACTGCCGTAGTGAAAGGCGAATTTGTTGCCCTGACCATTCTATCCAAGCTCCAGTTTGTTTTCTCCTTGATGGCGTTCCTCAGCTTGTCCATCTCCTTCCTCATCTCTCGAAAAAGATCTGAATTTTGTTCATCTGGAGTAGTAGGTCTTTAATGGTCACTTCTTTTATGGCTATCTCCCTCATCCTCCGGGTTGCCTTTGGACCGATTCTCCTCCTGTTGAAGCCGTAGCTTCATTTCCTGATTTTGTAAGCTCTTCAATGGTGGCCGCAAGAGCTTGGACTTGCTGAGCCAAGGTTGTGAAATCTTGATTGGACTCCATCTGAATATAGAAGTTGATGGAAACTGCGTTTTCAAATCTGAATGCAAAAATGTCGTCCCCACAAACGGCGCCAAACTAATGAAGTGCAAATTTGTCAGTTGAAGTAAGTGCGTCCAGATGGAGCCAAGCCTTCGTCTCTGTGATTATAGAGATGGTTGAATAGCTCCCTTCGAATGGTCACCGGTGTGGTGCCTGCCACAACGTCTCCGATACCGAAGTCAGTATAAGAAAACTCTTTGGAAAAGAATAGTGGGATGAAATAAAGCAAGAAATATTTCTAAGTGAGTATATGTACCTCATGTTGGTGATGGGAGGGTTGTATATATACATTCCCGTAGCTCCTAGCCGTTGTGACTATTATGGTGGCTTTAATGCCTCTTTTAGTAACACCTCATGGTCAATCATGTGAGCTTTGATGGCTCCAATGGTCTGTACAGTTGTCTTTGTAACCGCCTGAGGCATTTATTTGACTGCATTGAATGGCTTCTCTATCTTCGTCAGTAATATGGCTACTTTCTTGGAAGGGTCTGGTTGATTCGTTTGTCAATTCTATCTCGTTGGTCCGGATGAGACCGTCCAAGTAAGTTGTGTTCGTCAATCCCGTTCGTTGTGATCTTAAATCTTGTGACCACTTCATTCTCCCAAAAAAAAAAAATTTCTTGCGACCACTTACGTGCCAATTTTTTCTTTAGCCATAAAAACGTGTCTACTCTTTCGAAGCACTACTTTCTAGGACATTGTGATTGATAGGATGTATCCACTTTACTGCTGTTGCTTGGAAAATTTGATTGAATGAAATTATTACTGTTTATGCTACGGCATTTGAAAAAGTCAGGTGACTCAGGTCTATCGTTTCATTCCAACCCTCTGTGCATGCTAGGAAAAAGCTTAGGGTCCGTTTGGTTGGAGGGGTAGAAAAATGAGAGGATGGAAAATTGTGAGAGGATAGAAAAGTGGGAGGGTGAAAAATTTTTAGTTTTCCCTCTTATGTGTTTGGTTGGAGGGGTGGAAAAGTAAGAGGGTGGAAAACTCTTTTGTTTGGTTGAAGAGAAAAAATGAATGATAGAAAATGTAATTTATATAAATTGACTATTACACCCTTATTACATAATATATAATAAATAAATTTATTTGTACTCATTAAATAAAACACTATCATTTTTACACTATTATTTTTACAAAACACCCATATTAATTTATCTATTATACATATTTTTTTATTAAAATAATATTTTCCTTTTCTTTATTATTTCCCAACTACCCCCCCCACCTAACCCCTCCTCCCTTTTTCTGATTCATAAAACACGTCTCTGTCTCCTCTTGTCTCTGTCTTCTTTTTATCTCTTATCTTTGTCTCCGCCTCTCTTTCTTCTCCTTCTTTCTTTCATTTTTTTTTTTTTTTTTTTGGGTGAGGAGCTGCGGGTCGATGGCCAGATTTTGGACTAAAGTTTTTGGATGAACATGGGTTTGTCAAAAATAAAATCATAGATGATGATTTCATTTTTTGGATGGGTTTTTGGATGAACACGGTAAAAATTTCCTTTTTTTTTTTTTTTTTGAGAATATTTTTCTTTCCTCCTCTTCTTTTACAATTTGAGTTTTATGCTTTTATTATAGATGATGATTTTGGGTTGGCTTTGATTAAGGGCAGTGATTTTGAGTTGGATTTTCTAATTGTTTTTCCGTTAATTTTGTGTTGATTTTGGGTTAATTTTTTGTGCTAGATTGCAGTGTTTGACGGTGGTGCTGGGTTTGGTGGTTATTTCCTACTTCTTTCTTCTTATTCTGCCGCTTCTTTCTTCTTATTCTGGCGCGCCCGCGCTGGGTTGTTGTAGACGTTGGGATGGCATTTTTGTAAAAGTGCAAAGAGGCAATTTTCTCTCGTGCCTTTTCGTTCCGATTTGGGGAGACGAAATTTGTGGGCCCGGAGAGAAAATTTTCTCCCGGGTTTTCCACTCTCCCTATTTTCCTCCCTTTCCCAAACAGTGGAAAATACTGTTTTCCACTCAGTTTTCTGCTCTATATTTTCTATCCCCCCTAAAATCACCCCAACCAAACACAGTGTTAAAGTCAAGTAAGCGACGAATATAAGCAACACGTTTTTACACACCAATTGGTATTACGGACAAAGTAGCAGAGTATTACGGACGCTAACCCATACATGACGTTTGTCCCACGCATTGACTAGGAGTTTAAAATTAATTTACTGGGTTGTTTGAACGTAGGAAGGGTTGGCTTATTATTCGTTTATTTTATTAAAATTAAGAATTTTTATTAAAATTATTAGTTAAAACAGTACCATGTAACCTATGAATAATATCAAAAAGTATGATAAAACTCATAAATAGTAGCGAAAATGAATTGAATAATAAAATAAATTAGCAAAAATAATATTTACTAAACGGACCAACAAGATGGTAAAATAAGTTGACAAAAATAAGCATGACACAATTTAAATAATTTTTATCATAAATTTTAACATGGAAGCTGTTATGATTGGTAATTATAACAAAAGTGACAGAAATATAGATTTCTTCTAGTAAAGAGGACAGTTGACTCCGACTATGTTGACAATTCCTCTACTAAGCAGTATAAAGATATAAAATAAATTGGTAAAAATAAGTATGACATAATTTAAATAATTTTTATCATAAATTTTAACAGGGAAGTTGTTATGATTGGTAATTATAACAAAAAGTGATAGAAATATAGATTTCTCCTGGTGGAGAGGACAGTTGACTACGACTATGTTGACAATTCCTATAGTAAGCAGTATAAATATTAGATTGCAGAAAATATGTACTTTATTGTGCTATCTGTCTCAGGCTTGGGGCAAGTATTATTTCCTTGTAAGTTTATGCCTTAGCACATGACTTTCCAACTCATTTAGACGTATCTCTTAATTATATTTTAGCTTAATTAATTGAAAATGTAAATGGAATCAGGGACTTGTCATCATGTGGATTGATTGGAGAGACATGTGCAGAGATATCAAATCTCGTAATGTTACAATATTTGTAAGTGTGTATATATATATATATATATATATATATATATCTCAATAATTCAGATTATCAAAAAAATTTGAAACATGATAATAACAAGAAAATCAAAATTAGGCCACAATGTTTTTTGATAACTAATATTATGTGTAACTGATTTTTCTATCTCAGGTATCTATCAGACAACAGCTTAACTGGATCAATACCATATTCTTTGTCTCAATTGAAATATTTGAGGGTCTTGTAAGTTACTTAACTAATAGTATAAGTGGCAAAACTAGGATTTATTTTAAATGGGTTCAAACTCTTAAAATAAATAAATAGATATATAGATTCTATTGAAGATTATTACAAACCGACCTGTGATCGAAAGATCTCATGGAAGGACTCATATAAGCCAATGGGTGAGTTTCATGTTTGCTAAAGGGAATATTCAAAATATTGTTGATCCAAGGTTGCGTGGAGATTTCAATGTTAACTCGGTTTGGAAAGCTGTTGAAATAGCAGTGGTTTTTGTATCTCCAACTTCCAGTAGAAGGCCAACTATGAGTCAGTTAGTCGTACAACTGAAGGAAAGTTTGAAAACCGAATTATCTCAAAGGATGGAGGGCTATGGGTTTGAATTGAAAAATTCATTAGAAATGATCAATATGGATCTTAGTACCGAACTCAATCCTTTAGCAAGGTAAAATGTTTCTAAAAATTAGGCACATTGTATTTTCAATTCGGCACGGCACTGCCGTTTGACGTCTTGATCCGGCTATTTTGTTATTTTGGTTTTTGGGTAATTATTGAAGGCGCCATTTATATTTAGTTTTTTTTTTTTTTTTTTTCTAAAGAGAGGAATAAAATAGAAATAGCCCTCCCCTTTTTTTCAATCAAATCTAAATGGCAGGTGTGTGACATTTACATATGCTCAGATATTTATCTATCTCTAATAAGGGAGATTTCAATGTTTAATGGATTATTTAATGGACATGCTGTCGTTACACAAATTTACTACAACAATTGAAACAAGTAGAAGAGTTAATTTTGAGACATGATTGTCTAAAAAATAAATCTTGAAGGCTTGGCCTGATTGATAAAGATAAAGTTTTGAATAGTTATAAAAATTGGTTCAAACTTTTCATATTTTCCAAATTTTGTCCAATTACATAGCAAAAGAAAATTTTTAAAATATATATATATATATATATATATATATATATATATATATATATATATGTCCGTCTGTCAATCATTCACGTGGGAGCAGTGGCAGGACACACACACACACAAAAAAAAAAAAAAAAAAACCATGGAACATGAATATGAAGATTGATATTAGGTATTGCATATTATGCAATTGCTATGGATGTCTGAGATTTAAAATTGCAAAAAGTAACTTTAAATTCCAACCATTGAATTAAAAAAAAGAGAAAAAGTAAAAAAGTAAGAATATTAGAAAATTATTATAAGAGGGAGGGGGCTTTATTACACTGGATCTCAATCCTGAAGCTGAGGAGGGTGCAATTAGCAATGTGACAATAATCAGGTGACGTGATGACACAGTGGTAGATTTTGTCTTCTTTTCTATTTTCCAATTCAATTCAAATTTGCCAGCTGAAATATGGTATTTACTTTGTTCACTTTGATATAGTTGAAACAATCTTTGTATGGCCAATATCTAAATCAACATGATATAACAATGTTTATGTACCGGCCTAAGTATCAAAATCACAAATATCAATTATATCAGTTGGTACGGTGTGGAATTAACTTGTTTGGTATGTATAATTCAAATATCACACACAGAGTAATTTTAGAGAAGTAATTATTAAGAGTAGATCCGAGATATTGACTAACTAGTCTTGTGTTTTAAAAATCGGACCAGATCGACTAGTTTGACCAGTTCAACTGGGAACTGGAGACAAATCTAGTTTTGACCCTAGTTTGACTTTTAAAACTATACTAATCGCTTAAAGTTACTCTAAAAGGCTTATTAATACTAAACTTTAGTTAAACAGTATTTCAATTTTTTAAGTGCATTTCTTAATTTATCAAGCTATTAAGAGTCTTGAATCTTAATGGTATTGACTAGTCTCTCTTTTTTTTTTTTTTTTTTGGAAGTATTGACTAGTCTCATTTATGAAGAGAAATAGGGTGCAAATTCCCTTCCTCCATTTGTTATAACAATTTGTTAAAAAAATAAAATTATCTGCATGACCAACTTACAGTATGATAAATAGATAGATTTGGAGAAGGTTTAATTTTCAAACTAAAGTTGGATGGATTTGGAATAAAATTCCTAAAGTTTAATGGGATTTGATAAAATAAGAGTAAAATTTAGGTACAATACTTAGATGTTGTTCTTTTGGTTTCCCTTTTAAGATTCCGACATGTGGGTTTTTGCTCATGGGATGGAAGTGTATTTTTTAGTTAAGTAGCCACATAGCTGAATTTTAAGTGGGGAACGTAAGATACTATACTTAAGTTTTGTCCTAATTAGGCAAGACTTAGGTATAGTACCTAGGTGTTGTTCTTTAAATTCCCCTTTTAAGATTCAGCCATGTGGATTTTTTTCCTTGGGATAAAAGTGTGTTTTTTAGTTAAATAACTACATAACTGAATCTTAAAAGGGGAATTTAAGGAACTGCACTTAAGGTACTATACCTAAGTTTTGTCCTTTGTTTTTTCTTTTTTTCTTTTTTTTTTTTGGTTTTTTTTTTTTTTTTTTTTTTTTGGTAATGACATTTCGCAATGCTAATTGATCATAAAATTTAGCAATATAAAAAAGGGTAACACAAATGGTCAGTACATCTACATGCACTCTCTCTTAGACAAAAACTTGAAATTACATTCAATATGTCCTATGCTAAGAGGACTCGTATAATATTACAAAGGGTTTTGTTAACGATACTCTTAGAGCAATTGTTAATAAATCATAATAGAAAAGTTTTGACACTACTTTTATGGAAAATATAAAAAATTATTAATAATTTTTATTGTTTTATCATTTTTCCAATAAAATATTTCAAAAAATGATTCCTAAAGCAATGTCTGAAGGGCATTGGATAATATTTTGGATAATATTTTCCTATTACAACAAGTAGAAGCATTATTATTACAAGCTTGTAATATGTGCCTACATGTGAGTCATGTGGATTAGAAAGGAAAAAAAAATAAAGTTGATAACAACCATACAATTTGGATATTCTGCATTTCATTGGAAAGGGGATGTTCCTTTCTAAACAAGGACCGTATTGGTTCCTATTTCTTTCATCGTTTATGGTGCTAATAATTGAAATCAGCTAAAGCACTTCCACTATAAGATGTCTCTACAAGTTGTCCCTACATTACTCTCTCATTTCATCAATCAATCAATTATCCACTGTTTAACACATCCAAAAAAAAAAAAAAAAAAAAACTATCCCCTGTCTAACGTTCATCTATAGATTTTTTTTCTTTTAGAGATAAATCATTATAGAATTCAAAGTTGATATTGTAGACGGAAAAAAAAATAGAGTTTTACTAATTAGAATCTTAATATAAGGCCCTAAGGTAAAAATAAAAATAAATAAAATAAATAAATAAATAAACCGTAATATAAGGTAATTATTTTGAACATTTGTGACTTCTTACAATTAAAATAAATCAATTTTGCAAGAGCATTTACATGAACTTATTTGAAATTCCTAAATCTTAATATAAGGTTTTCTTCTTATTCTGTAATGCACCTATTAGATATTTTTAGTTAAAATGTAATTTTTTTTTAAATAAGAATAACTTTCATTAAGAATGTTAAGGACATATTTTATGTAATTGGCTAATCTTTTGACAAAATGCATTTTACTTGTAATTTGATAGATTTAGGATGGGTTTAAGACTTCAAGAAACATGCATGTTGTTCAAGTCAAGTGTTAAAGCCATGAAAATCTGACCAAGAAACAAATGAAGAAAAGTTGATTCATTAAAACTCGACAAATACCTCGAAAAAATCATATCTATCGAGACTTAATGAACTAAGCTCGACAAAAGCTCGATAGAAGCTGAATCTATCGAGACTTACGAAATTAGAATTTCTAGATTTGATTTTTGGCCCATGCTGAAATATTTGTATAGGGTTTCTTTTTTCATAACCCTAGACATATATAAGATTTATTTTAAAGGCCATCATATGGGCATTGAGTGAATATACATGGAAAACACAAGCAAAAAGTGATCTAGTGCCTTATTCTCTTTGCAAGAAGTTACTGTGTCTTTTACGCCTTAGGGTTTTGTAATCAAGTGCTTCTTGATCTTCATTTTGATGAAGTGAAAAACTTTTCAGCCAATAATATCTTCCTTAAGTTGGTGTGTTAGTCACGTACTCTGATATGCATGACACTGGCATGATATATATGTTTTTTTTTTTAATAAGATTTATTTATAATAAATCTAATTGACAATTTGGGATTAAAACTTGTTAATTCTACCAATCGGGGTCTAAATTTTCCAACAAAGAAGAAGAGAAATTCAATACATATCGAGTCAAAATGGATTCAATCATACTAAAATTTTCCTCCATCCATATTACATAGCTATTAGCACCCTTGGCATATATTGGTGCCTATTTCTTTCATTGGTTATGGAGCTAATAATTAAAATCAGCTAAAGTGCTTCCACTATAAGCTGTTCCTACAAGTTGTCCCTACATTTAGTTTCTCTTTTCATCAATCAATTAACTATTCCCTATTTCACATTTTTCTATAGATTTATTTTTTGAGAGATAAATCATTATGGAATCTAAAGTTGATATTGTAGATGAAAAAAAATTAGACTTTTATTAATTAGAATCTTAATATAAGGCCCTAAGGGGGGTGGGGGGGGGGGACCTTAATATAAGGTAATTATTTTGAACATTTGTGACTTCTTACAATTAAAATAAATCAAGTTTATAGGAGCATTTACACGAACTTATTTGAAATTCCTAAATCTTAATATTATGTTTTCTTCTTTATCTGTAATGCACTTATTAGATAGTTTTAGTTAAATTGTATCTTTTTTATTTTTAATAAGAATACTATAACTTTCATTAAGAAGAAGAGAAATTTAATACATTATGAGCCAAAGTGGACTCAATCATACTAGGATTTTCCTTTATCCATGTTACATAGCTAGCAACACCTTTGGCATATCGCACCAATACATGTGCAAGTCGATTCCATTATTGCTTTACATGACATACTTGTACCATTCTGTACTCTTGCATCTTTTGCTAAATTCCCAAGGTAATTTTGGCTATAGTAATAGGAGGCTTACCTATATTGTTTACGGCATTAGACACAATTTTTGAATCACATCCAAATACTTCCTCTTGAATGCCCACATCCCAGTCAATAAAGATACTCTCTTCCAAAGTAGTCAATACATAACTAAAGTAGTTTTTGTTTGACTTAAGAAATCAAATATTTCAAAGGAAATGTTAACCAATACTCTAGGGAACCATTTTTAGAAGCATTTTATTAGCAGAATGATAAAATAATAAATGTTGTTGACAACTTTTTATATTTTCCATAAAAATGGTGTAAAACGTTTTCTATTATGGTTTATTAACAATTGTTCTAAAGACATCTATTAACATGTCCTATATTTTAAAGAAAATTAGTACCAAACTGGGTTACAGTTAGTTCAATTACTAAAGTTTCTGATGTTTGTATAAGAGATCTTGAATTCAATCCCCACCTACGCCAAAAACTGATTAATGTCTTGATATGATGAGAAAGAACTATAATTAGAAGTAGATGCCATAGATTGAAACTATTTCATATATATATATATATATATATCATACCTTTCATCAAAAAAAAAAAAAAAAAACCAACTGTGTGGCATTTTAGAGTTACCATTAATAATTATATATATTCATTTCTAAATATTTAAGAGTCTTTTAAATTATGAATCTATATCTCACCCAATATATCAAATCTTAATCCATTCGATCCAATAATAATAATAGTAATCATAATAAGGCTTAAAGCCTTGAAGACTTGGCCAGATTTGATAAAGATAAAGTTTTGAAAAGTTTTAAAAATTGATTCAAACTTTTCATATTTTCCAAATTCTGTTCGTCTATCAATCATTCACATGGGAGCAGTGGCAGGAAAAAAAAAAAAAAAGTAGAAGAAAAACACGAACATAAAGATGGGCATTGAGATTAGGTATTGTACAATGCAATTGCTATAAATGACCGAGATTTAAAGCTGTGAAAAACAACTTTAAATCTCAACCATTGAATTAAAAAAATGAGAAAAAGTAAAAAAAAAAAAAAAAAAAAAAAAAGGTAAGAATAGTAGAAAGTTATTGTGAGAGGGAGGAGGGGGGTTAATTGCATGGTGCAATTGCATATAGAAATTGCATCGGATCTCAATCCTCAGGCTGAGGAGGGTGCAATTAGCAATGTGACAACAATCAAAGGACATAATGGCACATAGTGGCTGATTTTTTATTCTTTTCTAATTTCTAGTTCAATTCAAATTTATCGGCTAAAATCTGGTATTTACTTTGTTCATTTTAATACGTTCGAAACAATCTTGGTATGGCCAATATTTAAATCAACATGATATGACAATGTTTTTGTACCGGCCTAAGTATCAAAACCACAAATATCAACCATATAAGTTGGTATGGTACAAAATTTACTCATTTGGTGTGTATAACTCAACTATCCCACACACTTAGTAATTTTAGAGAAGTAATCCTTAAAGGGTAAATCCGAGATATTTGGTATGGCCAATATTTAAATCAACATGATATGACAATGTTTTTGTACTGGCCTAAGTATCAAAACCACAAATATCAACCATATAAGTTGGTATGGTACAAAATTTACTCATTTGGTGTGTATAACTCAACTATCCCACACACTTAGTAATTTTAGAGAAGTAATCCTTAAAGGGTAAATCCGAGATATTGACTAACCACTTAAATTTACTCTAGAAGGCTTATTAATGCTAAACTTTAGTTAAACAATATTTCAATTTTTTTAAAGTGTATTTCAAAATTTTAAATTTAGGTTAATATTTTCCCTCAAAAAAAGAAATTAGGTTAATATTAATTTATCAAGGTGATAAGAGTTTTGAATCTCAGTGGTATTGACTAGTCTCATTTATGAAGAGAAATAGGGTGAAAATTCCCTTCCTCCATTTGTCATAACAATTTGTTAAAATAAATTATAAAAAAATAAAAAAATTTATTTGCTTGACCGACTTATGGCATGATAAATAGATAGGTTTGGAGAAGGTTTAAATTTTCAAACTAAAGTTGAATGGATTTGGAATAAAATTCTTAAAGTTTAATGGGACTTGATATAATAATAAATAGAAAAAGGATTTGAGAAGGTACTGCTGGGCGTGGAAAATAACTAGAAGGTGCAAGTGTAAGCACAGTTTTTTTTTTTTTTTTTTTTTTTGTTGGCAAGGGTAAGCACAGTTGAAGACTGAATTTTCCACGAAGTATCGAGTCGATAATCTCGGAAGACCTAGAAAAAGGGATGTTCTAATTCATGTCAGCTGATGAGTGATGAGTACCTGGATGATTACACATATAACAAACTGGCTGTCCCCTCATAATGACCTTTACTCAAATAATTGGAGCTTGAAAGGGATTTTTGGCAATGGTTTTTGTTTTTGTTTTTTGGTAATGACTTTTAGCAATGCTAATTCATCATAAAATCTAGAAATATAAGAAGGGTAACACAAATTGTCAGTACGTCTAATTTCAAATTTCATTTCCTCCATCGGTGAATGTATACCATCTCCTCTATCACTATTCACTACTTTTCTATGCTAGTTGCAATGATTTTTTTTATTTTTTTGGTGGAGAATCGCGAGTTGCAATGAGTTAAACTCTACAAACACTCTCTCTCGGACAAAAACTTGTAATAAATTCTGTATACCTTCAATATGTCCTATGATAACGGTTGTCACGGTTCTTGCAGGCTCAGTGATTCAGAGTTTTTTTTTTTTTTTTTTGGGTACTTACAGCTCAGCCATTGATGAAGCTTCAACCTCAGACATTGAGATCACACCACCATTTGTTCTTATTCTTCTTTTCAGTCTCGCTCGCCCTCTCTCTCTCTCTCTCTGCGTATTTGCCGACTGCTGTTTCTGCAATTTTTTCTTTCTCTGCGTTTTTTTCGTTTGTTGTTTCTGCAGTTTTTCCCTTCTGCGTTTTTCCTTTGAACGAACTCTAGAGTCTTCTGGACTCTTTGAAGGTGATTGACAACTTGCATTCTGTCACCCACTAAATGCAAGCTGTCAACCACTCCTCTTTAAGTTTTATTGGGTTTAATCAATTTTTTAATGGTTTGGCTGGCCACTCTTCAAGCTTTGTTTATTTTTTATTTTTAAAATTTAACTAAATACATGCTGTCAAGTGTGAACGGTCAACTACTCTTTTCAAAATTTTATAGGGCTTTGTTCTTTATTTAATCAATTTTTTAATGCCTTATCCGGCCACTCGCTTTTGTTTATTTTTTATTTTAAAAATTTTCATAAATAGTTGAATATTCAAATGGGCTTTGGCAGGAAACAATTTATTGGATAGCGAAATGGGCTTGAGCATGACTTGAGATAATTTTGACATATAAGTTCTCATAAAAAAAATTAAAAGAGTACAATATTGAGTTTTATAAAAAAATATTTATTTATTTTTGCTTAAGATTTAATATTTTTTTATTTGCCTTATGAAAGTTATGATATAAAAAAGCCATTTGAAAATTAGATTTTTATATTTATTTGGACTATTTTAGTTCATTTTTCTACTTATATTAATTTAAAATATTAATTTATATTTAAAATAATTATTAAATTAATTATGACATCATCACGGTTCGACCCAGTTTGACATCGGTTCGACCTCAAAAACTTTGAACCTCTTCCTTTTTTGGTTTATTGAACAGTTCGGGCTTGAAAACCTTGATGATAAGAGAGCTCGTATATAATGTTTTCCTATTACAAAAAGTAGAAGCATTATCATTACAAGCTTGTAATATGTGCCTACATGTGAGTCACGTGGATTAGAAAGGATAAAAAATAAAGTTGATAACAACCATACAATTTGGATTTTCTGCATTTCATTAGAAAGGGGATGATCCTTTCTTAACAAGGACTATATTGGTGCCTATTTCTTTCATCGATTATGGTGCTAATAATTAAAATCATCTAAACTGCTGCATGCAAACCACTAACATATAAAATAATGCATGAACATGTTGAAATCTTACCTAAAACATGTTAAAATGTCATTTGGGGTCAACACAAACACAAACAAATACAATGAGACACATCTCAATTAAGGGGGGGGGGGGGGGGAGAGAGAAATGCTAGAAAGACTAGTTTTCCTAACCTTTTCAAAAATAACCCAACCCTAGAAAGTGTTAACACATACCTTGGATGAGTCTTAGGAGGGATTGATTTTGAGTTTTGGGTGAGATTTTGAGAGAAAATGTGTTTTGGGTTGAGAGAGGCACAGAGGAGACAAAATGAGTGTTTGAAAAACTGTCACTGTTTGGCTTTAAAAACTGCAAAACCACTCATTTCGTGGGTAATTTTTTTGCGAAGTTAATTGCGAAATGGCCACTGAAGCATATTGACAGTTTTCGCGAGTAGCTCTTACTTGCAAGCCAGTTGCGAAACTCTCTGTTTGAATTTCAGAGTTTTCTAAAATTTGCCTTCCTCATTTTCGCTCGTGTCGCGACTTACTCAAGAAAATGCCTCTGAAAGAGTTTTTCAAAAAAAAATGAAATAGACTGTTTGGACAAAACTATAAACACACAAAATTCATAAAACACTTTCAAAAACATATAAAATACTCAAAAATCTTTTTGGGTTTGATCAACAAGCAATTCAGTATACATGTCACATTTGAACATGTACATTCACAAATGGAATAAGTATTCATTGAACATTAGACTTGTGTGTTGTGTGTGTGGATCGAGTATGAACTAGTCCATAGTCTAGTACGGAACTTCAATGATAAATTCAATCAAGTCATACACAACAAGTACGAAGTCAAGTGACCTATCTCACTTGTAAAAATGAACATATATGACCTCTCACCAATGTGTTTACATTTGATTGAAAGCTGCTCCACATTTTCCTAGTCAAACTAGTTTTTGAAGCGAGGCTTTTTCAACTCTTTTTCCTTTTGGAGATTGACATTTGAAGAGCTTTTTTCAAAAAGGAAAAAAAAAAAATGTGAGGAGATATATAGGCACAAGTCTACTCATGTATCAAGATCAAACAAAACTATTGGCCAATTACTCATGACAAGCTTGAAGATCTATTTACAACAATCAAATATAGATTTCTAGATGTCGCACACGCTTAGAAAATGTGCACACATAACAGGTTAAGCTCGTAAATACATTACGCCATTAGTACGGAGGTACTAGGCCAAACTTTCATGTGATATACACAATACAAGCGATCAAACTTCTTGAGATTTTTCACTTTTTACGAGTTTTTGAATTTTTCAACACAATAAAAAACAGAACAAACAAAGTAAGATCAACAAAAACAACAAACAAAGACTTGAAAAAGAAACATGCTAAAAACAGAAGCAATGACACAAGAAGATTGCATGTCATAATGTATGAAACTATAACCTGAATACGTTGGAAGTATTAATGCATGAACATAGTAAATGATCATGCATGAGTATCCTTCTTCACCCACACTGTACAAGTGTTTTGGGTGAGATCCTTGGATGGAGGGGTATGACCGACATAACTCCCAAACCTTGGGGTGAAGCTAGCAAGGCATGATGAAATGTTCTTCAACATCTCCATAACATCTCCAATGAGTTGTCCCTCATTTTCTCCTTTAGCTTGAATTCCCTTTGGCATTCTTCTTGAGTTGTCTTGGCCACGCAAAGAATTAATCCTCTTGAGTGCCTTAAGCTTGAAGCAATTTGGCCTTGTGTGCCCTCGAACGCCACAACGATGACAAAAATGACTTCCCTTTGGGTAATGACTTCCCTTTTTCCTTTGGTTTTGCACCAATGGTTCTCTTTGCAACAACAAAGGTCTCAATCTCGAGCTTCTCCACTTTAGATTTCTCTACATTTTTGGCCAATACGAACCTCACTTCCTTCTTGGGTTCGCTGCTTGAGCTTCCTTCACCGGTATAACCTAGACCGACCTTGTCATTTGAAGATTTTTGAAAAGAGAGCATGTTGCCAAGTTTCTTGGTGGAAATGCACTCCACTTTAACATTTGTTTGAATGATTTCAAGTTCAAGGGACTTGATTTTCGAGTAGGCATTCACCAATTCTTCCTTCAGCCCTTCAACTTCACACTTTGCCTCCTTAAGTTGCACAAGTGTGTACTTATACTCTTCTTCAACTTTCTTCATCTTCTTAATGGCGTTGTTTGCAACCTTGGCATATTTGTCACAATCTTCAAGCAACGCATCATACATTTCTTGGAGGTTCTTCTCACCTTCGTTGAGATACACATCCTCATCTTCTGAATCTTCAATTTCTTCATCTTTATAATGTATACCAAGCTCATCAACCAAGTCGCTCAACTCATCTCTAGAGTTAATCATTGTAATTGCCGTGAAAGCTGAATAATTTCCCTTACTATCACATTCTCTTCCCGCATTATAATTTGAACTTTCTAAATCACTAAGGGTGATAGTAAACACTTTCTCCTTTTCTCTCAAATAGTTTGGACATTCTTTCTTGAGATGTCTGTGCCACTACAAGAAAAACGAGCTATTGTGGCGGACCTATTGCGGCGGGTGCAAAAACTGCCGCTATAAGTCACCTATTGCGGCGCGTTTTTGGCCCGCCACTATACATAAGATCTATTGCGGCGTTCTATATGCCCGCCGCAATAGTTCTAGTATTTTGCGGCGTACTATAGCGGCGGGCCAATGACTCGCCGCAATAGACCAGTTTTAGCGGCGCTGAGCTTAGATATAGCGGCGGGTCAATAACCCGCCGCAATATATACTCCTTTTTGCGGTGGGATGGACCGCCGCAATAGACTAATAAATTTCCCAGTCCCAAAATTTTGCTCTATTTTTGTTGCCTTCCAACTTAAAGATCAAATGGTAAATTACATCCGATTGACATGAAAATTGGCATGCATGTTAAGAACATATAGAAAATGTGATCCAACGGTTCGATTTTCAAAATATGAATTCAACAGTAAGTTATTGGTTGGTGTAACATTTTTTAGAGTTACATCAAGTGTAACTTGAACCCAACCCTATATTTCTTAATTCAATATGAATTTTGACAAATCTACCGTTAGATTACATTATCTTCATATATTTCTCATGCTTACAAAATTTCAAGGTGAACGAAGATTAATAGTCATGTCATCAATCAATTGTTTAAATTCAAGTTTTTGTAATTTAAAATAACGCATACAAGATGATTTTATAGATCAAATGGTAAATTACATCCGATTGGCATAAAAATTGGCATGCATGTTAAGAACATATAGAAAATGTGATCCAACGGTTGGATTTTCAAAATATGAATTCAACAATAAGTTATTGGTTGGTGTAACATTTTTTAGAGTTACATCAAGTGTAACTTGAACCTAATCCTATATTTCTTAATTCGATGTGAATTTTGACAAATTTACCGTTAGATTAAATTATCTTCATATATTTTTTATGCTTACAAAATTTCAAGGTGATCAAAGATTAATAGTCACGTCATCAATCAATTGTTTAAATTCAAGTTTTTTTGTAGTTAAAAATAACGCATAAAAGATGATTTTATAGATCAAATGGTAAATTACATCCGATTGGCATGAAAATTGGCATGTATTTTAAGAACATATAGAAAATGTGATCCAACGGTTGGATTTTCAAAATATGAATTCAACAATAAGTTATTGGTTAGTGTAACATTTTTTAGAGTTACATCAAGTGTAACTTGAACTCAACCCTATTTTTCTTAATTCGATGTGAATTTTGACAAATTTATCATTAGATTAAACATTGTCTTCTTTTATTTTTATTTTTTCCTCAAAATAAATCTATTTTCTTTTATTTTTCCCACCCAAAATTTCCCAAAAATTTGTTGCCCTCCTAGCGTGTTTCACTTATAGCTTTTTTTCCCCTAAAGCCAAAATCTGACTAATATTACTATAAAATATTAAATATAAATATTAAATATTGCTATTTATGTTAAATATAAATATTAAATATTGCTATTTATATTAAATATAAATATTAAATATTACTATTTATAAAATATTTATGTATTAAATATTAAATATTACTATATATAAAATATTTATGTATTAGATATTAAATATTACTATTTATAAAATATTTATCTATTAAATATTTTATTTGTAAATATTTAGTGAAATGTACAACAATATATTAATATAGGAAACATACGTTCATATTCATATGTTACCTTAGTGGTTTACATACGTGCCATGTAGCCTTTTAGAGTCCCGGCCAAGGTTCAAACTTCCATAACAGCCTTTTTTTGTCCTTTTCAATTTTAAAGTTACTATTAACAAAACTACGTCGTTTTGATTCTATTTTAACCACAACATAAAACCCTAGCCTACATGTTTCTCATTCAGCCGCCCCTCCCAATTTCCCATTTCCCCTAATCCTTTTCATTTTCTTTCTCTCATCATCTCTTCTCAGCCGCCCCATCCCCTCTCTCCCTCCCTATTTCGCATTGCCTCCACGGATTCCTCTTTCCACAACGTAAGTTTTCCGCATTTTAAAAACACGGCTAAAACCACTTAGATATTTTCTATCACACTTTCCGTTTTCACTTTCCCGAGAAAATCCCTGGAATCGTTTTCGCTTTAAGCAAAATCGTATTGGGCAATTTTTGTTAGGTTTTTTTTGTCTCCACTTTCAGTGAAAATCTCAACGATTCTATATATATATATATATATATATATATTTGAATTGTTTTTTGCCGAGTTTCAGAGGGGGTTTGAATCTGTGGCGGAGATTTAAGGGTTTTGTGGAGGATCGAGATTTTTGAATTGGGTTTTGGAATTTTTGGCAAAATTATTTAGGGTTTTGTGGGTTTTTTTTTGGATTGAGAAAGGTGTTAGAGATGGGAATTTTACTATCGATGGCTTTGGGAAGCTGAGGGAGGTAGTGAAGGAGAAGCTGATGGCATTCACGGATTTCAGCAATGATCATCTTGTGGTATGAGCATTTTTTTATTGTTTATTTGGCTTTTTTGGAATCTGGGTATGCTAGACAATTTTAATTAGATGTGTAATGGTTTGTTTATCCATTGGGTTTTATGTGAACTTGACTTTGACTTTTTGGATGAAGGAAGATGCCAGGAAATTTCCATGAAAATGCAAGAGAATTGATGAGTCTAGTTTTACACTGCGTTTTATTTATTTATTTATTATTATTATTTATGAACCATTGCTTTTCTTTTGTTGTTCCTTGCTTTTACAAACAGGCAGTGACTTAGAACCAAGTATTAAGATGATCAATAAAATAAAAAAGTTCAAGAACTTATGTTTACCAAGTTTGAGTATGCAGGGTATCATTGTTTTTGCATCGGTAATGGCAACTCTTGGATTGCAAATCTTGCTAGAGTCTGTTCGACAATTATTGAGTAAGGTACTACCTAAAGACCCAAACGTTACCATGTACATTTTTAAAGAATCAAGAAGGATATTAATTGGCTTGACACCCACAGACTATATTTGAGTGTGAGACTAGTCCATATATATGGATTAGGTTTAAGTTCCAGCTTGCATAACTTTTGTTAATGTTACACTACCCAATGCTACATATATATAAATTCAAATTCCTAAATGGCACTTAGCATCTTGTACATTCAGAAGTACTGTAAATCTTTGGTTAATGTCTTGATTCTGTCTCTCCATAACTATCTTGTTGCCACTGCCGCTGCTGAGGCTATTGCATTACTTGAAATTGGTCATATTGTCTGTATAATGAATTTGACATTCTTCTTCTAACATTTTCACTTACATGCGTTAGTTTATGACATTTCTTTTGATTAAATTAAATCAATCTATTTCATGAGATATGATTTACCCATTTTCTTTAGATTTGAATTTTTTTTTTTCTCTAAAGAATGCTATACATTTGGATTGCAACAATGAGCTATTTTTCTTTCTCAAATGTGTGGGATTTTTTTTAAAGTTGTTAAATTTAGTCATTTTTGTATTTACCCTAGTCTACTTCTTTGTGCTAGGATGGTGCACATATTTTTGTACTTTTCTAAGAAAATATACTACTTAGAAATGTATGTAAAAAAGTAAAATTTTAAAAACTTATATATAAATTAAAGAAACTTAAAATAAACTCTGGCAAACAGGTATTTAACTACATATTTGACAATCATGTGAGTCTACTCTATGCTTGTAAAAAGAGAAGCAAATTCTTTCATTTTCTACCATGGACTGTGATATCAAATTGGTTCATTTCAAAGGCTTTTATGTGCTGGTTCATTGTTGCATAAACTTTAAGAACCTAAAACTCAATAGTTTTCTGTTGACTATAAGCTCAATTGTAGGATGAAGTTTAAAATTCATTTAATATCTCAATTATTCTTCATATTTGGTAGTACATGAACACTTTAAATGTCTTAACACATGTTGGATACAAGTGATGCGAACACTTTGAATGTTTGGATGATTCATATTACTTAGTGGTGCGGACACCAGATTGATGCTAATTGATTCCATTGGACCAGATTGTTGCTAATGGTGCTGAATGCTATGGGATTTGATTTTGAGGATTTTATGGGATTTGATTTCCATTTTGATTATGAACTAATTTTTCTTCCTTATTTTATGTAATTTGGGAGTCTTATTTAAAGGCCCCAGAGAAAAATTATCGGTACACCTCTTTTGATGAATAAATTTAGTATTTTGAATGTTTTAAATGAGAAGATTATAAATTTAGTATTTTGAATGTTTGATTATGATTTTTTTGATAGATAAGAATATTTTAATTGAAAAGAGAATACTTCATGTACAGAAGACGCAAAGAACCCTAAAGAATTATGAAGGAAAGAATTATCTACAATTTTAAGTTAGTATTTTCCACTTAACATTTTTTTAAAGTTACTATTTTCCTAAATCTATACTTTTTCTATTTTATGTTTTTATTTGGATTTTGTCCAAAGTTATTTTTTTTCAAGTCTTTTCTCTTCTTTTGTTTCCCTTTATCATCCCTTGGGTTTTATTGACATTACAAAATGTATTTTGCTGTCCTAATTTTTTTTTGAAACTTGAGTTTTTAACATTTTTTATTCATGTTGTATTTAAAGTGTACATCTAGATATTTATTGGGTGCTTGCAGTGAATTACTACTACTTGTTGCCTTGTCCAAGGTCTTGTGATCAATTTAGTTCATAAGGATTCAATTTTGGTTCAGAACCTGATTTTTGTTTCCTTTTGTATGCATGAATTTTATATTTATTTATAATAATAATTATTAAATAAGTGATGAAAAAAAATTAAAGACACAGCTTTGTGGGAGAGAGAGATTGAGATTTCGGAAACATGTATTAACATACTGTCAATTATATGCTTATCATCATCATTATCACAATATATTTGTTTAAGTTCATGCTGAGGTTGACTAATGTTTGTGCTAGTCGCTATGTACACCCTTATTGGAATATATTTATCCGCTGCTGGACACAGTTTGCATTTTAACCGTGTCATGGAGTAATTTTTAACTTGTTTGACATGCAGTGTTGCACTTATTTTGTAGATGGTCCAATTGAAAGGAAATCCCCAAACCAATTCAGCATATTTAATCAAGGTATATAAGATCTTTTTAAAATCGTGTGTTTCTGGTGTTTGTTTCCATGATAAAGATTGACATTAAGAGTTTATATTTTATTTGATATTTGCTTAATGAAATGGGATCATCTCTTGCTTGTTCACACCTAGATACTGCACTCATTTCATTTTTTTCCAGTTGGAATTGTTGGTAGCTAAGAATCTTATTGCTGCAAACTTAAATGGCACATCAGATCTGTATGCTATCTTGTGGTACAGAAAAGTGATTTAGGTTACTAATATTTTCCCATCCTTTGCACTTTGTTTGAATGGTTGATGGTTTATAAAGGATGTTTATATATATATATATATATCATACTCTTCTTCTGTTGCTTGATATGATGTTTAGAATAGATTTTATATATCTACTCTAATGTTTTTGTTTAGCAGCATTATATGGTTATGTTTTTCATAACTAACAGAACTGAAGATACTATAGTATAATCAGTTCTGTTTTAAGGAACTAATGTGCTTTTAATTTTGTAGTTTAGGTTTAGAAATTTATGTTTTACAGTGAATAGTGATTCAGCTGTTAGGAATAGGGAAGGACTAATGGTTTAGTGCATCACCGTGAACATGAAGTAAGTCTATTTCGCAACAAAACTTCAATGCTTATATAAAAAAGATGAAGCTAATTGTTGGCAGATTTTAAGGGTATTATTTACATGGCATCATGGTTCATATACTTCAGGTACATTAGATTTGCCTGTACTTTTTCTTTTCTTTCAACAATATCAGGTTTCTGAAACCATAATAGCATAAGTTGGACTTTGATGTAGAGTGATTGAGGGGAAGGTGCATATTGAGTATGTATTCAGTATTGATAATTAATATTAGTAGAGAGTCAAAATACTCAGTTTGCAGAATTTTTATGCAAATTATTGAGCTGGCTTATAAATCTCTTTCTTTATGGAAAAGTACTACAGTTTGTTACTGAAATGTGGCTGTTTAAGTTTAACATATTGTCAATGTTCTGCTAAGAGCCTTGTAGCTCAATTAGCGCTTCTTGGTGTTTCCAACTGAAACTTCTTGGGTTCAAATCCCCCCTCCAACTTTCAAATTATTGGGAAAAAAATATTTTTCAAAGTTCTTAGTTCTCTCTCTTCATATTGATGCTTACATTTCATCAAATCAAGATTTATTGCTAGATCTTTCAAGTTATTTCGGTAGCTTTATTTGACCTTCTGTTATCTAATTTTAATAGCTGTTTCTAATGCAGCTCAATGGTTCTTGGCTCAAGAAATCCCATGTGGGGAGAGGAGTTTAATTTTGCTGTTGAGGAGCTTCCTATTGAGGTAGTAATCGTGATTTATGATCCATACCATTCTTATAGTTATGGATCCAAAACATAGTTGTGGGACAATTTTGAGAAAATTAGTGTCATGACCTTCTAAATCAACATTTATTTTTCTATTCCTTTGTCATTATTGTGATCATCATCACCATCATTGTTTTGTTTTTGCATAAATTTGAATGTTCATTTTCTTCCAAAGGTAGGCATGCTGCTGACAGCACACTTGTCCAACCCCCTCCCCCTCTTTTAATTGAAGTCATACACATACATGTTATTCTTATGAAATAGAATTGCAGTGAGATGGTATGTTTTCAAAGAACATATTTTAGGGCTAGTTAGAGCTGGGGTAAGCAAGAATTTCTTATTCAATTTCTCTTTGATTGGTCTTGGGGTTGGGGTGTCTTGGATTTTTCTACTCGGAGCTAAAATTATTATAGGTTATTTGTAATAGAAATGTGGTTTTAGAACCCAGGAGGGAAAAAAAAAAAAAAAAAAAAAAAAAAACCTATAGCGGCGGGCAAAACCGCCGCTAAAAGGTATGTAGGGTATGGTGTACATGAAGCCCTATAGCGGCGCTTATTGACCGCCGCAATAGGTGACAACTTATTGCGGCGGGCTTATCCCGCCGCTAAAAGGCCATTTGACCTGAATGGCAACCTCATATGGCGGCGGTTTTTAGCCCGCCGCAATAGACAAAAAGCGCCGCTAAATGGCAAATCTATTGCAGTTACCGCCGCAATAGAGCTATTGCGGCACCGCAAGTATGGCGGGTAGAACCGCCGCAATAGCTCCCGCCGCTATAGGCCAAATGGACCTTTAGCGGCGGTTTTTGGGCTTTTGCGGCGGTTTTTGGCCCACCGCAATAGGCCAGTTTTTTTGTAGTGTGCCCATTACATTCATAGCACACGATTCATTGAGTTGATGACGTGTCTTTCACATCCTTCTTCTTGTACTCCTTGTCAATTTTTGGGGATGAGAATTTTCCTTTGCCAAATGACTTCCCATTATTCTTCATCTTGAGAAATTTCTGGAAGTTCTTTGCAAGAAACGTCACCTCCTTTTTTACATCGTCTTCTTCGAAGGAATCACCCATTCTCTCATTTATAGTTTCAAGAGCAAGTGATTTGCTGGACTTATGAGAGGGGAGTCCGAGCTCATAGGTTTGGAGAGATCTAATAAGTTCTTGAATCTTTAGCTCATCCAAATCTTTACTCTCCTCTATGGCTGTAAACTTAGCCCGGAAGCTTTCGGGTAAGGATCACAAGATCTTCCTCACCACCTTGGCATCTTCTGTCCTCTCCCCAAGATTGAGCTTGGTAATCACTATCTCATTGAGTCTTCCATAAAAAGAATCAAATGACTGATCATCGCTCATCTTTGCTTCTTCAAACCGAGTAGTGAGCATTTGAAGCTTAGTGTCCTTAACTTTCTTGGAACCTTCATAGGTTGTCTCAAGAATTGTCCATGCCTCTTTGGCAGTCTTTACATACGAAATCCTGTGAAACTCATCAGTAGAAATACTACAGAAAATAGCATTAATAGCTTTGCTATTGGTGTTTGCCAAAGCAAAAGCAGCCTTATTCCATTTGGATTTGGTTGTAGTGGGTCTTACATATTCATTCTCAACTGAATCCCACACCATTTCATCAATGGCACAAACAAAAGCACGCATACGTACTTTCCAAAAATCATAGTTACTCCCATCAAAGAATGGAGGAGTATTGAAGGATTGAGATCTATCCATCTCACTTGGGGTCTAGGATCACACGAGAATAATGAAATCTGATAAGTGTAGCCGCTCTGATACCAATTGAAAGCTCGGATTTGTGTAAATACACGAGCTTGTTTAGACCCCTAAATTCAAATTACTGCTAGATAGCTTTTACTCTAACTTATATTAAGTGCGAAACAATAGTAAAGAAGCGCAAAGAACTGTTATCACTACCCTAAGTCATATTCATCCATTATCAACAATAAAAGAAAAGTATAAGAGTAGGGAAGAGACATGTAAATACAAGATAACACCGAGACGTGTTATCAAAGAGGAAATCGAAGAACCCAGCAAAAAACCTCTCTACGACCCTTTAAGTTGAAATTGATCCACTACAGAATAAAGTTGGAGTACATGAATAACAAAAGACCCTCCAAGCCTAGACTACCCCATGTACTTGAGCCCTCCAAGCTCTTGCTACCAACTAACTTCTCAAACCCTTGTCTTCTCTAGCTTTCCAAATCCCGCAATTCAGCCCGATTGCATCCGCCAATGAATGGCTCCTTCCAATGCTTCCTAATAGCACCAAAATCTCACTTTACACTCAGAATGGGTATGGTAAGTGTTTGGGGTATCAACCTCTCAAGGATGTAGAGTTGGAAAGGTAGGAGTTGAGGAAACTACAAGGAAATGTGTAAATGATTGTGGGTATAACAATCTCTAACTCTCAAGTGTATTTTCTAGGATTTTTCTCTCTGAAAAACACTCCTTACAATTTGTGGATAATGAGGGTATATATAGTGTAGATAAAGATTTGGTAAAGCAAAATCTCACTTTTTGCCAAATAAAGAGTTTTGCGAGTCCTTCGCGGGGTTGGCCTTACCCGCGAGACATTCGTGAAAATCGTTAGTCTAGCACAACTCTTCATCTTCTAGTCATGTCCTTTGCATGTGGCTTTTTCGCGGGTAAGCTTCTCGCAAGACACTCATGAAAACTACTTATTCATCCTTTGAAACTTGAGTCTTCACACTCTCTCACACTCATCATTTACAATTAGAAACCCACATACATACAGGGAAAAACAATTGAATAAATTTACAATCAAATTTGGCATAAAATTAAAGTCAACACAAAATAATTGTAAATTACAACTTTACAATAGCATTATTGATTTATACTGTAATACATCATTTGTCAATGAAGGAAAGGAAAACAAAGGTAATACTTCAAGCCAAATTACAGTATCTATCTATGAAATCCTTTACATAGTCAGCAATTGCTCTAAGCTAATTATTCCATCCTTGATCACATGAGCAACAGACTAGGAACGAAGACCCAGCAAAAGATTAGAAACTTCGAAGAGAAAATGACCAAATGGGGAAAATAGACCTGGATTAAAGGGTATAATAACATTGCAGGAAGTGCCTTTTTATCACATTCAAATTATTCAAAGACACAGCTGTTTATAGATAAATGAATAACATTCAAATACACAGCCAATGCGCACTTGGATGATTTCAAATAAGAACACTAGCTGTCCCCACATTAATAGAATAAGGCACAAATTATGTATAGCTTGACACATAATAGATATATGAAAGCTCGAAAATGTGTTGAAAACACAAGAGCTGTTTAGACCCCCAATTAAAAGTTACGACTCAATTGATTTTACACTAACTTAATACTAAGTGCGAAATAGTGTAAAAGCGAGCAGATAAACAAACAAGCTACTCTAATCCATAATCAAAGCAACACAGCAATAAAATGGAAAGTAAAAGAGTAGGAAAGAAAGATGCAAACACAAGATAACACGCTGATGTGTTATCGAAGAGGAAATCGAAGAACTCGACGAAAAACCTCTCCGCTGCCCTCCAAACGATAATCGATCCACTAGACAATCAGTTAGGATACATGGGTTAGCAAGAGACCTTCCAAGCCTAATATACTCGATGTACCTAAACCCTCCAAGCTCCTACTCCAACAAGACTTCTCGGAACCGTGTCTTGTCTAGCTTTTCAGATCCTGTAATATGCCCAATTGCATCCACTAAGCCTCACCGGCTTCTTTTGGCAAATCCCCAAAACTTCCCAAGCTCCAAAACACTCTCTAAACTTTGAATAGGTGTGGATTGTGTTTGGGTACAAATCTTCTCTCAAGGTATGACAATGGGAGAGGGATGGAGAAGATGCTACAATGATTTCTCACTAAGAATAAGTAGCTCTCTCTCAAAAAGATGGGTGTGTGTTATAGAAAACCTATCTAGGGTTTTTCTCTCTAAATGGCCTCTTTTACATTTGTGGGTAATGAGAGTATATATAGTATAGGTGAAGGGTAAGAAAGTCACATTTTGAAATCTTCCAAGAAGAATGTTTCACGACTACCTCGCAGGAAGGCCTTACCCACGAGACACTCGCAAAAACGATAGCCTGGAACGACTCTTCAGCTTCCAGTCATGTACTCCTCACATGCCTTTTTCGCAGGAACCCTTCTCGCGAACTTCTGGCAGCTAGTCGCGAAATGCACTGATTCTTCAATTGAGCTTGAGTCTTCACCAACTTAATACTAAACTTAATACAATAAAATTTCACAAAATACAAGGAACAAAATTGAAGCAATTACAACACTTTTTGTCGTGGAATAAAGCCAACAAAAAAACATAGTTGTAAATCATAACTTTACAATCTCCCCCTTTGGTTATTCTGTGACAAAACACTCTATAACAGACTCTAGACTTAAACATGAGTTTGGGAACAATGACAAAACTCACTCACACTTAAATCTAGAAGCTGTGATGAACTTGGAACAAGATACCTATAACTTGAAACACTCGCACAAAACGCATTAGACCCTCAAGGTAAATCAAGTGATAAAAGGACAAGTATAATGTAACAAGTAAATATACGATCAAGTAAACATGTTGTAAAAACATATTAGCAACTTGATCAAACACAAAACAGACATATGGAAATGACCAAAATGATCATATAGCAAAGCAAATGATCATCCGAGCATGCAACTAATAAAGCACAATAGCAAAAGGACGTATGCATGTCCAACACATAAGCACGATGCAATGAGAGCAATAAAGCATATTAAAGCACCATAAAGCAACGAGAAAACAAGCATAAAGTAAATCAAGGTTTTCTAAAAAAAGATGTATTCTCCCCCTTGGTATATGCATCTCCCCTATGGCTTTCTCTCCCTATAAATGTGCACAAGTTAGAATTTCTCCTCCTAAGAATGTGCACATGAGTCATATAGAAATGACAAAAATCTCCCCCTTTTTGTCACGAATAGACAAATGAATCAAGAGGAAGGAGGGAAAGAAAAGAAGATATGAACAAGGGTAAAAGATGATGCATGAGGGTTGCAAGATGTATGAGAAAATGAAGCTCAAATGCAAAATAAAACATCTTTAAAAAATGCTACAAAGTATAAAGAACATGACATGCTAAGGATGATGAAACATGATATAAACCTAGGCATGACAAAGACACAAGAACATGTTATATGTGCTAAAAGGTCTAAAAAGACTTAACTAGCATGAGTGAATGCAAAAACATGTTAATTGTGTTAAAGTGTGTGCAACAAAGGTGCATCTAACGTGCATGTGAGATGCATGATCAATGCATGAATAAGCACTCACAGGGCAAAGTGTATAAAACACACCACCAATGATCAAAACATGATAAACATGAATAATTATGGTGATTCCCAAAATTTGGTACTCATCGAAGTCCAAAAGAACGAGAAAATGTCATTTGGGCATTTTATCAAACACTTAGAGTGCATACACTACACATATATGATAAACAATGCAAGAACATATGAAAATCTTGCCTAAATACATGTTATTCTTACCACAAGGGGCTAACATCCAAAACAAATCAACATTTAAAACAAAGCCCAATCAAAAAGATTGACAGAAAATAAGTTTTCCAACTCTCATTTGAAAAAATCCCAACTATGAACACAAAACCCCCAAAAACATAATCTAAGGATCAAAATCAATGAAAAGAGTTAAAATTACTGTAGAAATGTTAATGGAATGAAAAACAATTGATTTTAGTTGGGTTGATGTAGAAACACTAAAACAGGGGTTTGGGAGAGGATGAGAGATGTTTAAAACAAAAATCCCACGAAATGCCCTTTAAAAAGCTGGGAATTTTCGCAGGAAGCTTACTCGCGAAATTTCGCTGGTAAGCCTTACTCGCGAAACAGTCGCGAAAGTTTCTATCCAAAGCTTAAAAAACTTTAAAATTGGACCATTTAACTCCCAATTGAGCCTAAACATGAAATAAGTCATGAAAACACCCAGAAAACATGTTTTTCACACAAAAACACTTTAAAAACTTTGAAAAACATGGGTAATACAAATCACTTACAAAAGCAAACAAAAAAAATAAAAATATTTTTGGTTTGAATCACATATGGTTGAGTACACACACATCACATTTGAATATGTACAATCACACAAATGAAATAAACATTCATTGAACAATATACTTGTGTGTTGTGTGTGAGTATCAAATATGGAAATAGTCCTTAGATCAAAGTGAAACTTCAATGATCAATTCAATCAAGTCATACACAAATGGTACTAAATAAAGTGGTTTATCTCAATTATAGAAATGAACATATATGACCTCTCAAAAATTGACTACAAAATTTAGAAACTTTTCATTTGGCTTCTGCATAAATCATAACATTTGATTCATTTTAGATAATACACCTCTTTTTGAGATCGGTGCTTAATATTTTTGATATATCAACATTTAGAATTAGCTTTTGGCTTTTTGAGCACCATACATTTTAAAACAAAGGTTGCTTTCCCTTTTTCCTAATCAAATACTAGTATGTGCGATAGGATTTTGCAGCTCAATATATCTTTTCATTTAGAAATTTACATTTGGTGGACTCTTTTGCAAAATAATAATAATAATAATAATAATAATAAAGTGGGAAGAGATATAGGCATAAGTCTATGCAATTATCAAGACCATTAAGACTATTGACCAATCATTCATAGCTTGGAGATCTATTTACAACAATGACACATAGTTTTCAAGATTTCTCCCACACAGATATATGTGCATACAAAACAAGGTAAGCTCGTAAATGCACTATGCCATTAGTACGAAGGTATTGAGCCAAACTCACATATGTGCTCAAACATATACGATCAAACTTTTTGAATTTTTCACTTTTTATGTGGTTTTGGATTTTTACTCATACAAAACTAAAACATAAAAGTAAGATCAAAATAGAAACAATGCATATAAAGAAATGTAAGATGCACAAAATGCATGAAGATATGACATTCATTGCATTAAGGGTCCTACAAAGATCGAAAGAATTAGATCAAGGACCAAAAGAGCAAAAGTTTAACTATAGGAACCCTTCCTTATCCAAATGGAATGATTGTTTGGAATGAGTGTCTTACGAGAAGTGAGACGAGAGTTGGAAGAATGAGAATTGGAGATGAACATAGACAAGGAGTTAAGAGCATTAAACACTTTCTTTAACAACATACTATTTTCACTTAAATCCTGTTTACCATTTTTAGCACAACTTCCAAGAAGCTCAATTTTCTCTTCTTTTTTTTTTTTTTTTTTTAAAAAATAATTTTTTATAATTTTTTTTTTATTCTTTTAAGAGCTTGAAATTTAGAGTAATGTGGTCTAAGATGACCAAAGGCACCACAATAGTGACAAACAATGTGTTTAAATCCACTAGGCCTTTTGGGAAGGGATCTAGCAACATGAGTTTGTGCTCTCTTTAACTTATGACATTGAGGTCTTATATGACCAATCACATCACAATGGTGATAAGTTGGAACAAATTTAGATCCATCCAAAACCTTAGGTTGAGACCTAAACAGAGACTATGGCTGAAGAGCCTTTCTCTCCACTTTTTGATTTCTTTTGTGTGGAGGAATGTACACTGATTTGTCCTTTAAGGTAGAACATACAATAGACACAAAATTAGGTACCACAACATGATTGCAACAAATATTTTCATCCTTTTTAACAGTAGGTTCAACAATCAAACACTTGGCATGCATCTTAAGAGATTCATTTTCACATTTAAGATCATCAACAAGTTTGTTAGACAAAACAAGTTTAGCATCCAAGTCCATATTCAAACATTCAAACTCTTTTAGCTTTTCAAGAGAATTTTTAGCAAGTTTCTTATATTTCTCAACCAATTTGTTGGATTCATTGAGTTTAGCAATCAACTCATCCTTTTCACAAAATAACTTGCTCAAATTCTTTTGAAACTTCTTAGTCTTTTTCTTCAAGAGTTTGTCATTTGGAATATCAACAGCAGCAAATGATTCAAGTAACATGTCATCACAATTATGAGGATAAACACTCATAGAGGCATTTTCACAAACACATGGCACGTTATAATCAACAACATCAATAGAAGCATACAAAGCATTATCCATGGCAAAACACACAAGCGGTTAAGGATCACATTTAGGTATTTAAACCACAACAAGTGTACCCGTTCTGGTGCCAATTGAAAGCTCAAAAATGTGTTGAAAAAACAAGAGCTGTTTAGACCTCCAATTCAAAGTTACGGCTCGATTGATTTTACACTAACTTAATACTAAGTGCGGAATAGTGTAAAAGCGAGTGGGTAAACAAACAAGCTACTCTAATCCATAATCAAAGCAACATAGTAGTAAAATGGAAAGTAAAAGAGTAGGGAAGGAAGATGCAAACACAAGAGAACACGCCGATGTATTATTGAAGAGGAAACCGAAGAACTTGGCGAAAAACCTCTCCGCCGCCCTCCAAGCAGTAATCGATCCACTAGATAATCAGTTGGGATACATGGGTTAGCAAGAGACCCTTTAAGCCTAATTTACCCGATGTACTTAAGCCCTCTAAGCTCCTACTCCAACAAGACTTTTCGGAACCGTGTCTTGTCTAGCTTTCTGGATCCCGCAATACGTCTGATTGCATCCACCAAGCCTCACTGGCTTCTTTTGGCAAATCCCCAAAACTTCCCAAGCGCCAAAACACTCTCTACACTTTGAATAGGTGTGGATTGTATTTGGGTACAAATCTTCTCTCAAGATATGACAATGGGAGAGGGATGGAAAAGAAGCTACAATGATTTCTCACTAAGGATGAGTAGCTCTCTCTCAAAAAGATGGGTGTGTGTGTTGTAGAAAACTTATCTAGGGTTTTTTTCTCTGAATGACGTCTTTTACATTTGTGGGTAATGAGGGTATATATAGTATAGGTGAAGGGTGAAGAGGCTACAATAATTAGAAGCATTACTATTACATGATTGTAATATGTGCATACGTGTTAGTGTGTTGAAGAGAAATATTCAATCTGTAATCACTCATCATATATATTTACAAATATTATTACTACATAACTATAAAGTATTTTTTTTAATAGTATTTGAAATTATTTAATTTTTGTGTTTAATCATTAAATTTGATAATTTTTGGCATTTGTTAATATTGTTTTACATCCAATTATTAAAAGACACAATTTGTTTCTTAAAAAACATATTGTGGGGACTGGGTTTTTGGCTGCCCAAGCCCAATGGACACGGATCAAAAGCCCAACGAACCCCGCAATGAATTTATAGAGAGTGGGTCGAAGGTCTAGGCGCCGGCCGGCGCCCTGGCGGCGTGAATCTCCGGACTCTTTTACTTAAGCAAATAGTCTTAACACAGTATACAATGGGGATGGGCTCCTCGGCCATGGACCGAGGAGGCTCTTGCCCTTTTTTCCTTCTTTCTCTTTCTTTCTTTTTTTCTTTTGTGTGTGTGTCCTTCCTCTTTTTTTTCTTTTTTTTTTTTCTCCTCTTGTGCAGGAGGGATTCCCTTACATTATATACCCCTTGCACAATCAATCCTAGCCCTACACTTGTTGAGTGATCATGACCTTTGCTCAGGTGCTTGTCCCATCAGCCGACTTCCCAGTCTCTTTGGGAGTTGCGGCAATCGAGGCAATGCTGGCGCAGGGTCTTTTCCTCATTAACGCGGTCAGGGCGATTGTCAGGCACATTTAATGTGGAGGTGACTGCTCGTTGCGAGCTTGTTCTTCGAACTCTCGAACGTCCGATGATGAGGTCATCCTCGGACTTAGATGTCTCCTCGGCTCGGGCCTTCGGCCCAGAAATGAAGTGGGCTGGGCCGTGGAATTATTTGGCCCCACAATAGCCCCTCAAAATTTTGCTGTCCGCGTCCTCGGGCGGAGAGGAGGATTTTGATGTCCTCGGGCATGCATCATGTACCGTTGGAGTTTGGCCCTCTGGGGGTACTGGAGTCTTTTCGCCTGCTTCAGAAGCGTTACTGATGCCTTGAAGGGCGCGACGTGCCCTTCATTAAATCCAGGCGGCTTTGTGCTCCCCACGTGCAACGGTAGGATGTTAATCCAACGGTGGGGATTCGCCTAACGGTTGGGAGTGGGAAAATCCGCTCTGTTCCTTGATTTTAGGGTATAAATGCCCATTTGAAAGCCCGGTTCCCCTGCTTCTTTGCACTCAAGAGTCTACATTTCCAGCATAAAAGGCCTGTCCGAGGAGCTTCTACATCTTTCTGTAAGTCACTCTATCTCCCTTTGAACTTTCTCCTTTTCCATCTTTGCCTCTCTTTTGTTTTCTCCCTCTTAGCTCGTTTAGGCTTCATTTGGGATGGGTATTTTTAAGAAGTATGTCTTCACTGAGGAGGCGATGGAGAAATTTATCGCCGACTACAAGATACCAGCCAACGTGGGCTTGAGGTATTGTGCGGAGGGTGAGTGGCGCTTTCGGAGGCAAGAGGGTGAGGTGGTGATTCCCATTGTTGCCTTCGTTGAAGGTGGCATGAGGATACCCATGGGCTCGGTGATGAGGGACTATCTGATGCACTTCCGGCTAGCCCCCACTCAGTGTGCCATCAACGTCTTTAGGGTTTTGGGCTGTGTGGATGTCCTAAATGAAAAGATGGGCCTGAGATTAACCCACCATGACGTCAACTGGTGCCATAATCTCCAGTGCCTGAAGGGCGAAACTTACTATTTGAAGACCAGGGATGACAGAGTCCGGCTCATTCAGTGTCTCCCTGAGTCCAGCAAGGGGTTGAACAAAGACTTCCTCATCGTGTCTGGAGAGTGGCATGATGGCCTTCACTGCCCGACAACGGAGGGAACCCCAGGTGGGCAGTGGAAAAATAGAGAGAGTTTTAGGACCCCGATCAGTTCCCTCCTCTCTTTCGTCTCTTTCTCTCGCACTGTTTGGTTGCTAATGTGGATGTGTTTCTTCTTGCAGATCCGCACGCCTTCACGCGCCACTTCAGCTTAATAAACCGGGAAGACTTGCAAAAGGTGCTGAGGGCAGAGGTGTTTGTGAACGACGACGATAATCAGGTTAGGGCCGCTCACGAAATTTTGAAATACGACCCGGCTCACAAGTCATTTGCAACGCCGAAGCACGTGATTAGAGCAAAGGATCCTCGGCTTCGGAAGATAACTGTGACCGAGGACGGGTTTCGTTTCCCTGAGGTGTCCTTCACATCGGAAGATGCAATACCTGCAGGTTCCTCCTCCTCCCTTAGAATCTCGGAACCCGCCGAAGTAGGCCCTGAGAGGGAAGTGGAGGTTGCTGATTTTGGCCCTGCCGAGGACGAATTTGACGTGTTTGATCAAGCTCTCCAGTCCGAGGACCCTCCAGGAGATTTGGGCGACCCTCGTCTGACCGAAGCGGATTTCTCAGCGTCCAAGTCCTCTTCTCGGCGGAAAATGGGCTACAAGAAGAAGCCGCAAGTTAGCTTGGCGGAACTGATCGAAGGCCAGCCGGGGAAATCTAAGCCGGAGCTCCCTCCCCCTCCTCCAAGAACTCGTTCTGCCTAGGGCAAGTCGGCTTCTACCCAATCGGGGCTTCCTCCCTCTCTGCCCAAGGTGAGTCTGCCTCTCAGAAGTGAGCCTTCTGAGCCCAAGCAGAAGAAGGATAAGGGCAAAAGGCCAGCTGAGGAGAGGTCCGAGTCCCCACGGGAGGAGGGCGATGATCGGCGGCCGTCCAAACAGTTGAAAATAAGCTCCCGAGGCCAGGACGAACAGGTCGAAGACCTGCCCGAGCCTCAGGCCTGGCTTCCTACCCCCATGCTTCGCGGGGCGCCGCTGAGGGAAGACTCCTCTCTCAGAAATTTCAACGAGGGCGAGGGCACATACGTGGCCGACGCGGTGGAACGGTGCCTGCTACTCCCAGCCGACATGGCCGAGCTGGCAACTATGAGGAGCAGGGAGGTCTTCCTCTGCCTCAAGCGGTACTTGGGGATGGTAAGCCCCTCAAAACTTGTAACTTTTCCTAGCTGTAGCTCTTCCTTTCCGCTTCTTGATCTCAGCTGATGGCGTATTTGTTTTGTTAAACAGGCCATTCAGGCTACTTATAGGTTGGAGGACGTGGCCCACGACCAGGGGAAAGCCATGGGGGTGGAGCGCGAGAAACACCTGGAGGCCATCCAGGTTCTTAAGCTCTCTAAGGCTGATCTATCCAAGGCCCGGGAGGAGCTGAGTGCAATGACCAGTGCCCGGGACGCTGCCCTGTCCGGTCTCTCTGGTTTTCAGAAGCAGGCCGAGGATTACTCGAAGCGCCTGGCTGAGGCGGAGGAGCAGCTGAAGGCTGCAAAGGGGTTGCTTGCAGATTTGCCCGGGAAGGTGGCTGCCGCCGAGTCAGACAAGAAGGCAGCCGAGTGGGCGAGAGACGAGGCCGTGAGGGCCAAGTTTGAGGCTGTCCAGGGCAGGGAGGAAGCCCTGGCCACTGTGAAGGAAGCCGAGGAGGAGGCTTACGCCGCGGGAATGGAAGAGACAGCGGCAACCTTCAGATCTGAAGTCCCCGGGTTGTGCAGGCGCTATTCTGCCGAGGTTTGGAGGGAGGCTCTCAGGCAGGCTGGGGTTAAGGCCTCATCCGATTTGTGGAAGGAGGAGAATGTGTACTATCCTCCTGCCATCCGCGAGGCTGCTCCAAGTGGCGCTAAGGCCGAGGAGGCTGCGGAGGAAACCGTCACTGCTACGGGTGAGGACACATCAACTGCTGAGCCCGTGGCCGAGCCCGCCCAAGGAAGTGACCCTTCCAAGGTGGCAGAATCGGGTGAGGGTCCCGTTGGGGAGGCGCCCCATGAGGCTGTGAAGTCTGGCGCTGGAGCTGGAGCTCCCGCTGCTGAGGAGGCAGCTATTCCTGCTTCGCCTTCGCGGGCCGTCCCCTCTGGCCAAAGCTCAGGAAGCCTTGATGCTGCTATGGTCCAGCCCCCAGCTGAGGGAGGAGTATAAGTGAGTGGGGCAGGCTCTCCGACCCTGTTGTCTTCCTGGTCCTTTGTATTTTCTTCTTTTTTCTTTTGGCCTTGTGACAGCAATGTGGTACTCACCATGTAATATTTGTGAACTTAATGGAATGTGAGTTTTATTTCTCTTCCTGTTTGTTGTGGTTGTTTGCTTATTCGCACGTTATTCGTTCTTTCCTTACTTGTGTAAGTTTATCTTTGATTGCACCTCGGCCAGTCGCGGCGCCAATTGTTGCAGCGAGGGCATGTATGCTCGAGTGGGCCTATCTTTCCCTAAGGGCCGGGTAGAAAATTCTTTAGGTCGACACTTAGGCTCCCCTTGATGTGATTGACTTCCCCATAAGCTTGAGTCCGAGGACCATACAGCGCTTTGGGTTCCGTCTAACACTTGGAATCCTCTGAAGTAGTTAGTTTCCCCATAGGTCTGAGTCCTGGGATCATGCAGCGCTTTTGGTTTTGTCCAACACCTGGAATCCTCTGAAGGAGTTAGTTTCTCCATAGGCCTGAGTCCTAGGACCATGCAGTGCCTTGGTTCTGTTTAACTCTTAGGATCATCTAAGGTGGTTGGTTTCCCCGTGAGCCTGAGTCCAAGGACCATGCAGAACCTTGGTTCTAGCTAACACTTAGGTTCATCCGAAGTATTTAGCTTCCCCGTGAGCCTGAGTCCGAGGATCATGCGGTGCCTTGGTTCATTTGCTGAGTGGTTAGCTCCCCGTAGGCTTGAGTCCTGGTTAGCTCCCCGTAGGCTTGAGTCTGAGGACCATGCAAGACCTAGGTACAGTTGCTAAGTGGTTAGCTCCCCGTAGGCTTGAGTCCGAGGACCATGCAAGACCTAGGTACAGTTGCTAATTGGTTAGCTCCCCGTAGGCTTGAGTCCGAGGACCATGCAAGACCTAGGTACAGTTGCTAATTAGCCATGCAGTGCCTTGGTTCTGTCTAACGCTTGGCACCTGGAAATAGGGGCTCGTCCTCGGTTTGCTTTACTGGGGACGATTCCTCCTTCGGAAGGCTCATGATCTTGCACGTGGCATTGATCTCATCTCCATCTCGAGCCCTCATCTCTGTCATTTGCGAAGCGTCCTTTGGCCGTTCATATTCCGCGCCTGACGCTTCGGTGCGCGAGACGCGCCTTCATTAATGGCCTCGTGAATTGATGGCTTCATTATTATCCAACGTTTCGGTAACCCTCTTTTTGGGCTCTGCGTGAATTAACTCTCACCAACCCTATCCCTCTATATAAGGCCCTCTGGGGGGAATGGTTTCCTCATACTCCATGAGCCTCCCAACACAAACAGAAAGAACACACCCTTCCAGCTCCTCAATCCCCTTTAATAACCCCACCGGAATTGTGACCGGAGTTAGTTGGTATGAGGCGGTTTTGGGCGGGTGTGAGGACATCCGCGCCAAGAGCCGTGGTGGCCGCAGCCCCCACTGGGCTTCCGGTGCGGCAGAGTCTAGGCGTAACCCCGATGGCGCCATGCACGCTGGCCCGGAGGGATGTCGTTGAAGTACTTAACATTTCTCCTCCGAGCGCACCCCCGACGGAGGAGACATGCGAATTCACATCATGGGCAGTGCCCGAGTGTTGCCGTCACCGACGGCCAACACTCGTGGGGGTTGGAGAGAATCAAGGGAACATCATGGGGAGGGCGTCCCGGAGCCCCTGTATCTGCTCCTCGCTTTGTTCAAGCTCCGCCGCTCCGAGAAAGGAGTTGTTGAGGGCCTTGGAACGAGCTAGCCCCAGCCCCCTCCAGCCCGCTTATTGTCAAGTTCTCCCATTCTCTTGATGCCAATAAGAGCACGGGTTGACACTTCCCTCTAACTAGTTTTAGGACGAGTCCACCTGGGCCTCTGATTGTAGGACTAGCTGGTAGGAATAGTTGTAAAACATGCCTGCCTGAGCCTCTGATTGTAATCTGTAAATTTTTCTTTATGAAATAATATAAAGTCTTTTTTTTTTTGGTTGAATTTTCTGTCTTGAGCTTTTATCTTTCTGCAACGCTCTTCTTTCTTTTGTAGTTCTTTTTTCTTTTTGCATCACCGCCGATCTTCCATGGAATGGTGGTTTAGAACAGTCGCCTGTTGTGCCAACCGGTGCACTAATCCTTCCCACAGACGGCGCCAATTGTGGGGACTGGGTTTTTGGCTGCCCAAGCCCAATGGACACGGGTCAAAAGCCCAACGAACCCCGCAATGAATTTATAGAGAGTGGGTCGAAGGTCTAGGCGCCGGCCGGCGCCCTGGCGGCGTGAATCTCCGGACTCTTTTACTTAAGCAAATAGTCTTAACACAGTATACAATGGGGATGGGCTCCTCGGCCATGGACCGAGGAGGCTCTTGCCCTTTTTTCCTTCTTTCTCTTTCTTTCTTCTCTTTCTTTCTTTTTTTCTTTTGTGTGTGTGTCCTTCCTCTTTTTTTTCTTTTTTTTTTTCTCCTCTTGTGCAGGAGGGATTCCCTTACATTATATACCCCTTGCCCAATCAATCCTAGCCCTACACTTGTTGAGTGATCATGACCTTTGCTCAGGTGCTTGTCCCATCAGCTGACTTCCCAGTCTCTTTGGGAGTTGCGGCAATCGAGGCAACGCTGGCGCAGGGTCTTTTCCTCATTAACGCGGTCAGGGCGATTGTCAGGCACATTTAATGTGGAGGTGACTGCTCGTTGCGAGCTTGTTCTTCGAACTCTCGAACGTCCGATGATGAGGTCATCCTCGGACTTAGATGTCTCCTCGGCTTGGGCCTTCGGCCCAGAAATGAAGTGGGCTGGGCCGTGGAATTATTTGGCCCCACACATATTATTATCAATAAAATATTTAATGAAGTTTGTAATTGAGTTATGAGTTTCGAAATTCTTAAAGAATTTATTTATTTATTTATTTATTTTTTAAATTTAGTTCAAATGGCTTTGACATGGAGGTAGTTTTAATTTTGATAGAGAAACACTTTACATAAATTAGACTAGGTCTAAAATTTCTAATTTGACACACGATACCAAATTTGAGTAGATATGACAATAGGAAAAAATAAATATAAACCAAAGGAATATTGGGTAACCATATGATATCATCATTATACATACATACTTCTTAAAATTTTGGTTAAATAATTAAATTCACCAATTCCTAATATTTTGAACTTTTTAGAGAATAATTAATAATTTAGCAATAATAATGTTACAGGATTAATAAGAAAAAAAAAAGAATTTATGTTTTTGTTTCATTGGGATTGATCTTCTTTAGCATCCATGTATGAAATTCCAAACATTCAATTTGCGTAAATACTTGATCTTATTGGGTAACATTCATAGAAAATCGCATAACAAAAATTTTCCAAATTAAATTTCGTACTAAGATCATCATTCATATTGAAAAGCCCTCAACTGCTACATTTTTACTATAAGAATTTCGCATTAAAATAGAACCTAATGGCTGGACAGGATTGTAGTGGGTCCGGCCCGATTTTGTATTAAGAGAACCATGCAGTGGAAAACTCCTATTAGAAATAGAAGACCACATGAGTTCCAATTCGTGTTTGAGTAGGAGTCATGTTCAATAATTAATACTTGTGAGAATCCATGTTTAATAAGGATTAGTAGTTGTAGGTGGCTATAAGACATGGTTTATTAGATTTTAGGAGGTGTGCGTCTATTTTAGAAGAATAAGAAAGAGTGTACCGCATGTTGAAGAAAACAGAGAAAAAGGTGAGCCACACAAAGAGAATTGAAAGAGCAGCCAAGAGGGAGCCGCTTAGAGAAAGAAGACAGCCAAGAGAAAGAGTTGTGCATGGAGAAGAAAAATAGGGAGGAGAGAGCAAAGTGTTGCCGTCTTTGAGGGAGATAATTAGTATGTGTGAGAGCAAAGGAAAACTAGAGATATTTTTCTTTAGTCGTGAGACATACACAAGAATTATTGTAATTAATTTGATAATAGTAAAATTATTTGGAGTTTGTCCTGTAGTTTTTTTTTTTTCAAAGAGAAAAGAGTTTTTTGCGTAAATATTTGTGTCTTGTATGTGATTGCTATTTTAAATTGATAATATTGTTAGTAATACTATTCGGAACCCAACATGCAGGATATATGTAGCCACTAATCCTAGACTAACCCTAGGGTTTTAGTTATTACACTACATGTGTGTTTGGCAAAAATTATTTTTACTAACTTATTTTACTATTCAGCTTATTTTTGCTACTATTCATGGATCCCACTGTATTTTTTGGTATTATATATGAGTTCTACTATATTATTTCAGCTAATTTTTATTTTTATCTATAGTACTTTCAACCAAAAATTTTGTTTTAGTAAAATAATTAAGCGAATCCTAAATAGACCTTACAAATAGGATCAGGACTCACTTCATTGGGAAACAAGTACATGGGTGCATGGACCTACAATGAATTTTGAGGTTCAATTCCTGGATCATAGTATCTTAGGCTCTGTTTGGTTTTTTTTTTTTTTTTCATTACTCATCATCATATCAGACATTCCTGTTAGCCTACCCGCCTCGCACCATTTCATCATTTCATATCACTCATTGTTCATTTCCTTTTCCCTTCAACCCCCAATACTTTCCCAAAACCAGAGACTTTAACCCAGGCATTCCTTTTTTTTTTTTTTTCAACCCCCAATACCCACAACAACCACTTCGGTTTTGAGCTCAAAGCACAAACCCAAAAAATTCATTAGTATCCTTGAAGCACCCAAAAAATTCACAAACCCACAACAACCAATTCATTGCCCCAATCGTTGAATTTTTTTATTTTTTTTATGGGTCTGAGATGAGAAAGGTGAAAAGGAAGAAAAAAAAAAAGAAAAAAGAAGAAGAGAACCCAGAAACCCAGTGAAAAGGAATGGAAAAAAAAGAAAAAAGAAAAAAGAAAAAAAAAATGCAACCAAACCCAAAAACGGAATGTGAAAAGGAAAGAAAAGAAGAAGAAGAAAAAAAAAAAAAGAACATGAAGAGGACCCACGGTAGACCCAGCCTGAAAGGGAAAAGAAAAAAAGAAGAAGAAGAAGACAAGTGTGAAGAAGAAGACTGGTGTGAAAGAGAAAAGAAAAGAAAAAAGAAGAAGATGAAGAAGACCCACAGCAAACCCAGCGTGAAAGGGAAAAGAAAAGAAGACGAAGACCAGTGTGAAAGGAAAACTCATCAAACCCAATGAACCAAAAAAAAAAAAAAAAAAAATTTCAAAAGTTGTGACTATTGCTTTGACAGTGAGTCCCTGTGTGTGTGTGTTTGGAAACTGAGTTTTAAAAACTGAAAACACCTAAAAAGTTTCCATAACTCATCACTAAAAAATCAAAGAATTGAGTGATGAAAACAAAAACTAGAAACAAAAACCAAACAGACTTTTCAACCATGAGTCTCACTATTTTTCAGTTATGAGTGATGGAAACAGAATTATAAACAATAGAAACAATAAATCCAAACAGCCTCTTAACATCCTTCCCAAACTGAAGGAGGCTTTAGAATGTGAAGAAGAGTTTTGCTCAACGTGAAATGGAAGGTGGGGGCATCAACAACGATTGGGGATGATGGCTAATACTGATTTATGAAAGAGCGTGTCGATAGATAAAAGATTTACTGGTAGTTGAAAAATGCATTGACGCATCAATTATATAAACAGAGTTGTTGGTTGTGTGACATGTGGTTTGACTGGGCGCATCTACCCATTGTACGTAAGTTAGTATGGTCTCATAGTAAGATGTTATCTTGACAGTGATTTTTTGGTAAATGGGAATGCTTGGGTTTGTTGGATTTTGAAATCTCACGTTTTCAAAATTTTCCACTCCCCCACCATTTTAATAAGGAAAGTTTTAACTTGTTGAAAAAATTTTACTTGACTGCTTCCTTCAAATTTTTTTTTTATAGAAATTGTATTAACGTTTATTTTAAATATTTATTTCTTTTAATATATAATTTTCTTGTCACATAAAATTCATTAACTCTAAGAGCATTTAAAGATTATGTTTCTAAAGTATATAAAAGTAAATCTCTTTAATAAAATCACTGCGTACTCTTGGTGTGGTAGTCACTTCTCAAATATAAGTACTTGTAGGGTGTAGGGGGTAAGGGTTGGGGTTCAAGTCTCCAGAAGGGAGTTTCACACACATATACACTTAGAAATTCTATCTTGTATAAAAAAAAAAAAAAAAAAATCTCTTTAGCAAAAACATTTTTCTCTTCCAAAAACAATTTCTTTTTATTTTTCCATTACATGAAAAGATACCATGATTTTTATGATTAAAAGTCTAGGACATGTTCTGTTTTGTTTAAAATAAAAAAACTATTTTAATTGAGCATTAATATTAAAATATTCCTTTTGAAATACATTTTATATGTTAACAAAAATAAAAGTGTTTATTCTTTAATTGATCCAAAATTAATTGATATGTATAAAGTTTTTTTTTCTAAAACTATTATCATACTTTTTTTTTTGTTGAGAAGAACAGTTATTATACTCTAATGTGTTATCTTTAATTTATTTAATAAAAATTTTAAAGAATATTAAGTGTGATTAACATAATTTAAATACTAATTACACAATAAATAAAGGAAAGAAAATACTTAACTAAAACCCTAAAAAACATTTCTAACTCCATAACTATTGGTGACTATACCATTACTAAATTTACCATACAAACAGTAATTCGAATCTTAATATAAGGGACTTAAGATTTGTGATTTATTAATATTAGTATCAATCAAAATTTATAGGATTATTTTCACTAGAACTTCGTTTTAATTCCTAATATTTTGGTCTTCAAAAAACTTTAACACACAAAATAGTTTGTGTGATGCAATTATTAGATATATTTTTTTAAATTGCACATTTTTTTCCTTATATCTTAAAATGTGTTAGTTTTGTTTCTATCATTTCAAAATATTTTATCACTATATAATGGAAGAAAATTTTAACATTTTTAAATAAGAGGTAGAGTAGGGATAGGGATTACTACAATAAATTACCGATTGTCCAAAATTTAAATCTTTAGAAAATTATGAATTAATTATTTAACTATAATTCTAACATATTTTTCAAAAATTTAAAAGTATAATAATAAGAACGATTTTAAAATAAATATCAAATGTTAAATATTATATATACAATGTAAAAGGATCTACGGAGGATGTTTATCGATATGGATGAAAAGAAATTAAGACAACTAGCCAAATTGTAAATTGAAGGAAGCTTACTTTTATTGGTTTGTTTTTGAAAAGAAAAAAGATGAATTAATTCTATTAAAGAGATTTATTTTTTTATTTCTAGGAAAATATATACTTAGTATACGTTAGTTAAATGAGCTGCGTATGATATAAGAGTAATAAGAGGAACAAATGATACATTAATCAATTATATAAATTTATTTATTTTTCCCTCTAATTACTCATATGTCATAAGTAATTCATTTAATCAAAGTGTATTCAAATGCAACCTATGGAGTTTATTTAATTTTTAAATCCTAAATAAAAATTTAAAAGGGGGTGGGGGGGGGGGGGGGGGGGGGAGGTGGGGGATGTAAGATTCAATGAAAATGTAGCATAAATTTTATAAAATCTAGAGGTGGTTATTAATTAAATTTTATATATAAATTTTTACTTTTTTAAGGGGGGAAAAAAAAAGAGATGAGAGAGGAATTTTTGAAAACCTAGGGGACGGGCCATTGCCCCCGGCCACCCCCTCAACCACTATCTTCACTAAAATGAGATTTATTTTGTTGAGAATAAAAGAGAAAGGGAAAATGAAGACCAAGAATTATGTGGCTCAAAATGATTAATTGCTTATATCTAATTGTTTAAGTTATAAAGCCTTAGAGGTTATACCTTTAGTGTATGATCAAGTACTATATACAATGAACTTATAACATAGCATAAATAGAGGCTATAGAGACTAGTATTAACCCTACGTGAACTGAAAATGTAATTGCACTTTTTGTTCTATTACATAATAAACTAATATAATTTATTATCTTTAACATATTTAAATTGATAACCATTCTTGTAGAAAAGAAAATTTTGATAACAAATGGGGAAGGGTTTTGAAAGGAACAAAATTTTCAAATAACGTGAACGAATAATTATAACAATTAACAAGTATGCAACATGTAGTGCAAAATAAAATGAACAAAAACATATAGCACTACTACAAAATATTCACATGCGTAATTAATGAGCATGACACTACACGAATTTTTTTGCCTTGACAATTCACATTTGTCTTTTTTTTTTTTTTTTTTTTTTTTTTTTTTTTTTTTTTTGGGCTAAAACATCATTTGTCACTTTCACTAGTTCTCAAAGAGAGATATTTACTTCTTCTCCCATTGGTTTAAGGATTCTTATATTCCCGTCTATGGTCAAGAATTCAAACTTCAGTATTTTGGACCTTAACTTATGCGTGTTACCTTTTTTCTCAATGACTGGAAGACTGGACTTATGCATAGTATAAGATGGCAGAAAACATGGCTTTATTGGAATAGCTAACAAGTAATTTAGATGGTGATGGGGAGGTTCAAACGTTTCATCTCTGAATTGTTTGGTGGATTGGCTCTTATTCTTCTGGTTCATGCCCAGGATCAATCAGGTATGATAATCTAAATCTTGCAATTTTATTGGTTTAGGTTATGGCTATGGCTAAGATATTGTTATTTCTCTGTCACAGACTTCATAAGCATAGATTGTGGGTTGCCAGAAAATTCGAGCTATACAGAGTGGAGCACAGGCGTAGATTACATTTCTGACGCGGGATTCATAGAATCTGGCATAAATAGGCAGATATCAACTGAATTTAAAGTTGATCTTCAACGACAAGTATGGAGTCTCAGAAGCTTTCCTGAAGGAATCCGAAACTGTTACAGCATAAGGATTACGCAAGGCACCAAGTATTTGATCCGAGCAACTTTCTTCCATGGAAATTATGACGGAGAAAGTAAGTTACCAGAATTTGATGTTCATCTAGGAGCAAATATGTGGAATACCATCAAAATAACCAATGTATCCAATAGTTTCGTTAAGGAGCTGATTCATGTACCACCTCTAAATTATATACAACTTTGTCTTGTAAACACGCAACGTGGGACACCGTTTATATCTGCAATAGAGTTAAGGCCACTGCCCACTTCGACGTATGTGACAACAGATGGATCACTAGAAAGCTTTTGGCGCGTGGATGTTGGTTCCCAAAGCAATTCACCATACAGGTTAGTCATTGTGGGCTAATTCAAAATTTTCACATATTCTGTTTTATTAAAAATTATAATAAAAATGATCATAAGTTGTATTAAACTTAGACAAAAATTTTAACATGTATCTAATTACGTTTATTTTTTTTAATAGTTCAATTAATTATATATATTTTTATGATAAAAATGTGTTTATTTTTAAATTTATTCATGCGTATGTATGAGTTACAAGCTAAAATAACTTTATGATGATGGTTAAAATACGATAGTTTCAACTTATAATGTTTGCTCCTGATAATAGTTTTTTATCATTAAACTAAGTGACCAATTAGTTTTTGTTATAGGCGGAGATTAAACATATAATCTTTTATTCAACCATTAAAGATTTTACTAGGCCAGTTAATTAACTAGAACTTAGTGTGCCATGTTTACTTAATAATAAACATTGATAACGTTTCTAAAAAAAACACTAATAACTTATTATGTATATCCCATAAATTATTAATATTAATTTTGTTGCGACTTGTGGGTCATTTTTTTTCTCTGGTCTAATTTTTGACACAATAAAATTATAATTTGGAAATAATGAAATTAAATGTCAACATTAAATGAATAATGGAATGAAAAATAATAAAAATTAATTTTATATAGGATAAAGTTTTAAGACTTTACAACTAAAGAAATGTTGAATGAGTAATTCTTAGGTACTCCCGGAGTATGGAGAATAGCATTCTTTCCTTTCACATTCATAGCGGGATTCACTCATTAAATTCATGGCAGAATCTATCAAAAATGTGAGAGAAGGGGACACCATTTATTCATGCTCAAGGAGTACCTAAGAATTTTCCATATTGAACAGAGATTAATTTTGGTTTTCATAATTTTTTTGCTGGGAATATTATGCTTTGGAAACCCTGACTTTGCTTTGAGGTTTCCCGCATCCTTTCCTTTCCCTTCGTCAACTTTCCTATTTCCTTCAATCCAATTCTCTCTTCTTCTTCTTCTCTCTTTGAAGCCACCATAACTTGATTCCACAGTAAAATTTCACTTTATCTAAACTAAATCACCTCAAAATTTCACTACGTGGAAAACTTGATTTCTCTCATAAAACAAAAGACACCTTGAATCACAAAAAGAAGAAAATCTTTAAAATTTTATCAATGAAATAACTTGATGCCTAGTGGATTACCACTTTCAATTTATTTAGAAAAACCTGAAAGAAATCTTAAGTGAACACGTAAAAAATAGAGAAATCCTTATTTGGATTAAGATCTCAAAAAAAAAAAAAAAAAAAAAATCATCAAAAAAATATTCTTAAGTATATCATAGTTTATACCTTATAATATAAAAACTCAATATTTACTCACATAATCTTAGAAAAAAAATCTCATCTTCTCAAAAAAAAAAAAAAAAAAAAAAAAACTCTAAAAATAGAAAAATAAAATCGTATTCTAAAAATTAAATAAGAAATATAATAAACACCAAAAATTGAATCTTATATTACGACCATTTGAGGAAAAAATAAAAAGGGACATGGCTTGACTACAAACTTGGTTGTTTTTTTTTTTTTTTTTTTTTTTTTTTTTTTGAGAAACAACTTGGTTGTAGTTAATGACTACAACTCTAACTAAAAATTTAACATTAAGATTTATTTTGAAAATTTAATTATTAGATTACATGTTATTTATGTTTTTTTACACACATATCAAATTTGGTGCCAATCAGATGTTATTTACTATTCGATCCATAAACTTAATTATTTTATGAATAACTTTAGACTATAAAAATTTGAAATTTAAACATTTGATTAATGACCTAGCTATTGATTTTACATATATAAACTTATCTTTTATGCATAATTTAAACTTGAAATTTACACACATAATGTCGGTTCATACAAGATTGTGAAGAAAATAACAAAGGTGGGAAAGTCAAAACAATATTTATTTTAATTAATTTTGCAAGTCAATTGTAAGCCCTAGTATTTAATTATGGTTTTTAATATTTTATCTAAAGTATATTTTTAACAAGGCAATTCTAGTTTTCTATGCCACTTAGAATTAGGGTTTAGACTGTTTAATTTAGTATTCCTATATAAGCTAAATGTTGTACTCCAATCAGCCATAGGTGACAAATCTAGCCAACTATAGGTGCCAAATCCTAGTCATTTTCTTTCCCTTGGTGCTGATTTTGAGCAAGTCTAGGTACTGACTCCAATGTCTTGTCCTTTACTTTTTCATTGTTAATTTTTCTAGTTGTGCTGCATCAATAAGTGCCAATGCTTATGTACCATCAGACATAGGCATTGGTGACATGGTTAGAGCAATAGCACCAATTCGTGCAAAATAGAAAAAGTTGCAAATTTTATAATTTTTACACACTTTTGTTCAAAAACTACCCACACCAATCTGTTTAAAACACTATTTATATGTAAAATTGCTACAATAACCATGCATATATGCACGGTTACTATAACTTTGTATATGATTTTTTTTTCTCTCTCCTCTCCCTTGCCTTGTCAAACGCTCTCTCACCCACTCTTCAATGCCAAGAAAAAGAAGAAGAAGAAAAAGAAGAAGAAGCCAAAGTCGACCACCAACATCCATCCACCATCACAAATAACCAACCACCACCACCACCACCACAACCAACCCATTACAACATCAATTTAATCAAAACACAATCAACCGAAAATTAATGAAAATCATCACAAACCCAACCTACGATCAACTCAAAGCAAAATCAACTCAAAATAAAACACAACAGAAAACCCATTTGGCAAAATACAAATCAACCTAAAACCCAAGCTTGCCGCCGCCATGAGAGAGAGAGTGTGTGAGTGTATTGAGCCATGGAGGCTTGGTAGAGATTTTTTTTTTTAGATTTGAAGAAAGCACCAATTTGATAGAGAAAGAGAGGGGGAGAAAGAGAAATATTTTTTTTTAAATTTTTTTTAGAAATGAAAAAGAAGAAGAAGAAAGAAAGAAAGAATAGCAAAAGAAAAAGAAAAAGAAGAAAGAAAGAAGATGCTGAAGAAGAAAAATCGTAAAAGAAGAAAGAAGGAGAAGAAGAAAGAAGAAAGTAGAAAGAAGAAGGAGAAAAGGAAAGAGAGAGAGTGTTCAGACAAGTGGTGTTTGATAAGGTGGTGGGGCCGTATATGTGTAAGGGAAATAATTAAAAAAAAGTGAAAAAATATTATTTTAATAAAAGATGGTGTATTATAGATAATCTAATGCGGGTGTTTTTGCAAATTGATTGTGTAAAATAGAAAAAGTAGGCTTTTAGTATAAAATAGAAGGAAATTTTTATACTTACTGATGCAGTTGCTCTTAATGTCAAAAATTATGCACAATCTATTTTTTTTATTTATAGAGTTTCAATCTATGACGTCTGCTTTTGATAATTGTACTCTTTATCATCAAATTAAGACACCAATTGATTTTGTATGTAGGCAAATATTGAATTTTAGATTTCTTATTCAGCTATCAGAAACTTTACAAGTTTGAGGTAACTAAAACACACGATATAATCTATTCTTTGATTGCCATCAAACCATAACATAAAGGAAGAAATCGAAGATGTATTTTATAATCAAATTGCTTTAGCAAGAGGTGGTGGGCACTATTATTGAATGAGCAATGCTAGGACCGCATAATTGTACACAATTTTGGTCACAACTCAGCACATGACGAGTTGTGAGTAGTAGAGGTGTCTCACTCTTCAACATATCAATTATGAGGTTCATGAGCGCCATCACTCTTCTTTCTTTCTAGTGTTGAGATTTTCCAAGCAGTGGTGAGATGATGGGGAACGTAATGAGTAGCCCCCTTTAAAGATTTATAAGAAGCAGTGTTTCTAGTGCTCAATTATTAATGTGAGATGTTTTGGATGATGGAGAGATCCTCAGTCAGTTTAAAGTAAAATTGAGTCTTATTTTATTGTCTGTATATATATATATATATATATAATTTTTTTTTTTTTTTTTGCTGCAGGATCAATTTTAATAGACTTTTACCGTAATAGGGACATTTTGGTATTTCATATTTTGTGCTTTCAGTCTTATTCCTCTTTGGTTTAGTGGTTCTTTAGTATTCCTAATTTCCTTAGGGATAATTATTTAGGAATTTAGTCTTTCTACGAAAGGATTTCCCAATAGCCTATATATCGGCCAATAATAATGAGATTAATTTAACAAAATTCATGACATTTATTTTAACCTGAGGTTATGATTGTCTTCATCAACCTAACTGTGATTGTTAGGATAACCTAAGTATGATTGTCTAATGTTTTATCTTTTTCTTTTTCTTTTTTCTTTAAGTGTGCGTTTACCAATAGTTGAAATTATATTTCAACTGTGTTTGGCGTTTTTTTGGGGTTACATGGCACTGTTCATGGGACCACCAAACTCAGCAAAACGCATATACTAATGTATTTTTGGGTCCTACAGCACTATTCATACGTTTAAAATTTATTTTGTTACAGTATTTTCAGCAATAAATTTTTAGTTTTCAGCAAATAAGTGGTATCCAAATAGATCCTAAAGCTATATTTTATTCATTATTTTAATTCCAAACAACCTTCAAACATATTCAAGATTCAATTTTTTATTACCAAAATCCTTAAAACTTTAAACCCTCTATAAAACCCTTCAAGATCTCATCAAAAAATCTAATTTAGTGCTGAATTCCAAAAGATCCTACACCGGTGACACAAAAAAAAGAAAAAAGAAAAAAAATGGTACGAGTCATTTTAGAAATCAATGTTTCGAGTTCTGAATTACATCATAGGCTCTCAAACCCATTGATTCTTTTCCGTCCTTTGTTTTTCTCCTCTCATATTTTTATCTTCCATATAATATTCAATAATTACTTCTATAGATCTCAAGCTATTTGCAAAGTTTACATCTCTTTTGAACAGAATATAAATTCAATTAGTTCCTGGAGTATGCTAAATATATTGTTTTCCTTAGCTATAAATACGATGTTTATGATCGCATTTGGCGGCCCTATAATTACGAAGAGTGGACAGGTCTTAGTACCTCGCTTAGCATTGAATCCCGAAGTTCCAATACTTATCGGCCACCATCTGTTGTCATGAGTACTGCTGCCACACCAATTAATGATAGTGCTCCCTTGGTCTTTCAATTGGAGCCAGAGGATGCAACTTCAAAATATTATATCTACATGCACTTTGCCGAAGTTGTAAAGCTAAAAGCCAACCAGTCCAGATCATTCAACGTTATACTAAATGGGAAGCACTGGTATGGACCTTATGTTCCAGAGTATTTGTGGACATTCTTTATGTATAGCACGGACGCATTGACTTGGTCTGGAGGAAAATATGTTTTTTCACTCGTGAAAACTGAAAATTCAACACTTCCACCCATCATCAATGCAATTGAGGTATATTCAGTGAAAAATCTCTTGCAATCAGAAACTGACCAAGAAGATGGTATGTATTTCACTATGCATTTCATTATCCTTGTTTGCAAAATTGCTATAGAATTTTACTTACTTGGATCATCAATTTGAAAATATTAGTTGGTGCTATAACAAAGATCAAGTCAACTTATGGAGTAAAGAGAAACTGGCAAGGAGATCCGTGTGACCCACGAGCATACTTGTGGGAAGGTCTAAATTGTAGCTATGATGGTTATAATGCCCCAAGAGTAATATCCTTGTAAGTTAAGGCCTTCAGATAAGATTTTTGGCTTTCAAACATGTTTTGAAGTATCTTCTGACTAGCTTATTGTAAAATGTAATTGTAATTAGGAATTTGTCCTCAAGTGAATTGACTGGAGCAATATCTGCCGATATATCAACTCTCGTAATGTTACAATATTTGTAAGTATTATTGCCAAATCAGGTCACAATTATTTAGGACATACAATATATTAATTATAAATTATTTGCTTATTTCAGGGATTTATCAAACAATAGCTTAACTGGATCAGTTCCTGACTTTTTGTCGCAATTGCAATATTTGGAGGTCTTGTAAGTTATTTGGATTTTTACACTAATTCTACAAGTTTCTTTGTTAAAAATTAGAAAAATCACATTCACCATCCTTGCAGAAATTTAAAACAAAGCCAACTCTGTGGTTCAATTTCAACCGAACTTGTTGATAACTAATAATAAGTGTAACTGATTTTCCTATTTCAGGGATATCTATCAGAAAACAGCTTAACAGGATCGTTACTATATTCTTTTTCTCAGTTAAAGTATTTGAGGGTCTTGTAAGTAATTGGTGGTATAAGTCGCAGACCTAGGAGTTGTTTTGAAATGAGTACAAACTCTTAAAATAAATAAATATATGGATTTTATATTGTTTTATTATTTTTATACTATGAACCAACCAATTTCATACTCATTAAAATAAGCATATTTGAATTGACGTGAAAAACTTTCAATTTTTATTTTTTTGGAAAGTAGTGGTAATGAGGTTAATAGGTATCCTTTTGTAGGCAAAACTTTTGTATGGGCCGAGCACATACGTCCTTTGTCAGTGAGACAAAGGTCTCATGCGCACGGCCTATGAGATACCTTCTCCTTTTGTAGATATGCTCCCCTAACTTTATATGCTTCATTTGGATAGTAACACAAAATTCTATTATTATTATTATTATTATTTTTTATTTTTTTTGGGTAAAATACTATTTTAATCTCTAAACATTACTAAAAGTTTATTTTTCGGCCCTATACTTTAAAAAGCTTTTTTTTTTTTTTTTTTTCATCTCTAAACTTTGTAAAGAGTTTTTTGAATAGTATAGAGACAAAAATAAGAATGTAAAAAGAACATTTTCAATAGTTTAGGGATAAAAAACAAACCTTTAGTAAAGTTTAAGAACATAAATATGAACTTTTCAATAGTTTATGGACAAAAAATGAACTTCTTAAAGTTTGGGAATGAAAAACAAACTTTTGGTAAAGTTTAGAGACCAAAATAGTATTTTATCATATTTTTTTTTTAGAAACAAACACACATTAATATGTGTTAACCTTATAGCTCAAACTGCTCCTCCCCTAAAACTTCAAACACTTCTTGCTTATGGAAGTGCCAATTAAATTAAAAAGCTAGCTCTTTTATTATATAATATATTCAGAATTTGCAGTCGAATTTTGAAGTGAAATTTAACATAATTTTTCTCTGAATAATTTTATTCTTAAACAGGTATTAGGTAATATCCTACTATATAAGGATTCAATTTTAATTAATATACTTCAAAACTTAAGGAATAACTTCATATTCTAGAAAATTAGTAAGGATAGATAAAGTATAAAATATTTACTAAAAAATAAAAATTAAAGTGAATATATATATTCTGCCTTACACTAGTTTCCTTTTCTTTTCTTTCGTTTTTCATCTCTATCATTTTTTTCCCTTTCTTCATCTTCTTCTTCTTCACTTTTCCTTTCTTTTTTTCCCCTTTTGTATTTTTGTTTGGCCAAATTGACAAATTGTAGCGTTGGATGGAAAAGGAGAAAAGTTGAGTAATAGTTTTTATCTTTTGAGATCACTTTGTAAAATAATATTTGATTTAGGAATTAGGATTATATCTAGAATGGTATACTTTTACAGTACTATCTAATTTTTCAGAAGGGTTCTCATAATTGATCACATAACTTTTTTTTTTTTCAGTGGGTGTAAATGTGTCATTATAAAAAAGTACCAAAACTCTTACATTTTTTTTTTCCAAATTTCAGTGGGTGTAATTGCACCCATTACAATGTGTTACCCTGCCTCCTGATACTATTCAATGTTAAAACGGGGGAAAATCATATTTACTTTACCCTTGCAGAAACTTAGAACGAAATCAGCTCAATGGTTCTATTCCAGCTGAACTCATAAAAAGATCGAAGAGCGGTTCACTATTGTTAAGGTATGATTTTTGTCAAAAGCGATGAACTCTGTAATATCATAATTTTATTTTGCCCCAATTTTCAAAAATAAATAATGTCTCTACATAGTTTCTCAACAAAAACCTAAAGTATCGGTTAGTGTTATCATTCACTAAAATTATACTTTCTCCTTCTCAATTTATTTTTCACGTTTCAAAAATTCAACTTTTTAACGGAACATCATTTATTGTCTTGTTTGTAATATAAAATGTATAAGTTTTCAAAACTACTCTTAAATAAGTTTATCAAAAATGGTTTTGGAAATAAAGTATTGGCATAATAGGAATATTGATAAATTAATGGTTTTTAATTTTAGAAACAAAATAATATTTTGGGACATCCCAAAATGGAATAGATGAAAGGCAAATTAAGATGGAGTAAATATTTGACTATGATATTCCTTGCTGATTACTTCCAATTGTTGCTATTAACCTCATTGTTGGTAGTGTGGGAGAAAATTCAAACCTTTGTGCATCAGATTCATGTGAGAGGAAAAAGTCGAAGAACAATATTGTCGTTTTAATACTGGCATCAGTTGTTGGTTTGCTCATCCTCTCATTGACTATAGCGGCTATCTTTTGTGGGCTCACAAGGAGGAAAAAACAAGATAAGACTAGAGGTTAGGACATTAAATTAATATAAGATACACATTCTTGGAAACAAAAAAAACTTCAATTCTCCTAAGATATGTGCCTAATATACTTTTGATGATCTTAGCAGTTCCGCTAGTTGATACTGAACCAAACGTCCAGAATCGGCCACTGGAGTCAATGCAACGACAAGTGACATATTCTGATCTCCAAAGAATCACCAACTACTTTGAGACGATTCTTGGCAAGGGTGGATTTGGAACAGTTTACTATGGCTGCATGGATGGAATTCGTGTAGCAGTAAAGGTGTTCTCTCCATCATCAGTTCAAGGGTATCAACAATTTCAAGCAGAGGCAAGCCACTATAACATAGAATTCTTGATCTCCGATACACACCTTTCCATACATCGATTATTGTACTAAATTAGTTAGGATGATTTGAGTTGCAGGTAAAACTTCTTGTGATAGTTCATCATAAAAACTTGACTACCCTTGTCGGGTATTGCTACGAAGGAACCAACATGGGGCTCGTTTATGAGTACATGGCCAACAGAGACTTAGAAGCACAATTGTCAGGTTTGGTCACAATTAAAACTCGCTTATAATGATATCATGGAGACCCAAATCATATTGATTTGATTTTTGAAAACTGGAAGGCTAAATTGACTCTACTAATAGTATAGGGAACAATTGAATTTGGCCAATAGTAGAAGGGTCAAGTTATTAATTTAAGCCAAATTTTATTTTGAAGCAACATAAAAATAATTTCCCCTCAAAAAATGTTCTTAAACAACGCGATCAAGGTTAATTTATTTGAACTACACAACTAGGTTAAGGCGATTATTTACGGATGCAGGTCATAATACAAATATCTTGAGTTGGCAAGCAAGACTTCAAATAGCAATTGATGCAGCTGAAGGTTAGCAATACGATGATTTGTGTAAATATTTTTAAAATGTTTAATCTTTTCATTATTTTTCTATAATTAATAATGCATTGTAAAACAGGTTTGGAGTATTTGCATCATGGTTGTAAGCCACCAATAATCCATAGGGATGTGAAGACCACAAACATTTTGTTGAATGAGAAGTTCAATGCCAAACTAGGTGATTTTGGTCTATCAAAGATTTTCCAAACTGATAGCGGAACACATGTGTCAACAAATGTTGTTGGCACCCCTGGATACTTGGACCCTGAGTGAGTATTTTTATTATTTAGTAGTAAGTTCTAGTTAGCTGTGTTGGTAAAGTTTTTTTATCATAAAAGACAATCATCATGAAATCAGTAGTAGAGCCACATTATGGTAACCATTAATAGGTATTTGTTATAATTTAGTTTGTATAGGATTTTATATTCTACTTTTGAAAGAAAATATGGAATGGCAAGATATTAATTGATGGTTTAAATACAAAATAGAAATTAAAATCTACTAAAAACATAAATGAGAATAATGACACGTAAATTGTAAGAACTCTAGAGCTATTGCGACATATATAAAGAGATTGATCAATCAAAAGTCAATAGTCTTCAATATATATGTGTGTAATAATTCAACTAGGTTTATTCAATGAATATCAAAACATTACACAACAAACAATATCAAGAGTAGTATTACAAACTTTCCCTACTCCCAAGAATAATGCTGCAAAAAATATGAAAATATAACATGAGTTGACTTGCAGGTACTACAAGTCGAACTGGTTAAATGAAAAAAGTGATGTATACAGCTTTGGAGTTGTTTTATTGAAGATTATCACAAATCGACCTGTGATAGGAAGATCCCAAGATAGGACTCACATAAGCCAGTGGGTGAGTTTCATGCTTGCTAAAGGGGACATTCAAAATATTGTTGATCCAAGGTTGGGTGGAGATTTCGATGTTAACTCGGTTTGGAAAGCTGTTGAAGTAGCAGTGGTATGTGTATCTCCAGCTTCCAGTAGAAGGCCAACGATGAGTCAGGTAGTCGCAGAACTAAAGGAAAGTTTGACAACCGAATTATCTCAAAAGATGGAGGGCTATGGGGTTGAACTCAAAGATTCATTTAATATGATCAATATGGATCTCGATACTGAACTCAATCCTTTAGCAAGGTAAAACATTTCTAAAAATCGAAATTGGCATTTTGGATCTTGATTGAGCCTATTCTGTTTTTGGTAACTTTCTGTTAATGCATATTGTATTTCCAATTAGGCACATCAAACTGCTGTTAATACCCATTAATATTATAATCCTCCTAATAAAAATTACTACTATGGTCTATGTGCACTATCATTTGACGTCTTGATCCGAGTTTTTTTTTTTTTTTTGGGAAATTATTGAAGGCACCACTTATTTTAGTTCTTTTTTTAAGATATAAATAAAATAAGTGATAGGCCCATTGTGATAAATTAATTGATTAATTAGCCAAGTTTATTAATTAATCAAATTAACATGCAAAGTGTGTGGTAGCACAAATAAATCACCAATTAAACTAAGTATGCAGTGAAAAATAAATTGACGCAGTGATTTGTTTACAAATGGGGAAAACCAACACATCAAAAACCCCACCGGGTGAGTTTAAGGTCACCACTCCCGAGAATTCACTATTATCACAACAAGCGGTTACAAGTAAAGGAATCTCAGTACCTTATACCAACCTACAGTTGAACCCTTACCCCAATACCTAGTTGGACTTGTTTTGTAGTGAAAATTTCTCCTTATAATGCACGGCTCCCAGTACGTGACTAACTAGTATACGGATCCCAGTACGCGACTTCAATTACCAATTAGAGAAAGTTGTTGGCTGCAAAGTTCTTCAGTTCATAACACGATAAAGATCGAGAAGCTCCTTGGTTACAAAATCCTACGATGCACAAACACAACAACTTCTTCACAAGAAAGATGAACTTAGGCAAATTCTGTCTCCGGTCACAATTTGCTTGAACAAACTTTGCTCAGCACTTATGCAACTTGTTCTACCTTTGACGGCTCTTAAAATAATCATTTTATATGTTTAGGGTTGTGAGAAACGAAAACCCGTACACATAATCCCGGATTGGATGAAAAACAGTCTTGAAAAACTGAACTTCATAAACCTCGACAGATACCTATCCGTCGAGCTGCTGTCGAGCCACAAGTTAGAATAGCTCTACAAGTCTCGATAGATGCTAGCTGTCGAGCTTTAATGAACAGCATATTTCACACTTGAATCTTGGACAGACTTGCATGGCCTTAACACTTGAACTTGAAACAAGGTTTCTTGAAGTATTAAACACGTCTTAGATCTACCCAAATACAAGTAAAGTGCATTTTGTCAAAGGATTAACCAATTATATAAAATAGTGACATATGTGTTCTAACAAGTGAATCACATGTGTCCTAACAATAAGAAATAAATCTACCATTTTGTTTTTCAATCAAAAATAGTGGGAAGACATGAGACAATTACATATCCTTGGATATTTAATTATCTGTCTCTAATAAAGGAGATTTTAATGTTTAATGGATTATTTGATGGACATGTCATTGCACAAATTTAATGGATTATTTGATGGACATGTTGTCATAGCTTATGAGGCAAATTTGCCTATTTCTTAATATAAATTTTAAAGTCTTCTTTTTCAAAAAAATAAAAATAAAAATAAAAATAAAAAGAAGAAGTAGAAGAGTTAATTTTGAGACATGACGATCTAAAAACTAAATCTTGTGACAAAATAAATGATATCAGAATTGACTTCTTCTTTTCTTTAATGAACAATATGAGATATGACTTGGTAACAAACAACTAGGAATAGACTCAAGATTTTAAGCTAGTGGGGGCCAGAGTATTAAAAAAAAAAAAATTCCAAATATGCATCCATATAGTATTAAAAAATTAAAACAAAATAATGTTTCTTTTAAATACTAGGTTGGCAAGGATTTTTATTTATTTATTGTTGAAGCTAGAGTATTCCCAGTGGTGATGCTAAAAATTTTAGCTTTTAACACCTCAAAAAGCTACTTTGTCTATTTTATCATCTCACTTTATAATACACCCAATATCAAATGTTCTATTTTTTTTTATCACTTCATTTAAAATAATATAGACAACTCATTAAAATTGAAAGGCCACAAACTGAATGACTCCTTGTGATTAAACCAATTAATTAATTAGCCAAGTTATTAATTAATCAATTAATTATGCAAACGCGTGGAAACACAAACAAATCACCAATAAACTAAATATGCAGCGGAAATTAAATGACACGGTGATTTGTTTACGAATGGGGAAAACCTTACGGCAAAAATCCCACAGGTGATTTTTAGGTCACCACTCCCGAAACTCCACTATTATCACAACAAGCGGTTACAAGTAAAGGAATCCCAAGTACCTTACCAACCTACAGTTGATCCCTTACCCCAATACCTAATTGGACTTGTTCTGTAGTGACAGTTTCCCCTTTTTGATGCACGGCTCCTAAGTACATGACTAACTCCACAGTAACCCCTTGATTGTTGTAGTTGATTTGCAGCAGCTTCACATAGAAACATCAATAAGATCTTCAATGTTGGTGTAAGAGACTTTGCTTGGTTACAGAACCCAAAGGCGTACAAGAAACACAGCAAAAACTCTTTCTTTTGTAGGAGGAGGCTAGGGTTTCAAAAAGAAAATCTTATGAAACTCTCTAGGGTTAGGTTTTTCTTTTTCCCACCTCTTTTAAATAGGAGCTTAATGGGCTCTCCTATTCCAAATAGGTTTACACAAACCTTGGGCTTTTCTAGTCCAATAAGGATTATACAAACCCACAAACCTTAGGTTTTCCTAGTCCTATAAGGATTATATAAAACCCATAAACAAATAGCCTTTTAGAATAAAACGTTGTGGCTATAATCTGAAAACTTGTAAGCTCGATCGATCGACTAGCTGTCGAGCTTTAATGAACCTCGATAGATCAAGATTCTATTGAGCAGGTATCGAGACCTGCAAATTTGCACTTTTCTTGAGCAGTTCTTGAGTAGTCTTCATGTCTTCAATTTTAACCACTTGTAATGATTATCTTGAACCTACTTAGTTTTACCCAAATACAAGTAAAGTGCGTTTTGTCAAAGGATATGCCAATTACATAAAAATATGTCCCCAACAAAAATAATAAAGGAAAAGAGAGAATTTGAGTTTTTTAATTGAAAGAAGGGATATAATCTTAATAAAATATTATATTTTACTTTTAACAACTTACTATAATTAACTGGTATTTATACTAGTTTACTATAGTTGTAAAAATTTTAGTTTTAGTTTCTTTAATAACACATGATTTTTTGGTTCTTCAGTAGTAAAATAGTTTTTTTTTATTTAATTTTTTTTTATAAAATACAATTACAATTGTGAATGTTTTTATTATTTTTGTTAAGTTTTTTGGTTGGATAGTTGCTATTTTGGATGATGCTAATTAGACTTATTAAGGAGAAAGGGTCTAAGATTTTGGAAGGGGGGCCCAATTACAAAAATAAAATATATTATAACTATATATATATATATATATATATATATATATAATTGGACCCAGGGGGCCGGGCCCCCTTGGACCCCCACCTGGGTCTGTCCCTACAAATAACAATAACGATAATTTACAGTAAATGCATAAATTTTGATAAGATTATTTGTTATCTATTAAGAGAATAGGAAAATTAACAAATTAACAAATTAGTTAAAGTCAATCATGTTTGTTATTTAGGCCCCTAAACACTCAAATTGTTTAACCTAATTTATTAACCAAGTTGTTACTTAGGTTTGTTATGCAAATCTAGGTTAAACAAATAACAATCATATCACAATAGCGGAAAAGTAAAGAAAACAAGCGATATGATAACCTAGGAAAACCAATGAAATAGTCCAGTTTTAAGGAAAAAAACCAGGGGAATTGGGCTCCCTTAGGCCCCACCTAGGTCCATCCTTGCAAATATTAATAATGATAATTTACAGTAAGTGCACAAAGTTTGATAAAATTATCTTTTCTCTATTAAGAGAATAGGAAAATTAACAAATTAGCTAAAGTCAATCATGTTTGTTATTTAGGCTCCCTGAACACTCAAATTGTTTAACCTAATTTATTAACCAAGTTGTTACTTAGGTTTGTTATGCAAATCTAGGTTAAACAAATGACAGTCATATCACAATAGCGGAAAAGTAAAGAAAACAAGCGATATGATGACCCAATAAAACCGTCCATTTTCAACGTAAAAAACCTAGGGAGGATTTAATCTAAAAAATCCATAGGGCAACAAATTCAGTAAATTGAATGGAAGTGTTTACAATAGATTTTTTCCTAAATCTAATGCTACCTCTTGTAGTACTTACTCACGTGACCATATGCAGCTTCGAATCCACTGACTCTTCCATTTGAATTTGTTGCATACAATACTCCAGTTTGTGACTTTGAAATCCCACTCAAAGGTTTAGATCATCAGCAGTAGTTAATCTTGTTGCAGCAAATTATCTCCACTAGTACATGCAATATCAATCTAATCTCCAGTAAATATTTGTTGAGTTAGAAGGTTACAGAATCTCTCAGATCTTATAGGAGTAACTCACAAGTCTTGGAAAACATGTATTAGGGTTTTGTTTTTATACCTAGTAGTGTTGAACTCAAACCCTAAACGTTTCGTGGGCTTTCGCACCTTCTTTAAAATCTGCAGAAATTGCATCTCGATCGGACAAGCAAGATAGATTCTAAATTCTTCTTTCTACAGCTTGAGTGTTCTTAAATCTTGACTTGAATCAACTTGAGCAATGTCTAAAACTGTTTTAAGACATTAATATCTTATACTAGACATGTATTTATACTCAGTTTGCAAACATACATAAAATTAGAACCTAAACATTCAATTCTACAATTCTAAATATTTAGAATCTAACTATCTCCCCATTTGTCAATATGTGACATAACATACATACACATGAATTGCCCTACTACAATTCAATCATAATCTACTATTTACAAGTTGCAACAATAAACAACAATATCAAGAAAAAATTAGCCTGTAAATTCTTCAAACACTAAAATCAAACCATAAACACATGTGTGGATACAATTTAGTCATAATCTACTATTTACAAGTTGCAACAATAAACAACAGTATCATGAAAAAATTAACTTGTAAATTCCTAAAACACTAAAATTAAACCTTAAACTCACGACTTGATTTTTATTGATAAACTTCAAGAGATTACATCTAACTACCAAAGCAGCATGCACCAAAAGTTAAAAGGAAGGTCCTCCAAACCAAGCCCTAAGATCTTAGCAGGGGTGGGCCAACAAACTTTGAGGCCTAAGGCGATATGTTTAAATGGGATCTTTTTGTTGTTAATTAAATAATATTTAACTAGTTTTCAATATCATAATTTTTATATAAAAAAAATGCATTCTTTTTATCTTGTAATATGTTTTTTTTTTTTTTTTTTTTGAAGAAATGCTAAAGTTATGACAAATTTTACTAAAAAAAAAAAGTACAAATGTTGTAGCAATGAATGTGATTAATGATATTTCAAGAAGATAAATAAACAAATATTTGAATGAATTATGTTAGAGATATTATAAATTTTACAATATGATGCTTATAAAGATGTATCACTATGTAATTTAAAAATGCATTTAATAAATTATTAACGTCTACAAATCATAGTAATTGTCACATCAATTTGTATAAAGGTCTTAAAGTAAAATTTACAGTATTTATAGTATTTTCCTATATAAATTATTTATTGTAATTAGCGACACATATTTGTAAGTCCTATGTATTTAAAATTATAATATCTCTAACATTACTCAATTCTTTGGTACCTCTTCAAAGTGGAAGAAAAATGTAAAACTAATTTTTTTTTCCTATATCTTAAAAAAAAAAAAAATTTAAAAATATATATCTCAATTTTTGCCCCAAAATTTGGGGGCCTCTCTAGTAGGGCCGGGCCCTAGGCAATTGCCCAAGTGACCTAAGCCTAGGGCCAGCCCTTGATCTCATTAGAGAGGCTATACTATGAGACACAATTAGAACTTGTACAAACATATTAAAAATTACAAGATCAAAATTGAGAACACAAAAACTTAATAATAGCATCCAGTAAATGGCCAGAAGTAGCTGAGTTTCGTCCTTTTTGAGCTTTTTAAACTGAAGCATGATCATCCCATTCAAGCAATACATCAAACACACTAAGCTCCAAACAAAATCGCAACGCTTCTATGACTAATGACTACATACACATATGCATCCTTCCAATAACTAAACACCTGCAAATGAGAAAGATTATGTACAATCACTAAACCATTCTCGTCTTTAGCTACGAGGTTCTTGACCTCATGTTCAACTTTGATTATTCACAAAATTAATGTAATTGATCAATTCAAATTAACAATTAAAAAAAGAATTATGGACAAAAAGTATTTTACCAAATGCTTAAAAGATAAATTGGGATAAAACAAGTTTCAATCGCACATTCATGACTCCCATTTGAATTTAAATGATTTGTATCCTGATAAATTCAAATGTCTCTTATCTACATACATATATAATTCTAGGCTCCGCCGATAGGCCAAACACGAGTGACCCAAAGGAGTGCTTGGCAACAGAATTAGCTCAATGGAAGAAAGACGGCGTAACTGAATCAAGTTAAATTTTCACTCTCAATGTGACTACTTTAACCAATCCATTTGCAAGATAGTTCTGAAGTTGTTCCAATGATGATTAAAAGTGGCATACTGAATCTTGCAGCTTTCCTTCTTTTCCTACTTTTCTTTTAACATTTGTCATTGCAAATGTGTGTAATCACATTATTGTGTTAAAACCTGTACCTATGATGGTGTTGATAAACAATTTGTTTGTGATGTGTGTTGTTCCTTTGAATGCCAAACTCGGGGTTATAAATTATTAAATTCAACCTATATTTTTCATGTTCTAACTTTTTGGCACATTGAAAATTTTAGAATTCAAATTGGGTGCGAGAATAGTGATGAAAGGAAAGCCATTGTCAAAGTATATTAACCCATTTTTTCAATTTCAAAACTGACAAAAAAGTAACCAAAGGAATTATAGATTTTGAGGGCTAATTTAATATTCGGTCAAGCAAAAACTTAATATTGGGCTAGAAAAATAGACATTATTGGGCATAAATAATGGACCGAAGCAAGTATTAATTCTTTTTGTTTTGTTTTGTTTTTTTGTTTTTCTTTTTTTTTTGGTTTCGTTTTGTTTTTGTTTTCTTTTGTTTTTTGTTTTTTTATAAATTATTGGGCACTCGGCCTACAATTACTATACTACACCACTTGGGCCTTTGGCCCATATTCTCTTTTCTACATGGGTTGGACTTCTAGCCTACAAATACAAGTGAGTCACAAGTATTAACTCATAAAGTTATTTTCTATCTCAAAAAAAAAAGAAAAAAAAAAAAAAGTGTTCTTGACAACCATTGAACACATTCTAGCACTACTGTTGATGCTAATCACTTTTCAGCACCCAAAAAAAAAAAAAAAAAAAAAAAAAAGGGATTATGTCACTTTGTGATTTTGAAAGACCTGCTCCTTCTTCAGTAAAGCAGCGGGAGGAAAGAACAAATCCCAATTCTACGTATTGCCTTCTTCGCTAGAGCTATGGAGAATAAAACAAAACACGTGCATGTACTATCTTGTTCTTCGTTAAAAATGCTAGAGCAAAGTAACAAGACAACTGACTAACACAACGAAGCTCCGTGAAGATCTGTTAAGACACACAAAAAATCAATGAGTGCTATTGTGTTAGGTTTTAAGACTTTAGGAACTAAATGTATTAGAACTTTAATGTGTAATGTGTTGGCAAATCATGATCAAAACTTAAGAGTCTAGATTTAGGCTGCTCAAAGTGAGTTTATTTGTAAAGTTGAAATCGAGTGAATTGCGGGATTTATTGGCTAAATCTGCAAGGCTCGATCGATTAAAAATTAGGTTCGATCGATCGAACCTCATGCAGATTAATTTTTTGCAGATTTTTTCCAACTCAGCCCAAGCCCGATTTGACGTGTAGGATTTTATATTTTACTCCAAGTATAAAAGGAAAAACCCTAGCTACGCTTTAGAGGTTGTTGATGCGCTGTATGTTGAATCTCTTATGAGATCTAGAGGTGTTTACCTTCATACACACTTAGGGTTATCAAGAACAAGATTATGTCAAGAACTTGGCGATCGCTTCAGTTACTGCATAAAGAATTTAAAGAAGGTCTAAAACCTTTGAGTGGAGTCTCAAAGTCACAAGTGGGAGTACTTGTGGTTGCAGTGGATCAAAGAAAGAAGTAGTCCGTGCACTCGGAGCTGTCATGTGGTCGTGGTAATAAGTTTTCTACTCGAGATAGCAATAGGATGTTAGTGGTCTAAGTCTTATTGTACAAATTTCAATTCTTTCATAGTGGATCTGTTTTACCTTGAGGTTAGTTAGGTTAAATCCTCCCTAGGTTTTTTACCGATTTGATTTTCTTGGGTTATTATATCGTGTGTTGTTTATGTTTCCGCATTGCTTACATGATATGATTTGATTGTGTTAATCTAGATCTGAATAATTTATCTAAGTAATCACTTGACCAAATAACTAGGTTAAACAACTTGTGTTTTAAGGGGTCTAAAAATGTACACATTGGACTCTTAAGGAACCTCATACGGTCATACTTCAAAGAAGGTGCTCAAACTGTCAGAAATCACACAACAACTGCTTCCCTAACCCTAACCAATTGTGGAATGTGGTCGAAGCCCATATTTCACTAGTGATAGGGATAGTGGGGTTTGCGAGGTTGGGGGACAAGCTTTGGAAAATGGCTGGCATAGTACTCATGCACCTTGACGACGACACTGGAGTTGGAGATAAGGTTTCTGGCGACCTAGCTTCTCTCTCTCTCTCTCTCTCTTTCGTAGAACTTCTTCCTTTCATTTCCTTACTACCTTGATGATGATGTGTATGACATGTGAAATTATTTAATTTAAGAACCTAAGCTAGCTACAGTAAGCACCTAATTAAGTTTTTCCCTTTAGTTAAAATAATATTTTAGAAATTTTTGAAATTGTGTTTCAAAATTTTCACATTTAGGTTAACCTTGATTTATCATTTTGACTGCTCTCTTTTATAGAGAGAATTAGGTTCAATTCTACCAAAAAATATCATCCGTTTGACGTGACTTATGGTAAAAGTTTAACTATAAGTTTGATGGATTTGGAATAGAGAATTCTTTAAAGTTTAATAGGAATTGCTATGGTTTTTGGCATGGAATTCTTTGAAGTTTACTTCTCCTCGGTACTACTTCAACTTTTTTTTTTTAATTATTTTTTTTTATATAAGATAGAAATTCTACTCTAATCTAATCTAATGACCTGTTTGAAAGTTTAGAGAGGGAGGAGAGTAGGGGGGAGGAGAGTAGTGAGGAGGAGAGTAAAGGGGAATGGTTATCCTCCACCTTGTTTGGATGTTTTTAAAATTAGTAAGGGGAAAGGGAGTAATTAGCCCTTCCTCTTGTTTGGATGTTTTAAAAATTAAGATGGAAATGAGAGGAAATGATTTAAATAGACAAATTTACCCTTATTTGAAAATGGACTTGCAATATTGGTCTACGATTAATTTGTTAGATTAAGTAATTATGACTATAGCATGCAATATGTTTTTTTTCCTTATATGAATTAAATAATCAACATTGGTCTATGATTAAATATTTTTTCTGCTTTTTTATTATATTAAAAAAAACCATCCTTAATTGATGATAATTATAATAAGAAAAAAATGTTTGGTTTGTTTGTTTACTGAAAAAATCAACAAAATATTATTCTACGAGAAATTAATTAAAAAATTGATTAAAAATTTGGGGGAAAATTCAAAGGGAAGTTTGAACAAAGAGCTTCAACGACATTACAATCAAACGCGTACCTGTAGAAAGTTATTAACAACGAAGAAATAAAAAATTAGGTGAAAACTAAATTTGGAAGTGTATATTTAGACGAAATTAAAAAAAAAAAAAAAAAAATCATATATGTGAAAAATTACCTCCTTATAGCAAGAGTTGTTAGATCGGAGTGAAATAGAGGCCTTGGAAGCGAAAAATCAAACATAATGCAATACAAAGGGGAAAAAGAAGGAGGTAGAGAAAAATTTTCCAAAGAAACAAACAAGAACCAGGAATACGGTGTGTTCAATTTTGTGAACAAAGGCACTGAGTGTGTGTGAGATCAAAAAATTTGTGGGTTACAGAGCTAAGAGAGCTTGGGAGATATTTGTGGGTTACATATATATATATATATATATATATATATATATATATATATATATTTTTAAACGTTATAAAACATTGTAATTTTGTTAATATAATAAGGGTAAATTAGGTAATTTATTTGGTCAATAATTTATGTACTCTACTCTCCTTCCAAATCTCTCAAATTTGGGGGAATTAAAAATGAGGGATTAGAGGTAGTTGAAACCCTTCCCCCTCCTTCTTGAAAAAACTTCCAAACAAGGTAATTAAATTACTTTCCATCCCTTTACTCTACTCCCCCTCTTTTTTTAAACATCCAAACAAACTATAAGTGTATACGTGTGTAAAGCTCCCTCTTGGAGACTTGAACCTCAGCTCTTGCCTCCCACACTCCATAAGTATTTATACTTGTAGAGTGACCATCGCAACAAGGGTGTGCGGTGGTGGTACTACTTCAACTTCTATTATACCCTTTATGTTGTATATTTCCCCAATCCATTTTTATGTCCTTAACTGTGTCAAAAGCCAAAAACAATATAGGGAGAAAAGATTGCATAAATACGTATGGGAGAGAGAAATTCGTATACCTTTTTTTTGGGTTTAGAGATAAGCGTGAAATGTCATAAATAAGGGATAATAAATGAGATCCTAAACTCAGTATTGATGCGTCTTTTTTTAACTGTTGGATATACTTAAATCTAATGGTTTAGAAAATGTTTAACTCTAAAGAGTTACACCAGGATAAGCATGAAATGTCATAAATAAGGGATAATAAATGAGATCCTAAACTCAGTATTGATGCGTCTTTTTTTAACTGTTGGATATACTTAAATCTAATGGTTTAGAAAATGTGTAACTCTAAAGAGTTACACCAGGTGTAACTCTAAGTAATGTTACACCACCCAATAACTTGTTATTAAATTAATATTATGAAAATCCAACCGTTGAATTACATGTTCTATGTGTTCTTAACACGCATGCTAATTTTCATGTGAATCAAATGCTATTTACCAAGTGATCCATAAACTCATCTTTTATGAATTATTTTAAACTACAAAAACTTGAATTTAAACAATTGATTGATAGAATTCGTACAATTGTTTCATATGGCTGCTTTGGTTTTTATTTTTATTTTTTTTAGGAACAATTCTTGCTCTTGTTGGTGAAATTAATTTTAAGTTTTAACAAATCAACGAAGTAGTACTATTTTTTCCCAAGTTTATAACAATGTGGGGGGTTTTGAATCCAAATTCTCCTTTGTAAGAAAATTGAATAATGCTATTAAATTAAAAAACTATTAATTTCAAATTAACCTTAAAAAGAAAACTTCAAATTAGTCATGTTAGAGCACTCACATCAATGGGTGTACAATAGATTTTACAATTATTACCTAAAAATGACTCACATTAGTAAATGTAGAATTGTGTACCTTTACAAGTTTGCTATAAAAACTGTGGAAATTTATGCTGATACTATTAATTTTGTATTGATTTTTTTATTCTAATTTTTACATATCTCAAGAATGAAGAAAGAGAGTGGAAGGTGGTTGTTATATATTAAAAGCTTGGATTTGTGTGAAAACACAAGAGTTTGTTTAGACCCCCAAAATAAAATTGTGGCTAGATTGTTTTTACTCTAACTTAGATTAAGTGTGGAATACGAGTAAACATATTCATCCATTATCAACAATATAAAGTAAAGCTTAAGAGTAGGGAAGAAAGATGCAAACACAAGATAACACTGAGACGTTTTATCAAAGAGGAAACCAAAGAACTCAGCGAAAAACCTCTCTGCCGCCTTTTAAGCAGTAATCGATCTACTAGAGAATAAAGTTGGAGTACATGAATAACAAAAGACCCTCCAAGCCTAGTCTACCCAATGTACTTGAGCCCTCCAAGCTCCTGCTACCAACTAGCTTCTTGGAACCTTATCTTCTCTAGCTTTCCCGAATCCCCCAATTCAGCCTGATTGCATCCGCCAATGAATAGCTCCTTCCAATGCTTCCGAGCAGCACCAAAATCTCACTTAACACTCAGATTGGGTGTGGTAAGTGTTTGAACTATGAACCTCTCAAGGATTTAGAGATGGAGAGGTAAGAGTAGAGGAAAACCACAAGGAAATGTGTAGATGATTGTGGGTTTAACAATCTCAAACTCTCAAGTGCATTTTATAGGGTTTTCTCTTTGAAAAGCACTCCTTACAATATGTGGGTAATGAGGGTATATATAGTGTGAGTAAAGACTTGGTAAAGCAAAACATGACATTTTGCCAAACAGAATGTTTCGAGAGTATTTCGTGGGAAAACCTTACCCGCGAGACACTCATGAAATCCTCCAGGTTAGCATGACTCTTCGCCTTCTAGTCATGTGCTCTACACATGGCTATTTCACGGGTAAGCTTCTCGCGAGACACTCGCAAAATCCACTTATTCATCCTTTTAAGCTTGAGTCTTCACACTCTCTCACACTTATCCCTTACAATTAAAACCACATTAATACAGGGAAAATATGATTGAAGAAATTACAATCAAATTTGGCACGAAATTAAAGCCAACATAAAATAGTTGTAAATTACAACTTTGCATATATAAAGAAAGAAAAACAATTAAAGAAACCAAGAAAATTTAATTTTTTGATGAATTGTTGTGTAAAATAAATAATATGATATAAGGCATTTTGGAAATAAAAAAGTTTAGCTACAAAATTAGTTGTAACCTAAAACTACAATCTTAATCAATAAAATAAATATTACTACATATTTTGAAATCTAACCATTGAATCGTATGTTCTTTACGCTCTTAATACATTAGTCAAATTTTGTGTCAATTGGATATTATTTACTATATGATCTATAAGCTTATACTTTATGCATAATTTTAAACTACAAAAACTTGTAATATAAACAATTTATTGATGATATAGCTATTAATCTTTAATTTTATAAAATTTTTGCAAGTATAGAGGAATTATAAAGAAGATATAATCTAATAGTGAATTTATCAAAATTCACTTCCAATAAAAAGATATTGAGTAAGGTTGTAGTTTTAGGCTATAACCAAGTTAAACTTTGTTCATTTGAAAATTGAGTATATAAAATAAATAAATAAATAAATAAAACTAGGTTTTATAGTAAATCGACAAAAAAAAAAATTGCAATCTTAGTTGGCAAAAGGTTTTGCGGAGTAAATATATTAATGAGAATAAACAGATGCAAGATTATGATTTTTTTTATTTTTTATTTTCTTATACAAGATAAAAAATATACACTAGTCTAATCTAAGTGTATATGTGTGTGAAACTCCCTCTTGAAAACTTGAACCCTTGCCTTTACCCCCCATACCCCACAAGCACTTATACTTATGGAGTAGCTTCTCTTCACTAGTGAAAGGTGGCTCCTCTCCATCTTCTCCTAGGTCATAGAATAGCCGTCCCTTCTCATGAAGGTGTGTTTGTACCTTGAGGTAACAAGTTTACCTTCAAGGTTTTGTGGTTTTTCCTTTCTTTCGGGGGTGGGGAAACACATTTTTTTGTTCTTTAGTCTTTCTTTCCAGTTTTTTCTTGTTTTAGATTAATGGAGGAGTTAGCAAAATCTTGGAGTTCTCTTACCCTCTCGGACGTGTAATGTTCTCATGTTAGCATTATAGAGGAAGAAGCAGTTTTAGATTTCGTCCTTGTTGTAAAGTTTCTTACTAAGAGGGCCTTGAACGTGGAGGCTATTGCCAAAACTTTCACACCCATATGGAGAATGAAAAATGGATTTAGGGTGACTAACGAGAGTGATCATGTGGTGCTCTTTACTTTTGATAACCAAAATGACATGGAGCGAGTCCTTAATACAGAACCATGGAGCTTTGATAAGCACCTTATGGTTTTACATCGGTATGATAAAGAGGTTGACGTTTTGGATATTGATTTTAATATGGTTACTTTTTGGATTCAAGTACAAAATTTACCAGTTTGTTTTCAAACAAGGGCTGTAGCTGAAAAAATTTGTAGGGGTGCTAGTTTGGTGGATAAGAACACGGAGGAAAGGGAAATTATAGGCGATGGTTTTATTCATGTATGGGTTAAGGTGGACATTTCAAAACCTTTGTGCAAAGGCCGAGTGCTTTATTTGGAGAATGGTAAGGAACTTTGGGTCTCTTTCCAATATGAGCCGCTGTCAAACTTGTGCTATTGGTGTGGTAACCTCATACATGATGACCGAGACTGTGAGTTGTGGATTGACAGTGGTGGCATGCTACCGTCTAAGGCTTAACAATATGGTGCATGGATCAGAGCAGCACCTTTCATGTGATAAAAAAGAAACTTAGTTTCTGTTCCTGGTTTTATAAAACTAAATTTGCTGGTCCAACTACAACGTCCACCCCAAAGCCGCCTGCAAAATCGCAGGTGGTGATCCTAAGAGGAGGTCCGGCACCAGAGATTATTAGATCAGGTCAGGGTAATGAGACACCAAATTAGGAAGGAATTAAATTCCCTGATTTCCAGGAGGCAGATCTGATGGACTTAAGTCCTTTCCATATGGATCAAAATTTTTTGGGGGAAGTCAATGCTATTAATACGGATCAGAATAGGGGAAGTTTATCTGCTGAGCTATTTGAAGAGAAATTTGAGGACATTAACCGGGATTTGAGGAGATTTGATGCGACAACAGAATTTCATTCAGAATCAAACTCTCCAATGGGTAAGGAAAATAATTTGGAATCAATGGCAATTAATAAGATTTTTCTGATGTCCACTCAATCACGTGCAACATCACATGGCTGTCCCCGTGTACCACTATTTGTTCTACTTGATACTTCAAACATTAACACAGGGATTCATTCTACTTGGAAACGTCAGGCTAGGTCCATCACAGGCACGGATGTCATTATGGCAGATGCATTGGGTTCAAAAAGGTGTGCTCATCCTACTAGGGGTCAATCGGAGTTCAGAAAAAGAAGAAGATTGTTTCTCGAGTTGGCAAAGGTGACAATGTGATATTGGCGGAGGCTAGTTCCCAGCCCTGCTAGAACCAATGAGTCTTTTATGTTGGAACTATCAGGGGCTTGGGAACCAACATACAGAAAATCAGCTTGCAGAATTAGTGTGGGCAAAAGATCCATCTGTTGTGTTTTTAGTCGAGACATGGACGGATGAAACTAGGCTAATTTTAATTCAAGATTGTTTGAAGTTTAAGCATAGATTTATTTCAACTAGGAGAAACAAATCAGGGGGTTTGGTGATGTACTAGAAAGAGGAGTCTGATTTAACAATAGATACTTTTTTGAAGAACCATATTGATGCCACAATTTGCAAAAACAAGGAAGGGGAGTGGAGATTCATAGGTTTTTACAAAGAACCGGATACACAACTCAGACATGGAGCTTGGGCACGGTTGAGAAATTTGAGAACACGAAGTCAAGCACCTTGGGTGGAAGTTACAAAGCAATTGGAGAAATTGGGTGGAAGAACCTGACCTCAAAATCAGATGCAAGCATTTAGAGATATCTTACATGAATGTGGATTTATGGATCTTGGTTTTGTGGGATCAAAGTTCACTTGGTATAAACATTTTCACAACTTCACAGTATGGGAGAGATTGGATAGGGCAGTGGCAACCAATGAGCGGTTTCATTTGTTTTCGGATACACAAGTTCATCATATTGAGGTTACTACTTTGGACCATAAGCCTTTGTTAATTAATCTGGATGAGATGGAATGCAAGCAACAGAGGCCTTTCGGTTTGAGCAGATGTGGATGAGTGAACCGGGGTGTGGGGCAACAATTGAAGCAGTATGGCAGTAGGTAGGGGTTGATCCAAGAGGTGAGAAAGTGATAAAAAAAAATTGACAAGTGTGGGAAAAGTTTGACCAAATTGAGCTAGACATGCTTCCGAAATGTGAGAAGAGAGCTGGAACAAAAGAGAAAAAAACTTGCTCAAGCCAAGAGGCTAGCATGCAGTTGGGGGTCGGTGACTTTGATGAAAAAGTTGGAGAAAGAAATAAATAAACTCCTCGATAAAGAAGCATAGATGTGGGGGCAGCGGGCAAAGGTGCAATGGCTGAAAGATGGGGATAGGAACACGAGGTTTTTTCATAGCAAGGCTTCACAGAGAAGGAGGAAAAATTACATTAAGGGGCTGTATAATAATAATGGCCAATGGTGCACTAATCCTAGTCGAGTGGAGGACATAGTTCTAGAGTTTTATCAAGCTCTTTTCACTTCCCAAAGCCTAGAGAACTTTGATGAGATTTTGGCACAAATACCTCGGGTTATAATAGTTGAGATGAGCAATGATTTGTTGGCTGAGTTTAAAGTAGATGAAGTAGAGACCACCCTTAAGCAGATGGCTCCTTTGAAATCACCCGGACCGGATGGAATGCCACCCATTTTTTACCAACATTATTAGTCCTTGGTGGGCAGCGATGTGGTTGATGATATTCTATATTTCCTAAATTAGGGTAATCTCCCTCCATCTTTGTGTCATTCATTTATAACTTTGATCCCTAAAGTTAATAATCCCAAATATATTTCACAATATCGCCCTATTAGTCTCAGCAATGTATTGTATAGAATTTTTTCAAAAGTGTTGGCTAACAGGTTGAAGAAAGTTCTACCCCACTTAGTGTCGGAACAACAAAGTGCTTTTGTGAAGGACATGTTGATTTCTAATAATATTATGGTGGCTTTTGAAACCCTCCATTATATGAGAAACCATAGTTTGGGGGAGACAGGGTATATGACACTTTAATTAGACATGAGCAAGGCGAATGATAGGGTGAAGTGGTTGTATATGGAGAAACTGACGAAGAAGATGGGTTTTGGAGACACTTGGGTAAATCTGATGATGCAATGTATTTAAAAGCTACTTATTCTGTCTTGATTAATGGGGAGCCATATGGTCACATCACACCCACGAGCGCGCTATGCCAAGGAGATCCTTTATCTCCATATTTATTCTTATTATGCAAGGAAGGGTTCCATGGTTTATTGAGAAAAGCGGAGGAGAATGGAGATATAAGGGGTGTTTCTATTTGTCGAAGTGCACCAAAACTAATACATCTTCTTTTTTGCAGATGACAGCCTTATTTTTTGCAGGGCAAAACTAATTGAGTGTGAGAAGCTCTTGGAAATCTTAGCCACTTATGAACAAGCTTCCGGGCAACAAATAAATAGAGATAAAACAACTCTATTTTTTAGTAAGTCCACTTCCCAACAGATGCAAGCTTCAATTCAATAGGCCTTTGGAGTACCCGTGGTCAAACAATACAAGAAGTATTTGGGATTACCAAGTTTCATAGGGCGAAAAAAGAAGGAGAGTTTTGATAATATTAAGCAAAGAGTGGAAAAACTTCAAGGATAGGAAGGCAAACTCCTATCACAAGTTGGGAGAGAAATTTTAATTAAAGCAGTGGATCAAGCACTACCTACATACACTATGTCATGTTTCAAGCTACCGGTTACTCTTTGCCATGACATTGAAGCTCTCATCCGAAGATTCTTTTGGGGGGCAGTGGGGAGATAGTAGAAAGGTGCATTGGGTAAGGTGGGAAGAGCTATGTAAGCCAGAGGAGCAAGGAGGGATGGGTTTCAAGGATTTGTCACGTTTCAATGATGCATTGCTCGCTAAACATACTTGGCGACTCCTACATGATAAATCCACACTGTTTTACCGGATTTTTAAAGCAAGATTTTTCCCACATTGTTCGATCATGGAAGCCACTTGTCTAAGCTCGGCATCCTATGCATGGAAGAGCATTATAAAGGGGAGAGATGTGATTAAGCATGGAGCAATGTGGAGAATTGGATAGGGGAAGTCAATTCATATTTGGGGGGATATGTGGCTGCCCTAAAAGCATTCACCATTGGTTTTATCTCCACAGGTACACGGGCTGGCTGAAGCAAAAGTCAATAGGTTGATAGATGAAGATGGAAGATGTTGGAGGACGGATTTAATTGATGAAACATTGCTAGACTTTGAGGCAGAGATGGTGAAAAGCATTCCCCTATGCCTTACTAAGCAATCCTATGAATTAATTTGGCCTTACAGTGCTAATGGTGCCTACACAGTCAAGACGGGTTGCTGGTTTTTGCAGACAGAGTTCCAAAACCAACAACCGAGTCAGTCCGAACCTTTGATGCTCAAGCCACTGTGGAAAGGGATATGGAGTCTCAATGTACCAAGAAAAGTGAAGAATTTAGTTTGGTAAGCTTCAAAAAACTCCCTCCCCACAAAGCAGAACTTAGTCAAAAGAAAGGTTCTAAATGAGGACCATTGTGATCACTGTCAAACGTAACATGAAGACACCCTCCATGCTCTCTATCTCTGCCTAAAATTGGAGGACATTTGGACTTCAGTACAAGCATGGAATCAGCGCAGTCTACGGCAAACGACGAGTTTTGTTGATCTCATGGGATGTGTTCTGGCAGAGAATAGGGACTTAGACTTGTTTGCCATGGTAGTGTGGGCTGTATGGAAGAGAAGAAACGACATGAGGGTAGGAAAAAATGGCGTAACTCTCCCAGACCTTATGCAGCAAGCTCGCAGCAGGTTACATGATTTTTTACTGCATAATTCTGCAGATGTGAAACCCGGTGGAAGACCTCCAACCTAGTGGCAGCCCCTAACACACCAATAGTACAAAATTAACTTTGATGGGGCACTTTTCAAGGCTGAGAACCAAGCCGGAATAGGGGTGGTAATCAGAGACAATGAGGAGCGGGTAATGGTGTCCTTGGCACAGTGAATCCGAATCCCCCTGCCCAATACAGCCATCGAAGTTGAGGCATTAGCAGCAAGGGGTGCAATGGAGTTGGCTTTGGAAACTGGCCTCAACAAGGGAGTGTTTGAGGGTGACTCAGTGATCCTCATGAATGCTCCAAAATCAAATTCTCATAGCCTTTCGCATTTTAGTCACATTGTCAATGATATATAGTACTTGGTCTCTCAGTTCTCAATTATTTCTTATTCTCATGTAAGGAGGTATTGTAATACTGTAGCTCACTCGCTTGTGAGGCGAGAAATTTCTTTTTCTTTATTACAAGTCTGGATGGAAAATGTACCAGCAGAGATTGTAGATGTATTTCAGGCTGATTTTCATAGCCATAGTTGATAAAAGTTTTGCGATGTGGTTTCTTAAAAAAAACTTATACTTATGAAGTGATCATCATACCAAGAATGTATAATGTTGTTAGGACTTCTTGACACAATGAAAATGCACAATTTTTTTCTTCATTTTGATTGAGTCAAAGTATACCTTTTTGTCCTATATCATTTACAAATATATGGCGCAATGAATGTCAACTCTGCCAAAAAATTTGATAAGACTTTTATGAATAAGCTGGATTTGATTATTATTATAAGAATTTACCTATGAATTTCCGAGATAAACTATCAACACAATGAGCCGTACCAGCGCTTTTTTTTTTTTTTTTTTTTTAATGTTATTTTATTTTATTTTTTGAGAAATGTTATTTTATTTTATTTAGCAAAACATGCCGCGCGCCACCGCCCGCCATGCATGATTGACATTAATATTATTGTTTTTGTAGAGAGCATCACCCTTTCACACTAACGGTTGTGTATGGAATATTTCAAGGGTCTAGATTCTAGATGACGGTTGCAAAAATTTATTAATTGACAATTTTATGAAAAAAGCTATTATATATAATCTGTTTCACACATATTTACACACACTTTAATACCAATTGAAATCATGGCTTGAAGTCATAAGTTTAGTTGGTCTATTTCATGTATGTAAATTCGTGTGCAACATAGTGTGTAATAACTAAGGAAAATGCTAACGAGTGCTTTTAGGGCACTTGTTAATAATTTATTTAAAGAAAATTTTTATAGGAAATGGAAAAAAAAAGTAATTAATATTTTGACAGCTTTTTTCATTTCCTATAAAAGTGGTATCAAAACTTTTCTAAAATGGATTATTAATGAGTGCCCTAAAGGCACTCGTTAGCATGACCCAGTAACTAATAAGCACTACTCTATTTAATACCAACTGAAATCATGGTTGGAAGTCACAATTTTAAAATTGAAAATTACTCCATAATTTTAAGTCATTAGTTTAGTTGGTTTAGTACGTATATGTAAATTCGTGTGCAACATAGAGTGTAATAACTAATAAGCACTACTCTATTTCAATACGTGCAGTAGGGTTAAAAACTGTGTGACTTTTTTTTGTCATTGACGTGGAGGTTTTATTTATTTTTATTTGGAATGGCTTTGACTTAGAGTTAAAATAATTTTTTTTTTTCATAAAAAAAAATATTTTCTCTAATTATCCTGCATATACAACACATGACAACATGTGTCTATTAAATAATATGTTTGATTGTGATGGTAAATAATCACTTTCACAATCACTTATAATTATTATTGTGATGGTAACATTTTTTACTACTTATTGTCCATCGTAATAGAACTGTATTAAAACTTGTGGCATAAAATTGATTGTGTCCGTATATTTTCTAATTTGATGAGTTGTGGATTTGCAAAAGAATCCACCCAACAAAGACAACTGACTATGTAGTTAAACTATTCTTTTCTATTTTAACCATGGTTTTAAAAACCAGACCGGACCGGCTAGTCCGACTGGTTCAACCAAGAACCGCCCCTCAATTCGGTCCGGTTATGGGTAAAACCGAAAATCCATCAAAAACTGAAAAAATTCAAAAGCCGGCTGGTTCAACTGGAAAACCAAGAACCGGCAAGGTCGAATCGGTTAAGGGTTGTTTAGGTTGTCCACTTAAACTACACCATTTCTTTTACTTATTCTCAGCCTAAACTATGTTGTTTTGTACAAAGGAAACCTAAAAACTAACCTAAACACCTATTCAGACTCTCACGCCTCTCTAATCTCTATCTCACGCCTCTATCTCACTCTCACGGTGAGAGTTTCATGCCTCACTTAACTCTCAAGCTCACGCGGCCACGCCTCTAAATCTCTCAATTTTTTTTCCCTTCTCATGGCCTCTAATCTGCTTCTCATCCTTATGGTCACGATCTGCTTCTGTTTCTTTTTTTTTTTTTTTTTTTTTTTTTTTTTTTTTTTTTGTCTCTATCTTGCCCTCTTTGCTTCAGTGGCTTCATCAATCATCAGGTATGGAACTTATTTTCCTTTTCCTTTGCTTTTGATTTTTGATTAATTGATTCTGAATTTCTAAAATCTTTTTTTTTTTTGTCTCAGTCTCACCCTCTCTGCTTCAGTGGCTTCATCAATCATCAGGTATGGAAATTATTTTTCTTTCTTTTGCTTTTGATTTTTGATTACTTGATTCTGAATTTCTGAAATCTGGGTTTTTTTTTTCTTTGGTCTCGGTCTCGCCCTCTTAGTTCGTCTTCTGTGCTCTGTGCTCTACTTCATCAGGTATTGTGTTATCAAATGAACCTTAAAACTTAGTCGATATTTGTTTAAATTTTTTTTATTATTTAAATGTAATGAACTTATTTATTTAGTTCTCTATTTGAAACTTATTTGCTATTTGGATGTAATGAACTTATTTATTTAGTTCTCCACTATTTGGATGTAATGAACTTAGTTATTTAGTTCTTCATTTAAAACTTATTTGCTATTTGGATGTAATGAACTTATTTGCTATTTGCCATTTGGATGTAAATGTAATGACTAATGAACTTATTTATTTGGTTTTGTTGAAAGTTTATTATATTAAGGATGATTTTTTTGTAATGTTATTATGTTAAATTCTATAAAAGATGTTATATACATGTATGTTTGTGAAGGAAACATATTTATTACTATTGGGTTGTTAGTTTTAGTATATTAAAAAATTATTAATTTTTTATATAATTTAAATGAATAATAATTAAATTATTTATGATATCACTGGTTCGACCATCGATCGGATCACGGTTTGACCAGAAAACCAATAATTAGGTTATTTTTGGGTTCTTTCACTGTACTAGTTTTTAAAACCATGATCTTAACTATAAAGGCTGTATATAAGTATGTATATATAAGATGGTAGAAACATGTCCTTAGCTATGTTCCAATAAGGAAAGTGATGGGGAGGTTCAAACATTTCATCTCTCCAGTCCTTGGCTGTTTGCCACATAATCTTCTGGTAATGATAATCTAATTCTTGCAATATTAGTATTGTTTTTTGGTTTCCTAATTAGAGATGGAACCAGGATTTCAACTTTGAGGGGCAATAAATGAACCATTTTTTTTTTTTTAATTCTAGACTAAATATTCTACTAAAATAAAACTAGTATCATATGTTATCAAAAAAGAAGACACAAGATAGTTATTTCTAGGGGTGTTCGTGGTGCGGTGTGGTGCGGTTTTGGGTCATTTTTAGCACCGCACTTTGCGGTGCGGTTTAGCTAAAATCATAACTGCACCGCACCTTATTTTTGCGGTTACTTGTGCGGTGCGGTGTGGTGTGGTGCGGTTTAAAGTTTAGCCAAAACCATAACCGCACCACACCTCATTTTTGCGGTTACATATGCGGTGCGGTGTATAAGATGCGGTTTGAATGATTTAAAGTTGGTATATATTTCAAATTTTAGGCTTTTTCTACCCCGCCCAAAACTAATTTTTCCCTTTGTTTTGGTCCAAGTTTTAAACTATTGAGGTAGTTTTTCTTTATTTTGGGCTGGCTTTCCTAATCAACATTTGCTAGGGTTATCAAACTATTTTGTTTTTTTAAACTAGGGTTATTAAACTATTAATAATATATTTAATATTAAAAATAATTAAATATATTAATATATAAAGAAGGTGCGGTGCAGTGCGGTTTGTGCGGTTTTCTTATTATAAAACCGCAAACCGCGCTACACCATGCGGTGTGGTACGGTGCGGTGCACTATTACTTGCGGTGCGGTGCGGTTATGTCATTTTACGGGTAGTTTTGGTGCGGTTTTTGCGGTTTGTGCGGTTTATGCGGTTTGGTTGAACACCCCTAGTTATTTCACAATGCGTTTTAAACCAGTCATTTATCAAAACATAATTTAGTGTGCTTTTAAATCTTGAAAATAATCAATGATTCATTTTATGGTAAATTCACAATAATTTCCTTTTCAATGTACAAAAACCAATAGTCCTTTAAAAAATCATATTTCTTTTTGTTGCAAAACCTATATTTGAAAATACTTATGATTGAAAAGACTCATCATGGAGTTATAGTTATAGAAATAAAAAAGTATTGGTACAAGTAAAACCACTCTATAAACGAGTTGTTAGATTGTTGATCTTTTAATTTTACCAACCATTTGACAACATTCAAAAAGAAATAATGAACAATTTTATTTTTTTTAAGTGTACATTAGATTTACAAACATCCCACCAAAATTTTGAATAAAAATAAACCAAGGAGACACATGCATGGACAATTGGACACCTAAAAATGCATTAGAAGATCAAGAATAAAAGTCATTTTGCTTGAAAACTCTTATTCTCTCTCCTTTTTTTTTTTTTTTTTTTTTTCATAGAAAAGCTCTTATTCTCTTATTTCTTAATTTTCCTTAAAGTATTACTTATTAAGATTTTTTTTTTTTTTTTTTTAAGTTTCTTAGGATTTTTTTTTTATAAATTTATAAATTTTGTGTTTAATCAAATAACAGTGATGGACTATCCTCCATCCATGCATGCATATTACGACTATATGAATGCATAGAAAGGCTATCTAGATATCTTCTGTATGGGTCGCTAGTTTTGGGGACGCCACGTCCTTGTCTAAGCTACGTTTCTAGACGGCAAAAGTGTACTTAATTAAACAGCATATTAAACTGAACCCTAAAAGTAGGGTTTTCCTGATACTGCGCTAGCTAGTGCCTATTGATGCGCCCCAATGGAAATTAAATGGACTCTTTTACTTGTTTATGAAGAGGGCAGCACCCTTTCAGACACTCCAATTGGCCTCTAGAGACTCTAGAGTATTAAGGATGCCTGTCAACAAGTTTGTGTTACAATTTCCACGTTGACTTAGACTTAAAAGTTCAATTTCGCATTACGTTGTAGGTACCAAACATAATAGGAATATTAATATATATATATATATATATATATATATGAATACATAGTTTGATGAACTGTCAATTTGCTGGAGAGTTTTTCTAGTGAAGATGACAATGACCACGTCGTTATGATATTCGATCTGTTTCTTTATTTTACTATAAATTATACATGGTCGACGCATTACTTGTAATAATCAAGACATCATAGATTACGATGGTATAGGGGAGTTCAAGCGAAATTGGATTAGTGACTTTGCCCTTCTATATCTAGTTCATACGCCTAAGATATCAATCAAGTTTGATTATCTAAATCTTGGTATTATAATTGGTTATGGTTTGCTAGGTAAAACATATGGCCAAGGTGAATGATGGAGCTAAGATTTCACATCCTGCCTAAGGGAACATTAAAAGTAATCAATAAAATATAAAATAATTGGACAAATACTGATTCAAGAAATACTACAAAATTTCGAGGGTTTTTGTTTTTGTTTTTTATTTATTTTTATTTTATTTATTTATTTATTATTTTATTTTATTTTATTTTTAATAATGGTGGTTTTGTGTTTAATAAAACCTTGTCCCCAATCCAATCCATTGTAATGTACAAAACATACATACCTACACATATCTAATTTATAAAAATATCCAAAATCACTAGTTAATTACTTATAATTGAGCTTCATTGTAATAGTTTATATAGCAAAGATTGACGTATTACATGTTCAATATGGGACTCAACACGCATTTGTACAACATAATCATTTAATCTATAATCCAACATAATCTATATGGAGAAGATTATGCTATATTCCATGAGTACATTAACGTTGTATTCTCTTTCCTCGCACAAATAGTGGAACCCACTATTATGTGAGTGTAGGGAATAAAATATTATTGTACTCTTGAAGTATTATATGATTAAAATGTTATACAAGTATATATACCAAGTATTTTATTTATAGAAACAAGATATCACAAGTAGTAGCGGAGCTATAAATTTATCTTTGAGAGGTTCAACTAATTTGTTAAATCATTTATATGCTATATGTTATGTTATATATAGTAGTGTAAAAATTCATAGAGTGTTGGTCTAGTGGTTCTTAAGATCTTATATGATCCATGTGTGCGGGACGTGGAGGCTACACATACTTGGGGGAATAGTAAATTCTACAATAGCTTTGGATAACGTTAACAAAAAGTAAAATAAAAATACTACTGTAAAAAAATTATAAACAATTTCAACATGCAAATGAAGTATTTTGTAACTAATAAACATGTAATTACTTGATGTGTATGAGACATGAGGACTATACGTACTTGGGGGAATAGTCAATTTTAGAATAGCTTTGGACATCTGCGTTAACACAAAGAAAAATAAAAATACTAATGTAAAAATATTATAAAAAGTTTGGACATGCAAATGAAATATTTTATAACTAATAGACGCATATAAAAATTTGCCAATCAAGCTTAATAGATATGTGTTAAAATAAGAAAAATATTACACTTTTTACCCATTTTTGATCAAAAAGCAAAAGTGTAAAATAAGAAAACATGACGGTATCTTGTCGTAATTTATTAAGCATAGTGTAAACGAAAAATATAAATTGGTTTTAATTTTTGGCTATTATGAAAAATTAGGTCATTTTAGGTCATATTAGGGAAACACTTTTTCTTTCTTTAATTTTTCTACTGCCTAGAATAATTTTAGATAATGGAGGAATTAGCACATAATTGGAAGAAACTATCACTGTCGGATAGAGAAGGACCAGGATGTCAATTAGAAGAGGAATTCAATTCGAAAGAACATATCATTGCAGCAAATTTTCTTACTAAGAGGGCCCTCAACATTGAGGCCATTGCAAAAACTTTTAATCCATTGTGGTGCTCAAGAAGTGGTTTCAAGATTAAAAATTTGGGAAATCATGTGATCCTGTTCATTTTTGAAAACAAAACTGAAGTGGAGAAAGCCCTCAATGCTGAGCCATGGTGCTTTGATAAGCACTTGGTAATCATGCAAAAATATGATAAGAGCACGGCCTTGGAAGAACAAAAATTTGAGAAGACCCGATTCTGGGTTCAGGTGCATGGACTACCCTACAAGTTCATGAATATAAAGGCGGCCGAAAAAATCTGTGAAGTTGTTGGGCTAGTGATTCACTCAAATGATCCAGCTGAAACAGAGGGGGATAACTTTATGAGGGTCTGAGTGGAGATGGATTTATCCTTACCCCTTTGTCGTGGTAGGGTGGTGTCTATGGAGAATGGCAAAAAATCTTGGGTAACCTTCAAAAAATTTGCTCTTGGTGTGGTAGAATGGATCACTCGGATCGTGATTGTGAGATTTGGTTGGATAGCGAAGGAAGTTTAGCAGAAACACAAAAACAGTTTGGGCCATCACTACGTGCTCCACCATTCTTCCCGTCAAAACGAAGTGTGGTGGCAGTCCCGGGTTTCTACAGTCAGAAACGCACAGCCCAAAAACCACAACCAATAGAAGCCAGACCGAAGGAAGAAGGAGAAATTAATGCTACTTCACGTGACAGGGAGGAGCCTACAGTGGTGCAGAGTTTGGAAACAGCAAACAAAGAAGTTAATGCGCATTCAAGGGGAAAAACCGTTAACATCATTGCTCCTCATTATTTAGAAAACGGATATGTGGGAATTAATATCCAAGACCCTATTAATTCTCCACAAAACCCGGGTCAATTAAAATCAGATATTTTAGGGATTGATGATCCCAAAAAATCTGATAATAAGTGCCCATTATTCCCAACGGCACCAATTGGAATTAATCTAATTAATGATCCGGTTAATCCCAACAATAGCATTCAAGGAAGAGAGGTGGCTCCCACCAACCCTAACGCTATTGCACTCAACCAAAACCCTAAGGGCACGTCTGGTAGACTGTAACGGTAATTACATAGGAATAAGAATAAATATTACAAGGAATACAAAATGATGTAATGTAATGCTTATTACTATTCATTTGTTTGGTAACAACACAATAATAGAACATTGAAGATAATGGAATAAAAGCATTTTAAATCAAATTTAAGATATATTTTAGGAAATATCTAACTCATATAATTATATTTCCTAAAAAATAACATTTTTTTTTTCAATTTGAAAGAGAGATTAGTTATTTTTATGATTTTTTTATTTTCTTAATTATTATATGCATATGGAAAGTTTGTTTATTTATAAATATATTAATTATAGAATTTAATACACCTGGTAAGGAATACCTATTACATCACTTTTAGAGATGAATAGTTATTCCTCATTTTAAAGAATAACTATTCATAAGGAATGACTATTCCTTGTAATAAAAACATAACCAAATTATTGAATAACTAAGCCATAAGAATAACTATTACATTATAGTGCCTATTACAGTCTACCAAACATACCCTAAGTCACGTGAGGAGTATGAAGTTGCTAGGATAACAAAAAAAAAAAAGGCACGTGGACTAGGCTAGACTGAGGAAACTTCACGCAGCAATCAATCTAGACAGTGTTCTCAGGTCCATGCAAATAACACTTCTCAACAATTGATGATCATTCCTACTTACCTTGCAGTAAGAAACAGGTTCTGAGGAATGAATCCGATTTTTCTACTCAAATGGTGGAGGCTGAGACTCAGCCTCGCTAGGAGCAATGAGTTGCCTAGTGTGGAACTGTCGTGGGCTTGGGAACCTACGAATATAGAAGGAGCTTGGTGTTTTAGTCCGGGCAAAAGATCTCTCTATCATGTTTTTAGCCGAGACATGGTCAGATGAAGTAAGACTAAAAGATATTAAAAGTAAATTGGAATTCAATCAGGTGTTTGTTGTTCCCCGGGAAAATAGGGGAGGAGGTTTAGTGTTGTTTTAGAAAAATTCAATTGATGTCACAGTGGAAACTTTCTCCAAAAACCATATTGACACAATTATCAACAAAGGAAAGGAGGATGCATGGAGATTTACATGTTTTTATGGGGAGCCGGTAACACATTTGAGGCATGAAGCTTGGGTGAAGTTAAGACAATTAAACTCTCATTTTAACCTCCCTTGGCTTTGTGCAGGTGATTTTAACGAGATTCTGAGGAGTAATGAAAAGCTTGGAGGAAGTATGAGATCACAATCCCAAATGCAGCTCTTCTGAGATGTTGTTGATGAATGTGGGTTTCTTGATCTTGGCTTTGTAGGACCTCAATTTACATGGAGCAAGCACTATGTAGCAGGACATTCGATATGGGAAAGGCTGGATCGGGGGCTAGCCAATTATAAGTGGTTAACAAGATTTACAGGAGCACGAGTTCACCATCTTTATTCGGATTCTTCAGACCACTGCCCACTTTTGATCACTCTCATAGATTTGGAGGTGGCCCGAAAAAAGAAAGTTTTTAGGTTCGAGGAGATGTGGCTGTCTGATAAAGGTTGCTTTGATACAGTTGAAGTCGTGTGGTTGTCTAGTGAATCTGATTTTTTCACCAATCGGATCATGGGAAAAATTGAGAAGTGTGGTGTCGAACTTACTACGTGGAGCTGTGAGAAGTTTGGTAATGTCAGGAACAAGTTGGAAAAAAAGAGAAGAGAATTAGCTGAGGCAGAAAGGAGTGCAATGGAGTTAGGGCTGAACACTCGGGTAAGGGAATTGAAGAAGGAAATTGAAACCCTCCTGGATAGGGAGAACCGAATGTGGTTACAACGTTCCAAAACTCAATGGGCAATAAATGGAGACCGAAACACACAATTTTTTCATAGCAAAGCAACCAATAGGTATCGGAAAAACTACATACATAAGTTGAGAAGACCGAATGGGCAATGGAGTGAAAATAATGAGGAAGTGGCAGACATCATTATCAAATATTATAAAGATCTTTTCACCTTAGCAAATCCCATGTTTCCTGAAGAAGTTTTGTTGACCATTGAAACTCGGGTTAGTGCACAAATGAATGAGAAGCTATCAGCAGATTTCAAGGCTTGGGAAGTACATGAAGCAGTGAAGCAAATGGCTCCTCTAAAGGCGCCGGGACCGGATGGAATGCCCCCAATTTTTTTCCAACACTTTTGGCCACTGGTTGGTGATGAGGTGACAACCACTGTCTTACAATTCCTTAATACAACTATGCTCCCCTGTCATTTGAACCATACTTTCATATCCTTAATCCCTAAAGTAAAAAACCCGGAGTTAGTTTCTGATTTTAGACCTATAAGCCTTTGTAACGTACTGTATAAGATTTTTTCAAAAGTATTAGCTAATAGGTTGAAGAAAGTATTGCCAACTCTGATAACAGAACATCAAAGTGCCTTTACAAAGAGTCGTCTTATCTCTGATAATATTTTGGTTGCCTTTGAGAGTCTACACAGCATGCAGAAACATAAAAAAAAAAAAAAAAAAAAAAAATAGGGATACATGGCAGTGAAGTTAGACATGAGAAAAGGCGTACGATAGAGTGGAATGGTCTTTCTTGGAAGCTGTTATGAGACGGATGAGTTTTACAGATAGGTGGATCCAGTTGATGATGGTGGGAGTAAAAACAGTCTCCTATTCTATATTGGTGAATGGCGAGCCCAAAGGCATGATTAAGCCAACCCGAGGAATTAGGCAAAGAAATCCCCTCTCTCCTTTCCTATTCTTGTTGTGCACTGAGGGGCTGCATGGTCTCATTTCACAAGCAGCCAACCAAGGAGAATTACATGGCTACTCACTTTGTAAAAATGGCCCTAAACTAACCCATCTTTTCTTTGCGGATGATAGCTTGTTATTTTGCAGATCTACTCCTCAAGAATGCGACAAAGTCTTGGAAATTCTAGACACCTATAGCAAATACTCGGGGCAACACATAAATAAAAGCAAAACCACCATTTTCTTTAGCAAGTCCACCACTCCAGAAAGAAAGCAATACATCAAGAATGCCTTGGGAGTTCCTGAAATCCAAAGCTATGAAAAGTATTTGGGGTTGCCCTCTTTGATTGGGAGAAGGAAAAAAGCAAGCTTTGAATATATCAAGGAGAGAGTGTGGAAAAAGCTCCAAGGGTGGGGGGAAAAATTGCTCTCTTAAGCTGGGCGGAAAATCCTCATTAAAGCCGTTGTTCAAGCCATCTCCACCTACACCATGACTTGTTTCAAACTACCGGTGGGACTATGTGATGAAATTGAGGGTCTTATTAGAAAATATTGGTGGGGTCAAAGAAGAGATAGACGGAAGATCCATTGGGTAAAGTGGAGCACCATGTGTAAACCAAAAAGGGAGGGGGGCATGGGTTTCAAAGACTTGGCTATGTTTAAAGATGCTCTCCTAGGAAAACAGGCCTGGCGGCTTCTTCACAATGAAAACTCACTCTTCTATCGAGTTTTCAAAGCAAAGTTTTTTCTTAATTGTTCTATTTTGGAAGCACCTGTTTAAGCTAAAGGGTCATATGCTTGGCGTAGCATATTGAAGGGAAGGGAGGTTTTGAAAAAAGGAGGGCGATGGAGGGTGGGTAATGGGAAGGATATTAGCATTTGGGGTGATGCCTGGCTGCCATCTATTCCTACACCAAGGGTCAGCAATCCAATGGGAATTGATTTTCCAGAAGTGAGGGTAAGCTCCTTGATCAATGCCCAAACTCGAAACTGGGATGGGGACTTGTTAAAAGCTTTGCTCAAGCCGGAGGAGGTTTAGCTGATACAGGGCATTACACTTGGTGATATCTCAACTAGAGATAGATTGATATGGCCTCATACACAATCTGGTACCTACACGGTTAAATCAGGTTATTATCTACTGTCAAAGGAAAAGGAAGATTCGGACACTCCTAACACTAATCCTGCCCCATCACAGAAGTTATGGAAGCTTATTTGGAGTCTCTCGGTACCACCAAAAGTCCGAAAATTTATGTGGAGGGCTGCAAAAATGCCATTCCTGTAAAAACAAACTTACTCAAACGGCAGGTGCTACAGTAAGATGTGTGTGATCATTGCAAAGCATATTCAGAGGACACGGTTCATGCTTTGTGGATGTGTCCGTGTTTGAACGAGGTCTGGGATGCTGATACGGTTTGGAACTTCAGAAACAGAGCACATTGGGATGACTTTCAAAAGCTCATACTGCATATGGAAGAGGCTGGGCTCGACTTGGATTTGTTTGCCATGATTGTTTGGCTGCTGTGGCATTGGAGAAACCAAGTCAGATTGGGTCTTTCAGCTACTCCGCTCGGCAACATTGTGGCTTGGGCTCGACAACAGTTGCTTGACTACAACGGGGTGCAACCAGTGAAGCCAGCGATCCAAACGGCTACTGTACACACAGCTACGACCTGGTCCCCTCCACGAGCCCCTTTCATGAAGATAAATTATGATGGAGCTGTGTTTCGGGAGTCCAACTGTGCAGGTTTAGGGGCTGTGATCCGTGACAGTATGGGCGGGGTGCTTGCATCACTAACATAAAAAATTCCTCTCCCTTAGACAGTGGCAGACGTGGAAGCAGTAGCTACAAGAAGAGCCATATTGCTTGCAAGAGATCTTAATCTTAACTCCATAATACTTGAGGGAGATTCGGAGATCATCACCAGAGCAATTCAAGCAGAAGGGCAGTCCCTAGCTTCTTATGGTAATCTCATTGAGGAGATTAAAATACATGCAGACTCTTTTCCTACTGTTAGATTTTCTCATATTAAAAGAAAAGGGAATTCTGTAGCTCATAGCCTTGCTCGACATGCTAGACATGTGAGCGGTTTAGTGATTTGGATAGAGGAGATTCCCTCCCACTTTTTACCTGTACTTTTAGCTGAAATTGGCTAATTTTATGTATTAATAAAAGTCGATTCAGTTTGCTTCTCAAAAAAAAAAAAAATATATACATATATATATTTTGATTAAAAAAAATTAATGATACAATTTTGATTAAAGACTGCGAATTTTATATACTAAGAATTATCTTTACACACATATAAATCAATTTTGAAGGCCACCAGTGCGTGCGCGTACACGCGCGCGCGCACACACATATATATATAGAAATATTCAAAATATTTATGGCTCCGCCTCACAAGTCAAATGGTAAAAGTCAATAGGTTGGCTGTTTTTGTAAGAGGGAATTATAAAAGAATATTTAAATAAATAATAAGGCGATTTCCATTAGGGCTCATAAATACTAGTGTAACAGAATCTCAAGACAATTATTGTTCGTTAATCAATTCTAAATTGTACTCCACCATGATATCTTCATTGTTATGAAATTGTTAGGGAAGCCTATATATATAGGGTAACATTGACTACAGTTTTCATTGGAGACTGCACGAATTATTCATAAATAATATATACTTGCAATGGCAGATATTCTCCGTCTATCAGCTTATATCGAACTAATAAATTGTACAAGCATGTGGCTCATTTCGTGGAAGTCATTAGAGTGGAGAAAGACCTGGTCTACTGTATGTATGGTTTTGCTTTTCTAAAATAAGTATTCTTAGAACCTACGAAAATATGTATTAGGTGGTTCTGATAATATTTAATTTAATCCAAACTTGTCTATTTGTTTGAAAATGGGTATGGATAATTTTTTTAACCAATAATGAAAACAGGTCAACCCGAACATGTTGGGTTAGTTTGGCCTATGGGTCGACTCTTCATTTTCTTATGTAGGCCAGGCCATCTCATTTTGTCTTCAATAATTTCGCAATAATTTCGCAATTTGTTGTTTCTAACTTTTAAAATCTTTCTACCAGTTTTGTAGCATCTAATTAAGTTTCTTATCACTCGTGAGTTCTAATTATTTCAACTAAGAAAGTGTTTGATGATTGAATAAGAGATCTTGGAAAAAATTTGCTAAATAGCATAATTTTTAGAAAAATTTGTTAAATAGCATATGGTTAAACTTATTTACTTATGTAGCATGTTTTTTGGAACTCGAGTTTAGCAAACTTGAGTTCCAAATATTATATTTGATTAGATTGCCATGATGCCTATAACTCGAGTTTGGTAAATTTGAGTTTCATTGAAACTCGAGTTCCAAAAAATATGTTACATAACTAAATAAGTTTGACCTAGTGTTTTTTTCCTTTTTTTTTTCCAAAAATTATACTATTGGGCAAAAAAGGCTTAAAGATTTGGTATTTAATTTCCATCTACACTAAAAATCAATTGACATCTTAGTTTGATGATAAAGAACACAATAGTTTAAAGTAGATGCAAGATGTTGAAATGTACTCTTTCAAAAAGAAAAAAAAAGTTTCTTATCACTCATTCTCAATCTTTCTCTTTCCTTGAGTTTGGTGAGAGACAATTTACCTTGCAAAAAAGTTTCTTTCGCTTAGTTTAGTAGTCGTTGTTATGTCACTCTCTCTTCTCCCTTTGTTGGGATAATTAACCACCTAATCAATTATTGAACAGTAATCTTTACATAAATTCGACCTTAATTATGTGTGTTTGTTTCTACTAGCCTTGCATTTTTTTTTAAATTATTATATTTAACTTTGCTACCAAATTAAAGATTTTTTCCCCTTTAAACAGTAAAACAAACCAGATCAAGAAAATTCAACTATTCATTTGTTTTATATAATTCTACTCAAGATGATTTGATAAAGTTCTCACTACCCTTTTGTTCTTAAATTTGATTGAACGAAAGTATACCCTAAATTTGTGCTATCAGCTATGGAGCATGGAAAGTCAAAAACTTGCCAATCAATTATCAATCTCCAAATGTTGACGAAGACTTATTGAATAAATTGTGCCTGTAAGAACCTCCCTCACATGGTGTTTGACAAGGTGGTGGAAGATGGTGAAGGTTCAGCCCCCCACTTGTTTTTGTTAAATAATATCTTCAATTCAGCGAAAGAAAAAATGTTCATATTCTCGAAATTCAGATATTATTTTGATATATATTACAATCCATTGCGCTGGTTTGTGAACAAGTTGCATTTGATTATTGTTTAAAGACTTCACTAATGAAATTCCGAGTAGTTGCTGAGACGTCAGCCCTTATATAACAATATATGTCACCATAACTTGTTGGACTTTCTACTTGTTTTTGAAGCGAGCAACACCCTTTCACACGGTACAAGTAGTACTCCAATTGTTGTATTAAGGCTTGGGATTTATATCTGCCAGGCTAAGTCAAACTACAGAGTTTTACTTATGTCCACATTGACTTGGAGTATAATTATAAGAATTTTGTAGGTACCATGACCATGAGTACTAAATAAGTAAATTTGACCATGTCGATAAGAGATTCTATCTTTAAGGTACGTACTTTAGTAGCAATTACGTTTTCAATAACAAGAAATTATTATGATGTTGATTGGTGGTTTTGGTCTTTTACTACGTCTAGTTCATGCGTGGGATCCCCACAACCCCACTGCCCTTTGTTTTTATTTTTCTGATATATCTAATACGAAAATTTCATCACATAATAATCGAATCTGCTATTCCAACTAGAAGCTTAATTAACAGTCATTTTCCTTTTTGGCAGTAAACTTAGAAAAAGAAAAAAGTGGTAACTAATTAAATGAATAATTTGCAGCCAATTATTTGTGTGTATAACAAAATATACAATTAATAAATTAAAACAAACATACACAAAATTACATAAAACTTTTTTTTTTTTTTGTTCTCTCTGAAAAAGAGAAAGAAAAAGATGCAAAAGTAGCTCAATATGAATGAAGACACAATTGGCAGCCACCAATAATTTGGTTAGACTAACGCTCGTCCAGAATCATAAAAAGCAAAAAATAAAAAATATATTAATAATATAATTTTTGTTCATATATTTATTTAAAATTACAATAAATATTAATAATTTTTTGTATGAACCACACACAACATAAATTTTTTGCTCTTTATTTATTTCTTATTTTTTTATTTTTTAAAGATGTAATCAAATACTGAAAAAAACATGTTATTTTTTTTCCTGAAAATGAATTTTCAAAAAACGTTATCCATCGAAAGGGTAGCATATTTAAATTCTATAAAAAAAAGTTAAATTAGTGCTTTGGATTTTTTTTTTTTTTTAACTCAAGGTTCACCAAAAAACTAAGTTAACCCAATAAATTAATTAAAACACTAACGGACTAACGGACTAATATGGACTATAATTAATAGTCTATAGGGACCATTTGCCACTGGTGTGTATGCAAGCCAACAAATACGTACATACAACTTGCGATGGAGTTAACAACGCGGGCACCATTCTTCTTATGACTTTTGCCTATTAACTTACTTCAATATATATATATGGTCAACTTTTATGAATTTTATTTTTTTATAAATATTTTAGAGATTCCATTGGAATGGTTTATGTTTGATTAACTTGTTCACACTCCTGTTTTTGGTTAATTTTACCACTCACATTATCATTGATTAACAGATACAGTACGTAATTACAAGGAAAAAACATGAAAAGTACCACTTAATTAAACAATTTGACAATGTCCTGGCATTTTTGCAATAGAATATCATCCTCTTACCAATGAGAACAAATGATTAAGTTGCTATATATTCTACTTCCTATACTATATTAGCTATAAACTTAATTATAAGCCTAGCGGCTTTCTGTTCCTGAGTAAGAAGAACCTGAAAATGGTTACAAGGATGTTCAATCATTTTCTCTTTGCATTGCTTGCTGGTTTCTCTCTACTTTTGGTTCATGGCCAGGATCAATCAGGTATCGTTATCAAAGTCTATCAGTTTTAATATATATTATCTCTTAATTATTGGCCATATGGCTAAGGTCTCTCTCTATTTTTGGTCAGGTTTCATTAGCTTAGATTGTGGGCTACCAGCTAATTCAAGCTATACTGAGCCAATAACAGGCATCAATTATATATCAGATGCAACGTTCATAGACACTGGTGTAAGTATGAGCATATCACCTGTGTACAAAACAAATAGCCTTGAACAGGAGTATAACTATGTCAGAAGCTTTCCTCAAGAAACTAGAAACTGTTACACAATAAGTCTTACAAGTGGCACCAGATACTTGATCCGAGGGAGTTTCTTGTATGCCAATTATGATACCAAAAGTAAACCTCCAGGATTCGACCTGTATATTGATGCTAATAAGTGGGATTCAGTGACATTACTCGATGAATCCACATTCATCTATGCAGAGCTCATACATGTCCCAAAATTAGATCATATTGATTTTTGTCTGGTGAACACGGGCCATGGTGTACCGTTTATTTCTGCATTACAACTTAGGCCACTGAAAAATGACACATATGTCACCGTATCTGGATCATTGTCAACTTTCGTGCGGCTTGATTTTGGTACATTAACCAATCAAACATATAGGTGAGTCATATTTTTTATACCATATTATGATTTTTGTAAGAACTTTGAAGTTCAATATTTTCTAACATGCATTATTGGAAAACATTTAGGTACAAAGACGATGTTTTTGATCGCATGTGGTTCCCCCCTACGGCCATGGTTGATTGGACACCAATAAGTACTTCGCTTACAGTGGATGGCATAACTCACAATGATTTCCAACCACCATCAGTGGTCATGGATACTGCCTCCACAGCAATAAATGCAAGTGTACCTATGACATTCAACTGGGTGGCCCCGGATAATACAACCCAATATTACGTCTACATGCACATTGCTGAAATCAGAGAGCTCAAAGCAAACGAATCTAGAGTATTCAACATTTCTCTAAATGGGGTGTTATGGGGTGGACCTATAATTCCTAAGTACCTGCACACAACCACTGTATACAGCCCTTCAGCCTTGAAAGGGGGAAAATTTCAGTTTGTTCTTTATAAAATTGAACAATCAACTCTTCCACCACTCATCAATGCCATTGAGGTTTACAAGGTTGTAGAGCTCTTACAATCTCAGACAGACCAACAAGATGGTAAATTATTCATAATGCATTGTTTTTCTTTAACAAGGTTTTTGGTTTGTCCTAATGTACATGATCTCAACTGCCATTATCTCTTGTATGCATTCAAAACTTTAGTTGATGCAATGAAGAACATCAAGTCAATGTATGGAGTAACAAGAAATTGGCAAGGAGATCCATGTGCCCCTACAGCGTTTGTGTGGGATGGATTAAACTGTACCTCTAATGCTTATGAATCTCCTACAATCATATCACTGTAAGCATACGCCTCCAGACAACCTACAGAACTTTCTAACTTTAGTCCATATAATGTTAAAATAACTTAAAATTTTTTCTATTAATTAGGAATTTGTCATCATGTGGATTGACTGGGCAGATTGCTCCTTACATATCAAATCTCACATTGATACAGTACTTGTAAGTATCGAAATCTAACACTTTCAATTAATTTTTATGTAAGAGTGTAAAGAAGAATAAAACCTAAGCCCCATTTTTTTTTACAATCAATAAATTTTTAATTGGATTGTTTATTTCAGGGATCTATCAAATAATAACTTAACTGGACCAGTGCCTGACTTTCTCTCAAATTTGCAATCATTGAGGGTCCTGTAAGTTATTAGGATTTGGAAAGGTATTTTAAAACTTTTATTCAAAAACAAAATCATCATGTTTTCTCAACCTTTGCAGAAACTTAGAAGGAAACAACCTGAGTGGCTCACTTCCTGCTGCCCTTCTTGCCAAATCAAAGAGTGGTTCACTGTTATTAAGGTCAGCTTTCTGTCATAACTTTTTTTTCCCATTTTTCATTTTCATTACTATCCTCCTACAAGAAAAATATCAAAGAATTACATTTGCACTTATTTCTAGCACATATATAACAGATTAATGGTGGTTGCAATTCTTTCATTTTTTGCCGTGAATTGTTTTAATGATAGTGTGGGAGAAAATCCAAATCTATGCTCATCGGTTTCTTGTACAACGGAGCAGAAGAAGAAGACGACGAATATTATTGTTCCAATAGTGGCATCAGTTGGCGGATTGTTCTTGTTATTCGCTGCAGCTGGTATCTTTTGGATATTTAAAAAAACAAAAGAAAGAGAAGGTAAGACAAGCACAAAGTCTACTAATCAAGGTTAAATGTTTATTCAAGTTGCATATTCCCATTTGAAAAAAAAAAAAAAAAAATTACTCAACATATATTATATTACAACTCTTGATGATCTTAGGGAATGTGACGGGAGGTAACGCAACCAACAGTATGCAACTAGAATCAAAGAATCGACAATTTACCTACTCTGATATCCAGATGATTACGAACAACTTTGAGAAACTTCTTGGTCACGGTGGGTTTGGCAAAGTTTATCTTGGTTTCGTAGAAGGAAATCCTGTGGCTGTAAAGATGATCTCCCAATCAGCAATTGAAGGGTTTCAGCAATTTCTGTCTGAGGCATGTAAACGCAAACTGTGCCATATTTTTTAGTTCATTCAAATATATGAAAATAAATTGTGACTTTATATTACAGGTTGAACCTCTTATAAGAGTTCATCATAGAAACTTGACTATCCTTGTTGGATATTGCAAAGAAGGACCCAATCTCGCTCTCATCTACGAGTATATGGTGAATGGAGACTTGCATTCCCATATTTCAGGTCTGGTCACAAGTAAAAGTATAGGTTTCACATTTTTTGTTTGTTACATTTTGATTTCTGAAGATCACTAACTTTCTATGGGTATATTTTAATAAGTCTAGCAGCACAATTTTCTCAAAAAAAAAAAAAAAAAAAAAAGTCTAGCAGCACAATTTACACAGCCTGGTTTGTTGTGATTGATATATAACAAAAGTGGTATCAGTGGTAGATTCATAGAAAGTGATACTCCTCTAATCATAACTTCTAACCTTAACAAGTTGCAAAAAAGGTAGTGAAAAAAGTTATCTTCCTAACATTGCTTTGAAAATTTAATGAATTGCATGGACAATATTTATTCAGCGGAAAAACATAACTTAGAGAAAGGGCAAAGTAATTTCTTCATGAGACTTACTAGTTACTACCTTTGAATGCTTTGGATGCAGAGAATAACTCAAATATCTTAAGTTGGGAAGGCAGAATTCAAATTGCATTGGACTCTGCACAAGGTTAGAGTCTTTAGCGTAATTCTTTTCTAACATGCATCTTTTCACCTTTTCAATGTATGAATGTGTGGATTTTCAATTGCAGGATTGGAGTATCTACATGATGACTGTAATCCACCCATTATTCACAGAGATGTAAAGCCATCAAACATCTTGTTGAATGAAAAATTCCAAGCCAAGATTGCTGATTTTGGTCTATCCAGAGTTATCCCAACAGATGGTAGCAGTTATGTGATAGCAACTGTTGCTGGCACTCCAGGCTACTTAGACCCCGAGTAAGTACCGATTTGTTAGGATGGTTTAACACCGCACACTTTTAACATATAACTTTTGAAAACCTTATTTTCTTTATTTAAACAACTTTTGAAACAATAAAATATGTAAATAAAGAAAATTATTTTCTACTGATTTACTTCACCATACAGACATAGTCCATTATAGGTCTAGTTAACATCATCAAATTTTAAAAATTTTCAACAAATCTAATGACAATTGCAATTCGAAGAAAATAAAATATCTTAATATACCCATTTGAAGTTTAATCCGTGTCAAAAAGATTTTTGTAACTGGTATCAACATTTTTTTTATTTTTCCGAGAGGGATCGCAGGTACTTCAGATCAAACAAATTAACTACGAAAAGTGATGTATATAGCTTTGGAGTTGTTCTTATGGAGTTGATCACAGGTCGACCCGTTATAATGAGAAGCACTGAGCACATTCATATAAGTCAATGGGTCAATTCCATTATTGCGCATGGGGATATTCGAAGTATTGTTGATCCAAGATTACCAAATGGAGAATTCGATCTCAACTCTGCCTGGAAGGCTGTTGAAGTATCCCTGACTTGTGTATCTGAAAATCCCCTCAATAGGCCAACCATGAGTCAGGTAGTTATCGATCTAAAGGAATGCTTGGCAACAGAATTAGCTCGAAGGAAGGAGGATGGTGTGACTGAATCAAATGATTCAAGTCCAATTTTCACAATCCATGTGACTGCTAGAACTAGTCCATCAGCAAGATAGTTCTTAAGTTGTTCCAAGAATTAAAATTTTCATACTGGATCTTGAAGCTTTCCTGCTTTGTCTACTTTTCTTTTATTATGTCTTTGCAATTTATTTGTAATCACATCATTATGTGTTAAAACTAGTAGCTATGATGGACAATTTATTTGTGATATGTACCTATTAATCTCAAACTCGATCTATAAATTCAGCCAATAAAATTTGGAGAACTCTTCAGTACAAGGTTATATATATATATATATATATATAATTTGGGGTAGACTGCCTATTTTTTCCTCAAGACGAGATTTATGAAAGCAGCATCCTAGGATGGAAGAGGAGTACCATGCGCAATAGTGAGACCGATGAGGGCTCAAAGTCATCTCGAAGAGGCATCATGAAGTGTATAAATTTGTGGTGATCACAGTATTTGGTAAAGTGCTTCATATCGTCTACATGTTTTTGTGAAGAATCTGGAGCAAACGATTGTTCCCACGTATAAAAACTTGGGAATAAAAATAAATATTGGACTCACTTGGTACCTAATGCATTTCTTGTAATAATAATCTGAAACTCTTAAAGCTACGTCTTGAGTGAAATTACAGCAGTTGGCGAGAAAATATCAGATTGCCTTTGCATTTCAAAATTCAAAGTTTTGGCAGAGACTCTTGATGATGGGAACCAAATCTTAGATCAACTAAGACAGCATCTCGCACAGAATACTGTCTCAATCGTTGAGGTATATAGCAAAGGCATTTTCTCATTCATCCTTCTTTGGTACTAGGTTGGAAATTTCACCAAAGACAACGCCATAATTTTCTGCCATTAAAGAACACTGCCACATTTGAACCGCCATGGGTAGCATCATTAGACTGGGCCATGGAAATAAATTTGATTGGATATGTAGGGATTGGGATTAAGTGGCTTGGAGGGTTACCCACATTCCCAAATGACCTTGACATAAGCTTGTTGTACGATTAACATCAACTTTGAAAATGTAAGATTTTAAAAAGTTGTACATAAAAGTTCAAAATTAAAAGTTGGCCTAATGCGCTAGATACAACCAGATGTGATGGACTGGTGGCTAAGTGCAAGGACTAGCATAATAGGAGAGAATACTATTGAAAGAAGTAGAAACATAACTCTAATGCCATATTAAAAAACGAAAGGAGAATGCATAAAAAGAAGGTAAATATGTAAATTATACTCTCTAAGTTTGACCAAAATTCATTTTATGCCTCTAACTTCACTTGAGTCCTCTAATTTTAAGTTTATTAAATTTGGAACCTATCTTAGATTTTGATAAGTGGTTGCTTACCGTTAAGTACACTTTTTTTTTTTTTTTTCAATTTCTTAAATAAAAAATCCCGAAAAAAAAAATTATTAGAACACAATCCTAGTTTTTAATACAATGTTTCTTAACTTTAAAAAATATATATATATATATATATATATTTCAAATTGGAAGAATACAATCCTAGTATAGACAGATTTAAACAAAAACTTTCTTTACGGATTACACAAAATTTCTATCTAAAGGAATTGATTTTTATTTTTAATCAACTTAAGAGAAGAAAACTATAGGAACTTCCACAACTTTCTTTTTTTTCGATAGATAACAAAAATTATATTAAGAGAAGAAACTACTTCATCAAAGAAATGAAGTAGACAAAGAAGATATGTACAAGCAATAGAGAGAAACAAAACAGTTATGAATTAGCATTGGGTGCGATTATACCAACACTAATGTACTGGATCCTATCAAAACCATTCAATTTTGTAAAATTTGTGAGCTCTAACCCATGCACCGATGAGATCGGGGAGTGAGAGTCACCTATATGGCTTCAGTGTATTAAATACTGCTCTATTTCAATATGGTACGCTTAAGGACTTGACTTTAGCATATTATGAATGTTAGCATGTATGACTTTTTTTTATCCTTGACTTGGAGGTTTTATTTATTTTTATTTGGAATGGCATTGACTTAGAGTAATAATAATTATTTTCACTAAGTATCCTGCATGTCCAAAACATGACAGCAACATGTGTCTATTCAACATTTCAATTCTTTTATGACAAACTTTTATTCCACTTTTACTATAACTAGATGATATCCCGTGCGATGCACGGACTACTTTATAATTTCATTTGAAATCATTTTTATGAATATCAAAATCTACATATAATACTTATTCCTTATTTTATTGTATAATATTTATATTTTCTCATAATATTGTTAAATACTTTGAAACTTGATTTTTTTTAATTCATAATTTATTTTAAAAAATTGTATGACATTGTAAGATTATAATATATTATAATATTTACCGTTAAAAGTAGATTTTATTTTTCAAACTAATTAAATGATTTTGAAATCTACAAATAGGAATTTAAAATATAAAATACTTTATTATCCTAAAATTATATAAATTCAAGCAACCTACCAAACACTTTCTCAATCACTCTATTCTCATAATCAAATATGGAGACCTTGATCATAAACACCCAATTAATTATCTCAACGAAATTAAAGAAATCATTTGTAAGTATCAACATAAAGAGAACGTGATTAAATAAAGAGAAATTTGCTAAAAACACATTCTTTTATCAAAATTCAATTGACTTTAGTTGGGCTTTTGTATCCTTTTAAAAAAGCGAAAAATACTTTTAAGTTACCATCGATTTTTGTTTTTACCACTATGGCTACATACAAAGAAGCCCACAAATTATGAATTCTAACACAAAATTAAAAAGAAAAAAGAAAAAAAAACTAACTTCATAAATAATCAATTAGAAGGTTTCTTTTTCTTTTTCTTTTTCTTTAGTTCTAAAATAAAATACATTTATAATTTTCCTAAACCAAAATCTCAAACACTCAAAGACTCCAAGTGAATCATAACCTTCACAAAATCTACAATGCTTGACTTCAACATCAAAATCGTAAGCTACCATCACTGAATAAAAAACGCAAGCCCCCTTCCTTGGTCATAGCCTACTCATATGGGTTACAATCAAATGATACTGCAACGTTGGAGTTATGTAGGTGTCCTTGAAAGGTTGAAGCTAAATGACATCATTTTTTGTCTAAGTATATTTGAGATAGGATGATATGAAAGACTATGAACATGTGTACATAAAGGAGTAAAAGTGAAAAGGATGAATGAAAATGCAAAGAGTTTTTTGTGTGTGTGAGAGATTGAAGGTCTTGAAACATTGAACCAAATGAAATAAATAGTAGTCTTAAAACCGTGAATACAAAATGTAACAAAAATTAGTCATGAAACATTGAACCAAAGGAAATAAAGAGTCTCCACTTTTAAATTTGTTCTTATCTCTAATATGGTTTAAGGGTATCTCAATTCTCTTCATAGAGTGCGCCACATGGCAGAACTTTATGCTTTATTGCATGAGGTCTCTGCTTTTATATATATATTGATTTGATTTGATGGGATTGATTATGAATAGTAAATAATATCACTTTTACAAAGACTTAATTTTTTTTTTTTTTTTTTTTATTACTTATAGTTCACCACTATAAAATTGTATTAAAACTTGTGGCACAAAGGTTGATTCCCTTTATTTGCTAATTTGATGAGGTGTGGATTTGCAAGAGAATCCACCCAACAAGGACAACTGACTAAGTAGCCAAACTATTCTTTTATATTTTTCGCAGTATATAAGGTACGTATAAGATGACAAAAAGCATGTCCTCAGCTATGTTCCCTGTTGTGCTATCACCTATCAGCTGTGGAGCATGAAAAGTCAAACTTGCCAATGAATTATCATTCTCCAAATTTTGACGTAGACTTATTGAATAAATTGAGCATGTAACCATCCCCATCTCCAGCCTCCCCCATATGTTTAACAATGGTGAAGGTTCAAGCCCCTCTTGTTTTTACTAAATAATATCTTTAATTCAGCGAAAGAAAAAATGTTCACAATCTTGAAATTCATATATTATTTTGATACAGTTCAAAACCAGCTTTGCTGGTTTGTGAACAAGTTGCATTTGATTATTGTTTAAAGACTTCGCTAATGAAATTCCGAGTTGTTGCTGAGACATCAACTCTTTTGTAACAATATACTCTTCCACATTGACTTGGACTTAAAAAAAAAAAATATATATATATATATATATCAATTAAAATAATTTTATAGGTACTTTATATATGAGAACCAAAAAAGGTCAGGAACATACAAGTTAAAGAATTTATGAACTGTCAATTTGCAAGAAAATCTTTCAAATGAAAATGACAATTGACCATGTCGATCGATAAGATATTCTATTTTTCTATCTATGATGTTGATGGGGGTTGCAAACCATTTTATGTTTGAATTGATTGGTGGTTTTGCTCTTCTACGTCAAGTTCATGCCTAGGATCTCCATTTCCCACAACCCTACCGCCCATTGTTTTTATATGTATAATACGACAATTTCATCACATAAGAATCAAATCTACTATTCAACCTAGAAGCTTGATTGACTGAGTCCTGTGCTGCTAGTTAGTTAAATGAGTAATTTGAAGCCAATTAATTTCGTGTACGTATTAAAAAAAAAAAAACATTTACAAAGTTTGGTTACAAAATTGAGCCAAAATGACCAAATATCACTATTTACCAAAATATGTTGCAATCTACCATTGTTTATGAAATATATAGGGATATGAAATATAAGTATTAAAAAAGGTCAAGAACTACAAATAAGTAACTTAAAAATTAAAAATTCCAGCCAGCCACTGCCACGGAGGCAAATTTTAGTGGAACTCGAGTTCCTTCAACTCAAGTTACACAGCAAACTCAAGTTTGAGGAACTCGAGTTCCTAAATAGTGGTAGATTGCAACATATTTTGGCAAATAGTAGTATTCGGCCAATTTGGCCTACAAACTTCGTTATAATTTAAGTCTACAACTCCCACTAGTAAAATTAACTATTATATATTTTGAAAATTTAACCGTTCAATTGTATTTTTTTTTTTAATGTTTTTAACATGTATGTGTCAAATTTCATGTCAACAAGATATTATTTACTGTACACTTTATATTATATTTTTTACGAATAATTTTAGGCTACAAAAATTTACAATTTTAATATTTGATTGATAACATATCTATTGATTTTTGATTTTCTAGAAATTTTGCAACTATGTAGAATATAATAAGAAAATGTAGTCCAATGGTGAATTTGTCAAAATTCACATTTAATTAAAAAATATTGAGTGGACTTGTATAGCCTTAGATGACTACAATAAAGTTTTTTGAATTTGTTCTTTCAAGCAAAGGTTCCCCAAAGAAATTAAATTAACCCAATAAATTAGTTAAAACAAAATAACTAAATAAGGTGTGAAAATAGACCTTAACGGACTAAAATGGACTATAGGGACCATTTGCCTCTGGTGTTTATGCAAGTCACCAAACATTCTCATACAACTTGCATATGTCTTGACTAGCTATCGAGTTGAAAATGCGGGCACCATTCTTCTCATGACTTTGCCTCTTAACTTACTTCAATATATTAATCTTCACGGGAAATGGTTTATGTTTGATTAACTTGTTCACACGTCTGTGTTGTTGGCTAATTTTACCTCTCACATTATCCTTGACTAAAAGATACAGGGCTAATTGCAGGGAATAAACATGAGAAGTACCATTTCATTAAACAATTGATAATGTCCTGGAAATTTTGCAATAGAATATCATCCTCTTACCTATGAGAAAAAATGATTAAGCAGCAATATATTCTACTTCCTATAATATATTAGCTATAAACATATAAGGCTCGTGGCTTTCTGTTCCACGGCAAGGAGAAGCTGAAAAGGGTTACAAGGATGTACAAACATTTTCCCTTTTCATTGCTGGCAGGTTTCTCTCTACTTTTGGTTCATGGCCAGAATCAAACAGGTATGCTTATATAAGTCTATCAGAGTTAACATTAATTGTCACTTAATTACTGACCATATGGCTAAGATCTCTCTATTTTTGGTCAGGTTTCATTAGCTTAGATTGTGGGCTACCAGCTAATTCTAGCTATACTGAGCCAACAACAGGCATCAATTATATATCAGATGCAACGTTCATAGACGCAGGTGTAAGTATGAGTATATCACCTGTGTACAAAACAAATAGCCTTGAACAGGAATATTACTATGTCAGAAGCTTTCCTCAAGGAATCAGAAACTGTTACACAATTAGTGTTACAAATGGCACCAGATATTTGATCAGAGGGAGTTTCTTGCATGCAAATTATGATGCAAAAAGTAAACCTCCAGGATTCGACCTGTATATTGATGCTAATAAGTGGGATTCAGTGACATTACTTGATGAATCCACATTCATCTTTGCGGAGCTCATACATGTACCAAAATTAGATCATATAGATTTTTGTCTGGTAAACACGGGCAATGGTGTACCGTTTATTTCAGCATTAGAACTAAGGCCATTGAAAAATGTCACTTATGTAACTGAATCCGGATCATTGTCAACCTTTCTGCGGCTTGATTTTGGTTCATTAACCAATCAAACATATAGGTGAATCATATATTTTTTTTTTTTTTATATCATGCCATCTTATAATACTATGATTTTGGTAAGAACTTCTAAATTCAATATTTTCTAACATGTGTCAGGTACAAAGATGATGTTTTTGATCGCATGTGGTTCCCCCCTACGGCCATGTTTGGTTGGACACCAATAAGTACTTCGCTTACTGTGGTCATGGATACAACTCACAATGATTTCCAACCACCATCAGTGGTCATGGATACTGCCTCCACAGCAATAAACGCAAGTGCACCCATGACATTCAACTGGGTGCCTCCTGATAGCACACCCAATATTATGTCTACATCCACATTGCTGAAATCAAAGCTCTCAAAGCAAGCGAATCTAGAGTATTCAACATTTCTCTAAATGGGGAATTATGGGGTGGACCTTTTATTCCTAAGTACCTGCACACAACCACTGTATACAGCCCTTCAGCCTTGAAAGGAGGAAAATTTGAGTTTGCTCTTTACAAAATTGAACAATCAACTCTTCCACCACTCATCAATGCTATTGAGGTTTACACGGTTGTAGAGCTCTTACAATCTCAGACAGACCAACAAGATGGTAAGCTATTCACAATGCATTATTTTTCTTTAACAAGGTTTTTAGTTCGTCCTAATATTCTTGATCTAAATTTTATTCATTTCTTGAATGCATTCAAAACATTAGTTGATGCGATCAAGAACATCAAGTCAATGTATGGAGTAACAAGAAATTGGCAAGGCGATCCATGTGCCCCTACAGCGTATGTGTGGAATGGATTAAACTGTACCTATAATGCTTTGAATCTCCTACAATCACATCACTGTAAGTGTATGCCTTCAAATAAGCTAATGAACTGTCTTAGTACAATCTATCATGTTAGAATAACTAAAAATTTTCTATTAATTAGGAACTTGTCATCAAGTGGGTTGGCTGGGCATGCAAATTGCTCCTTACATATCCAATCTCACAATGATACAGTACTTGTAAGTATTGAAATCACACACAATCAATTAATTTTCATGTAAGAGGGTAAAGAGGACCAATATTTAATCTCCATTTATTATTACAATAATAAATTTTTAATTGAATTACTGATTTCAGGGATCTATCAAATAATAGCTTAACAGGACCAGTTCCTGATTTTCTATCAAATTTGCAATCATTGAGGGTCCTGTAAGTTATATGGATTTTGGAAAAGTATTTCAAAACCTTTATTTGAAAAGGGGATCATATTTTCTCAACCTTTGCAGAAACTTATAAAGAAACAACCTGAGTGGTTCACTTCCTGCTGCCCTTCTTGACAAATCAAAGAGTGGTTCACTGCTACTAAGGTCTCCTTTCTGTCATAACTTTTTGTGCCATTTTTCATTTTCATAACTATCCCACTACAAGAAAAATGTTAAGAGTTACAATCGCACCTATTTGTACATTGTGTATAAGGGATTAGTGGTGATTGCAATTCTTAACTTTTATGCCATGATTTTTTTAATGTTAGTGTGGCAGAAAATCCAAATCTATGCCCATCAATTTCATGTACAACAGAGCAGAAGAAGAAGAAGAAGAATATTGTTCCAATAGTTGTATCCATTAGCGGATTGTTCATCTTGTTATTAGGTGCAGTTGGTATCTTTTGGATATTTAAAAGAATAAGAGAACAAGAAGGTAAGACAAACACCGCGTCTACTAATCAAGGTTAAATGTTTATTCAAGTTGCTTATTCCAATTTGAGAAAAAAAAAAAAAAAATATACTCCACATATATTTTATTCAAATTCTTGATGATCTTAGGAAAAATGACAGGAAATAAAGTATCCATCCTTCAAAATGTACAACTAGAATCAAAGAATCGACAATTTACCTTCTCTGATGTCCAGATGATTACCAACAACTTCGAGAAACTTCTTGGTGAAGGTGGGTTTGGCAAAGTTTATCTTGGTTATGTAGATGGAAATCCTGTGGCTGTAAAGATGATCTCCCAAACAGCAGTTGAAGGGTATCAGCAATTTCAGTCTGAGGCATGTAACCGAAACTTATGCCATATTTTTTTAGTTCATTCGCATATGTGAAAATAATGTGTGACTTTATATTACAGGTTGAACCTCTTATAAGAGTTCATCATAGAAACTTGACTATCCTTGTTGGATATTGCAATGAAGGACCCAATCTCACTCTCATCTATGAGTACATGGCGAACGGAGACATACATTCCCATATTTCAGGTCTCGTCACAAGTAAATATATAGGTTTCACATACTAATTTGGTCATTACATTTCAATTTCTGAAGATCACTAACTTTCTGTGGGTCATATTTTAATAAGTCTAGAGAGAAAATTTTTCACATTGTGGTTTGCTGTGATTAGAATATAACTAAAGTGTTATCAGTGGTAGAGTCATAAAAATAGATATTCCTCTAATCATAACTTGCTACCTTAACAAATTGTAAAAATGGTTGTGAAAAAGGTTCCAAACATTGGAAAATGTAATAATTAAATTGCTTGGACAATATGTATTAAGTAAAAACAGAATTTGGAGAAAGGGAAAAGTAATTTGTTCCTGAGACTCACTACTTTTGAATGCTTTGGATGCAGAAAATAACTCAAATATCTTAAGTTGGGAAGGCAGGATTCAAATCGCATTGGACTCTGCACAAGGTTAGTGTCTTGGTGTAATTCTTTTCTAACATGCATCTTTTCACCTTTTCAATGTATGATGTGTGGATTTTTTAATGCAGGATTGGAGTATCTACATGATGATTGTAATCCACCCATAATTCACAGAGATGTGAAGCTGTCAAACATCTTGTTGAATGAAAAATTCCAAGCCAAGATTGGTGATTTTGGCCTATCCAGAGTTATCCCAACTGATGGTGGTAGTTATGTGACAACAATTGTTGCTGGCACTCCAGGCTACTTAGAACCCGAGTAAGTACCAGTTTGTTAGGATGGTTTAACACCACACTTTTTTGAGGATTACTTTTTAAAACCTCATATTTTATAGAGGTCTAGTTAACATCTTCAAAATTAAAATTTTTTCAATCAATTTATGGTCCATTTGGATTGAGAGAGAGGGAGGAGAGTACAGTAGAGTAGAGTAAATTTAGTCCAAAATTAGCTTATTTTTAGTCAACTTTAATCTACTCCCCTCCACTCCCCATCTTTCTCCCCTCCATCCAAACAGGCCATTAATGACAATTGCAATTAGAAGAAAGTAACATATCTTAAGATACCCTTTTGAAGTTTAATCCGTATCAAAAATATTGTTGTAACTGGTATCAAATTTTTTTATTTTTTCCGAGAGGGGTTGTAGATACTCCAGATCAAACAAATTAACTACGAAAAGTGACGTATATAGTTTTGGAGTTGTTCTTATGGAGTTAATCACAAGCCGAGCCGCTATAATGAGAAGCACTGAGAACGTTCATATAAGCCAATGGGTCAATACCATGGTTCCGCATGGGGATATTCGAAGTATTGTTGATCCAAGATTACCAAACGGAGATTTCGATCTCAACTCTGCCTGGAAGGCTATTAAAGTATCCATGACTAGTGTATCTGAAAATCCCCTCAATAGGCCAACCATGAGTCAGGTAGTGATTGATCTAAAGGAGTGCTTGGCAACAGAATTAGCTCAAAGGAGGGGGGACAGTATCAAGATTGTGGTTCACACTAGAAAGGAAGAGAAGAAATACAACAGAAGAAGAACAAAACGAAGAAATAAATAACAAGACTTAAACGACAGTAGTATAAGTGTAATATATATTATTTGGTGTATAAAACTACATGTAGCTTATAATGTTTTAGGTGGATTAAGCTCACACGTGGAGTAACTAACTCACTCACGTGCCATAACTACCTCCGTGTATTTAGGGATATTTTCTCTGCTCTCTGTTTTGGTATTTAAGCTACAGAGGATGTATAGATTGATTCATAAAATGTAAAATCAGTTTTTCTTCAACTGGAATTCTCTCTAGCACTTCGTTTCTCTCTATAGATACTTGTGCTTTCTTATATGGTATCAGAGCCTGAGCTTTTAGCAATGGCGTCAAACACTGAAACTACTTCATCCAGTTCTTCACATCGCGAGCTTACTCCAATGGAGGATCCTCGCAGTCCATTCTTTATGCATCATGGAGAATCTCCTGGTGCGATCCTCGTTGCTCAACATTTGACTGAGGATAACTATCCAACCTGGTCTAGAGCAATGGTAATGGCTTTGGATGCCAAAAGTAAACTTGGCTTTGTTGATGGCTCCATCACTGCTTCCATGGCAATCACACCGCTCGAGAAATAGGCATGGTCAAAATGCAATTCGATGATCTCATCTTGGATCTTGAACTTTGTATCACCTCACATCAAAGCTAGTGTCATTTACAGAGACACAGCTTTTGCAGTGTGGAATGCACTCAAGATTCGTTTCTTGCAAGCAAATGGACCTAGAATTTCTCAGCTCCAGAAGCAAATTTCCACTATATTGCAAGGTGATTCCACTGTAACAACCTTCTTCACTGATATTCAAGCTGCTTAGGATCAATTGTTGAATCTCAGGCCTTTACCAAGTTGTACATGTGGCAAATGCAATTGTGGAATAAATGATAAGATTGCACATCTTTATCATCAAGATTCAATTATGCAGTTTCTTAATGGACTGAATGAATGCTATTCACAAGTCAAGACTCAAATCCTTATGATGGAGCCTGTTCCATCGATAGATAAGGTTTTCTCATTGGTAATCCAGGAAGAAAGGCAAAGGTTTTCAACCTTTAATGGTGCTCCCTCTGTTGAATCAGCTGTACTTGCAGTTAAGAACCAAGCTTTCAATCAAGGCTTTTCTTCGAACAACAGAAATGGGAGTAATTTCAAAGGAAATAATGCCAGAGCAAGGCCTATGTGCAGCCACTGTGGGAAGCTTGGTCACATTATGGAAAAATGTTACAAGATTGTTGGATTTCCTCCAGGTTATAAGCAAAAAGGAAGGATTGCCAAGGCTAATCAGGTTATGATTGATGATGATCAAGGTCAACCTGAATTCGTGCATCAGAATAATCATTTTCCTTTTACTTCAGAGCAGTATCAACAGCTGCTTTCTCTACTGAATACTCATACATCCACATCTGGTACTTCCAATGATGTTGCAGCTACAGCAAATTCTGCCATTTCAGGTAATCTTTGTGCTTCTTTACAAGACTCTGTGTGCTTGAATATGCAGCATTCCATTTTTGCATCAAATCCAGCCAATAAAACAATTCTTGGAAAACAAACTTGGGTCTTGGACACTGGGGCAACAGATCACATTGTCCATTCTGTTAACCTTTTCACTAAAATCACAAGTTCCGTTTCATCTTTTGTTCAATTACCTAATGGTGAAAGAGTAGTTGTCACACACATTGGCGCCATTCAAGTTACAGCTAGCCTTATTCTTGAAAATGTGCTATGTGTTCCTGCTTTCACTTTCAATTTGATATCAGTGAGTAAATTGACAAAAAGCCTGTCATGTTGCTTTGTTTTCTTGTCCAATTTTTGCTTCATACAGGCCCTTTCTTGTTGGAAAACAATTGGAGTGGGTAAACTACATACCAACCTCTACTTGCTATCTACAACTCCTTGCAAAACTAATTCTGCAACATCTTCTATTCTGGATTCTGTCTTCAATACTTTTGTCAATAATGTTTCTGAAATTCCTGTCATAACCAAGCCTTTTCTTTGGCATCTTAGACTAGGACATGCTTCAGATGCAAAATTACTTGCTTTACATGATTGTATTTCTGATGTAAGCAATGTTCATAGCAATAAAACTTGTACTCTTTGTCCCATTGCAAAACAGAAACGTTTGCCCTTTCCTTTCTTCAATCATATGTCTGAATCTGCTTTTGATCTTATTCACTGTGATGTATGGGGTCCTTTTGCCAAATCCACTCATGATGGTTTTAGATATTTCCTTACCATAGTTGATGATGCAACTAGGTCCACATGGTTGTATCTTATGAAAAACAAATCAGAAACCAGACCATTGTTGATTTCATTTTTCAACATGATATCCACACAGTTTAACACCAAAATCAAGACTATTTGGACTGATAATGCTCAAGAGTTTATCCTAAAAGAATTTTATGCTTCTCATGGAATTTTACATCAACACTCATGTGTAGCCACTCCACAACAGAATTCAGTTGTGGAGAGGAAACATCAACACATATTGAGCATTGCAAGAGCCTTAAAATTTCAGTCCAATATGCCTCTTACCTTTTGGGGTGATTGTGTTTTAACTGCTGTGTATATTATTAATAGACTGCCATCTTCCATTTTAGGCAACAAAACTCCTTTTGAGAAACTTTATAACAAAATTCCCTCCTATGATCATCTAAAGGTTTTTGGATGCCTATGTTTTGTCTCTACTTTGTCTCACAATAGGTCAAAATTTGCTCCTAGATCTCTGCCATGTGTTTTTCTGGGGTACCCTTATGGAGTTAAGGGTTACAAGGTCCTTGATTTAGCTACCAAGAAAATTTCTATATCTAGGGATGTCCTCTTCCATGAAACTGTCTTTCCCTTCATATCCTCCACCTATTCAGCTTCACCTTATTCTACCATTCACTTGCCTCATATCTTTCCTTCCCTTGATTCTTACAATGACCTATTACCCTCTAATTCTCAACATGTTACTCCTGTCACACCTCCAATTCTTGATTCCACATCTATTTTGCCTAATTGTGAATCCAACATTACTTCAGATTTATCAAACTTTTCCCCAATTCTTCCTGCTGCTATTCCTGCAGGTTCTATACATGATCCTATTCACAATTCCATTCCTAGTTCTCCCATTCCTGCTGCTGATGATTCTGCAGAACCTATACATTCTTCCATTCCCAATTTCATTTCTGATTCCCTCATACCTTCTACTGTCAATTCTGCAGACCCTTTACCTGTTTCCAATAATATTCCTATCTCAACTCCTGTTTCCATTCCTTCCTTACGAAAATCTACTAGAATGCCATTCACAAGGAAATGCCTAACTCTGATCTGGCCACTTCAAGGCCAAGAAAAAATCTTAAGTCCCCAAGGTCTTTCAGCTTGAACTCTTGATTCAAAAACACCTTAAGTTCATCAACAGCATGAGTATCATTGCTGGCAATGAGTATGTCATCAACATACACCAATAGAGCTATAAAAGACTGATTACACTTCTTTGTAAAAAGAGAGTAGTCTGACTTAGATTGCTTGAACCCACATTTCAAAATGGTAGAGGAGAACTTGGAGTACCATTGTCTGGAGGCCTGCTTCAAACCATACAAGGACTTGTTTAGTTTACACACTAATTGCTCCCCCTTGCCGTGAAACCCTTGAGGTAGATGCATGTAAACATCCTCATGGAGATCACCATGGAGGAAAGCATTGTTTACATCAAGTTGAACAAGGTGCCAGCCAGCAATGGCAAGTAAAGTCTTCACTGAAGTCATCTTAGCCAATGGAGAAAAAATATATGTGAAGTCCAAACCCTCTTGTTGGGTGAAGCCTTTGGCCACAAGCCTAGCTTTGTACCTCTCCACTGTTCCATCAGCCTTATACTTGATCTTGTATACCCATTTGCACCCAATTGCCTTCTTGTGAGGAGGTAGGGAAGCAAGAGTCCAGGTCTGATTAGACTCCAAGGCTGTAATCTCATCATCCATGGCATTCTGCCACTTAGGATCTTTGACAGCCTCAGAATAAGACTTGGGCTCAGAAACAGCAGTGATTAGGGAACAAAAATGGGAATAAGAAGGTGATAAACCAGAAGAATTGAGGTAATCAGATAAAGGATATGGAGTACCTGACATGGAAGAGAGACACCCTGACTTGATGGAGGAATTGGAATGAGTAATCTGAGCATGAACAACATTACTGCATTTATAGTCTTACAGATAAGCAGGGGCCTTACTGATTCTAGTAGATTTTCGTAAGGAAGGAATGGAAACAGGAGTTGAGATAGGAATATTATTGGAAACAGGTAAAGGGTCTGCAGAATTGACAGTAGAAGGTATGAGGGAATCAGAAATGAAATTGGGAATGGAAGAATGTATAGGTTCTGCAGAATCATCAGCAGCAGGAATGGGAGAACTAGGAATGGAATTGTGAATAGGATCATGTATAGAACCTGCAGGAATAGCAGCAGGAAGAATTGGGGAAAAGTTTGATAAATCTGAAGTAATGTTGGATTCACAATTAGGCAAAATAGACGTGGAATCAAGAATTGGAGGTGTGACAGGAGTAACATGTTGAGAATTAGAGGGTAATAGGTCATTGTAAGAATCAAGGGAAGGAAAGATATGAGGCAAGTGAATGGTAGAATAAGGTGAAGCTGAATAGGTGGAGGATATGAAGGGAAAGACAGTTTCATGGAAGAGGACATCCCTAGATATAGAAATTTTCTTGGTAGCTAAATCAAGGACCTTGTAACCCTTAACTCCATAAGGGTACCCCAGAAAAACACATGGCAGAGATCTAGGAGCAAATTTTGACCTATTGTGAGACAAAGTAGAGACAAAACATAGGCATCCAAAAACCTTTAGATGATCATAGGAGGGAATTTTGTTATAAAGTTTCTCAAAAGGAGTTTTGTTGCCTAAAATGGAAGATGGCAGTCTATTAATAATATACACAGCAGTTAAAACACAATCACCCCAAAAGGTAAGAGGCATATTGGACTGAAATTTTAAGGCTCTTGCAATGCTCAATATGTGTTGATGTTTCCTCTCCACAACTGAATTCTGTTGTGGAGTGGCTACACATGAGTGTTGATGTAAAATTCCATGAGAAGCATAAAATTCTTTTAGGATAAACTCTTGAGCATTATCAGTCCAAATAGCCTTGATTTTGGTGTTAAACTGTGTGGATATCATGTTGAAAAATGAAATCAACAATGGTCTGGTTTCTGATTTGTTTTTCATAAGATACAACCATGTGGACCTAGTTGCATCATCAACTATGGTAAGGAAATATCTAAAACCATCATGAGTGGATTTGGCAAAAGGACCCCATACATCACAGTGAATAAGATCAAAAGCAGATTCAGACATATGATTGAAGAAAGGAAAGGGAAAACGTTTCTGTTTTGCAATGGGACAAAGAGTACAAGTTTTATTGCTATGAACATTGCTTACATCAGAAATACAATCATGTAAAGCAAGTAATTTTGCATCTGAAGCATGTCCTAGTCTAAGATGCCAAAGAAAAGGCTTGGTTATGACAGGAATTTCAGAAACATTATTGACAAAAGTATTGAAGACAGAATCCAGAATAGAAGATGTTGCAGAATCAGTTTTGCAAGGAGTTGTAGATAGCAAGTAGAGGTTGTTATGTAGTTTACCCACTCCAATTGTTTTCCAACAAGAAAGGGCCTGTATGAAGCAAAAATTGGACAAGAAAACAAAGCAACATGACAGGCTTTTTGTCAATTTACTCACTGATATCAAATTGAAAGTGAAAGCAGGAACACATAGCACATTTTCAAGAATAAGGCTAGCTGTAACTTGAATGGCGCCAATGTGTGTGACAACTACTCTTTCACCATTAGGTAATTGAACAAAAGATGAAATGGAACTTGTGATTTTAGTGAAAAGGTTAACAGAATGGACAATGTGATCTGTTGCCCCAGTGTCCAAGACCCAAGTTTGTTTTCCAAGAATTGTTTTATTGGCTGGATTTGATGCAAAAATGGAATGCTGCATATTCAAGCACACAGAGTCTTGTAAAGAAGCACAAAGATTACCTGAAATGGCAGAATTTGCTGTAGCTGCAACATCATTGGAAGTACCAGATGTGGATGTATGAGTATTCAGTAGAGAAAGCAGCTGTTGATACTGCTCTGAAGTAAAAGGAAAATGATTATTCTGATGCACGAATTCAGGTTGACCTTGATCATCATCAATCATAACCTGATTAGCCTTGGCAATCCTTCCTTTTTGCTTATAACCTGGAGGAAATCCAACAATCTTGTAACATTTTTCCATAATGTGACCAAGCTTCCCACAGTGGCTGCACATAGGCCTTGCTCTGGCATTATTTCCTTTGAAATTACTCCCATTTCTGTTGTTCGAAGAAAAGCCTTGATTGAAAGCTTGGTTCTTAACTGCAAGTACAGCTGATTCAACAGAGGGAGCACCATTAAAGGTTGAAAACCTTTGCCTTTCTTCCTGGATTACCAATGAGAAAACCTTATCTATCGATGGAACAGGCTCCATCATAAGGATTTGAGTCTTGACTTGTGAATAGCATTCATTCAGTCCATTAAGAAACTGCATAATTGAATCTTGATGATAAAGATGTGCAATCTTATCATTTATTCCACAATTGCATTTGCCACATGTACAACTTGGTAAAGGCCTGAGATTCAACAATTGATCCCAAGCAGCTTGAATATCAGTGAAGAAGGTTGTTACAGTGGAATCGCCTTGCAATATAGTGGAAATTTGCTTCTGGAGCTCAGAAATTCTAGGTCCATTTGCTTGCAAGAAACGAATCTTGAGTGCATTCCACACTGCAAAAGCTGTGTCTCTGTAAATGACACTAGCTTTGATGTGAGGTGATACAGAGTTCAAGATCCAAGATGAGATCATCGAATTGCATTTTGACCATGCCTGTTTCTCGAGTGGTGTGATTGCCATGGAAGCAGTGATGGAGCCATCAACAAAGCCAAGTTTATTTTTGGCATCCAAAGCCATTACCATTGCTCTAGACCAGGTTGGATAGTTATTCTCAGTCAAATGTTGAGCAACGAGGATCGCACCAGGAGATTCTCCATGATGCATAAAAAATGGACTGCGAGGATCCTCCAATGGAGTAAGCTCGCGATGTGAAGAACTAGATGAAGTAGTTTCAGTGTTTGACGCCATTGCTAAAAGCTCAGGCTCTGATACCATATAAGAAAGCACAAGTATCTATAGAGAGAAACGAAGTGCTAGAGAGAATTCCAGTTGAAGAAAAACTGATTTTACATTTATGAATCAATCTATACATCCTCTGTAGCTTAAATACCAAAACAGAGAGCAAAGAAAATATCCCTAAATACACGGAGGTAGTTATGGCACGTGAGTGAGTTAGTTACTCCACGTGTGAGCTTAATCCACCTAAAACATTATAAGCTACATGTAGTTTTATACACCAAATAATATATATTACACTTATACTACTGTCGTTTAAGTCTTGTTATTTATTTCTTCGTTTTGTTCTTCTTCTGTTGTATTTCTTCTCTTCCTTTCTGGTGTGAACCACAATCTTGATAGACAGTGTGACTGAATCAAATGACTCAAGTTCAATTTTCACAATCAATGTGACTACTGGAACTAGTCCATCAGCAAGATAGTTCTTAACTTGTTCCAAGAATTAAAATTGGCATACTGAATCTTGAAGCTTTCCTGCTTTGTGCCTACATTTCTTTAATTTTATCATTTGTGTTAGATCTTTTTATCATCAAGCAATTTGTATTTGTGTTTTGTGGGTCATTTGTGGATTTGAGTAGTAGTGCTGCTCGTTTTTCAAGTTCGCATCTGCAAAGATCAAGTTCGCACCAGCGAGGCAGGCACGTGGCCACGGGTGGAGTCAGAATTTTATTTTGTGGCGGCCGAAATTAACTTGAATCTTATATATTCTCAAATCAAATATCATGTAATCTATGATTTACCATAAGTTGCATTAATATTATATGAAACTCTTTTTTTAACTATTTGTTGGCAGCCAATTGTAATTAAATCAATTCAAACCTAGAGATATGCGGTTAAAACAATTGAAAACTACATAATGGAGGCTTTAGAATTAATTTATGCTCGATATGGACGTATATGCTACAAGTTTAGGGACCATATAAATATTAGGAAAAATACTATAAAAAGTCTCCTATATATATGTGTGTGTGTGTGTGTGTGTGTAGGGCATCGCATATAATTGATAAGTGAAAATAAATGCATTTATCCCATTAACTATTCTTATTGATAAAACACAAATTTAGGCTCTACTACAACAATGTTTACTACTCTCTCTCTCTCTCTCTCTCTCTCTCTCTCTCTATATATATATATGTGTGTGTGTGTGTGTGTGTGTAAATAGTTGATTAGAGATCACATTGCCTCTTTAATTTAAAGGAAATTTTTTATTTGGAAAAATTACTTATCAAATAGTATATAACATCTTATAATCCTGTCTGGAGTACTATTACATGACATGGGGTTGGGTTCCTTGTTGTGGGTTTATAACCAATATTTGTTGAGGCTTACTATGTGAGTAACGTAACGTCACAACGTACTATTTTGAGTACTTTTATGCACAATTGAGGTGCACTATTGTACAACTATTTTTAATGATAGGCTTGACTCAAAATCCCCAAGGTTTAACATATATGTAAAAGCATTCATTATCATGAATATTGCGTTTCATATGTATATTAGCTATGCTACCTAGTAGACTGTGTCTCAATATTGTTTTAGGACAAAGTTTGGGTACAATCTTGATTGTAACTTAAAACTATAACTTCCTTTAAAAAAAATTAACATTGTTACATATTTTGAAAATCTAAATATTAGATTGTATGTTGTTTACGCTCTTAACACATATGTCAAATGTTGTGTTAATTGAATGTTATTTACTATATGATTCATAAACTTATTTTTTATCTATAATTTTATATTACAAAACTTGCAATTTAAATAATTGGTTGATTGCCTAGGTATTGATATTTGATCTTCTTGTAGTTTTGCAAGTGTAGGAGATATATGAATAAATGTATATAATCCAATATTAGATTTGTCAAAATTTACCTCCAATAAAAAAATATTAAGTGAAGTTGTCACCTTAAGATATAACCAAATTTGTAACTAAACTTTGTACATTATTTGATTATGGTTTCACAAAGTATGTAGCAACCTTTTTAGTCAAAATTTGTGGCTTGTAGTAGTAGACAGCTACTTTTGAAGGCTAGGACCTTATGTGTTAGACCTACGACTTGTTGCTGCCGTTACACATACTAAGGAAATTTTACATATTTGTTTTGTAACTAATTGTGGTGATGACTCTTATCATTTAGAAGAAGATGTTGACATGTAGCGAAGTCAAACCCTTCATTATTTTGTAGCCAATGATCATTGTAATTGCTCATAGAGCTCTGATTCATTGTTGGAAATTTGTGGTTTAATTTAATCTTGATGGATCAAAGGGTACTTTTGATTAATTTGATCCTCTTCAAAAGAAATTTGTATGTAGATTCTTTAATGTTAGTGAGAAACCCTTGGAAATGAAAAGTCCTTAGGAAAAAAAAGAGAAAAAAAAAAAGATTGCAGGTCCTTTTCATTTGTGGTTTCATCACAAACGAAGCCTTTGGGGAATTTGGGGTATAATCTTAGTTGTCAAAACATGAATCATAGTGCGAATCAATTTTTTATTTTTCTGTATTGTGTATTATAAGATTCACAAACACATAATAAAATTTATAAAAAATTATAGATATACATGGGTTGGGTACGGGGAGGGGAGGCCAACCCCACACTTATGCCATACCTATTTCAGTGTAAATTCAAAGCTCAGTCCCCACTCCCTTTGCTATGCAGGGTGGATAAAACCCACCCATTAGGGTTGGGTGAGGCTGGTACTTGCAGGAGCGAGTTTAAATTATCATCCCTATTTCTAGTATATAAAACCCACTTGAGTTCATTTAAATTCAAGGTACTTAATAACAGAGATATAGCTATTAAGACCTTAACACCAAAAGACATTAATTTTTCCTACCCCACTTTTTTGGCCATAAAATAATTTCCTACAAAGTGTTTCAAAATGCAAAACACATTGCATGAACATCAGCTAGTTGTAATAAAATTGGTGATAACTCTAGCATTTAGCAATTCATAAATTATGCATGCATGTGGCTCATTCTCTGAAAGTGATAGGAGAAATACCTGGTGCTGGGTGGTTTTGAGATAGGCTTTACCAACTACTGACACCTATTTCTTGCTGGAATTTATTGGATAGAGATCATTTTGATGGAATGAAAGTATTTCCTTTTGTGTTATCAGCTACTGCTCAAGGAAAAGTCAATTCTGCTAACCAATATTGAAACTATGACGAAGTCAATGGGAATAAATTATGCCCAATCATTGTCATAATACGGAGTCCTTTAAGTCTTTAACGCGCTTTGTAAGAAGAGATACTCTAGTACTTACAAATATTAAAAAACATTTAGTATTAGTTAGTGGCGAAGCTGCATTTGATAATTGTTTTGTTTAGCGGCCAGGCTGTATTTGATAATTGTTTTAAGAAATTCGCTATTTATAATCCAAGTGGTAACAGAGCTGTTAGCACAATAATATATTTTACTATGCATTGTTGGAATTTTACCTGTTCATAAAGAAAGGAAAAGACTTTCATACACTGTATGAATATGAATTTCTAGACTAAGGTCAGACTTCAGAGTATTATAGATGTTTAACTCATGCACGTTTCCATTATTCTCAGACTAGCTAGGAGTCAAAAAATAAACAAATAAATTTTGCACGTATTTTGTAAATAAATTAATCAATTTGATAGTCTGTCAGTTTGCTAGAGAAAATCATCTAGTTATGAGAACAATTGATTAAGTTGTTAAACTATATGTTCTGCTTTGTTAAAGCACTTATGGGATGATGGAGAAAATTTTTGCAGTAGTGTTCCCATAAGCCAGAGGAAAGATAGATGGTCATGATGGGGAGCTTCAAACATTTCATCCTTGCATTTCTTGTTGGTTTTGCCCTTGTACATCTAGTTGATGCACAGGATCAAACAGGTATGATAATCTAAATTCTTGAATATATCATTGAGCTAATCACATAGCTAAGGTATTATTTTATCTATTTGTCTCAGGCTTCATAAGCATAGCCTGTGGATCACCAGCCAATTCTAGCTTTTCAGAGCCAACAACAGGCATAAATTACATTTCGGATGCGGCATTCATAGACACTGGTATAAGTCAACAGATATCAGCTGTATATAAAGATGGCTATCAACATTACGTATGGTCCGGTATGGAATCTCAGAAGCTTTCCTCAAGGAATCCGAAACTGTTACAACGTAAGCACTGCGCAAGGCACCAAGTATCTGATCCGAGGAACTTTCTTATATGGGAATTATGATGGACTAAGTAAGTTACCACAGTTCGATATTCATCTAGGAGTGAATATGTGGGATACGATCAACATAACAGATATGTCCCTTGATTTCTCCACGGAGCTCATACATGTCCCATATCAAATTATTTACAAATCTGTCTTGTAAACACGGGCTTCGGGGTGCCATTTATATCGGCAATAGAGTTAAGGCCATTGAGCAATAAGACGTATTTATCAAATTCTGGATCATTGGCACTCTTCAATCGCTTGGACGTGGGTTCAGTAACTGGCAAAACATACAGGTGAGTCATTTTATATAAGATTACATCATTTGAACCACTATATATATATATATATATATAGTAACGGATCGGAATTGAATGCTTTCCATATTGCTTGAAATGTATAAGGTCCATTTCACCATTAAAATTTCATTTTCTAGATCTGGCCACATAAAGAATGCCATCGTGAAATTTGATAAATATAATGTTAGAATATATTTTCTTCAAATACACTCTGTGCTTGCAAAATTTAAAACGGATATGTGATGAATATCTGCCTCATCTGTGAAATGTTTAAATTTTAAATTCCATTTGTTATAAAATTATTTATTAATAACATCTTATTTGTATAAAATTTAACATGTGTTAACATAAGGATAACATATAATCTAACCATGGGTTTTTAAAAATATTAATTAAATAAAATATTATTAGGCGTTATAATGTTACTTAAAGTTATATAAGACTTAACTTTATCTTAATAATTCAATTGGTACATAAAAGAGGAGGGGAGTGTCAAACCTTAGTTCTCCTTAGAATAATTTATATTGGATTTTTGGTACTTAGCTTAAATTAGTTATTTTTATTTATTTTGACATTTTGACACTTAGCTTTTGATGAAAATAGAAAGTTAAAATCGACTTTATAAATTGTAATTACTTATTAAATAATGGACTTAAAAATTCAAAGAAGATCCATTTTTATATTAGGTCTCACAAAATTGCCTCAACGTGGTAACCCAACCCAACACAAGTTGGGATAGTTTTTAAAGTTACCATTGGTTGTGTTGGGTTGACGTTTCCTCAATCAAAAAGGCCACATTAGATTGAAAAATAACCCAAACCCAATATGAACATTGCACACTATTATCAATTAGTTGCTTGCTTATTCTGAATATCTATGTTTTCTTAGGTATCCAACAGACGTTTATGATCGCGTTTGGACTCCCTTCAACTATAATTCGTCTGTAACTTTAAGTACCTCACTTCTTATTGACTCCCAAAGTAACAATTATTACCAACCACCCTCTATTGTTATGAGTACTGCTTCCACTCCAATTAATGTTAGTGCTCCTCTGGAGTTGAATTGGAATTCGCAGAATGCTACTTCCTCACAATACTATGTCTACATGCACTTTGCTGAAGTTGTAAACCTCAAAGCTAATCAGTCCAGATCATTCAACGTTACAGTAAATGGGAAGTTCTTTTATGGACCTATTGTTCCACAATACTTGTACCCATCCACAGTGTACAGCACATCCATCTTGGCGATTGCCCAAAACTATGATCTTTTAATCTCCAAAACAAAAAGTTCAACACTGCCACCTATCCTCAATGCACTCGAGATATATTCAATTAGAGATCTCTCAAAACCAGGAACAAACCAACAAGATGGTATGTTTTCTTCCACACATGCATGTCATCTAGTGCCTTATTCTATTTTTTTACTTTTTTTTAACTTATTTGGATGCATATGAAAATGTTATAGTTGATGCCATCACAAAAATCAAGTTAGCATACGGAATACAAAGAAATTGGGAAGGAGATCCGTGTCTCCCACAAGCATACTCATGGGCAGGTTTAAATTGCAGCTATGAAAGTATTAACCCACCTAGAATAACATCCTTGTAGGTTCATTCATTCATATAAGCCTTGTGAATTGGAAACTTATTTTTGAAGTATCTCTTACTGTGAAATTTAAATTGAATCAGGAACTTGTCCTCTAGTGGATTGACTGGAGTGATATCTGTTTATATATCAAATATCATAATGTTACAATATCTGTAAGTATTTGCAATTTACTTAATTAAAAATGTAAAAACATGATAATGATTACCAAATTTGCTTACAATTTTAATGGCAAGGTAAGTGATTTTGTCATTTCAGGGATATGTCAAACAATAATCTTACTGGATCAGTGCCTGATTTCCTTTCGCAATTGCAATACTTGAGGGTCCTGTAAGTTGAATTTTAAGATTGTTACCAAAAATTTCTTAATTTGTTAGAAATGACAAAAATCATATGCCCCCTACCTTTGCAGAAACCTAGAAAAAAATCAACTCACTGGTACTATTCCAGCTGACCTCATTCAAAGATCGAAAAATGGTTCTCTATTACTAAGGTATGATTTTTTTTCGAAGATAATGTAACCCTTCATTATAACAATTACTTTCCTTTCATAATACATGATCTCACCGCCATCCTTTATTTGCTCTAGTGTGGATGAAAATTTAAATGTTTGCGGATTTGGATCATGCAAAAAGAAGAACAATATTGCTGTTCCAATAGGGGCATCGGTTGGTGTATTGCTCATCCTCTCATTGATTGTTGTGGCTGTCTTGTGGGGACTTAAGAGAAGAAAAAACGACAAGAATAAAGGTTAGAATTGAAATACAAGACCTATATTCAAGTAAACAAAGAATACATTCTCCTCACTTATGTTTCTTATAATAATGATGTTCGCAGTGGCCATAGCGGGAACAGAATCCAACATCCAGACCACGTCGTTTCAGTCAATAGAGTCAATACAACGCCAATTTACATATGCTGATCTTATAAAAATTACCAACAATTTTGAGAGGATTCTTGGTAAGGGTGGATTTGGACAAGTTTCCCATGGCTATATTGATGACACTCTAGTTGCAGTGAAAGTGCTTGCTGTGGCATCAGATCAAGGGTATCAACAATTTCAAGCAGAGGCAAGCGACAATGACTTAGATTCTTGAGCTTTCACATAGATACATACACAGATTTATATATCATATTAATGAAAATGATACTTCTTGAATTACAGGTGAAACTTCTTATGAGAGTTCATCATAGAAACCTGACTACCCTTGTCGGGTATTGCTATGAAGGAACAAATATGGGGCTTGTATATGAGTACATGGCCAACGGAGACTTAGATGCACATCTTTCAGGTTGGTCATAATAAAAGTATCTACAGAAGATTCCAATTTTTAACGTTAGTAACAACTTATCCATGAACAGAGCTATGCTTGGGTTTTTTTTTTTTTTTTTGGGAGGCCCTCCCAATTTTTTTTTTAATAAAAAAATACTAGTATATATTTATTTACTAACTTTAACAATTTGATTCAATAAAAATACACTTAATCCCCCTTAACAATATTGTTGATCAAAATGACAAATAGCAAAGCTAAAAATGATTAAGCCCAATCAACTAATTTTATCTAAAACAAACAACCTAAATTATTCCAATTTTTATTTGATTCTCAATAGGAATCGAGTATATTATCAATTTTTATTTTTTATTTTTTTAGAGAGAGGTGTCCGGTATCCATACTCCATTGGCATAGTCTACGACAAGTAGTGCATATGTACAAGATAAAATACGACCTAACTGAGCTTGGGCCTAAAGAGGACATAATCCAACATTAAAGATAGAAAACAATTTCCCTTTCTAAATTTTTCTTGCATTAATATTCGCATGATCAAGATTGCTTTAATTGAATCACAGAACTAGAAACGCTTAGGAATTTCATATATGGATGCAGGTAAGAATAATAACATCTTGAGTTGGGAAGCAAGGCTGAATATTGCAATGGACGCAGCACATGGTTAGCCATGAGTGATGAGTTGATTTGCTTAACTTTTATCTTTAATAAGATTTCATTTTATTTGTTCTAAAAATGATTTGGACTATAAAAATGTAGGATTGGAGTATTTGCACTATGGATGTAAACCACCTATAATACATAGAGACGTGAAGACTACAAACATCTTGCTAAATGAAAATTTTCATGCCAAAATAGCTGATTTTGGTCTTTCCAAAATTTTCCCAACTGATGGTGGCACTCATGTCTCAACTTTTAGTGTTGCCGGCACCCCTGGGTACCTCGATCCTAAGTGAGTATTTTTTTTACTTAAGATTATTTCTTATCTTCAAAATTCATTATGTTAAATACATTATAAGTATCAGTGATCCCAAGCTTGTGACCAATTCAAAAAAGAAAATAGATACAAACCTTATACTGGTTAAAGACAAATGGGAATGAGTTGAAAATTAAACTTCTAATAATTACAACTTTTTTTTTTAAGTGTGACATGCATTGGCTTGCAGGTACTCCACTTCATATAGGTTGACTGAGAAAAGTGATGTTTATAGTTTTGGAGTTGTTCTATTGGAGATAATCACAGAAAGATCCCGCGAAAATACTCACATAAGCCAATGGGTGAGAATCATGGTTGATAAAGGAGATATTCAAAATATTGTTGATCCAAGGTTGCATGGAAATTTTAATGTTAACTCTGCTTGGAAAGTTGTTGAAATAGCAATGGCTTGTGTGTCTTCCACCTCCATTGAAAGGCCAACCATGAGTGAGGCGGTGATTAAACTAAAGGAGTGTTTGACATCTGAATTAGCTCAAAGGGAGGGTGAATCAAATTATTCAGTTGAAATGGTCAATATGAATATGATTACAAAACTTAATCCTTCAACAAGGTAACTTGTCCAAAAATGAGATTGGTATATTGGATATTAAACTGTCTTTGAATTGGGGCAAAAGTTAGGTATAATTTCTGAAATTCTCTGCATTACATTCTTCAATTAGATTCAAATACATGATTGTATTGATCAATGAGGATAAATAATGTTAGCTTTCTCAATTAAAATTAAATCTAATGTTGTTATTTGTTTGATATTAATTGAAAAACCTAATGATCATTGAACCTAAGTTTTATCATTTTCTTTAATTGTAATCTCCTGTTAATTATTGGACTTCAAGGGAACACATAATTATTTGCTATATGTTTGTAATATTTTCCTAAATTTATCATATTGGTCGATTCATCTTTTCCAATGAAACAAATGACTCTTTGTTTTAGTATATTATACTAAACTTATAATAATATGAAACCAACGTTTCACTTCAATTTTTAGGCTATAGGCACAAAGCTCACCGCTGCTAATCCTATTCTTAAAGTTAAACCTTCAAATTGGCTATTGTTATTGGAGCCATGTTGAAACGTCACGAAGGTTCTTATTAAATTTTCTATGTTTGTAAAATTTTAAGAAAATAAAAAATTAATAATTATATTATCAATCAAATATTTAAATTCAAATTTATAGTCTTAAATTATGCATGAAAAATAAGTTCATGGATTGATTCGATTGAATAATAAATAATATCCAATTTAAACAAAATTTGACATTTATGTTAAAAACATAAAGAACATGCAATTTAAGGGTTAGATTTTTAAAATATGTAACCATGTTAAAAGCTTTAGTTGAAATCATTTTATCCTACAAACACAATAAATTTCACATCTTGTTGAAATAACAGGTTGTGATTTATAATACATCAATTAATTTCACATGGGGTCTCCACTCTTCACTAACATCATTGTTACTAAACACAATTCACAAACTACTATTTTAGCAATTATGAATGTTTTTGAGAAACTAGTTGTGCCATTGATTCATTATTTTCTAATAAATAAAAAGTAAATATATAAATTACTCCTTTTAAGTTTGGGTAATTGTCATTTTAGTCATTTAAGTTTTGTTTTTGTCATTTTGGTTTGTTAAGTTTACATGTAGGGGCGGCAATTGGGCGGGTTAGATAGTTTTTTAGTTGGGTCATAAATGGGTTGGGTACATAGTTACTTTTTTTTTTATCAATTTAAATATAAATTAAATACTCATTACACACCCAACTCATTTAATCCTTGACCCACCCATTTAATCCAAAATACCAAATAATTTTTTTTAAGCAAATAACAAAAAAAATCTCGTTAATTAAAATCAAGACCAACTAAAACCCAACTCACCAAATCAAGCAAACATATTAATAATCTGTAATTGGTTGAACATAAATCCAATTTAGGAGCAACTAGTTCAATATTCATCAATAAAAAGAAAAAAAACACCCAATAAATCAAGAAAATAAAATCAACTAAATTATCAAGAAAACCCAAATTTCACTGTCAATTCAAACTACAAAATTAGGTCTCATTCCTCTCTCTTCCTTCCATTTTTCTAATCAACCAAACAAAACACAAACAAATACAAATCTAAAATTCAAATTATATAAAACACTTTATTTGAAATTTAGCGACCAAACAAATACTTCATTCAAATTCAAATTAGTTGGAACAGTAAAGATTTTAAGACATTTTTAGGAGACTAACATATTACATTATATGTAGATTTTATATTTTTAAATTGATTAAATAATTTAGAAATTTATAAATTTCAATTCAAAGTATAAAATTCTTTCAAATCCTAAAATTACAAAAAATCAAGCAACCTACCAAACATTTCCTCAACTATTCAATTTTCACAACCAAATAATGACCCACAAATCTCAAAAACCCATTTCATTTTCAAAACGAAAGGAAATCATTTGTTACTACTGGCATATAGAGAATGTGATAAAATAAAAGAAAATGGCTAAAATTATTTCTATTTATAAAGATTTAATTGCCTTTAGCTGGCTTCCACATAAAGTAAAACTAAAAATAGAAAAATAACATGGAAAACACTCTAAAATCATTATGGCTTTCACTTTTATTGTCATAGCTTATACTGATATTGCACTAAATTTCAGTAAAAAACTACAAAGAAATCTAAAAATAATGAGTTCTAAACATTATTGAAAAACAACTAATCTCATCAATGATCAATTAAAATGTTTCTTTCTATTTCTCTTTAGATCTAAAACAAAATACAATTATGACTTTTCCACACCAAACACCTAAACACCCAAAGCAAATCTCATCCTTTACAGAACCCACAACTTCGAATTTCAACATCAAAACAATAAGTCATTGCTGTCACTCAATAAAAAAAGCAAGTCCTCTTCCTTGGTCATTGCCAACTCATATATGTTAAGATTAGATGAGATGACAAAGTTGGAGCTAGGTAGGTGTCATTGGAAGGTTGAAGATATACGACATCATTTTGCTTGGGATGTATTTGAGATGAGATGGCATGAAAGGTTGTAAGCATGTATATATATAAAGGAGCAGAAGTGGAAGAGGTTCTTAGTTTGAAACATTGAACCAAAGAAAGCAAAGAGTCTTAGAAAGAATCCTTATTCTTTAATAGGAAAGTCTTAAAATATTGAACCAAAGAAACCAAAAGTCTCTAGTTTTTGCTCTTATCTTGTTGCTTTAAAGATTATTTCAAATATCTTTTTAAATAGAGTGCCACATGGCATAACTTTATACTCTCTCTCTCTCTCTCTCTCTCTCTCTCTCTCTCTCTCTCTCTCTCTCTCTCTCTCTATATATATATATATATATATATATATATATTTATATTGATTTGGACTGTTCAATGTAGGATTGGGAGTATTTGCACTATGGTTGTAAACATCCTATTTTTATAGATATGTGAAGACTATAAACATCTTATTGTCTTAACTTCTTAAGGAGTCTCCCTAAGTTATTTCTTTTGTCATAGCTCATATCGATATTGCACTATATAGCAGTACCAAACTACAAAAAAAACCTAAATATTATGAGTTCTAAAAAAAAATAAAAAAACCTAATCTCGTCAATGATCAATTAAAATGTTTCTTTCTATTTCTCTTTAATTTTTTTAAAAAAATGCAATTATAACTTTCCCACACCAAACACCTAAAGACCCAAAGTCAATTGCATCCTTTACAGAACCCACAACATCTAATCTCAACATCAAAACAATAAGTTATCATTGTCACTCAATATAAAAAAAAATAATAATAAATAAATAAATAAATAAAGCCAGTTCTCTTCCTTGGTTATAGTTAACTCATACAGTTTAAGATTAAATAGAACGATGAAGTTGGAGCTTGGTAGGGGTCCTTAAAAGGTTGAAGATATATACGACATCATTCTTGGTTAGGATGTATATAAGATGACATGACATGGTGGGCATGTACATATAAAAAGCAGGCTCTCCCGCATGAGATTTCCGCTTATATAATGATTTGGACTGTGCAATGTAGGATTGGAGTATTTGCACTATGGTTGTAAACTACCTATTTTTATAGATGTGTGAAGACTATAAACATTTTGTTGTCTTAACTTCTCAAGGAGTCTCTCTAAAGTGTTTATCTCCACATTATAATATTTGTAATCCACAAAACCGTGACAAATTATGGAAAGAAAATGGTTGCAAACCTAGTATTGATTAATGGAACTAGTGGGAATGAATGACTTGAAAATTTAACCTGTATTGAAAAATAATAAAATTATGACATGCGTTGGCATTTAGGTATTCCGTGTCATATAAGTTGACTGAGAAAAGAGATATTTGTAGTTTTGGAATTATTCTTTTGGAGATGATCACAAGTTGACCTGTGATAGAAAGATCCCATAATGAAAACGCTCACATAAACCAATGGATGAGAATCATGCTTGCTCTAGGGGATATTCAAAGTATTGTTGATCAAAACTTTCGTTGAGATTTTAACGTTATTGCTGCTTGGAAAGCTATAGAAATGGCAATGTTTTGTGTGTCCCCCACCTTCACTAGAAGGCTAACCCTGAGTCTGGTAATGGCGAAACTAAAGGAGTGTTTGCGTCTGAATTACCTCAAAGGAAGGGCGGTGAGGGTCAATCAATCTATTCTCGTGAAATGGTCAACATGAATATGATTTTATGAAGTCAAAGTATTGGATAGAGATCATTTTGATGAAATGAAAGTATTTCCTTTCGTGTTATCAGCCACTGATCAAGGAAAAGTCAAATCTGGTAACCAGTATTAAAACTTCGAGAGTCTGATGAAGTCAGATGGAATAAATTATGCCTAATCATTGTGATAATAAGGAAACTTTTAAGTCTTTAACACGCTATGTAAGAAGAGTTATTCTTATTATAAATATTAAAATGCTTTCGGTGTTAGCTATCGGCCAAGCTGCATGCCTGCATTCGATAATTGTTTAAAGAAATTCGCTATTTATATTCCAAGTCGTTACAGAGCTGTCAGCATAAGGACAGATTTTACTAGTTCTACCCAAAAAAAAAAAAAAAAAAAAGAAAAAGAAAAAGAAGATATATTAATTTTACCATGCACTGTTGGAATTTTACTTGTTCATAACGAAAGGAAAGTACTTTAATACACTGTAGTTAATATTTCCATTATTCTAGACTAAGGTCAGACTTCAGAGTAGTTGATATTTCCATTATTCTCATTGACTAGGAGTTAAAAAATACATAAGCAAATTTTGCACGAATTTTTCAAATCAATTAAAAAGTTTGATAATCTGTCAATTTACAAGGTAGAATACTTCTTGTGATGAGAACAACTGACTAAGTTTGTTAAAGTACTTATGGGATGGTGGAGAAAATTTCTGCAGTATTGTTCCCATAAGCGAGAAGAAAGTTAGAGGGTCATGATGGGGAGCTTCAAACATTTCATCCTTGCATTTTTTGGTGGTTTTGCTCTTATACATCTAGTTGATGCACAGGATCAATCAGGTATGACAATCTAAATTCTTGAATATATCACTGATCAGCTAACCAAATAGCTGAGGTATTATTCTGTCTATGTGTCTCAGGCTTCATTAGCATAGCTTGCGGATCACCAGCAAATTCTAACTATTCCGAGCCGACAACAGGCATAAATTACATTTCGGATGCAGAATTCATAGACACTGGTATAAGTCAGCAGATATCAGCTGTATATAAAGGTGGCTTTCAACAACAAGTATGGAATCTCAGAAGCTTTCCTCAAGGAATCCGAAACTGTTACAACATAAGCATTACGCAAGGCACTAAGTATCTGATCCGAGGAACTTTTTTATATGGGAATTATGATGGACAAAGTAAGTTACCACAATTCGATATTCATCTGGGAGTGAATATGTGGGATACGGTCAACATAACGAATGTAACCATTCCTGTCTTTAAGGAGCTCATACATGTCCCATCTCAAACTAATTTACAAGTCTGTCTTGTAAACACGGGCCTCGGGATGCCATTTATATCAGCAATAGAGTTACGGCCATTGAGCAATAAGACCTATGTAACAAATTATGGATCATTGGCACTCTTCGTTCGCTTGGATGTTGGCTCCATAAGCAGAATATCATACAGGTGAATTTTATATATATATATATATACAGAATATCATACAGGTGAATTATATATATATATATATATATATATATATATAGCCAAAGCTTATCTATATTTATATTAATAGCTAAAGTTTAGAGAAAATTCAATTAGATTTTAACTAGATTCTCAATTTTGCACTATGTGTTTTATTTAATATTTATTTTTGTATTAAGTGAATTATTAAGTGTAAAAATTGAAGAATTCAAATCCAATATATATATATATATATATATATATAAATGAGAAACCATTACATATTTTAGAAATGTATGGTTTAAAAAAAAAATGTAAACTAATATCATGTATAACTTGAATCTCTTCTATAAAAAATAAAAAAATTTTAAACTGTATAATTGTGATTGTTTTTAATTGTACCGGTGCATCTGCACAAAGCTACACACTAGTTTTAATAATGCAAAAATCTGTAATGGCACAACCTTATAGAGGTGTAAAGGGAGGTTTTGCTTTCACACTAGATCCTCATTAAATATAATTTCATTTAATAGTGGGTGTGATTTCGACCCAACAAACCTGAGCCAATCCAACCCAACATAATGTCATCAATCAAATATTTAAATTTCAAATTTTTATAATTTAAAATTATGCATAAATATGAGTTTATGGATCAAACGGTGGTAAATAGCACAAAATTTTCAATGTGTTAAGAACATAAAGAATATACAATTCAACAATAAATTTACAAAATAAATAGTCATATTAATTTTTTTAGTGAGGGTTGTAGTTTTAGATTACAATCAAGTTTGTACCCGAATTTTATCCCTCAGTTATTTTGATTTTGGAAACTAGCCCGGATGAAAATTGAATATTAGAGTCAATAGAGTAAATTGTAATAATTTATTTGATAATAGGCTAACAAATTGAGTGAAAACCAATTTTTGTATTGGGTATTACAAAATTGCCCAATTACCCGACCAAACAACCCAACACAACACAAATTGGGCTAGTTTTTAAAGTTACCATAGGTTGGGTTGGATTGATATTTTCTCAACCGGAAGATGTTGGATTTGATTGAAAAATATTCCAAACCCAGCCCAATTTGACACATACACTCCTCTAAATTCAATTACTTGCTAGCTAATACTGAATATCTATGTTTCCTTAGGTATCCATTCGACATTTATGATCGCATTTGGGACCCCTATAACGACAATACGGACACAATTTTAAGTACCTCGCAAACTATTGACACCCCAAGTAACAATTATTATCAACCACCATCCATTGTTATGAGTACTGCCTCCACTCCAATTAATGTTAGCGCTCCTTTGGAGTTGTTTTGGTATACGGAGAATGCTACATATTCCGAATACTATATCTACATGCACTTTGCTGAAGTAGTAAACCTCACAGCTACTCAGTTCAGATCATTTAACATTACTCTAAACGGGAAATATTGGTATGGACCTTTTGCTCCAAAATACTTGTCCACAATCACGTTGTTCAGCCCATCGATCTTGCCGAATGCCCAGAAATATGATTTTTTATTCTTCAAAGCAGAAGGTTCAACACTGCACCCATCATCAACGCACTTGAGATATATTCAGTGAGAGATTTCTCACAATCTGGAACATATCAAAAAGATGGTATATGTTTTCTTCCACACATGTCAATCTAGTGCCTTGTTCTATTATAATTTATTATTATTATTTTGTTTTTTGACTTATTAGGATGGATATGAAAATGTTATAGTTGATGCGATCACGAATATCAAGTCAGCATATGGAGTACAGAAAAATTGGGAAGGAGATCCGTGTCTCCCACAAGCATACTCATGGGCAGGTTTAAATTGTAGCGATGATAGTGTTAACCCACCAAGAATAACATCCTTGTAAGTTTATTCGTTCATATAATTAAGCTTATGACTTGGAAACTACTTTTTGAAGTATATATTACTTATGTTATTGTGAAATGTAAATTGAATCAGGAACTTGTCCTCTAATGGATTGACTGGAGTGATATCTGTTTATATATCAAATCTCACAATGTTACAAATTTTTTAAGTATTTGCAATTTACATAATAATAAATAATAATAATAATAATAATAATAATAATAATAATAATTACCAAATTCGGTTAAAATTTTTTGACTATGTAAGTAATTTTTTCATTTCAGGGATCTATCAAACAATAACCTTACTGGATCCGTGCCTGATTTTCTTTCTCAATTGCAATACTTGAGGGTCTTGTAAGTTGAATTCTAATGATTTTTACTAAAAATTTATTTGTTTTAAAAGACAAAAATCATATTCACTGTACCTTTGCAGAAACTTGGAAAAAAATCAGCTCACTGGTACTATTCCAGCTGACCTCATTGAAAGATCGAACAATGGTTCACTATTGCTAAGGTACGATTTTTTTGTAGATAATGTAATACTTCATTATCATAATTTTCCTTTCATAAAAGAAATAAGTGCTAAAGACATAATAGATGAAGACAAAAAAGATAAAGGAATGATAAAAGAAGGAATGGTAAAAGAAATTGTAGGAAGAATGGAAAGACATGATAGTAACAAAGTTGACGTAATAATAGACCAAGACAAAGCAAAAGAAATAGTTGAAAGACAGAATAGTGAAGAGCTATTATGTAGAAAGCTAAAGACAAAAGAAGATGTAGGGAAAGTGGTAAGAAAGGACATGACAGATTCAAAAGAAAATGGTACTCTTGAAGATTATATATGTAGGAAGATAGAAGTAGAAGAAGAAAGAACAAAAGGTAAAGAGGTAGTCAACAAAAGAAGGAAAAATAAAAATAGTGATAGTGTAGTAAAAGCAAAAGTAGCTAACAATAGAGAGAAAATTGAAGAAAAGATGACAGTTATACATAAGAAACTAGATATAAAGGATAAGATAGAAAATGGATGGAAAATTAATAGTCCAAAAGAAGTGGTGGAAAAGCAAAAAGAAGAAGCTAGTTCAGTACCAATTATATGTAGGAAGCTAGAAGACATAGAAAGACAAAATAGCCTAATAGAAGATGTTATACGTACAAAGCTAGAGCAAAAAGAAGAAATACAAAGAGATAGACTAAAAGAAAGAGAAATAGTCAACAAAAGTAGGAAAGATAAAAATAATAGTTTAAAAGAGGTAATTGATGAAAGACTAAAATTAATTAAGAAATCTATGATAGATAACAGTTTAGCAGAATTAAAAAGAAAGATGAAAATTTTAAATTCACCTCTAGATACAAACAAGGAAAAAGAAATAGCAGTTTTAAATACTACTGAAGTATCAGATAATGAGAAAACCGACAAACATGGTAAACATAATATTTGTCATAAATGTAAAGAATATGGACATACTAAAAAACAATGTGCTAGACAGAATAAAATTGCTAAACAAATAAGTAAATTAGAATTTGAAAGAGATACACTAAATGAATTAATGGAAATATTTAATATTACTCAAAAAGTGATAGATCGAGTAAAGAAAAAGGAAGAACTAAAATCAACCAACCCACTTAAAGTTAATAAAAGAAAAAGAAAACAAAAAGACATAATAATAAAATTGATAGATAATCTACCTAATCAAGACAAAAAAGACTATTTACTCAAATTAAAAGATTCCATAGATATACCTATTGCTTGTATTAGATGTAAGAAATATGGACACCATGTTACAGAGTGCAGAAAAGAAGAAAGAGCCAAAAAAGAAAAAGACAAGCAAGAGAAGATAAAAAAGAAAAAAGATGACGTAGAGATAGAATCAGTAACTTTACAAGACTTAATAACAGAAGCAAAAATAGTAAAACAAGAAATTAAAGATATTAAAGAAGATAATTCCGTAGATATAAATGAACAAAATATTATAGAATTAATAAATTTAAAAGAAAGTTCTAAACACGTGATAGACTTACCTTTATTAAAAAAAGATGATAACAATAGACAAAATTTCTTGAGCTTAATTGACAGAGTAATCTTTCAAAAATGGTATACAGAAATTACTTTAGTAATTAATAAAGAATTTTCCTTAACAGAAATTGCTTTAATAGACTCAGGAGCTGATATGAACTGTATACAAGAAGGATTAGTACCTTTAAAGTATTATGAAAAATCAGCTGAAAGATTAACTCAAGCTAATGGAGAAAAGCTAATAATTAATTATAAAATACCTAGTGTCCACATATGTAATGATGGAGTATGCTTTGAAATAGTTTTTGTCTTAATTAAAGACCTTTCTTCTAAAATCATTCTAGGAAATCCCTTTATGGCTTTACTTTACCCCTTTTTAACGACAGAAGAAGGAATTAAAACTAATGTGTTAGGAAAAGACATACTTTTTAAATTTATCTTGCCACCTATCTCAAAAGAAATCTATTCCCTTGATAGCGTTTCCATAATAAAGGAAATTGATAGAAAAAGAATTGGCAGAAAGAATAGACATTTAGAATCTCTAAAGACAGAAATAATATATAAAAGAATTACTGATCAATTAACAGAACCCATATTGCATCATAAAATAAAATCATTCAGACAACAGATTGAGGCCGAAATTTGTTCTAATCTCCCCACTGCCTTTTGGCACAGGCATTGACATATAGTACAATTGCCTTATGAAAAAGACTTTAATGAAAGACAGATACCTACTAAGGCTAGACCAATACAAATGAATAATGAATTATTAGAACACAGTAAGAAAGAAATTGAAGATCTTTTAAATAAGGGTTTGATCAGAAAAAGCAAGTCTCCCTGAAGCTGTGCTGCTTTTTATGTTAACAAATAGGCAGAGTTGGAACGAGGAGTTCCAAGATTAGTTATAAATTATAAACCATTAAATACAGCATTACAATGGATAAGATATCCTATTCCTAATAAGAAAGATTTACTTGACAGACTTCATGAAGCAACCATATTCTCTAAATTTGATATGAAAAGTGGATTTTGGCAGATACAGATAGATGAGAAGGATAGATATAAAACTGCTTTTACAGTTCCTTTTGGTCATTACGATGGAATGTTATGCCTTTTGGTTTAAAAAATGCACCAAGCGAATTTCAAAATATAATGAATGATATATCTACACCTTCTACAGAATTTTCAATTGTTTATATAGATGATGTTTTAATCTTCTCTAAATCAATTAATGAACATTGGAAACATTTAGATATATTTGTCAAAGTAATTAAACACAATGGTTTAGTTGTTTCAGCCACTAAGATAAACTTATTTCAAGATAAAATCCGATTTTTAGGACATAATATTTATAAGGGAACCTTAAGCCCCATTGATAGAGCCATTCAATTTACAGATAAATTCCCAATTGAAACAAAAGATAAAAATCAGTTGCAAAGATTTCTTGGTAGCTTAAATTATGTTTCAGATTATTTTCAAGAACTAAGAAAAATATGTAGACCCTTATATAAAAGGTTAGAAAAGAACCCCCCTGCTTGGACAGACAAACATACTATGATAGTTAGACAGATCAAAAAATATGTTAAACAGCTCCCTTGCATTGTTATTCCTTCGCTCCATGCTTTAAAGATTGTTGAGACAGATGCTTCTGAAATAGGTTATGGCAGAATCCTAAAACAAGTAATAAAAGAAGAACAAATTGTTAGATTCCATTCCGGCTCTTGGACAGCTACCCAGCAAAACTACAGTACTATTAAAAAAGAAATTTTATCTATTATATTATGTGTTTCAAAATTCCAAAATGATCTTTCTAATCAAAAGTTTTTAATCCGAGTTGACTGTAAAAGTGCTAAAGAAGTTTTACAGAAAGATGTTCAAAATCTTGTTTCCAAACAAAGTTTTGCTAGATGGCAGGCTATCTTAAGTGTTTTTTATTTTGATATTGAATATATTAAAGGAGAATCCAATTCTATTCCTGATTTCTTAACCTGAGAATATCTACAGGGAAGATGACCTCCCATGCAGAAAAGAGCAACTCCCCAAAGCCAAGATCTAAACAATCTTATGCTGCTCCACCGATCCCTCCTCCCCCTAGTAGATTCCTCCCTTGTCCCTCCTTCAACTCACCTAGTTTCTCTTCAAACAGACCCCAGGAAAGAACCCCAATACCCTGTAGCCCAAACCCTTTCCAACCACTTTCCCCAAGCTCCAATCCAACATCCAGACAGTCTTATGCCATGCCCACAACTCCTCCTCCTTTAAAAACACCATTTAACATAGTTGCCTCTTCCTTTCCCCCGTTAACCTCTCCTTCTCCCCCTAAACATTCAACAGACAGACCCTCTACCTCTCAAACTCAAGCCCAAACCCCAAGAGAAGATCACAGTGTTGAACTCCCAAAAAATTCTTGGAATTTTATTTTATGGATTGAAAGTGAATATCAACATATTACAGATCCCCTCTCACTAATTAGACAGCTGCTACCCCCAGGATGGGAGCACCCTAAGACAGAAACGTTAAAAACCCAGACATTCTATGAGTTTATTTTAGTGGACACAGACTCAATCCTAGTTACACACATGCCTTGCTCCCATGACCCAAACAGAATTGGTTATTCTAAAGTAGTTATAAAACAGATTCTCACCCCTTCACAGTGGAGGGCAGAGCCCTGGATTCCCAGGAAATTCTCTCAACCCTTTGAGCCCCAGTTTTATAATTATTATGACTATATGGAAGTGTGGGACAGATTCCTTTTATTCCAAAACAGTATTCACAAACACACTTGGTTTTTCCGATTTGATATGTACAGAAAGAAAGACATAATGGTACCTAGATGGTTTATTGACTGATGGATTTCTTATGGCCCTGAAGCTATGATTCTTCCTCCTAATCTCCTCAAAGCCTATGAAAGTTTCAAAAAAGAGCCAAACATTCCACATCTTAAAGATTTTCCACATCTTTTACAGTTCTTTTACAGGTTTCCGGATCTCCCATGGATTATCAGATGGGAATACAAGATAGAAAAGCATCCTAAGTATCCTTTTCCTATGCTCACCAGGAAGTTCAAATTAAAATGGTGGAATAAGTTTAATTTTGATCATATTTGCCAAGAATTGCAGAAAAGGACCTCTCCATCCCAGACAGAAAATCCTAATTTCTTTTTAGAAAAAAGCCAAGTCCAGTGTCAGCTTGCCTCCGTCTTAGATAGAAGACAGCTTAAAAAGCAATTACTTGAAGCTACATCACAGATATCAGATGATGAAGATGACACAATAATGGAATCATCCTCTCCAAACTACAGGACTCATCCAGATGCATTTCAAGATTCCCAAGACCCCTATGACATGTGACAGATGAGAGATAGATAAGACAAAAGGACAAAAGACAAAAGACAAAAAGATCTAGAGAGATATTTGACAGAATTGCACGTGTACTCCGACAGATTTTCCATAGATACTCTCAGACAGACTACTGTTCAGAATTTACTTTTACTGTTCAAGATCCTGCCGACAGATTAACTTGAGTTCACTTTATTTAACTCAGGTTACTTTTGAAGACTTACCATGGTTCACTTCATCTATAAAAAGACAGACTCTGAAGGCAGAAGACAGGTCCAGAATTTAGGTCCAACTCTAAGGTTCAAATTCCAGGTCCAATTTCCAGATTCAAGTTTTAGGTCCAAGTTTTAGAAAGCCTTTGTAACAGCCTTCCCTCTCTCAGAAAGACTTTTGTACTCTATCCCTCTCCTTTTGTAATCTTGTAACCTTTCTCCTCAGATAGTTTTACTTTGTAATCTTGTAACTCTTCAGACAGTGTTTATTTTCAAAGTTTGTATCAAAGTAGCAATTTTCAGTTTAATCAAAGACAGAAGTATTTTGAAGTAAGATTTTATCAGTTTCAGTTTTCATATTCCATACTCTGTTTTAATCTTATTTTGAATATATCTATTTTGCTATTTTCTTCTTTATCATCTATTTTATCATTGTTTATGCTTCTATATTATTATTGTGCTCTCTCCTGGGTAGTTAATGGTATCAGAGCCATGGATGGTAGATGTATGAGTTTTATTTCTTTGCAATTAAGAAGTTACTAGGAACTTATATTACTGTATAGCCACTACTTGCTCCTTGATAGCATTGGTCAGCCTCAGACTCGTTGGCAAACCATTGTGTTTGCGTTGGTCAGCCCGTTGTTAAGCCAACGTACAGGCATTGTTTGGGTGGTCCCGCAGTGGAGTTTCCTGAGGAGGTGGTCCCGATAGCAAGGATACCAGTGGTTAGTAATAGTTCCGCCAGTAATTATTAATTGCTTGGAAGTAGAATGAATATACTTAGTCGCTCATCATCTGTTGCTAGGATACACTTAGGTCAGGCACACACTAATTTGAACATGGAAAATGATAAGATAGTCAATTCAGAGGAATATAGCATTCAAGATATAGATAGAAATTTGCTAGAGTGGAATAAATGGAATATACCAACAGAAAGAATTGATAAAATCTACAGACAGACTTCCTTTTCTAAATTATCCTTTTTGACAGATTACACTATAAAAACTGTAGAAAGAACTTACTCTTTATTCAATGAATATGAAACAATTCAGTTATTTTCAACAGACTCAATCGACAGACATAAAGAAAAATATGCATTTTTACATGTTGGTTTAGTACAGGTAGCTGTAAAACCATTGACAAGAGAAGCTTTAAACACAAGTATTTTACTTTGTTTAAGAGATGACAGACATTTAAGATTTGATGATTCACTCTTAGGAATGATGGAAACAAGTTTACATAATGGACCAATATATTTTAATTGTTATCCTAATTTTTCTTTAAGCTTAACTGACAGAAATATTATGGATGCTTTAACTTTGAATATAAAGACAAATGGTTATTATATGAAAGAAGGCTCAGAACCTTTAGCTATTATTTATAGGATTTATTATAAACTCATGAAAACCACTCTAAATCCTGAATCTATGGTTGAACCCTCTCCCAAAGGTCATACTCTCCTTCTCCAAGCCTCAACATCAAATAGCAGACTTCGGGTACCCCAACAGATACAATGGAAAGATATAACCCTTCCTGAAAGATGGCAGCTAGAGGCCATTGCACCTACACCAAAGATAGAAAACACTGAACCAGATTTTATAGCCCAAAAGACAGATGGTACAGTTATCATTTCCTTCAATAGCAATGATAGACACACTGACAGCCTTATAAGACCTAGAAGTTCTACAGGCAGAAAGACTCCTATGATGTTTACCCCTAGAAGCTCCTTTTCCTCTAGAACACCTTTCTCTGATTCTAGGCCTTTACCACCCCAGAATCTTCCCCCAGTTATACACCTTCCACCTATAAACACCAATAGAACCCCAGTAAGGACTGGACCAGCCTATTATCCAACAGAAACCACACAACCAACCCCCAATGTTCACCAAGCCCTTTATGAGCCCCAACCTCAACCGGATTCTCCTACCCACACAGATATATTAGGATTTACAGATGACAGACAAATTAATGTTTTGGCTAAGGAATTTGTTTTAGATAAAGAATTATTAAAATATGACTACCGAAAACCTGAAAATAGTGACAGAAAAAACCAATTTTTTAAAGAATATAATGAACAAGAAAGAAATAATTTAAAAGCCAAATATTATGAAATGGTGACAGAATTACAGACACATTTCAGTTTCTTTAACTTTTTGGACTATTATAACAAAAAGATAGGTGTTATAGAAAAAACTTTGTCATGGATGAAGACAGAAAACCATGAGAAAGTTTATCAAGCCTATCCACCCTTTGAATCAATCATATTGAATCAAAACAGTGGAGTGCAAGTGTTGGCTACTCCAATCAAAAGACCTAGTCTAAGTGATGACAATAAGAACCTAGACAGTATAATTCAACAAAATAACTATACTAATACTTATCTAAAAACAATTGGTCAAAAGCTACAAGATATAGAAGACAGAATAACAATTGGTCAAAAGCTACAAGATATAGAAGACAGAATAACACCCTCTTCCACTTCCATAAAGAAAGAAAATGCGTCCAATACTCCTTTATTTATCCCTCATGAGATACCTCCTCACCTTAGAGCACCTTTAAAGAAGCCCAAGACAGAAAGAACTGATAATCTACTTAATGAAATAAATAAAAAGCTAGACTTAATGAAACTAGAATCATTAAAGGACATGGAGCCATTAAAAAATAAGAATATTATAACGTTAGGACGAACTGACTCTTCAGAGGATGAAGAATCAGAAGACAGTCAATTGACAAATTTGACAGACTTATCAGATGTAGATAATTTAGAATCACAATTTACAGATAAATTACAAATTAATAAATTAACTTTAGCATCTTCATCGCAAGATCGTAAAAAAGGAAGAATTGAAGATCTATACCCTAGAAAGAATTGGTATCCTAAACCCACTCCTCCTGATTTACAATTTGAAGAAAGACATACTTATGTCAATTCATCTTACTCACCAGATTTAATTTATGAATGGAATATTGATGGAATGTCAGAATATGAGATAATAAACCTTTTACATGAAATGACTTTACTCACTAATGTTTATAAAAATCATGGAAAACAGGATCACCAGATAGCTCATTTAATTGTCACTGGTTTTACTAGCCAATTGAAAGGCTGGTGGGATCATTATTTAAATAATGATGACAGAAATGAAATATTATCAGTAGTTAAAAGAGAAACAGATGGAAGTGTTATAATGACAGATAGACAGCCTTCACAAGATGCATTTAATACTTTAATTTTCACCATAACTAAACATTTTGTTGGAGATCCTAATCAATATAAAGAAAGAGCTTCAGATGTTTTGATTAATTTAAGATGTCCACAACTTTCAGATTTCAGATGGTATAAAGATGTTTTTATTTCAAAAGTTTTAAGTAGGAATGATTGTCAACAATCCTATTGGAAAGAAAAATTTATTGCTGGCTTGCCTTATTTCTTTGCTCAAAAAGTTAGACTTGATATAGCCAATAATGAAGGAACTATAGACTATCCTGGATAGTCTATAGTTCCTTCATTATTGGCTATATCAAGTCTAACTTTTTGAGCAAAGAAATAAGGCAAGCCAGCAATAAATTTTTCTTTCCAATAGGATTGTTGACAATCATTCCTACTTAAAACTTTTGAAATAAAAACATCTTTATACCATCTGAAATCTGAAAGTTGTGGACATCTTAAATTAATCAAAACATCTGAAGCTCTTTCTTTATATTGATTAGGATCTCCAACAAAATGTTTAGTTATGGTGAAAATTAAAGTATTAAATGCATCTTGTGAAGGCTGTCTATCTGTCATTATAACACTTCCATCTGTTTCTCTTTTAACTGCTGATAATATTTCATTTCTGTCATCATTATTTAAATAATGATCCCACCAACCTTTCAATTGGCCAGTAAAACCAGTGACAATTAAATGAGCTATCTGGTGATCCTGTTTTCCATGATTTTTATAAACATTAGTGAGTAAAGTCATTTCATGTAAAAGGTTTATTATCTCATATTCTGACATTCCATCAATATTCCATTCATAAATCAAATCTGGTGAGTAAGATGAATTGACATAAGTATGTCTTTCTTCAAATTGTAAATCAGGAGGAGTGGGTTTAGGATACCAATTCTTTCTGGGGTATAGATCTTCAATTCTTCCTTTTTTTACGATCTTGCGATGAAGATGCTAAAGTTAATTTATTAATTTGTAATTTATCTGTAAATTGTGATTCTAAATTATCTACATTTGATAAGTCTGTCAAATTTGTCAATTGACTGTCTTCTGATTCTTCATCCTCTGAAGAGTCAGTTCGTCCTAACGTTATAATATTCTTATTTTTTAATGGCTCCATGTCCTTTAATGATTCTAGTTTCATTAAGTCTAGCTTTTTGTTTATTTCATTAAGTAGATTATCAGTTCTTTCTGTCTTGGGCTTCTTTAAAGGTGCTCTAAGGTGAGGAGGTATCTCATGAGGGATAAATAAAGGAGTATTGGACGCATTTTCTTTCTTTATGGAAGTGGAAGAGGGTGTTATTCTGTCTTCTATATCTTGTAGCTTTTGACCAATTGTTTTTAGATAAGTATTAGTATAGTTATTCTGCTGAATTATACTGTCTAGGTTCTTATTGTCATCACTTAGACTAGGTCTTTTGATTGGAGTAGCCAACACTTGCACTCCACTGTTTTGATTCAATATGATTGATTCAAAGGGTGGATAGGCTTGATAAACTTTCTCATGGTTTTCTGTCTTCGTCCATGACAAAGTTTTTTCTATAACACCTATCTTTTTTTACAGGAATTTAGACCCCTTAAACAACCAGATTGCGTAGCCTAGATTAATTAGCCAAGTTGTTACTTAGTCAAATTAAGCAATTCTAGGTTAAAACAATCCAAACAATCATATCAAGAATATAAAGCAGCGGAAAATAAATAACACAAGATATGATCACCCAGGAAACCACACGGTAAAAACCTGGGGAGGATTTGACCTACCGATCCTCAAGGCATAACAGAATTCATTATGAAAGAATTGAAGTTCTTACAAAAGGACTACAAGCTCCCCGCTCGACTTCCTAATGCTACCCACCAGTAGAACTTCCTGACACGACCACGCGCAGGCTCCGAATCCACGGACTACTTCTTTCTTGAATTCCTCAATCAGCTACAAGCTCCCCGCTTGCTTTTCTTTTAAGTTCCAATGGTTGCAACAATGTTGATCATCAAGATATTGACAACCCTAAGTTTATGTGAAGGAAAGCTCCTCAAAGATCTCACAAGAGATTCACACAAACAGCAAATATGAGCAACAAAGACTTAGAGAGGTTTGGGTACAAAACCCTAAAAATAAAAGGAGGCACAAGAGGCACTCTAATCTCTCTCTCAAAAGTCCCAAAAACGTTCTAGGGTTTTCCTTATATATAGGAGTGTTTTACTTGGACCCCAAGACGTTTAAATAGAGTTTGGGCTGAGCTAGAACTCTACAGAAAATGCATCTGACCCGAGATTCGATCGATCGAGCCTAAGCTTCGATCGATCGAGCTAGGCAGAAATGCTCCAGTACATCTGCAGCCACTCGATTCCAACTTTACAATATTTAATCAACTTTGAGCAAGCCTAAACAAGACTAAGCATATTGTTTTGATCATGGTTTGCCAATAGTACACATTAGAGTTCTAAATACATAAAATCCTAAATCTTTAGAACCTAACAAACTCCCCCTTTGGCAATCCGTGACAAAACACAAACTAAAAGCTCAAAGTTTACAAAGTAAAAGCCCATTACAAAAATAATGCTCATAACAACATATCCAACCTAACTACTATCCATCAGTTGCAAGTGTAGACAACAGCTCAATTGAATCAACCTGTATATTTCCTGAAACACTAAACAAACGCATAAACGCATGTGTGACAGAAAAGAGTAAAACAACAGGTATAACATTTTTGTAAGATTCACACAACACAAAATAAAGATATATATGAATGAACAACTCATAAATATAAGTCAATAAGCAGTGAATCACAAAGCAACAAGAATCAATGAATATAACATGTATATCAATCAATGTTACTCCCCCTAACATGAATATCCTTGAATTTTCCACACATATCAACATGATTCCCATAAATCAATAATTTCTCCCCCTTTTTGTCACGTATTGACAAAGACAACTCATACAAAGAGTAAACAGTCAACATACGCAATAAAGGATAAGAGAAAATAGAGAATCAAGGGGATACAGAACAATCCAACTCTATAGAAAATAGAGACAGCTCCCCCTATGAACAACATAGGTGAAAAAAAACTTTTCTCCCCCTATAAAAATAGGGAAAACAAAACAAGTTTTGAGAAAAACAGTTTTGGGGAAAAATAAAGGAGGGGGGGATCAGCAGCATCACCAACAGGATCCAAGTTAAAAACACATAATCCAAAGTTAAAAACTAAGGTGAGGATACACATGAAGAAAAATATTCTCTCTTTCAATAAAATGCAAACATGGCACTATGTGACCCATAAACAGTTGCATGAGTAGAGAAAATATTCGCACATTGATTATCCATCATATCTCTTAAGAAAAATATTTTCTACAGTTCACACATAAAAAAAAACATATACTAGAAAGTACATAGCTCAAAAATTAATCAATCAATTTTTTTTATCAAGTTGAGTACCCAATGTAGCAAAGTGTATGCATGTTATGTGTGAAAACAATGAGAGATATGACTGCAAAACTGCAAGATGGATACAAAAACAATGTAATGCATGTGAATCCTAAACACAAATGATGCAGGAAAAAAAATTTTGGTCAAAAACATAGAAACTGAAAATTTTTCAGTTTCGATCGATCGAGAATCGATCGAACATCAATCGAGTTAGGCAGACTCAAACCAAAAATTTTAATCGCAATTTCGATTGATCGAAAAACAGGGTCGATCGATCGAAAGTCTGGAAAAATCAGTTTTTCGAAAAACAGAGCATTTTAATGCAGAAACTCCTTAAAGCACAGTGTTTTATAAAAAACGCATGAGTATGAGACAAAAAGTTTTTAAAACACTTAAATTTAACCCAGATCTTCCAAAATCAAGATTTTCAATCAATTTGTCCTCAAAGCGCAAACATTATACACATTTTGCATTAAAATCAAGGAACTTTTAATTTTGGATGGCCATAACAAAATCACACACAATATAATGTACCAAGTTTAACAAAGAGTAACTTGTGTAGTGTGTGCAACTAGCAAAAACTTGAGATACATGTGAGGTGATATGTGAATAGCAATCAATCACAAAGTCTACAAAATTCATCACATAGAATTTAAAAGAGACTATCACCTAAAGAGTTACATCCTATAACTCCCACATCTCCTAGAACATAAGCTTGCAATCATGTAAGTTTCTTGAATTTTGCCCCATTATTTAGGTGAAATTTGGCATCAAGCCTAATGGTACACACCAGTTTAAATTATGTGAATTGGCATCAAGCCTAATAGTACACACCAGTTTTAAGCATTAAGCATTTAACAGATGCTACACCTTATGTTCTTTTTGTGCATGTGCTACACTTTCTCGAGCACAAAATCTTATGATATGCACTAAGGTGTTCATGATTGGCTAGTGAACAGTGGTGAGATGGTTATTTATGCCTTTCTTAAAAGGATCAAGTCCGACAGTCAAATAACATGTGACTTCAAGATCAAGACAAAGTGATAAACACCATAAACATCTTTCCCACACAGCATGCACTACAAAGCTCAAACTAGTAAAGTGCAATAAAGTAAGCTCATCCAAGCTAAACAAGGTACATAAACTAGTTATGTAAAGATAAGGTGGCCAACCTTGATTATAAATCTAAGATCTATAATACAAAACACAAAAATCTTTTTGGTTTTAACAAACGTTATAACCACTTGTTGAGATTTTGAAAAAAATTTATGACCAAAAACAAAAAACACACATTGTGCTAAATGATCAATGCAAATGCAATGCAGAAAGAAAGTTTGAAAAACTTTTTGAAATAGAACTTTGAAAAAGTCAGATCTGGACTTTTAAAAAAAACTTTTTCACGATCTTCGATCGATCGAAAATTACATTCGATCGATCGAATGAAACCGTCATTTTGAAACAATTTAAAGCACTTTTTCGATCGATCGAAAATCAGACTGGATCGATCGAACTGGGCAGAGGCTCACTGAATTTTTAAAAAAAACACAGTTTTGAAAAACACAAACCGAATTTTGAAAACAACTCCTCAAAGCATTTGAACAACGAAAACAAAATGCATAAGTATGAGATGGAATGTTTTTTTTTTCAAAAACCCAAATTTTAAACCCAGTTTTCTCAAAAACAAGTTTCAATCATTCTCCCATTGAATTTTCTTAAGCAACAAATATGTTGTGCACAAAACTCAAGATATTTTCAAACTTGGTTGGTCAGACCAAAAACACACACACTAGCATGTACAGTGTTTAACAAAGCTATAGAGGGTACACAAACAAGAAATATCAATTTCTTAATTAACCCAAGAGTACATGTACAAACTAGTACATAAAGTCAAAAATAGCTTAGCACATTTATAACACATGCTATTCAAGTTTCACCACAATGTCAAGCATGTTCTAAATCAAGAGAGATATTAAAACTCATGTAATCCTCAAGAAAAATAAAACAAGACACAAAATAAAATATTTTTGTCTTTTTGAAATTTATTCAATGTTTTTGGATTTTTTTTTAATAAAAAAAAAACCCTAGAAAAAACAAAACAACCAAAAACAGAAACAAGACATGTCCACAAACAATAGAAAGAATTAAAACAGGGACAAGTCAGCAACACTCACCTTAAAGGATCTTTTCTCACCCATATAGCACAAGTCTTCGGCTTTGTAGGTGAAAATCCATGAGAAGCAGAGTGTATTTGAGGAATTACACCAATCTTCTGAGAAATACTAAAATCCTGCAAATTCCTTTCACAAGCCAACAAGCTTAAATTTTTCAAAAGAATATGAAACAATTTATATGGACTTATGGCATGAGAAATATCATCACATATCCTAGATTGAAACAAAGAATGCTTAAATTTCAATTTATGACAATTAGGACGAATATGACCACGGACACCACAAAAGTGACAAACAAGAACAAATTTAGGAACATCAGTATTCCTAACAGTAAGTCTAGTCTCAGATTTTGGTTTTTGCCTCAACAAATAACAATTTGTTCTAATATGACCAACAACACCACAAAGGTGACAAGTAGGCACAAAAACAAATTTCTTTTGCACACTAGCAGCAGGTTTAGACATAGGTTTAGAAACTTCAGCGTTAACATCAGAATTTTTACCTTTGTCTAACCTAGCAAAATAAGCCTTCTCTTTATTATTCCTCTTGAAAGGAGGGATATAAACTTTCTCAGTTTTAGGCTTAAGAGAAATAGAAACACTTCTGTTATCAACAGCAGGCTTGGTACTAGTCAAATTTTCAATTTTAGTTTTAGATTCAACTAACTCTTGTTCCAAGCTTTTCATCTTCTCATATTGAGAGGAAATTTGATTTCTCAAAAATTCATTCTTTTTATTAGATTCATCTAATCTCACAATAAAATCCTCTTTTTCAAGATTAGCCAATTTTAACTCTTCTTTAAATTTCTTAGCAATTTTCAAAGATTTAGATAATTCCTTACGAAGAGTTTCAAAAGCATCAAAAAAATCAACAGAAATAATAGTGTCCTTTTTATTCAAAACATCACAGGCATCAATAAAATCAGCAGAAGCATGAGCAGAAACATGATCAGAAAGACACTTCAAATTATCCATGACAACAGGGGTCAAGGATCAGCTCTTAGATCAAAAGATTTAAAACAAACAAAGAGCTACCCGCTCTGATACCACTTGACAGGAATTTAGACCCCTTAAACAACCAGATTGCGTAGTCTAGATTAATTAGCCAAGTTGTTACTTAGTCAAATTAAGCAATTATAGGTTAAAACAATCCAAACAATCATATCAAGAATATAAAGCAGCGGAAAATAAATAACACAAGATATGATCACCCAGGAAACCACACGGTAAAAACCTGGGGAGGATTTGACCCACCGATCCTCAAGGCATAATAGAATTCACTATGAAAGAATTGAAGTTCTTACAAAAGGACTACAAGCTCCCCGCTTGACTTCCTAATGCTACCCACCAGTAGAACTTCCTAACACGACCATGCGCAGGTTCCGAATCCACGGACTACTTCTTTCTTGAATTCCTCAATCAGCTACAAGCTCCCCGCTTGCTTTTCTTTTAAGTTCCAATGGTTGCAACTATGTTGATCATCAAGATATTGACAACCCTAAGTTTATGTGAAGGAAAGCTCCTCAAAGATCTCACAAGAGATTCACACAAACAGCAAATATGAGCAACAAAGACTTAGAGAGGTTTGGGTACAAAACCCTAAAAATAAAAGGAGGCACAAGAGGCACTCTAATCTCTCTCTCAAAAGTCCCAAAAACGCTAGGGTTTTCCTTATATATAGGAGTGTTTTACTTGGACCCCAAGACGTTTAAATAGAGTTTGGGCTAAGTTGGAACTCTGCAGAAAACGCATCTGACCCGAGATTAGATCGATCGAGCCTAAGCTTCGATCGATCGAGCCAGGCAGAAATGCTCCAGTACATCTGCAGCCACTCGATTCCAACTTTACAATATTTAATCAACTTTGAGCAAGCCTAAACAAGACTAAGCATATTGTTTTGATCATGGTTTGCCAATATTACACATTAGAGTTCTAAATACATAAAATCCTAAATCTTTAGAACCTAACATTTTTGTTATAATAGTCCAAAAAGTCAAAGAAACTGAAATGTGTCTGTAATTCTTTCACCATTTCATAATATTTGGCTTTTAAATTATTTCTTTCTTGCTCATTATATTCTTTAAAAAATTGGTTTTTTCTGTCACTATTTTCAGGTTTTAGGTAGTCATATTTTAATAATTCTTTATCTAAAACAAATTCCTTAGCCAAAACATTAATTTGTCTGTCATTTGTAAATCCTAATATATCTGTGTGGGTAGGAGAATCCGGTTGAGGTTGGGGCTCATAAAGGGCTTGGTGAACATTGGGGGTTGGTTTTGTGGTTTCTGTTGGATAATAGGCTGGTCCAGTCCTTACTGGGGTTCTATTGGTGTTTATAGGTGGAAGGTGTATAACTGGGGGAAGATTCTGGGGTGGTAAAGGCCTAGAATTAGAGAAAGGTGTTCTAGAGGAAAAGGAGCTTCTAGGGGTAAACATCATAGGAGTCTTTCTGCCTGTAGAACTTCTAGGTCTTATAAGGCTGTCAGTGTGTCTATCATTGCTATTGAAGGAAATGATAACTGTACCATCTGTCTTTTGGGCTATAAAATCTGGTTCAGTGTTTTCTATCTTTGTTGTAGGTGCAATGGCCTCTAGCTGCCATCTTTCAGGAAGGGTTATATCTTTCCATTGTATCTGTTGGGGTACCCGAAGTCTGCTATTTGATGTTGAGGCTTGGAGAAGGAGAGTATGACCTTTGGGAGAGGGTTCAACCATAGATTCAGGATTTAGAGTGGTTTTCATGAGTTTATAATAAATCCTATAAATAATAGCTAAAGGTTCTGAGCCTTCTTTCATATAATAACCATTTGTCTTTATATTCAAAGTTAAAGCATCCATAATATTTCTGTCAGTTAAGCTTAAAGAAAAATTAGGATAACAATTAAAATATATTGGTCCATTATGTAAACTTGTTTCCATCATTCCTAAGAGTGAATCATCAAATCTTAAATGTCTGTCATCTCTTAAACAAAGTAAAATACTTGTGTTTAAAGCTTCTCTTGTCAATGGTTTTACAGCTACCTGTACTAAACCAACATGTAAAAATGCATATTTTTCTTTATGTCTGTCGATTGAGTCTGTTGAAAATAACTGAATTGTTTCATATTCATTGAATAAAGAGTAAGTTCTTTCTACAGTTTTTATAGTGTAATCTGTCAAAAAGGATAATTTAGAAAAGGAAGTCTGTCTGTAGATTTTATCAATTCTTTCTGTTGGTATATTCCATTTATTCCACTCTAGCAAATTTCTATCTATATCTTGAATGCTATATTCCTCTGAATTGACTATCTTATCATTTTCCATGTTCAAATTAGTGTGTGCCTGACCTAAGTGTGTCCTAGCAACAGATGATGAGCGACTAAATATATTCATTCTACTTCCAAGCAATTAATAATTACTGGCGGAACTATTACTAACCACTGGTATCCTTGCTATCCGGACCACCTCCTCGGGAAACTCTACTGCGAGACCACCCAAACAACGCCTGTACGTCGGCTTAACAACGGGCTGACCAACGCGAATATTATGGTTTGCCAACGAATGTGAGGCTGACCAACGCTATCAAGGAGCAAGTAGTGGCTATACAGTAATATAAGTTCCAAGTAACTTCTTAATTGCAAAGAAATAAAACTCATACATCTACCATCCATGGCTCTGATACCATTAACTACCCAGGAGAGAGCACAGCAGTAATATAGAAGCATAAACAATGATAAAATAGATGATAAAGAAGAAAATAGCAAAATAGATATATTCAAACTAAGTTAAAACAAAGTATGGAATATGAAAACTGAAACTGATAAGATCTTACTTGAAAATACTTCTGTCTTTGATTAAACTGAAAACTGCTACTTTGATACAAACTTGAAAATAAAGCACTGTCTGAAGAGTTACAGGATTACAAAGTAAAATCTGTAAAGGGTTACAAGATTGTCTGTCTGGAAGGGAAGGGTTACAAGATTACAAAAGTCTTTCTGAGAGAGAGAGAGAAGGCTATTACAAGAGCTTTCTTAAACCTAGAAATTGGACCTCTAAACTGGACCTGAGAATTGGACCTGTAATTTTTGGACCTGTAAACTGGACCTGGGAATTGGACCTGTCTTCTGTCTTCGGAGTTTGTCTCTTTTTAGATGAAGTGAACCATGGTAAAACTTTAAAAGTAACCTGAGTTAAATAAAGTGAACTCAAGTTAATCCGTCGGTAGGATCTTGAACAGTAAAAGTAAATCTCAAACAGTAGTAATCTGTCTGGGAATCTGTCAGTAAACGCGTGCCAGTGAATATGTGCTATCTTTGTCTGAATTTTGATGCTGTCTTTGTCTGAACTCTGATACACTTGTCTTTGTCTGAACTTAGAAAGGGAAAATCTGTCAGAGACTTATAATTAATTTTTTCTATCAAGAGATTAAATTTGTCTTTACTCAAGAAATTATCACAATTAATATCTTCTTTAATAATTATTAAAGGAGAATCTGTCAGGACTTCTTTTATTAAAACATTTGTTACATTAGTATTTGAGATTACTACAAAGGATGCAAGAATGTCGTCTATTATAATTTTGTTTGGTATATCTGTCAAATTCTCAATTCGTTCAGTCCAACCATATTGACTTATGAGCATAGTTCTGTCTTTTGTGCTGAATCCTTTTTCATAAAGTGTTTGAACTATTGTTTGGATTATATATTGGTACTTATACAAAAGAGCAACAGGGAAATAAGAACGAATCTCTGTCTCGATGTCATGTTTAGGTTTTTCAATGTCCTTATCTGTCAACTGGTGAACAAGTGATATTTCTATCTCAAAAAATGACAAACGTCTTTTAGTTCCATGGATTCTTTCTTTATTAGTATCTTGTAAAGTATCCTGTAAGATAGTGACCTTATAGGGGAAATCAATTTCTTTTAGGATAAAGGGTAAGATAGGATTAAAAGGTACGTTAGTTATATTAGCTTTAATAACTTTAACATATATCTCATTAGGTAATTTATGATTAATTAATCCAGTGTCCTGAATTAATCTTTCTTGTACACAACTCATGTTAGCATCTGTGTCTATTAAAGCAATTTCTGTCATAGAAAATTCTTTATTTATTACTAAAGTAATTTCTGTATGACATTTTTGAAAAATTACTCTGTCAATTAGACTAAAGAAATTCTGTCTATTACCCTCATCTTTTTCTAATAAAGGGGGTTTATTTATGGGTTTAGGAAATTCTTTCAAATTTATTATTTCTGCAATATTCTGTTTCTTTATGTCTATGAAATTATCTTCTTTAATTTTTTTAATTTCTTGTTTTACCATTTTTGCTTCTGTCATTAAGTCTTGTAAAATTACTGATTCTATCTCTACATCATCTTTTTTCTTTTTTAACTTCCCTTGCTTGTCTTTTTCTTTTTTGGCCCTTTCTTCTTTTCTGCATTCTGTAACATGGTGTCCATATTTCTTACATCTAATACAAGCAATAGGTATATCTATGGAATCTTTCAATTTTAGTAAATAGTCTTTTTTGTCTTGATCAGGTAGATTATCTATCAATTTTATTATTATGTCTTTTTGTTTTCTTTTTCTTTTATTAACTTTAAGTGGGTTGGTTGATTTTAGTTCTTCCTTTTTTTTAACTTGATCTATCTCTTTTTGACTAACATTAAATATTTCCATCAATTCATTTAGTGTATCTGTTTCAAATTCTAATTTACTAATTTGTTTAGCGATTTTATTCTGTCTAGCACATTGTTTTTTAGTATGTCCATATTCTTTGCATTTATGACAAATATTATGTTTACCATGTCTGTCAGTTTTCTCATTATCTGATACTTCAGTAGTATTTAAAACTGCTATTTCTTTTTCCTTGTTTATATCTAAAAGTGAATTTAAAATTTCCATCTTTCTTTTTAATTCTACCAAACTGTTATCTATCATAGATTTCTTAATTAATTTTAGTCTTTCATCGATTACCTCTTTTAAACTATTATTTTTATTTTTCCCACCTTTGTTGACTATTTCTCTTTCTTTTAGTCTATCTCTTTCTATTCGTATATCTTCTATTAAGCTATTTTGTCTTTCTATGTCTCTTTCTATTTCTAACTTCTTACATATAATTTGTACTGAACTAGCTTTTTGCTTTTCCACCACTTCTTTTGGACTATTATTATTAGTTTTTGTTCTTTGTTGTTTTTCTTCTACTTCTATCTTCCTACGTGATGATTCTTCAAGGGTACTATTTGCTTTTGGTTTTAGCATGTCCTTTATAACTTTCCCTACATCTTCCTTTGTCTTTAACTTTCTACATAATTTTTCACTATTATGTCTTTCCATTCTTCCTACAATTTCTTTTACCATTCCTTGTTTTATCATTCCTTTATCTTTTTTGTCTTCATCTATTATGTCTTTAGCACTTATTTCTTTCATGGGATTCTTTTCTTCTACACGTGTTGATCTTTCCCAAGCATGGCCATCTTTCATGTTATCAATCTTTTGCCTTTCATTTTCTTTATGCATGATTCCTATAAGACTATTTTCTTTCTTTAGTTCGTCCTTTTCTTTGTCTTTATATATTATAGATATAACTCTGTCAGTTGCTTTTGAATTAACTATTAAGTCATCTTTTCTACTATCTATCATATTTATTAATGTGTCGATACCTGTGAAATTATCCTTTTGCCTATTATACCAATTATCTGTCATAGTATTGGTTAAAGGTGATTTATGATGGGGTTCAAATTCTTTTTCTTTTTCTAAAGGTGAATTTAAAACTTTCATTTTTTTCATAGAGGTCCAAAAAACTATCATTTTCCCTTTCTACTTTAGCATATATCGTAGATCTTTCATCATTTTCTAAAGATTCCAATTTTTTGTTAATTATGTCTAAGAAACTATTATTGTGTCTATTAGTCTGTCAGTTGATTTTATCTCCTGTTAATATACTCCAATTTTTTGCATTATTATTATAATTATAATTATAATCATTCATATCACTGTCAGAATCAGAAGCTGTTTCATAATCCATATTACTGTTAGACCAATTATTGTCTATATCTCTCATGCTATAACCTTCATCATAATCTATATCATCATAGTCCATGTTTCAAATTAGTGTGTGTCTAGCCTAAGTGTGAACAAGCAAACAGATTATGAGTTGATAAATGTATTTATTCTCTTTCTAAGCAATTAATAATTACTGGCAGAACTATTACTAACCACTGGTATCCTTGCTATCGGGACCACCTCCTCGGGAAACTCCATTGCGGGACCACCCAAACAACTCCAGTTCATCGGCTAACAAAACGGGCTGACCAACGCGAACACTATGGTTTGCCAACGAGTGTGAGGCTGACCAACACTATCAAGGAGCAAGTAGTGGCTATACAGTAATATAAGTTCCTAGTAACTTCTTAATTGCAAAGAAATAAAACTCATACATCTACCATCCATGGCTCTGATACCATTAACTACCCAATGCTCACGATGATCGCAGGACTGGAAATAGCGAAAACAAAACCCAACATCCAGACCATGTCGTTCCAGTCTTTAGAGTCACTACAACGCCAATTTACATATGCTGATCTTATAAGAATTACCAACAACTTTGAGAGGGTTCTTGGTAAGGGTGAATTTGGAAAAGTTTACCATGGCTACATTGATGACACTGAAGTTGTAGTGAAAGTGCCTTCTCTGTCATCAGTTCAAGGGTATCAACAATTTCAAGCTGAGGCAAGAGACTATGATGCAGATTTCTTGAGCTTTACCCACAAACATATACATAGATTTTAATATCAAATTAATGAAAATAAATCTTCTTGAATTATAGGTGAAACTTCTTATGAGAGTTCATCATAGAAACCTGACGACCCTTGTCGGCTATTGCTATGAAGGACCAAACATGGGCCTTGTTTATGAGTATATGGCCAACGGAGACTTAGATGCACATCTTTCAGGTTGGTAATAATGAAAGTGTCTAGCGAAGATTTCACATTTTTCACTTCCAAATTTGATTCCCCATAGAATAATCTATACAGAAAGAGAGGAATTGAGAGTGTATTATTGAATTCTTATAAAAATAAATTAAATAGAGGAGTCCTGTATCCATTGGCATATTCTACGGCTGGTAGTGCGTATGTACAATATAAAGTACGACCCAACTAAGCTTGGCCCTAGGGAGGACCTAATCCTTCATTAGAGAATCAAATAGAAAAGCAATTTTACTTTCTAAAATTTTCTTACTGTAATGGTCACATGATCAAGGTTACTTTAATTGAATCACATAGAAACGCTTAGGAATTTCATTTATGGATGCAGGTAAGAATACTAAAATCTTGAGTTGAGAAGCAAGGCTTAATATTGCAACGGACGCAGCACAAGGTTAACTATGAGCGATGAGTTAATTTGATCAATTTTTAAAAAAAAAAAATTTCATTTTTTCTGAAAATGATATGGACCATGAAAATGCAGGATTGGAGTATTTGCACCATGGATGTAAACCACCTATAATCCATAGAGATGTGAAGACTACAAACATCTTATTGAATGAAAATTTTCATGCCAAAATAGCTGATTTTGGTCTTTCCAAAATGTTCCCAACTGATGGCATCACTCATGTCTCAACATTTAGTGTTGGTGGCACCCCTGGGTACCTCGACCCTGAGTGAGTATTTTTGTTACATAGCTTGTCGTTTTATTAAATACAATAGAACTATTAGCAATCTGCAAGCATGTGATCAATTCTAAATAGAAAATGGATTCAAACCTTATACCGGATAAAGGTCAATGGAAATGACTTGAAAATTAAACTTCATATAATTAAATATTTTTAAAAACAAAAAGTTTGACATGCATTGGCTTGCAGGTTCTCCCTTTCATATAGGTTGACTGAGAAAAGTGATCTTTATAGTTTTGGAGTTGTTCTTTTGGAGATAATTACAAGTCGACCTGTGATAGAAAGATCTGATGAAAACATTCACATAAGCCAATGGGTGAGAATCATGCTTGATAAAGGGGATATTCAAAATATAGTTGATCCAAGGATGTGTGGAGATTTCAACGTTAACTCTGCTTGGAAAGCTGTTGAAATAGCAATGGCTTGTGTGGCTTCTACCTCCACCGAAAGGCCATCCATGAGTGAGGTGGTGATGAAACTAAAGGAGTGTTTGAAATCTAAATTGGCTCAAAGGGCAGGCGAATCAAATTATTTAGTTGAAATGGTCAATATGAATATGATTACGGAACTCATTCCTTTAGCAAGGTAACTTGTCCAAAAATGAGATTGGTGTATTGGATCTCAAACTGTTTTTGAATTGGGGCAAAAATTAGATGCATTTCCTGATATTCTCTACATTACATTCCCTAATTAGATTCAAATACATAATTGCATTGATGAATGAAGGATTAATAATGTCATCTTTTTCAATGAAAATTAAATCTAATGTTGTTGAGTGTTTGATATTAATTGGAAAACTTAATTAAATGTACCTATGTTTTATTATCTGCTTTTATTGTAATCTCCTATTAATTCATATTGGACTTCAATTGAACACATGATGAGTGTTAAAAGTTGTACCTATGGACTGTCGTAAGAGCATTATTATCAAAGGTGTTAAAAATGCTAAATGCTATTTTTTAGCATTTTTAGCACTTCAAATGATAAAATCACACCTACATCAAATATGATAAATCTTAAAATTTTTAGCATTGAGCTACAGTGCAATCTCATCTTTGATATACTACTGCAGCTGGATTGTTATAAAAAAAAAAATTTATTCACCCCTAACGACTCTCTCATTTCTGTCTTTCTCTTTCCTCTCTCACTTCTTTCTTTTCTCTTCTCTCTGTGTGGTTCGGCGATTGTGGTCCGCTAATGATTGTGGTCTAGCAATTGTGGGCTGTCGTGGGTTGTGGTTCGATGGACATAGATCGTGGGTCCGATGACTGTGGTTTTGATTTTGGGTTGTGGGTCGTGGGTCGTGGTCTGATGGTCCAATGGTTATGGGTGGTGGCGACGAAGGTCCGATGTCTGTGGTTTTGGTTCACCGATCTACTAGGTTCTTGTGGGTTTTGGTCACCGATCTACTGGGTTTTGGTTAGGCGTGATGGGTTCTCGAGGCTTTTGTGGAGGTTTGTCGTGGTGGGTTTGATGTTGTGGGTTGAATCTAGGTTGAAGGGTTGCCATGGTGGGTTGAGCAATAGATCGGCGATGGAGGGTTACCGTGGTGGGTTTGCTGTTGTTGCCATTGATTTTCGTTGTGGGTCAGGTTCATGGTGGTGGTGGAGGGTTGCCATGGTGGTGGGGGTGGGTGATTGATGGTGGTGGTTGATTGGCTATTGTGGTCGTGGTTTTGGAGTTTTGTGGGTTTCTTGTGTGTGTGTGTGTGTGTTTTCTTGGTGGTTTGATTGGCAATGGTGGATTGGGATGTGAGTTTGTTGTGTGTGTGTTTTTTGCTTAGTGGGTTTGCTGGTGGCAGCAATGGGTTGAGAAAGAGAGAGATAGGGAGAGAGAGGAAGAATAAAAAATAATAAAGAAAGAATATTTAAATGAAATGTTAAAAAAAAAGTTTTGATGTAAATGATATTGTAAAGTGATATATTATATGTTATAAAGTTGGTTTTTGAAATGTTAAATGCTAAATCTTTTAGAACCTTTGATGGGAATGCTCTAATAGGCTATATGTTTGTAAGAGCATTCACATCAGCTCTTTTATAATTGTGTAAAATACACGTTTTGAGCAAAAAAACACTCACATCAGTGGGTGTAAAAATGTGTAAAATATACCCAGCCGGTGTAAATGAACAGTAAACCGTGTATATTTACATGGTTACTGTTCAATGTGTATCCGGTTTTTTTATTTTTTTTCTCTCTCCTCTGTCAAACTGCAACAAACTAGCGTGGGGAAGATGGCGCCAGCACCACCACCAAACTACAACAAACCCAACCACCAAACCAACACCCACACACAAACAAACTCACACGAACAAACCAACAAAGAGACAGATCGGTGCTTGATCGGAACGATCGGTGCTTGCCTGATCGGAGCTAGGGAGATCTGATAGAGATGGGTCTTGCTTGATCGGAGCTAGGGAGAGTTGTTCAGAAAAAATGGGTATAGAGATGGGTAGAGAGATGGGTATAGAGAAAGAGCAACAAATCAGACCGAAATTGCAAAAGAATAAGAAGAAAATGTAGAAGAAGAAAGAAGGAGAAGGAAAAGAAAAAGAAAGAAGAAGAAAAAATGGAGAAGAAGAAAGACGAAGACGCTGAAGAAAAAACGGAGAAGAAGAAAGAAGGAGAAGGAAAAGACAAAAAGAAGAAAGTGAAAAAGAAAAAGAAAGAGATAGAGATCAGATATAGTGTGTGTTAAAGTTGGTGGGGCCATGGTAGTTGTGAATAATAATAAAAAATGTGAAAAAAATATTATTTAAATAAAAGAAAATGTAGAATAGACAAACTGATGTGGATGTTTTGTAAAAGTGATGGTGTAAAATAGAAAAAGTAGGTTTTTTATGTAAAATAGACGAAATCTTTTAAAATAGCTGATGTGAATGCTCTAATATTGTGCTAGATTTATCATATTGGTCTATTCATCTTTTTAATAAGATAAATTACTGTTTTTTTTTTGTAATATTATAATAAACTTATCATAACATGAAACCAACGTTTCAAATTATCACTACAAAATATTCAAAAATTGGTCACTTCAATTTTCAGGACAAAGGTGCAAAGCTCACCGTTGCCATGCTTAAAGTTAAACCTTCAAATTGGCTACACTGATCATTTGTTTGGCTCCATCCATGTTACTGTTAGTGATTCAATCTGTATTTTTACTACAACTATTTTACCAGCTGCTGATAAGTACTGTTATTGGAGCCGTGTTGAAACCTTTCTGTTGGATCTCTGATCCTTTGGCCTTTACGAAGGCTTTGGTAGTAAGATTTATAATTATAACATTATCCACTCAATCAGCGGCGCAGAGGGAGAGTACTGTTTAAAAAAAAAAAAAACAAAAAACAAAGTTTGCCTATGACTAGTTTGTAGGCAACGACTATAAACTCTCCTGTATAATATTTTTATTAGATGTAAATTATGACAATCCACTATTAAATTTTATTTTCTTATTATATTATTCGTGCTTGCAAAATTTTAAGAAGATCAAAAATTAATAATTTTTTTATCAATTAAATGTTTAAATTTTTGTAGTCTTAAACTATGCATAAAAATAAGTTTATACATTGAATAGTATATAATATTCAATTTGAACGAAATTTGACATATATGTTAAGAACATAAAGAATATAAGATCCATTAGTCAAAATTTTAAAATATGTAGACATTTTAATTTTTTATTGGGAGTTTGTAGTCATAGCCTAAAAACTAGTTTGTAAGCAAACTTTGTCCTCACATCTATGACTAAGTTGACCTTCCATTCATTTGGTTAAAAGTTTGTAGTTAAAATAATTTAAAATGCCACAAACACAAAAAATTTAACATCTTTTTGAGATAACCAATTTTGATTTATACTGCATTAATTTCACACTGAGTCTCCACTCTCCACTAACATCACTGTTAGTCTGTTACTATATACGAATCACAAACTACTATTTTAGCAATTATGAATGTTATTTTTGTGAAACTGGTTGTAGATTCCCATGCCATTGATTCATTATTGTCTAATAAATAAGAAAAGTAAAAATACAAATTATTCCTTTTGTCAATTTTTTTTTTTTTTTTTGAGGGGGCCATTTTAGTTATTTAAGTTTTATTTTTGTCATTTTGATCTATTAAATTTACATATAAAACAAAGTTTGCCTACAAACTAATACAAAGTTCGCCTACGAACTAATATGAGAAAACAAGTATCAAAATGTGGCAGTTTTGTGAATCAAAAAAAAAAAAAAAAAAATGTGGCAGTTTTGCATAGATTGTTGGAAAAGTTTCAAATTAAAATTAGGAAAAATAAATAAAGGACTAACAGCTGGGTCATTTAAGACCTAAGCTGACTTCACAGAGGGTGGTAGGTGAGAATTAAACTCTCCCCTCTGTCATCAGACCATCTGGTCCAACAATTTCTCTCATCTATTCCTTATTTTCATCTTAAAACATGCTCTTTCCTTTGCCTCAACACAATCCCGAATACACAGCAATCAACCTTTAATTATGTAGCTGCGAAAAGAAGGTTTAAAAAGAGAAATTTTAGGGGTACATTTATCACAACAAATTTATAAAGATGTGTTAAGTCAACCTTTTTATACTTTTATAAAAACAGAGGTAAGGATGTGTCTTAATACATATGAAACAACAATCAAATTCCTAATTTTGTGTCTTACTCTTCCTTCAACTTCTGTGAACATTAATATGAGTTCAAAGCTTTGGTTTGTGAGTGCACGTAACCATAGCTTGTCGTCGAATCCTAGAGGGTGATCGTCGGAGCCATTTCTACACCAAGGATAAATTGCTTCCAACGGGGGCGAAATCACTTCTTAGGACAATGTATTGAGTTCCATGCCTTGGCTCTCTCTATTATCGATAAGTTTCCTCTAATCTCTTGATTTTACTCTATTGGTTCTGTTAATTAGTCTCATATATTTCGGACAAAATGGGCTTTTGCCATTTTCGGGAAAATTAAATAGCTTTATACCCCATTTCCCATATTAATTAGAGAAATGTCCCTCTTTTAAAACTCGATTTATGATAAATCGAATTAGAAAAAAAAAAATCGAAAGCCCTATTGTGGCGTTTTAAGGAGCCTATAGTGATGTTTTAAGGATCTATAGTGACATTTTTTAACTCAACTTCAATGAAATCGAGTTATAGGCAATTTTTTTTACCTATAACTAGATTTCATGGAAGTCAAGTTAAAAAACACCACTATAGGTCCTTAAAAACGTCGCTATAGGTCCTTAAAAACGTCACTATAGAACTTAATCCGATTTTGAGTAAGTGAGTTTCAAAAAAAAGGTATTTCCCTAATTAGTTTGAGAAGGGGGGCATAAGGTTATTTAATTTGCCCAAAAAAGGCAAAAGCCCATTTTGTCCCATATATTTCCAACAATCACCTCAAGTTGTAAAAATGTTTTATGAAAAATTGGTAGTAACTCTAGTATTTTCCAATTCATTTTTAAAATCATACAGGATATACTTTGCTTTCTGTATTGCATCGAAGGATGATAGACTTTTCCAACTGACATCTATTTCTTGTGGGCACTAATTGGATAGAGATCATTTTGATGGAATGAAAGTATTTCCTTTTGTGATAGAAGCTATTGCTCAAAGAGAAGTCACAATCTTAAAACTCTGCCGAAGTCAAATTGAATGAATTATGCCTAATTATTGTCCATAACTAGCAGATCCGCAATACAAGTACACTATTTGTTTGGGGCAAAATGGGCTTGTGCCCTTTTCGGGAAAATTATATAGGGAAATGCTCATCTTCCCAAACTAAATAGGGAAATGCCCCTCTTTTAAAACTCGATTTTTGATAAATCGAGTTAGGCCCTATAGTGGCGTTTTTAAGGAGCCTATGGTAATGTTTTAATGACCTATAGTGACGTTTTTTAACTCAACTTCAATGAAATAAAGTTATAGGCAATGAAATCGGCCTATAGTGGCTTTTTTTTTTACCTATAACTTGATTTTTTGAAGTCAAGTTAAAAAACGTCACTATAGGCTTTCTAAAATGCCACTATAAGGCTTAAAAAAAAAAAAAAAAAATTTCTAACTTGATTTATCAAAAATCGAGTTTTAAAAGAGAGGTATTTTCCTATTTAGTTTGGGAAGGGGCATTTCCCTATATAATTTGCCCGAAGAGGGCAAAAGCCCATTTTGTCCTATATGTTTGTTTTGAAAATTTTAGTAAGAAATTATTTTTATGGTTTATGACTTTATGTATAATACCCATTTTGTGTATTAATGTTTAAGGTTAATTTTGAATTATGTTATGCATCATCAACTATATATTATATTTCACAAAATGAGTTAAAAAAATCTAAATTGACATAAAATATTATATATATATATATATATTATTCTCCATATTTGCAAAATATTAAGATGATCAGAGATTAATAACTATTTTAATTGAAAATATCTAATCAAATAGTGAATAAGATTAGATTACCACGAAATTGGCATACATGTTCATGACAATGAAAATGTGTGATCCAACAATGCGATTTTGAATATATTAAACTAATAAAAATTTTAATTTTTTGGCAATTGAATAATTGAGGGTGGACGGATTTTAACGATGAATACTTTTGTTAGACACACAAAAAAATGTCAACCAATTGAGTTATAAGCTATTAGTAATAATAAAAAAATATTGAGTGTTGTAACATCAACAAAAATTTATACATGCACTTAATCATGTCCCATACATATATATGCACCACAGATAGTGGTCTAAGGTTCTACCAAGTGGCATTGTAAAAAATAAAAATAAAAATAAAAAATCTATAAAAAAATCTAAAAATCTAAAAATATATTAATTCCATTTTTATATTAATTAGTGCATAGTTGATAGAAAATTAATACTTAGAAACTAGAATTGAAGGCATGTACCTCATTAAAAACCTAAAAATAAATTAATATTTCTTTATTAAAAAACACTATCATTTTTTCTTGAATAGAAAAGAAATACTATATATAATTAGAAATATAATTAAATGTTTTGCGTAAATATAGAGTATTTTATATGCTTCTTTAGAAATGAAATAAAACTTTGACATAAATACAATGGTTTGATGATGTTGAGGGTTAAATGAAGAGAATTACCAAGGAATTGGCCGTTTGGCAAACATTTAACTACTTTGGCCCTTGCATTTCACAATTTTAGTTATAAACTTTTAGAACATGTAGTTCTATAAAAACAAAGTTAATTTTCTTCGAGGGTCAATACCCTTGAAAAAAGTATTAAAAGCCCTCAAAAGATATTATTTTGAGGGTTTAACTGACCCTTGATGACCTTTGAAACAAATTCCCTTGAAACTGAAATTTCAACAGCCTACATGACCCTCGAAACAAATGTTTTATTTTTATCAAGATTGGCAACCTTTGAAAATTTGAAGAGGGATAAAAGAACAATAACCTTTTTTTGAGGGTCTCCCAACCCTTAAAATAAGGTCTTTTTCTTTTAAAATAAATAAATAAATAAAAATCCACAGCCATGATCATAGACTTTAAAGAACCACATATTAAAAAATCTATATAATATCAAAACAAAATTCAATTATCTTTTCAAGTTACTAAATTCTTCATTCTTGAAGTTTATGTAGACAATTTCATATTAACATAAAGGAGCTTAGTATTTTAACTAGATAAGGGAGAAAAAAAAAAGGAAGAAGAAAAGAAATGAATCAGTACAAGAACCATGCATGATCAAAATCCTAATCTTAATATTATTCTATTTCAATGCAAAACAACCTGATGTACTAATGTTTAAAGGGTCTCACATAAAGGATTTTGCCTTTTCCTAGTACTTCTCAAAGACTGATGCATAGCCACCAAATTTCCCTTGAATTAAGAACTACAAGGAAATAGACAAACCAATTAATCATGCACTTGTTAAACGGTTGAGGTGTTTGATTGAAAATTTGTCATACAATAAAGTCCATATTGACAAGAACAAGAAGATTAGACAAGTTCTCTCTTATAATAATTGACTCACTCCCAATTCTTAAAGGCATCATGCAAATAGGTCAAGTTCTCTCTTATAAAATGCATAATACAAACAATTAAGTACATTTGAAATAAGATTAGACAAGTATGAACATGCATATACCTATTTCCTCATAAACAAAATGCACAAGACATTAACAAGTATTCAGCAGGATGTAAAAATGGTAAGGAATTATCAAATGATGATGCTCTTAGGAAACTAAACTGTGAATCCCTTGACTAGAACTTACATGAATGCAACCTTTGACAGCAGCACGACGGCAAAAAGCCTGTGGTAGTTCCCCGTGACCATAAATTGGATACATAAAAGCCCCAAGTGCATTTGGAAACCTGAGAGGGACAAGAACCATAAAAGCACATACTTGTGATACCTTGCTTCTTAAAATAAAAACCAACCAAACATTCTTGATTCAAGGATGCAAACAAGAAACATAATGCTCTAGTGATACAGTCAAGACAGCAAAGCCCCAAAACCATCCATTATCCAGACAAAGATTACATTCACCTGATGAACCTATTCACACCATTTTACTTTAACAAAGTCTCAAGCAATCCATCATCCAGACAAGCAACACAGTTACTGGCAGTGGTATCATCAACATTACACCAGTAGTAGGCGGGTAGCAACAAGAAAACAGTACTATATAAAGTTGATACAAAACAAACAAGAAATAAACTACCTGCCAACCGATGATCTCATCAACAATTATTCTGGTAAAACAGTAGAGAATATAAATAATTAGATAACCAAAATAAAAAATCTTCTTTAAAGGGGAAAAGAATATTAAGAATATGTTAATAACAAATAAACTGACTAGTAGGGTGATCAATATTCTGGATCAAAAGAAATTGTAAGCCTCTTCCCCAAGAACAACATGCATTGTGCTAATATATGACAAGGGACTAGATCAACTATCTCAATGGACAGCAACAATTCAGTTCTAAATAGAGGAAAACGAAAATAGCAAAAAGAAACAAAGAAATATGCAAATCATAGAGAAAGAATGCATTTCTCACCGCAGGAGCTACCCCCAGTGCTCCATCAGCAGTTGAAAAAGTCACATACTTTAGTCCATTTTCTTTCATAAATTTAGGACCTAGCTGTGCAGAAGGCTAGGGCCAAAACTGAAAATGTTACAAAAATAAATAAAAAATAAACTGAAATTTTCATAATATAATAAAATGAAACACAGATCATACATAGGTGAATCCAGTAGCGACTTGCAGAGGCTTTTCAGCAGTCCATTGAGGCATTTGTGCTAGCTCTTTTAGAGAATTTATGTTCTCAAAAATCCCATATTTGGGAATATGAAAGGGCAAAGGATATACAAAGATTATTAACAGTAAAATTTATGAGATAAGCAGTAAGTTTCAGTTGGCTATCTGCAAGAACAACTTACAGCCAGTGATAAATGGCAGTCCCCATACTCAAGAGCATCATGAACAAGAATAAGATCTTCATTCCCCTGACAGCAGGAACAAAAATGATGAACTTTTAATGGTAATACACTTCCTCATACCAATCCTTGATAAGAAAACAAGGACTCCAGATACCAATTTCCGAACAATGTCTTTTGGCCGCTGAAACAAAACTTCCAAATTGGCAAGCTGCAAAACACATGGGTATTAAAAAATTAGGCTACAGAATGTATCTAGGATTAACTATTTATATTATTGGTCAGTCACACAGGCATCCAATGGGCTTCAACCCAGGAAGTGCCATTATAATTGATTAACTATCAAATCAACCCCATAAAGTCCTTTCTAACATATGATTTTTTCTAGTTGACATAACTAGAACTTAGGGAGAAGGGCAGAATAGAAAAATCCTTTTAGTAAAAAAAAAAAAAAAAAAAAAAAAAAAGGGAGACTACAAGTCAGAACAGAAAACAAATCTATTGAAAGAAATAAAAGACAGAGCATAACAGAGCTGATACTTTTTTACATCAACCTAGAATGAATCTAGGGGGATTAGAACGTGGGAAGAACAGAAATGTTGAATTTGGTTTTTACACGGGGTAAGACCAATCCAGGGAATGCAAAAAATGCCCCTAACTATATAAATATAAACCCAGGAAAATCTGATAGGAATAGCCCCAGCAGGGAGTTAAATTTGGGACATTCACTTCCTAAGGCATGGTCCCTAATTATTTATTCTACTATTTAGATTTGAAATTATATGGAAAAACACTTAATGAAAGTTGAAATTTGGAATGCAAATGAACTCCTATTTGGGGTGCAGCTAGCTGGAGACATAATGAACTGTAATAAAAGTCTCTCTTCAGATTTCCCTGTTTGCATAACTAGCCTTAAGGAGAAACATACTTAAGATCTGCGCATTTTTCTATCCTAAGTTTTAACTAATCCGTCTTTAAGAATTACTTTGATAGTTCAAAATCTAGATGCATTACAGAATCTTTCTAAAGTTGTATATGCATGAGCCAAATCTTGAAATAATTCCTTGTTCTAAAAAATGAAACCAAAGGCAGAAAGAAGTTTATAATTACAGCATACAACAGCTAAATTGCTTAACCATTCAAAAAATAGAGCATGGGCATAAAACCAATGAGAATAAATTGACAATTATAAAGAGCACACCTGTAACAGTGCAACAATAATACCAAAAGAATTCCACAACAATGGAGCCAAATCTTGAAATAATTCTCTCTTCTAAAATAGGAAAAAAAAAAAAACATAAATTAATTAGGCACACCTGTATAAGTGCAGCAATAGTAACATTAGAAGCCAATCTTAATGACACATTATTCTAACTTCATATACCAAAATGTGGACTAGCTGTTGAATTTGGACACGGTTTTTGCTCTCTTACCCTTCTTTTGTTTTTCAAAACAGAGGATTTACTTTTTTGGGAATTTTTATTAGGGGTTGTGAATTTAAGAGGATTTACATTTTAGCGACAAAACTAACCACTTTGTTATATATTTATTTCAAGGGTTGTGTTAATTATTTTTCATGGTTCTTAATAAATCTGTTTTCAAAAAAAGGTCCTTAATAAATCTAGTAATATTCATACTTAAGTGTGTATCTGGACAAATTTTAGTAACCCTTGAAAAAAAAAAAGTCGAAACAAGTCATGTTGTTTGTAGTGTATTGACAAAGAATAACTCAAAAAATTATTCTTACTTAGTTTAGAGAAATGCCGAATTGTTGATAGTAATATACCAGTTGTCTAATTTAGGTCAAGCACTATATTTGACAGCTACAATGACTCAATATTCATATTTTTAAACATATTAAACTAACCAATAAAATGATCTCCTTTTGGTACTTATTAAAAAAAATTTAATTATTATAAATAATTTATTTTTCTGAACTTTACTAACCTTTTTCTTTAATTTGCCACATGTCAAATATCTAATTTGACATATAGGTTTGAAGAGTTTGTTAAAAAAAAAAATTAAAGAGTTTGTGAAGACAATGATATTTTGCTAGTATCATTAAAACATAAATAAAATAGCCTACGTAATGATGTCTATATACATATATTTAGAGTCTATTTGGAATTCGCTTATTTTGTTTATTTTAACAACTTTTTGCTGAAAGTACTGTAGATAAATGTAAAAATTAGCTGAAATAGTGAAGTGAGATTAATAAATAGTACAAAAAAGTGCAGCCTAACCTATGAATAGTAGTAAAAATAAGCTAAATAGTAAAATAAGTTTGCGAAAATAATCTTTACCCAACCGACACTTAATATATTCCAACTGAAAGAATTACTTATTCATGTATGTCTTTGCAGCTGTTGATGTAATGATCATAATGGTCACTTCAATACTAAATAACCACGATTATTTTTTATTATAAAGGTAGTAATGTATTTTGGGAATTGGACACGGAACCAATCCAATAAAAATGGAAAAACCAGCAAAAAAAAAAAAAAAAACCAGTGAAAATTGGTTAAGAATCGGAAAAAAGCTGGAACTGGTCCCTTTTTCTTTCTTTAACCGTTCCTGTTTTTTAAAACCGCTGTAGAATCCAATTCACTTGTAAAGACAATTTTTTTGATATTAACATACTTATGCTAAATTAATCATCTATTTGTATCGCCTTCACAAATGTTGTTACATAAAATCTAATGATGTACTTTTGTTTCACTGTCAGTAGGCATCCTTGTTTTATATAATTCTGAAGTGATTATTTTTATTGTATTAATAAGAACTATTTTTTTTTCTTAGAATAATAAGACCTAAAAAAGTAATATCAATTTTAAAACCAAAAATAAATAAATAAATAAAACCACACAATTTGAAACCAATATCATTAAAGCATTAGATTTAGGAACTTTACCTTAGAAATAACAGTTTTAGTACTCACAACAATGGTGTTTCTAACTTCATAGAAAAGAAAATGCATTTTGTAGAGTCTATATTTTTGTAGTTGGCAAATACGAAAAATGTAATCAATTTATAGTGTTTTTGGTGTGTCTTAGGTGGGTTAAAGATGTATTTTATAGTCCAAGACAAAGACCCGAGTTCAAATCAAGAAAGAATCAAGTTCAGAGCAAGAAAACAAAGTTTCTATCAGTTTGATTGTAGGCTTGATTCCTGGCTAGACTGAATAAGATTTTCGATTTCAAGCTCAACATCTAGTTCGATTGATCGAGATTGCGATATTATCAAAAATCTAAAACATGAAAAATACCATAACTTTCTTGTTTCAAGCCCGATTCGTGATTAGTTTGTTGTGCAATTTAAAGGACATCATATATAAACTATCCTATTAGGGTTTTAGACCCAAGTAGAGTCAGATTCAATCAGATTTCTAGCCAATTAATTAAAGTGATTAATTATTGTTCGCGTAAAATAATCTGCAAGTGCACAGAATCGTAACAAGTAGTAAAGTGTTTTTAGAAAATGAATGTCGAACCCACAAGGATTAACTATGTTATTGAATACCAAAATTCACTAAATAAATTACTATTTGGAAAATCGAAAATAAATGAAACGTTCTACTCTCTGAATTAAACTAAACTATTTAATAAAAAGAATTAACAAAGCGTAAAAATCTAACAGTGTAAAAATAAAATGATAAGAATGGATCTAGAGCAGTTGATTTCACCTAACAAATCCCACACAATTTATTCTTCCTAATTATTAAATTCTAATAATCTCCAGTTGATGATTAAAAATTCCTTAACTATTCAATATCTTCTCTCGAATAATATCAAAAATATCTTCAGCTAACAATTCCATATCTCTATGCGAATTTAATTAACTGGAGACTCATTACGTACTTTAAATTTTCTGAAAAATCACACTAGTCGCGGTAAAGCATCTCTACTTTTGCTCAACTAATGGTGTTTAATTCTAAAACTAAAATAACAAATCACCTCTCGGTCTCATTGTAATTCAATTGATCAAACAATAATTCATAAAGAAAAATAGTAAGCATTAAGAATAAGAATTAAACACTCAATCATGGAAATATTAAAAATAAAATAACTCAGAATATAAATTGTGTGTTCATTGCTAGACTACATCAACGCTCTAGAAAATAAAATTTAGTTCATAATAAAATTGAAAAGAAAACAAATAAAACTTATGTCTTTCATCTGCATTGGTTGATCAACATGAAGCTCTCGCCTTTGTCCTCAGATCCTCCTCTTCAGAAAGACTCCTCAAAAGCAAATTCTTCTATGCGGCAGCCCCCTTTTTCCTCTCAGGTTTCTCCTCCCTTCTTTTTACCCTAAAGAGCCTTTAAATAGGTCAAGGAATCCTATTATAAGTTGAATTCCCGTTTGGAGAAAATCCCAGATTTTTAGGCTTCATTTAACCGACAATTTTGGCTCATTTAACGTCAGAATTCGGACTTTTGGTAAACTACAAAGTTGTAGCCCTTTAAGTTAACTTTCCAGCCCAACTTGAATCATCTTGATTGGACATTTGACCCGAAAGTTATGCCAAAAATACTAACTGATGTGCGGGCTAGAATCCTAATCCGAATTGGACTTAAATTTAATTGGGTCTTCAAGTCAACCAATTTACATCCACAAGATGTGGATTAATCTGAAATCTTCTCAATCCTTCAAAGCACAAATGAATAGATAAATATAAGTAAAAAATCAAATCAAATCAAAAGAAATAAAGGAAAACTAACAATTTTAATAAATAAGAGGATAATAAAAATCATGTAAAAATTACACTTATCAATTATGAAATTAGATCTGAATTCAACAAACATTAGACAAACACAATCCACATAAACATAAAAAATGATAACCCAAGAAAACTTTTGAAATTGTGGTTTCAAAGTAAACAATCTAGGGAGGATTTAACGTAAACAATCCTCAAGGCAATATTTCACTAATATAATGGAAATTTATACAATAGAATTAACCTTAAATCTACTGCTACCTCGAGTACCAGTTACTCACATAACCACACACAGCTCCAAATCTGGAAACACTTCAATTGTGAAATTGTTGCACACAAACACTGCTATTTGTAACTTTGAAACTCTACTCAAAGGTTTAGACCATCAACTATGGTTGATTTGATTGCAGCAACTTTCCTCTAAAGCCAAATCTGTTGTTTACACAAGGTCTCCAACTGTAGCTTCAAAAGTTTTTAGAAAACTTCAGATCTGTATACAAAACACTCCCTCTTGAATATATAAAAACAAACACTCATGTTGTAACTTTAAGACTCCACACAAAGGTTTAGATCATCAACTGTGGTTGATTTGATTATGGCAACTTTCCTCTAAAGCCAAATCTATTGTTTACACAAGGTCTCCAACTGTAGCTTCAAAAGTGTTAGGAAAACTTCAAACCTATGTACAAAACACTCCCTCTTGAATATATAAAAAACGTGCTCTACGGTTTGTATTTAAATATCGTTAAGATCCATCCAAATCCTAGATCTAATGGTTGAGAAATAAAGTGAGAATTCAGATCTGCATGAATCTCGATCGGTCGAGATGTGCATCTCGATCAATCGAGATAAGTGAGACTGTTTTTGCACTTATCTTTCCTACTTTCTTATGTCTTTGGTTGTGCAGAACTACATTTGTCTTGTTTTTGAATATTTCTAAACTAAACTCTAGACATAAGGCTACAATTCGTTCATGGTTGCCAACCTAAAAATATGGACTTTACATATCCCTATAAAAACTATTCAGAGAGAGAAATCATCGTTTGTGCAACTAGGGTTTGTATAACCAATTTACTCTCAATCTCACTATACTAGAGACTTTCAAAATAAATCTAAGCCTCTATCTATTCAACCCGTGAGATTTCAAGAACACATAGAGAAAGATCAATATGGTGTTATTTCTGCCATATATAGTGCAGATCTATATGAAGCAATAGAGAAATCTAGTCTACAATAGTTGCTGGTCAAAACTTTCAAGTGGATTTCTTGGAGTCACAAATAGAGAAGTTTATGTGAAATTAGTTAATCACAATTGTTGATCTAAAACTTTTGAGTGGAGATCTCAAAGTCACAAACAAGAGACTTTGTGTGCAACAGTCCAAGATAGAAGAGTATGTGGATTGATTTGGACCTATGTGTGGTCACACCAGTATGTATTACATGAGAGGTAGTAGTAGATTTATAGTCGAGTCTATTGTATGAACTTTTATTCTACTTAATAGAAATATTGCCTTGAGGATTGTTTAGGTTAAATCCTCCTAAGTTTTTTACTTTGAAATTATACTTTCAAATAATTATTGGGTCATCATTCTAATCAAGATCATAATTAATCTATTAATTATTTTCTTAAAATTTAATTAAATATGCGAAAACTGGGGTCTAGAACCCTAACATATTTAATTAAGAAAAGAATAATGAATATACTTGAAAATTTGATATCATTTGAAGTATATTTCCTACTAAATTTTAAATGTTTACTTTAATCATTGGATTACATTTAAAATAACAATCTCCAACTATTTCACAATTTTTGATGCCCTATTTCTTTCTACTTTATGCCCTTGGCAATTACCATAATATATACTCAAAAAAGATGCGAGTTATAGTTAGACCAACTAGTAAACTCTCTTATAATTGAATCAGAGATATGGGGTTCAATATCCGCCTACACCAAAAACTGATTAGTGTCTTGATCTAATGAGAAAAAGCTATTATTAGGAGCTGACACCATAAGTTGAAACTATCTCATATATATATATATATATGTGTGTGTGTGTGTGTGTGTGTGTGTGTGTGTGTGCGCGCGCGCGCGCACTTGTGTGCAAGCTTGAAAAAGTCGAAATTCACAAATTATAAGTGATGGGTAATTTATGAAAGTATGAATTGTCTATAAGGGTCATCCAAGGAATACCACATCCAAGATGGTCATCAAAATGAAAAGAGGAGAACAGCATTCAACGCCAAGAAAGTAAGACATCTAAAGAAGATTAATCATCTATACGACAAAAAGATATAGACGACCAGCAAACACTTAGTAGATTTTAAGGTATTTTCGTAAATAAAGAGCAATTGCACGACGACTCACTATTCTAAGATGTGGAGTGAATTATATAATTTTATAAATATTTAAAATCACCATATTATATTAGAATAAGAGTTGAAAGTGATAATCACCCTCATGAACCCTCAAACCAACCCCACCATCCAAAACAGCAAAAGAGTAAAATTTTGCAAAAATATTAATGCACCCACATAACCTCAAAATTTTAATATTAATGCAAAAAAATTTATGCAAACCAACCCCAATTACTTATTTTATATCTATATATTAAGTATAAAGATACCAGTTTCAACTCACGATCTGCATCTTGATTGTTTTTCCATCTACCTCCACACCTTTGAATTTGTTAAACATCCACCTAAAATTTTAAGTACTGCCTTATAAACAATATATAAACACACAACATAGACTTACGCATACATATACACCCACATACATACATAAAACTCCATCATAATGTTTTAGAAGTCATAATCATTCATTGTTAAATAAGTGGTTTGGAGATACAAGGAATCCATTATCAATAATTTCTAGATTTGGTATGGTATTTGATTTTCATCCAACATGCTAGAGATGACACTTGGGAGATGATTTTTATGGTAGCTTGGTGCATGTGGTTCAATAGGAATGCAGTCTGAAATGGGAGTGTTCATCAATTGGCAATAGTGGTGGGGTAGAAAGCTCGAACTTTGCTAGCTGAATTTCAGGGAGCAAACCATGTTATTGCTTCACCGAGGATGGAGATGAATGATTCATGGACATCATCAATGGCCCCAAATTACAAGGTAAATATGGATGGCGCAGTTTTTAGTCATATTCGTGGGTCTAGGGTCAGGTTGGTGATTCGTGATCATGAAGGAAGGGTTGCAGCAACAATGAACAAGAAACTTCTTCAACCTTTGGGTCCACTGGAGATTGAGGCAAAAACTATGGAAATTGGAGTGTCATTTGCATGGGAGACTAGTATAAGGGATGTGATAGTTGAAATCGATTCCAAGATTGTAGCTGACACTCTCATGGGATTATGTACTCCTCCTATGGTTGTCTCAAATATTCTGACTAGTATTGCATACAAATTTCAAGATTTTAGATCAGTTCAAGTATCTCATATGAAGCGTCAAGACAATAAACCTGCATATCTTCTGGCAAAGTTTGCCAAAGAAATAGATAATATTGATAATTATGTAATATAGATAGAGGAAAATCCATCGCTAATTGAGTCAGCTATTACTCATGATGTACTGAATTTATTTTCTTCTTAATAAAGTTACAAGTTTCTCATATAAAAAAAAAAAGGGTGGTTTGGTCCACTGCACACCTTTGACCTGATGGTTACTCCATAAGTTTTTTATTAGGTGTGAGGGGTAAGGCTGAAGTTCAAATCTGCAGAAAGAAAAACACATATATACTTAGATTAGACTAAAGAAAGATTTTTATTTTTGATTAAAAAAAAAGTGGTTTGAATTTTACAGTTGTGGGGCCCGTGGGCCTGGTGACCTCGGCCCACTTTACATCCGGCCCAGGGGCCATGCCGAGGAAGAAGGTTCGTCCTAGGACGATGCGTGGGAGCCTAAACTTTAAAAACCCCCACCGAGGATAACCCTGTCCTCGACGAACTGAGACTAGCTTTAGATGGGGAAACGACCCAGGACAGGTTGTCACCTCCGCACTAAATACGCTCACCTAACCCTCTGGCCGCACTAATGGAGATGTGACTCTTGGACAGGGCAACCTTGATTATTGTGAATTACTTGAGTACTGGTAGTGCTGCTGATGGTACGGACAGTCAGAGGGAAAGCGCATGGATGATCAACAGATGGAAGAGAGAGATGGAAGGAAGATGACTATATAAGAGGGACGAACAAAACAGCCAAAGAGGGGAGGAGGGAAGAAAGAAAGAGAGAGACCAAGGTCAAGCTCCTCGGATCAATGCCGAGGAGCAACTTTAAAAAGGAATTTAGGTGCACTGGCCTTCAATGGTGATGAGTCCATGGTTGGGTTCCGTTTGTCTGCAAGGGCCAATTTCTTTAACCCACTCTCTAGAAATGTATTGTTTGGGGCCTACAGGATTATTTCCCTCCTAATTTTAGAGGGTCCTTCCAAATTGAGTCCCTACAATTGGCATCGTTTGTGGGGAGAATTTGTGCACTAGCAGGCGCAACGGACAATCGTCCCTAGGTAGTCAGTTGACCAAAAGTTCACAAGAACGCGTTTAAAAAAAAAAAAAAAAAACACCATTGCAGAAAAGTAGAAGATTCAAAGGAAAAGAGAAGAAAAATAGCAGTATTTTATTAGATGAAAAGGAACTATAATACACAAACAAAGGCTCAGACAGGCTTGTTTTAAAGTTAACTCTATAAACAAAGGCCCAGACGGGCCTATTTTAAAGCTAACTAAAGGGAAGGGGGCTGAGGCAGGCCTGTTTTAAGGCTACCAACAATGCCCAAGCCGGTGCGGTGGCACTGGCGCGAAGAGAGGAGCAGATGCAAGGGCACCGGGCGGCCCTTCCCCATGATGTTCCCTTGATTCTCTTCCAGACCCACGGTGGTTGGCCGTTAGAGACGGCAACACTCGGGCACTAGACATGACGTATTCTTACATGCTTCCACCGGCGTGGGAGCACCCCGGGGAGGAGCGTTATGTACTTCAGGGGACCTCCCTCTTGGCCGCTGTGCATGGCACCATGAGGATGACGCACAAATTCGGCCGCGCCGGAGATCTGACGCGAGCTATAGCTATGACGCCTCTCGGTCGAGGAAGGTGGACTTTGGGCCTATGCACCCTCACTCCCATCCAAGGCCGTTCCATTTCTCTAAACTCTTATCACAATTTTGGTAGGATTATTGAGGGGGCTCTGAAAGTTGGGAGGACATGTTTCCTGGTATATTAGAGGATTCGTGGAGCGTAGAAGGACATTTCCCCCCATATAGCCTTAAATAGGGGGTGAAGATTGATAGGAATTGATCTACGCAGAATTCGAAAAGAGGATTATCGGCAACATTAATCCTGACCAAATTCCAAGGCGCCTATCAACCGTTTGATCTGCATCAGTCCAAGAGAATGTTAATGAGAGCACGCCTCATGTGTTGAAACGTCAAGCGCGGAACGCGAACAGTCAGGAGGCGCCTCGTAACTGATGAGGGCAGAAACTTGAACTGAAGGCGGCGTTACTGCCACGTGTAAGGTTAGAGTCCCAAACCAACCTCGCCTGGGGCACTGCGGGGTCAATGGTCTGATCCACATGATGCCCCACTTCCGACGAGGCAGGGCCGAGGCCATCATCACGCCAAAACTAGTATGGCCAACGCTGAGGATAATCTCCTTCACCCCATACCTGGGTACTAGACAGAACCAAGGTATTGCATGGTCCTCGGACTCAAACCTATGGGGAAACTAGCTACGTACAGAAGAACAGAAGTGTTAGACAGAACCAAGGTCTTGCATGGTCCTCGGACTCAAACCTATGGGGAAACTAACCACTTAGATATACCTGGGTACTAGATAGAACCAAGGTATTGCATGGTCCTCGGACTTAAACCTATGGGGAAACTAGCTACTTACAGAAGAACAGAAGTGTTAGACAGAACCAAGGTCTTGCATGGTCCTCGGACTCACACCTATGGGGAAACTAACCACTTAGATATACCTGGGTACTAGATAAAACTAAGGTATTGCATGGTCCTCGGACTCAAACCTATGGGGAAACTAGCTACTTACAGAAGAACAGAAGTGTTAGACAGAACCAAGGTATTGCATGATCCTCGGACTCAAACCTATGGGGAAACTAACCACTTAGATATACCTGGGTACTAGACAGAACTAAGGTATTGCATGGTCCTCGGACTCAAACCTATGGGGAAACTAGCTACTTACAGAAGAACAGAAGTGTTAGACAGAACCAAGGTCTTGCATAGTCCTCGGACTCAAACCTATGGGGAAACTAACCACTTAAATATACTTGGGTACTAGACAGAACCAAGGTATTGTATGGTTCTCGGACTCACACCTATAGGGAAACTAGCTACTTACAGAAGAATATAAGTGTTAGACAGAACCAAGGTCTTGCATGGTCCTCGGACTTAAACCTATGGGGAAACTAGCTACTTACAGAAGAACATAAGTGTTAGACAGAACCAAAGTATTACATGGTCCTCAAACTCAAACTTATGGAAAATCAGATATTTGCGGAAGAATAAAAGCGTTAGATGGGACCGAGTTGTGGTACGGTCCTCGGATGCAAACTCGAAAGACAGCTGATTATCTCATGAGACTAAGTCCAAAACAGAATCAAGGTATTGAGCAAAACACTAAAGTATAACAAGTAAAAGGAAGCATCACTTAATGAGCTAGAAGCAAACCATTGAATATATATTTCAAATAGAAGGCATGTAGTTTCGTTACAACGTCGCCAAGGCAAAAAGCAAAATGAAATGAAAAAGAAAACAAATAAGAATGCCCCATGCTGTCACAACGGGGTGGTCCAACGAAATGGCTTACTCCCCCAACTCGCTGGGAGGCTTGTCTTGAGGAGCCTGTTGAAAGACTTTGACTAACTACAAGGGACCCTGACTCGAAAGAGCTCATTCAAAGGACCCCTCTAGGGTAGAGGGGATCTGGGGGACAGATGAGGGCACTTCTTAACCGTCAGTTCCAACCCCTTCCAACACTCTACGGGGCTCAGCCTCATCAAGAGGTCTGCCAGCTGAAGATGTGTCCTCGGCAGTGTTGGTCTGACTTTCACTGGCCGCTGGTAATGCAGAACCTTCAGGTGGTGGGGACAACCTCACGGATTGTGAGGGGGGGTAATATACCCTCTCTGCCCTCCTAAGGTCTGACGAGGCATCAACTCCCGCTTGGTTGAGAGCTTCATTCCAGGTCTGGGAACAAAAGCGCCTGCATACTTCAGGGACTTGAGCCTTGAAGGTAGCTTCAGTCCTGGCCACCCCCTCAGCAAAGGCCTCTTCCTCCGCCTGTTCTACAGAGCGCTCTGCATCTATTCTCGCAAACTCAGCCAGTTTTTTGGCCCTTACGGCCTCGTCCCTGGCATACTCGGCGACACCCTTTGTCCAGACCGCTTCGGCTAACTTTTTCTTCAGGTCGGCAATGTCCTCTTTGGCAGACCGCAATTGGCCCTCGACATCATGCAAGTGCTTTGTCTGATCCTCGGCCTTCCTCATGGCCGCGACTAGGTCAGAGGCCGCAATGTCTCTAGCCTTTGTCATCTCCTCAAGACTTTCAGTAGCCTTCTTCAGATCTACCTCAGATCTCTTAAGGGTATTTACAGCCTTCAAGAACTTATCGCGCACCTTTGCCAGAGCGCTACCCTAGCCGTTGACCTCCTCATCCAGCCTAAAAACAGCTTGGATATCCTGCCAACCAAAGTAGATACGCCGTAAAGGGGAGGGGAGGTGCCAGACAATAAAATTCAAACGAAATAAACAAGTATCAGATGTCTTACCATGCCCAGGTATCTCTTGAGGTTTTCAGCAACCTCTGGCCCCCTCATGTTCCCAAGCTCAGCTATGTCGGCGGGAAGGAGAAAGGACCTTTCCAGGGCATTGGCTACCCGAGCCCCCTCGCCTCCTCGGAAGTCTCGTATAGTAGCGTCATCCCTCAAAGGTTCTCCATGGAGCATGGTAGCGGGCAGCCAGGCCTGGGGCTCGGACGGTTGAACAATTTCTTTCCCTTTTCGCTTACCACCCAGCCTTAGTTGTTTAGAGGGTCGTCGGGTTTCATCCTCCTTTGGAGAGGGATGGGATATACCCCCATCCACTGGGTCTTTGCCCTTGGAAGACCTCTTCTTCTTTGGTTTGGGGGACTCAGGCTGAGATTCTGAGATTGGGGGGGTGTGTAAAGACCTGGCCTGCACAGGTGAAGGCTGAGAGCTGGGTGGCGGAGGCTCAGGTTGTGACCCCATCGGCACCCCCTTCCCAGACTTGCCCTCAAGTAGGTCAAGAAGGCTGATCGGGGGCTGTCTCCTAGGACCCATCTCAGTTTGGGTACCAACCCTCGGGTTGATAAGCTCGGTCAAATACACCAAATTCGTCCTCAGACGAGCTTAGTTTGACCATTTCCTCTCTTTCCTCCAAGCTCCCTTCCTCAGCCTCTGCCGCTTTATGGGACAATGAAGAGCCTGTCAACGGAATGCCTTCTGAAATAGAAGATCCTTCGGAAAGTGCAAAACCGTCCTCTACCACAGTGATTCGCTTAAGCCGAAGATCTTTTGGGCGGCTTTAATCTGGTTATCGGCCTTGTTCAGAAAAAGCTCCTCCCTAAGAGCGGTTTCCAAGTCCTCTTTGTTGACCAGAGGAAAATGACGCGCAAAGGCGTGTGGATCTGCAGAAAGATAACCAAACCTCCTATGATCAATCAACCAAGGAAAATTCTGTGCTACAGAAAGTAGAAGACTTACAGAAATTGTGAGATTCTCCTCTGGCAAGTTTTTTACGTTGGAAATGGGCGCTTGTTAATGCAGAAATTAGACTAACTTCAGAATATATGCACCGAAATTCATAAGCGCGCAAATGAGGAGGCCAAGCGGTTCAAACGAATATTTATATCTCCAATTAAAGTTAACCAAATGTAACTTCCCGCCCATAAAAGCAGGAAATCCCTGCCAGGAGATTACCATCACACCGTTGGAAGAGGGAAACATGGAGCCGCCAAAATTTAATGCAAACGCGCATTGAGTCTCGAAGCACCAAAAACTTACATGTGGCAGATAAAAAGACTCCAACGCTGACATGGACCGAGGTCTGGCGAATCATGTAGAGGGCCCGGGAATATCAAAATCCTCCTCCTCGTCTGAGGACACGGACAGCAGGATTTTGAGGGGCTATTGTGGGGCCCGTGGGCCTGGTGACCTCGACCCACTTTACATCCGGCCCAGGGCCCATGCCAAGGAAGAAGGTTCGTCCGAGGACGATGCGTGGGAGCCTAAACTTTAAAAACCCCCGCCGAGGATAACCCTGTCCTCGGCGGACCGAGACTAGCTTCAGATGGGGAAACGGGCCCAGGACAGGTTGTTACCTCCGCACTAAATGCGCTCACCTAACCCTCTGGCCGCACTAATGGAGACGTGACTCTTAGACAGGGCAACCTTGATTATTGTGAATTACTTGAGTACTGATAGTGCTGCTGATGGGACGGACAGTCAGAGGGAAAGCGCATGGATGATCAATAGATGGAAGAAAGAGATGGGAGGAAGAGGACTATATAAGAGGGACCAACAGAACAGCCAAAGAGGGGGGGGGAGAAAGAAAGAGAGAGACCAAGGTCAAGCTCCTCGGATCAATACCGAGGAGCAACTTTAAAAAGGAATTTAGGTGCATTGGCCTTCAATGGTGATGAGTTCATGGTTGGGTTCCGTTTGTCTGCAAGGGCCAATTTCTTCAACCCACTCTCTAGAAATGTATTGTTTGGGGCCTACAGGATTATTTCCCTCCTAATTTTAGAGGGTCTTTCCAAATTGAGTCCCTACAACAGCTCATCAGCATTTAACTAAACACTAATTTGATATGTATTTAAGGTAGTGATGATGTGGAAAATTTTAAAGCACTCCTTAAATAATAAATAATTTAAAATTTAAGATTGTAAAAGTCTAGAACATCATCAAAACCCATACATGCATGCTTATATACACACATTGTTTTTGTCTTTAATGGTTATCTCTTTATTTACTTTTAATTAATTATTTATAAAAGGTAAAGATGTTCTTTTTTTTTTTTTTTTTCTTTTTTTGAGAAAGAAAGATGTTTTAAATTGATATTGATGGAAGGCAGATTTAAAAAAAAAAAAAAGAAACCTTAAAGATATGTGATATAGATATCTAAGTTGTATCAATTATCCATGTTTTCTTTATTGAGAATTATATTAATTAATAATTAATTAGCTGCATGATTTATTTAAAAAAAAATGTCACAGGATAAAAGTGTTTTTTTTTTTTTTTTATAGAAATGTTTCGACATACAGGATAAAAGCTAATTATATGATGTGTAGCATAAACGATAGTGCTACTTGATGCAATGACAATTTTATTGTATAGTAAATGATATTAATAAGGAAATATTTTAAGTGTTTTAACATACTATGTAAGAAATGTAAGAAACGTGTATTATAAATATCAAAATGTTTTTTAGCGTTAGTGGCCAAGCTGCATTTAATAATTGTTTTCAGAATTCATTATTCAAATTCCAAGCGGTTATTATGACTTGTTGGAATTTTACTCGTTCTTAAAGAGAGGGAAAAACTTCCACTCCAAGCGGTGTATGAGTATAAATTTCCAGACTAAGCCAAAGGTGAAACTTCAGAGTAATACAGATATTTTTGCAGGTAGTTTTGCAAATGAATTAACCAATTTGATGAACTTTCAATTTGCAAAGAGAGGTCCCTCTTGTGACAAGAACAACTTAGTTACTTAGTACGCTATTAAACTATTCTGCAGTATAAAGGATAAGATGGTGGAGAAATTTTCTGCAGCATTGTCCCAATAAGAGAGAAGAAAGTTAGATGTTTATGATGGGGAGCTTCAAAAATTTCATCCCTGCTTTTCTTGGTGGGTTTGTTCTTATACATCTAGTTAATGCCCAGGATCAAGCAGGTATGGTAGCCTTCTTTGTTTTTTTCCCCTTCTTTTATCTATCAAATTAACAGTGAGTTCCAGTTAACTCAACTAGTAAAATTATTATTGTCAATTAAAAGATCTGAAGTTCAATATCTATCAACAATAAAAAACCAATTGATATCTTGATCTGATTATAAAGAACTATCATCATAAACGGATGTCATAAGCATTTCTTGGTGTTTTCAAATGAATCATCTAGAGTTCAAATCTTCTCCTTGCTCAGCTATCCATTTAACTAAGGTATTATTATATATTCTGTTTATCTGTCTCAGGCTTCATAAGCATATCTTGCGGGTCACCAGAAAATTCAAGCTTTTCGGAGGCAACAACAGGAATAAATTACATTTCGGATGCCCCATTCATAGACACTGGTATAAGTCAGAATATTTCAACTGTATATATGGCTGGTCTTCAACAACAAGCATGGGATCTCAGAAGCTTTCCTCAAGGAATCCGGAACTGTTACAGCATAAATATTATGCAAGGCACTAAGTATTTGATCCGAGGAACTTTCTTCTATGGAAATTACGATGGACTAAGTAAGTTACCACAGTTTGATCTTCATCTAGGTGTAAATAAGTGGGACACGGTCAAAATAGAGAATGTATCTGTTGTTGTCATCAAGGAGCTCATACATGTTCCATCTCAAAATTATTTACAAGTCTGTCTTGTAAACACGGGCCTCGGAATGCCATTTATATCAGCAATAGAGCTAAGGCCATTGAACAATAAGACGTATGTAACAATTTCTGGATCATTGGCACTCTTCAGTCGCTACGATCTTGGTTCACTAAGCCGTACAGTATACAGGTGAGTCACTTTATTTAAGATTAACTCCCTTGCACCTTTGCATTGCTACCAACAAAAAGAAAACATGCAGTAATGGTTTGGAATTTCACAGCGTATAGAGAGTCATGACATTTTTAAATTTTAAATAACATGATTCTCAATAAATGTTTAGATTTGTAATTTAATTTGAACACAGAATTAAATCCATTACAAGTGGCAATGATTACATAATCGTTTTTTATTAGTTGTGCTTAAGAAAATGAGGGATGATAGGTTAATTATCAATTTGACTATAAATAAATAATAATAATAAAATTGTTACAAACATGGGGTGGTAATGAATTTTATTTATTTATTTATTTGATTAAAGGGGTGGTAAGGAATTTGATTGGTCATATAAGGTTTTTGCAAATATAGCAAGTTCAATAAGGGCTAGATGTAAAAGCCCTATTTGCACCTTCCAATAATGTTGTGTTAGATTTTTTTTTTGGAAACTATAATACTTATTAAAATACACGAATACGAAAGTAGTATATAGAGTTTTTTAAACAGACTTATAATATATTACATAACCAAAGTACTACTATCAAAGGGTCTAACGTTTGTAGTAGTAGTCTGGGGTTATGGTTATAAGTACTAAAACTTTAACACACACAACTAATGTGGGATAAACATCCTTTTTTTTTTTTTTGAGAAAACAGTAATAATTATTAGAACACACGAACATGAAAGTAGTATATAGAGTTTTTTTTTTTTTTTTTTATTTACTTTTGGTTGGCCTCGTAATAGTGTGTCACATAATCTTTTGACACCTTACTGTTATACACATCAGTATTATAGTATATGTTTTAAATTAAATTTCAATTTTATTCTACATTAAGTGCCATTTAATATAATCTTATCCCAACATGTTTTCTTAAATGGTAGAATATATACTTCCATATTCAACAGAATCATAGGAAATAGCTAATGCTAGATTATATAAACATAATCATAGTAAATGTCTATTAATAAATAATTATCAAATTTCTTCTTAGACAAAATAAATAAATAAATAAGAGAGAGAAATCAAAATTCATATCATATTTTTCAATACATTTGATTTTTGCAAATAAGACCATAAACTGATATACACACGGGATCTCATTAAAACATTGTTACCATATATATATATATTCACTTTTTTTTTTTTTTTTTTTTTGGCAATAATAAAAGTGAAATGTTAAGGAATATTCTAAGGTTAAGGAATATTCTAAGGTCTAGAGTATTTGTTAGTTATCTATTTTAGAAAAGTTTTTATAAGGAAAAAAAAAAAAAAAACAATAAATGTTTTGGAAATTTTTTCAATTTTTTATAAAAATGCTATATAAACATTCCTAAAATGGTTTATTGACAATTACTCTAAGAGCACCCATTAACATGTTACCAAAAAATTGTGAACAAATAATAAAGTTTTTTTTTTTAAAGTTTATAAAGAGTTTTATCCAAGTAATTAATACAATATTTGGACAATTAATTTTCATCTTTGGTGGAATTTCACAATAGTTTGTAAGGAAAATCTGATATTCGAAAAAGATGTTGGAATATCAAAACAACTGGCTATGATTTTCACGCAAGCTATCATGGTTTTGCTAACTCCAATATTAAAGCTCCAGGTTGTGTTTGGCATTGGTTTAAAAAAGCTAGGTTTTTTTTTTACTATTTAGTTTTTTTTTGCTACTATTTAGCTTATATTTTGGGATTCAGATCTTCTAAATTTTTTAGGGTACTCTACCAATAGGTTTCTTTAAATCCTAACTACTCTTTTATGATTTAAGGGTCTAAATTATGTCATGTCAGCATTCCACTAACAATACTCTTAAAATAATAAAATAACATTGCAAACAAAACAATTAAGATTATTGTTAGTGGAATGCTGACATAGCGCAATCTAGACCATTAAATCATTAAAGAATTGTTAAGATTTAAAAAAATTTATTTGGTAGAATACTTTAGAAAATCTAGAGGATCTAAATCCTATTTTTTGTACTATTCATGTGTCTCATTGTACTATTTCAGCTACTTTTTAATTTTACCTACAATACTTTCAGAAAAAAGTTTGAGAGATGCTAAGTTCACAACATTTTTACAACAAATTATAGGTGGTTAGTTTTTATTGGTTCAAATTTGAACCTAAAATTAAGATTACTTTTTTGCTCCAACAAAAACAACCAGTAACAACTTACCACTTAGGATTTGTTATAAAAATGTTGTGCAAATGTTTTAGACATATCATTTCTCAAAAAGTTTTCAGTTTCAGCAAAATAAATTATTCTCAAACAAATTCTGAGTCACATTTTTTTTTTCTTGGAGTATAATGCCAGAGGGGGGGTGGTTGGGATAACTGCTACACATATTCTAGCTAGATACACTTAACAATTTATTCACAAATTGTCATTCAATTCTAATGTATATAGTTTTTTTTTTTTGTTTATTTATTTATTAGGTTATAGAATTTTAATGAAATTGTAAATATATTGGCTTTAATTTTCTAATTATATATATATTTAGAAGAATATCACTCAATATAGAGTGTGCATTCAACTCAACACCAATAAATACTTTTTCATGGGTTGATAAGTTGGGTTGTGTTCTAAATTTTTTTTTGAAACTTGGGTTGTTAAACTTTCAACCCAAGTAACCTGCCAAATTTTTGCTATTTTCAATTTAAAAAATATGTATTTTGAACTATTAGTTTAATTTAATTTGAACTTTGGAACTTAGTTTAAATTGATATTTTGATTTATTTTGGCATTTTAAAATTTAGGTTTGATGAAACTGGAATATTGGCATTATTAGGCCCAACTATGTAAATTACAATCATTTATCAATGAGAAATGGGTTTAAAAAACTGAATGATGCCGATATTTTTATTGGGTTTCACAAAATTGTCTGAAAACCTAACCCAAGTTGGAATGGTTTTTAAAGTTCCCATAGGCTGGGTAGGTTTGAGATTTTCCCAATATGAAGATTTCAAATTAAATCTATAAAAAATTAGTTTCTGACTTATGCTAAACATTTATGTTTTCTTAGGTATCCAGTCGACGTTTATGATCGCATATGGTATCCCTATTTTGATAATGAGTGGACAAGTTTAAATACTACGCTTACTATTGACTCCCAAAGTAACAATTATTACCAACCAGCATCTATTGTAATGGGTACAGCCGTCACGCCAATAAATGTTACTGCTCCTTTGGACATGTATTGGGATTCAGAGAGTGCAACTTCCGAATACTATATCTACATGCACTTTGCTGAAGTTGAACAGCTCAAACCTAATCAATCCAGATCAATAAACATTACTCTAAATGGGAACTACTGGTGGAATATATCTTCTCCATTATACTTGTACACAACCACGGTGTGCAGCCAATCGGCCTTGGAGATTGCCCAAAAATATAACTTTAAACTGTTCAAAACAGAAGGCTCAACACTGCCACCCATCATCAATGCAATTGAGATATATTCAGTGAGAAATCTCTCACAACCAGGAACAAACAAACAAGATGGTATGTTTTCTTCCACACATGTCAATATTGTGCCTTCCTTTTCTTTTTTTTCTTTTTCACTTACTTATTTGGATGCATATGAAAATGTTATAGTTGATGCCATCACAAATATCAAGTCAACATACGAACTAAAGAGAAATTGGGAAGGTGATCCGTGTCTCCCACAAGCATACTCATGGGCTGGTTTACATTGTAGCTATGATAGTATTAACCCCCCTAGAATAACATCCTTGTAAGTTTATTCGTTCGGATGTGTGCTTCATGAATTGGGACTTTTTGCTTTTTAGTATCTCTTAATTAATATTTTGTGAAATGTAAATTGAATCAGGAACTTGTCTGCTAGTGGATTGACTGGAGTGATATCTGCTGATATATCAAATCTCATGATGTTACAATATTTGTAAGTACTTGCAATTCACATAACAAAAATGTAAAAATCTGATAATGAATACCAAATTTGGTTACAATTTTTATGACAACCAATGTGAAATGTAAGTAATTTGCCAATTTCAGGGATCTATCGGACAATAGCCTAACTGGATCAATACCAAAATTTCTTTCTCAATTGCAATATTTGAGGGTCCTGTAAGTTGAATTTTAAGATTGTTACTGCAAATTTATTTGTTAAAAAAGATATAAATTATATTCACTTTACCTTTGCAGAAACTTAGAAAGAAATCAGCTTACTGGTTCTGTTCCAGCTGACCTCATAGAAAGATCAAACAATGGTACACTATTATTGCGGTACATTTTCATAATTTTCCTTCATATTACTTGAGCTCTTCTAGAAAAGATTGAAGATATATATATATATATATATATATATTTCAATGTGTTAATTAAAATTTCATTGACATCCTTTTTATTAATCTAGTGTGGATGAAAATTCAAGCCTTTGTGGATCTGGATCATGCAAAAAGAAGAACAATATTGTTATTCCAATATCAGTCATTCTCTTGTTCATTGTAGTGGCTGTCATGTGGGGGCTTTGGAGATATCAGAAATATAAGAATAAAGGTTAAAAACTTTATATAAAAAGATGCATATTCATTTTAAACTAAGAATAAAATCTCCTCACTTATGTGCTTATAATGCTAATGATGTTTGCAATTACGATAGTAGAAACAAAATCCAACATCCAGACCAAGTCGTTAGAGTCAATAGATTCAATGCAACGACAATTTACATACGCTGATCTCGTAAGAATTACCAACAATTTTGAGACAGTTCTTGGTAAGGGTGGATCTGGACAAGTTTACCAAGGCTGCATTGATGACACTCAAGTAGCAGTGAAAGTGCTTTCCCTATCATCAGTTCAAGGGTATCAACAATTTCAAGCAGAGGCAAGCAACTATGTCTCAATTTATTTTCAGCACACATAGATGTATACATAGAGATTTTAATATTAAATTAATGGACATTACGCTTCTTAAATTGCAGGTAAAACTTCTTATGAGAGTTCATCATAGAAACCTAACCACCCTCGTCGGGTATTGCTATGAAGGAACAAGCATGGGGCTTGTCTATGAGTACATGGCCAACGGAGACTTAGAAGCACATCTTTCAGGTTGGTCATAATAAAAGTATCTACCGAAGATTCCACTTTTCATTATATTTTTAGGAATTAAGAGTATATCATTGAAATTTATAATTAAAAAAAAAATGATATTGTTGATGTTAAAGAATTTGTAAGTGGCAAGTAAAAAAATAGTGTAGTGGTGAACTCGGATAAAAACTAATAAAAACTTGTCGAGTCAACTGTTGTGAATTTTTTGTATATGTAGTATTGCTCATATATATAGGCATGTCCTAACAATAGTAGTACTAGTACAATATAATATATGACCCAACCTAGCTTGGCCCTAGGGGAGACATATCTAACATTAGCAACATACTTTAATCGTCACATGATCAAAGTTAGTTTAATTGAATTACACAACAAGAAAATCTAACACATTTTATTTATTGATGCAGGGAAGAGTAGTAATATCTTGGGTTGGGAAGCAAGGCTTAATATAGCAATGGAAGCAGCACAAGGTTAGTGATGAACCAATGAGTGTATTTACTGATCGTTTTTTAATAGTGCTTCATCTTTTCTAAAAATGATTTTTTTACTGTGAAATGTAGGATTGGAATATTTACACAATGGCTGTAAACCACCTATAATCCATAGAGATGTGAAGACTACAAATATCTTGTTGAATGAAAATTTTAATGCCAAACTAGCTGATTTTGGTCTATCCAAAATTTTCCCAACTGATGGCACTCATGTCTCAATGCTTAGTGTTGCTGGCACCCTTGGATACCTCGACCCCGAGTAAGTATTTATTTATTTATTTTTACTTAGTTTACATATCATCTTCAAAATTGTTTTGTAAAATACAGTAATAGTATTATTTAAATCCACAAGCATGTGACCATTTCTCAATGGAAAGGGATACAAGCCCTTTTCCGGTTAAAATGAATGGGAATGACTTGAAAATTGAACTTGTTAAAACAAAAGATGAAAAAAAAAAAAAAAAAAAAAAAAGTATGACATGCATTTGCTTGTAGGTACTCCATTTCATATAGGTTGACTGAGAAAAGCGATGTTTATAGCTTTGGGATTGTTCTTTTGGAGATAATCACAAGTCGGCCTGCTATTGAAAGATCCTATGAAAACACCCACATAAGCCAATGGGTGAGAATGATGCTTGATAGAGGAGATATTCAAAATATTGTTGATCCAAGGTTGGATGGAGATTTCAACGTTAACTCTGCTTGGAAAGCTGTTGAAATAGCAATGGCTTGTGTGTCCACCACCTCCAGTAATAGGCCACCAATGAGTGAGGTGGTAGTGAGACTAAAGGAATGTTTGACATCTGAAACAATTAAAAGAGAGAATTTCGAGGGGGAATCAAATTATTCAGTTGATATAGTCAATATGAATATGATTAAGGAATCCAATCCTTTAGCAAGGTAAGTTGTTGTCCAAAAATGATAATCATGTATTTGATCTTTAACTGTTTTTGAAAGAATTTGGGTACAGTCGTTTAAGTGGTTTACATTACATTCTCCAATTAATCAATGAATTATAAATACTATATTTTTCCTTTTTAAGAGGAAAAATTTTAATGTACATATATATATTTGATATTAATTCAAAAACGTAATTAATTCTACACCTTAGGAATTATTGCTAAGCTGTATTGTTTGCTTTATTTTAAAAGAAGTACTACGTTGACAGCATTTTTACAATACTTTCATTACAAATTTTAGAAGGTAAGTTATTATTAGTTCTAATTACACATTACTAATTTTTTTTTTCTACTAATAACAATTAGCCATTTAAGATTTGTTGTAAAAGTTTTGTGAAAATGTTGTGGACATTACATTTCTTTTATTGTAACCTCTTATCAATGCATATTAGAAACAATGCTAGGACCACATCTCTTTACACAATTTGAAAGTTAAAATTCAATTTGAAAGTGCTACGTGAACAATATTTTCACAAAAATTCATACGTGGTAACTTATTATTGGTTCTAATTTGAACCAACTAATAAAATTACTTTTTTGCCTACTAGTAATAGCTAGTAATAACATGTCATTTAGAATTTGTTGTGAAGTGTTATAAAAATGTTGTGGACATAGAATTTCTCTTAATTAAATGAATTTTCAAAATTGTAAAAATTACATGTCTTTATTCAAACTCTTAACTCCTGCGTTAACTAGAATTAAAATTAGAGTGTTGTTAACGATTGCCCTTATGGTATTTGTTAATAGATCATTTTAATAAAGTTTTAATATTACTTTTATGAGAAATGTAAAAGCTGTCAAAAAAATCTGTTACTTTATTTATTTTTTTCCTATAAAATGTTTCAAAAAATATTTTCTAAATCAATGCCCTTAATGCATTTGTTAACATACCCTTAAAATTAATAGGGTAAATTAGCTATTTGATCCCTAATCTTTAGTTTGTCTATCAATTTGGTCCCTAACATTTCAAACATGTTTATTTAGTCCTTAACCTTCTATTGTGTCAAACTGGTCACTATCGCTAAATGGTGGATAAAAAATATTGACATTGCTAACGGTAATATTAGTATCTTATATTTTCTGCCACATAAGCTACCACATGTCCTAAAATTGAAAAAAATTGAACTTAGCTTATTTTGATCTTCATTACCAAAAACTAAAGATTCAAAAATTTATTTTTCCCCATACTTTTCTTTTCCTTTGCCTTATTGGGAATAGAATTGAAAGCTTGAAAATGTGTTAAAACACAAGAGCTTGTTTAGACTCCCAATTAAAAATTACGGCTAAATTGCTTTTACTCTAACTTATCTAAGTGCGAAAACAATAGTAAATGAAGCGCAATCAACCGATACTACTCTAGTGCATAAACATGAACAACAAAAAATAAAAGTAAAGCACAAGAGTAAGGAAAGAGAGATGCAAACACAAGATAACACGGCGATGTGTTATCGAAGAGGAAACCGAAGAACTCGGTGAAAAACCTCTCCGTCGCCCTCCAAGCAGTAAATCGATCCACTAGACAATCAGTTGGGATACATGAATAGCAAGAGACCCTCCAAGCCTAATCTACCCAATGTACCTAAGCCCTCCAATCTCCTACTCCAACAAGGCTTCTCGGAACCTTGCCTTGTCTAGCTTTCCGGATCCTGCAATACACCCGATTGCATCCGCCAAGCCTCACCAACTTCTTTTGGCAAATTCCCAAAGCTTCCCAAGCTCCAAAACACTCTCTACACTCTGAAAAGGTGTGGGTTGTGTTTGAGTACAAATCTCCTCTCAAGGTGTGACAATTAGAGAGGGAAGGAGAAGAGGCTATAATGATTTCTCACTAAGGATGAGTAGCTCTCTCTCTATCTAGGGTTTTTCTCTCTGAATGGTCTCTTTTACATTTGTGGGTAATGATGGTATATATAGTATGGGTGAAGGGTAAGTAAGTCACACTTAAAAATCCTCTAGGTAGGGAGTTTCGCGGGTATCTTGTAAGAAGGCCTTACCCGTGAGACACTTGCAAAATCCTCCAGGCTGGCCTGACTCTTCAACTTCCAGCATGTGCTTCTCATGTGGCTCTTTCGTAGGTTAGCTTCTAGTGAGACACTTGCGAAATCCACTAATTTTTCATTTTATGCTCAATTCTTCACCAACCTAATACTAAACCCAATACAATAAAATCCCACAAAATACAAGGAACAAAATTAAAGCAATTACAACACTTTTTGTCATGGAATAAAACCAACATAAAACATAGTTGTAAATCACAACTTTACAAGAATAAATACTAAGAAATCAAAACTAAACTCAACTCACAATAAGCCAAATTGGACAATAGGCCCCAAAAAACTTCAAGGAATGAAAATTTTACAACAAGAAAATTTGAGGAAATGGGTGAGAGAAGCAATGAACCAAAGCGACCTATGAAGATATTATAAGAGAGAGAAAGAGAGACTCACAATGCAAACCAAATAATTGAATAGAGAAACAGAGGACTTTATTGGAAGTCTAGGAAGTTTCAGTTAGTGTTAATAAACTAAATATTTGAAAGGGATAATTACAGTAAACCCACCTGTGATATGACCCGTTTTCACTTTGCCTACCCGTGTTTCAATCATTTACACTTTGCCTACCCGTGTTTCAATCATTTACACTTTGCCCACCTGAACTTCAATCTGTTATCCATCCATTACCCACCTCTCCTTTTGCCATTAGAAAAACACATTTTTAGAGAAAAACAAACATAACAAAAATAAAAAAGCTAGGATTTTTATTGCTTAAGAACTTCTATGAGAACAAAGCGGAGGGAATAGCACACAAATCACACTCTGATCTTGGCTTCTCTCCCCAACCCAATTAGCTGCCTCATACTCACCGCTGTGTCCACACCCAGCTTTTTCCTCGTTATTGTTGCCCCGCAAGCTGAAGATGATCATGATAATGATCATGATCTTGGTTGAGGAGCTATAAGGAGAGCCGTCAGATTTGCCAAGTTGTGGGGTCGTCGAATTCGGCCTGAGCTCAATCTCACCGAGCCCTCTCTCTCACTTTAAACCCGAGCTCAGTCTCTCTAAGCTCTCAGTCTGAGCTCTCTCTAAACCCCTGTTCTCTCATCTCTAAAACTCTCTCAAACAAACTCTATGGCCGCCCCTCTCAAGCTCACCCCCTCACATCAATGTCGTCACCTCAATAAAAACCCAGATCGACCACTATCTTTGCTTCATGGGTTTTCTTTCTTTTTTTTTCTTTTTTTGTTTTGGGTTTTAAGTTTGATAATGATCTGATTATGGTGGGGTTATGGGTTGTAGCTTGTGGTGGTTGTGGATTGTGGGCGAGGTGGTGGTGGTGCTGAGTTGTGGGTTCTGATAGTGGTGGTGGTGGAGTGGGTAGACAAGAGTGAAAGAGAGGATGAAGGCGATCAGACTGCTTCGTGGGTTTCAAATATATATATATATATATATATTTGGCTTTTTGGTTGTGGGTTTTATTTAATTTTGGCTTGCTAGTGGTGGTTGACCTCCATTGCCACCGTTAGCACCACTACGAGCCACCGCCATGACAGCCAAGCCGCCGTACAAGCCACCATCAAACTTTAGGTCGAAACACTCGACCACCCCCATCAGTAGGATGAATAATGGTGCTGTTTGCCTGTGATTGAAATTCTCTCTTCGGTTTGTTTCTATTTTCTGTTTAATCTATGATTGGGTTCTAAAACTTTTTTTATTACAGTTTGGGTTTGAAAAGTGAGAGGGATTTTTGGTATGGATTCAGAGGATTTAATTGGTTTTGGATGTGTGTAACTGAAAATTTAGAACTATATTTACAAATCTTGTGTTCTTGTGTTCGTGAGGAAAAGATTCAATGGTTCATATTTTTGATCCATGTTATGTTGTTATTTTTCATAAAAGGGTGTTTTTCTAATGTCTGAGGGTGAGGTGGGTAATGGATGGGTAACAAATTGAAGTTCAGGTGGGCAACGCGTAAATGATTGAAACACGGGTAGGCAAAGTGAAAATGGGTCATACCACAGGTGGGTTTACTGTAATTATCCCTATTTGAAATGTTAGAGATTAGATTTACACAAAGTCTGAAAGTTAGGGACTAAATAGTAATTTGCCATTAAATTAATTTTTTCTTACCTGTTAGGGTGGTTTAATATTGGGCTTCTTTTTTTCTATTGTTTTCTTTTTATACATATTGGACCTTTTAGAATAAAATTTTAAACACCATTTGTTTTTCTAATGTCACTTTTTAAAATATGTTCAGTTTTAAAAGGTTGAAAAGTTAGAGTTAGTTGGTCCAAACAGACATGAACATGTATATATGTCAAATCATTGAAAACGTCATGAAAATTATTCACCTAAAAACAAAGTAATAACAAGGATGACATTAATATTTTTTAAAACCTAAATAAATACAATTGATAACTCAAAGACAAAATTAGACTCGAGATCAAAACCGTAATATGTTTTAATAACTAGTATCTGTGTAACTATATACAACAACTCCACCATATCGGTAAAGAAGGTATCTTTCCAAAAAATTTAGCCCCTAGCTAATCTTATTCTCTCTCACCTTTCTTTGAAGTAACAACCTCGAAGAAACATTAACATGGAAAGTATGCAAAGTGAAAGACTTGTTAAGCTAAAATTCAAAGCTCGTGCTTCTTCCTTCGCAAGCATGTGTGTGCACACTACACGCACAGAATGGCTTTACCTATTATTAGACCAAGAAGCTAACAACCATGACAGTCAGACAAAATGGATTTACCTATTATTGAACCAAGAAGAGTAAGTTACAAATCTGAAATGCAAGAGGACAAACCAAATATAAGATGTGTGCCTGTGTCTCTCCCTTTAGAGCTTTTGAATTTTGATGCATTAATCAATTTCCAAATCTCTGGAGCTCTAAGAAGAATTAGGGCCCTAACTCCTAAGGCCTAACCCCAATATGGGATAAGGGTTGGTAAATGGGAAACATGCCTACTCCCTTACCCATGTTAAAGTTGCGGGTTTCAATTATCTTAATTAATAAAGTCTTCTATTAATATTGAAGAATATATTTGGAAATTGAATTCCACCTTCAACAAAAACTAGTTGGTATCTTGACCTAATATTAAGAATTCATTATTTAAATATTGACCAGCAGTTAAACTGCCAATATAATGGGTGTTAGACCTTTTCTAATAGGAAAAATGTTGAAACTACTACAAGCGTTGTTGTATTTGATATTGAGTCCAAATATTCTGTCCACCCTCTGTGCTTCCCTTTATATTCCACAAATCAAAATTTGCCTCATGTCTACTTATTTCATTAATGCCTAATTTTATGCCTTCTCTCCTTTATTTACCTAAAATTTGCCACATAGTACACATTGGAGATAAATTGCAAAATACCAGTCCTTTGACATATTCTAATTTTTCCTTTACATTTTATGGGCAATTTGGATGAGTTTCCCAAACGGACATCGCCTTGAACACCTTCAACAAGCTCAACAAAGAGCTCCTATTTTCCACTCATGTGGTTGCTAGCTCCAGAATCAAGATACCATGCATCTTGCAAATTATTTTCCTCTTCTTATGCAAAAAGAAGTGTACATTCTTCTTTTTCAACATTGGATGCCTCAACAAGATTAGATTGTTCATTGTGCTCCCCAGATTTATTGTACCAGTAGTCTAATGAATAATGTTCAAATTTGTTGCAATTAAAACATTGGATATTTCTATTACCTCCACGTCTGTGAGTAGATCTGCTTCTGAATGTTCCACTTCCACGACCTTTGCCATGGTTGCTATTAGTATATCCTCCACAGAAGCCATTAGGCTTCTCCTCTCTTAAATTCAATTTTGAATCTAATGCTTGCTCAATGACAACAGAGCTAGAATTCTTTTCCATACGTTGCTCATACACTTGAAGAAATCCTATTAATTCCTCAATTGAGAGAGTCTCCAAATCTTTGGACTCTTCAATAGGCACCACGACATGCTCAAATTTATTTGCAAGATATCTTAATATTTTCTCCACCACACAAATATCTTCAATACTCCCTCCATTACTTTTCAAGCGATTAACAATTACAAGTGATCATGAAAAATAATCAGAAATAGTATCACCATCTTTCATACGACCAACTTCAAATTAAACTCAGCACGAAGAGTTTGCAAATAAACTCTTTTCACACGATCGACACCATTGAAGAAAATTCCAAGAATCTCTCATGTTTCTTTACTCGACTTTGCTTTGGCAATTTTCTCCAAAGTTGACTTATCCATCCCTTGATAGAGTAGAAATAGTGCCTTCTTGTCTTTCTTCCTTTGATCCTTGAGCAAATTTTTTTGCTCTACATTGTAGGTGGCTTCTTGCTCACTTGTGGGTTCTACATACCCATCAGTGACGAGCTCCCGTAGCTCTTGTGATCCAAACAAAACTTTCATTTGAATTTGTCAGCTCTCATAATTTTCTTTCATCTATTTAGGAATTTTTGGCTGCACCATGTTAGAAGACATCTTCACTAATGGTGTAGACAAAGACTCTAGGCTCTAAGAACTTAGCTCTGATACAACTTTATTTGCTTTACAAAACCTTGACTCTAATTTCAACAAAGTATGGTCCCAAGAAATAGAGGAATGAAAATTTTATTAGAGTAATTCAAACTCAAAAACAAAGAGATTAGACTACTGCCTTGAGAGCTCACTACAACTTTTTCTCTCACGCACTTTCACATCATACATCTATTCCCTTTTATAGGGTGAAGTTACAAGAGTTGTGATTATTGTCATGACTCTTTGTTTCATAATAAAAAATTCTAAAATGTGGAAGACTTAAAGACAAAAATGTTATGGAATGACAATAGACACAAACAGTTATGGAAAAACAAAAAACACAAACAGTTATGAAAAAACAAAGACACAAACTATTGTGAAATATCAAAAGGCACCTTTTAGTTTACCACTTCCAACAGTATTTGCATTTCACAAAATTTGTTATGTTTTTTTGACACCTCGAATGAACGTACATAATGAATAAGCTAGGCTTGCAAAAAGGATAGCACACTTACAAGTAATGAATAAGTTCTCTCTTTACAAGTATGTTGAAGCCTTTCTAAAGGGTAATATTTAACCTCAAATATTATTAATAAAAAAAAAAGTCAAAACGAAGCTCAAATAATTCATAAGCCAAAATAATATTCACATGTTAGAGAAAACAAAAATCCGAAACTTCAGGTGCACGTACTATTAAATGACAAAATTACTAAACACTAGAAGTATGATTTGTTTTCAAAATTCATAATTTCTTCCCTAATGTATACAATCTCAACGAAAACCTTAAAACTAATTGTCATCCATCACAATTTGAAACAGAAAATGGAAGGAATAGACTGAGCTTGACTACTCAATAAATAACCAATTTCCTAACAATCTGGATAAAACATATAACAAAATGTAAAATAAAATAAAAATCATGCATTGTAAAAATCATAGACTTTGCAACATCATTTCAATAAAATCAATAGTTTCAATGAAGAAATAAATAGCTTTCTTTTTTATTTTTGTTTCAAAATTCTTGCATATGCTAAATTCGTATATTAACAATCTATACCATTTTAGTTGAAAATATCTTAGTATGGACTAAATTGCAATTATTTAATTAAGCAACTGAAATTATTAAATCAAATTTTGCAAGAAAGACTAACAATTTTTATAAATAATAAATATATATATATATATATATATATATATATTTCTAACTTTTATCCTAATTACAGAAAAGCTCACTAGCCACGTATGATGCATAATTTTATCCTAATTACATAAAATTTCACTCACCACTTATATACTCAAATACTAAAAAATCTAGTGTCATAAGTCATAACAATTATACACAACTTCTTTGTGTGATGTAGCAGAGTATGAGTGATGAATAAAAAATTATAAGTTTATATATAAGTCATAGACAACCATCCACAATTTTTCATGTTAGAGTTATGACAAAAAATTGTAGTCTGTGGTCCTAGAACCACTTAAATTTCCTTAAAAAAGAAAAACAGCACTTCTTAAATACTTATTTGAAACTTCTTTGGCTTACAGCAACTATGCATCAAACAAGTTGAATGAGAAAAGTGATGTTTTTAGCTTAGGGGTTGTTCTATAGGAAATAATCACAAGCCGTCCTGCAATAACTAAAAATTCTAAGAAAGTTCGTATAATTAAATGGGTTAGTTCTATGCTTGAAAAAGGGGACGTTGAGAATATTGTGCATCCGAGGTTAGAAGGAGACCTTGACATTAATTCTTCTTGGAAAGCAATAGAAGCGGCAATGGCTTGTGTGTCTCCCACTTCAATTGAAAGGCCAACCATGACTCATGTAGTGATGGAGTTAAAGCAATGTTTAGCAATGGAATTGGCTCGAAGGCATGGAGGGTTTGAGTCTGATTCAGACCAAATTAGTGGAATTGACCATACGGAACAGACACCCTTGGCAAGATAGTAATTGTCAAAGAGAAAACAAAAGAAGAAGAAGAAATTGCTGGATATTTTCCAGCTTAAACATAAACTTTTCAAAAAATAAAATAAAATAAAATAATAAAGGTTGCTCCAATGGTCTGTTATCACACTGCCCCCTTTGTGTGGTTTGTATTCAGGGTTGGATCCCTTCAATTTATGCTTATTAAATAAAAGGAAGTTGCTGGAGGAGATGGGGCAACATCATGGTCAAGGGGGTATTTTTCACAAAAAGAAAATTGATTCTTATCGTTTGAAGGCATTATTTATGTGTAATTTTTTTTTTTTTTAAAAACTCTTTGTATGCATTACAAAGTGGAATAAAATAGCTGTCTACGTGTGCTGTATAAATATTCCATCTTTTATATTTCGCATACATCCGAACTTTGTAATAAATTTTTGTCTAAATTTGTATGATAAAAAAAAAAAAAATTTAAATATTATAAAAATGTTAGCTATAATGCACTTGTACCAAATGTGATATATTGAAACTACATGTATTTCATTTTTTGCTAGTATTATTAGTGAGTTAGTTACTGAACAATTAGTTAGTTAGCTGGCCGGAATGTGCTAAGAAGGAATTCTGTATAAGCTGCCATGAGATGAATAAAAGATCTATCCAGAAAATTAACCAAACTCTTCTCCTCTATGCTTAGGAACTGATCATTACCCTCGAAGTAATCCTTGCTATGTTCTTCCTTTAATTCTCTAAATTAGCAAGTGCTTAACAATAAAATTTTTCTACTTTCGTGATTGTCCTAACCATATTCTCTACTATGCAAAAAGTGTCTACACTCTTATTAATTAAGATATAATCAACCTTAGCGTAAATTCTATTATCAGAAATTTACTCTATTTTAAACTATATTACCAATAGTTTACTCTACATAAAACTATATTACTTAATTTTCAAAAAAATTAAAACTCTATTCCAACTAAATGTCTATTACCAAAAATTTCAAGAAATTTAAAATAAAATTTAATATTTTATTTAAATATTTTTATCATAATTTTGAATTTTAATATTATAAAACTTGCACGCTATATACACTATATGCTTCAAGTGGCTCAATATATGCATGTACTAAGATAGTTAATTTAGACTTTCAAGTGACTCATTAATTATTATTATATTTTGGATAATACTTATAATTTTTTTTTTTACATCACCCGGACATACTACTTGTGGGGGGTTAAAAGCCCAGACCTATCTATTGGGCCTGGGGCCCTGTTTTGAAGATTACTGTATGTTCGAAGAGGTATAACGGGTTGAGGTAGAGTTCATCTGGAAGCAACAAACCTGGAAATGGAGGAAGAGTACTATCCGAAGAGGTCACCCTTTGTCCGAAGAGGTTTTACTCCTCGGATACGAATAGTCTTGATCAAACAAACGTATGGAAGATTCGAATGACCTTCCTGGCAATCCCAATGACAAAGATAAGCTCTGGGCATACCTAAGGATGATAAAGACGAAGAAATATCTCAAGGAAAAGCTGCTACCACTGTATTTAATGCACTGCAGCAACTTTTCTGGCCACATTTATGTGGAGAAGACCTCTGAATTGTGCAACCTCAGCTACTGCCACTCCCAAAAAGCTAGAGAAGATGCTTGATGTGACCTATACTCAAGTATGTACGCAGATGAAGGACAAGTGGACGACTGGGATGATGAGGGAGGAGGCTATATAAAGAAGAAGGGCCCCTGATAAAAAAGGGGGGAGGGGGAGAAAAAGAGAGGTGAAGAAGAGAAAGAATAATTTTACTGTAGCTCTGACTGTTGTAATCATTTCTCATTCAATAAAACATCTCTTCGGACGTCCATTCATTCAGTTTTTCAAGCACCATCTCATGTTACTTCGTTCTTAAGGGCCACAACTAACTATTGTTCAATTCACAACTAGCCCAGCCCTTTCACCCCACTCTCTGCAAATTCATTATTCCAGGTTTGTTGAGCTCACCATTCGAATCTTTTGGGCTTAGGCTACAAAAATTGACCCTACACTACTAGTATATATGTTAAATTTTTTTTTTTTTTTTTAATGTTCAATTGGTTTATCAATTTTTTTAGCATTGCTTAATTTTTTTTATACATATTAATTTTTTTTTAATCTTTAGTTGGTGCCACCAATTCCTCAATTCAAATTTAATAAATATTTCACGAACAGAAAGTTTTATCAAATTAAAGTTAATAATATTAAAGTTTTATCAAATTTCATATAATTTAAGTTTCTTAATAATCACCCTGAAAAAAAATTTCTAAAGCAACCACTGTCACTTAGAGTCATCTGGTGTGGGATCCATGATTAATCCAAAGATCGATGCATGTTCACTTTGATTAATTATTACTAAAACATGTTATTAATGATGAAGCAAGCCTAAATCTTCTCAAAAGTATTAATAACTTAATGTTTAGGAGGTTCCCAACTCTAATACATAACATGTCATAATTGATAAAGTATAAATTGGAATACTAAAGTGGTATAAAAGATTTGTATTCAACTTCTGCCCATGCACCCTTTCTAGTAGGAGTCTTTCATTTTTAGGAAAAAACTAAATTGAATCTGCGTGAGTAAATCATGGAGAATAGGGTAGGAATGGATAGGGGTAATGGCAGGTAGTGAGCTCTATTAGGTCCCTAGGGTCACTTGGGAACACCTTGTTGCTACTGAGGATCATAATTGGCCGTTGGCGCAATGTTGTTATAAGCGGTTATGGGCGGGGCTTGCGCTGGGTTTTGCGGTTGCGATTGGGTAGGCGGTTTTTGAGTTGGTTGGAGGACAGCCCCGGCCCCCTAGATGGCTTGATGATTCCGAGTGCTCTATTTATCTCTGTGCATTCTGCTGTTTTAGCTCTTTTAAAAAAATGAATCTTAATCTTTTGACCGTGCAAATTGATTGTAATTGGAAAAAAAAAAGTGTTTTATTATGTATCTTAATTTTTTTTTTTTTTTTTTTTGGTTTCTCATAGTGTTTCCTCAAAGTTTTCAACCAGAGACTAATCACTGTTCATGCCGGGTGGGCCTACAAAGGGGTAAAGCACTGGCCCAGGAAACTCTTTTCAAAGTGCAGGTAGCAGGACTTGAACTAGGAAGCACACCTAGTCAAGCCCAGTACAAACACCTTGAGACCGAGAGCCCAACCAACTCGGCCAACCTCCCAAGTTGTATCTTAAATTTAAGGAGATATAATATGTAATTTTTCGTGAAAAAGATTACTTATTTAATTATTTTACAGAAAAATGCATACTTATTTATATTGGAAGACGTGCTTTGATTTCTTTAAATAATGTTTTTAATTTACTTTGAAAATAGTTTCAAAAAATAAAATTTTACTTTGAAAATAAATCCTATTTTTTTACGGGAAATTGTCACCAATTTTGAATAATGATTTTATTGAAAAACTAAAATATGACAGTTTAGGGGCTTTCTCTATGTCGTCAATTCAAGATAGAGAAGATAGAATCTATTAAGGTAACATGCTCGCAAACATTACACCTAAAAGCCTAATAAGCCAAGTCGTGGGCCAAAAAATTTGTCAATCTAAGACTGGATGGCTACTACCAAAGCCTAAATATTATCTCTAAGCCCGTGAGCTGAATGTGATAGAAGCCCTCTTTTGTGTGGGCTTTATTAACTAAGCCCATGCTCAATATATCAAATAGAAGGCACTACACGATTTTGTGCTCCAAGCTTGGTGAGTTCATTAAAATCAGTTGTTCGAACTTCGAAACTCTCTATTTTGTGGGCTTTATTTAACTAAGTCCATTCACAATGCATCAAATAGAAGACACTACATGATATGGATTTGAGCCCCCATACCTGATGAGATCCATTGACTTCAACAAGGCATTGAGTGCAATTGAATCAAAGAGTCATTCTACACGGTAATGGACTTCAAAGGCCAATGGAGTTGGACTCATTGGGGCCCACAGGTCCCAGCCCATCCATCAAGGGAGCCCTGACTCCATGGTCTCTAGGCTCTAGTTACATGTGCAACAAAGGCCTAGGGCTGTGTCTAGTAACTCCTTGGCCTAACAAGTAAAAACCCATTTAGTAGAAAGTGTAGGGACACTGTAAAAAGCACACCATTTCACAAGGAGTACTGGTGTTTGCTACAACCATAGAAAAAAGCACCGGATGTATGAAGAACATATGTTGTTACCAGAGAAACATTCAGGCTAGTAGGATGAATTTTGAGCTATAGCATTGGAAGAAAGAGGCCCAACCTTAAAATAGGCAAATTATACCTAATTAAAAAAAAAAAGACCAGGGGAGCTCGGCCACCTCTGAGTCCATTCCTGGTTAGTTCTCTAGTTGTAAAGTTTGGCCTTTAAGTGAAAGATAGAAAGTTAACTTTCTTACCATTAGGTCTACATTAAGGTTTAAAAAAAAAATCTTATTCATTCGTATAGAATAAAAGTCTATCATTTGTTAATAAAAATAATTTTTTATTGACGGTTAGAACAATGATGTATTATTCTTTATCAAATGATACATAGGGTTGCAAAAGATTTTAGGGCTTCACTTAAGGGTCCACCATTTTGGAGAGAGAGGAAGAATTATATGAGAGAGAGAGAGAGAGAGGTAGCACAATATGAGTGACAAGAAGTTTAAGGTTTTCTCTATTAAGATTATTGTACAACACACAAATTAAGGAGAATTTGTGAGGCATGAATTTAAATAATGAAATGAAAAAAGAATTATAAATGCTTATGTGAGAGTGCAAAGAAAATAAAGAGAGTTATGCTAGCCATGACACACAGAAAAATAGAATTTCTTTATAAAGAGTTTTTTTTGTTGTTGTTGTTGTTGTTGTTGTTGTTGTTGTGTTTCTAATATAGAGAATTGAAATATGTAGCTAGTGAGTTGTATTAAATCTGGAGGAGATATTATTGTATTTGATTTTATCTCATGTTTTGGATTTAAATTAAGTATAAATTATAATTAATTTTATTATAGTGTATTTCTTTAGAGCTAGTTTCATGGTTATTCTCTCAAGGAAAGGTTATTCATAGAAATTTTGGTGTTCTTACCCTAGTAATTTTGGTTATAATACTTTTGGGGATTGAATTAAATCAATCAATCGCCATAATTGATTGAAAAAGAAAAAAAAAATGTGAATTTGTTGACGCAGGACAGACCGACAACAAATGTACGTTAAAATTTCTCATTTGTTTATTTTTACTTTCTATTTTTTATATGATTTTATTATTTTTAGGTTTTTATATTGTTAGGATTTTTTTTTTTGTGTTGGCATATCTTTTGAAAAAATGTACTTTACTTGTAATTGGGTAGATCTAAGATGTGCTTAGAATATCATGAAGTATGTTGAGCAACCAAAACAAGTGATATCATTAAATACAAGAAGATTGAACCAAGAAATAAGTGAAGAAAAACTGAAATAGTGAATCTCAAGACTAGTGTCGAAACTAGTATCTATCGAGACTAAATAAAGGGCCCTAACACTAGCTCAACACCTCTCGATCTATCGAGTTACGCAGATTTAGAATTCTCATATTAGAATTTTGGCTCATCATGACTTGGATTACTAGGGTTTCATTTACTAAAATCATAGAGGGTATAAAAACTTTATTTTATAGTCATCAAAAACTCGATTACAAAACTCATATCCTTTTGGAAAAGCTATTGCGTTCTTATGCATTTTAGGGTTTTGTAACCTAGTGCTTTCAGACCTTTAACACGTATTGAAGTTAACAACTTTGCATCCAACAATAAACATCAGTTGCTGGAAAGTTAGTCACATACTAGGACCCGTCTAAAAGGAAAGAAATTTCTACAAGATCTAGTCCAATTAGGGATTTGTGTGAAGGTTCAACTGTAGGTTGGTAATTTGTAATTGTTCACAGTAGTTTTAAGATTCCTTATATCTGTAACCACTTGATTCTTAATTAGTGATTCTTGGGATTGATAACTTGAAAATCATCCAGTGGAGCTTTTGCCTTGCGAGGGGTTTTTCCCATTAGCCAACAAATCACCGTGTCAATTTATTTTCTACTACACTTTTATCTATTTAGTGATTTGTGTGTCTCCATAATTTGTATGTAATTTAACTTAATTAATCAACTTGGATAATTGAATTAATTGATTAATGGGGATCAATCTATAACCCAACATACATTCTAGATTTTATTTTATTTTGATATAATTTTTTATAAATCACATTCCGGTAGAGTTCCATAAAACTTAAATTTTGGTGGGGTCCATAAGGACCATAACACTCAAAATCTGATAGTGATCAGTAAAATAAGAACTCTCAAGTTCTAGTTGAAATATGTGTTGGATATTTTTATAAAAAAAATTATATTTATTTTGATACTCATTTATTTGTATCAATTATTCCTTAATGTCAGATACGTTGAATATTAAATTTTGAAATTCAAATTTAATTCAAAATTTGAATAGATTTTGTCAATGGTTTTAATCAGGAAATTTATGAACATTAATGTAATATTAATACCATAATTGCCAACATATTTGGTTTTATAATCTTATTTGAATATGACATAATAACGTCATATATGGAAGAATTTCAGCACTTAAATGTACAGTTATTGCTGAATTATTTTATGCTCTAATAAGTTACCATATATATATATATATACAAATATTTACTATTTGAAAAGTAGTCAAACAGCCAGCAATTTATTGTAATATATATATATATATATATATATATATATATATATATATTCTGAAACTTTCAAAAAGGCATTCTAATAAAGGTTAGCCACGTTAACTATGGGACATTAAATGCATAGCATCATAATGCTTTCCTTTCTAGTCCTCAACATACACTTTGGCAAAAAGTTGACCGGTTTATATATGTATATATATAAAATATGTATTCATGACATTGATTTCAATATCTTTATGACCATTTAATTGATATCAAATCTTTTGATATTTTGGCTAAGGACAAGTTAAAGGTCCGGCTATATATATACATGGAAAGAAAAAAAACAAAAAAGAGACACACATTATCTTTGAATTACAAAGCTGAAAATTTTTCAAAAACAATTTTTATTGTCCTATACACTTACCATCTATTGCTTTTTACAACTCACATAAATATTCTATCTTTTACAAACTTTTTTGGGAAAAGAAAGTACTATAGAGAGCTTATATCCTACAAGCAGTGTAGGCTTGCAAGGATAATCAGCAAAAGGTGGCTGGGCTGTTGTATCCTGGGGGCAACGTGCAGAAACTATTTGTCTAACTACATCGGATATACCGTAGACGGCACGATTTGTCTCAAGACAGTGACTTGGTCCACGCCTCATCTCTGCCACCTCTCTTGGTAAAATAAAATTGTGTAAATTTCCAAGGAAAATTCAGGTATTATCTCTCTTTTATTTCCAACAATTTGAGACAAATCGATATGGAGAACACAAAATCATCCTTGGAAAATGGTAATGTTATGTCTAATTCCTCTGGAGCGGGTGATCTTAATAAGCCATTTCGCTTCCATGGTGTTAACTTTAAGAGATGGAGACAAAAGACTTTATTTTATCTTACTCTCTTGAATGTGGCTTATGTGTTAACTGAGAAAAAACCAAAGAAAAAAAAATCTGAACAATTGACTGAAGAAGAACTTTCTCAACATGAAAAAGATGTTAAGAAATGGGATAAGGATCATCTTTACTGTAGAAATTATTTACTTAATTGTCTTTCTGATGATTTGTATGATTATTATGATCAAGCTTACAAATCAGCCAAAAAGATATGGAAGGCATTGAATCAAAAATATGATACAGAGGAAGCTAGATCCAAGAAATATGCATGTAGCCGATTTTTCAGGTTTTAGATGGTTGAAGGCAAGTCCGTGGTGGAACAATCCTATGAACTCCAAATGATTTCACAAGATGTTCGATCTGAAGGCATTCGAGTAGATGAACAAATGCAAGTTTCAGCCATCATTGACAAGCTACCCGAGTCTTGGAAGGAGTTTGCCAAAGTTCTAAGACACAAGCAAAAGGAACTCTCCATTGAATCCCTTATCACCCGTTTGAGAGTGGAGGAAGAGGCAAGGAACCAAGACAAAGTTGTTGAATTCCATGGAGCAAATGGTCCTAAGGTAAATTTCATCTCCTCAAATGAAAACATGTCAAAAGCCAATGCAAAAAATAATGACTATGTAAGGCCTAAGAAAAGAAACTTCAAACGTAGGCCAAATGGAAATCAGCCTCAACATAAGACCCACTCTAATCAAAGAAAGAATCAAACACACCATCCTAAGCATGCTCCAAATAATGGCAGCCACAATAATAATAACAATTATGCATGTTTTGTATGTGGAAAGCCTGGACATTCGGCTAGAAATTGTCGCTTTCGAAAACATGGGCCTATGGCTTAAGCCAATGTTATTGAAGAGCCTCTTGTGGCTATGGTTACCGAGATTAATATTCTCGAAGGCTTAGGAGGGTGGTGGATTGATTCTGGGGCAACTAGACATGTTTGCTATGATAAAAATTGGTTCAAGACCTACACCATCTTGGATGAGAAAAAGAAAATTATGCTTGGTGATTCTCATACCATTGAAGTTGTGGGTATTAGAGATGTGCTTCTCAAATTTACTTCTGGGAGAGAAGTCACTCTCAAAGATGTCTTTCATGTTCCTGACATTAGAAAGAATCTAGTTTCTAGTTTTTTGTTGAATAAGGCTGGTTTCAAACAAGTCTTTGAGGCTGATCAATATGTACTCTCTAAAAAGGGCATGTTTGTTGGCAAAGGCTATGCTTGTGATGACATGTTTAAACTTAATGTTGAGATGAATGAAAATTCAAGTTTTGCTTATATTGTTTCTTGTGTGAATGTTTGGCATGGTAGATTATGTCATATTAATAATAAATATATGAAAAATATGAGTGGTTTAGGTTTAATTCCTAAACTTGAAAATGAACTTGAAAAATGTGAAATTTGTAGCATGACTAAAATTACTCAAAAGCCTCATAAATCAGTTGAAAGAAATACTGAATTACTAGAACTTATCCATAGTGATATTTGTGAATTTGAAGGACATTTGACACGTGGAGGTAATCGGTATTTTATAACCTTTATAGACGATTTTTCAAAATATTCATATGTCTATCTTATGAAAAATAAAAGTACTGCTTTTGAAAAATTATCAATTTTCTTAAAAGAAATTGAGAATACTTTTGATAAAAAGGTTAAAAGGTTTAGAACTGATAGAGGAAAAGAATATGATACTCTTGGTCTTAATAATTATATTCAATCTCTTGGTGTTGTTCATGAGACTACTGCCCCTTATTCTCCATCTTCTAATGGAGTAGCTGAACGTAAAAATAGGACTCTTATAAATTTAACTAATGCTATGCTTGTTAGTTCTGGGGCTCCTAAATATTTTTGGGGTGAAGCTGTTTTAACTGCAAATTTTGTTTTGAATAGAGTACCTCATAAAAAGACTTTTTTAACTCCTTTTGAATTATGGAAAAAATATAAACCAAATCTGAATTTTTTCAAAGTTTGGGGTTGCTTAGCATATGTGAGGCTACCTGATCCCAAAAGACCTAAACTTGGGGTAAAGGCTTCTACATGTATATTTTTGGGTTATTCTTTATATAGCACAACTTATAGATTTTATGATATTGATAATAATACAATAATTGAATCTAGAGATGCAATTTTTCATGAAAATAAATTTCCATTTAAATATAAAAATAGTGGGGGTTTTGAACAACAAGAGAAATTTGAATGTTCAACATCTAAGTCAAAAGATGTTAATGAATATGAGATTGAACCTAGGAGGAGTAAAAGACCTAGAATTGAAAAGGATTTTGGTCCTGAATATTATGTGTATAATTTACAAGGTGACCCTACTTCTTTAGAAGAAGCTTTATCTTCTCCTGATTCAGGTTTTTGGAAAGAAGCCATTAATGATGAGATGGATTCTATTATATCTAATAATACTTGGAAACTTGTAGATTTACCTCCAGGTTGTAAAACAATTGGATATAAATGGGTACTTAGGAGAAAATTAAAACCTGATGGATCTATTGAAAAATTCAAAGCAAGGCTTGTAGCTAAAGATTTTAAACAAAAAGAAGATATTGATTTTTTCGATACTTTTTCTCTTGTTACTAAAGTTACATCTATTAGATTATTGATTGCTATAGCAGCTATTCATAATTTGATGATACATCAAATGGATGTAAAGACGGCATTTCTAAATGGAGATTTAGAAGAAGAAATCTACGTGGACCAACCAGAAGGTTTTACAATGCCAGGTAATGAGCACAAGATATCTAAATTATTAAAATCTTTATATGGTCTAAAACAAGCACCTAGACAATGGCATGAGAAATTTGATCAATGTTTGCTTTCTAATGGTTTTAAAACAAATGAAAGTGACAAATGTATATATTATAAAACATTTGATGATGCTCATGTTATAATTTGTTTATATGTTGATGATCTTCTAATTTTTGGTCCTAATATGGGTATTATAAATGCTGCCAAAATGCTTCTTAAAAATAACTTTGATATGAAAGATTTAGGAGAAGCTAATGTGATTCTTGGCATGAAAATTTCTAGAACTTCAAGTGGCATATTTGTAGATCAATCTCATTATATAGAACAAATTTTGAAAAAATATAATTACTTTGATTGTAAGCCTGCAAGTATTCCTTTTGACTCTAGTGTGCATCTTTTTCCTACTAAAGATGAAAATTATATTTACAATCAAAAGGAAAATGCTAGTATTATTGGTAGTCTTAGATATGCTACTGATTGTACTAGACCTGATATTGCTTATGCCGTAGGAGTTTTAGCAAGATTTACTAGCAAACCTAATTTTGAGCATTGGAATGCCATGACTCAATTAATGAGATATTTAAAAAGAACTGCGCACTATGGTTTGCTATATCAAAGATATCCTGCTGTTCTTGAAGGATATAGTGATGCTAGTTAGAACACCTTATCAGGTGATTCTTTGTCTACCACTGGCTATGTATTTACAATAGGTGGTGGAGCAATAAGTTGGAAATCTAAAAAACAACAGATTATTGCTAAATCCACCATGGAGGCAGAATTAATTGCCTTATCTTCAGCTAGTGAAGAAGCGGGTTGGTTACGAGATTTATTATCTGAAATTCCCATGTGGGAGAAACCTATTTCACCTGTCTTAATTCATTGTGATAGTACTGCCACTATTGGTAGAGTGCGCAATAAATACTATAATGGTAAATCCAGATCTATTAGAAGAAAATACAGTACTATGAGATCATACATAAAAAATGGTACCATAAATGTTGATTATATTAGTACAAATGATAATATTACGGATCCATTAACTAAAGCTATAGCTAGAGAAAAGATCTGGATAGCATCGAGGGGGATGGGACTTAAGCCCAAAGAAGAATAAACTACCTATGAGGATACCCTACCTAGGGACTGGAGATCCCAAGAACTAGGTTCAAAGGGAAAAACTAATCATAGAATAGTTTGATTAACATGCACTAAATACATGTATGAGTAATAATACTCATGTCCCTCCCTATGGTGTGCGTGCATGTATCTTGTAACGTTATATAGGATGAGTTTTTATAAAAACTCTTAATGTGGACTATAGCTCTTATGAGTGGGATGTTAGAGTTACAAAAACATCCTTGATAGCCACACCTAAGTGAGCATGGAAGTGAGGCCGCTTCCTTTGAGAATGGGGCTAGTTCTCTAAATAGCTCATGGATGCTGGGATAAAGCACAAGGCCGTAATGTGCTGGCTTAAAAGCTTGTAGTAGAGTACTGAAATATTATGTGTGTGATGTGATGTTTTGTATCCACAGAAAAAGTTATAGTTCAAGACTTAGATCACTATTAACTTTGGAACAATGTTGCTGAAACACTAAATGAGGGTTCAAGCCATTGGCACTCCCATTATGCATAATGTTCTACTTAACCCAAAAAATTTTCTTATATATTTATTTTCTATAAAAATAAGTGGGGGATTGTTGGATATTTTTATAAAAAAATATTATATTTATTTTGATACTCATTTATTTGTATCAATTATTCCTTAATGTCAGATATGTTGAATATTAAATTTTGAAATTCAAATTTAATTCAAAATTTGAATAGCTTTTGTCAATGGTTTTAATCAGGAAATTTATGAACATTAATGTAATATTAATACCATAATTGCCAACATATTTGGTTTTATAATCTTATTTGAATATGACATAATAACGTCATATATGGAAGAATTTCAGCACTTAAATGTACAGTTATTGCTGAATTATTTTATGCTCTAATAAGTTACCATATATATATATATATATATATACAAATATTTACTATTTGAAAAATAGTCAAACAGCCAGCAATTTATTGTAATATATATATATATATATATATATTCTGAAACTTTCAAAAAGGCATTCTAATAAAGGTTAGCCACGTTAACTATGGGACATTAAATGCATAGCATCATAATGCTTTCCTTTCTAGTCCTCAACATACACTTTGGCAAAAAGTTGACCGGTTTATATATGTATATATGTAATATGTATTCATGACATTGATTTCAATATCTTTATGACCATTTAATTGATATCAAATCTTTTGATATTTTGGCTAAGGACAAGTTAAAGGTCCGGCTATATATATATATATATATATATATACATGGAAAGAAAAAAAAACAAAAAAGAGACACACATTATCTTTGAATTACAAAGCTGAAAATTTTTCAAAAACAATTTTTATTGTCCTATACACTTACCATCTATTGCTTTTTATAACTCACATAAATATTCTATCTTTTACAAACTTTTCTGGGAAAAGAAAGTACTATAGAGAGCTTATATCCTACAAGCAGCGTAGGCTCGCAAGGATAATCAGCAAAAGGTGGTTGAGCTGTTGTATCCTGGGGGCAACATGCAGAAACTATTTGTCTAACTACATCGGATATACCGTAGACGGCACGATTTGTCTCAAGACAGTGACTTGGTCCACACCTCATCTCTGCCACCTCTCTTGGTAAAATAAAATTGTGTAAATTTCCAAGGAAAATTCATGTATTATCTCTCCTTTATTTCCAACAATATGTGAAGCTCAAATTCCAGTAGAGTTTCATAAAAATCATATTTTAGGAACTATTGCATGTATTGTAGGCTTAGTGGTTCTTTCTTAATTTTTTTTTTTTTCAATATTAGTAGATCACTTAATTTTTATTATTTGAAATTTTACCATTTAAACTAACTCAAATCTAATTGAATATAAAGTAACTGAACAACCTATATTAAAATCTTTGGATTTCTGCTTACCAAAAAAAAAAAAAAATCCTCTTTGGATTTCTAAAATCAATTTTAAGACATATTTCACTGAGGTTGCATTTGTTTCACTTGAAAATATTTAAAAATATATATATATATTTTCGATACTTAAGATATTACTCAGCTCTTTTTCTTTTCTTTTTTCCTTTTTTAACAAGCTGCATTCTCCATTAAAAAAAAAAAAAAATGTTGCATTTGATTATTGGAGTAATTGTTAATTAAGCTATCAATTCAATAACGGCACCAAACCATTTTTAACTATATACGTTAGTGTGATAGCGTCAATATATTGTATTTTGACTTGTTCTTGAAGATTGGAACAAATTAACTTTCACTCGCTTCAGCTGGTGTACATAGAATCTTACTGCTTATTAGAAGATAATTTGTAATTTGTAATTCTTGTCAGCAAATCAATAATATATTCATTCACTGAAAGATTAAAAATTGAATTCTTATATAAAAATGGTGTTGCACATGTTTTTATGGCTTTGATTCAAGGGTGCTTGTTTTTGGAGAGAGTAAAACTAAGATAATCGAGAGTGAAATCAAGAGAGAAAAGTTTTTTCACTTGAGAGACAATAAGTTTTAGGTTTTTCTCGACAATGGCTTTTATAAAGTGCACAAATTAAAGAGAAAAAAATATGCATGTGTGAGAAAAAATAAAAAGAGTTTCGTTAGCCTAAGACAAGTGTGAAAATTATGGCAGCCCATCATGCAATTAAAAATTGGTGTGCATGATTTTAAATATCCAAAATAGGGTTAGACTTCTAAGTATTACGAATTTGAAATTTGTTGTTCTTTATTGTATATTTTGTTTTAGATTTTAAATCTATAATTTTTTTTTTATAGTTACTAAAATGAGAAAAATATTAGAGTTACAAACTTTTTTTATATTATAAATTATTGATGTGATTAGTAGTTACTAGTAAGTAAAAAAATGATGTGAATGATGGGCTCATGTGCGAACCAATAAGAATTTGTTACCAAAATAGTTTATAAAAATATTGTAAAAAGGTTTGTGAGTATAACATTATTGTTAAAAAAGTTTAATGATATTGTTTAAGGAAAACAAAATATAATTTTATAGAACAAAATTCCTAAAATTAATACACATATATATAATAATATTTATAAAAAAAAATGGGGGCAACCCTAGTCCAATAGTGGCTCTGTCCCTAATTGTCATTCACTTTGACTTAAATTATAAATTCTGCAGGTACTTTCTAGGTATTAGACATGATAGGAACATATACCTAAAAATAAAAACCATAATAGGAGCGTATGAATTAAACAATATGATGAACAAACAATTTGCAATAGAGAATCCTTCTTATGAATGGGAAAAATTGACTATGTACTACGTTTTGTCATAGTACTACATTTCCACAGCATAAAGCATAAGACGGTCTAGAAAATTTCCGCAGCATTGTTTCCATATGCAAGAAGAAAATTAGATAGTCAGGAATGGGGTGGTTCAAAAATTTCATCCATGCATTTCTTGTTGGTCTTCTTTGTATACATCTAATTCATGCCCAAGATCAATCAGGTATGATCATCTAGATCTTGTAATATATACAAGTATTGCGTTGTTTTGGTTTGCTAACCATATAGCTTAGAAATTATTTTGTCTGTCTCAGGCTTCATAAGCATTGATTGTGGGTTAACACCGAATTCCAGCTATTCGGAGGCGACAACAACTATAAATTACATGTCAGACGCGGTATTCGTAGACACTGGTATAAGTCAGAAGATATCAAGTGAATTTAAAAGCAGCAATCTACAGCAAACATGGAATCTCAGAAGCTTTCCTCAAGGAATCCGGAACTGTTACAGCATAAACATTACGCAAGGCATTAAATATTTGATCCGAGCAACCTTCTTGTATGGGAATTATGATGGACAAAGTAGGTTACCACAATTCGATGTGCATCTTGGACCAAATATGTGGGATACTGTCAGAATACTGAATGCATCTTTTAGTGTCAACAAGGAGCTCATGCATGCCCCATCTCAAAATTATTTACAAGTCTGTCTTGTAAACAAGGGCCTCGGGACCCCATTTATATCAGCAATAGAGTTGAGGCCATTGAACAATGATACGTATGTAAGCAACTCAACATTGGCACTCTTTGTGCGATTGGATATTGGTTCAGTAACCAATGCTCAATACAGGTGAGTCATTTTATATAAGATACACCTTTGCACCTTTGCATTATTACACAAAAATAAATAAAATGCCATGATATAGTTTATCTGTTTGAGCATAAATTTAATTAGTTCCTGCCTTACACTGAACATCTATGTTTACTCAGGTACCCGGATGACATTTATGATCGCATATGGTCTCCCTACAATTTCAAACAATGGACTCATTTAAGTACCTCGTCTACCATTGTCTCCAATGCTAACAATATTTACCAGCCACCGTCTGATGTTATGAGTACTGCTGCTACACCAACAAATAATAGCCCTCCCTTGGACTTCTTCTGGGTGCCAGGTGACCCAATTTCCCAATATTATATCTACATGCACTTTGCTGAACTTGTAATTCTAAATGCCAACCAGTTAAGATCAGTCGCTATTACTATAAACGGGGAAATCTGCTTACCATCTTTGGTTCCTCAGTACTTAAGTACAAGTACTGTGTATAGCCCATCGGTCTTGCCTATGGGAAAATATCAATTTTCAATCTTTAAAACTAATAGTTCAACACTTCCACCCATCATCAATACACTTGAGATATATTCAGTAAAAGATCTCTCACTGTCAGCTACTAACCAAGAAGATGGTATGTTATGTGTTGTTCTACACATGCTTTTCAAATATAATTAGTATCCTCATTTACATCGAATTTTAGTTAACATGGATTTGTATGATAATACTAGTTGGTGCCATAACAAAGATCAAGTCAACTTACGGAGTAGAGAGAAATTGGCAAGGAGATCCGTGTGCCCCACGGGAATACTCATGGGAAGGACTAAATTGTGATGGTTATAATCCCCCTAGAATAATATCCTTGTAAGTTTGTATCTTCATATTATTAGTGTATGGATGCAATAAGTTATCACATCATAGTATGGTACACCCTCACACATGTAATAACTCCACTAGGTGAATGGTGGTGTTATTTTCTTCCACAAAGAGAAACTGGTAATTTGGGTAATGAATAATGATGTCACTGATGGAGTTTGATGTATTTGTTCATACAGATATGTCTATTCCTAAGAAATATAATTTACATGTAAATACCAGGACCTTCAATTGCATTCAGAAACTATTTATTTCTACAGACACAAGGCTGTAGTTTGTGATTATCACCCAAACAGAACTGCGATCCACTAACACCTTTATGAGTTTTCCCCACAAATAAGCCTTATGAATTTGAAACCAACTTTGAAGCATCTCTAAAGAGCTTATTGTAAATCGTAATTGTGAACAGGAACTTGTCGTCAAGTGGATTGACCGGAGAGATTTCTGCTAACATATCAAATCTTGTAATGTTACAATATTTGTAAGTATCTATAATTCACAAGCATGATTACGAAAAGTAGAAAAATGACAATGATTACCAAACCAAGTTTTATATATATATATATATATATATATATATATATTTTATCACAACCAATACTAAATGTAAGTAATTTTCTAATTTTAGGGATCTATCAAGCAATAGCCTAACTGGACCGGTGCCTGATTTTCTATCTCAATTGCAATATTTAAGGGTTCTGTAAGCTACTTGGATTTTCAAACTTACAGTTACACTACAAATATTTTGGTTAGAATAGAGGAAAATCATATTCTCTCCCTTTGCAGGAACTTGAAACGAAACCAACTTATTGGTTCAATTCCAGCTAAACTCATGGAAAGATCAAAGAATGGTTCACTGTCATTAAGGTATGGTTCTATAAAAGATGAACTCTTTATTATTGTAATTCTTCTTAATTCACATTGTCAGAAGATAATTAACTATTAAATATGTTAGAGATGGTGGCTCGTATGTTGTGAATTTCTTGTAATTGTTACAATTTGCTTCTTTTTAAATCATTATTATAATTAATACACTATTATCTCTCTTTTGTATGTCAAAACTCATTTGAAAAACAGAAAGAAAACTAAAGAGAAGGGAGATGAAGGTAAAATAAAAATATATATAAAAATGAAGGTGAGGAAATTAAAAAAAAAAAAAAAAAAAAAAGGAAGTTAGAGATAAGGAAAAGAAAAACGTTATTGTTATTTTCAATGTGATCTAAAAAGAACTAATAGAGTAATAGGATCTCAACTTCTTTAGATAATAATATATTCTCTTTTGTAAAAATTATTTGTGTATAAACAATATGATTTGTGGTAATTATGTAATAATATAATTATACATAAGTTATATATGGTTTTTATCTTATTCTACTTAAATTAAATGATTATAATAGTTTTTTAAATAAAAAATTATTCTAAAAAAACTAATAAAATCATTTTATTTTTAATTATAATTTTTTTATGTGTATATATATATATATACACAAATTATTCATAAAAAAGGAATTAATGTACAAACAAAGTATAATGAATATTATATCTTTTGTGAGATTTCTTAAATTAATATATCGCTTACAAGCACGAATAATTTTTTATATTTCATATCTGGCTCAAGTCTTATATATATCTTTGAGTGCATATAAACGTGTGCAAAATTGTTTATTTCGCTGCCCTCAAATCATTCTAGATCCACACTGCCTCATTATAAGGGTATTTTCGTTTTCAATGTACTGGGTTGGAGTTTTTTAATATGAACAGTATAAATATGATGTAAAGTGTAAACTTTATTATTTTTATATGATAATATCAATAGTCTCTTGCTCTTGTGAAGATAAGCATATTAAAGAATCACATAAATCTATTATATATGTCGGACCGAGATTTATGTCATTCCACTTCAAAACTAATTAGTGATGAGAAAAATACATTCAAATCTTTTATGATTTTTGACATCACACCATGTGGCTTGTTTTTAGAATGGTTGTAGGGAGTCAAATTGTAGTCCCCCAACAATCCCTCCCTCACAATGACACTCCCATGACTCGAACTCATGACCATGACTCTGATACCATTTGTAGAACCGTGAGCTATGTCATTCCACCTCAAAACCAATTAGTGATGAGGAAGACACATTTAAATCTTTTATAGCTTTCGACATCACACCACGTAGGCCTGTTTTTAGAGTGGTTGTAGAGAGTCAAATTGTGGTCTCCCAACAGCATAGACAGAAATTCTAAACATAATATTTCTACAAATAAGTTCAGGCATGAGAAAAAATTAAGTTCTTGTTTTTTACTAAAGTTTTCTAATTATATTTCTTTGCCTTGCGTTCAATTGCTGCATCAATTCTGTTGTTGGCTAGTTTGGGTGAAAATTCCAATCTTTGTGGATCCGATTCATGCGAAAAGAAGAACAATATTGTCATTCCAATTGTGGGATCAGTTGGGGGTTTGTTTATCCTTTCATTGACTGTTGCGGCTATCTTGTGGGGGCTTAGAAAGAGAAAGCAACAAGACAAGATTAAAGGTGAAAATTTTAAATATAAGAAATGTATTCATTTGTCAAATACAAGCCTATCATGTTCATGTTGATCTTAGAAGTTGGAATTCTAGGTGCTAATCCCAAGTCATTTGAATCAATTCAACAACAATTTAAATACTCCGATGTCCTAAATATTACCAACAACTTCACGAGAATTCTTGGTAAGGGTGGATTTGGAAAAGTTTACCATGGCTACATTGGCCATACTCAAGTAGCGGTGAAGATGCTTTCTCCATCATCAGTGCAAGGGTACCAGGAATTTGAAGCAGAGGCAAGCAAGTCTAACTTATATTTCTTGAGCATAGACACATTTTCATATAAATTAATATCGGCTACTTCTTGATTACAGATGAAACTTCTTATGAGAGTTCATCATAGAAACTTGACTGTCCTTGTTGGCTATTGCTACGAAGAAACATACATGGGACTCATCTATGAGTACATGGTTAATGGAGACTTAGAAACACATCTTTCAGGTTTGGTCATAATTGAAGTACTACTGTACTAAGCAAAGAATCCACATTTTGGCTCAATATCTTGATTCTCCAAATATATAAAATACTATGTTTTAGCAACAAAAGAAAAAAAAATCTTTCTAAACTTGTCTTCTTTTAATCACCACATGACCAAGCTTATTTGAAGAACACAAATAGAAAGGTTAAGGAATTTTCATCATCAATGCAGGTAAGAATACAAATATCTTAAGTTGGGAAGCGAGACTTCAAATAGCAATGGACGCAGCACAGGGTTAGCAATGAGTTGTTTTGCATCATTCTATTTTATAATGTTTTTTCTTTTAACCTTTCTCATAAATGATTTGGAGTTTTGACTTTAGGATTGGAGTATTTGCACTACGGTTGTAAACCGCCTATAATTCACAGAGACGTGAAGACTACAAACATCTTGTTGAATGAAAATTTACATGCTAAATTAGCTGATTTTGGACTATCCAAGATTTTTCCAACTGATGGCGACACTCATGTGTCAACACTTAATGTTGCTGGCACCCCTGGATATGTGGATCCCGAGTGAGTCTTTACATCAATTTAATTATCGTCTTCAAAATTCATTGTTTTTTAAATAACAGTAATGGTATTTATAATCGACAATGATGCGACCAATTTTTAAAAGAAAATGGATATAGACCTAATAATGATTAAAGACGAACTGAAATAAGTTGAAATTGTTATAATGAAAATTTAACTATTAAAATTATAATATACATTGACTTACAGGTACTTCAGTTCATATAGATTGACGGAAAAGAGTGATGTGTATAGTTTTGGTGTTGTTCTTTTGAAGATAATCACATGTCGACCTGTGATAGAAAAATTCACAGATGAAAATATTCACATAAGTCAATGGGTAAGTTTCATGCTTGCTCAAGGGGATATCATAAATATTGTTGATCCCAGGTTGCAGGGTGCTTTCAACATGAACTCTGCTTGGAAAGCTGTTGAAATAGCAATGCTTTGTGTGTCTTCCACTTCCACTAGAAGACCAACCATGAGTCAAGTAGTGGCAGAACTAAAGGAGTGTCTGACAACGGAATTTGCTCAAAAGGAGGGCCACGAGGGTGAATCAAATTATACAATTGAAATGAACAATATGAATTTGGATACTGAACTCAATCCTGTAGCACGGTAAATAGTCATCCACAAATGAAATTGGTGCATGTACTATAACTTAACTTTTTTGCTTTCTAACTTATTTCAAGGCATATTATACTTCAATTATTCGCATTGTTTTTGTATTAAACCCAGTTCATATTGACGGTCTTAACGGACTATTTGTTTGTAATATTGAACTAAATATATCAAACTTGTCAATTCAACTTTTTCAAATGATAAATGAAGTATATAACAGTATAAATTACAATGGGGGCATTGAAGTATACAACATGAGATGGAGAATGGACTAGAATAGTAAGGGGCTGTTTGGATTTGTAAGTTTTCATCACCTATCGCTCTGTTTTCATCACTCATAACTCAAAATTGATGGGTCCCACGGCAGAAGGGTGTGTTTGGATTTGTTTTGAGTTTTTGTTTTCGTCACTCAATTCTCACTAAATTGAGTGATGAGTAATAGAAACTGAAAACAAGTATTTGGTGTTTTTGAGTTATGGAAACTGAGTATCGGTGGCAGTTTGGTAATTTCCTGAGGAACACAGGGGCCCACGGCAGAGAGTAGTCAAATCCAAACTCAGACCTTTTGCTCTCTCCTCCTTTCTTTTTCTCGCCTTTCTTCTTCACAGACTCACTCGATGGCTTTTTTCTTTTTCTTTCTTTCTTTCTTCTTCACTGACTCACTCCAACAGCCATTTTTTTTTCTTCTTCTTTCTTTTTCTTTCTTTTCTTCTTCACAGAAACACATGGGTAACTTTATAATTAAAAAAGAAAAAAGAAAAAAAGAAACACATGGGTACCGATTTCTCAAACCCATAAACACATGATACCGATCATACACATACATGTTCCTCCACACAATAAATCTAAAAATTTCTTCTCCCAACACAAACAAAACCCAGAGCAAAAAATTCATAGCATCTCACAACTTTCTTCTGCAATCTCACACGCCTTCTCCTTCGCACCGTTCTTCTCTGTGTCATCGCCACTCTGAGCAGTGGCTGAGTTTGGGTTGGACGACGTCGTCGGATTGGTCGACATGACTGGGGTGAAGGACGAAGATTCAGCACCAAACAAAAACTAACAAAACCCACAAAAATTAAACTTAGAAATCTAAGTTTAATTTAATCAAGATCAAACCCACTTGAATTTAATCAAGATTAGCTCAAAATTTAACATCAAAATCCATAGTCTCCCATCAAAACACAAAATACAAATCACTAATAATAAAAAGAAAAAATAAAATTTTGTGACAGTGGAGATCAGCGCCGCTGCTACCCATCGGAGGTGATCTTGCAAGTTGGGTAATAGTGGAGATCGGCGCTGGGTGACGCTGGAGATTGGCGCTGGGTGATGGTGGATCCTTTGCTGGGTTCATCGAGGGTTTTGGGAGAAACAGGGTTGGAGGGAAAAAATATATGAAATGGCTTTGGTGCTAGTGTGTTACGTAGATATGCTAACCGTGAGCTTGACATGGTGCTTAGGCAGTGGGTCCCACAAAAAGTAAAATTTTTTGAGTTATCAGAAGTTGGAAACAAGTGCCAAACATGCCACCTTAGAAAGTTGGGGTATTTTCAGTGATAAGTGATGAGATGATATTTTAGTGATAAGTGATGAGTGAGCATTTCTTTTTCATCCAAACCGCCCCTAAAATTCCGAGTGGAGACTTGGACTTTCACTTCCAAAACCCACTAGTTTGAACCAAATGGATATTCATATTTCAATACAGATGTACATTTGGATTCAACTTAAGTTGCTTTAAGATGTGTTCAAAAAAAAAATTGCTTTAACATTCTTCTAAAAAAAAATAGTTGTTTTAGAGTCTATTTGGGAACATCTTATTTAGCTAAAAGTAAAAAAAATTTGTTGAAAGTACTGCAAATAAAGCTAAAAATACTGCAAATAAAGTTAAAAGGTAGCTGAAACAGTAGAGTGAGACTCATAAATAGTACAAAAATAAGCTAAATAGTAAAAAAAACTGGTTTTTTAAACTAATGCCAAACACAACCGTAATATGAATAAATGAAAATACGATACCAATTTCCGACCCCACACCCAATTTCCATGTGTCATTTTTTTCTTTATTCTTTTCTTTTTAAATAATGAAAATGGGATTTATTCATAGGTCTTTTGTATATACCAATATATTTTACTAGTTAATTTAGCATGCACCTTTTTATCTTCTCTCTCTTCTTCAAGGTTGATTTAAAAAAAAAAAAAAAAATTATTTAGAACTGTCATAACCTCCCCTTTAACTTAATTATCTTTTGCTTCTAAAAAATAAAAAACCAAAAAACCAAAACCAAAACACTTAATTATCTTTTTGGCGTAAATATATTTTTGGTTCCTACCTCTTGGAGTAATTTTCATTTTGGTTCCTACTTTTTTTTCCCCGAATATGGTCCCTAAAATTGAAAAATTTTCTTATTATAGTGTCTATCATTACCTTACTAACAGAAATTGCCTACGTGGCAGACAGAATGCATAGCTGGCACACCAAGTGCCTATGGCCATTTAAAATAATATATATATATATATATATAAATGATGTAAACAATAACAAATACCACACAGCATCCACATTAGCATCCAAATTAAATATATATATATATATATATAATTAAAATCATTCCTTAATTTTTTTTTTTTTTTAATTTTCATTTTCCATTTGTTTTTCTTTAAAAAAAAAAAATACTAATAAGCATACACCAACTGAGAAAATCAAAGAACAACTAGCAAATTTTTTTTTAGAATACTAAGTATTTTTAACACACACACATGGGGAGAGGGGAGAAGGTTTTAAAGAAACTTATAGTAGTGTATATCCAAAAGGGCCTCAACCAGCAAATTGTTGGTTAAGATAACTTGACCCGGTTAATTAATTCAATTACCCAAGTTGATTAATTAGGTTCAATTGCATGCAAATCATGAAAGCACCAACAAATCACCAAAAATACTAAATGCAACAGAAAATAAATTTGACATGGTGAGTTGTTGACAAATGGGGAGAACCTTGCAAGGTAAAAACCTCCTACTAGGTGATTTTAAGGTCACCACTCTCAAGAATCCACTAATTAACAATCAAGCGGTTACAAGTATAAGGAATCTTACCAACTATCCTTAGCATATCCCAAAATACCAACCTACAGTTAAACCTTCACTCCAATACCTAATTGGACTTAATCTTATTGTAGTCTTCCTTCCCTTCATGTACAAACTTCCAATTTGTGACTAACCCTTTACACGAATCCCAAGTACATGACTAAATCCAACAACTTGAACAAATGTTGTTGGCTGCAAAGTTCTTCACTTCATTAACCATGAAGATCTGGAAGTACTCGATTACAAAACCTTATGGCATACAAACGAAGTAGTTTCACACAGAGAATATATGTCTCTTGGTCTCTGTCCCGTATATGTCGAGCTTTAAAATAAGCCTTATATATGTTTAGGATTGTGAGAAAAGAAACCCCAAACAAATATTCAAGACTGGGCTAAATTTTAGATCTAAAAATTCTGAAATCATAATTCTTGATAGATTAAGTTGTTGTCGAGCTATCTATCAAGCTTTACATTAAGCCTCGATAGTAGGCATCTGTCAAGCTATCTATCGAGACTTAATGAATAGTTTTTCTTTGGACCAATCTTCATGTCGTTAATACTTGACTTGAACAACATGTTTCTTAAAGTACTAAATCTATCTTAGACCTATCCAATTACAAGAAAAGTACTTTTTGTCAAAGGATTAGCCAATTACAACAAAATATGACCCTAAAAATCTCCCCCTTTGGCAATCCGTGACAAAACCACAAAAAGCAATTATGAGAGAAGTCTAACACAACTATCCCATAATTTACAAAAGTACATAAGTCTAACTCTAACACGAACTCTTGAAACACTTTGCAATAAGAGAGATCATGGCATGGTAGACTTGTAACCTGTCTTAATTGAAACAATTAAACAAGATTCATCAAGGCATCAAATGTGAAACATAGACAAGTTGTAAACAAGAAGAAACATGTGTATAAAGATAGAAAAGAAACAACACATCTGAGAATAAGGTGAAGAAAACATATAACATCTCATATATATCAAAAAAAGAATACAATGTATTTAATAACAGTGGTCACAAGACCATGGTACATGTAATGAGAAAGAGTACATCAAAATCTCACTACATCCCTTAAAACACTCAAAACTACTCTCCCCCGATCTAGTGTATCCTATACTAACTTTCCCCTTAACACAAATACTACTCTCATCTACAAAACTACTTCCCCTTTTTGTCACAAGTGACAAAGGGTGTATCACTGAGAGGTCATCACCTCCGCCATTCGAAGAAGAAGACTTCTCAACATGCTTTAGTGAAGGTAGGGGCGTAAAACCACCGAGGCGAGACTAGCGGCGAGCAATGCGACCGATTCTGGTGTTCATTTGACACATCTCATCAGATAAATGGTCCAGACAACTACCAAAATTAGCACGCATGTACTAAAGCTGTTCCATGATATCAGCAAGGGAGACAATGACCCGAGATGAGGAAGAAAGGGCAGAGGATGAAGAAGGTCAAGAGAAAGAAGCTGTAGGATCAGTTGGGGCTGCATCAAAAGGATCCACCCGCAGCTACTTTGTAGCAAGCTGTGCTGCACTCTGCCAAATAGACTCCTTACTAATGGCACCCATGATGTAGAAGTGAGGAGAGGGAGGGTAAGAATGTGTAGGTGTGTGAGGATACGCGTAATAACCAAAGGAAAGATGAGCTTATCATGTGTAGCCATGTCTCGATAGCAATCTATAATAGATTCTATCATGTGTGGTGGAAAGTTTGTAGAAAGACCCTCCATGAGAGAAAGAAGGAAACGAGCACGAGGCTCAGTGATAGTGTTATAGTGAGACCGTGGAGTGAGAACAAAGATCATCACCATATTAAGGATTTGAGGGCCCTTAGCAAACTTAGTTATGGAGAAATTAAGGGTACCTCCTATAGGTGCAAGGGAAAGTTGGGTAAATTGGAGTCGCCACCTAGTTACCACATAGTTATATGGTCTAAGAACCATGAATATAGTATCCATACGAGAAAGGACCTTTGATGTTACTACCAGAGTTTGGGTTCAGAGTTTAAGTACGCTTTTGGGAAGGTGTTAGGCACCCAAGATAACCCAACCTAAGGTTAGCTTCCCATCATTATGTCCTATGTCTTAACCCTATTAAAAACCATCTAAATACTTGTATTCTAGACTCACACACACACACACTAACATGCATCTAACAAACAACATGACATCTTTAACCCTATACAAACATACTTATCCATCTACCCAAACAAAAGAAAACCTAATCATACATCTAACATATGAAAAACCCTATCTAAAACAAAACATGGCAGCAAGCATATCATCAAACAAAACATATCAAACACAAAAAGTTAAAATATTAGAAACCTTAACCATACATCTAAGAAAACCTAACACAAATTCATGAGCATTGCTAATGTATGACTTATTCTTTTACTTACCTCTCAGCAGCACAACACCTATGGCATTAATGCATGAACATGTAAATGAATAGCATTAAAACGAAGAAAACCTAGACTAAACCCTAATCTAGACATGTGATAACAAACAAGCATGTTAAAAAGGTGAGCAAACATTTTATGAGGCTTAAAAACATGTGAAAATAAGGGCTATGTAGACAACATGTGAAGGCATAATCAAAACAAACAAAAATTAGGGTTTTATGGGTAATGGCATCACACACGCTAGAATAGGTCTTCGTATGCATAAGTTCAACCTACATGCACAAGCGAGATTATGCGTATGCAAATCCTTACCCAAAAACCCTATTCAACACAAAACAAAGTGAAAATTTAAAACGTACAATCTAACAACCTATCATGCTTAAAGATATAAAGAAAACCAAAAACTAACCTAAACAAAAATAAGCAAACATAAACTAAACAAAAGAAACAAATTAAAATAAAGATTAAGGCAGAAAAGAAAAAAAAAAAGGTTTTAAAGCTTACCTTAAAACAAAAGCTCATAGGCTAGATTTTTGACTGTTCCCCTCAGTCTAATCTATCACAATTCAATGAAAGAGTGATTAGTAATCTTAAACTCAAAAGATTGGGGGTCAAAAAAGGTCTCAATCAAATAAAAAGAGACATGAGGGTGTTTTGTGAAAAACTCTCTTTTGATTCACTATTTTCTAATGAATCTTAGGTTTTTCCCGTGGGATTTCTGTATTTTGAAAATGTACCATGTAAGGCTTTATATAGTGGAAAAATGGGGTTTGGAACAGCTCTTAGACGATGTGGAATTCATTCCAAATCTCAGTCATTATTGCAGAAAAATTACATTTCTTCTGCTTTTGAAACTTTAGCGGCGTACACAAAAACATGCCTGCGTACGCATGCTTTAGCTCACGTAAGTAGGCCACGACCCATGTACGTAGATCGAGGGCTACTTTGGTTATTTTATTTGTAAAAATAGATTTGTACTCATTTTAAAAGGTTATATTTTCTGTTTTAATACTCTTTAAGTCAATTTAATATCTGATTGGGCTCTAAATTGGCCTTGGGCCTTAGAGCTCGAGCATCATTGGGGAACGGGGGCCCGAGTCATAAGGTGTATAAAATACGGTGTCTACACCTCCCCACAACATGGCCTTCTCACAGAAGAGTGAGGCCAACTTGTCTCTAAAGATGAAAGAGAGACGCTCATGACTAGGGTAATCCGGATGATCCACCCTAGAGACACATAGTACCTCGAAAATAAGTTCCGGGTTGACTACGACACATGTACTATAGAATACCGTAGTAAACTGAGGTACAGAGGTATCGATGGCGTGCATGTTGGAGTAAAACTCCTATATGAACACGTCGAGACACCTCGAGGGTTTCTCACATAGAGAAGCCATTCCTCAAGAGCTAAATGCACTAGGTAGAGGAGTGTCTGGGAAATAAGACAGAATGACTTAGCATTCTGAATGAATCGCCTTATCAAAAAAGTTCTCAAAGAAGTCATCTCATGCCTTCTTATCACGGAATCGAAAAGACTTAAGAGGAAGAGAAGAAGAAGAAGAACCACAACGAATCAGGTTTTTAGATGGAACAGACTCTTTAGGTATCATGAGAAGAAGACTAAACGAGAGAGATAGAGAAGAGAGAAACATAGTCACAACAGAAGACAAGGTACAAGAAAGAAAGAAAATGGTGCAATGCATGAAAATGCATGAACATGTGACATGCAAACAATAAAAAGCATCATAGACAAAAACCCAATCCAACCTAATGGCACTCACAAGATATAACAAGCACACAATCTAGAATGCATGAAACATTGTTACAATAAACATAGAATGCAATGCATGAGCATGTGATATCATTTCAACAAAACCCAACCCAAAAATTTTGACAAAATCACAAAAACCCCAAAAATTTGCCACAAATTGAAAACTTAGGTCAAAATATGCATGAATGCATGAAGAAAAAAGGAAAAGAAGAGATTTAGGACACTTACCAAGGGATTGAAGCTTGGATTAGGCCAAAATCTTGAAGGGAGGAAGGTTTTTGGTGAAAAGAAGGTGTTTGGATCAAAAAAGAAGAGAGAGAGATCAAGATATTTGATTTTAGACAAAAGCGGGTCAGACCTCAAAGTATATATAGAAAACACAGCTCAATAGATCGATGAGGTATCGAGCTTCTATAGAGAACCAAAACTCGATAGATCGAGAGGTATTGAGGAATTGTTGACAGTAAAACTTCTCGATAGATCGAGCAAGGTATTGAGAAGCTATTGAGCAAATAGAGATCCCAAAGAATTTGGCTTGACGGATCAGGCTATCTATCGAGAGGTATTGAGAAAAACCTCTAAAACTTGATAAAAAGGCTTGTATCAAGTAGGTGTCGAGCAGGTATCGAGGAGGTATCGAGGTATCTATCGAGAGCCTTGAAGAAGAGATTTTAAGGAGAAGAAACAACACAAGATGAATGCAAACAAGATGACCAACAAAGCAAGCATTCAAAGGGCATGTTAAATAAGAAAAAAACGCATTCTCAACTCTAGATGCAAAGCATTCCTAGATCAAAACACTATTAACATGTCTAACCAAATTTTATTCCAAAATAAGTTTGGACAGTTTAAAGAGTATATACTACCACATATATTCCTTGTGATGGCCAAATCACATTGTACCTGTACAATAGTATCAAAGGTAGCAAAGATTATGCGTGTTATGTGTGAAACTTTTGCAAAAGAGAAAAAGTATCATTATATGACAAGTAATGATATAGGAGGATTAAACACAATTACACACAATCATAACTGTTTGATAGGGACTATCACCTTTGAGGTACATCATATAACTCTCATTTCTCCTAGAAACATGCTTGCAACCATATTAAAAGCATTTTGATTCTTTTTGTTTTTCATGTTCTTTGCAAAATTTTCTTTTAAGCATATCATGCATGGGCATATAAGAGAGAAAAGAGAATACCCAATTATGTAAGCTTGAACATCCTTATTTTGTTGTGCAAGTATTGCACCTTACCAAGCACGGCTTTTATGAATTGTACACAGATGTTTTATGATTGACAAGTTTTGGCGGTGAGATGGTTATTTATGCCTTTCTCTTAGGATTTTCTAGTCCTTCCCGTAAAAAAGAGTGATTTAAGATATGAAATATAAGAGATCAACCAAATTATACAAATCACATAAAAGAGCCACAAAGCTCGCATTGCTTAGTTGTGCATGAAGATGCTTATCTAAGCTACAAGTGATACAAAGTTGGGAAACTTTGTTTCAAAGGCCATCCAAGGTACACAAGTACCGGTATACACAAACACACACTGTTTTTTGTATTTTTCTGATTTTTTCCCTTAAAAAAAAAAAAAAAAAAAAAAAAAAAAAAAAAAAAAGCAAAAACAAACAAACAAACAAAGCATCAAAACTAGACTGATTTAAACCACACCACAAACCATGCAAGAGATCAAAAAAGAGAAGAAATCACTTAGAATCTTTTTTCTTTCAGACAGGAGACTTGGATGAAGATCCTTTCTTTTGCATGAACTTTTGTCCAAATGAAAAAGAAGAAGAATTGAAATCATTAAAGTTTGAAAGAATCATGACCGCCTTAAGAAGTTCTCCAAGAGAGGCTAAAGAGAGTTGGAGTTGATTTTGGTTCCCCAGAGATGACATACTATTGCTCCACAGTAGTGACAAAAATAAGGCTTCTTTGGTGGAGACTTCTTCTTGGTGAAGCGATTATTTTTCTGCTTAGTTTTTTTCTTACCAACCTTAGGGGGTGCTCCTAAAATGGATTTTCCCTTGCCATTCATATCTTCAGTTACCTTATTGTTTTCAGAGTTATCATTATTAGCAGGAGGAATAAAAATAACTTTATTCAAAGCATTAGAAGAGGTACCACAAGAGGAGAGAAAGTGATCATACCCGAGACCTGTTCTGTCAGATATTGACTTCTAAACACTCAACATTTCATCCAGTTTGACACTTGAAGTCCTTTCTAGTTGTGCTCTAACCTGAAATAGTTCAGCATCCAGTTTCTTGGCCTTTTCAACAAGAGAGTTGTTCTCAAACCTTTGTTCTCCAATGGTCTAATTAGCTTCATCAACCTTGGTGGAGAGTTCCTTATGTTTTAACTCCACTCACTGAGCTTTCTCGCGGCCAACCTGTAGAGCTTCTCATACTTTTCAGAGACCTTGTATAGCTTGGCACAAGTAATGTGGATGTCATCCTGATCATCCTTCTTCTCAAACTTTGATTCCATCAGCTCTTCTTCATCATCAACTACCTCTACTTCTCCCTCAGCAGACTCAACAGTGGCTATAAAAGCACTTACAATCCCTTTTTGGTCACTTTCATCAGAATCTGCTTCTGGTTCTGAATCACTTAAGGTAGCAGCTAAGGCTTTGCTTTTGCTAATGGATTTGAGATATGTAGGACACTCTTGCTTTATATGTCCAAATCCATGACACCCATAGCACTTTGGTCTTACAGCAATACTGTTGCCTTGACCAGCATCCTTGGATTCTCTCTTGCCCTTGTCTTGGGACTTATATTGAGAGAAAGCAGTTTGTTTGCAATCCTTATCACCAGCTTTGACATTCGCATTTTTAATGAATTTCTTGAATTGTCTGGTGATATATGACTTTAGCTTGGTATCCTCATCATCAGATGACTCATCATTGTCATCATTCTTGGTCTTCAAGGTCATGTTCTTGCCTTTGTCACCTTTGCCAACCCTTGCTAATCCTAGTTCATATGTTTGTAAGTTTCCAATCAATTCAGTCAAAGGAATAGAGTCAAGATCCTTTGATTCTTCAATGGCAATGATCTTCACATGGAATCTCTCTGGAAGAGATCTGAGGATCTTCCTAACAATCTTGGGCATCAGAATCTATTCTTTTTAGATTGAATGTTGAATTCACCATATCCTTGAACTTGGCATAGAATTCATCAAACGATTCATCCTCATCCATCTTAATTTCCTCAAAGCTAGTAGTGAGCATTTGAAGCTTAGAGTTCTTAACAGCTTTAATGCCCTCATAAGTGCTCTGAAGAATTGTCCAAGCTTCCTTGGCATTGTCAGTGGAAGAGATCTTCTTGAATTCTTCATTCGTTACAGCATTAAACAGAGCATTCAGTGCCCTACTGTTAAAGTTAGCAGCCTTGATCTTTGTGTCATCCCATGATGTGGGTGGCTCTTCAGGCTTTGTACAACCTACTTCAACTGCTAGCCAGACTTTCTTATCTAAAAACTACAAAAAAGCTCTCATGCGTATTTTCTAGTATGTATAGTTAGTACCATCAAATAAAGGAGGAATTATCAAAAATTGTCCACGATCTATAACAACAGGGGTCAATGGGTCACACAACAAAGATTAAACCCTAATCAGAGTGTGTCTACTCTGATACCACTTGTTGGGTAAAGATAGCTTGACCCCAATTAATTAATTCAATTATCCAAGTTGATTAATTAGGTTCAATTGTATGCAAATCGTGAAGGCACCAACAAATCACTAAAAATACTAAATGCAATGAAAAATAAATTTGATATGGTGATTTGTTGACAAATAGGGAAAACCTCTCAAGACAAAAACTCTATTGGATGATTTTAAGGTTATCACTCCCAAGAATCCACTAATCAACAACCAAGCGGTTACAAGTATAAGGAATCTTACCAACTACCCTTGGCCTATCCCGAAATACCAACCTACAGTTGAACCTTTGGTATCAAAGCTTCACATTAAACCTCAATAGCAGGCATCTGTCAAGCTATATGTTGAGACTTATGAATAGCTTTTCTTAACTTGTTTCTTGGACCAATCTTCATGTCTTTAATAAAAGGATTAGCTAATTACAACAAAATATGACCCTAATACAAATGAACCCAATCTCTCTCTCTCTTCTCTTATCTCAAACTCGAGCTTTCTCTATATTCTCTCATCTCAAACTCTCTCTCTCTCTCTCTCGTTCTCTTTCTCTTCTCTCATGGCCGAAACTCATAGCTAAAGACCCAATCCCTCTCTCTCTTCCCTCATCTCAAATTTGAGCTCGCTCTCTCTTCTCCCATGGCCTATCATCTTCTCTAAATCCATGGCTAAAGACCCATGGCTGACCAAACTCTCATCTTCTCTCTCTCTCTCTCTCTCAACCCAAATCGATAGTGGCTGGGTGGGTCATCATGGTTTGATCTGACTAGATCTGAAATTGATGAGGATTGGCTTGTGTTTTGTTGTATTTTATTGATGAGGATCAGTTTTGGGTTTTGGTATTTTTTGTTTTGTGTTTTTGATCTGACAACTGTAGCTTGAATTTTGTTAGTTTTTTTTTTTTTTTTTGAGAAAAAGAATTTTGTTAGTTGATTGTGTTAGGATTGGTGAGTGTGATCATGGTTTTGTATGTGTTTTTGCCTTTTTAGTAGCTAAGAAAATGCAAGAAAAGAGAATAAAATCTTGAATTTTTAATTTTATGGGAAACCATTTTCTTGGCGAAGAACAATCAATCATTTTCTAGGGAAGAACATGTAGGAAAATTTTACATGTTCTTCCAAAAAAATAATGAAAATAAAAAATATATTATATTATATTTTTATATTTAAAAAAAATTAGAATTTATAATTTTTTAAAAAAAAATCAAAATTTATAATTTTTTATTGTTTTTTATGTGACTTATTTTATTTATTAAAATGCTGACATGACATTTTTTAAACGTCAAATAATTTTTTTAATATTTATTTTAATGATCACGTAGGCACTCAGTGTGCCAACTATGCACCATGTTTGCCATGTAGGTAATTTCCATTAACAAGATGACGATAGGGACTAAAATGAAAGCGAATTTTCAATTTTAGGTACTGCATTCGGGGAAAAAAGTAGGGACCAAAGTGGAAATCGCCCCAAAATATAAGGATATATATATATATATATATATATATATATATCATTGTCCCTTGAATTTTCTTCAATTGTCAAATTAGTCCTTGAAGTTTAATTTTTGTCAATTTAGTCCCTTTTTGGAGTTGTTTCATATTTGATCTAAAGGGCCTTATGAACATAACAAAGCTCAATGGAGGAAATGCTAGTGGAGTGTAAAGAGCAAAATGGAGCGTAATACCATTTATCAAATAATACTATAAGTGTTTGAATATGGTTACATCTGATATGGTATACCTTAAATGAAATTTAATAAAAATAAAAATATAATTAAATTACATATGGTATACATTAAATGCAAATTTAATTTAATGAACTATATATGAAGTGGGAATAAAAAAAAAATGCATTCGTCGACTATATAAATGCATCACATATTTTTAAGAAAATTTCTTTTGGGGGGGGGGGGGGGGGGGAATTTGTCCTTTTAAAAAAAAAAAAAAAAAACAAAAAATAAAAGAGGGAGGGGGGATTTTGAGCGGTCAAGAAGCCATGCCCTAGCTTGTGTCGACATAGCCACTAGCTCTTGTGGACATAGGCTATTCAATTTTTCACAACATTTCTCATTTGTCAAAATGAGTCAATAAGGTCATCTTGTCCAAATCAATGGCAAATTAATGTTTTCAGTAAAATTTTCAAATAATATTTATCAAACAAGATTTATTAAATGAACATCTCAAGAATGTTTTCAATAAAATTTTTAGATGGTATCGTTTGCTTACAGATTTCCAGGGAATGGCCATATTAAATTATTTTGACAAAGTGAGGAACTAAATTAATAAATATAAGCCTTAGCGACTTAATTTGACAATTAAAGTAAAAGTTAAGAAACTAAATTGAATTTTAGCCCTCTTAAAAAAAATGTATCTTAAATTCTTAATTGCTTAAAAAAAATGTGTTTTATCTTGTCTAAGACTGTCTATCTAAAATTTATAGAAACGTAGTATATATATTTTCTTCAAAAAACTAATTATTTTATAGGAAAATGCATACTAATTTTTCTTTACTGTTCAAATTGATTGTAATTTGTAAAACACTACTAATTTTGCTCGAAAAAACATTACTTCTCTTAAATTTAAAGTTTTAAACATATTAAAGACATTTTTTTTGAAAAAATATTGAAGACCTATTTTGATATCCTTTAAAAAAATGTTTTTAATTTCCTTTGAAAAGAAAACTCTATTTTTTACGGGGAATTGACGCCAATTTTTTTTTTTTTTTTTGGGTTGAATTTTGTTGTATAATGATTTCTCGAAATTCAAGGAAAGGGGTATAGAGGAGATGGTAACAGGCCCCGAAACATTATACCTAAAAGCCTAATAAGCCAACTCGTGGGCCAAAAAATTTGCCATACTAAACTGGAAAACAACTATCAAAGCCTTAATATGAAGCACAAATGTTATCTCTAAGCCCATGAGTTGAATGTCAAGGGTAGCTCTCTTTTGTGTAGACTTTATTAACTAAGCCCCTGCTCAATAAATCAAACAGAAGACACTACACGATTTTGTGCTCCAAGCCTAGTGAGATCCATTAGACTGAATTGTTTCGGAGCTCTCTATTTTGTGGGCTTTATTTAACTATGCCCATGCCCAATGCATCAAATAGAAGACGCCAAAAGATTTTGAGCCTCAAAGGCTAGTGAGATCCATTGACTTCAGTACAAGGCATTGAGTGCAATGGAATCAGAGAATCATTCTACATAGTAATGGACTTCCAAACCCAATGGAGTTAAAAGGCCACACCATATGGAATTGGACTCTTGGGGGCCCACAGGTCCAACCCTACCCATCAAGGGAACTCTGACTCCATGACCTCTACCTCTAGGCTGTGTCTAGTAACTCCATGGCCTAAAAATGTTGACACTGTAGGGACACTGAAAAAATTACACCATTTCACAAAGAGTATTGGTGTTTCCTACAGAACATTACATGTAGCCTCATAACATGCTACATAGTTGAAGCTGTGAGTGTTGGTTCTACATTACTCCATAGAAAATGGACTAGAATTCCTTGTGGCTACTTAAGCTTGGACTTTGATATCCAAAATTCAGAACTTTAAGCAAATATCGATATTAATATAGATGTATTACATTTGGAATTTGGATACAGCCTAAGCCCAAGGTGCTTTGAAATGAACAAATGAAAATGAGATACCAATATCTAGACGACACACCCCAATTTCCAAATATGTAATTTTCTTTTTCTTTTTGGTTTAAATGAAAATGGGCTTAAATCATTGGTCTTTTGAGTAAAACTAAAAGATCTTACCAATTAATTTAGCATGTACCTTTTGCCTCCTCTTTTTTCATCTTTGATTATTTTTTTTTTTTTTAAATGTCAAAACCTAATTGATTATCTCCAAATAAAAAAAAAATTAATTAATTATTCTTTAAGTTTTCTTCAATTGTCAAATTAGTTTTATAGTTTAATTTTTATTAATGTAATCCCTTGTTGGAGTTGGCACATATTTGATTCTAAGTCACTACCTATAGGGCTATATGGGTGCAATAAAGTGAAGTGGAGGGCAATGTAAAGAACAAAATGGAGCATAATACTATTTATCAAACACTTTTGTAATCCAAAATTTCCATATATAATGGGTTATTAGCCGCTTGCTCCTTTGAATGTAGGCACAATTCCAAACCACATAAAATCTCTATGTTGTCTTTCTTCCCTCCTCTCTGTTCTTTTGGTTAATCTTGCTTAACCGACATCCCATAACTTCCCTCAATTGTCAAAATGTGTCAATTAAGTACTTTTGTCCAAATCAATAGCAAAATGAATGTTTTCAGTAAAATTTATCAAGCAACAATATCTATTAAATGAAAAATCTCATGAATGTTTCCAATAAAATTTTGAAATGGTTGTTTGCTAATAGATTTGGATGGAATAGCCTATTAATTCTTTTTGACAAAGTGAGGTACTAAATTAACAAAAATAAACCTTAGTGACTTAATTTGACAATTGAAAAAAAAAAAAAAAAGTTAAGCGAATAAATTGAATTTGTCTTCTTTTATTTATTTATAAATGTGTCTTAATTCCTTGACTGGGCAAATTGATAGTGATTGAAAAATATGTTGTATATTGTCTCAGATCAGGTATATTAAATTTACATTGAAAAAGTATTTAACTTTTCTAGAAAAATACTGTTTATCTTACAGGAAAATGCACATTTGTTTGTATTGGAAGACTGTTATAATTTTGCATTAAAAAGCAAACGCTATTTCTTACAAGAAATTGTCACCAATTTATTTTTATAAAAAATTAATTATGAGTAATGATTTTATTGCAAAAACAGAATTATGACAGTTAAGGGCTCTCTCTATGTCGTGATTTGAAAAAAGGTATTATAGAGAATTAGAGATGGTCACGGGCCCCCAAACATTTTATTCAAAAGCCCATAAGCCAAATCATGGGCCGAAAAACTTTTCAATCGAAGAACGGATAACAACTATCATAGACTTAAATATTAAGTACAATGTCATCTCTAAGCCCGTGAGTTAAATGTCGCGGAAGCTCTCTTTTGTACTGGATTTATTAACTAAGCCCATACTCAATAAATCATATAGAGACACTACCCTTATCAAAAAAGAAAAAGAAAAAATAAGACGGTACCCAATTTTTGTGCTCCAAGCCTATTGAGATCCATTAGACTGAATTGTTCGGAGCTCTATATTTTTGTAGGCTTAATTTAACTAAGGCTACACTTTAGGGCGTTGGACTCATGGGGGCCCACAGGTCCAACCCTATCCATCAAGGGACTCTCTAGCCCAATGAATTTGTTACCTGAGCAGTAAAGACCCCACATAGGTTATGTCTAGGGACTCCATTGCCTAACAACCGACTTTGTGACCCAAGAACGTGGTTCTTGAACGAAAAAACAAAAAAGAGAATTAGGAACCCATCTAATACATACATAATTTCGGAATATACATAAGTGTTAACTTGTGATTGGTACATAATAATTTTCTTTTTTCATTAAGTACTATTGATGGTTCTATGTGTAAGTAATGCAATTTAATCATAAATTGTTACTTCAGTATTTTGTGAAATTTAGTATTCATGTAGTGTGTTCATAGTTCAACCTTGTACCATATACAATTACACGATTTTGAGTTTGGTGGGGGGTAGTGATTTGACTCAACGCATGCTACTTAGAGTTGTCTTTTGAGGGTGTGGGATATATGAATAATCCAATGATCGATGCATGTGCACATTGATTAGTTAGAGATAAAACATGTTTAAGCAAGCCTAAACCCTCTCAAAAGTGTTAATAATTTAATATTTAAGAAGTTCCTATTATATTCTTGTAGGGAGAATTTTTGTTCAACCTCGCAATCTATTTGTCTGCTTTAGAGGGCAGGCCATAGGCATGCTTAGAGCGCAACGTTCTGAGCTTCTATCCCCTGCAAGGCTTTGTCCTCAAGCGACGTGGGCAAGCAAGTGTTGCACTTGGACTTAGTCCCACATCGACAAGAGAAGCGCCCCCCTATGCCTTATAAGCATGAGCTCAAGGTATAAGGGTACCACTACTCACATGCCTTGAGCTCATGCTTATAAGGCATAGGGGGGGCGCTTTTTTTGCCGATGTGGGACTCTTGTACAAAGCATACCCATGTCGCTTGAGGACAAAGCCGTGCAGGGGATAGAAGTTCAGGACGTTGCACTCATAAAGTGAAATATAAAAGGTAGTACAAATGATTTGTATTCAACTTATACCCACCCCTTCTAGTTGGAGTCTTCTCATTTCATTGTTAGGAAAAGACTAAATTGAACCCAAGCCACGTGACTAAAGTCACTAAACACCTCAATCCGGTAAAATCTAAGGTGAAAATCTAAGACCAGCTCATTTACCTATGCAAGCACAATACCACCACACAAAAAGTTATGTAGTCACCAATTTCAACAAGTAAACTCATGTTCTACGAGGGTCAGTTTTTCACCACTACAAGAGGGAGATGCACCTATGCATAAGAATCAATCAGAATCACACCTTACTTCCCAAATACCAGTCTCAAATACTACCACCATGGAGTTAAAATTTGGAGCTAGAAGTGGTTAGTCAACTACTTATTAATTACAGACCAGGCTTTTTCGGATTATAGACCTTGCATGTGTTTGACTCAGAACTTGCTGATAAAGTTGCATATTTTAAGGGAGATTTTTCACGATGATTTTGTAACTAATTTTTGGTAATGACTTATACTCCGTTTTGAAATGTCATGTTGATATGTAGTCACTGGATTAGGATCCGGTGGGTGCAATTCCTCTCAATTCTCTCACAAAAAATTTTCACTTTTTACTTCTCATAAATTTTTTTTTTTTTTTTTTAATAATTGATATTGAAAGTTTCTTTTTACAACAATCAATTTTAACCATTAAAAGTAATTGCATCAAGTGCATTACCCTAAATATTTCATTGATCTCAATTCTATAGTCATTGGTCAAAATGCAAACCTCCATTATTTGTTGCCAGTAAATATTGTATTAAATCTCTGACAGTTTGACTCATGATTTTTTAAAAATATGTCAGGGTTTTTTTATTTGTTTATATATATTAGAATATATTGTATATTTTTGGGGATATATATATATATATATATGGAGAGAGAGAGGCCATTTTAAAAAAAGTACACAAAGCCACGTCTAGCTAAAATCCACTTACTCGGTCTAACCTGTTTTGACCAAAACCAGCGGCCATCTCTTAGTAAGTTGCCCTTAATAATTTCATGCTGACACAAAAAGTTGCTTAAATCCTAACTTCCCAAGATAAATCCATCCTTCTATTCCTAGACAATTTGGACCACACAAGGTAAAAACGGAAAACAAAAACAGAAGTGTAACTTTCATTTTTTTTTTTATAGTATTTTTTGTTTTATTCTTTTATTTTATTGAAATAAATTCAAAGACAATATTATTAAGTTTCTTATTTATTATTATTTTTTTCAGGTGAAAAAATAAGAAGCAAACAAAGATAGCTTGATCCTTAAAAGACTAGATTAGGACAAAATTGCCCTTTGCCCTTTTTGGGCAAATTATATAGCCTTATGTCCCAATTTCCAAACAAATTAGGAAAATGTTTATATTTTAAAACTTGATTTACTACAAATCAAGTTAAGCCCTATAGTAGCGTTTTTAAGGAGCCTATAGTGGCGTTTTAAAAACCTATAGTGACATTTTTTAACTCGACCTCCATGAAATCGAGTTATAGGTAAAAAAGTTGCCTATAACTCGATTTCATGGAGGTCGAGTTAAAAAACGCCACTATAGGTTCTTAAAATATTATTATAGACTTCTTAAAATGTCACTATAGGACTTAACTCGATTTTTTTTTTTTTAAAACTCGATTTGTAGTAAATCGAGTTTTAAAAGATGATTATTTCCTTAATTAGTTTGGGAAGCGAGGCATAAGGCTATATAATTTGTCCGAAAAGGGCAAAGGGCAATTTTGTCCGACCAAATCATGGTCATAGGTTTTGCAACTTCTTTTAAATGACAATTTTTACCCAAATCTAATTAGATCGAATTAGAATTTGATCTACCCGACCTTTTTGCAGGTCTATAGCCACGACAGATTGCCTATTAAAGTGAATGTTTGGATTGTTTTTCTTTTTTATGGGTCATGCTATAGGGTTAACTTGGGTTCGTTCTTTCTTTCTTTTTTCTTTTTTTGATGAAGTTAACTTGGGTTCTTAGTAGGTCTTTCTCTATCTGGAAATGAGTTTGTCTAGATTTTTGTGTTCATAATTGGGATTTGAAAAATGTGAAGGTGATGTGTTTAGTGATAGGATCATCTCCATTTTACAAATAGAGAGAATCTATTTTATGGCTCATAATCTATTTTCTAATTCTAACAATTTACAAACTCTCATGTTATTTAAATTTTTAAATGACTTGTAATTCCCAATGGATCAATGAAGGAAAGGATTTTCAAGTTACATGATGATTAAGATTTAAGGATGGAGGGCTTTGGCAGTATTGGGTGACCTAATAATGGATTGGGTAGAGGGAGCAGGATTTTTTATTTTTTATTTTATTTTTGGGAGCAAAAGAAGGGGAGTAGCTTAGGCAAGTCAACTCTATAGGATGATTAAATTCATAAGAAATGAGGAAAACCCTATAGAGAATTGGATTGAGATAATGCGTAATACCACTTAATGGCTGAGATTGAGAGGTGAAAAAATCTACTTTCATTTTCAACCATTGAATAAAAAAAGTAAAAAAAAAAAAGTAAAAAAGTGAAAAAGTTTTGTGAGAGGGAAGAGAGGTATTGCATCAGGTGTTGATCTCAATCCTAGAGAATTAACGTGGGAATACAAATCTCCTGCACCATTTTTTGTGTACCAACTCCATGTTTCACTAATTACAACTTGTCATGTGTTAATTTTAACAAAGAATGGTACACAAAAAATGGTACAGAAGATTTATATTTCAATGTGGTGCTATTGTCTTATCTTATGTAAACATAAGTTGAGTCATTACAACTTAATCACTTAATCCTTAGTGCTCCAATGTGAACATTTAATCAGTTAAGGAATCAAAATTTATTGACAAAGTCGCAGACTAGTTACAAAATATCTATATGATGTAGAAGGAAAGAATATATATATATATATAAGAAAAAAATATTATGATTATCCTAGTCAAATTACATGATTTGAAACTTTTCTTTAAAATATTATGATTATCCTAGTCAAAAAATAATATGATTATCCTCCACCTTAGGGCGCACGTATTTTTGACCAAAAGTAAGAAGCAACTCTTTTTTTTAGATTCATATCGGAAGCATCTCTCTAGTAATTTATCCTAAGGCGACAATTTCATCCTTCTAACCCTAGACAATTTGGACCAGACAAAAAAAAAAAAAAAAAAAAAAAAAAAAAAAAAAAAAAAAAAAAAAAACCACAACCTATTGACTAAGTTGTTACTTTTACCACATCCACTCCACTTAAACGTGAGGTGTTTGGTTCATAGAATCGAGTGAAATATGGCAATTTTTGCCCTTTTTTTTATTTTTCTATTTTTTAAAGAATATGAAATCCACTTACTTCGGATATATATATATATATACACGCACTAATTGTTCAAAAATAAAATTAAGTTTAGTGAAAAAAAAGACTAATCAATTATATTATATAGTTAATTACTTCTTAATATCAAAATTAACTTAAGAAAAATATAATTTCATTATAATTTTTTAGTATTTATTTTTTAAGATATATATTCTCTTTAGTTATATTGTATTGTGTTATTCAATCCAACTTATTGAGTGATGTAATAAATATGTTTTGTATTGATTTTGTTTATGCATCTTCTATATTATTTATAAGAGAATTCCTCTCTTTAGACTGGACTTTTATGTAGTTTAAAAATACCTTTAAACTTTAGTTTAGCAGGAAGAAACTTAAGGACAACTTGATAAAAATATATGTTGAACACCACTTAAAATGTCTACAAAATATGACACTTTTCTACTAATTCATGTCTTCAAAAAAAACTTATAAGAAAAAAATTTATAACACTAGACAAAAAAAAAAAAAAAAAAAAAAGGCCTCATCGCATGCGCAAAGAGCATGTAATGAGGCTAGTAACACTATAATCAAATTTTATTGCCTTTTATGCTTGAATGTTTTTAATTCTATTTATTGTAAATTTATATAAATAGAGTTTGTTTTGGCTGTAACTATTTAAAAATATAAAATACGTCATTTTAATCTTCACCTTAAACCAAAAAATGTATATAGCCTCCCCTAAATCCCTAGAAACTGTAAGCAAAAACTTTTTGGATAAGGTTCGGCCTCTAATTTCTGTAATAAAAGGCCAAAGTCTCTGATCTCTTTTTTGCTTTTTTATTTTTATTTTTTATTTAAGAAGATATGGATGTTTGAATCATTAATCGTACTTTTCATTAATAAATCTCACAGCTATATGATGGCATTATTAGTTACATTTTTTTTTTTTTTTTTACAAGATAGAAATCTTACTTTAGTCTAAGCTGTATATGTGTATGAAACTCCCACCTAAAAACTTGAACCCCAACTCTTACCTTCCACACCCTACAAGCACTTATATTTGAATGTGCAAGTATATGAATTCAAAAATTTGCAAGTAGCCATTTTGCAATCATAATAAATTAAGTTATAGTTCATTGGTTGGTTTCAATTAACTCAACTAGTAAAATTTCTGATGATTGAATAAAAGATTTGAGATTCAATCACTCCCTACATTAAAAAATAATTAATGTCTTGATCTAATAATAAACAACTATTATTATAAACAGATGTCATAGGTAAAAACTTAAATAAAATAAAATAAAAATGATAGCAGAATGGGCATTTTGATAACTGAGGTACCACATCATGAATGGTGGCGGGCCATCAAAGATGTCATTTGATCCTGCCCTAACAATAGAAAACAAAACGCGGACTTTGGACCACTTTGAGTCTCGATTGCTGATATTTTCAAGCCACTGCCAAACTTCATTTGAAGTACGTCAATTTGCTGTTCAATCTATTAAAGCTGAATAGGTCTCTATGCATATTGGAATAGTTGAAGAAATCAAACCTTTTATTTTCATTTTTTTTTTTAAGATATTCAAAAGGTTCGTCATGGCATGCATGTATATAAATCTCTCAGTCCATTTATCGTGATAGACTAATTATGATTATGACTTTAGATAATATATACAATGACTTAACAATTGATTTCAAGAGGGGCAGTTAGAAAACAAAGTCTACAAATTGTCTTACTCAGCCATCTATGCTTTGGAACAGCTCTTAGTATTTGTTTGGCTGTCAATTCCATGATATTGGGGAGATAATACCTTGAGGACCCTCCAATATATTGAATTGATAATACAATATATAGGAACACCACTTGACTTAAAAGACTTAAACCTATGAGTTTGGGCTCAACAATGTTATATTAATCACTCACCCTTCTCATTACAGTGGGAGACTTCACTCACACATATATATCCAACAATTTTTCCCTCACGTGTGTCTTTGTCTCTTTGTCGGTCATGAATAAGTCCTACTAGCTCTTCTCCTTGCCTTAGGGGCTTTTTCTATCACTATCACGTCGTATGACATCCATGGGAACTATGTATGAACCCTACACGCTCATTGATGAGAACTAGCATGTACATTCCTGTCTCTTAGAACCACACACACTTCACTATGATCCAGCACAAATAGCAATACTCATTTTTTAGGACTTTCTCCAGGATTGTTTGTGGAGCCCTTTAGGCTTGCTCTATTCCTGTTAGAAAAAGGACCTTGAACACCTTGCCATAATCGTTGAACATCGCCTTGACCTCTGATACCACTTATAGGGGAGAGAACACCTTAGAAAGCTTTCAATTGAGTAGATAATATAACAGATAAAGACATCACTTGACCCAAAAGAGTTAAGCCTATGAGTTTGAATCCAACATGTGAGTTCAAATAATAGTTTTCAGTATTTAAACACTAATAACTATGGGCTAAAAAAAAAAAATTGTGTTTGGCAGGAGTGTTTATTTAAGAGTTGAGTCATAGTTTTCAATTTAGGATGTTTAAACATTTTATTTTGAGAACACATTGGGAGCAGTTTCAGTTTTTAAGTAACAATGGTAAGTGACATTGTTGAAAAATATTTTGAAAAGTATGGGATTTTCATGATTTTACAATACATTAACTAAAACCCTCTCTCTCTCTCTCTCTCTCTCTCTCTCTCAAAGAAAAAGAAAGCTCATCTCTCTCTCATTTAAGCATGTGCCACCACCGAGATCTATCTCCACATCAAAGTGGAAAATGGGTTGAAGAGGAAGAAAAAGAAGAAAGGAAGAGTTGTTGGTTCGCATGAGGGCTTTCTCTCAGTCTCCTTAAATTAAAAATAGTTTAATCAGTTGGACATGTTAGAATAAGTACCACTTTTTCTAATTAAAAACACATACTCATACCTAAAAACATTATTATGCTCTTTCAATTTTGGAAAAAATGTTATTAGAGATATGATGCTAAACAGTTTTTTTGCATTATAAATACTTTAAAGTTTAAACATGTATTTGCAAGAAACATTTAAAACCATAATTTTCACATTATTAAACTGTTGTTTAAACTCATACATCGAACCCGTTCCAAACGGGCCTAATGTATTTGCATTCACTGTCAATGACTTTTGGTTCAAGTATTTTAAAGACAATGCCAACCGATGGATTTGAAAGGGAATTTTTTTATTTTTTTGAGAATAAAGAAATGTTAGTGTCTTTTGACAAAGACAGAATTCGGGTCATGATATATCATTCTTCACTACATAGAAGTAATTGACCTGGTTGCTCAAATACTATATCTCATCAATGTAAGACTTGCTCAACATCCAACTTAGAGCAAAGCACTATTTATAGGATTGAAATCTGAAAAGGCGTGCCAAGGAAAGGAAACAGTGTTGGAAATGGCAAAGCATTTTCCATTTGCAATAATACTTCATGGTGCTTTTGCTCTCACAGTCCTTGTTCATTCCCAGCAGGATCAATTAGGTTTGACAATCTAAATCTTTTGAGCACCACTATATATCAATTGTTGCACTCTAAACATAAAGCTAATTCTCTTGTATCTCAGGCTTCATCAGCATAGACTGTGGGATACCAGATGACTCAAGCTATAAAGATGGAATAACAGAAATCAATTACACTTCAGACTTAGCTTTCACAGAAACCGGTAAAAATGGGAATATTTCAGTCGAATACAGAACCAATTCTCTTGAACAGCAGTTTTGGACTGTCCGCAGCTTTCCTGAAGGAACCAAAAATTGCTACACATTAAGACCTTCACCAGGAAAAAACAGGAACTATTTGATCCGAGCAAGTTTCATGTATGGGAACTATGATGGCATAGGCAAAATCCCAAAATTTGATTTGTATCTTGGAGTAAACAAGTGGGACACAGTGGCAGTGACAGATGCATCAAGTACATTAACAAAGGAAATTATGCATCTATCCTTGTCAGAAGACATCTATGTCTGTCTTGTGAACACGGGCAACGGGACACCTTTCGTATCAGTGTTAGAGGTAAGACCTTTGAACAACAATACTTACATACGTAAATCAGGATCACTGGATCTCGTTGAGCGGTTTGATTGCGGTTCACAAACCAATAGAAGTTACAGGTAAGCCAATTTTAATTTTTTATCCTTTCAGTAAGACTTATGGTCTGTTTAGGATCGGCTTATTTTGCTGAAATTGAAAATTTTTTGCTAAAAATTATAGATAAAAGTAAAAGTTAGCTAAAAAGTACAGTAAGACTTATAAATAGTACCAAAAAGTGCAGTGAGGCTTATGAATAGTAGCAAAATAAGTTGATAAAAATAAGTGTTGCCAAACGCATACTTAGTACAGTCATTTTCAAACAAGGGTAAAGTTAATGAATGTCTTAAATATATTGATTTAAAAAATATGTTTAGAAATTTTTTTTATGAGAAAAGAAAAAAAATAATTGATTTTTTTATTTGTATTTTCATATTTCTTACAAAAGTGATATTAAAACTTTGTTAAAATAATTTATTAATGAATACCCTAATGGTGTATGGTTGTTAATTGGCCTTCAAACAAGTAGCCTGATTTGATATTTTTTTACTTAGGTACAAAGATGATGTTTTTGACCGCATATGGCAACCCTTGAACCTAAATATATGGAAAAACATTGCTACCAATCTTACGATTGGTATCATAGGCCACACCGATTATTACCGAGTACCGCAAGTAGTCATGAGTACTGCAGTCACAAAATTCAATATAAATGATCCCATGTTTATTACTTGGACTCCTGGCGGTGGTAACGCAGCGATCCAATATATCTACATGCACTTTGCTGAATTAGAAAACCTTCAACCGAACCAGTCTAGACAATTCAACATCTTTTTGAATGGGAATTTGTGGGAGGGATCTTTTGTTCCCAGGTACTTAAATACGATTACAGTACACAGCAGCCCAGATGGAGAAATTGGACAACAGTTTCAGATTTGGATAAATCAAACTGAAACTTCAACCCTTCCGCCCATTCTTAACGCAGTCGAGTTCTACACATTGAAACGGTTTTTACAAGCACAAACAGACCAAGAAGATGGTATGTTCTTACCGCATAAAAATTCAGCACCACATGCTTAATTTGTATATGATCATTACTTCATTATTTGTTTCTTTAACTTCTTTCATATTTCTCATTTTACGCCTATGAAAATAATTAGTTGATGCTATCAAGAATATCAAATCCATATATCGAATAAAGAGAAACTGGCAGGGAGATCCTTGTGCCCCTAAAGATTACGCGTGGGACGGTCTTAATTGCAGCTACAATAGTTATGATTCACCCAGCATCATATCCTTGTAAGTTTATGCCTTCTAAATATATAAAGTATACATCCTAATATTTTAATTTATTCCAAATCTCAATTTGTTGATCTCGCAATTAGGAACTTATCCTCAAGTGGATTGACTGGGGAGATAGCTCCTTTCATATCAAATCTCACAATGATACAGTATTTGTAAGCATTTCACATGAACCAGATACATTCAATTTTTTGCTAATTAAAACTAGATAGCACTATTTTTTTTTTTTTTTTTTTGCCTTTGCCTTTTCTGGTGACTGATATTAATTTAGCATGATAGCTTGCTTATTTCAGGGATCTATCAAACAATAGCTTAAATGGAACTATTCCCATTTTTCTGTCACAGCTACTACTTTTGCGTGTCCTGTAAGTTACTCAGGATTCAAGTTATACTCAGTTTATTTCAATAAGAATGTAGAAATCATAATATTCTATCTTTACAGAATCCTTCAAAATAACAGCCTCTCAGGGTCCATTCCCAAGGAACTCATTGAAAGATCAACTAAGGGATTACTTTTTCTCAGGTCTGTTATTTACTCAAGGATTATCATTATTTCTGTTTTAGTAATTTTTCCCTTGACACCAAATTTTTTTCTATAAAGTAGTGCTATCATATATCCAAACTTTCGCCAAATCATCAAGAGTAGTTCTATAACTAACGTTAGTATAAGACAGAAGATCAAGAGGTTCTTGGTATTAGCTGCAGTTTAAAGTTTTACTTTCATTGTTGATACTAGTGTTGGAGGAAATCCAAATCTTGCTAGTAATGGAGGAAATCCAAATCCAAATCCTTGTGTGTCCAGTCAATGCAAAAACAAAAAGAATATTGTTGTTCCAGTAGTAGCAGCAGTTGTTGGATTTGCCATCCTCCTATCAAGTGGAATTGCTCTATTGTGGCACCTTAAAAGGAGGAAAAAAGGTAGAATAACTATTTGTATTTTATTCTTAAAGCTTGGACGTTTTTGGGTATCCCAGTTTTAAATCACTAAAATGTCAATTTTCTGTGGAAGCAAAAAGGACAAAGATAACATATGCTTCATTAAATTGTCACATTTTAGCAGATACGACAGCAAGGGAGAGGGAGGTGAACTTTGTATCCAATGAACAAGGTATGGTGTTAGAGTCTAAGAAACAGCAGTTCACATACTCGGAGGTCCAGAGCATTACCAACAATTTTGAAAGCGTTATTGGGAAAGGAGGCTTCGGAACAGTTTATCATGGCTACTTAGATGGCTTTCAAGTTGCTGTGAAGATGCTTTCACATTCATCAGTTCAAGGGTATAAGGAATTTCAAGCAGAGGTATGTAACAACTATTCTTAACTGTGAGAGTGATAAATAACTTGATTTTAACGAAAGATAATCATACTGGCCTACATCTTATACGTCTAAAGAAAAATATCCTTAATGACTATATATTTATCATATTGCACTACTATATGTTATAATTTACAATGAACCAATGTAGGGTATATAAGATGTATATTTGGGGCGGTATTCATACCTTGAAAACCACAGTAACTCATGCTATTATGAAACTATGGTTTAAATATCTATGGAAGAAGTATCTAAAGATATTATGGCATGATGGCATCCCACTCAAACTCTAGTTTGGAAAGAAAGTCTTTAGTGCCAATTGAATGAATCGGTTCCCACCAAGAAATGACTAAAAGTATATCAAAGATGAAGAAACCCGGTGAAGCACACGATGCGTGCATGTGAAAGATGTGGAAAGATCTCTAATGTGTGTGAGCACAAATAGACATGTCTCCAACATGTGTATTGTTTGCAAGGAACATTTCATGAAAGCCAAATAGTAAGTCAGCTGGCATGTCGCCAGGATGAAATTGGAGTACATGCGAGACATGTGAAGGATGTCTATAGAGGTATTTGACCTCAACACTACAAATCTGAGAGGACTCTAATGTACATTTGAGAAATTTTGGTATAGATGAGATCTCGGTCAATTGGATCTTAGGTGTGAAATCTAATGTTTATAATGTAGGCTACAACGAAGGTTGTTGAGGAATAGAAATTGCGGTTTTATGATGTAGGAAAAAATATGAGGGATAATTTGTATTCGTTTATTAATTTTTTATATTTTTAGTTAATTTTCTGAATTACAGTATTTAATATTTTATTTGCTTGATTTTAAGTGTTTTTATGGGTTTTATAGTCAAATTAGAGTCCTATTAGGGTTTTAAATAAGATCAATTTAGGAATATTTTGACTTGCAAAATAAGCCTTAAATAGGCTTGCACTACGTAAACTAAAATTTGAACTCATATTTTTAGTGATATTTTCAAGAAAGGGTTTTCTTTTCTTTTTTTCTTTGGTGGATTCAAGGAACTTCTTATGAATTTAAGGGTTCCGTTAGGCTAGAATGAGATTTGGCCTCTATCGCATGTTTGTTCTGTGTAATGTTAGTACCAAGTTGAAATAGAAAGAAAGAAAAAAGAAAACATAGTGAAAGAAAGCTAGAGAGAGCAAAAGCAAGAGAATTGACATTGGTGGCTTTACGTTTAGTTCAGGGTGGTCACTGGACCACCCTAACCTAATTTTTTTTTATTATATATAAATTTTAAAAATTTATGATTTTTTAATCCTTAAAAAATATTTGTGACCACCCTAAAATTTTTTAGTCCCAACATAATTAAATTTTGGACAAAATTTGGTAACAAACTTGGTTGTAAACTAAGACTATAACTTTATTTAATATTTTTTTTATTGTACGTGATTTTGAAAAATCCACAAATAAATATATTTTCTTTTTATATCTTCCATATTTACAAAATTACAAAATGATCGAAGATTAATAGCTATGTCATCAATCAAATTTTTAAATTTCAAGTTTTTGTAATCTAAAATTATATATAAAAATAAATTTATAGATTAAAAGTAAATAACATACAATTAACATGAAATTTAACATGCGTTTTAAGAACATAAAGAATAGACATGGCACACGGGTGGGTTGGGTCGAGTTTAGGTCGGGTCAATCGGGTTGCAGGTCAAGTTGACCCGTATTTTTCATATAAATTTTTTTCATAAAAAAAACATGTATTTGTCATTTGGAAAGTCATGCAACAAATTACTTGATGTAAAATGTATTACTTTGAATTCATCACTTATATCAAGAATGAACTCAGTTAAACTTATTAATAATTATTCAATAATTTTGAAATTATACAAATCTAAAACATTGCTAACTAAAACAAAATAACACAAAGATAAGTAAAACAAGTAAAACAAGTATACAAGTTTTATTTCTACACAATATCAACATTCCAAAGTATAAAACAAAATTACAAATGACTTATTGGATAACTCATTTGACAAAGAATAAAAACATATAAGAAATTTATAATCTTGAAAATTAATTTTATAATCTATTATCAATTGTAGTTGGCACTTTATTTCAATTTGAGAATATACATTAAAGTTTGATTGTTTACTTATTTATACATGGTCTCTTTTTGAATATCATATCATTGTTATGCAACACACACTCTAGAAAATATCATAATTTATTTTGAAAAACCGTTTATTTTGAACATAAATAGTTAAAAAAAAAGGTCTAAGCATTCATTATTAATACTAATTTGATACTTTTGCTTCATTATTTTCACATTTATGAATGTTTCTCACACTTATCTATTATTTTAAATTTATGTTTTTAACTCTACTATAACCAGATTATTTTGGCGTGTGCGTACTTTGCTATTTGATATTTAAAATTTTTTACTCATTATAGAATGCTCAATCATTCATCTTTTAATTCATTTACATGCAATTATGTAAATGTCTTAATTGTTTTCTTAAAATTCACAACAAATAATTAAACCAATATTGTCTTAATTTTATTATTTTTTTACCCAAAAAAAAGTTTAAAAAAATGGTTTGGGTCATGGGTTGGGTCGGGTTGACCCGCAAAAAACATGGGTCGAGTTATGAGTCAACCCGTTTTTGCTTCGGGTCAAAAAATGGGGTTCAGGTCGAGTTAGAAAATTCTAACCCGTTTTGCCATGTCTAATAAAAAATATGTAATTTAACAATTAGATTTTCAAAATTGACCACGTTAATTTATTTAATGAGAGTTGTAGCCTTAGGGTATAATTAAATTTGTAGTCAAACTTTGCCCTTAAACTTTAGTTCTCTTAACAATATATTAGATCCTTACAAAGAAAAAGAAAAATCCCAAGAAAATTTTTATCTAACTATAATTTTGATAGAGATGTAACTTGCAACATTGGTAATGAGACTATCATACAAAATTTTCAAAAAAAAAAAAAATTGTAGAAAAAAATTGTAAGACTTTATGTATTTATGTGAGCATGTGTGTTTTTTTTTTGGGTCAATATATGAAGTTCTCTTTTAATTAAATTTTGTGTAATTTAAGTTTTTTAATGACCACGTTGGAAAATATTTCTAGAGCTGCTGCTGAGAATTGAGTAATTCGGCCTGCAGACCTATTTCCATATTAAACTTATCACAATAACCTTAAAACCACGGTAGGCCAATAAAAGTAATAAGGTAGGCCAATAAAAGTAATAATATTCAATTGTATTCTACAAAATTCTCACTTAAATATTTATAATTATATGTTAATATTTTAAAATAACAAAAATTTTGTATAAAAAATAAAACCTACGAACTCACTTATATTTGTATAAAAAAATTCTTATATGAAAATTTTTGAATTCACATTGATATAAGCTGTGACCTTAATCTACAGGCCAATTTTCTTTCAAAAGTCCATCACAAAAACATAACTTCTTTTGTTGGATATTGCCATGAAAACACCAATATGGGGCTCATCTACGAGTATATGGAAAATGGAAACTTGGCAATGCATCTGTCAGGTATTGATCATACTAAGAATCTTTCACTATAAAAATATTAACTTTCTTCCAATTTGTGAGTTTATTAAACTGTAATTACTTAGTTGGATCTATTTTACTTTACAGATAAAAATGCAAGTTTCCTGAGTTGGGAAACTAGACTCAAAATAGCGATGGACTCAGCACAAGGTCAGCAAGTACATATTTGCCTGTGTGTGTGTGTGTGTCTCCAATGTAATTGAACTATTGTGTCTGAAATTGAATTTTCAATTTTGAAGGATTGGAGTATTTGCACAATGGTTGCAAGCCACCCATTATCCACCGTGACATGAAGTCTACAAACATCTTATTAGATGTAAATTTTCAGGCAAAACTAACTGATTTAGGGTTGTCTAAAGTTATCCCTGATGAAGGTGGCACTCATGTCTCAACAAAAGTTGTTGGCACCCCAGGATACCTTGATCCCGAGTAAGTATTTGCATTGCATATTTTTGTTTGTTTGTTTGTTTGTTTATTTTATTTTATTTATTTATTTTTTTGTGGATATGAATCAATAGTTACAAAAGGGTGGGGGATTTGAACCTAAGATTTTTCTGTTTGAATCTCTAAGAAACTCCAACCAATTAAGCTACAAGGCTTGGCAAATTAATTACATAATTTTGACAGTCACTATTTTTTTTAAAATTATTTTTTGACCTATAGGCATACAAAAAGGATCGCACACATATTAGGTTTTTACTTTTCAAGTATATAAAGCCTTTCTCGAAGACTAATATTTAACCTCAAATATTATTCATCAAATAAAAATCAAAATTAAACTCCAATAATTCGTATGCCAAAAGAATCTTCAAATATTAGAGAAAAAAAAAAAAAATCCAAAACTTCAATTGCTTCAAATATTACAGATAACAAGAACCCAAAACTTCAAGTGCATAAAATACATAAACGACAAAAAATCAAACATTAAAAGTCTGATCTTATTCCAAAATTCATAATTTTTTTTAATGCGACAAACTCAACGAAGGCCTCAAAACTAATTGTTAGCAATACATTTTGAAAATGAAAATGGAAGAAATAAAGTGAGCTTGACTACTCAGAAAGTAACCAACTTCCTGACTTTGAGACAAAAGAAACGTAAAAATCATAGACTTTGCAACATCTGTACATTTTTAGATCCCTTAACACAAGTTGTTTAACCTAGTTATTTAGCTAAGTGATTACTTAGATAAATTATTCAGTTCTAGGTTAATATTATATCATGTAAATAATGCGGAAATATAAAGAACACCACGATATAATGACCCAGGAAAACCTAAATGATAAAAAACCTAGGAGGATTTAACCTAGTTATCCTCAAAGTAAAAACATATCTACTATAAAAGATTTGAAGTTTTTATAATAGAACTTAGACCAGTAACATCCTATTAATACCTCGAGTAGAAAACTTTTTACCACAACCACGTGACAGCTTCGAATCCATGGACTATTTCTTTTTTTGATCTGCAGCAACCACAAGTTCTAAATTTCTAAAATGTAGCTAGAGTTTTTCTTTTTATACTTGAAGTAAAACACTTAACCCTACACGTCATATGGGTTTGGGCTAAATTGGAATTTCTGCAGAAAATTAAATCTGCATGAGTTTCAATTGATCGAATCTAATTTTTGATCGATCGAGCCTTGCAGATTTTGTCCAATAAATCCTGCAATGACTTGATTTCAATTTTACATTAAATCACACTTTGAGCAAGCCTAAACCTAGACTCTATGTTTTGATCATGGTTTGCCAACATAATACAAATTGAAGTTTTAATACATTAGTTTCTAAAGTCTTAGAACCTAACAACATCATCTAAATAAAATCAATAGTTTCAATGAAACAATAAATAGCAATTTTTTATTGTATTAAAATTCATACATATACTAAGATCATGTACTAGCAATCTATACGGCAATGGTCACACTCTATATTCTGAATAAGCCAACTTAATAAAAACAATTATTTGGAAAATATTTTAGTATGGAATAAATTGCAATTATGTAATTAAAATTAAAAAAAATCAAATTATTAAATCAAATTTTCCAAGAAATACTAATAATTTCCATAAATAAAATATTTATTTCTATCATTTTTATACTAATTACGGAAAAGTTCACATATCTTATACTCTGCATACTCAAATAGTTCTATGAAACTTATATATGTTGAATTCTCCAAACTTAACCTAAAATCAATCATATATCGACACCATTACTGAAAGTCCCCAGAATACTATACAGTATACATGGTTATATTATAAGATATTTTCGCTGATATACGACCATTCTTGAAGTTTTTCAAAAACCCAATGTTATATATAAAAGCCCTTAATTTCTTTTCTTTTCTTTTTCCTTTGGTCCAAGTATTATAGTTTGACCAAAGTAACTAGAGAAGATGGAATTGTCTAACACACATTTTGGTTAGAGATACTAATATAGTAATATTTTTAAGTTTACCTAACTCGAATCACAAAACTAACAATAAAACTTGGAATAGTAGATCATTTAATAACCTGGTTCTCATTTTGCTTGGGTATAGATTACATTACATCTTTGGCTTACAGGTACTATGCAACAAACCGGCTGACCGAGAAGAGTGATGTTTTTAGCTTTGGGGTTGTTCTATTGGAAATAATCACAGGGCAACCTGCAATTACTAAAACTCCTAAGAGAGTTCATATAATTAAATGGGTTAATTCCATGGTTGAAAGAGGGGATGTTAAGAATATTATGGATCCGAGATTAGAACGAGACCTTGACATTAATTCTATTTGGAAAGCAATTGAAGTGGCAATGAGTTGTGTATCTTTCACTACCACTGAAAGGCCAACCATGACTTATGTAGTGATGGAATTAAAGCAATGTTTGGCAATGGAGTTGGCTCGGAAGCATGAGGGTTTTGAAATAGATTTAGACCAAATTAGTGGAATGAACTTTGTGCATTCTGGAAAAACTCCTTTGGCAAGGTAGTAATCAGAAAATACGCAAAATCTCACATGGAATTTTTCCAGATCTGATATACACTCTTCCAAAAGAAAAAAAGTGTATGCAATATGTGCGTAAAAACCATTGGCCTTCTATCAAATTGCCACCTTTGTGAGGTTTGTATTCAGGGCTGGATCTTCGATTTTCTATGAGCAAATAAATAAAATAGTTGTGTTGGTGGAGCAGATAGTGACAATCATGGTCTAAAGTTGAGAAACAAAATAGAATAGTAGCAGTATTAATTACAACTATTTGCTGCTCCCTGCCATCTTTTGCAAATTGTAAGTAGTAGCACCAGCTAGCATACGCTATTTATCATACTAACACAAATTTTCAAACAAAATGATATTTAATAAGTAAGACATCAAAAAGAACTACATTTGATGTCTTATAAAAAAAAATGTGGTTCTATTTTAAATCAGGGAGATAGGCAAATATATATATATATATATATATATATATATATATATATATTTTTTTTTTAATATATATTAAATATAAGTGATAGAGGGAGATGCTGGTGCCTATGCGGAAGCTGACGTGTTTGAAATTGCTCTCATGGCATTGTAATAATAATGTGGTAGCATGGCCTTACGGCTGACATGGCCTAACGTGCGGTCAGATCAAGATTCGGTGCATGGAGCATGTGGAAACACATGCACATGGCTTTGTATCACTAGCGCATGAAAGTGTTTGGAATTTAATGGCAACATCTATTAAAATTCAATAAGTGAGAGATATGTTTTTGAAAAATAACTGCCCTATTGACAAATGAAAAATATGTGTTAGTTGGTAGTAATTTTAATATACATATCTTCTATTTATTAGATTTTGATATGAATGATGTAGTTTTATTTGATAAAAATATTTATTCTAACTTATAGAGATAGTAAGTTCTGTTGTAAAAAGCACACAACTTTTTTTAAATGAAATTTGAAAAAGAAATTTAATAAAAAAATTAACACAACTTTAATATGACAAACGATAAAAAAATCTTGAGTAAAATCTAAATGGGGAGCTCCAAAATTTTGAAACTTGGCAAGAAATTAGAAATGGAGAAGAAAGTGGTATTTGTCACTGTTGTGTAAATTAGAAGATAAAGTTAACAAATACCCTAAGGGTATCAGTTTTGGAAATATTTTTAAAATTTTATTATATGTAAAAAGATAAAAATAATTGATGTTTTTGACAGGTTTTAATATTTCTCATAAAATAGTATCAATTAAAAAAAAAAAAATCGTTGGTTAAGAAAATTTGGAGGCGCCCATTTACCTGATTCAAACTAAAATTCGTTCCTCTAATTATGCAACCCGAGTTTCAATTATCTAATATAGAACTCCACCACAAGTTCCACAACCAATGATGGTGTCAACTTGAAAATATCGGTGGCAATGTTCAGGCCTCAAGGGTCGTTCATAATTCCCTCAACTCTATGTGATCTTTTTGGAATTCTTCTTTCTCATCCAATGGCGACTCCAAGAATTTTTTCCAGAGTGTTTTTCTTAAGAAGAATAATTTTTCCCAAATGTATTGTTGTTTAGTTGTTTCATTAATTTGTTTGTTTTTTATAAACTATAATTTGTTATATTGTTGTTTCATTAATTATAAAATTATTAGTTGTTGTTTAGCCTAACATAATTTAATTTATTTGTCTTTTATAATGTATGGGTTAAGTAAATTATTAATAATTGTTTATTAGTTACTTTTCCCAATTAATTATTGGTTAATTAATATCCCAAACAAACAAAATTAATTAATTCAACTAATTACTATTGTTGTTTGATACTTGGAATATCACACTATTACTTAACAAAAAAAGAAAAGTCAATAAATTGTGTAACACAAAAATATATAGGCCGCATAGCTTAAGTCCAAGTTTAAAAAAGAGTGATTTATTACATATTTTATGATCAATAGTTCAACTAATCAACTAGCACATAGCACACAGCACACACTTGCTTTTTGTTGTTTATATATGCACCTGATTAACCAAAATAAAATAAAAAAACAACACCAACACTGGATAAAGCCAAAAACAAGGTAAATATTAATAAAGAGAGACTGTGAGATGAAGAGATAGAGAGACTGAGATGAAGAGAGAGAGACTGAGACTGAGAGAGAGACTGAGATGATGAGAGAGAGAGACTAAGACAAAGAGAGACTGAGACAGATGAAATACCTTGAGGTTGACGGAGCAGGGAGGCCTGAGGCTGAGGGGTGGTGTCGTCGGGACTCGGGCAGCACGTCGAGGCAAGGAAGACCTACCCGATCTTCGATCCAATGTGTTCTGCCGTTCTAGAGCTCGAGTTTGAGGCCCGATCTGGCGATCTCCTTCTTCGATCCGACGATCTGTTGGTTCTGGCGTTTTGGAGCTCAGTATATTGGGTTTATGGGTTAGGTTTTTTTCTTTAGACTTTAGGTTAGGTTTCTTTCTTTCTTTCAAGCGTCGTCCGTTGTGTTTTCGATTTCAGTAATATTGGGTTTTGGTTTGTTTGGTTTGTTTGATTTTTTTTTTTTTTGGGAGAGTCCGTGGGTTTGTTACTGTAATATGTTGGGTTTGCTATCTTGTTTTTTTCTTTAGATTGGGTTTGCTTTACCGATTGATGTTGGGCTTTTTTTTCCTAGTGGGCTTCCTCTCTGTTACAAATTTATATATATATTTTTTCCAGATTTTAGTTCAAATTTTTTTTGGGCTTTTTTATTTTTATTTTTTAGTTCAACAATTGTACAAATGTGGGTGACACTGACAGTGCGGGTTTGTGGGTCATGGCCATATGGGTGGGTGTCACTAATATAATTCAAATGATATAATCAAAAATATATTAAAACATATATATTTAATTACTACACCATAATTACAAGATATAAAAAGAACAAAGTTTAGTTACAATATTGGTTATAACTTAAAACTACAATTTTACTCAATAAAATAAATATTATTACACATTTTGAAAATCTAACCGTTAAATTTCATGTTTTTTATGCTCTTAATATCACTAGCCTCTGCCCTTTGAGCACGCTTGAACTAGCCTCTAAGCACGAGCTTACATGCGTGCTCAGATGCTCTTCTACTTTTTGGGTAAAAATTAATAATTTGCATTTATTATAATTTGGGATTTCTACTTTTTTCAATCACCAAAAAAAAAAAAATAATAAAAAAGATGGGGTGAGTTTTGTAGATTGGAGGAGTTTTAAAACTAACAAAAGAGTAATCCTATTTTATAGGGAGTTAGTGAGTAAAAGTAGGAATTTAAATCAACATAAAAATAGGAGTTTATTAGAAGTAGGAAAGCATTTCAACGTAAAAATAGGAATTTATTATTTTTGTCAATTTATTATTTTAACCCCATTTTTAAGTTGTTGGTTAATTAATTTAGGGGCATTTTTGACAGGAAAAAAAAACAATAACTAACTTTCTGAATCCTCTTAATATATACAGATGTCAAATTTTATGTCATTTGGATATTATTTACTATATGATCCATAACTTTATATTTTATGAATAATTTTAAATTACAAAAATTTGCAATTTGAAAATTTTATTGATGACATAGCTATTAATATTTAATTTTCTAGAAATTTTACAAACATGAAGAATATAAGAAGAAAATGTCATCCAATGGTGGATTTGTCAAAATTCACCTCCAATAAAAATAAAAAATTGAGTAAGGTAAGGTTACAGCTAATTTTGTGGCTAAACTTTCTCAATATAAAAATGCAATATATAAAAATGTTTTGAAGAGTTCAATAATAAGAGTTTAATTTACAAATTACAAGAACAAGAAGAAAGTAGTAAGTTATAAATATAAAGGAAATGAAATCTAAGGAACATATAAAGGTCATCTTTATAGCAAAGGAGTTAATACCATACCGAAAGTTGTTTCGGTTTCTTTAAAGAAATGAAATATTTCAGTGCCGGTCAGTACGGGTGTACCATTTCAGAGTTATCGCAATTTCACAATATTATATATATATATATATATATATTTACGTAAAAAAACTTATATTGTATAAAGTAATATATTTCATTATACTTAAAAATTTTACTCTTTTTTTATGCATGTTCAAATTATTTTAAGCTAATGTCTAGCCCATTTTACTATCCAATTAAAATTAAAACTAAATAGGAGTGGTAAAAAAATTAAAAATCTAAATGAAAATAACTCTAGACGGCTTTCTAGGAAATTAAAAAATAAAAAGTAAAGAAGTGGCAAGCAAACCACTCCGGTTTCTCCGCCCACTAATAACTTTGGTTAAATCAAAAGTAGGTAGGAGTGAAATAGTAAAGAAGTCATTTTGAGTTTCTATATTAACATTCTCTTTAGAAACCCAGACTAGTAGAAATGCTGAAACAAAAAGAGATACAGTGAGGGAGAGAAAAAAAATATGAAGAAGCTTTGACGCAATGACGACAAGCTCAAGCCTCAACGTCCGGCAATATCTCACCGGTGAATGAAGGTTTAACAGTGGCAAAGAGGTGCTGTAAGTAGCAAATTTGTACCGGTCCAGAGTGAAGTTACCGACGAAAAGCACTGGAATCTCCGAAATAGCCGATACAGGCCGAAACACCCCGGTATTTAGGACGGTACGAATCAACCTAGTTTCTGTATCGATCCAACCACTGGCATGAAAAATTCCAGCCATACTGGCTGGTACGGTACGAAATTAACTTCCTTGATTTATAGAGAATTTCTAAATCTAGAATTTTTCAAAAGAAACATATAAAGAACAAAAAGAGGGGAAAAAAAAAATGAGGACAGCACATATAACCAGTTAATTGAAATTCACCTTGCATAAGTTTCACTGGTCCATAGTTAACCACTTACTCTATCACAGTATCACTATATGCAAACTATCTTTTTAACCCTAAAAAAATCACCGATTACTTTGTTATCCATTTCTAAATTCTATTACCAACCACAAATATTCTCCCAAAAAAAAAAAAAAAAATGCCACAAGTGAAATAGGACGTTCAAATCCATATGGGTCTTGAACATTTCGAAAGTAAAGATTAAAAAACCCAAATTTAAGTTAAAATCCTCAAATCATTACCACCGTAAAAATTAATTAATAAATCTTTTTTGATTAGCTCACCGATTACATGTTCCAATCTGCAATTGGGTACTGTAATTCCAGATTGAATTAAAAAAAAAAAATTATAGTTATAATGAGGGAGAAGTGATTGCAAGACCCTTTTTTGGGTCACTACAATTCACCCCTTATAAGTACATTTCCATGTGTAAAGACCCTAATCTTAACTGTATAAATATTGTTTTCTTTTTGGGGCCCATATTGTACATGACCTGGCTTATGATTTTGTTCTTCTTGACATTTATAAATTTGAACTGTTATTATTGGCCCTTTGGAATGTTTTTATATTTTACATAATGACTGTCACTTTGCTTTTTTTGAGAAACAGATAATGATTGTGACTATATTGTAGTCTTTCAATTGAAAATATTTAAATATGACTTTTTTTTATCTGTGTCCCATGAATTATATCACTGACACCCACACACATGTGACATTGTGTGTAAATTCTCACTTACCACAATAACCTTAAAAACCACGGTAGGCCAATAAAAGTAATACTATTCAATTGTATTCTACAAAATTCTCACTTAAATATTTATAATTATATGTTAATATTTTAAAATAACAATTTTTTTGTATAAAAAAGAAAAACCTACGAACTCACTTATATTTGTATAAAAAAATCTTATATGAATTTTTTTGAATTCACATTGATATAAGATGTGACCTTAATCTACAGTCCAGTTTTCTTTCAATAGTCCATCACAAAAACATAACTTCTTTTGTTGGATATTGCCATGAAAACACCAATATGGGGCTTATCTATGAGTATATGGAAAATGGAAACTTGGCAATGCATCTGTCAGGTATTGATCATACTAAGAATCTTTCACTATAAAAATATTAATTTTCTTCCAAATTTGTGAGTTTATTAAACTGTAATTACTTAGTTGGATCTATTATTCTTTAGAGATAAAAATGCAAGTTTCCTGAGTTGGGAAACTAGACTTAAAATAGCGACGGATTCAGCACAAGGTCAACAAGTACATATTTGCCTCTCTGTGTGTGTCCCCCATATAATTGAACCATTGTGTTTGAAATTGAATTTTCCATTTTGAAGGATTGGAGTATTTGCACAACGGTTGCAAGCCACCCATTATCCACCGTGACGTGAAGTCTACAAAGTACAAACATCTTATTAAATGTAAATTTCCAGGCAAAACTAACTGATTTAAGGTTGTCTATAGTTATCCCTGATGAAGGTGGCACTCATTCCTCAACAAAAGTTGTTGGCACCCCAAGATACCTTGACCCCGAGTAAGTATTTGCATTTTTTTTTTTTTTTGATAAATCAATAGTTACAAAAGGGGTGGGGATTTGCACCTATAAGAAACTCCAACCAATTAAGCTACAAGGCTTGGCAAATTACATAATTTTGAATGTCACTATTTTTTTAAATTATTTTTTGACTTGTGTTTGTCATGCAAATGAACTAGGCATACAAAAAGGATCCCACATGTGTTACGTTTTTACTTTTCAAGTATGTAAAGCCTTTCTCAAAGACTATTATTTAACCTCAAATATTATTCATCAAATAAAAATCAAAATTAAACTCAAATAATTCGTATGCCAAAAGAATCTTCAAATATTAAACTCAAATATTCGTATGGCAAATCATGAATACAAACTCTCCTGTTTGTGACTCCAAGACCACCCTTGAAGGTTTAGATCTTCAAGTATTGTTAATCTTGATGCAGCAACTTCAGATCTACCAGTTCTAAAGATATGAGAGTGATATCCAGCAGTGACTTTGATAGAGGAAAGCACAGAACCTTTTTGGATCTCACAAGAGCACCTCCAAAGTCATAATAAAATGTGCCTAGGGTTTCTCTTATATACTAAAAGAAGTAAATCTGAAACTCTAATCCTTTTTGGGCTTGAACTAATGTTGGGCATAACTTAAAATTCTGTAGACCCGTATTTCGATTGGTCGAACCTGTCTTTCGATCAATCGAACTAGGCAAATTCTGAAATCTTCTTTCTACAGCTTACTTGTTCTTGAATCTTGGCTTGAATCACCTTAAACATTGTCTAATAAAACCTATAGACTCTAAGATCTATATCTAAACAAGTTTGTGTTCACGATTTGCCAATTGTTCTGATCTTTTAGAACCTAACCAAAAAAAAACTAGTGCATATAGCGTGTTTTATAGCAAATTAAAATACATTAAAAATGTAACTTGAAGTCACGTTTTTTAACTTTAAAACATTTTAGTGTATTTGGGCAGTGTGTTTTTTTTTTTTTTTTTTTTTTTTTTTCAGTTTACACTAATGGATTGTGTACAAGAGTGGAGCAGTTTAATCAACTCTACAGGATGATTAAGTTCACAAGGAAAGAGGGAAAACGCTACAGAGAACGCGGAGCTATTGTCTTATGTAAACACAAATTGTATCATTTTTTTTTTTTTATAGAATTTTTAACACACACGGGGCATGATTGTCTTAGTAATTTATCCTAAGGCGGTAATTTAATACTTCTATCCCTAGACAATTTGGACCAGACAAAAAAATAAAATATCCACAACGACCTATTGACTGAGTTGTTAATATTTTATATTTCGTTTACTATTATGGAAACATAAGTAACTTGCATGATTGTTGTGCTACCATAAGCAAAAAGGGATGGGGAAGTTTAAGCATTTCGACGTAGTTTTCCTTGAAGGGTTTGTTCTAACTGCTTTTATCCATGCCCAAGGCCAATCAGGTACGAGATAAAGATAGTGAAAAAAAAAAGAAAAAAAGAAAAAAAGAGAGAGAGTTGAAATTTCCTCCAACCCATTACATGGCAACTCAAATGAGTATCCACATTCCATATGCACTTTAGTTATATAACCTATTTAATAGTTACGTGACTTGATTAAATGATTTAATGAGTCATGTGGTTTAACACATTTCGATATTCTTATAAATCAAAATATAATAAGTTGAAGGACTCTTCCATTTGTCTATTTAGATCTAAAATAAAGTTTAGTTACAAAATTGGTTTTAGCCTAAAACTAGAACCTTACTTAATAAAATAAGCATTATTACATATTTTGAAAAGTTCCAGCAATTTTGTATTGCATGGGAATATACCCCTTTCGGCGAAAAATTCCAGCAATTTACTGTTGCTTAATAAAATAAGCATTACTAGAACTGTTGTATTGCATGTTCCAACAATTTACCCCCTTTTTGAAAATATTTAGAGATATGTCCTTGTTTTGAAACTCGATTTTCTAAAAATCGAGTTTCAATGTAAAACTTGATTTTTAGAAAATCGAATTATAGCCAAATTAAACTTTTTTTAAAAAAAATTGTGGAACTCGAGTTCCAAAACAAAGTCATACCTCTAAATAGTTTCAGAAATGAAGCATTTTGCTGGAACTTTTCGCTGAAAAGGGTATATCCCCATTTTGTCCCACTTTTAATACACATGTCAAATTTTATGTTATTCGGATATTATTTATTATATAATCTATAAAATTATATTTTATGTATAATTTTAAACTATAAAAACTTGCTATTTAAACAATTTATTGATGACATAACTATTGATTTTTAATTTTTTAGAAATATAAGATGTAATCCAATAGTAAATTTGTCAAAATTCATCTCTAATAAAAAAAATATTGATCCCCTCAAAAAAAAAAAAAATATATATATATATATATATATATATATTGAATAAGGTTGTAACCTCATGATACAACTAATTTTATAGTTAAACTTTGTCCTTACATATAATACAAATATAAAGAGAAAAAGATTCTCTTTCATGACTAAGGAAAATGATAACATTACTCTGCCATATACTGTGGATGTAGGTAGAAATGCAAATATCTTAACCTTCAAAATTAGATTCAGCACATGGTTAGAAAGAGGACTTGCCTAATTCATTTTGTTAACACCCCTTTCTAAACTTTTTCAGTAAGTGATGCGTGGATATTGAAATTAGGATTGGAATATCTACGCAATAGATTTTTTTTTAGTGAAAGATCTACGCAATAGATTTAAGCCACCTATAGAATGAGTATTTTTGTCTAACTAGTATAGCTCTTTTTGAATTTTTATTTGTTAAGTTACACCCATCTCGTTTTTATTAAAAAGTTTAGAATAAATGAGCAACACTTATTTATAGAAGTTAAAAAAATTGGCAACAGAAAAAATAACAAACAAGGTAATAATAGGGAAAGAAAACAATTATTTTTGAATGAATAAAAAAAAAAGATCAAGAATTCAAAAACGATTTTTTTTTTTTTTTTTTTTTTTATAGAGCAGATTAACCAATCACAAACTAATTTTGTTAACACCATTGATTCTCTACTCTCTTCCTTCTCATCATTGTCATACATTTGAGAGGAGATTAACCAATCACATACTTCACCGTTCATCAAGTGTCGTAAGTGAATTGGTTGCTGAGAAACAGTGGAACAAGTCATTTTCAGCCATTGAGCCTTGAAGGTGCAATTAGACTTTGTTGCAGGATCTAGAAAGCTAGCTAAAGACAAGATTCTGAGAAGTCCATTGATTGCTAGATCTTGGAAGGCTCAACTACATTGGGTAACTTAAACTTGGAAGGTCATTGTGTATTCTTGTAATATAACTTATTCAGTAGTGAATCATTTTCAGCTTTGATATGACAGACGACAAAAAGTCCGAGTTAAATAAAAATTGTGAGCTCTAAGATTTTGAAAGTTGGCGAGGAATAAGAAGTGGAATAGAGATCGGTGTTATGCAAACTAGAAATGGTTCCTTTAATTCTGCAACCTGGGTTTTAATTCTCTACTACATAACTCTACCACAATCAGTGACGGTGTCAAATAGAAAATTGATTTAAATAAAAAGTAAATTTAAATATTTTCAAGGACTACAACATAATTACAATCATAAATACAACTGTCAAGAAGAAGAACAAAATCATAAGTTATAAATATAAAGGAAATGAATCTATGAAACACATCAAAGTCATGTCCAAAAAAAACTAGACATGACAAAACGGGTCAGAATTTTTTGACTAGACCCAACCCAAAAAATATCTGACTCAAACTCGATTTTTTTGACCCGAAACAAAAGCAGGTTAACCCATGACCCGACCCATATTTTGAGGGTCAACCCGACCCAACCCAAACCATTTTAAAAAAAAAAATTTGGTAAAAAAATAGTAAAATTAAGACAATATTGGTTTAATTATTTATTGTGAGCTTTAAGGAAACAATTGATACATTTACATAATTGCATGTAAATTAATTGAAAGATAAATGGTTGAGCATTTTCAAATTTTGTAATGAGTAAATATTTTTAGATATCAAATAGTAAAGTACATGCTAAGATAATCTGGTTACAGTAGAATTAAAAACATAGATTTAAAATTGTAGACATGTGTGAGAAACATTCACAAGTGTGAAAATAGTGAAGCTAAAGTATCAAATTAGCATAAATTATGAATGCTTAGACCTATTTTTTTAACAATTTATGTCCAAAATAAACGACTTTTCAAAATAAATTATGATATTTCCTAGAGTGTGTGTTGCATAACAATGATATAATATTTATAAAAGAGACCATGTATAAATAAGTAAGCAATCAAACTTTAATGTATATCTCAATTGAAATAAAGTGTCAACCACAATTGATAATAGATTATAAAATTAATTTTCAAGATTGTAAATTTCTTATATGTTTTTATTCTTTATCAAATGAGTTATTCAATAAGTCATTTGTAATTTTGTTTTATATTTTGGAATGTTGATATTGTGTAGAAATAAAACTTGTGTATTTGTTTTACTTATCTTTGTATTATTTTGTTTTAAATAGCAATGTTAGGATTTGTATAATTTTAAAATTATTGAATAAGTATTAATAAGTTTAACTGAGTTCATTCTTAATATAGATGGTGAATTCAAAATAATGCATTTTACATCAAGTAATTTGTTACACAACTTTCCAAATGACAAATACATGTTATTTTCTTTATAATAATAATTAAAAAAAAATTCATGTAAAAAATACAGGTCAACCCGACCCAACCTGCAACCCGATTGACCTGAACCCCTTTTTAACCCACTTAAAATGACCCATTTTTTACCCGTGACCCATTTGACCCACAACCTGATTGATCTGACCTGAACCCAACCCGACCCGTCCCGTCCATTTTGCCATGTCTATCCAAATGTGGGAAGCCAACAATAACGAGTCCCAAAAATATGCAAAAGTCTCAAATTTGTAGAGAATTTCTAAATTTAGAACATACCTTTCATAAACTAATCTCAAAGCTATATGGTGGCATTATTAGTTACTTGAATGTGCAATATATACAAGGAAAATCATGTCAACTATATATATATATATATATATATATATATATTAGAATTATGTTATCTAAATTATGAATTCAAAAATTTGCAAGTAGCTGTTTTATGACTGTGGGCAATTTGATAACTGAGGAATAAAAATGTCACTTGATCCTGCCATTACAATTAGAAAACAAAACGCTGACATTGGACCACATTGTGTCTGTGATTGCTGATATTTTCAAGCCATTGCCATACTTCATTTGAAGTGCGTCGGGTTGCTGTCCCATCCGTTAGAACTGAATAAGTGTCTACGCACTACGCATATAGGACTAGTTGAAGAAATCAAACTTTTTCTTTTCATTTTTCTTTTTATATTCAAAAGGTTTCGTCATGAACCATGGCATTTTGTGGAAAAATTTTCTGTACGTACAATTTTCTTCTTCTTATAACAATTAGATATAACATATAAAAATATAATATTATTCTATTATATAGTATGATTTAGATAATTTAGTATTTTTTTTATTTTTTTATTTTTTTTTTAGTTTGTTTTCTTTGATTGTTAAATTTATCCTATTGCATTATAAAAAATTAAATATAGCATATAAATTATAATATTATTATATTACATAACATGATTTGAATAATTTAGTATTTATTCTATGACACATCATGATTTTTTTATAGTGCTCAATTTAGATGTTAAACTATGAGACTTTACTAATTTTTGCTTATTTTTTAATCTTTTGTGGTGGACAAAGAACTCTTAATAGTTGTATTAAAAGTATTCTATAATGTCATTTATTCAGAGAAAAGCAAAGGTTAGCCAACCGAAAATATTCAAATGGGTGACAAATTTTAGCTTTTACAATTTTACTTTAATTGTTATTGTTATTGTTATTTTATTACAATGCCTATATAGAGATTTAATTCTTAGATTTTGCTAATAATTGTTTATTTTATAATATGTTTTGGGTGGATGAAATTACAATTTCTACAAAGAAAATAACTTTAATAGATTATCAACAACAAATTGTTTTTCCTAATTGGTCCAATTAATCATTGTTAAGTTTATTAATTTTCTTAGTTACATTTATTGGTGTTTTGGATTGTAGGTAGAAAAAAAATAAGATTTGAGAAAGTTTGTTTAAAACTAAATGAATAATTTCCAAATTTTATATTCTTTTTAATGATTCACAAAATGTTATAAATAACGTTTATTAAAAAATAAATACTTTCGTTAACTTGCCTTAAATACATCTTATTCAAATTCCACTTATTAACACGAGCCCTACAAACAATAACTCCACTTTTAAAAATAAAACTACAAATTTTTAGTCATACCAAATAGATACCATATTAGAACTCTAATTTATTATTTTTATTATTATTTAAAAAAATAAAAAATAAAAAATAAAAAACTAGTAACTATTTTATTATTATGAGCAGGGGGATGAATATCTTTTGAGCGAGGATGGACTTCCAAAATCTATTTATCCTAATCACTGGAAGGGAAAGAATGACATATGCTATGTTGGACTATTTAGAAAAGAGTTATATGGAAGTAACGTTGATTCTCAAAACATAGCGAATGATATCAAGTCCATTATGTAATGTCTGAAAAAGAGGGGAGAGAGAGAGAGAGAGGCTACTGTTGTGATATAATCTTGTTTTGTTTATTTCTTTCGCGGAGCATGAGTGCTGTGAGCAAGTGATACAAAGCAAGTGAAAATTGTAAAGAAGTTTTTACAGGCACTTAAGAAAGAGAAACAATAGGGAAGTCTAAACTTAACTAATTATGTGATCAGTTTCGTTTGTACTTGAATGTTCAAAAAGTGTGTAAAACACAATGAACGTTTTAACCCCCAATTTACAAATTACCAATTCAAACTTATTATCAAACAATTAATGTGCGGAACATGAAAATAAGACAATGACAGAATTGATAAACAATCTAAACCAATTTAAAATCACATCCACAACAGAAATTAAATGGCAAAGATTAAGGGAAGAGAGATGCAAACATAAAAACAACACGACAATGTGTTATCGAAGAGGAAATCGAAGCCCTCAGCGTAAAACCTCTCCGCCGCCCTCCAAGCGGTAAATAATCCACTAAAAAATGTAGTTGGGATACATGAACAGCAGAAAACCTTCCAAGCCTAATCTACCTAATGTACCTAAGCCCTCCAAGCTTCTTACTCCAACGAGGTTGCGCCGAACCTATTTCTTCTTTAGCTTACCGGATTCCGCTATAGCCCATAGCATCAACCAATAACCATTGGTCCCTTCCAAACTGCTTCCTTTAGCACGAAAATACATTCTCACAAACGTGGGTGTGGTGAGAAAAGGATTTGGTCAATGACCTCTCAAGGATGTGTTAATGGAGAGGAAGAGAGTAGAGGAATTTGAAGAGTCTCTTAGGTGAAGATTGTGGATGAATCAATCTTAATTTTCTCTAGGGTTTTTCTCTCAAAATTCTCTCTGAAAGCTCTCTACATTTCGTAGGTATAAGGGTCTATATATAGTGGTGTGTGTTTGGAATGCGAAGAGTCAGTTTTTCCCAAACAGGGCTGGTTGGCGGCTTGGCCTCGTGACTTGACTGAGTCGAGAGTTCAAGCCGCAAGATAACAAAACGGTCAGGCTGGACCTTTTGTCCTGTAGTGCACCAGCTGGCATGATTGTTCATCTTTTCGCACGCTTCACGGGTGTGCTGCAATTTGGAGGTTTGCCAGTTGTGAGTCACCCGCGAGTCCCAGCCGCGAATCCCTACTTTCTTGCACAATCTTGAACATTTCTTCACACTCTCTCACACACTACCCTTACATGAATCTCACCTAAATACAGGGTTACTAAATGCTAAATTACAAGTAAATTGGCATGGAATATAGCCAACACAATGGTTGATAAAATTCAACCTTACAGTACCCTTACCCTAAGGGATGCTATATTCTTGCCCACAAAATTGCATCTTGGGCTTGCTTTTGCACTGAGTAAAGCTAAGAACCATGGACATCTCCTCCCTCCGTTTTTGTTTTCTGGGGCAGATGTTGAGGTCCCCCTCTAGGTTGTCTTTTTCCTTTTGAATTAATAAACATATTCATTCAAAATAAAAGATTCTTAAAAAAAAAAAAAAAAATGTTAATCAAGGAAACTTCCAAACATGACAGGTTTGGCTTTATGCCATCTACCAAGCAAATGCTAATTTCCAAGAACAATTGAACAATAAACATTAACAAGCTACACCTCCATACTGCTACTGGGCCTTTCACGCATTAAATGAGAAAACAAAACAAAAAATTGAAACATTTGCTTGTCATTTTGCAACTGCTTCTGTTCCAAAAAATAGAATCAGAAAATGAAAATGGCACTGTCGTTTATCAAGCTAAAAACATCATGACAATCCTGGCTACTTGATATTGTTAAAGGTGTTGGGTGATGGGTGATTGAAAAAAAAAAAAAAAAAAAGAGAAAAGAATGGGCGGAACACTTAGGTAAGTGCCTTAGTACAAAAGAACTCAAAAACTCCTTTTACTGCAGATTTCCCTGACTTGACTTGAGTGACCTAATTGATATTTTAATGTGCAAGTTCATATTACATGGGTAATTATTGTGTAGTCCCAATGCAGTGCTCTAGGTTCTCACAATGAAGATTGTGAGAGTCCGGAGTATTGTTCTAAGACTACACATTAATTAGAAGAGTACATGTTCTTGTGTTTACTAACTATTGTGGATCTCCTTTCATTTTTTAAGATATTGAACTTAGTGTGGGCATGAACCTTATTGATATGACATGTGCGTCCTATCTTATTTCATGCATATGAGGCATTTCTCTTTAACTTTTAGTAAGCTAACATGTTATTTTATAATTATCTGGCCAAGTTAATGGTTTGTTTAACACACCATCAAAAACACATTCTCAGTGCAATCTTTACTGCTTTCTCGATCAGAACATTAGTATACTGTTCTTTTCTTCTTTTGAAAAGTATTTGCTTGATCTAGAGGAAATGTTTTATTTAAAAAGTTGTTCTTGAACTTCTAGCAATCACTACTGTTTGATCTTACTTCCTAGCGGTTTTTGGATTGAGAACCGATTTGCACCAAATTTTACTTTAGGTTGCACGAATTGACCTTTTACGAACAATACTTTCATGTGATTCTATAACATTGAGAGATTGTTCCTAATCTTATCTTTATTTCTGTTTTAATTATCGCTTGTTTTGACCAAAAGTGTGTTTATTCACAAAATTATTTCCGTCACCTACCCTGCAACATGGCTTCTACGCAAAATGATTTTCATCTTTCTTAGTTGTTGTTCACCCCTGATTAACCTAAATTGGCCTCTTTTCCCTTACTTTCAAAACCCGGTTCCTCAAAATCTAGCTACAAAGAACCTTTCCTCCATTGAGAATCAAAGCAGTTACCAGAAAAGTAATTTGTTGGAAACCACGAAGCAATGTAAATGCAAGAAGAGAGGTCTCAAGTTTGAAGGTCAAGCATGTGTTCAAGAAATTGAATAGGCATGACACAAAAGTGTGTGATCCTAGCTTTTTTTTCATAATTGTGTATGCTAATGTATCGGCTACCTTGGAAAAAAAAACACGGTATGATGATTTTGTTTTGTACTTTGTGAAAGCTGTGGTCCTGTGGATTAGCCCTTTTTTTTTTTTTTTTTTCAAACTTTAAAAATTTGTTTGTTACTTCTCAAAAATCAAATTAAAAAATAGGAGGATTTTTTTTTTTTGGCCCAAAAAGAAATATGCGTGGATGGGATTTACATGTGACATTTTGGGCGTGGCCCACATGCATTTATGCTGACCCCACTTTGGCAGCTCAGGCTGGGGCTGATTTCATGATCGCGATAGATTAACAAACAAAGGTATAATAATGTCATATTAAACCTTGGTCCTCACTCCCCTGTGTGTGTTAGTCTAGGTCTTTTCTCAAAAAAAAGCTACATTATTTTTGTTCAATTGATACTGTAACTACAACAGCTATAGGTTTCTTTTTTTTTTTCAGTTATCAGTTTGTGTTTTTTTTTTTTTTTCTTTTTAAATATTTATATGAGCTGGTATATATATTGTTATATTGATACAACAAATTTTACAATATTTTCACTATTATTGAAGTGTTTATTTCTTATAAATCGAAATAAAATAATAAAATATGAGGCTATGATCAACCACGATTGAAAATAAATGTTTCATGAAAATGTTATAACACTTTTCATGCCAGCTCATGAAAATAAATGTTCATCACTTCATTGGCTTTTCTTTTCTTTCTTTTTTTTTCTTTTTTTTTTTCTTTTTTTTTTCAGTCATCTGTTTGTGTTTTTTTTCTTCTTTTAAATATTTATATGAGCTGGCATATATATTATTATACTGACACAACAAATTTCATAATATTTTCACAATTATTGAGGTGTCAAATTCTTATAGGTCAAAATAAAATAATGAAATTTGAGACTATAACCAATCACAACTGAAAATAAATGTTTTGTGAAAATGTTGTAACACTTGTTGTGTAAATGTGTAAAAGCTACTGTGTTTTTTAGTTTGCTCAATATACATTGTTCATCACTTCATTGGCCTTGCTCAATATACATTGTTCATCACTTCATTGGCCTTTTTTTTTCTTTTTTTCTTTTTTTTCTTTTTTCAGTCATCATTTGTGCTATGTTTTTTTTTTTTTTTTTAAATATTTATATGAGTTGGCATATATATTGTTATACTGACACAATAAATTTCACAATAATTTCACAATTATTGAGGTGTCAATTTCTTATAGTTTGAAATAAAATCATAAAATATGAGACTGTGATCAGCCACAACTGAAAATAAATATTTTGTGAAAATGTTGTAACACTTGTTATCACAATATTAATTTTCACAATTTTTGAGATCTTAGTTTCTTATAGACCAATTAAAAAAAAAATGCTAAATCTACAACATTTTAACATTAATTTTACAACAAATCATAGGTAAGCTACTATTGATGGATAAAAAAATGATATCAATTATGGATCCATTTTAAAATCAGTAACAACTTACCATCTAGAATTTGTTAAGAAAATATTATGGAGATAGCATTTTTATAAAATAAATAATAATATATCAGACTGAAACTTATCACGGCTAAAAATAAAGGTATTGTGAAAATATTTAGACATTTTGTTATGTTCCTAGACTTCTCTTTTGGTTTAGTTAAATCTAGTGAACAAAAATTCACTATTTCACGTATAATTTTCTCCTGTTGGTATTTTTTTTTTTTTTTTTTTTGGTTTCTTTTAATACATAGTTTAAAGTGGTTGTTCCAATTAAAAACCGATAATAATTTACCACTTAAGATTTGTTATGAAAATGTTGTGGATGTAGTATTACTCTAAAATAAAATTATAAAAGATCATACTAGAGCCCACCATAGCTAAAATAAAGGTATTGAGAAAATATCGTGACATTTATTATGTTTCTAACTTTACAACTATTTTGTGTTGGCTTTAATTCCATGCCAAATTTGATTGTAATTTTGTTCATTTTTTTGTATCTTGTATTTTATGCAAGATTTCATTGTAAGGGTTGTGTGTGAGAGAGAGTGTGAAGACTCAAGGCAAATAGAAAGACAAAGAAGTTTTCGTGGGTAGCTCGCGAGAAGCTATCCTGCGAAGTGAAGCATGAACTCAACACATGACTGGAATGCAAAGAGTCATGATAGATGGTGACAATTGGTTTTCGCGAGTGTCTCATGGGTAAGGCCTTCCCGCGAGATACACGCGAAACATTCTGTTTTACTGATTTGTCATATTTGATACACTAGGTCTCTACCCACACTATATATACCCACATTACCCACATATGTTGAGCAGTTCTTTTCAGAGAGAAAACCCTAGCCATTACCCTTGAGAGTGAGAGATTGTCAAACCCACAATTCTCTAAACAATCCATTGTGGTTTTCCTTAATTCTTACCTCTTCATTTCCAAATCCTTGAGAGGTTGTGAGCCTAAACATTTACCACACCCATCCTGAGTGTAAAGTGATGTTTTGTTGCTGCTGGGAAACATTGGAAGAAGCCTTTTGTTTGGTGGATGCAATTGGGCTGAATTGCGTGATCCGGAGAGCTAGAGAAGACGAGGCTTCGTTAAGTCAATTGGTAGCAGGAGTTTGGAGGGCTCAAGTACATGGGGTAGACTAGGCTTGGAGGGTCTTTTGTTATTTTTGTACTCCAACTTGTTCTCTAGTAGATCAATTTATCGCTTGGAGGGCGGTGAAGAAGTTTTTTGCCAAGTTTCTCGGTTTCCTCTTTGATAACATATTGGCGTGTTATCTTGTGTTTGCATTCTTCTTCTCTACTCTTTTAGCTTTTATTTTACTGATGTGATTTGATGAATATGGCTTGGAGTAGTTATATTGTTTATCCGCTCACATTTACTCTATTCTGCACTTAGTTTAAGTTAGAGTAAAATCAATCGAGTCGTAATTTTAATTTGGGGTCTAAATAGCTTTTGTGTTTTTCACACAAATTCGAACTTTCAATTAGTATTAGAGCGGGTACACTTGCTGTGGTTTCATTACCTAAGTGTGATCCTAGACCTTGTTTGAGATGGACCGATCTCAATCGCTTAATGCTCCTCCATACTTTGATGGGAGCAATTATGCTTTTTGGAAAGTCCATATAAAAGCATTTCTTTGTTCTATTAATGATGGTGTTTAGGACGCTGTCGAGATAGGATGGACTAGGCTAGAGGCCGCCAAATCCACATGGGATAAGGCAACTAATGCTATTAGCAAGGCTTTAAATGCAATTTTCTATGGTGTTTCCCCTAATGAATTTCACAGAATCTCTCATGTTACAATTGCTAAGGAGGCGTGGCAAATTTTGGAGACGACCTATGAAGGCACCAAAAAGGTGAAGGACACCAAGTTGCAAATGCTTACCACACGCTTTGAGGAGTTGAAGATGAGTGAAGACGAGTCATTCAACTCATTTTATGGGAAGCTAAATGTAGTGGTGATTGGGAAATTCAGCTTGGGAGAAAAGATGGAGAACTCCAAGATTGTGAGGAAGATTCTACATTCATTGCCGAAGAGTTTCCGTGCAAAGTTTACTGCCATCGAAGAGAGCAAAGACCTTGATGAGATTCAAATTCAAGAACTCATTGTTTCTCTTCAAACCTATGAGCTATCTCTTTCATTTCAAAGGAAGAGCAAATCACTTGCTCTCAAGATAGTCTATAAGAGATTAGAAGCTCAAGACTCCTCAGATGAGGATGAGGTTGAAAGGCATGTAGCATACCTTGCCAAGAACTTCCATAAGTTCCTAAAGTTCAAGAGAGATGGAAAGTCTATTGAGAAGGGCAAATTCTCAAAGTTCAAGAAGGACAAGAAAGACTTTAAGAAAAAGGATTCAAGAGATTCCTCAGCGTCTGAAATGGTCAAGTGCTTTGAGTGCAAATGGCATGGGCATATGTAGAAAGAATGCCCCATGTATTTGAAAGCAAAGGGTAAAATCTTTACAACTACCCTTAGTGACTCAGATGGTTCAAACTCTGATTCGGAAGAAAGCTGTGAAGGAGAAGGAAATTACTCCGCATTTATGACCATTGCACCCGTGGACTCATCGGAAGATTTGAGCCTTCTAGTGGAAGAACTTGGTGAGCACACCTGAAGTAGAGTCTATGGGAATCGAGGAAGAATCGGATGATGAAGATGAAGGAACCAAGGAATTGCAAAAATCTTATAATTCTCTTCTTGAGAAAACTAGAGAGTACGCTAGAGTGGCTAAGGCAGCTATCAGAAAAATGAAGAAAAGCTGAATAAGACTACAAGAGCATACTTGTAAGGTACAATGAAACGAAGTGTGAAGTTGAGGCGCTGAATGGAGAACTAATCGAGGCGTACTTCAAGATCAAGTTACTTGAGCTTGAAGTGATTCAAGCTAATGCCAAAGTGGAGCATGTTGTCTCCAAGAAACTTGATGAAGTGCTTGCACATCAAAAGCCTTTTTTTGACAAAAATGGCTTAGGATATGCCAAAGAGAGTAGTTCAAGTGCCAATGTGTCCAAGGAGATGAAATTTGCTAAAACTAAGCAACCAATGGTAGCAACTCCAAGTGTTGAGAATGTAAAAGTGGAGAGGAAGCCAAATGGAATTGATTAAAAGGTTTTGACAAAACCTCAAAATCTAGTTGTGGCCAAACCCAAGGCTAAAGGGAAGTCTCTCCCAAAGTCTCAAAGAGGTCCTCAAGTTCAACACTTTTGCCACCATTATGGAGCTAGAGGACACACAAGACCTAACTGCTATAAACTTCACGCATTGAAGAAAGAGGATTCTCAAAAGCTAAAAGGACAATGAAAGGGAAATTTGAACATCAAGCAGTTAAAAGGGCAAGAAGCCGATTCCGAGTTTGGTGATGTGATAAAGATAATTGATACCATTACTTCTTGTTTGGCAAGCTTCAGTCAAAGGTTTGAGAATCACAGCTCTAGTACCCAATGCTCTAGGGATATCACCCCAAATGCACGTGTCATGTGGGTGAAGAAGGGTACATATTCATAAGCATTTGACCATGTCCATACATCAATTCTTCCCATATGTTGTGATTTGGAATTGGTTGTTTGCTTATGTTTTACATTCTAGCATGTTTTTGTTCAAGTTTGTTTTGTGCTTGTTGTTTTTGTTGATCTTACTTTACATGTTCTGTTTTTAAGTGTGTAAAAAATTCAAAAACTCATAAAAATTGAAAAATCTCTAAAAAGTTTGATCGCTTGTGTTGTGTATATCACATGTGAGTTTGGCCTAGTACCTTCGTACTAATGGCGTAGTGCATTTATGAGCTTAGCTTGTTATGTATGCACATCTATCTTTGTGGGAAAAATCTTGAAATCTATGTGTGACTATTGTAAATCAATCTTCAAGCTTGTCATGAATGATTGGTCAATAGTCTTAATGGTTTTGATACATGCATAGACTTTTGCCTATATATCTTCCCACACTTTATATATATTTTTTGCTTTATAGCTCAACAAATGTCAAATCTTGAAAAGAGAAAATGAGTTACAAAAGCCGTTGCACATACTAGTATTTGACTAGGAAAAAGGAAAAGCAACTTGTATGAAAATATATGGGGCCAAAAAAAAAGCCAAAGGCTTATTCTCAATATTGAAATATCAAAAATTTCAGGCACTGATCTCAAAATGAGATGTATTGTTCAAAAATGATCAAATGTTATGACTTGATTGAATTGATCATTGAAGTTTCACTCTAGAGTAAGGACTATTCCACATTTGATACTCACACACAAAACACAAGACTTTTATTCAATGAATGTCTATTTCATTTGTGTGATTGTACATGTTCAAATGTGATGTATATGCTCAATTGCTCGTCGATCAAACCCAAAAAGATTTTTGAGTATTTTATATGTTTTTGAAAGTATTTTTAAGCTTTCGTATTTTGAGTTTTTGTTTAATTTGCATTTTTCATGTTTTTCATCAAAAACTCCTCCAAAGGCATTTTCGCGAGAAGCTTGCGACTAAACTTTTCCCTCGAAAATGGGTTAAGGCAAAACTTGAAAACACAAAATTTTGATAGAAACTTTCACGACTGTCTCACTACTATTTCGCAAGTAAAGTCTTCCTGCAATAAGTTTTGTGCTTCAGAGGCATTTTTCGTGAGTAATTTCACGAGAAGCTAACCGTGAAAAACGCGTGTTTTCAAATTTACAGGGCTTATGTAGACAGTTTTTCAAACTTAATTATTTTCCCTCACTTCGTCTCCCTCAAGCCTCAAACAACCCAAAACTTAATTTCTCCCAAAAACCCAACAAATTTCAAGTGCAAATCATTTCTAAATCATTTCTAAGGTATGTTTATACAATCTCTTCTCTTTATTTCCTTAGATTATCCAGAAAATTTTCTGTTTTACTTGAATTGGGGTATTTTTGAAGAAGGGTTGGGAGCTTTAGTTTTTGTGAAAATTTTCAACTTCTTGATTAGGCTCTGTCCCATTTGATCTGTGTGTGTTTGTGTTGTCCAATTTTGGCAATTTTAACATGTATTAGGCAAGTTTCACTCATGTTCTTGCATTGCCCACATGTTAGTTTTATAGGTGCATACCAAGTGTTTGATAAAATGCCCAAATGGCATTGTGGTGTTGTTTTGGACTCCAATGAGTTCCAAACTTTGGGAATTACCATGATTGGATTTGTTTATCATGTTTTGATCATTGGATGTGTGTTTTACACACTTTGACCCAAATGTGCTTTGTCATACCTTGCACATGCATCACATATGCACACCACATGCACAATTGATGCACAGACTTGCACAATTGTCAATTGTTTTGCATTTCATTGTTATTACATATTTCAACACTTATGACTTGATTGTGTGACATTGTTTTTGTTCCTTTTTAGGTCTTTGTGCTTATTTTATGGACTAACTTGGTATTAATCAAATTTGTGTTCTTGTTTTGTATTTTTGCACTTGTTTCTCTGCTTTGTGTCTGTTTGTGCAGATGTCTCCTAGTAAGCACTCTGTTTCCAAGAAATCCGCATGGACTCAGCGAACTTCAGAACCATTGAGGCAGACATGGCCTACAACGACTGCTATAAAAGGGCAATGATAATCATGGAAAGGGTTGTGCGAATGGAGAACCTTGAAAACACTTCCATCCCTGAAGTGTTCAAGGAGAGAACTTGGACAAAATTGCTGAATCCAAGTGGAAATGTATATGCTCAACTCATAAGGGAGTTCTTCACCAATGCCATTGTGGAAGGAGACCACATCAACTGTTGGGTGCAACAAAAGGAATTCATTATCAAAAGGGATTCCATTGAAGAGTTCTTAGAAGTTCGTCCACAATCTCAGCCAATCTCCGTACAATATGATGACAGATTGGACTCTCTTGAGCCAATGGCAGAGCTCCTTGGTGGCTCTTTCACAAAGAAGTCAATGAACACCATCCCTTTCAATGCGGAGATAAGGACATTGGCCTATGTCATGATTCACAACCTCTACCCCGTGACGAACTTGACAACATTGTCCAAACCTAGAACCATTTTCCTATATGATCTCTTCGCACATAAGGAGATCGACATATGCGGTCATATATACCACCTCCTGACCAAGAGCATCACCAAGAGGAACTCAAGGACAATATTGCCATTCCTAAGTCTCATTATGGGTCTCATAGCAAAGACCAAGTTGAAGATTCCAAGTGGTCTTACCATTGTGCAAAGAGATTATCCCATTGGTGCTCATATCGTATCCCAAAGCAAAGCCCACATCACCGGATCAAGAGCTGGCGTGTCTCAAATCCCAAGGGATGATGTTGAGGAAGAAGGTGGGGATACGAAGGAAGAAATTGATAGGTTCACCTCAGCCCTGGAGGGATTTGGACAACCATCTTCCCAAGCACAAGCACGGGGACCCGATCATCTTGATCGCCTCATGGCAAGGGTAGAGCAGATGTATGGCATGCTCGAATCCCATGTGCAGCACACCTCAGATCAGTTTGCTTATATCCAAGGCCAGATTACTGCACTATCATCACAGATTGAGGACATGACGATGGAGCAAGGATCAAAATCTAAATCTAAGCAGTTTTAGCCTCTTTGGCCATTTCGGTCAGAAAAGGGGAGAAAAATTTTGACTGGGAGATGCACAGTTTGAGGGGGAGCAAAGCAGAAGCAAAGCAGATCATAGATATTGATTCATTTTGGTGGTTTAGTGGTTTAATATTGTTTTTACCTTTATAGTTTTTATAACTCTTGGATATTTACATTACTTTCTTTTAAAACTTTAAGTACTTTGGTTTAAAACTTTCAGTTTATATTCAGTACTTTGTTGTTATATCCTTTCTTTGTAGCTTTTTTTTTTTTCCAAGTACTTTTAGATTTTGTTGCATTATCTCGAGTACTGCACACTTGTGCCCTTGTTGGATCTTGTATCCTTGATGCAAATACTTCTTGTATTTCGCATTGGTTGTGTGTTGGACATGCCATTGATTTCTGCATTGCTCTTAATTGCATTATGTTTCTGAATGATCATTTACTAGCTAAATGTTCATTGTAGTCATTCTTTAGTGACTATTCCTGTTTGATCAAGATATGCTTAACTGTTTATATGGTGTTTATTACCTTGACCGCATTTTACTTGCTCATATACATACCGTGTATTCAACTTGTCATAAACTTAAAGAAAGTTTTGTTTGTGTGCGAGTATTTCAGGTTAAAAGTATATACATGCAAGTGCTTCATAACTTCTAGATTAGGTGTGAGTAAGTTTTACCACTGCTACCAAACTCACGTTTAAGTCTAGAGTCTGTTTTAGGGGTTTTCTCACGGAATAGCCAAAGAGGAAGATTGTAAAGTTGTGATTTACAACTATTTTGTGTTGACCTTAATTCCGTGCCAAATTTGATTGTAATTTTGTTCGATATTTTATACCCTATATTTTATATGGGATTTCATTGTAAGGATTGTGTGTAAGAGAGAGTGTGAAGACTCAAGACAAATTGAAGATCAAAGAAATTTTCGCAGGTAGCTCATGAGAAGCCTTCCCGCGAAGTGAAGCATGTGCTCAGCACATAACTAAAATGCAAAGAGTCATGATAGATAGTGACAGCTGATTTTTGTGAGTGTCTCGCGGGTAAGGCCTTCCAGCGAGATACCCACGAAACATTCTGTTTTGCCAATTTGTCATATCTGATATACCAGGTCTCTATCCAGACTTTATATACCAACATTACCTACATATGTTGAAGAGTGCTTTTTAGAGAGAAAACCCTATCCATTACCCTTGAGAGTGAGAGATTGTCATACCCACAATTCTCTACACAATCCATTGTGGTTTTCCTCAACTCCTACCTCTCCATTTCCAAATTCTTGAGAGGTTGATAGCCCAAACACTTGCTACACCCATTTTGAGTATAAAGTGAGGTTTTAATGCTGCTGTGAAGCATTGGAAGAAGCCATTTGTTTGGTGGATGCAATCGGCCTGAATTGGATGATCCGAAGAGCTAGAGAAAACAAGGCTTTGTTAAGTCAGTTAGTAGCAAGAGCTTGGAGGGCTCGAGTACATGGGATAGACTAGGCTTAGATGGTCTTTTGTTATTTGTGTACTACAACTTATTCTCTAGTGGATCAATTTACCGCTTGGAGGGCGGCGGAGAGGTTTTTCATTGAGTTCTTTGGTTTCTTCTTCGATAACACATCGGCGTATTATCTTGTGTTTGCATTCTGCTTCCATACTCTTTTAACTTCCATTTTACTGTTGTGATTTGATAAATATGGCTTAGAGTAGTTATATTGTTTATCCGCTCGCATTTACTCTATTCCACACTTAGTTTAAGTTAGAGTAAAATCAACCAAGTCATAATTTTAATTTGAGGCCTAAACAGCTCTTGTGTTTTTCACACAAATTCGAGCTTTCAAGTTTTTAGATACAAATAATGAACATTGCATATGGGTTGTTAGTTGTTACAGGACTTCAAGCAAGTGAATTAACATGTGTTTTAGTTAACTCAATTGATAAAATTTATTGTTTCAAATAAGAAATATGAAGTTTGATCCACGCGTACAAAAAAAAATTAAAAAAAAAATAAAAATAAAAAACAATTTGTGCATTGTGATAATAAAACAAAAAAAAATTATTAAGAGACATCGTATATTGAAACTATTTATCAAAATTAAAAAAAGGGAAATGCTAACGAGTGCCCTTAGGCCACTGATTAATAATCCATTTAAATAAATTTTTTATGGGAAATGAAAAAAAATTAATTAATATTTTGACAATTTTTTTTATTTCTCATAAAAGTGGTATAAAAAATTTCTTAAAATAAATTATTAACCACTACTTTAAGAACACTCGTTAGCATTTTTAATTAAAAAAAAACAAGAACCAATCTACCATAAATTTTAATATGGAGTATTGCAAGAGTCAGCAGGGCACGGTAAGCAAGTAGATAGAAAAGATAGCATATATATCTGTATCCACTATTGATAAGAGATTTTTTAATTTTCGGCCTTTAGAAAGAGTTGTGAGTAAAATCTCAAAGATCTAGCTTCTGTAGTTATACACGGAAATTGCTATGCAACAGGATGAGAAACCATTGACTCAAGAGGAAACTCGGTAGCAAATGATCAGAGAGTACTGAATCTTTACGGGTTGTTACCTCTAGCACTGGCAGCACAATGCACATTGAAATTGCACGGAAATTGCTATGCAACAGGATGAGAAACCATTGACTCAAGACTCAAGAGGAAAACTCTGTAGCAAATGATCAGAGAGTTCTGAATCATATGGGTTGTTACTCTGGCACTGGCAGCACAATGCACATGCAATGGTTATTCTACGCTGACACGAGTTTTGATGTACACATGCTTCTTTTTCCGTCAATATAGAAGGTGACAAATTCTTCTCAAAAACAGGGCCGGCCTAGGCCTACGCTTGAGGCGCCCTTATCGGAGAAAGGCTCCTAAATTTTGGGACACAAAATTGAAATATATATATATATATATATTTTTTTTTTTTGAGATATAGAAAAAAAAAAAATTTACTTTCCTCTACTTTCAAAAAGTCTCAAAGAATTAAGTAATACTAAATATAATATAATTTTGAACAAAATTTAGAAACAATACCTTAAATACAGTACTTTAGGTATCCTTTTTAAAATTCAGCCATCTGTCTTATTAAAACTAATCGCTAACTCGTGCTATGCATGGAAACCTACCTATTTGTGATGTAAACTAAAATAATTTTATAAAAAAGTTAAAAAACTGTACCATTGTATGATTTGCTCTTATATGATTTTAATTTGTGTTATAACTTGATGAAGAAGTTATTGCTTGAATGTGCAATGACTTACAAAAAATTTGTCAAACAGTTTCAGATACTGCAAAAAAATAACCTAAAAATTTAGATATTAAAACTTCTAAAAAACCAAAAAATATTAAAAACTCAGATGATTCACTGCTTTGAAATTATTGAAACAAAACAAAATATATATAAATAAATAATAGAGAAATATAAGAGAAAGATGAGTTATATTCCAAAGAATAATTTCAATTATAGCAAGTTTTTTTATATTGTAAAAAACGGCTAAAGAGAGTTTGGTAGTTCATGTACCAAAATTACTTTTTAAAAAATACATGAAAAACCATAAATTTTTTTTTTTAACAAAGTAGTGGAAAAGAAAATAACATAAGAAGAGCTCATACCTTTACTCAACTTTAAAAAAAAATATTGGGGTTTGCTTTACATTTATAGTGTTCATGATTAACCTCGCAAATTTGGAGATAAATTATCAATGTTTGAATTTGAATTTAAGTTGTACTTGTTAGAGAGAGTGTTTCATTTCTTGTTAAGTTTGAGTTAAACAAAAATAATTTTGTTTAAAAAAATGATAATGATGAGTTTGAGTTTAAGTTGGACTTGTTAGAGAGATAGAGTTTCGCTCTTTGTTAAGTTTGGACTAAACAAAAATAATTTTATTTAAATAAAATGATAATTTTATTTAAATATTGTGCTGACGTGAAAAATTGTGAAAGTTTCAGAAGTTTAAGTTACATGTATATATATATATATAGATAAACAGAAATCGGAAGGCGTTACAATCAATAACATTAAGCAATGTCAGAAATAACAAGTACCTGTTCCAATTTTCTTCTTCAAAACAAGTTCACTCCATGGGATGTCCCAATTATCCTCATTGAGTTTAAGCTCATGACTTGAACTAACTGATTCATTACCATGATTATTGCTTGAAGTGGAGATGGCATTGTTTCTATCAAAGTAGCTGAAAACGGCTTTAGAAACCTTTGGACCAGTATTATGATCTTGATTGAAAGTTGTACCTGCCATAATGCAGTCAAAATCTTTTTAAGGATTATTAGGCCCTGTTTGGTTTATTTTTTTTTTTCACCACTCATCATTCTTCATTCAATTTTCGTGAACTCTTCACCCATCACCCATTACTTAAAATACCTCAATTTTTATCACCCATCCCGTTTGGCACACTTCACTCAACTTGTCCCCACTCAAATTTTCCAACATTTTGTGGGCCCATACCTATAAATTGGTCAAGGCAAATCTGTTGGCCTACCCGCGGAAGGGATCATCCCATCTTCAACCACTGCTCCTCCTCCTTCCCTCACAAACACGCCAACTGCCAAGATAATCTTCCAAAAAGATAAGTGTAAAACCCGACTCCACCTCCTACCACCATAGCCTTGGCCAAAAATGCCACTCCGTCTCCTACTAACACCGATAACCACTAAAACCCAAAAAAAGCCACAAACCCAACGATCCCAACCCTTAAAAACCCAACCCACAGCACCCAACCACCACAAAAAAACACAACCCTCGTCCCACCGATCTCCCCATCAGAACCCACAAACCCATGATGTTGAAACATCTACAATCGCACACAATGGTTCACCTGGGTCAAGAGAGAGAGATTAGAGACCCAAAAATCCAACCACCATCTCTCCCTCCTCTACATAAGCTCAAACAAAACCCACTGATATAAAAACAAATAAACCCATAAAAAGTACAAAAAAATCCACAAACAAAAATCCACAAAAGCATTAGTGTGAAGAGGTGAAAAAAGAAGAGAAAGAAAAGAAGAAGAAGCAATAGATGTGAAGAAAGAAAGAAAAAAAAAAAAAGCACTAAACTTGCAACAGGTGGAAAGAAAGGAGGAGCAAATGTGAAAAAGTAAGAAAGAGAAATGAAAAAGCTTGGGTGTTTGACGTGACAACACAAAGTGTTGGTTTCCACAAATTTCATTTAATTACCAAATTGCCATTGAGTTAATAAACTCATAATTTGAAAACATCCGCTGACTGTTTCGAAATTGGTATCTCATATCTCACAAAATTGAGTTCTCTTAACTGAGTTAACTGACCCAAAAACTTGCCAAACAAACATTATACATGTGGGGCCTATAGTTTTTGGATTATGAGTTAACTTAACAAAACTCAGTTTTGTTAACTGAGTTTGGCAAAATCCAAACAACACCTTAATAACTCAGCACCGTGTGTCAGTTTTCACATCACAAATCATTGTGCAATACTTTTATTATACAATCTGTCATGTCAAACATCATTTCAGGGGACAAGCCCTCTGTATTATTCTTTGTTATATCCCCTTGTTTAGAGTTAAAGATTTTATAACATAATAATATTTTACTACTACTTAAAAGGTTAGTCACAATTCAACAAATTTAATCTCAATACTTCGACTTTACAAAATATTGCATGTCACCCTTTGCACAGCATTGTTTGAGTAGTTGGCAATAAAACATGGTGATTCTACAAGTACAACAAGATTGCTAAAGAAAAATCCGTCCATAAGTAGAATGCTAAAGATAAAATATAGTAGCCAAGAATATACACACTCTAAATTTCAAGCAAAATTAATGAATCAAAATAACTAATGAAATAGTATATGCAGTAAGAATCACCTGAAGAAGCATCATCAAATGCACAATGAAGCAATTGACAGTTAAAATACAATTTATCTCATCAACCATTATTCTGGCAGACCCTTAAATTTCATAACGAGTCCATGATCTGCTGCTAATTGCAACTCTTCCCTTTGATATAAGTATCAGACCCTTAACTAACAATCCACCTCTATGAGTATGGCAGAGCATCTACTAGCCAATGACAGGATGACCATTGTATTTATATGTCTGTAACCCCCAATATGGAGGGTCTTGGAAGCACTCTGCCTGTTTTCCAAGGTGTAAACAACGTGCACAAGTTTCTATTGAGGAAATGACAAAGGGAAGAATGCTTAACATAATTAGAGTGTTAATTGGATGCATGTGTGTGTGTGTTTAAGAGATTAAATTCTTCCTGGAAACAAATCTAACAATTATGCTCTGTGTTGGGAAATTTAGACCCCGGTTGATAGAATTAACAAGTTTTAAACCCAAGTTGTTAATTAGATTTATTATGAATAAACTTGTTAAAACAAACAAACATCAATATCATGTCAATAATGAATGCAGCGGAAAAGTAAATAAGACAAAATATGATGACCCAGGAAAACCAATGAAACCAACCAGTTTCACAGTAAAAAACCTGGGGGGAAACCTTCCCAAAAAGCAATTCACTATAGTAAAGAGAAGTTTCAGATCTAGTACAAAACCTTTGTTCCTAGACTCTACAATCCCCGTAGATGAACTCACAGCAGAAACCTTCTACCGCTTCAGAACCTCTGAACTCTTCAACTTATGAACGCCACCCTTTGATGCACGAATCCCAATACGTGACTAACCAATTGCGCGGATCCCAGTACGCGACTTCAGAACACCAACTAGAAGAAGAATGTTGGATGCAAAGTTCTTCACTTCATCAATAATGAAGACCTAGAAGCACTTGGTTACAAAACCCTAAGGCGCAAAGACGCAGTACCTTCTTTCAGAGAGAATAATCTTTTGAATATGTTCTCCTATGTATTCTCTTATTCTCTTATGTGACGGCCTTTAAAATAAGCCTTATATAGGTCTAGGGTTGTGAGAAAAGAAACCCTACACAAATACAAAAGTTTGGCCCAAAAATCAAAAAGCTGAAAATTCTGATTTCCCGTAACCTCGATCGATCGAGAGGTGTCGAGAGGTGTCGAGGTTTAATGAATCTCTACAGATAGCAGCTATCGAGGAGGTGTCGAGGGGACAGAAACTTTCTCGATCGATCGACCAGCTATCGAGAAGCTATCGAGATTGCGATAAGAATCAGCTGAAGAGCTCGACAGATAGCCAGGTGTCGAGGTAGCTATCGAGAGGTGTCGAGATTTAAAAACTTTGCACTTCAGCTTGCTTTTTCTTGGACAGACTTGATGACTTCAACACTTGACCTTGAAACATTGTTTCTTGAAGTACTAAAAACACCTAGAACTACCCAATTACAAGTAGAGTGCGTTTTGTCAAAAGGATTTGCCAATTTACATGAAATATGTCCTTAACAATCTCCCCCTTTGGCAATCCGTGACAAAACCACAACAAACAAATGAACATATGAGATAAGTCATAAATCACTCAACTCATATTCACTTGTTGAATACAATAAAATCTATCCTAACACAAACTCTTGAAAAACTTTGCAAGAAGAGAGTTTATGGCAAGTAGACTTTGACAACTTGTATTTCTGAAACACTTTAAACAAAACTCATCAAGGCATCTTGTGTGAAACAGAAATCAATAGATTGCATACAAGTAACAAGAAACATGTGTATAAAGATAAGAAAGAAACAACACATGAAAAGGTAGGTGAAAGAAACATACATCAGCATATAAAGAAGATAAACACAATGTATGTAAACAATGGTCACAAGACCCACGGTACAAGAACAAGGAAGTAAGCACTCCCCCTAACAAGATGAAACACATCTCCCCCTTACAAAGGAATGTATTTCTCCCCCTAACATGTAGAATCTTAAAAAGAAACCGCAAGGTCTCCACACTTTCTCTCCCCCTTTTTGTCATGATTGACAAAGGGTACAAGAAGCTAGAAAGCTTCGCCCGAGAAACGTAAAGATGATCAAGGATGATCAAGGAGGCACAAAGAAATCCATATAAATGCATGAATGTGATGAAACAAGATGCTATGGATGACAAGATAATAGAAGGATACAAAACATGTGAAAAACACATCTCTCAACAAGAAAAATGTTAAGCACAAAAATCCCAAAAACACACACACCTACTAAACAAGTCTAACCAAATTTATATTTCAAAAACAAGTTATGACAGTTTAGTGAGCATACATTAGCATATGTAAACACTTGTGATGGCCAAATCACATTGTACCTGCACATGTATCAAAAGTAGCAAAGAATATTGCGTGTTGTGTGTGAAAAACATCGCAAGATTGCATATGTGTATACATGTTATGACGATCTGAGATATGAGTAAATAACTTTTAACTCACACACAATCATAACTGTTTGATGGGGACTATCACCTTCGAGGTACATCCTATAACTCCCACATCTCCTAGAAAACACGCTTGCAATCATATTTAAAGCATCTTTAATCTTTTTGCTTTATATTTTCTTTGCATATTTTTTTCTTTTAAGCATATCATGCATGGGCATAAAAAGAGAGAAAAGAAATACCCAAGATGTTAAGCATTTGACATCGCATTTTTGCTATGCCGAAGCATACGAATGTCTTTGACACTGCACTTTTGCTATGCCGAAGCATACAGGTGTCTATGACACTGCACTTTTGCTATGCCGAAACATACATGTGTCATACTATGATTGGCGGGCAACAGTGGTGAGATGGTCATTAATGCCTTTCTCTTAGGATTTTCTAGTCCTACCCGTCAAAAAGAGTGATATGAGTGTTAAGTTTTAAGAGATAACCTAATCTTACTCATCACAAACAAGAGCCACAAAGCTCAATTGCTTAGTTGTGCATAGAGATGCTCATCTAAGCTACAAGTGATACAAAGTTTAGAAAACTTTGTTTCATTGGCCATCCAAGGTACACAAGTACCAAAGTACACATAACACACACTGTTTTTGTATTTTTCTGATTTTTCCTTTTTATTTTTATTTTGAAAACAAAACCAAATAAAAATTAAACAACCAAACAAAAACAGATAAACAACATGTATGCATGAAAACATGATAAAAATATACAGATGCATGAAAGCATGATTCCAAGAACAGATAAGAAATCAAGCAATAAAGTCCTACTTTAGATAGAAAGAATTAAAGCAGAGGACAAACAGAAAAGACAATTAAGTCTTAGGCTCCTTTCTCACCCACACAGCACGAGTCTTTGGCCGTGAAGATGAAAAGGCACGTGTCCTAGTATGTCTACTAAAGGATATAGAAGAATTAGAATTCTCCTGAAATTGAGTTAAAAAGCTCAAAACTTTTAATAACTCTCCAAACAAAGGTGTAGGTCCTTGAGAGGAAACCTGTGACCGTTTGGACAATTGCTTATGAGGATACAACTTAAAGCAATTAGGACGAATGTGTCCAGCAACACCACAATGGTGACAAACATGAGGTCTAACAAAGGATTTAGATTTCATACCTTTATTACCTTTCTCAGATTGGTGTACAAAGACAGTCCTTGATTCAGAAGCTATGGACGAGGAGGGGCTGGAGGAAACAGCATATCCTAAGCCAGTCTTGTCAGAACTAGGCTTTTGAGCACGCAAGACCTCATCAAGCTTTGCACTAGACATCCTCTCTATTTGAGTTCTAGCTTGACTAAGCTCAACCTCAAGATTCTTGACCTTCTCTTCAAATGAGGTGTTCTCCACAACAAGAGTCTCAACTAACCTTGTACTCTCATCTAGTTTGACTAACAGATCAGCTTTTTCAGTTTTTACCTCATTAAGCTCTTTTCTACAAAGATGAGAAGTCTTTTCAGATTTTATGAATTCAGTGCATAGCTTATCATAGGCTTCTTGAAGGGTCATCTTCTTAGGTACTTCATCATCAGAAGAATCCTCACTGTCACTAGCACTCTCCACAATCACCTTATCGGTTGAGGCAGCAAAGGCCATAACGTGATGACATTCATCCACAAACTCATCAGAAGAGTCATCTTCAGTATCACTCTAAGTAGCAACCAACCCTTTATCTTTTAACTCATTGGTCTTTTCCTTCATGAGGTAGTTTGAACATTCTATCCTCATATGACCAAAACCTTTGCACTCATGGCATTGAATAAGGGGTTTTTCATTCTTGCCCTTCTTAGAGGATTTAGGTTTCCTAGGAGGTTTGCCCTTATCCTTTTTCCTAAACTGAAGAAGCTTGATAATCTCATCAGTTATGAAGATTAGATCCTCATCCTCGTCTTCACTTTGATCTTCATCTTCAGAGTCTTCAGTCTCTTCCTCTATACCCTTAAGAGCCAAGTTTTTGCTCTTTCCACCTTTTCCCATTGAGCCTAATCCCATCTCATAGGTTTGAAGGTTCCCTACAAGCTCAGTCAAAGGAATTTGATCAATGTCCTTGACTTCTTCAATGGCAGTGATCTTGGCATGGAATCTTTCAGGTAAGGACCTAAGGATTTTTCTAACAATTTTGGATTCTGCAATACATTCTCCAAGGTTGAAAGCAGAATTCACAATATCCTTGAGTTTGGCATAGAACTCATCAAAGGTCTCATCCTCCTCCATCCTTATTTCTTCAAAACTACTAGTGAGTTGTTGAAGCTTCAGAGTCTTTACTGCCTTGGTACCTTCATAGGTGGTCTCAAGAATAGTCCATGCTTCCTTGGCAACTTCAGTGGATGAAATTTTCTTGAATTCTTCATTGGTCACCCCACAAAACAAAGCATTCAAGGCCCTACTATTGAAATTTGCAGCTACAATTGTTGCATCATCCCAATCCACAGGTGCTTCCTTCGGCTTAATCCAGCCAATTTCAACAGCTTGCCATACCTGTTCACCTAGAGCCTGCAAGAACACTTTCATACGAACTTTCCAGTACGCATAATTAGTTCCATCAAATAAAGGAGGAATAAATAAAGATTGTCCTCTATCCATGACAACAGGGGTCAATGGATCACACTCAGGAAATTAATCCAATCAGAGTGAACCCGCTCTGATACCACTTGTTGGGAAATTTAGACCCCGGTTGATAGAATTAACAAGTTTTAAACCCAAGTTGTTAATTAGATTTATTATGAATAAACTTGTTAAAACAAACAAACATCAATATCATGTCAATAATGAATGCAGCGGAAAAGTAAATAAGACAAAATATGATGACCCAGGAAAACCAATGAAACCAACCAGTTTCACAGTAAAAAACCTGGGGGGAAACCTTCCCAAAAAGCAATTCACTATAGTAAAGAGAAGTTTCAGATCTAGTACAAAACCTTTGTTCCTAGACTCTACAATCCCCGTAGATGAACTCACAGCAGAAACCTTCTACCGCTTCAGAACCTCTGAACTCTTCAACTTATGAACGCCACCCTTTGATGCACGAATCCCAATACGTGACTAACCAATTGCGCGGATCCCAGTACGCGACTTCAGAACACCAACTAGAAGAAGAATGTTGGATGCAAAGTTCTTCACTTCATCAATAATGAAGACCTAGAAGCACTTGGTTACAAAACCCTAAGGCGCAAAGACGCAGTACCTTCTTTCAGAGAGAATAATCTTTTGAATATGTTCTCCTATGTATTCTCTTATTCTCTTATGTGACGGCCTTTAAAATAAGCCTTATATAGGTCTAGGGTTGTGAGAAAAGAAACCCTACACAAATACAAAAGTTTGGCCCAAAAATCAAAAAGCTGAAAATTCTGATTTCCCGTAACCTTGATCGATCGAGAGGTGTCGAGAGGTGTCGAGGTTTAATGAATCTCTACAGATAGCAGCTATCGAGGAGGTGTCGAGGGGACAGAAACTTTCTCGATCGATCGACCAGCTATCGAGAAGCTATCGAGATTGCGATAAGAATCAGCTGAAGAGCTCGACAGATAGCCAGGTGTCGAGGTAGCTATCGAGAGGTGTCGAGATTTAAAAACTTTGCACTTCAGCTTGCTTTTTCTTGGACAGACTTGATGACTTCAACACTTGACCTTGAAACATTGTTTCTTGAAGTACTAAAAACACCTAGAACTACCCAATTACAAGTAGAGTGCGTTTTGTCAAAAGGATTTGCCAATTTACATGAAATATGTCCTTAACACTCTGGGTTCTAAGCCATGCTTGAGTATCTAACCCCCTTTTTTTTAGGAATAAGCAAATTTTTATTTCAAGGAAATACATCAGATCAGTACAAAGACACTACAGAAGCACAGCTGGAACAATCAGAAACACAGAAAAAACACAGTAACACATAGCAGAGAGCAAAAGAAAGTGATAAAGCATGCTTGAGTATCTAGCCTTATGGGCATTTTGAATTACTCCAGTTAGTAACATTGAGTACTCAACTTAATAGGCATTCTAAATAACTTTAGTAACTTTGAGTATCCAATCTTAATGATTTATGGATCATTGATTGTGAAGATGTCATAAACTAGGTTAGGATCAAACATCCAATACAAACCTAAAGTTCAATTTTTTTTATTTAATATATATATATATACACACACACACACTTGTGCACACTCTACAAGCATTTTCCTCATCAAAGTAAAGGATATTTTTTCAAACGTATGGCCTTCAAACTAACAACACACACAGAGAGAGAGAGAGAGAGAGAGAGAGAGAGAGAGAGAGAGACAAACTTCCAAAAGAATATACCGGTAGGAAAATTACTCTTAAGGCAGAAAGGGGAAGGCATTTCAGTTTTTACTTTTCAACTTATAAAGCAAAATATTGTCATCATGCCCATATATATGTAAACATCAAACGATCACCCAGGGACCCAATTACCCAAATAATGAACCAGAAACAGTTCATAACTTAATGCTTAACTGGCCATATTCACTGACTGTATCAAAACCCACAATACCAAGGTTTAGATCTCCAGATACCAATTTCTGAACAATGTCTTTTGGCCGCTGAAACCAAACTTCCAAATTGGCAAGCTGCAAAACACATGGATGTTAAAAATTTTGGCTACAGAATGTATCTAGGATTAATTATTTATATTATTGGTCAGTCACACAGGCATCCAATGGGCTTGAACCCAAGAAGTGCCATTATAATTAATTGACCAATGAATTATTGGAGCACACAATAGCACAAACATGCCACAATTTTAAAAAAAACTTCCTATACATGTCATTTTCATTGTTAGTTTTTCAAGCAACTCATACAAATTAATTCAAGCAATATGACACATACCCCATTGGACATGCCCAAAGACGCTAGGTCATATTACTGCATTGGGCAACATTATATTCTGAGCAAACATGTAAGAATTTTTCATACATAGATTAATTTTTTCTTAGTTCATTTATTTATAAACTAAACCAAACACACTCAACATGGCTAAAATTGGGCATGACTCAAGTCAGATTAATTGAGTCAAATGACACTAGTAACAAGACTGCTACTGCTTGTCGTTAAAAGGAAGGGAAAATCAACTGGGAATGCAATCTAAGCATTCTTTCATCAAACATCAGTCATAGAAGTTTATTTCAGTAATCTTTCCACATAGAACCTAAAACTTCAAGCTTTACTTACTATTTTTCATCCAAAATCCAGATAGCAAAATCAACCAATAATTTAAGCTCAAATCAAACCAGAATGTACAAATCAATCCCAAAATCCTCTCCAATACATCATTCTTTTCCTACAATTTTTAGACAACCAAACAGATTCTCAAATGAATCAAAGAAATTTAATAGAACTCAAATTTCAGCACTAGTTAACGGTTAGGGATTCGAGCTAGAAAATTTACCAATTGAAAACACCAAAAATAAAATTATAAAAATAAAAAGATAATAAAAAAAATTAAAAATTTTCAACAACAAAAAAAAATCTCAACAAAACCGATACAATACAAACTCATTTATTTTCCTACGATTTCTCAACAACCAAATAGATTCTAAACGAGTCCAAATAAATTTAATCGAGCTCAAATTCCACCACAAAGCTAACGAATTGAGCTAGAATTTCAAAGCAATTGAAATAAATATAACTGTTAAAATAAATAAAAACTCAAACAAAGACTATTCATTTCAAACAATTTCTCCAAATACAGAATCCAAGTAAATCTATAGAAATGCAATGAAATGAAAAGCCGTAGAAGATCGTACCTAGTAGAATCGGATATAAGTGTAATTTCCATAATTTCTCGGGAAACAAACAGAGAGAGACAGCTATCAACGGCTCGCTTGTCGTCGGAGAAGAGATAGCTGACCACCGCTAATCAGCCCGTCAGAGATGAGATGAGCTCTGATCTTTGAGTTTTCTGAGATGAGCTCTGATCAATTTTGAGAGAATATTCTGAGATGAGCTCCGATTTTGAGAGAATTTTTTGATTGTGTGAGTGGTTTCTGAGTGTGGAGCGTGGGAAAAAAAAAAGAGTTTTCCCTTCTGCATTTCAATTTTGGACTTTGTTTCAAGGGTTGGAAATTTTGAGATATCTTCTGTCAAAGGTTGTCATAGGATGCATTGAAAAATGTTTAACTTTGAAGGTAAAATTAGCGCTGCAGTGTAAAAAGTTTTTACTAAAACCTAGTCCGCCTAATTTTAATAGATTATTCAGAGGGTTGTATAGGTTTATTTCGAGGATTTTAATGACCCTCGGAATAAAGCTAATCAAACTTACACATGCGCACCAATTTTTAGTGATGGTTTTGGCACTTTTTAGTCAACCCTTGAGAAAAGTGGGTTGAAAACTTGAAACAAGTCAAGTTTGTTATAGTGCACTATATTTCAATTGAAGCACTCTAACCAAAGAACTAATCCTTTTCTATTTTAGGCTTCATCGGCATAGATTGATACCAGATGGGTCAAGCTATAAAGATGGAATAACAGATATATTTTTTTTGATCAAAAACTCTGGAAATTTTCATTAACGTGAATCAGCATTTAAGCTTGATACATCTTTTGAGACCTGCATAGCTATAAAGGGTGGGATATCCTCAACCCATACAACACAATCTAAAACTGTTATGGCATTTTTTGCCATGAAATGGGCAGCCACGTTCCCACTTCGACGGACATGGATTGCAGACCAGGTATTAAAGCATCCGAGGCTTTGCTTGGATCCTTCAATCACCTTTTGTATCGACTAAGGTGGGGGAGTAGGACTTGAAAGGGCCGAGATTACAGTCAAGGAGTCACTTTCAAACACAACATCCCTCAAACCCAGGTCCCACACCAATTGAATCCCTTCCTGTACTGCCATAGCCTCTAAAGGGAAGCTACAATATTTTACTCATTGCCCCCATAATCCGTCCCTCTGCATTTCTAATCACCATACCCATACCACAGCTGCCCCTCTCCTTACTAACAGCCCCATCCACATTGGCTTTATACCAGCCCTGTTTGGGAGGAGTCCAGGTGGGAGTAAAGGGTCTAGAGAGCTTACAAAGGGGGGGGGGATTTTCGTGACAGAACTCCCTTAAATACTCCTCCATGTCTCGGGTAAGTCTGTGTGCAGTTTTGCGTTGTCCACCATACCTAACTGTGTTCCTTTGATTCCATAAACCCCAAGCTGTGGCAGCAAACAGCTCTTAATCAATATCGGGTTTTCTGTCCCTAATCTCCCACACAACCTCTAAAAACTCCTCCGTTGGGTAAGGTATAAGAGGCAGCTTGAGTCTTGATTCCCCCCAAACTTCAGCAGTAAATTTACATCCCTATAACACATGTTCAACAGATTCACATATCCCACAAAAGTCACACCCCACCTCTATATCAACACCCCTTGATTTTAACCGGTGTTTTGTTGGTAAAATATTCCTACATGAGCGCCACATGAACTGTTTCATTTTGTTTGGGCAATTTAGACTCCACACCAACCTCCATAAGGCACGCATACGTGTGTTGTCTGAAGTACTTCCCTTATCTGCGTTGTGGTTTTGGTCTTTTAACCACTTTTGAGCCACCCTATAGGCACTTTTCATAGAAAAATTGCCATTGGTGGTCCACGCCCATATCACTAAGTCCTCTACAGGCCGTGAACTTATTGTCATACCCAGAATTGCCTCTGCTTCATGTGGCAAAAAAACTCCCTTAACCTTGTCTATGTCCCAGGACCTTGTCTCCTTGTCAATGAGGCGTGCAACCATTTCTGATTCCAGAGGAGTTTTTGGGCTTACCACCATGAAAGAGTCCGGAGTGGGGATCCATCTATCTTCCTAGATCTTCACATTCTCCCTATTGCCCACAACCCATCTGGCACCACATACTACAATATCCTTGGCTGCCACCAAACTTCGCCATACATATGAGGGTCTACAGCCTATTTGGGCTTCCTTGAACGTCGTATCAGCAAAATACTTTGCTTTGAACACCCTGTGGACTAATGTGTTTGGGTTTTGCTTGATTCGCCACCCTTGCTTGGCAAGTAAAGCAAGATTAAACGTTTTGAGATCTCTGAACCCCATTCCACCCTTTTCTTTTGGTGACAAAGCTTTTCCCACGTAATCCAAGCCAACTTCCTCTCCTCATCCTTTTGCCCCCACCAAAATTTGCTCATCATAGAATTAAGTTCCTTACAAAGCGTATCTGGGAGTTTAAAGCAACTCATAGTATAGGTAGGGGTTGCTTGTGCTACCGCTTTGATAAGAATCTCTCTACCCGCATTTGAGAGTAACCGACCCTTCCATCCGGTTATTTTCCTTCCAACTTGATCTTTGATACGACTAAAAGCCTTCCTTTTGCCTTTCCCCACAAGCGGAGGCAGCCCGAGATACTTCTCATGATGCTGAATAATTTGAGCCCCAAATAGCTGTTTCACTTCGGCTTGGACTCCTCTGTTTGTATTCTTGCTGAAAAATAAGGAAGTCTTTTCCTTTTTCAATTTCTGCCTTGATTCAGCCTCGTATTCTTCCAATACTTTTAGTACTCTTTTACCCTCATCCACTATCGCTCTACAAAATATTACGCTATCATCGGCAAAGAAAAGATGGGAGATTTGTGGTGCCCCCTTCCTAACTGAGACTCCCCTAATGTTGCCCTCAATCTCTTCCTTTCTCAACCTGGCGGACAACCCCTCTGTGCACAACAAAAATAAGTAAGGAGATAATGGATCCCCCTGTCTCAGCCCCCGTGATGGAATGATATTGCCTTTTGCTTCCTCATTTATCAGAACCGAGTAGGAGACCGTAGTAATGCACATTAACATAAGGGATATCCATTTGTCGTGGAAGCCCAACTTCCTCATTATCATCTCCAAGAAAAGCCATTCCACTCTGTCATAAGCCTTGCTCATGTCGAGCTTCAAGGCTATCAGAGCCTCCTTACCTTTTTTCCTCCCATCAATGCAGTGCATGGTCTCAAAGGCCACTAGCACATTATCGGTTATGATTCTCCCTGGAACAAAAGCACTCTGAGACTCATCAATAACCTCAGCAAGAATCCTTTTCAAGCGATTAGCAAGAACCTTAGATACTATCTTGTAGATAACGTTACACAAACTGATAGGTCTATACTCAGTAATTTTACGGGGGGCTTTAGTTTTAGGAATAAGACAAATATTGGTTTCATTCACACCACAAGGCATCACTCCAGTATTAAGAATTTTTAGCACACAATCAATCACATTTGCACCAACTAAATCCCAGTACTTTTGATAAAAAATGGGAGACATACCATCAGGGCCTGGTGCCTTTGTTGGATGCATTTGGTGAAGAGCATTCCACACCTCAGATATTAATTACACTTCAGACTCAACCTTCACGGATACTGGTGTAAATGGGAATATTTCAACCGAATACAGGACCAATTCTCTTGAACAACAGTTTTTTGGACCATCCGCAACTTTCCTGAAGGAACCAAAAACTGTTACACTTTAAGACCTTCACCAGGCATAGACAATAACTATTTGATCCGAGTGAGTTTCATGTATGGGAACTATGATGGCAAAGGCAAAACCCCAACATTTGATTTGTATCTTGGAGTAAACAAGTGGGACACTGGCAGTGACAGATGCATCAAGTACATTAACAAAGGAAATTATGCATCTATCCTTATCAGAAGACATCTATGTTTTTGCCTTGTAAACACGGGCAGTGGGACACCTTTCATATCAGTGTTAGAGGTAAGACCTTTGAACAATAATACTTACATACCTAAATCAGGATCACTGGATCTCCTTCGGCGGTTCGATTGTGGTTCAACAACTTATAAAACTTACAGGTAAGCCACTTTCAGTGAGCATCCTTCTGGTAACACTTAGTACAGCCAGCTATTAAGGTACATGCTGAAAAGGCACTTTTTCTTGACCCTTTCGATAAGAAATACAAGATTTAAGGATAATGAGGTATAAAAATGTCCAACAATTTTATCTCTGAAATGACATACAGCGAATAGTCCGAGTTAAATCAAAATTGGGAGCTCTAAAATTTTAAAAGATGGTGAGGAATTAGAAACGGAATAGAGAGCGGTGTTATACAAAACTAGAAATGGTTCCTCTAATTCTGCAACCTGGGTTGCAAAATTCTCTAGGTCTTAGCTCTAACACTGATATGAAAGGTGTCCCATTGCCCGTGTTTACAAGACAAATATAGATGTCTTCTGATGGGGATATATACATAATTTCCTTTGTTGATGTACTTGATGCATCTGGCATCATAGGTCCCATACATGAAACTCGCTTGGATCAAATAGTTCCTGTTTTTTCCTGGAGAAGGTCTTAAAGTGTAACAGTTTTTGGTTCCCTCAGGAAAACTGCGGACGGTCCAGAACTGCTGATCAATATTATTGGTCCTGTATCCGGGTGCAATATTCCCATTTACACCTGTGTCTGTGAAGGTTGAATCTGATGTGTAATTGATTTCTGTTGCTCCATCTTTATAGCTTGAGCCTTCTGGTATCCCACAGTCGATGCTGATGAAGCCTGAAATAGAAAGGCATTAATTTTATGGTTAGAGTGATACAACTGATATATAATGGTGGTCAAAAGAATTAGATTGTCAAACCTAATTGATCCTGGGAATGAACAAGGACTGTGAGAGTAAAAGCACCATGAAGTATTATTGCAAATAGAAATTGCTTTGCCATTTCCAACACAGCTTAGATTCCTTGGCGTGCCTTCTCAGATTTCAATCCTATAAATAGTGCTTTGCTCCAAGTTGGATGTTGAGAAAGTCTTACATCGATGAGATTAAAGTATTTGAGCAACCAGGTCCATTACTTCTGCATCGAAGAATGATATTCCGCTGACACAAATTCTGTCTTTGTCAAAAGACACACCAACATTTCTTTAACCTCAAAAAAAATATATATAAAATTAAAAAAAATTATATATATATATATATATATGTTGAAGTACGTGTGTTTCAAACTCTTAAACTATGCGTGTGTCCCACATTAGTTAAAGATGTGTTCTCATGCAGGTTTATAAACCATTGTATCACTTAAGTGTTAGTTTGAAAGATAATGGGCTAAAGGTTAGAGTTGGGCTTAGGTTGGGTTTAGGCTTGTCTCTAACTATTAGAGGCCTAGTCCTCTAGTCAGCCCACTTGTCTTACATGTTGGCATATATAAAAGCCTACAACTCACACTATTCAAGTCATTTTTTTTTCTCATCTTCTCCAGCCGTATCCTTTTGTTTTTGCTCTGTTTTTTGCTGCACAGAAAAAATTTCAGCTTCAATGTTTTTTAAGGAAAGGAAAGGCAAGTAAGGTTGTTCCTAGTTCTTCTTGCTTGAGTGTGTGATCAACTTGAATAAATTACTATAGTCTAATCTTGGGGGGTTGTTCGGCCAAGAGAGCCATTCACACCGAGTTTTACTCCGAGTGGCATGAATCAACCTTTAAAGACAACGCATTTTGCGTGATTCTATAATTTGTGAGATCTTTCTAACTCTATCTATTTATTTTTGTTATTGCTAATTTTTTAGGGTTTGTATTGTTGAATCAAAACTTGTTTATTTAGCTATATTTTCCAACAATATATACATTTCCTTTCAAATCCATCTGTTGGCACTGTCTCTAAAATAGTTGAACTAAAAGTTCTTGACAATGATGGCAAATTTTTTAGAATCTAGTCTGTGGTGCTTATAGCCAAACAAATGCTAGGAGCTGTTTGAAAGCATAGACGGCAGAGTAAGAAAAGTTGTAGACTTTGTTTTTAGAGACTGTCATCCTCCAAGACGATGGTTAAGTCATTGTATATAAATATATATTATTTAATGTCATAATTACAAGTCCGTCAGTGTGTATATATATATCAAAATATATATATATATATATATATATATAGCATTTTGTCAGACTATTCCAATCCTTGTCAATGGAATCATCTTCATTTAAAACAATTGTAGGGGCCATTTTGTGTTTTAGGTTGGGCTGGGCTGCCTTCTGCAGTGATGGGCCTGAGTATTTCTGAGTAGGAGAGTTGAGACCAGCCCAACTGCAACTCACTTTGGGACGGGTTGTGCGCAAACTTAGCCTTGTCTGCCAGGAGAGTACTTACGACAGGCGGAGCTGTTACAAATAGTTTACGGTAGGCAGATATAATAACAACAAAGAAAAAACAGAATACAGTGACCTTTTCTTAATGGAAAAATGGGAAAAAGGACTGAGTGATCTCTATTTCTATGACAATCACAGTAATAACAATGGTAATGATAATAACGGCTTTTACAAAAAGGAGTAATTGATTGAGCGATAATAGAAGTTAGTCGAAAATAAATATCAAGTCAAGTTTGGGTCCACAGTGGCAAAACTGAGGAGGAAGAACGCTTCCTCTCAATGCAACTAATCTCCCAGGAAAAAGATCCTGCCGTGGGGATTAATGACTTTAAGGGAATCAGACCTGAGTGGTTGGTGTCCAAGGGAATCTCCTTTTTGTTTACTTTCTCAAAGAGAGTAGGATTTCGAAGGGGAGAGAAGGAAGATGACCTACTGGTGCATGCCCATGGTATCTGTTTCTCTCCGTTTTTCATTTTTCTCTCTTATCTTTTCCTTTTCTTTGTTTTTCTTTTTGTTTTCTTTTCTTCTGCCTAATGCCTTTGTTTTCTGATCCCCTTTACAGGGCACGACGAGGTTCCTTTTATAAGGCCTGCCGTGACTAGATTTTACCATCTTACCCTTAACCGCCTCTGTCTGGTCTGGGGGTACTTGCCGACCACCAAGGAGTTCGTCTGTGTACTTACCCCTACCAGGTGGAGGCAAGCTTGTTTTGTTCAGTTAGTGCGCCGTGACATTCCTTCCTGTCACGATGTAAATGCTTTTCTCTCTCCTTCCCTCTTGGCATGCACCTAACGATTCCCCCCTTATCTTTGCCTCTTTTGGATGGTCTGTCATCCCAACAGGACGTACCTCCCAAAAGGGCTTGGGCAGGAGCCGTAGAATAGGTCATTTTCCCTCTCCCCACCACCAAACTATACCCCTCCTTACCTCTTACCTCTGACCTATGACCCTACCACGTCCCATATTAGCTGGGTACAGGCTGATGGTGCCTTGGCCTTGCGCGTGCTTTCCTTCCACGTACATCCAAAATCTGCCTGCGGCTCATACGTTTGCCGCACTTCTTTGTTCTTTTACGTGGGCCGTTTGTATAATTCACTGTTTCCCTTTAAGGCCGAGCTTCTTTTAATACTGGGTTTTACATTTCTCTTGGCTCATTTCTTGGTTGCCCTTATGTCCTGCCACATTACTTGGCATTTTCTGCCGTGGCGATTTGCTCCTGCTAGGCCTCTTTTCAGGCCTGCCGTTTCATTCCTTCCCCCAGTGGCTTAATATGGCCACTGGTGTTCTTATTCATGGGCTCCAGTGTCCCTTTCTTTTTCCCTTGGGCTTGCAGTCCATTTACTTCCTTTGGACTTCCTCGGCCCATTTACTAACTCTGCATTCCCATGGGCTTTTACTAACTTGATTGGGCTTCCCCGACCCAATTTTCTTATTCTCATCCTTGGGGTTCATGGGCTTGCCATTAACTCCTACTTTCTTTGTTTACATTGCCTTGGGCGTGCCGCAGCCCATTCTCACTTTTCCATACCATATACTGCCCATGGGTGCCATTTCTCTCTTTCCGAGCCCTTTAGACCCATTTGCTTCCTCAATACCCATTTGTTCATGTTATGGGCCTGAGATCCATTATTCTTACCGCTTGGGCTTAGTAGTTTTATTCTATGCTTGTTGCTTCTATTTGTTGCCTGCTTTGCTGAGTTGGGCCTGTTTTACAAAAATGACCCTTAACATTTAGCCCTCTGAATATATGGAGCGTTCTTGCGGTTCATATGTGAATGAAGGACTTTTTTGTCTTTTTCACTTTCCTTCTTTCTTTTCTTTCGCGGCCTTTTTTTTTTTTTTTTTTTTTTTTTTTTTTTTTTAAACTATGGACTCCTTCCTGCATATATATTTCTTTTCCTGCCGTGAACAGTGGTGACTCTTCGAATTTTCCAAAATGGTAGTTGCTTTAAACCATAACCGCTGCCTCATTAATATTATTCTTTTCTCAATGGCTGACCAGTTGCCTCCCTTCACGCCGGCATTAATAAATCAGGTATTTAAGAAGAGAGTCCATTCCCGACGCAGACACAAACTCCTTCTATTCCAAAATATCCTGCCTGTTTTCCTTCCTTCACCGTTTTCTTCTTTTCAGACACCCATCCCCCTCTTACTCCGATCAAATCCTCACGCCATGGCACCAGTGAAAACTCAAGCTTCTTCCCGTCATAAAGGGAAAGGAGTCGCTTTGGATCCTCCGATATAACAAGAAGTAGAAGAAGAGACCGTACGCTCCGATTCGGACCACTCCGATGAGGAGGAGGCACGGCGTGACCCAGATAGCGAATGCGCCCCTCTGATCGACCCTTGGTACAATATTAGTCCCTACTTCCCCAAGGCTCCTGGAGATTATGCGTCGTCGCCACCGGGCCGCGTGTGGCTCGCTCTTTGCCGGCGAAACCCTGATGTTTCTTGGGCTTCGGTGTCTTCCTCTATCTCCGATTTGGTCATTCGTCAAGGCGTTGCCCTTCCTGTACCCATCCATTTCGAGTTTGGGTCGGGCACTGCCTCGGGTTGGAAGGAGTGCGTTGACAGTGAGTTATTTGACACAGGTTTCATGGGTTTGCTTCAGAGGCCCGGTGTTCTAAAGGCCGTCGTTCTTTCCCGAAGTCTATCCAATTTCCGAGACCTCTACAACCTTCGTCACTTGGTTCGCCGGTGGTGTGCCACCACTCACACATTCCTCTTTTCTTGCGACGAACTCACTGTTACTCTTGAGGACGTGGCTAACCAGTTACTTTTGCCGATTCTTGGTGATGTTGATCCTGCCACCATTGAGCTTTCCCTGGAAGAAGAAGCCATCGAAGTGGAGTTGAAGAAAAGGATGGCCGGAAATGCTAAGTTATCTTACTGGGTTAGTTCTTCTTCCAAGTTTTCTGCTGTTGCCCGCCATGCTGCTTTTATTGCATTTTGGCTTTGTAAGTTTGTCTTTGGGTCCCATCCTCATTATTCCATAAAACCTTTGTATTTTCGTTTGGCCATAAAAATATCTGCCGGGGTGAGTCTGCCGCTGGCCCCCATGTTTTTGAGGCATCTATATGTTTAACTGGATATCCTGCGGAGTGACGAGAGTTAGGCTGGCTCCTGCCACATAGTCGCTTCCTCTGTACATAGCACCATTCTGCAGCAGTTGTTGTTTGAGCGTTGTGCCCAATACTTGGCGAAGTGTAGGCCTGTCAGATTTGCTAAAGAGAAGTACCAATCATGTCCGTAGGCAATTACTGATTTCTGCGGCAGATTTGAGTCTGATTTTCCTCTGGCTTTTCGTTGTTCCGGTTTGAAGCCTATTGATTATTCCGTCGTTGAGTCCTTTGATGAAGGTATTGGTTTTTCCTGGAGAACTTATAGACATTTGCGTTCTGGTTATACTTGTGTTGATTCTGCCATGGGTTCATTTATTGATACTGTTGGTACTACCACTCCGCTGGCTGGTTTTGATGAGACGGGTATCACCTATTTGGCTGCCACTAATGCCGAATGGTTGCCGTATTTAGTAGATGAAGGTGTCAGGTTCGTCCATTATCCTGCCAACCGAGTAAGGAGACAATTTGGGCTAGATCAAGATATTCCTGATGACCTCTCCTTCCTCGCAGAGTCTCCTACTTCAGTTAGACCCTTTCTGCGGCACACTACTTTTGATTTTTTGGAGACAGTGCTTCAATACAATCACAGTTCCTGGTTCTCTGAGGGAAGGCCTTTGCACTCCTGTTATGCACGGCTATTGGCAGGCTGTAATGACCTCATTTGATACAGAGTTGGCTGACAGTCGCGATTTCTCTCTCATACCTCCTGAGAGACTTAGCATGGTTATCTCTCCCAATCCTCAGTTGCTCCTTCCTTTCAGGTCTGTGTTGGCCTATGCCAGGAAACAGAGCCGATCCGCCATCTTTGAATGGGATGAGGAGAAGAAAGGATGGTATTGGCATATAGGTGATTACCCCTCAGGTTGGGAGAAGAAAGTTAAAGTAGTAAACATTCATGCGCCAGCCAAGAAAGCTCTTGCCAAGCTTAAATCTGTCAGCAAGCCTAAGTCTGCCACTCCTCAACCTCTCATAGGTGCTACTCCTGCCAGCAGAACACGAGGTAGTAAAAGGAACACAATTCCCCATCCTGCGCCTGCCGTTCAGCGAAGAGTACGTCACTTAAAAACCTTTTTCTTGCTTTGTCTTCCAAGTACATATATATATATATATATATATACACTTTTTCTTTTTCTTTTTTTGACTTTTCCTGAATCCTGACATGCTTGCTGACTCCTTTCTTTGACTCTTTCCCTTATCCTTTTTTCTTTTTGCAGTCTAAGCACAAGGAGGATACGTCAATTGCCCGTCCTATTATGCTCAAGAAACCTAAATCAGAGGTATATTTCTTCTTGCTCCTTCTCTCCCCCTTTTTTTTTTTATATTCGTACGTGTTCAGTCTGCTACATGTTTTTGGTTACCTCATTGGCCCAAAAGTTACTTTGATCTTCACATCTTCTTCTTCTTGTCTTCTAGGATGAGCCTGAGCCTCTTTCCATATATCGCTCTACTGCCGAGGAGCTTTCTGCCCCCATGGGCACACCTACGAAGGGCTCTCTTGGTAAGGCTAAGTTTGCAACACCTGCCCCTCCTGCAGCTACTCGTGGAGTTCTTACCGAGGCTACTACCTCTTTCACTAGACCAGTACCCGTGGATGAGGGTACTCATACTGGGGAGGTTAGTGAGGTCACCCTTACTCCTGTTGTGACACCATCTGTTCAAAGGGGAGCCACCCCTCCTGCTGTTACTGGGATCGAGGCTACTCCTGCTACACTTCTTGTCATTTCCACCGGTGACCCTTTTGCTGCTCTTTCTCAGGCTGTGAAGAACAGTTCTTCTCTGGTAGTTACTCCTTTTTCTATTCCTATTTCTGCCACACGTGGGCCTGATGCTGACTTGTCCTCAGAGGAGTCTGAGGAGATCTTTGAGGATCCTGAGGATGAGCCCGTCTTGGGGAGGAGGTTTTCTGAATCCGAGGAAGAGGGGAGTGTTCCACCTGAGACAATGGGTATGTGCTTTCTTCCTTCCTTTCTCTTCTTTCTTCGTTAAGTTCACTCTTCTCCTCTTTTTTTTTTTTTTTTTGATAAGTTCACTCTTCCTTTTTATTTGCATGTTTATCTCTCTGTTTGCAGAGACCTTTGAGGGGCTAGGAATTGCAACAGACATAGGGGTGTCTGCGGCAATTACTCCTGCCGCGTCCATTGCACCTATTCCTGCCGCGTCTTCTGTACCAGTTTCTGCCATATTTACAGCATCTGTTTCTGCCGTCCCTTCTGGTCATGCCTCTGCTTTCCCCACAGCGCCCATTAGTGCTGGCTTTGGTAATTTTTTTTTTCTTTCTTCTTTCACTTCTTCTCCGTAGGTCTATCTCTTTTTTTTTTTTTTTTTTTTTTACCAAGGTTTCTCATCTCAAACCTTGTGCCCTTTTGACAGGTCCACCTCCTACGGTGTCTTCTTAGTTTGAGGTAGGCAGTAGCTCCGCCACCATTCCAAACCCTGCGAGCGAGGCTGCAGCCTTCTTTGTGCGCTTCGACCAACCTGAAGTCAATGATCTTGAACCTGCGGATTTCTGGGGCTCCGAACCTCCTTACATAGACTTTCATGGCTTCAGAATCCCTGAGGACTGCTCTTCCCAGTTGGTGACAATCTACATCAACCGCGGGGACTTCATGCGGGGATTCAGACTCGGTCACTCTGCTAGAGAGCATTTCTTGAGGATGTTGGGGAGGTTACTGAACGATATCGAGCACAATTTCGTTGACACTGTTTCTACCGAGAGGATCTTGCAGTGGAAGGCTACGGTGTAGGAGTTTGTGAGTGTTGGTTTTGCTGTGGAGTTTATCTTGGATCACCTTTGAGAGATAGCTCGGGCCGTTTTCATGGGGAGAGTCCGGCCCGCTGTTGATGCTATTGATTCACGCCTTGAGGTTCTGAGAAAGGAAATGGCAGACTTGGAGGACCGTCGCGAGCGCCTCATCTTTAGCACAGGTGGATCTAGCCGTTTTGGGGATCAGCCACTCACTTCTGGACTCCATTAATGATGATGCAGCTTCTGTTTCGTTGTTTCCTTCGCCTTATTACTCTATTTAGTACATTACATTTCCTATAGCACTTATTTGGACTAGTTTGCCACATTTTGGGTTTGTAACTTATAATGCTATACTTGTGATGCTACACTTATGATGCTACACTTTGCTACTATTTTTTTTTTCTTTTGCTATGACATATGATAATAAATACTTCGTGCTTTTCATTGCATCCTCATGAAAGCAAATTACAAAATTTTGTCTTGTGACATAGTCATTTGAAAGATGAAAAACAGAGTAAAAGGAAACATAACAGCTTTTTCAACAAAACAAAAGGAAGGGATAATCACATGGCTTTTCCTCTCAGGCGTAGTAGCGTTTCAACCATTTCCCATTGATGGGATCCATTAAGTCCCTAACATCCATCTGAGTCAGTCGGTAATACCTGCTTGGATGTGCCTCTCTTATCACAAGGGGTCCTTCCCAATTTGGTGCAAACTTCGATGGTCCTGCCAGGCCTCTTCTAACATAATCTGCCACTTTTAGAACCAGTTGTCCTTCCGCAAACACTTTCTCTTTAGTCATCCTGCCGTAGGCCTCAGTCATTTTTTGCTTGTATCTGCGGCTGTGTTCTTGGGCTTTTTCTCTTCTTTCATCAAGTCCTTCCAGGTCTTCGCACTTTTCTGCCGCAAAGACTTCTTCATCATTCTCCTTTTCTTGCATCTGCATGACTCTCAGGGACGGGGTCATTTTCTTTGCTGGACTCACTACTTCAGTTCCGTAGACCAAGGAAAAAGGTGAAAAACCTGTGGCTAACTTAGGTGAACTTCTATAAGCCCAAAGAGCGTCTGGCAGGTGCATTGCCCATCCTCCCGTATACTCTTGGCTCATTTTACTGATAATTTTTATGAGAGTTTTGTTCGTTGCCTCTGCTTGCCCATTTTCTTGAGGGTAATAAGGCGATGACCGGTGATGCTTGACTTGGTAGAATTCTAGCATTTTCCTCACATCACTGTTGACAAAAGGTGTGCCGTTGTCACTGATGATTCTGTGGGGAACCCTAAACCATACAATTATGTTTTCCTTGATAAAGTTTGCCACTGCTCCTCCTATGGCTTTACGAAGTGGTACTGCCTCTGCCTACTTAGTAAAATATTCCATAGCTACTAGTATCCATATGTACCCTCGTGACGGCGGATTCACCGGTCTAACCAAGTCAAGCCCCCAAGTGTGGAAGGGCCATGGTGTGACCATGCTATGCAAATTTTGCGGATGAGTGTGAATCAAATTGGCTTGTACTTGGTAACTATGGCACCTTTTTACAAATTCTGCCGTATCCTTTTTCATGGTAGGCCAGTAGTAGCCCATTTGCAGTAGGCATCTGTAAAGCCTTTTCTTTCCCTGGTGTTCCCCACACTCTCCCGAGTGTGCTTCTTTTACCATTTCTCTCGCCTCCTCAGGGCCCAAACACCTCAAGGGGTCTCCATCATACCCTTTCTTGAAAAGGACCATATTATGCAAAAAAAAATAACGCGTTGCGAACCTCCTGAGCTTGTATTTTTCGCTATGCTTTTGCGGCAAGATGCCTTCTGTCAGGTACTGTATAAACAGGCTTCTCCAGTCTTCGCTGACGAATGCAGCGTAACTTTCTTCTCTGTCTGCCGCAAGTTGGTAGTTCCCACATTGGGTTTGGACTTGGTCTGTATCTTTGCCCATGGTTGGCCAATAAAAGCCTGCCCTCTGAAGTCTACGGTAAAGGTTGATCTCTCCGCAGAATCCTCAAGTCTTCTCATGTACTTCTTTCAACTTTCTCTGAGCCTCTTTTTGCCCCACACATCTGGACAAGACTTCACCTGACATCCTGTGGTACAGTTCTCCCTTTACCAGGGCGTAGTCTTTGAGTACATTTAGTCCCATGGCTTCTTCTTTTCCCGTCAAAGCTTCCTTCAGGGGTATCCGCCAATCTCCTTCGCAGTGTTCCTCCAGGAACCTTTCTTTCAACATTTCAATTATGGATTCTTCTCTCTTGCTGACCTCTACTCTGGTGCTCCCTCCTTTAAACATTATTTGCGAACCTAGTGCGGCCAACGCATCGGCAAACCGATTCTCGTTCCTCGGAGCATGTTCTATTTCAAAAGTTAAGAACTTTTCTTCCATTTTCTGGGCCATTACTCTGTACGGGCCTAGGCTGGGTTCTTTTAAGGAAAAACTCCCTTTGGTCTGGTAGACTACCAAGTAGGAATCACCGAGTACTCTCAAATGCTTAACTCCTATTTCAAGAGCTGTGGCCAGACCAGTTAAGTAGGCTTCATATTCTGCCATATTGTTTAAGCAGGGGAACTCCAACTTGAATGATAGTGCTACTGCTTTATCTTCTTCATGATACAAAACTACTCCAACTCCTCTAGACTGGGTAGTAGAAGACCCATCAAATTTCATTACCCATTGCTCTCTGACTTCCTCTGCCATGGCTACTTCCTCTAGGACCTCGTCGCCCAGCGAAAATTCTTCCTCCCCTGGAAACTGTGCCAATAAGTCTGCTATAGCCTGGCTTTTCACTGCTCTGGGTGCCCTCATTCTCAAATCATACTGTGACAATTGTAACAACCACTAGGATATCCTGCCAGAGAGGATTGGTTGTTGTAGTAAAGCTTTGATGGCATGGGACTTAGTCATCAGCCATACTTCGTAGGCCAAGAAATAGTGGCGTAATCTCTGTGAGGCATACACAATAGCCAAACATGCCCTTTTCGCCCTCGTTTAACGAGTTTCTGCATCTTTTAGGGTGCGACTAATGCAGTATACTAGTTGCTTGATGCCGCCTCCATCTTCTTGGGCGATTAAGGCACCAATGGCATATGAATTGGTGGCCATATAAAGTAGCAATGGCTTCTTATGGATTGGGGCTTGCATTGTAGGGAGGTTCATCATAATCTGCTGCAGCCTTTTGAAGGCTGCCTGCTGCGCTTCTCCCCATACAAAACTTTGCCCTTTCCTCAGTAACTTGGTAAAAGCCGACGTGATTGATGCCAACCCAGGGATGAATCTTCGGATATACGAAACTTTCCCTAAGAAGCTTTTTAGTTCTTTTACCGTGGCTGGAAGTCTCATAGTTGCAATGGCTGTGGCTTTTGCTGGGTCTACATCTATCCCCCTGCTGTGAACCAAGAAACCCAGGAATTTCCCAGAGGATGCACCAAACGCGCATTTAAGGGGATTCATTCTCAATTTAAAGGCTCTGCATCTTTCGAATACTCTCCTCAGCACACGGAAATGTTCTTGTCTCCTCTTTGACTTAACTACTATGTCATCCACATAATCTTCTAACTCCTGATGCATCATATCATGAAATATAGCCATCATTGCTCGTTGATAAGTCGCACCTGCATTTTTCAACCCGAAAGGCATCACGGTGTAGTAGAAGTTCCCCATGGGCGTTCTGAAGGCAGTTTTCTCCGCATCTTTTGGCGCCATCCTGATTTGGTTGTATCCACTGAAACTATCCATGAATGAGAACATGGCGCTTCCTGCCACGGAATCTATCAACAAATCCATGTTCGACAATAGGAATTCATCTTTCGGGCATGCTTTGTTGAGATCCCTGAAATCTACGCAACATCTTATCTTGCCATTCTTTTTCTTTACTGGTACTATGTTGGATAGCCAGCGAGGGTGTTGAATAGGCTTAATGAATCCTGCGGCTAGCAACTTCTGCACTTCTTTGACTATCTGCCCTTCTATTTATGTATAAAATATCCTGGCAGGCTGAGCTACTAGCTTGGCTTGCAGGTCCACATTTAACGTATGTGCAACTAACCCAGGGTCTAGCCCTGGCATTTCATTATAGTCCCATGCGAACTCGTCTTTGAATTCTTTCAACAACTGTACCAGCTCTGTTTTTTCTTTTTTTGTCAAACTTGCACTAATTGAGATGGGCCTCGGCCCTTGCGAAGCAAACCCCAGGTCAACTTCCTCCATTTCTTCTTCTGCGGTAACCTGTAACTCCTTTTCTGCCGCAACTCTTTCGCTTTCCTCCTTATCACTTTCTTCCTCTGAACTCTCTTGGACTCCGCAACACATCAAACTCTCGTGCTGCCCTTCATGGGTGGGGCCAGTCTGTGTTTCAATCGCGGGCCCCACGCACCTTCATAATTTGTATACGATTCTGCCATCAAGTCCCCAGGTCCTGACACATTGGGGTGTGTCATCAGATCTTGCGGCCGGCGCTTCTTTCCTTTTCCTCTTTCTTGCCAACAATTCCCTTAGATCGGGTTCTGGGTCATTCTGGACATCTTCCCACCTAGGCACGAAGGTACCTCGTGGCTTTGATACTAAACTTTCTCCAGATGGAGCCCATTGGTCGTAGAACATAGTTTCTACTAAGTGGGCTTCTGCCTGCTCGAATGGTGAGGGGTTCACGGCTATGCGTATCATCCTGGCGTTCAATCTTCCTTTCACACATTGGTGATAGGTGGATGGGACCAGACGGTGTTTGTGTAACCATGGCCTCCCCAAAAGCACGTGGTAGGATACTTCTGTCTTCACCATATGAAATCGTGCTAAAGAGGCTATGGGGCCTACTTTCAACCACAGCTGAATGTGGCTTGCTGTGTACTCACCCCTTCCGCCGAACCTTGTCACTTCCATTGGGCATCCCTGAATCTTCCTTTCTGAAATTCCTACTGCTTGCAGAGTGCTTAATGGAATGAGATTCACGGAAGCACATGTATCTACCAAAGCTCTCTTTATGGGGATTTGATTTATGGATGCCGCCAAGTATAAAGGCCTCCTGTGATCTGGGTGTCCCACCTCCATATTTTCATCACTAAAAGTGATTTCAGTTGACTCCTATAAGAGAGCCCTATCATCTGATATTTTTGCCGATAGACATTCTACTCTTGCACCGGAGGCAATGCTCACCAAAGCCTCCGTGGCTACCTTTCTTTCCTTTGCTAAGAGTCCTAGCTGATCGAACAAATTTTTGAACTTGGAAGTTTATTGTAGAGTGGTAATGGCTGTTGTAGGCAAAGTCATGTTTTCTTCTTCGTCCTCTCCTGGGTTTGCGCAAATTACCACTGCTGCTACACCCTTCCCTTTGTGGTTTGGGAGTGGGTTTCTTTGGACTTCCTGCACAGTTCTAAAGTCCCTTCCTTTATCCTGCGGTGCACTAGTCTGCAGAGTGCCCAACACTCTGCGGTAGAATGTTGGACATAATTGTGTAAACGACAAAAACGTGGGTCCCTCCTTTCCTCCTCTGTGGGCTCCCTAGCAACCTGGTTAGGTTTGAAAATGCCATTTGCTATCCATTTGTCTAGTAGTACGTCTAGCTCCTTTGCGGTGCATGGTATTGGTGGGGGAGTATCGTACTCTCTCCCGTCAGTCTTTCTTCTCCGCTCACCAGTGGACACCGCCATGGCTTGCGGGGCACTTCTTTTTTCCGTGCTTGGCTTTACGGACTAGGCAGTTTTTCTCGCCTTTTGTAATAACTGCGTGAACTGGGAGATTTCGAGGTTTTCTAGAACTGCCTTGTACTCCCTGATCATATTCGTCATACACATCTCTACCAGCGTCCTTTCTTCACAATGGTCATAGCAGTCGAGTGCTATGTCCCTAAATCTCTTGATGTACACCATCAAGTCTTCACCATTCCTCTGTTTGGTTGCTTGCAAAGTTGCAAGTGTCACCGTTTCCTCTCCGTGAAAGTATTTGGTACAAAATACATCCACCATATCATCCCACGTTGGGATCGGTCCTGGCTTTAATTCAATGTACCAGGTGTAGGCTCGGTCACATAGTGATTTAGAAAATTTCCAGAGACATAAATCTTCATCTGCGGCATAAGGGCCGAGCGTATCAATGAACTTGCTTACGTGCTCAACAACACTTCCTTTCCTGCCATCATATTGTGCAAAAACTCGCGGTTCATACCTCTCGGGGTATGGTTTATTGAGTACCCTTAGCGGGTATGGAGGCCTTCGTGCGTAGAATCTCTCCTTGGGTGCTCTGGCTCTCTCTTGCTCTAGAAGGGCCGCTACTTCTGCCATAGTAATAAAATGTTGATCCGTATTCTGTGGGACACCTCCTGCTGGTGTCTTTTCCTTGTCTGTCGCATGTTCTGGATCATGCTGGCTTCCTTTTTCCTTCGTTCTGTTTGTTTTTAGCTGACGGATTTTTTCCATCATTTGTTGCTGCGAGTGCTGTAGAGCCTGCAACACTTCCACAAAGGTGTTGGCATTGTCTGCGGGGATCCTTGGTGGAGGCTAGGGTCCAGCCCCCATTCTGTTGGCACCCTCTGCCTGGTCAGGCTGCTGTGGGCGAGGTGTCGTTGGCCTAGACTCTGCTTGCGAGGGCACGACACTCATATTTCATGTCGTCCTGGACTTTGGAGGCATTTGTCTGGGAGGGCTTATGTCCCTATCCGTTTCTCAACTCCCTAGTGAAGTCGCCAATTTAATGTAGGAGCCTTTTTGTGTTTTGGGTTGGGTTGGGCTGCCTCCTGCAGTGATGGGCCCGAGTATTTCTGAGTAGGAGAGTTGAGACTGGCCCAACTGCAACTCACTTTAGGCCGGGTTGTGTGCAAACTTGGCCTCGTCTGCCACGAGAGTACTTACGGCAGGCGGAGCTGTTACAAATAGTTTACGGCAGGCAGATATAATAACAACAAAGAAGAAACAGAATACAATGACCTTTTCTTAATGGAAAAATGGGAAAAAGGACTGAGTGATCTCTATTTCTATACAATCACAGTAATAACAATGGTAATGATAATAACGGCTTTTACAAAAAGGAGTAATTGATTGATCGATAATAGAAGTTAGTCGAAAATAAATATCAAGTCAAGTTTGAGTCCACAGTGGCAAAACCGAGGGGGAAGAACGCAACCTCTCAGTGCAACTAATCTCCCAGGAAAAAGATCCTGCCGTGGGGATTAATGACTTTAAGGGAATCGGACCTGAGCGGTTGGTGCCCAAGGGAATCTCCTTTTTGTTTACTTTCTCAAAGAGAGTAGGATTTCGAAGGGGAGAGAAGGAAGATGACCTACTGGTGCATGCCCATTGTATTTGTTTCTCTCTGTTTTTCATTTTTCTCTCTTATCTTTTCCTTTTCTTTGTTTTTCTTTTTGTTTCCTTTTCTTCTCCCTAATGCCTCTGTTTTCTGATCCCCTTTACAGGGCACGGCGAGGTTCCTTTTATAGGGCCTGTCGTGACTGGATTTTACCATCTTACCCCTTAACCGCCTCTGTCTGGTCTGGGCGTACTTGCCGACCACCAAGGAGTTCATTTGTGTACTTACCCCTGCCAGGTGGAGGCAAGTTTGTTTTGTTTAGTTAGTGCACTGTGACATTCCTTCTTGCCACGGTGTAAATGCTTTTCTCTCTCCTTCCCTCATGGCATGCACCTAACGGTTCCCCCCTTATCTTTGCCTCTTTTGGATGGTCTGTCATCCCAGCAGGACATACCTCCCAAAAGGGCTTGGGCAGGAGCCGCAAAATAGGTCCTTTTCCCTCTCCCCACCACCAAACCGTACCCCCCTTACCTCTTACCTCTGACCCATGACCCTACCACGTCCTATATTGGCTGGGTACAGGCTGGTGGTGCCTTGGCCTTGTGCGTGCTTTCCTTCCACGTACATCCAAAATCTGCCTGTGGCTTATGCGTTTACCGTGCTTCTTTGTTCTTTTACGTGGGCCATTTGTATAATTCACTGTTTCCCTTTGGGGCCGAGCTTCTTTTAATACTGGGTTTTACATTTCTGTTGGCTCATTTCTTGGTTGCCCTCATGTACTGCCACATTACTTGGCATTTCCTGTCTTGACGATTTGCTCCTGCTGGGCCTCTTGTCAGGCCTGCCGTTTCATTCCTTCCCCCAGTGGCTTAATATGGCCATTGGTGTTCTTACTCATGGGCTCCAGTGTCTCTTTCTTTTTCCCTTGGGCCTGCGGCCCATTTACTTCCTGTGGACTTCCTCGGCCCATTTACTAACTCTGCATTCCCATGGGCTTTTACTAACTTGATTGGGCTTCCCCGGCCCAATTTCCTTATTCTCATCCTTGGGGTTCATGGGCTTGCCATCAACCCCTACTTTCTTTGTTTACATTGCCTTGGACCTGCTGTGGCCCATTCTCACTTTTCCATACCATATACTGCCCATGGGTGCCATTTCTCTCTTTCCGTACCCTTTGGGCCCATTTTCTTCCTCAAGACCCATTTGTTCATGTTATGGGCCTGTGATCCATTATTCCTGCCGTTTGGGATTAATAGTTTTATTCTATGCTTGCCGCTTCTATTTGCTTCCTGCTTTGCTGAGTTGGGCATGTTTTACAAAAATGACCCTTAACAACAATCATATTGCAGAATAAATATTTAAAAAGTAAAAAGAATAAGAAAATTTTACTTCCACTTGGCTAATATAGGAAACAAAATTTTTCCACAATATCAATGCGCAAACGCAATAACGAGCCTCTTGAATATATAAAGAAAAATGAAATAAAAAGATTGATTTCTTCAACTAGTCCTATATTATTAGAGACTTATTTAGTTCTAATTGATGGAACAGCAACCTTTTTTTTTTTTTTTTTTTTTTTTTTTTTTTTTTTGAGAAGAAGATGGAATAGCAACTTGACAAACTTCAAATGAAGTATGGCAATGGCATGAAAATTTCAGCAATCACAGACTCAAAGTGGTCCAAAGCGTTTTGTTTTCTAATCGTTAGGGCAGGATCAAGTGATATCTTTGATGTCACGCCATCATTCATGATGTGGTACCTCAGTTATCAAATTGCCCAATGGACTATAACTTAATTTTTTATAGTCACAAAACGGTTACTTGCAAATTTTGAATTCATAATTTAGTTGACATGATTATTATTTTTGAAACGATTTATTAAATAAATGGAATTTTAGGGTTAGGGTTCTATTTTAAATTAGGGGTTTTAGTATTCTGACCCTTCAAACATTCAATTGAATGCTCAAGAGCGAAATTAAGCTTCCTAATTTAATTTTTGAGCCTCCAATTTTGTTAGATTATGCCTGAGTTATGGGATTCTAAAAATAAATAAATAATAAAAAATGCCTGAGATAATAACAAAAGGGGATTTTTATTATAAAAACAAAAACATAAGGTCGTTTTTAGGAATTATATTTAGTATGTTAAATTGGGGCTTTATTTATTTTGAGAGAGTTTTAACCTATGGCAATTGGGGCTTTGATTTGTGCAATTAGGCACATAATTGAGATAGCAATGGGATTTTTTTTAAGGTTAGTGAGAATTTACACACAATGTCGCATATGTGTGGGTGTCACTGATATAATTCATGTGATATAAATAAAAAAGTTATATTTAAATATTTTCAATTCAAAGACTACAATATAGTCACAATCATTATTTGTTTCTCAAAAAAACAAAGTCACAGTCATTATGCAAAATATATAAATATTCCAAGGGGCCAATAACAAGAGTTCAAATTTATAAATGTCAAGAAGAAGAACAAAATCATAAGTTAGGTCATGTACAAAAATGAGGAAGAGAATAAAGTCTCAAGAAATGAAAGCAAAAGCCTCAAATTCATAGAGAAATTCTAAATACAGAACATTTCAAAGGGATAGACATTGTGTGTAAATATTCTCACTTACCTTAAGAAAAAACCCATTGCTATCTTATCAACTGCTAACTACATATATGGCCATAATCCCCAAACCCACATTCTCATCTACGTTGGTCCAATCGTTGAAAGAGGAGCCATGCCTCTCAATCAATTTGCGCAAGGATTTTGAGTTGAAATTAAGATAGCGACATTAGTGAGCTTCGTAGCCAGAAAGAAGAATTTCTTAGTGATCCCGTGGAGTTGAGGGAGTCGTGAAGGGACCATTGACTATTGTAGTTATCCAAAAAGGGAGGTTTTGCATTCTATGGAATCTCACATTGCCTAGGAAAGCACATAGAGATGTTCGTATAAGGAGTGACCTTCCTTTAATATGTAGAGGCCTTTTCTCCCACTATTGTGTCCTTTAGGAGGAAAACAAAACCGTGAGGAATATGGGTCCCAAAACAGACAATATCTATACAGTCAGGGTCGAGATCTTTACAAATTGTATCAGAGCCATGCTCTAGTCAGAAGTGTAGGCCCCACACACAAGGACGCATGTGCTGATAAGGGGGTGAATTGAAGTGACCCGAAAATAGGGGTCTTGTAATCTATTGAATAAAGAGTGGCCTTCCTTTAATGTAAGGGGTGAATTGCAGTGACTCAAAAAGGGGGGTCTTGCAAAGGGTTTGAATTGTATTGACCCGTAAAGGGAGGTCTTGTAATCCATGGAATGTGGCCCCTATTTAATGTAAGGGGATGAATTGTAGTGACTCAAAAGGGGGGTCTTGCAATCCATGGAATCCCACATTGCTAAGGGAAGCGCATGGGGATGTGTTTATAAGGAGTGACCTCCTTTTAATGTGTAGAGACCTTTTCCTCCACATCGATCGATTATTCTGAGTTGACACTATCATTGATTTTGGTAGAGTTCCGTACAACAATACTGTACGTTTTTAGACTCCTTAAAATATAAGTTGTTTAACCTAGTTATTTAACTAAGTGATTACTTAGATAAATTATTCAGATCTAAGTTAACACATTCAAATCATATTATGTAAATAATGCGGAAATATAAAGAACACACGATATGATAACATCCTATTGCTACATCGAGTAGAAAACTTACTACCACGACCACATGATAGCTCCCAGTTCACGAACTACTTCTTTCTTTGATCCACTACAACCACAAGTACTCCCACTTGTAACTTTGAGACTCCACTCAAAGGTTTCAGATCTTCTTTAAGTTCTTTATGCAGCAACTGAAGCGATCACCAAGTTCTTGACATGAATCTTAATCTTGATAACCCTAAGTGTATATGAAGGTGATCACCTCTAGATGTCACAAGAGATTCAACACACAGCACATCAAAGACTACTAAAACGTAGCTAAGGTTTTTCCTTTTATACTTGGAGTAAAACATAAAAACCTACACGTCAAATCGAGCTTGGGTTGAGTTGGAAAATTTTGTAGAAAATTAATCTGCATGAGGTTCGATCAATCGAGTCTAATTTTCGATCGATCAAGCCTTGCAGATTTAGACCAATAAATCCTGCAATCACTTAATTCCAACTTTACAAATAAACACATTTTGAGCAGCCTAAATCTAGACTCTAAGTTTTGATCATGATTTGCTAATACATTACAAATTAAAGTTCTAATACATTTAATTTCTAAAGTCTTAGAACCTATCAAATATTTATATATTTGAATCAAGATCACTAAACCTGTATGGCGGTTGGATTGTGGTTCACCAACCTATAAAACTTACAGGTAAGCCATTTTCAATCATTATCTTATCGGTAAGATAGTTAGTACTATCATTTTCAATCAAGTTGCCTGATATGATATTCTTTTCAGGTACAAAGATGATGTTTTTGATCACATATGGTCACCCTACATCCCACCTGAGTGGAAAAACATGTTAGGCTCTAAAGATTTAGGTTTAAATGTTTAGAATCATATTTTTGTTGTGTTGGCAAATCGAGAACAAAACATGTCTAGTCTAAGTGTAAGGCAATGCTTAAAAGTATAGGCTTCAAATTTTAAGTCCAGCTGATTGCAGAAAAAAGGAAGTGAAAAAAGGAAGTGAGGTTCTTCCTTCCTCGACTGATTGAGAATTAAACTCGACCGATCGAAAATCGCAAGTCCAGTTTTTTTACAGAATATTTAAACAGGTTCAAGCCCGCAAAAACATATAGGGTTTCATTTAAACTTCTCTACATATAAAAGGGAAACCCTAGCCATGTTTTGAAGATTTTTTGGAAGACTTGTGTGTTACTCTTTGTGAGATCTAAGAGGTTTTGTACATTTTAACTACATAAGAATCTGCTAGAGCCAGATCTACAATTAAGTGTTGGTAGAACATAGTTGCTGCATCAAGATCATTACTGATGGTGATCTGAAACCTTTGAATGAGATCTCAAAGTCACAAGTAAGGTGGTTTGTGTTGGTGTAAATCTGAGAAGAGAAAGAGTCTAGATTCAAAACTTGCACGTGGTCGTGTCAATAAGTTATTACATGAGGTAGAAATAGATTTAGGGTTAAATCTAATTGTAAAAACTTCAATTCTCTTATAGTGGATTTACTTTACCTTGAGAATAGTATGTCAAATCCTCTACAAATTTTTACTTTGAAATGATTCTTTTCATTAGTTTTCCTGGGTCATCATATCGTAGTGTTATTTATTTTTTACTGTTTTGCATGATATGATTTATTTGTGTTTAACCTAGATCTGAATAATTAATCTAAGTAATCACTTGTTTAATATATTAGGTTAAGCAATCTAGTTTAAGGGGTTTAAACGAATAAACAAAACACTTTTACCAATCTCACAGTGGATGACTCAGGCAACAAAGCATACCAAGTACCATCAGTTGTCATGAGCAATGCAGCCACGAAATTAAATGTAAATGCTTCCACAGGCTTTTTTTGGACACCTGATAATGGTAACATTGTGACCCAATATATCTACTTGCACTTTGCTGAACTTGAAAAGCTTCAACCAAACCAGACTAGGGAGTTTAACGTCTTTTTGAATGGAGACTTGTGGCTTACTCAGCCTGTGGTCCCTTACTACTTATCCACAACTGCAGCATACAGCACAACGGGAACTACTAGAGCAGAGTTTAAGCTTTGGTTAAATAAAACTGAAACTTCCACCCTTCCGCCCATTCTCAATGCTATTGAGATTTAAACATTGAAACAGCTTTTACAAGCACAAACAGACCAAGAAGATGGTACGTTTATACCGCATAAAAAATTCAGCGCCACATGATCAATACTTTATCATTTGTTTCTTTAACTTCTTTCATATTTCTTATTTTACACCTATGAAATAACTAGTTGATGCTATCAAGAATATCAAATCAATGTATCGAATGAAGAGAAACTGGCAGGGAGATCCTTGTGCCCCTAAAGATTATTCGTGGGATGGTCTTAGTTGCAGCTACAATGCTTTTGATTCACCCAGCATCATATCCTTGTAAGTTAATGCCTTCTAAATAAAGTATATATCCTAATATTTTAATTTATTCCAAATTTCAATTTGTTGATCACGCAATTAGGAACTTATCCTCAAGCGGATTGACCGGGAACATAGCTCCTTTCATATCAAATCTCACAATTAATGATACAATATTTATATGTATTTCATATGAACCAGAAAGTGTCCATTTTTTGCTTATTGAAACGGAATAGCACCCTTTTTATTCATGACTGATATTCAACATGATAGTTTGTTTATTTCAGGGATCTATCAAACAATAACTTATATTGAACTGTTCCCATTTTTCTGTCACAGCTGCAACTCTTGCGAGTTCTGTAAGTTACTCAGAATTCAACTCACACTGTGAGTTTCTTTTAGTAAGAATATAGAGATCATACCTATTCTCTCTTCACAGAAACCTACAAAATAACAACCTCTCAGGGTCCATTCCCATGGAACTCATTGAAAGATCAAATAAGGGATCACTTTTGCTCAGGTATGCTATTTACTCTTAAAATTATCATTGTTTCTGTTTTCCTCATTTTTCCCTTATTTCTATTTTTTTCCCCCCCCCTTAAAAGTTGTACTATCATATATGTCTAAACTTTAGCGCCATCATTTAGAGTTCCATATAGCTACTGTTTGTATAAGATAATAGATTAAGAGGCCTCAGCTGCAGTTTCAAGTTTTCATACATTGTTGATGCTAGTGTTGGAGGAAATCCAAATGTTGCTAGTATTGGAGGAAATCCAAATCCTTGTGTGTTGAGTCCATGCAAAAAGAAAAAGAATATTGTTGTTCCAGTAGCAGCAGCAGCGGTTGGATTTTTCATCCTTTTATTATGTGGGCTTGCTCTCTTCTGGCAACTTAAAAGGACGAAAAAAGGTAGAATTTTTTCAAAAAGATTTAACGGTTTAGATTTTACAAGGATATCATATGCTTCAAATTGTCATGATCTTAGTAGATGTGCCTGCAGGGGAGGTGAACATTGTATCCAATGAACAAGGTCGGGTGTTAGCAAGGGCGGCCCAACAAATTTGGAGGGCTAAGGCGATATATTTAAATTGGGCTTTTTTGTTATCACTTAAATAATATTTAACTAGTATTTAATATCATAATTTTTTATAACAAAAATCTATTCCTTTTATTTTGTAATATGCTTTTTTTTTTTTTTGGAAAAATGCTAAAGATATAACAAATTTTACTAAAAAAAACTTTCAAACGATGTAGAAATGAATACAATTAGTGACACTTCAAGAAGATAATAAACAAGTATTTAAATGAACAATGTTAGAGAGATTATAAATTTTACAACATGAGGCTTACAAACATGTATCATTAATCACAAAAAATAATTCAAAAATGCATTTAATAGATTATTGACGTCCACATATCATATTAATTGTCACATCAATTTGTAAAATTTTCAAGTAAAATTAATAATATTTCTAGCATTTTCCTATCTGAATTATTTCTTGCGATTAGTGACACATATATTTATAAGGGAAAATGCTAGAGATACAAATTCTTTTACAAAAACTTTTACAAATTGATGATTAATTGAAGAATGATTATAGATAAATAAAAAAGTGATGTTATCGGTGGGTCCAGATGAGAACTAGTAAGAAGTTGGCTTCAACAATAGTTTATAAAAATGTTGTAAAATAGTTTCTAAAATTATAGCATTACTCTATTTATAAGACCCATGTATTTAAAGTTGTATTATCTCTAGCATTACTCAATACTTTGGGACTTCTTGAAAGTAGAGGAAAATTATAAAACTAATTTTTTTTTCCTATATCTCCAATTTTTAAAAAAATATATATCAAATTTTGCCTCAAAATTTGGGGCCTTCCTCTAATAGGGGGCCCTAGGCGGTGACCTAAGTGGCCTAGGCCTAGGGCCGGCCCTGGGTGTTAGAGTCTAAAAAACAGCAGTTCACATACTCAAAGGACCACAGCATTACTAACAATTTTGCAAGTGTTATCGGGAAAGGTGGCTTTGGAACAGTTTATCATGGCTACTTAGATGGTTTTCAAGTTGCTGTGAAGATGTTTTCACCATCATCAGTTCAAGCGTATAAGGAATTTCAAGCAGAGGTAGGCAGGGGTGGAGCTAGGAATTTTGTTTGAGGGGGCCAAGTTGCCGCACTAATATATTTATCAAGACAACCCCCACATACATACATATATATATATACACACACACGTTTTTTTTATTATATATACACACTTTTTTTATTTGATAAGTTATATATATACACACACCCAACCAAAAAAAAAAAAAAAGGCATAGTATTTCCAATCAAAATTATGTTTGATGACGATCTTTCAAAAAATAAAATTCATTTTTTCCATTTTCATAGTGAAATTATTAAAATTTCTCATTTTAAATACAAATTATCAAATTTTATACTAAACTATGTAACAAAATATTTCAATTGAACTAATAAAATTTTCAAAAACATGAATGATTCAAAACTTGGATGAATAAGTTAGGCTCCAAACATATTTAAAACTATCTAGCTCTAACCTATTATGTGGCAACTAAAAACACATTTTATTTGTAATTTTAGTGACAAGATTTTTTTAATGAGTTAATGACTTGTTAATAGCCACATAATGGGTTAAAAAAGATAGATTCAAACATATTTGATTTCAAAATTTATCAAATATTTAACAGATAGAATAGCATATTTTACAATAAAAAATAAAATTGCAAAAAATAAAGTTATATCTCTATATTTATTAGACTAATTATTTTTTTGAAGAGCATCACTGGACTAATTCAAATATTTTGGGGGGAACTCTTATTTTTATAAACTAAATTTTGAAAACATTAAAATATATATATATATATATATTTCAAAATTTTGGAGGGGCCCACCCTTCAACATAGCTCTGTCCCTGGAGGTAGGTAACAGCTATTCTTAACTGTGTGTGAGAGTGACAAATAAATTGATTTTGATGAAAGATAATCACGATAGCCCTATGTCCTAGGCTGGAATTAATCACCTTTAGAGAGAGAGGGAAAGCAAGAGAATTACTATGAACGCAAATGAGAATATATTTGGCATAGTATTGAAAAAAAAAAAAAAAAAAACCTTAAAACCACGGTAGCTCATGCTTTTATAAGACTATGGTAGCCCATAGTATTCTATAAAATTAAGGTCATATATGGTAATATTATATGGGTTTAGCTTACTTTCAGTATTTTTTTAATGAAAAACTGCCACATCACCTATTAACTAAATAAAATGTGGAGATTAAAACTCACTATCACTTACTATTGTGTATTTAAAAAAAAAAAAAAAAAAAGACTTAGTTTAAAACGTACCGGAGGTAAGCCAAATTCATATTCTATAAAAGTCTTCAATATCAATTGAATGAATCGAAGCCAACCAAGAAACGCCTAAAAAATATTTCCAAGTGGGAAAAACCCATGGAAGTGAGAAATATGGAAAGACTTTATAGTAAGAGCACAAAAAGATATCTCCAACATGTGTATTTTATGGAGCAAGTACCTTTTTGAATGTCATATAACAAACCAGGAATGTCGCTAAGAAGAAATTGGCGCATGAGCTAGCTCTAAGCACATGTGAGACACGTGAAAGGTGTCTTTAGAATATAAAGCAGAGCGAGCAACTATAGGGCAATGTATAATTAGGATTGAAACGGGGACATTCTAGCCTTTTGTCCTTAAATTTTTTTTTTTATTTAGCAATTTGCCCTTATTTCGAAACTATATAGGGATATGCCCCTGTTTCGATACTCGATTACTTTAAAATCGAGTTTCAATGAAATACTCGATTTATAGAAAATCGAGTTATGCCCGATCAAACTTTAAATAAAAATAAAAAAATAAAAAAAAATTTGCATGGAACTCGAGTTTCAAGAAATTGAGTTCCATGCAAAATTTTTTTGTAAGTATCATCGCTCCATATTCAGGGAGACCTATAGTGGCGTTTTTAAGTCCTATAGTGACGTTTTTAAGCCCTATAGCAACGTTTTCCTGATATTTCTTTTTTAAATAAGTCTGATTGCTCCATACAGGTTTAGGGAGCCCTATAGTAGCGTTTTTAAGCCCTATAGTGGCCTTTTTAAACTCGATTTCCATAAAATCCAGTTCCATGCATTTTTTTTTTTTTTTTTTTTTAAGTTTGATCGGGCATACTTGATTTTCTACGGATCGAGTATTTCATTGAAACTCGATTTTAAGGTAATCGAGTATCGAAACAGAGGCATATCCCTATATAGTTTTGAAATAGGGGCAAATTGCTAAATAAAAAAAAAAAATTAAGGGCAAAAGCCCATTTTGTCCATTGAAACGGTCCATTAGAGTGTTTTCAACCAGGAAAAAAAAAGGGTAAAAATCTTGACAACATGGTTATTTAATCTGGACCAGACATTAACCCAGTCTATAATCCGAATCACTAGTTCATTGGTTTAACGAGTAAGTCACCAGTCAAACTATTGGATAATATAAACAATAAAAAATAAATAGATATACAAGTTGGAGAAATAATTAAAAATATATCTAAAATGAAAAACATAAGTATTGCCTTCTTTTTTTTTAGAATCATGTATGCCTAAATTACTAAGTAAAATTAAGTCTAAAGAAATAATCTATAAAATATATGTAAATGAATATATTTGATTTTCGGTTGACCTCGTAATATTTTTCCATATCAGCTTTTGAGGTCTCAAATTTTATAAAGAATTATATATAGGACATCTTTTGAGTTCACATGATATATATTGTAAGGTTGAATTTAATCAACTATCTTGTTGGCTTTATTCCGTGCCAAATTTGCTTGTAATTTAGCAATTAGTAACCCTGTATTTAGGTGGGAATTATGTAAGGGTAGTAAGTGAATGAGTGTGAAGAAATGCTCGAGTTTGTGCAAGATGTAGGGATTCGAGGCTGGGATTCACGGGTGACTCGCGACTGGCAGCCAAATGCAGCACACGAGTGAAGCGTGCGAGAAGATGAACAGTCACGCTAGCTGAAGCACTACAAGACAAAAAGTCCAGACTGCTCGTTCTGTTATCTCACGGCTTGAACTTGCGACTCAGTCAAGTCACGAGGCCAAGCCGCCAGACCACCCTGTTTGGGAAAAACTGACTCTTTGCATTCCTTTCTCACCCAAGTATAAATACCCCTTATACCCACGAAATGTAGAGAGCTTCCAGAGAGAATTTTGAGAGAGAAACCCTAGAGAAAAACAAGACTGATTCATCTACAATCTTTACATAGAGACTCTTCAAATTCCTCTACTCTCACCATCTCCATTGTTACATCCTTGAGAGGTTCTTACCCAAATCATTTTCTCATCATACCCATATTTGTGAGAAGACTATTTAGTGCTTTGGGAAGCAATTAGGAATAGACCAATGACTATTGGTTGATGCTATGGGCTATAGCGGAATCCGGTAAGCTAGAAAAGACAAAGGTTCGGTGTAACCTCGTTGGAGGAAGAAGTTTGGAGGGCTTAGGTACTTGGGTAGATTAGGCTTGGAGGGTCTACTGCTATTCATGTATCCCAACTTCATTTTCTAGTGGATTAGTGACCGCTTGGAGGGCGGCGGAGAGGTTTTATGCCGAGAGCTTCGGTTTTCTCTTCGATAGCACATCGTTGTGTTGTCCTTGTGTTTGCATCTCTCTTCCCTTAATTTTTGCCATTTAATTTCTGCTGTGAATGTGTTTTTAATTGGTTTAGATTGTTTATTAATTCTAGTATAAGCTTATAATCATGTTCTGCACATACATTATTTGATATATAGCTTGATTTGATATTTTGTTTGTTTGGGGGTCTAAACGTTCATAGTGTTTTCAACGCTATTTGAACTTTCATATATGAACTAAGATGTGACCTTAATCTACCGGCCAAATTTCTTACAAGAGTTCACCACAAAAACTTAACTTCTTTTGTTAGATATTGCCATGAAAACTCCAATATGGGGCTCATCTATGAGTATATGGAAAATGGAGACTTGGCACTACATCTATCAGGTATTGATCATACTAAAAATCTTTGACCATAAAAATATTAATTTTCTTCCTAGTTGTGAGTTCATTAAACTTTAATAATTTAGTTGGATCTATTTTTCTTGACAATAATCATCATGATTCAACGACTTTCTTCCAAGAGTCATGGCCGAATGATTTATTCTGTAGATGCAGATAAAAATGCAAGTTTCTTGAGTTGGGAAACTAGACTCAAAATAACGATGGACTCAGCACAAGGTCAGCCAATACAAACTCTCTCTCTCTCTCTCTCTCTCTCTCTCTCTCTCTCTCTCTCTTTTGAAGTTGAAATTTCAAATGTGAAGGATTAGAGTATTTGCCCAATGGTTGCAAACCACCAATTATACATCGAGACATTAAGTCTATAAACATCTTATTGGATGAAAATTTTCAAGATAAACTAGCCGATTTAGGGCTGTCTAGATCTATCCCCAACGTAGGTGGCACTCATGTATGAACAAAAGTTGTTGGCACCCCAGGGTACCTTGACCCAGAGTAAGTATTTTCATTGCTTAATTTTGAAGGTCGCTAAAATTATTTATTTATTTAATATTATTTATTTATCATTTAATATGTTTTTGTCACACCTTGAACACAATGAATGAGAGTACGCACGTGAAACTGTCTGCACAATTAATAAGTTTTCATATTACGAGTATTTAAAACATTCCTAAAGAGTATCACTGCACACCCTTGATAGGGTGGTCATTTCACAAGTATAAGTGTTTGTAGTGTGTGGGGGGTAAGGGCTGGAGTTCAAGTCTCTAGAAGGGAACTTCACACACATATACACTTAAATTAGGTTAGAGTAGAATTTCTATCTTGTATCCAAAAATAAATAAATAAATAAAACCTATCTAAAGAGTAATATTTAACCTCAAATAAATATTTAATCATATAGAATCCAAACCTAAGCTCAAAGAATTCATATGCGAAAAGAATCTATAAATATTTGAAAAAAGAAACATCCAAAACCTCAAGTTCATAAAATACTAAAAGACAAAATTCACAATTTCATATAATGCTTACAACCCCAGCAAGAGCCTTAAAATTAAGAATAATGCTAGAGATACAAACTATTTTACAAAAAAATTTATAAACTGCTGATGTGGTGAATGATTATTGATAAATGAAAAAGTGATATTAATGGTAGACCTAGATGAAACACATTAAAAAGTTGGTCATATCAGCAGTTTGTAAAAATATTATAAAATAATTTGTGCATGTAGCATTACTCCAAAATTAATTGTTATTCATCACAATTTGAACAAAAAAGGGAAGAAATGGAGTGAGCTTATTTAGTTAGTATCCCATTTCCTAACAAGCCGAGTTAAGTATAAAAGAAAATGTAATCAATTTTCCAAAGCAGTGTAAAAGTCATAGACTTTGCAACATTTCAATAACAATTGTGTCAATGAGGCAGTAAATATATTTTTTTTCAATCCAAAATTCATACACTAAGTTCATATACTAACAATCTATGAAACTATGGTTACACTCTATAACCATGACTAGGGTTAGATTAATACTCCATCACAAGATATATCCTAAAACGAACTAGCTTCTAAGTCAATGTTTACCTCCAATGCCATAGTCCATTGCATCGTCAGATTGTGTTTTAGATTTCAAAATATATTCAATATTATTCACTTCATATTCAATATCACATTTGGAACGTCCAAGTTCAATGAACGATTTCATTCAAGTTTTCACAATCCTCAAGATGCTTGATCCAATTTTGAAATGTTCAGAATTTTTGAATAAGCCAATTTAATAAAAAATATTTTTTTTAATAAAATATTTTAGTAAGGAATTAATTGCAATTATTTTATTAAAATCAAGCAACTCAAATTATTAAATGATTTTTTGCAAGAAAGAACACTAATTATTGAATAAAATATTTATTTCTAACCACTTTATACTAGCTATGGAAAAGTTCAATTACCACACAATGCATATTCAAATACTCCTTTTTTTTTTTCCTTTCCTTTTTTTTTTTTTGTGGTGAAAGACGATTCATTAAAACAAAAACTAAGGAGCTACAATTAGTTTGGGACACGTCTTGTTAGAATACATCCCATTGAGGTCATCCTCAAACACATTTACTACGTCCACAGGTGGACTATCAAAAGACTATCAAAAGAAGAAAAATCAATCTTTTAACTAAAACTCATCCTAGCAAGACTATTAGCAAACTGGTTCACTTAACGGAAGCAATGCTTAATCTGAATCTGTTGAATGCGGGAAACCAACAACCTATAGTCGTCCAAAATAGGAGAAGCAATGTTATTTACATAAGGAATTACCCAAAACATCCACTATAGATTTTGCATCTAATTCAATTACAAGAAAAGATATATTAAGTCTGCAACACAACATAAGCCCCCCTAAGACCCCAGAATTCTGCAACAAAACTATTTGTAAAGCCAATCCGTCTGCTAAAACCAACAATCCACCACCCACAGTCATCTCTAATCACACCCCTACAACCCGCCAAACCGGAGTTACCAATTGGTGTGCTATCAGTATTAAGTTTCATCCAACCTGCAAGTGGTCTCTCCTAACAAATTCTCTTTACAACCTTTCAGGTCAGCTGCCTAGATGAAGCCGCCACATAGTGAACAAACTCCACCGATTGTTTCAAAATCTCGTAGCTAAGTTTGGGTTATGGTTCTGACTACTAAAAACAAAACGGTTTCTGCTCTTCCAAAGATTCCAAATTGCAAAAGGAAATACAATTTTCCAAGGGGGGCTCAAATTGAGCAAACTGCTATATTGCTTCCCATTAAAGGAAAGCCAGTCCAACAAACTACTTCTCCAAAAGGAATGGTTCGACACCTCATGCCCTAATTGATTCCACACCTACTTAATATGCATGGAGGATTGTCTTCGAACCTCCCTAGCAGAGGGGGCAAATGGTCTCTTCAGCAATACCTCTTCTTTGAAGGCAAACTTTAACCCCAATACTGTTATGGGCACACATCCATAGGAAAGTTTTGATCCTAGGGAGTGTATCCATTTTCCAAATCTAGCTGGCCGAGAAAGGAGTGCTGTCTTCAAATACCATAGCAAGTTTATACGCGCTTCTTAATTCAAAGGTGCCTTGAGGTGAGCTGGCCCAAATCAGTTTATCAGAACCTCTGCTTGTGATAGAAGTAGGATTTGCTTGGCCGACTTGCAATAACTAAAAATCCTAAGAAAATTCATGTAATTTAATGGGTTAATTCCATGCTTGAAAGAGGGGATGTTAAGAATATTGTGGGTCCGAGGTTAATTCTGTTTGGAAAGCATTAGAAGTGGCAATGGTTTGTGTATCTCCCACTTCCATCCAAAGGCCAACCATGACTTATGTAGCTATGGATTTAAAGCAATGTTTGGTAATGGAATTGACTCGGAAGCATGAGGGTTTTGAGATTGATTCAGACAAAATTACTGGAATGAACCATGTGCATACTGGACAAACTCCCTTGGCAAGGTAGTAACTATAGCAAATATACAGAATCCCACTTGGACCTTTTCTTAAAAAGTGTCTGCAATATGTGCATCACATTGCCCCTCTTTGTGTGGTTTGTATTCAAGGTTGGATCCCTTCAATATACGCTTAGAAAAGAAATAAAAGGCAGTTGTTGTGTGGGGGGAATATAAAAATTGTTCATGTGTGCTGTATAAAGATTTCGTATTTTATATTTTGCAAATGCGAAGTTGGAAAAAAATATAATGTCAAAATTCTTAAGCAAGAAAGACACAGACAAGTATGAAATATTGTATGATATTTAACATCTTTGTTAAAATTGGCTGGGTCCTACATATGACTTGTGAGAAGGCATCATAGATTCGATCAAGAATCATGGCTAATTTCATTCTTGTGCATTCAATTGAATGTTCTAATGCCAAAAATACTAAAATCCCTAATTTAGCGTAGAACCCTAACCCTAAAATTCCAATTATTTAATAAATCATTCAGAAATAATAGTATGGTCAAATTGAGGGTTTCAATAATCAATTAGAGGTCTCAAATAAATTTTTAAATAATCAATTTTAAGAAATTAAGTAGGAATATCAAAACCCCTGAATTAAGCCTGACACATAAACCCTAACGTTACAATCTCTCAAATTGCTACCAAAAGAGATTACATAAATTTAACATCAAAATTAAAAAGAATGATCTGGATTACACACCAAGGAATTACAATTGAGTCAAATAGCGACAAAACCTATATCACGAATCAGAATGCGAGCCATGCCCTAAGCAGTGAGCAATATCTCTTTGGGTAAGGTTCAGCATCCAATTGCGGTAATTTTCTGCTGTTCTTTTTTTACTTATCATTGCGCTTTGCCGCTTTGTAAGTAACCACATTATTATGAGTTAAAATTTTGTAGCTGTAATGGTCTTAATGGACTCTCTAAACATAATATAAATGTTGCATTTGAATGCCTAACTTGGGGTTCACATTGGATTTTTGAATCATTGATGGTATACTTATAAAATGGCATTATTAATACTAATAGAGACTTGAATGTGCAATATATATAATAATAATAAAAATTGTCAACTAAATTATGAACTCAAAAATATGCAACTGTCAGTTTTGTGAGTAAGCGAGACTTCAAACAAATTAAGTTGTGGTCCATTGGATATTTTGAATGAATGATAGCGCCCGGCCATATGGATTATATAACAAAACGCTGACATTCGATAATTTCATGCCATGTAAGTTGCTATTCCATCTATTACTAAATAATTCTCAAAGCATATATGACTAGTTGAAATCAAATTTCTTATTTACCTAATTAGCCAAGTGGAAGGACTGAAGTACAATTTTCTATTTTTATTACTTCTTAAATACTATTCTTTCTGCAACATGATTGTTTTAAATGGAAAATATTCCTCGAAAACATTATCTAGGATTCCATTTATACATCTTGATGGACATGTCTTAACAATCAAGGGTGGAAGTCCGAACACAAAGTCTACAACTTTTCTTACTCAGCCGTCTATACTTTCAAACAGCTCCTAGCATTTGTTTGGCTGTCAACACCATGGACTAGATACTAAAAAAATTGCCTTCACTGTCATGGACTTTTAGTTCAAGTATTTTAGAGACAATGCCAACTAATTGATTCGAAAGGAAAGAATTTTTTTGAGGGTAAAGAAATGGTTGTCTTCGTGCCATGGTGTATCATTCTTTGCCACGGAAGAAAATGACCCGGTTGCTCAAATGCTTTATAGGATTGACTTTCGGATTATCAACTTGGAGCAAGGCACTATTTATAGGATTGGAATCTGTAAAGGAACGCCATGGAATCTAAAGTGCTGAAAATGGCGAAGCATTTTCTATTTGCAATAATACTTCATGGTGCTTTTGCCCTCACAGTCCTCGTTCATTCCCAGGATCAATTAGGTTTGACAATCTAAATATTTTGAGCACCACTATATTTCAATTGCATCACTCAAACCATAGTGCTAACCCTTTTCTATTTCAGGCTTCATCAGCATCGACTGTGGGATACCAGATGGCTCAAGATATAAAGATGGAATAACAGATATATATTACACTTCAGACTCAAGCTTCACAGAGACAGGTGCAAATGGGAATATTTTACCCCAATACAGGAGCAATAATCCTGAACAGCAGTTGTGGACTGTCCGCAGTTTTCCTGAAGGAGCCAAAAACTGCTACACCTTAAGACCTTCACCAGGCAAAGACAGGAACTATTTAATCCGAGCGAGTTTCATGTATGGGAACTATGACGGCAAAGGCAAAACCCCAACATTTGATTTGTATCTTGGAGTAAACAGGTGGGATACAGTTGCAGTGTCAGATGCATCAAGTACAATATCCAAGGAAATTATTCATTTGTCCTCATCAGAAGACATCTATGTTTGTCTTGTAAACACAGGCTATGGGACACCTTTCATATCAGTATTAGAGCTAAGACCTTTGCCGAACGATACCTACGTACCTAAATCAGGATCGCTGGAGCTCTTTGATCGGGCGAATTGCGGCTTAGTCAATCAAACTTACAGGTAAGCCATTTAGATCTAGCATTCTTCTGGTAAGACTTAGTGCAGTCATTTTCAATAAAATGGGCTCACATAACATTCGTTTCTATCAGGTACAAAGATGATGTTATTGACCGCATATGGTCACCCTTTGGCGCAAGTCTATGGAGAAACATTAGTACCATTCAAACGGTTGATTCAAGCTACAATTCTTACCAATTACCATCAGTTGTCATGAGTACTGCAGTCACGCCATTAACTACAAATGATTCCATAGGCTTGTATTGGTCTCCCGACAATGCAACCTCCCAATATTATTTTTACATGCACTTTGCTGAAATTGAAAAGCTTCAAGCAAATCAGTCTAGAGAATTCAACATCTTTCTGAATGGGGAGTTGTGGTATGAAGCTCTTTCTCCGAGTTACTTGGCCGCTACTACAATATTCAGCCGAACATACAGAACAAAACCCGACAATGAAACTTATTTTCAGATTTGGATCAATAAAACCAAGACTTCAACCCTTCCACCCCTTCTCAACGCTATCGAGATTTACACAGTGAATCAGCTTTTACAAGCACAAACAGACCAAAAAGATGGTAAGTTCTTATCACGTGAATTATTATTGATATTTACACATTGAAGTAGCTTTGCAAATGTTCATTACACCACATTAGTTTTCGTAACTTCTTTCATCTCATTTGACACCTATGATACAACTAGTTGATTCTATCAAGAATATCAAGTCAATGTATCGAATAAAGAGAAACTGGCAAGGAGATCCTTGTGCCCCTAGAGATTACTCGTGGGACGGTCTTAATTGCAGCTACAGTAATTTTGATCCACCTGGCATCATATCCTTGTAAGTTCATGCCTTCTAAATGAATCATATATCCTAACCTTTCAGTCAGATTCCATACCTCAATTTATTGTTCATGCAATTAGGAACTTATCCTCAAGCGGATTAACTGGGGAGATAGCTCCTTTCATTTCAAATCTCACAATGATACAGTATTTGTAAGTATTTTATATAAATCCGAAAATGTCAATTTTTTTTCTCATTAAAACGGAATAGCACCTTTTTTTTTTTTTTTTTTTTTTTGTGTGATTGATATTTAATATGATAGTTTGTTTATTTCAGGGATCTATCAAACAATAGCTTAAATGGAACTGTTCCAATTTTTCTGTCACAGTTGCAACTCTTGCGAGTTCTGTAAGTTACTCAGAAGTTGAGTTTCTATTCGTAAAAACATAGAAATCATACTTACTCTCATTTTACAGAAACCTACAAAATAACAACCTCTCAGGGTCCATTCCTATGGAACTCATTCAAAAATCAAATAAGGGATCACTTTTGCTCAGGTCTGCTATTTACTCACAAAATTATCAATGTTTCTGTTTTCCTCATTTTTGCGTCATTACCAAATTTTGTTTCTTGAAAGTAGTACTATATATCATATATCTAAACTCTAGGGCCAAAATTTAGAGTTCCATAGAGCTACTATTAGTATAAGATAATAGATTATGAGGTATCAGCTGCAGTTTCAAGTTTTACATACATTGTTGATGCTAGTGTCGGAGGAAATCCAAATCTTGCTAGTAATGGAGGAAATCCAAATCCTTGTGTGTTGAGTCCTTGCCAAAAGAAAAAGAATATTGTTATTCCAGCAGCAGCAGCAGTTGTCGGGTTGGTCATCCTCTTATTATGCGGGCTTGCTCTCTTATGGCACCTTAAAAGGAGGAAGAAAGGTAGAAATAGAATAACTCTTCAAACATTTTAGATCTCAAAAATATCAAATTTTGTGTGAATGCAAATGAATTTGTTGACAAGGATATCATTTGCTTCAATAAATTGTCATACCTTAGCAGATGTGCCTGCACCGGAGTTGAATGATGTATCCAATGAACAAGGCGGGGTGTTAGAGTCCAAGAAACAGAAGTTTACATACTCAGAGGTCCTGAGCATTACCAACAATTTTGCAAGCGTTATCGGGAAAGGAGGCTTTGGAACAGTTTATCATGGCTACTTAGACGGCTTTCAAGTTGCTGTGAAGATGCTTTCACCATCATCAGTTCAAGGGTATAAGGAATTTCTGGCGGAGGTAGGTAACAACTATTTTAACAGTGAGAGTGATAGTCACAATAGCCAGCGTTTTAGGCTGACATTAATCACCTTTAGAGAGAACGGAAGCAAGAGATCGAATGGTGTAATTATGCCCGACGGCTTACATCTAAAGCAAAAACTCCTTAATGGTTATATATTTATTATACTAAACTATATACTACAATAAACCCAATGTAGAGTATATATGGGATTATATTTGGCTTTGTTTGTTACTTTAAAACCATGGTAGCTCATGCAAATATATTATAACATCCCCTCAAACTCAAGGTAGGGGAGTAATATTGAAAAAAGTATAGTTTGGAAAGAATGTAAAGGCCGATCGAGTGAATTGAGGCCCACCAAGAAAAGATTGAAACTTTATCAAAGAGAAAGAAATCTGTGAAGGGCATGATGCACATGAAAAATGTGGAGAGAACTCTCTGGAAAATTTTCTCCAACACGTGTACTGTATGGAGCATGGACCTATATGGAACTTAGATCGTAACTCAAGCATGCCACTAGGATGAAACTGGCACAAGAGTGCTCCATTCACACGTGAGACACATGTAGGATGTCTTTAGAGTACAAAGTGATGCATGCATCCATAAGGGAGCATATGATTAGGATTGAAATGGTCCATGAGGATGTTTGCAATCCTTAAACAACAAAAGTTGATGAAGAATAGAAAATATTGTTGCTCTAGTACCATATTGAAATAGAAAGAAAGAAAACAAATAAAATGATGTAGGAGAAGAAAGCTATAGGGAGAAGAACAATATATAGAATTAGCTTAGTTTGACCTCACGGCCTAAGTCTACAACAAAAAGTTCTAACGGTTGTATATTTATTATAATGAACTAGTAAGTTACCTGTGCATTATAATGTTGTAATGTTGTTTGTAAATAGTTTTGAAAAATGTTGTATATGTATTATAACAATTATTATAACAAAATTGTTATAGGACTTTATAAATTGCATACACATATCTATTATAATTATTTAATTGAAGTAATGAATAAATAATATTTTTTTTAAAAAAAATTAGAGGAATATTGTAGAATAAAGGTTGATATAGAATGTGCATTTCTTTTTCCTTAATTCTAAAAAAAAATACACATTCCAAATAGTCACAGTCAATCACATCATTTACAAAACCCACAATTTTACATCTGACCTTAACATCAAAATTGTAATTGCCGTTGTCGCTCAATATAAAATGCAAGCCCTCCTTAGTTGTAGTAAACTCATATGAATTAGGATTAGAGCTGGATAGGTTTCGTCGAAAGATTGAAGATAAATAACATTATTTTTTGTCTGTGTATATTTGATATGATATGAAGTGAAGGACTATAGATAGGTATATATAAAGGGTTAAAAATGCAAGAGGTGAAAATGGTGAATTAAAATGCAAAAAGTTTTGTGTGCATGTGTGAAGGATGAAAAATCTTGATACATTGAATCAGATACAAAGATTTTTTTTTTTTTTTTAATTAGAAAAATCTTAAAACATTAAACCAAATGAAACAAAAATTCAATATTTAATTTTTTTTCTTAGTAACAAAACCATGATAGTCTATTACAAAACCACGATAGTCTATTTTTTTCTTACCAACAAAACCATGATAGTCTATTTTAGGGTTATCATGGTTTTGTAATTTTTTTTCTTTGTAATACAACCCTAAACCATATTAAACTAAGCATGATAACCCTAAAAACATAGTAGGCCAATGTATTACAAAACCATGATAGTCTATTATATTCTACAAAATCATGATCTAAAGATTTATGATTATATTTTAATATATACTAACAATAACGATTTTTTCTTTAAAGAAAAAATAAAATAAATAAATAAATAAATAAAACTTGAACTAGAATGTGACCTTACTAAGATGTGACCTTATTTGTATGAGAAACTTACATGACATCTCTTTTGATTTCACATCATACATATGAACTAAGATGTGACCTTACACTACAGTCCAATTTTCTCACAAGAGTTCATCACAAAAACTTAACTTCTTTTGTTGGATATTTCCATGAAAACACCAATATGGGGCTCCTCTTTGAGTATTTATGATTATATTATAATTTATATTAACAATAACGATTTTTTTCTTTTGAATAAACAAGAAATAAAACTTGAGATCACTTTTGCTTATTTGTATAGAAAATTACATGACATCTTTTGATTTCGCATCATACATATGAACTAAGATGTGACCTTACTCTACAGGCCAATTTTCTCACAAGAGTTCATCACAAAAACATAACTTCTTTTGTTGGATATTGCCATGAAAACACCAATATGGGGCTAGTCTATGAGTATATGGCAAACGGAAACTTGGCACTGCATCTATCAGGTATTGAACATGCTAAAAATCGTTGACTATAAAAATATTAAGTTTCTTCCAACTTGCAAGTTAATCAAACTCTAAATATATAGTTGGATTTTTTTTTCCTTTACAATATTCATCGTAGTTCAGCGACTTTTCTTTCATGAGTCATGATCACATGATTTATATTGTGGATGCAGATAAAAATGCGAGTTTCTTGAGTTGGGAAACTAGACTCAGAATAGCGATGGACTCAGCACAAGGTAAGCAAGTACATATTTCACCTCTCTCTCTCTCCACTGAACTATTGTTTCTGAAATTGGATTTCAATTGTCCAGGATTAGAGTATTTGCACAATGGCTGCAAGCCACCAATTATTCACCGGGATGTGAAGTCTACAAACATCTTATTGGATGAAAATTTCCAGGCCAAACTAGCTGATTTAGGTTTGTCTAGAGTTTTCCCTGGCGAAGGAGGAACCCATGTCTCAACAAAAGTTGTTGGCACCCCAGGTTACCTTGACCCTGAGTAAGTATTTGCATTCCATAAATTTGATGAATACTAAAATTTCTTTTCTTTTCTTTTTTTCGCCTGGCATGTTTTGTCACACCTCTAACCGACGTACACAATGAATAAGCTAGCCATGCAAATAAGTTTTCACTCTTACAATTACAAGTATGAAAAGCCTTTCTCAAGAGAAAGTTAATATTTAAGCTCAAATATTATTAATCAAATAAAAATCAAAACAAAGCTTAGATAGTTCATATTCCAAATTGTTAAATCAATTTTTGCAAGAAAGACTAACAATTTTTATAAATGAAATATTTATTTCTAACAACTTTTATACTAATTACAGAAAAGTTCACTTACCTCATACAATGCATACTCAAATACTCTGAAATTTTGTAGAATTCTCCAAACTTAACCTAAAAGCAATCAACTCAAAAACTCAAAGTCTCCTGAATACTATACGTGGTTATTCTAAGATATTTTTGGTGATATACAACCATTCCTAAACTCCCCAAAACATCCATTATTATTAAATCCTTTAATTTCTTTTCTTTTCTTTTTCCTTTGATCCTAGTATTATAGTTTTTTTTAACAAAATTCTAACAGTTAGAGCAAAGTAAATGGAGAAGATAGATTAGTTAAACGCACATTTTGGTTAGAGATACTAATATTTTTAAGTTTACAGATTGTCATAGAATTTAAATCACGAAGCTAAGCATAACCATGGAATTACATGATTCAGTTACCTTGTTCTCTTTGTGTTTGGTAAAGAATGAGTTATGTCTTTGGCTTATACAGGTACTATGCATCAAACTGGTTGAATGAGAAGAGTGATGTTTTTAGCTTTGGTGTTGTTCTATTGGAAATAATCACAGGCCGACCTGCAATTTCTAAAAATCCTGAGAAAGTTCATTTAATTAAATGGGTTAGTTCCATGCTTGAAAGAGGGGATGTTAAGAATATTGTGGATCCAAGGTTAGATGGAGACCCCGATATTAATTCTGTTTGGAAAGCAATAGAAGTGGCAGTGATTTGTGTATCTCCTACTTCCATTGAAAGGCCAACCATGACTTATGTAGTGATGGAGTTAAAGCAATGTTTGGCAATGGAATTGGCTCGAGGGCATGAGGGGTTTGAGACTGATTTAAACCGAATTAGTGGAATTAACTATGTGCATACTGGACAGACACCCTTGGCAAGGTAGTAACTAACAAATATACAAAATCTCACTTGGATCTTTTCCAAAAAAGTGTCTGCAATATGTGCATAAAAATAAAAGGCAACCTGTTATAACATAAACATTGCCCCCCTTTTGTGTGGTTTGTATTCAAGGTTGGCTCCGTTCTTTATTTACGCTTAGAAAAGATATAAGAGGCAGTTTTTGTGTTGGTGGAATATAAAAGTTTTTCATGTGTGCTGTATAAAGATTTCATATTGTGATTGAAGGAGATGCAATTAAAGCAGAAGCAACTGCCATTGTTCGGGCTCTAAATCTTGCTACTGGTGAAAAATTCCAAGATATTGTGATTGAAGGAGTGCAAAACTCTGCTTTGATGCACTTAATGGGGATGTCCAGAACTGTCACTAGAATGCAAAGACCTTGCTGTCTAATGATGTGGATAGCTCAAGGGTTATTTTGCTAACTGTTGTTTTTGTTGGGTTAAGAGAGTATGTAATGCTATAGCTCATGCTCTAGTTAAGATTGTTTCTCCCCTTTTTTCATATTCTCAAGTGTAATAATTAATTCTCTACCTTTTTATGCGTGGGAAGCTTGGAAAGAGACATGTTGCTTGTAAATTCTATTTCTTTGACTGGTTAATGAAATGGAATGTTTGTTTATAAAAATTAAATTTAAAAATCATGGTTTTCAAACCCAAACCCTACACAAAACCGGTAAAGGAAGATGTTCAAAGTTTTTAAGGTCAGACCAAGATTATACTGAGATTGAACCACGATAATTTCATAATTACCTTATTAATTAATTAAATACAAATATTGATATTATATTTATAAAATTATATAGATGGGGAAAATTAAATGATTTTGAAGCATATTTTAAAGAAATTTAATAAAAGTAAAATAATAAAGCATGAAAAAATACTTTAAAAGTTATAATTAATTTTTCGAAGTATAAAAGTATGAATATATTTATATACCCCTTTTAGAGATGGCTAATTAAAATATATAATATAATAAAATATTATGAATATTAGTTATAATATAAAATAAAAGTAGTAATGAAAGTTTATTTAATTTATTGGTATGAATTCTGTTAAGTTTACTTTAAGTATATCTAGTTTTCACTTAGATTATCAGCACTCCAATATAGCCTAGTGGTAAGACTCTAAAGCTAACCCAATTCAGCCAAAGTTCTAATCCCACTAACTGCACTTTTAATAATTTTTTCTAATTTATCAAGTAAGGTTGGACCATGATTGAACCCCTACCGGTTCTACTTGAACCAGACGGTCCAACCATGGGTAAAGCAATTCACGGGATTTGTTTGAAATTTGGTTTTGCTTGCTTAAAAAACCGAATTTCAATCCGGTTTTTGATTAACCCGGTCGGACCGGCTGGTCCGGTTCGGGTTTGACAACCTTGGTTTAAATATATTTTGCATATGTGAAGTTGGAGATAAATATGATTTCTAAATTTATAAGCACCCTCTTCTTGGGTGGCATTGCATGTGATGTGGACTTTGAAGAAGAGAGCAAGTGAATTGAAACCTTATGGTGAACTAGAGATTCTAGATTCGATCCCAATGAATGTGCCAATAAAACACGTGATAGCTAGGATTGTTTACAATTGAAGGACTAGATAAGGTACTTTGTGTTTTCATGTATATGTGCTATCATGGAATATGTTAATACCTTAGGGTGTTCATATAAACACCCAGCAATTTAACATAATTATTTTTGTTGGGTTAAAATGAATTAACCCCTTACAAATTAATTAATCAGTCAAATTACATGCAATAGCGTGATAACACAAACAAATCATCAAATAACTAAATGCAGTGAAAATTAAATTTAACACAGTTGATTTGTTTATGAATGGGGAAAATCACCGAGGCAAAACCACACCGGATAAATTTAAGGTCACCATTCCCGAAAATCTACTATTATCAATCACAAGCGATTGCAAGTATAAGGAATCTTACCAAATCCTTTGGCCTATCCCGAAATACCAACCTACAGTTGAACCTTTACCCCAATACCAAATTGGACTTGTATTGTAGCGGCAATCTCTCCGTTCAATGCATAAATCTCAGTACATGACTAACCAATGACGCACGGATATATCCCAGTACGTGACTAACTCACCAACTTGAAGAAGATTGTTTGCTGCAAAGTTCTTCAATTCATCAACAATGAAGATTAGGAAGCGCATTGGTCACAAAACCCTTAGCGTAAAGACGTAGTAACTTCTTTAGAGAGAATAATGAACTAGGCTACTTTTTGCATTAGGTCACACAATGCATGCACAATGGCCTTTAAAATAATCCTTATATATGTCTAAGGTTGAGAGAAAAGAAACCCTACACAAATACATAGGAATATGCGTGTAATCAGATCTGAAAAATCTGATTTCATAATTCTCGACAGATATAGCTTATGTCGAGTTTCAACATTAAATCTCAATAAAAAGGACTCTGTCGAGACTTCTGTCAAGTTTTAATAAATAGCACTTTCTTCACTTGTTTTCTGGTCAGACTTACATGACTTCAATAATTAACTTGAACACTTGTTTCTTGAAGTACTAAATCTATCATAGATCTACCCAATTACAAGTAAAGTGTGTTTTGTCAACGGATCAGCCAACTACATAAATATGTCCCTAACAATTTTTAAACTAAATGTTTTGTCTACCCAAATATATATATTTTTTGAACACCACATTTACTTGAGAATTTCAAGAAATTCGGTTCAATAAAATTAATCTTGGTCCCCCAAACATAATTCTTAGCCTATTAAACAAAATATAAAATAAAAGTCCAAAAAACAACAATAAAATTAGAGAAATTCTATGAACAAAACAAAACCATTGATTTTAGTTGTAATTGATCTCAATCTAATATTTTATTATTTTAATTTTGACATATGAAGGACTGATATCTCATCTATTGTGAAAATTTGTTGTGTCGCCAACACAACTCTAAAAATTAGCTCAAATAACAGCAAAAAATAGCCAAAAAAACAACAAGAATTAGGCCAAACAAAAAAAAAATGAACAAAATATTCAAAAAATAAAAATCCCATTAAAAAATAAAAAATAAAATAAAACCCCAAATTATTCATATTCATATATAACTAGTTCAACCCATTCCATAAAATAATCTCAATTTATTACTTTCATCTCAGCATTCCCATTTCTCTCTTTATTTCTCATTAATCCCTCTTTGCATTTTCATTTTTATTAGTAAAATAATATTACAAAACTTCATGTATTTTGCTCTTTTTTTGTGGTGATGATGATATATTCAAGTTATTTTCTTATTAAGTTTTGTATAATTTAAGTTTATTAATGACTACCTATGAAAATTTCTAGATTCAATATTGGTTAATTAAATTGGAATAAATCATGTTCATGAAAGTGGACAATAAAAGGCATGAAAGTAACTGGAAAATACGATCCCTTTATTTCAATGGAAAATCATGTGTTCTCAAACCTTTTGTTGAGTTGATTCGAGTCTTTTGAAGATAGTTTTCTATGTTTTCTAATATTTGGTAGCATTAGAAAAAATGGTTCAAAGAAAAACTATTTTTAGTCAACAGAAAAATTACGGCATATTTTTAAATATTGTTTTTTACAAATTTATTTTGAAAAACAAATCTATCTCACAACAAACTAAATAAATTAACTTTTTCAACTCATTTAAGGTTGTTATCAAACATAAGAAAATGAAATAGTTTTAAATTTTAAAGAATAATCTTTTTTGGAAAATGACTTATTTTTGAAAATGGTCATTTTAACAATGCCTTCATATTTTAGATGATTTCTCTTAAGATGCTAATTAAATAATATTAAGAATTGAATAGATGAAGTTCTTTTCTTGATTCTTTATTGTTAGCAACAATATCACCATGTTGCATTTCTATTCTAGGTTTTCTTGACAAAGTACTATAGGAGCTGAAGGTTGGATGACTCGGTGTTCGTGCTTGATTTTGTGGAGATTTATATTATTGATTCCAAAACAAAATCATTTACTAGAGCTAAATTTTTAGTGAGGATATTTGTTTATGAATATTAGTTTTAAAACTGCAATGACTATTCTTTTTATGCTTCTTGTGGATGTGGAATGTCTATTTGCTTATTTAACTCTGGAGATTTATGTAATAGCCATCAATCAAAGCTATTTATGTAATTTACTTTCTATTTAGTAATTGAATGATTCATATTGAGAATAGGGATATCTGATATTATAATTCTAATGTGCAACATTCATTCAGAAAAAAAAAATTTTACAATATTACATTCTCATGTTAAACTATAATGAAATAATGATTGAAGTCATTAAACAAAGATTAAAAAATAATTCATACTCAATAGTTTTCCCGCACAAGTTAATGATTAATACTTTAATATAACAAAACTTGCACGCTATATACTCTCTCTACTTCAAGTGGCTCAACAAATGTATGTACTAAGGTAAATAATTTAGATTTTCAAGTGACTCATTAATTATTATTATTATTATTTAAATAATACTTATAATTTTTTTCATACAATAGTTAAATAATATGTGCATCACACAGACATACAATTGGTATGTTACAATTTTTTAAATGTTTAATTGATTTATCAATTTTTAACATTGCTCAATTTCTTATACATATTAATTTTTGTGTAATGTTTAGTTGATGCCACCAATTTTCTTGATTTAAATTTAATAAATATTAGTCATAGACCCAAACAATGGGTGGGACAGTTATAACAAAGTCATTAACATAAAGAGCTTGGTTCTTGCAACCTTGTTTTGTTATACTAACAATTTTGAGTACTTGTATGAAAATAAACATGATCATTCTTGTTAGTGAATAAAAAGGACAAATTATTTATATATAAAGGAATCTTTGTAATGCTATGTTGAATAATTTATACATTGCCAGATGAGCTTTACATGTCAATAGGAAAAAAACTTTCATGTGCTCAAGTGAATCATTTAAATGCTTAAAAAGAATCATAGTTATAGAATCTCTAAATTTCTATCTGACTTAGAAATTGATCTTTAAATTTAAATTATATTATATAAAAACCCTAAAATTTTGTAATTCACTCAAAAATTAAAATACTAATATATATATATATATATATAGGTGAAGCTGAGAGAAACTCAAATTAGAATTCCAAATTAGAGTTATAATTTTGCGTCATGTGTCTAGATTTATGTGGAGACCACACCATAATTATCCTTTCAAGTGTCCATTATGAATAAATCACTTGGAAGAGCAGATAAGGATGGTGAACAAAATAATATAACATTTACTCTCTTACAATCTCAATACAATATTTTGAATCTTAATACAATGTTTATGACTTAATGACCTTGACGTTTAGGCAGTTTGCACTTGGTCATCTTCTCAACTCCTAAAACCCCTCATTAATTCTTGGCTTTGCTTTTATAAACAAGCAAACGCAATGGTAGATTCAACCCAAATTTACTCCTCTATTGAAGAAAACTCAAATGTCTCTAGAGATGAATGCACTTTGGGGATTAGCTAGCCATCAGAATTTACCACGGTCAATTTCTTCACACAATTGGTAGTTGTTCTTCAATCAAGATATTTTATTATACAATATTTTTATTGCATTCGACCAGTCATCTAATGAAAGTCATGAACATAAATTTTTTTTGAGTTTGATTGTTTGATTAATGTCTCATTGATTTGGGCCTACAAGTTGGCATCTATAGGTGGAACATCTTTGAATTGAAAGAGGCCAATTACATCTTCTAATTCTTCTCCGACCACAGCAAATCCATCAACTATAGTAAAATAAAATAAATTCAGATTTTGATTGTTTTTGCTATTGTGGCATTCATTTAGTTTTGGAGGAGATTTGAAAGTAATGGTGTATCACTTCAATGGATTTGGTTTTGATTATGGTTTTTGGGTTGTTACTTTTTTTAGTTTTGTTTTCGGTATTTTGGTTAAATTAATTTTGTGTATCCATGTATTGTTTTTATGATTGGCCTCAAATGGTTTCATTTCTAAGTTTTTTAGGTGAGTTAGAAAATTATTCTATAATTATCAGTTTGTTCTCTTTCATTTCAGTTTGATTGTGTGTGTGTGTGTCTATATATATATATATATATATATTCATTATACCCTATGGTTGGGATGTTGATAAATGAGAAGTTGAAAAAATTAAGAGAATTCTTGATGAGTAATCTTATTTTGGCTAAAACTTTATCTGTCTCAGCTTTATTTATTGTATTTATGAAATTTTTTGTGGTCTAACACTTTGGTGCGTGGATGTAATAGAAGTTGGAGTAGATAAAAAGCAACCCATATATGTAATATTTGTTCTCCTCTGGTTTTTGAAAAGTAAGAAAGGCAATGATTATTCACCTCAATCGAGCCATATAATAGTTATATTAGTTAAGTTTAGTTTTGGTTTGTTAATGACTTTGTTTTCTTTTCTTAAAAAAAAAAAAAAAAAACCAATGATTTTGTTTTGTAATGCTATTTGTTGTATATATTAGCTTATTTAAGTTTATGGATGTTTAGATTTTGCAAAAGCAAGTGGTTTTTATTTCTAGATACATGCTGTAAACTATAATTTTTTATAAGAACATCAAATCTATTCTTTTCTAGAGAAAATCCATTGAATTTCAATTGTGGTCTAATTTTTTTACCATGTTTCATAAAAAAAATAAAAAATAAAACTTAATATTGGTGCATAAGTATTTACTACACGCTAAAATTGAGGGAACAAATCAAAAAGGCTTGATAAAATATCCATAACATTCTAAACAAGCGAATAAATATCACATGTCAGATAGAATTAGATAGAAAACTCTTAATTCATATTATTTTCCTTAGTAAAGAGGGAAATTCAAACATTGCAATTGTGTACAAGAGATTGAGAATGAGTGGTAAGATAACTTGCAAATTTGTGATTTAACATCATGTTATCTAATATAATTCCACCATAACATTTTTGCTATTACAATTGATAGATGCAAGAAGTTCTCGTGTGATTCAATATAATTCCACTATAACATTTTCCTTTCCCGATTAATAGATGTGATACTATTTTTTTTTCTTTTACAATTAATAGATCCAACAAATTGTAGAAACATTAACATTAATATATGACTATAAGTAATTCATATGTAAGAGTTTAAGACCACTTTATCATCACTGCATACATAAACATAATACAAAACTTTAGCATTACCAGGAATGAGATACTTTTAAATGTGGATTTTAATTTTGTTTTTGTTTCAAATCCCAATTGATAAACAAACAATTTCATTACTTCAAAACTTTTTTTAAGAGATTGTTATCAACCATAGTATTTCATGCTATCAAATTCCTTATCCAACATTCAGAACAATAATCTACATTTTTTTCCCTTGAATAATAATAATAATTTAAATTTTAAAAAATTCAAAATGAATACTTATAAAATTGTTCCATTTTTTGTTCTTCTTTATCAATATTGTTCAACATTTCCGTGCGTATGCACGGGTTACATGGTAGTATCAGTTAAAGGGGAAAAAAGAACATAAAAAAAAAATATTATACCACAAATCATTAAATTAAACAATTAAAAATAATATTATTATTTTTTTCATATATATTTTTTTTAATAAATTCATATTTAGAATAGATATTATCAACCTAAATCTGTCTTTCCCCATTCTTAAGTAAGTGAACTAAATTGGAGCGAAGTGATCTGAATTGGATTGAATAAGCCAAAGTTGACTAAATGGACCTAAGTGGACTAAAATGGACCAAATGAATTGACGTGGACCAAATGAAAGAACATGGACCAAATTAGACCAAACTAAACTGAATCATTGACCATATCACAAGCCCTCTCCAATCTCCATATCGTTATCAAAATAATGTAGAGGTTTTAAAATAGAAATAGAAATAAAGGAATGAGGGAGATAAGGCTGGGTGAGGTGGCTGAATTTCATTGGCCATTGAAGAAGCATGAACACTTAGGCCCAACGGAAACCCAGCACACTTAAGCCTTTTTCCCTTCAGCTACAGCAGCCCGAACTCTATCAAACCCACACACAAAGCCCAACTGGCATTAAAAGCCCTATTTAATTAAAAACCTTAAACCCACTCGACTCAGATTCCCTCACCACTCGGCCCATCAGTTTTTCCAAAACCTTTAAATAAAATAAAACCAGCCCAACAGCTCACATGAATCCCAATTCAACCCCAAAATTTTCCAAATCACATTTCGACCCCCAAACTTTTCCAAATTTGCATATTGACTTAGAATCTTTCCATAATTATGTTTTCACCTAGCTTTTTTTTTTTTAAGTACATCTTTGACCCCAAAACCTTCCAAACTTATATTTTGACTCTTAAAATTGCCCAAAGGCCCTGAGGTCACAAAAATGGTTTTTCTTGTTTTTCCAAAAGTAAAAATATTTGTTCAAGATCAATAATTTGTCAAATGACATTGTTTCAGCATCTTTTGAAAGCCTAATATTTATTTTTCAAGTCATTTATTTGTGTCTTTTTCATAAGATAAATACTTTGGAAAAGAGGAATTGTAAAAATTGCAAGAATGGTATGTTATGCTTTGGCGTGAGGTTAGCCATATTTAATTCTCTATGCAATTTATCTTTGTTGAAAATGCCATGCAATTACATGCTTAGCAATGTTTTTTAATCTTGTTTTCTAAAATAAAATTTTCACATGTCATCTTAGGATAGTTTCCTATATACATTTCATGCATTCACATGTCACCATTGGGTAGGTTATATGTGTCATGCATCTACATGTCATCCTAGGATAGATACACGTCATTTTTCACATGCCATCTTAGGATAAATACATGTCACTTCTCACATGTCATCTTAGGATAGATATATGTCATTTCTCACATGCCATCTTATGATAGATTTTACGTGTTATTTTTTACATGTGCATATGCATATGCATATGCACATGTAAATTGAGATTTTTAAGATTAATTCAAAACAATGTACTATCCTTTTAGATAGGCATTGTAGGGTGCCTAACACATTACTCACACTTAATCGAGCATCTGAATCCATGTCTTCTGGTTCAAGACTTTTTTTTTTTTTTTTTTTTCTATTTTAGCTTAGGTGCCCTTAGGGTTTTCTTAGTTAATTTAGGAAGTAAAATTGATTAGACTTAGGTGACCAATCACACCTTAGAATTCCAATGGTTAGTGGCGACTCCTAAAATGTATATAATTTAGGAAGTTCACTCACACACACTCAACCTTAGTGTTGTATACATTGTCGCACACTTTTTGCATTTTTGCACCAAGCACGCTCATCACTGAGTGAAAAACCCTCAATGGTTGGCGAATAATGTTGAACATAGCCAAAATCTGATTATGACACTAACCCTCTCTCTCTCTCTCTCCCTCTCTCTCTCTCTCTCTCTCTCTCTCTCTCTCTCTCACACACACACACACACACACACACAATTTTCTTTTCCTTTGGCTATTTGAATCTTGTTGATGATGGATCCGCTTTCTCTCTCATCTCTCTCTTTCGGTGATGGAGATTTGGTGGGACTGGATTTGGGTTTCGCTGGCGTGGGTATTAGGAGTTTGATGTTTGCACGGTGGTTGATGGCAAGTTTGTGGTGGGGTTAGGACATTGGCTAGTGTGATTGTGTTTTCCTTGGTTTCATTGTGGAGGAGAAAAGCATTTTGTTTTTTAAGGAACTTTTCCTTTTGCTTTTCTTGGCTACCAAACACTAAATGGAGGAGATGAGACTTTTTCAATGGCTTTTCCTTTTGATTTTCTTAGCTTTTCTCTTTGATTTTCTAGGCTACCAAACGTAAAGTAGCAAAGTAATTACCTTTTTTGTTAAATTTTATTTTAAGAAAAAGAACTAAATAAAGCACTGCTTATGTTGTTGATTTTAAGAAGAAAAAATAAGGAAAATTTAGAGAATGAATCTTTGGGTCCATAAACGAATTATTCAAAATTTTAAGGTTTGGATAAGCCAAAAAAAAAAAAAAAATTGAGAAAGAGAGAGAATCTCTGAGTTTAGGAAAAAGAAAAGATGAGACAAATAGAGAGAGAGAGAGAGAGAGTCATATCTAAGTTTCAAATTTTTCTTGAAAAAACTTTGTTATTAATGGTAGACATTAACACTGTTAATTGTGTTGAAGAATTAAATTGGACATTTTTAAAAAGTTGTGGATGTGCTTGGTATTTCCTTAAACCTCAATTTAGTATACTGTATTTTACTCTTTCAAATTAAACAAATAAAAAAATTATAACATTCTTAACATTACTCTTAACTCTCTAGAGCAATATGGTCATTTTATTTGAGTTGGACCCATCTTGTGTTTCTACAAGTCATAATAGTTGACCCTTTGCTAGTTTGATCCAATGGCGGTTCTAGGAATTTTTTTCAGGGTAATCATTAAGAAATTTAAATTATATAAAATCTAATAAAAAGAAAACTTTATATATTGACCAAAAAAACATACAAATACATAAAGTCTTACAATCTCCTTCCATGAGTTTTCTTATTTTGAAATTGTAGCATAATAGTCTTATTATCAATTTTGTAAACTACATCTTTTTCGAAATTTTAATTCAATAAAAAAAATGTCTTAGGCTTTTTTTTTTTTTGTGTGTGGGTAAAGGCCTAATATATTATTAAGGATACCAAAGTTTAGTTACAAACTTAGTTGTAGTCTAAATCTACAACTCTCACTAAAAAAATTAACATAGCTATATGTGGGGTCACGAGCCCTAAATCATACAATAATTGGGTTTTGGGCTTTGGCCGAGAGCGTGTGGCTTTGGCCGAGAGGATGGTAGTCCATGTCCGAGGAGGAATATCTCCTCGGACTAGCTAAAGCATGGTAATATATAAGTCCTAAATGGTCAAAGTGACATTCCAAGAAGTTCTAAAGGATAAGAACTCAGAAATATCTAAGGGAAAGCTGCTATCACTACATTGAATGCACTACAGCTACTTTTCTAGTCGTATTTATGTGGAAAAGACCTCCGAACAGTGTTGCCTTGGAAACCACAACTCATAGAAAACCAGCCGGGGTGTCTGATGGGACAAGCACTCAAGTGGTGGCCCAAAAGATCAACAAGTACAGGATCAAGATCATCCAAAAGGAATTATATAATGCAAGAGGCCCTTCATAAAAAAGGGGGGAGGAAAAAAAGAGAAGGGGGACAGTAGCAATCTAAATTGCATTGGTACTCTGTTTAATCAATTCATATGAAAACTTACCTCCTCAGACAGTGAGTTCCTCTCCTCGGACAATGAACTTATTCAGCTCTATGCTCCTTGTTCTTACTTAATCATCTTCTACATCCATACTAACCGTTGTCAAATCCACCAAAAGCCTAGCTCTTACACCCATTCTCTACAAATTCATTGTATTGGGCTTATTGGGCTCCAATCCCTTACCTTTTGGGTTTGGGCTAAAAATGTGACCCTACACTATATATTTTGAAAATATGACGTTGAATTGCATGTTCTTTATGTTCTTAAAACACATTTCAAATTTTATGTCAATCGGTTGTTTTTTACTATTCAATCCATAAATTTTATTTTTTATGTATAATTTTAGACTATGAAAATTTGAAATTTAAATATTTGATTGATAACATATTTATTGATCTTTGATTTTCTTCAATTTTACGAGTATGGGGATAATATATATATATATAATCCAATGTTGGATTTATCAAAATTCACATCCAATAAAAAAAAATTAATTGAGTGGAGTTGTAGCCTTAGTCTACAACCAAATTTGTTTCCAAATTTTGTCCAAAATGTAATTTTGTTGGGCTTAAAACAAATTTATGATGGTCACAAAATTTTAAAAATATATAAAAAAAATCTATATTTTGTAAAAAAAAATTGCATGTAATAATTATTATTTTTTCCATGGTGGTCCTGTAATGACCTTGTTTTCAATGTGGTGCCGCCCCTGTTTTGACCCTTAACTAGTTTGCCCAATTAAAAAACGGGTCCTGGTTTGATCCTTTGCTAATTCGCTCAATTAAAAAATGCGTCCAATTCTTTCTACCGATCAAAAACAAAAAGATAAAAACAGATTAGAAAAAAAAAAAAAGAAAAAAAAAAGAAAAAAGAAATAAAAGATAAAATCAAAAATTATACAACGTTTAGCCAAAAATGAATGAAAATGTCCGACTTCGTCTATATCATATACTGTAGGGGGTCAAAAACCGAGACAAGCCTTATCGGTTGGGCTTGGAATTGATCTTAATCCCAATACAATTAATTTGTAAAGATAGATATGCAAAGCAACACTTGGGCTTCTAAAGTTAGTAGCTTGATGAAGTAAAAATGAAAAGGGAGGTCTTGCGATTTTGCTCTAATATTATGAAGTGTGAATAATATCAGAATGTTTATTGTTCTTTCTCCTCAAGCAGACCGAGGACCACTTTTACACTTGAGAGGACTTTACAATTTCTATTTTAGGACTTTTTCTCTTATTTTTCTCCCATCCCTGTTCATGTGGGATCTCTCTCCTTTTATAGCTAGTTGATTTTCATCTCAACCCTCTACTTGGAGGGCATGTCCCAACCTTGCGTGGCTAGCAATGATAGAGTAGGTTACAAGCTATATAGACATTGTTCAGGTGTCATTCTGCCATTAATGTGGCAGACTGAGTTTTTGCATTTCACTTAAAGCAGAGGTGATGGTTGCTTTTCTTGGAAGTTTCCTATTCCTTTTGCCTGCTTCTGTGATTGTTACTGACTTCGGTTCTCTTTCCTTCAGCTATGGCACTTTCCTCCTTGTCTTTCACAAGGTACCTTGTATGGGGAGTCCTTGGGTGGAGTGTACTCCTCGGGTTTTCCGGTTCATCGTATATGTTGAGTATCTCAGCTGGGTTGATGAACCTAGTCTGATAGTGAATTGGGCCCGATCACTCTTCGAGCCCGTCCTAGCATAGGTGCCTCTCTTCGACCCCCTACGTATACTATATAATAAAAGTTGGACATAGAAGCCATGGTTACACTAAGTGACTTCACCAAATTGCGGACATTTTGTTAGCTTAAAAAAAAAAAAAAAAAAGATATAAAGTTTTTTGCTTTTATCTTCTTCTTCTTCTATAATTTCAAAAGTTGATAAAAATCTTAATTCGATTACAATCCAAACTCTTCATCTAATCATTTTCTTATTATAATCTATAAGTTGATAAAAATATATCAATTTGATTATAATCCAAAATCTTCAACTAATCCTTATAATTATAATTTAAATTATATATATATATATATATATATATAAAGCAACGATGTACACATAAAAATAAATAAATAAATAAATAAAAACTATTGTTAGCGTTTAAAATAAAACACTAAATTCTTTGGATTTCCTCTTCACACAAAAAGATTTTTTTTTCTTTGGATTTTCAGTTCATAGGCCACTTTTTTTTTTTTTTTTTTTTATTTTAAGATTTAGACTTCAGCTTCACACTTCCACAAATTAAACTAACATTTGACTTTTTATTTATATCAACTTCTTCAATGTGGTGTGTATATATATCAAATAATTCATAATGAATACCTACCATACGGTTCTTTTTCTCTGTTTTTTTCTTCTTCTACCAACAACCTTGCAAGTATGTATTTGTTTACTTTTTTTTCCCCCATTAAATTGAATAAGTGTTGTGTATTTTTTGTCTTTTGTTTAACCTATTTTGCTTATATTTTATCCAATTCATATGATTAAGGTTTGAGAATCAATCATTAAATATGTTTAGACATAATTTTTTAAAATTATTTTGTGTTTTATGACATAGATTCCAATGGTGATATATTGCTTTCAATGGTGATATATTGCTTTCATCCACTCAATTTTGATTTCAAGAACAATCTTCTTTTTTTTGAAAACGAGGCGGGTATTCTTTCATTCATTCAGGGAAATCAAATCCAAGTACAAAGCCTGCAGTGCTGGTGGAGGGGACTCTTCCAACCAAACCATATCCTCAACTATCTGACTGGCATGGCGGGCCAAACAATGTACAACAGTGTTTGCACTCCGCTTAATACAATTCACAGAGAAAACTCCTAAAACCCGACGCTAAAGCTCTAATAGCATCATATATGTGTCCTAGTTTAGACCTGTTAGGATGTGGAGAGACAATGGCTTTCATTACCGTGGCATTGTCTCCTTCTACTACCAGGTCCAAGAACCCCGAGTCCAGCGCAAACTCGAGAGCTTTTCTGCAAGCTAGCACTTCAGCTTCCTCGCTACTAACCACAAACGGACCACGAACAGACAAGCCAGCAAACACCTCTCCTAGGCCGTTTCGGATAATGGCGCCCATACCTGACGAGTTCGTGTTTGCAAATATCGCGGCATCGAAATTTAGTTTGAACTCCAAACCTGAGGGTGGTCTCCACTGCTGGACAGACTCTGTATACACCGAAGTAGCAAGCTGGGGTTGTTTGTCCTTCGGCCAAGAAGTCTCTTGCTCGCTGAGTGAGGATAGAGGGGTGTTGTAGTTTTCCTCCATGCATGACCCGGTTCCGTTGATTCCAAATTGTCCAGCATTGTACCCAGAAAAGCTCTAGCTCCTCCTCTGTCAGTCTTTGTGTCAATGTAACAACCAACGGAATGAAATCAGAGTGCCCAGTGATGCTCTTCTGTATCTTCCTAATACTCCCTGCCCATATGTCTTGCGCTACTCCACACTGCCATAGCACTTGAGCCACCGATTCGGACTCCAACTTACAAACTGAAGAAAACTCAGAAACTAGTGAACTGAGTTCTTGAAGATTATCGTCAGTTGAATCAACAAAGAAATACAAATCATAGAGAAAGAAAAGCTTTAAGAAAATGAAGGAATGAGCAAGAACGTAAGAGAAGAACTGAACGAGAGAGAGAGAGAGAGAATGAATAGAAGACTAGTATTCAATTTCAGTATTTTCTGCATAATCATACACTCGTGCTCATTGAGCTATTTATATACAACAAGAATCTGCCTAAAATGCTTAAGTTAACACCCAAAGATATCTGTAACTAAAACCCCAAAATATCTGAAACTAACTCCCTGGAAATTAGGAATTCTGTTAAGACTAACTAACTGAATCTTTGCTCCCAAACTACACGGACACTTGAGCAAAGCCAAGCACACCGTTTTATTCAGTTTATGATGAAGTCATTCATTTAAGTAAAACGGCGCGTTTAGTGCATGTACACTTAAATGAAACGATGCATTTTGTTTAATCAATACGCAGTCGTTTTAGACTTCTTCTTCAACCTTCTTCTTTTCAAACTTAGACTTCGTCTTCCTTACTTCAACATCCCCCCTCAAACTGATGGGGGAAGAGTTAACCAGAAGTTTGGACCGATGAAGAAGAAACGAAGGAGCAGGAAGGGACTTAGTAAAGATGTCTGCAAAATTGTCACGGCCTGAAACAAAACCAATCTGTAATTGCTTCCGAAGCACTTTCTCACGAGTGTAGTGCTAATCAACCTCTAGATGCTTGGTGCGAGAATGAAAAACAGGATTAGCAGAAAGAGCTATAGTCGAGACATTATCACACCAAATGACAGGAATGTGAGCGAGAAAAAGGCGAAGTTCCTTAAACAAAATACAAAGCCAAGCCAATTCAGCAGCGGTAGTTGCTAAAGCACGATACTCTGCTTCTGTGGAAGAATGAGACACAGTGCTCTGTTTCTTATCAGACCAGGAAATGAGATTGGGCCCAACAAACACAAGCAACCCTATTGTAGACCTTCTATCTGTAGGATCCCTAGCCCAGTCTGTGTCTGAGAACGCAGAAAGAGTCAAAGGCCTTGGGGTAAAAGAAAGCCCAAAATGGAGAGTGCCTCTGATAGAACAAAGGACCCTCTTAGCAGCTTCAAAGTGAGTAGTGGTAGGATGACTCATGAACTGACACAATTGATGGACACTGAAAGCAATATCTGGAAGAGTAAATGTCAAATATTGAAGAGCACCAACCATGCTCCTGTACTGACTTGGATCAGAAAGAAGAACACCATCATGAGGGACTAAATGGGTTGAAGGACATGAGCGAGTCTTGGTTGGCTTGGAGTTCTCCATATGAAACTTGTTAGGTTCTAAAGATTTAGGAATTTATGTATTTAGAACTCTAATTTGTATTATTGGCAAACCATGATCAAAACAGGTTGTTTAGTCTTGTTTAAGCTTACTCAAAGTTGTGTCTTTCATGTAAAGTTGGAATCGAGAGGTTGCAGATGCATTGGTGCATTTCGGCCTGGCTCGATCGATCGAAAGAAAGACTCAATCGATCGAATCTCGGCCAGAATGCTTTTCTGCAGAATTTTCCAACTCAACCCTAACTCGTTAAACGTTTTGGGTTTTCTATTTTTACCCTAGGTATAAAAAGAAAAACCCTAACCACGTTTTTAGAGTTGCTCCTGTTGTATTATTGCTCATACTTTTCTGTTTTGTGTAAATCTCTTGTGAGATCTAGAGGAGCTTTCCTTGACACAAAGCTTAGGGTTTTCAAGGTAAAGATAGTATCAACATCTTGATGATCAACTCGGTTGCTGCCATTGGAGCTTAAAGAATAACAAGCGTGGGTGCTTGTAGCTGATTGGAGAATCCAAGAAAGAAGGAGTCTGTGGATTCAGAGCTTGCACGTGGTCGTGTCAGTAAGTTCTACTGGTAGGTAGCATTAGGAAGTCGAGCGGGGAGCTTGTAAGTCCTTTTGTATGAACTTCGATTCTTTCAGGATAGTGGATTCAGTTTACCTTGAGGATAGCTAGGTTAAATCCTCCACAGGTTTTTACCGTGTGGTTTCCTGGGTGATCATATCTTGTGTTATTTATTATTCTACTGCTTTATATTCTCGATATGATTGTGTGATTGTGATAACCTAGAATTGCATAAATTGACTAAGTTAATCACTTGGCTAATTAACTAAGTTAATCCAATTGTGGTTTAAGGGGTCTAAAACCATTCAAGTGGTATCAGAGCAGGTAGCTCTTTTCTTGTAGATCTTTTGATCTCTGAGCTGATCCTTGACCCCTATTGTCATGGAATCTTGGAAAGTCTTTTTGCTTATATGTCATCTTGTCTACTTGTTGTCTTTGCCTTTTGTTGTTTTTGTTAAATCTTTCCTTGAGTATCTTGGCATGATCATATGTGATAAGAATTATGTATGTTATACTGCTTTTAACCGCCTTAAAGGCATATGATTCTTGTCTTTGGTATTTGGATAGTGGTTGTTCCAGGCATATGACAGGAAATAAAGTTTTATTCAAAACACTCTTTGAAGGAAAGATTGGAACATTCACTTTTGGAGATGGAAGCAAATCTATGATCAGAGGCATTGGTACTGTGGACATTCCAGGATTGCCAGTGTTTGAAGATGTTTGGTATGTTGATGGATTGAAGGCCAATTTACTCAGTATAAGTCAGATTTGCGACAATAGATTAAATGTTCTTTTCACCAAGTATGAATGTGAGATACTTGATGGAGGAGGTGACTGTATGTGTGTTGGTGTAAGGACAGTTGGCAACTGTTGTCTTTGCCTTTTGTTGTTTTTGTTAAATCTTTCCTTGAGTATCTTGGCATGATCATATGTGATAAGAATTATGTATGTTATACTGCTTTAACCGCCTTAAAGGCATGTGATTCTTGTCTTTGGTATTTGGATAGTGGTTGTTCCAAGCATATGACAGGAAATAAAGTTTTATTCAAAACACTCTTTGAAGGAAAGATTGGAACATTCACTTTTGGAGATGGAAGCAAATCTATGATCAGAGGCATTGGTACTGTGGACATTCCAGGATTGCCAGTGTTTGAAGATGTTTGGTATGTTGATGGATTGAAGGCCAATTTACTCAGCATAAGTCAGATTTGCGACAATAGATTAAATGTTCTTTTCACCAAGTATGAATGTGAGATACTTGATGGAGGAGGTGACTGTATGTGTGTTGGTGTAAGGACAGCTGACAACTGTTATGACATAACACCAAGTGTAAACAACAAGTGCTTTAGTGCAAAGATTGATCAAGTTGATTTATGACATCAACGATTGGGGCATGCCAGCCTTAAGCAATTAGAAAAGATTTCCAAATGTGAGGCAGTTATCGGTTTACCTAAGTTTGAGAAGATAGATAAGTGCATTTGTGGACCATGTTAGATAGGTAAACAAGTAAAATCCAAGCACCCATCTGTGACTAGTGTTCAAACTTCAAGACCTTTAGAGTTATTACACATTGATCTCATGGGTCCTGCCAGGGTTCAATGTTTGGGTGGAAAGAAGTATATTCTAGTTGTTGTGGATGACTTTACTAGATATACTTGGTTGTGCTTTTGAAGGATAAAGCTGAGGCTTCTGAGAAGATGATACATCTGTGCAAGAAATTGCAGGTTAAGAAAGATACTGTGATAGCCAGAATCAGAAGTGATCATGGAAGAGAATTTGAGAATACCAAGCTGGCTACTTTCTGCAATGATCAAGGCACTCATCAAGAGTTCTCATCGCCCAAGACACCTCAACAGAATGGGATTGTGGAAAGGAAAAACAGGGTTGTTCAGGAGACGGCACGGGTTATGCTACACAACAAAAAGTTGCCAAAATCCTTCTGGGGAGAAGCAGTTAACACTACTTGCCATACACTCAACCGGGTGTATTTTAGACCTGACTCCAAGAAAACTCCCTATGAACTCTGGAGAGGGAAGAAACCTGTTGTCAAATATTTCAGGATATTTGGCAGTGACTGTTACATTCTACGTGATAGAGAGAACCTAGAAAAGTTTGATGCAAAAAGTGACAAAGGATACTTTCTAGGATACTCTTCCACTAGTAGAGCTTATAGAGTGTACAATCTGAGAACCAAAACAGTCATGGAATCTTCAAATGTTGTAATAAATGATGAAGTGTGTTCAGAAGCACTTTTAGAAAGCACTACTCCTGTTCAAGATAAGTCTCTAGAAGTTAATGATTCACTTCCTGCTGAGTATGTGGGGAAACATAGTGAAGAAGAGCTGCTGGTATTGAATGATACAGTCTCAGTACCATCAAGTTCAGAACCATCCACTCTGGTTCATGACCCTTGACAGGTACAAAGTGAGCTCAATCCTCCATCTGAACAGAAAGTTACCACCACATCTCTAGTTAAAGGTCCATCCTCTAGAGTGAGATTGAATCATCTCTAGTTAAATATATTAGGTAGTCTGAATGATAACATGAGATTGAGATCAAAAGCCTTGAATGTGATTACTCACTCATGTTATCTGTCCCAATTTGAACTGAAGAAGGTGGATGAAGCACTTCAAGATGCTGATTGGGTGAATTCCATGCATGAAGAACTTCATCAATTCGTTCAAAATAATGTGTGGGAATTAGTTCCTAGGCTGAATAGTGTAAATGTGATTGGAACTAAATGGATCTTTAAGAACAAGTCAGATGAACATGGCACTGTGATAAAAAACAAGTCAAGACTTGTTGTACAAGGGTACACACAAGTGGAAGGAATTGACTTTGATGAGACCTTTGCACCAGTAGCAAGGTTAGAATCCATTCGGATACTGTTGGCCATAGCAAGTCATCTAAACTTCAAGTTGTATCAGATGGATGTCAAGAGTGCTTTCTTAAATGGGATGTTACAAGAAGAGGTATATGTTGAGCAACCTAAGGGATTTATTGATCCTCACAGACCGAATGATGTCTACAAGTTGAAAAGAGCCCTCTATGGGTTGAAGCAAGCTCCTAGGGCTTGGTATGATAGATTGACTGCATATCTCACTGAGCATGGATTCAAAAGGGGATCTGCAGATACAACTCTCTTCATAAGAAAGGATAAGACTGGTTTTGTTGTAGCTCAAATTTATGTTGATGACATTGTTTTTGGTGCTACTAATGACTCTCTTACTCATTCTTTTGCAGATGAAATGAAGGCGATGTTTGAAATGAGCATGGTTGGTGAACTGACTTACTTTTTGGGATTGCAGGTAAAGCAAACAGAGTCAGGAATCTACATCAATCAACCTAAATATGCAAGAAATCTAGTCAAAAGATTTGGACTGGACAAGGCTGCTCATGCTAGAACACCAATGGCTGCTAATGCAAAATTAACAATTGATCCATCAGGTGAGTCTGTTGATGTTACTTTGTATAGAAGCATGATTGGATGTCTTTTGTATTTAACTGCTAGTCGGCCTGATATCTCTTTTAGTGTTGGTGTTTGCTCTAGATTTCAGTCTAATCCTAAGGTTTCTCATTTAAATGCTGTTAAGAGAATTATAAAATATGTGAATGGAACCTATGATTATGGATTATTTTATAGCAAAGAGTCGAATTTGTCTCTTGCTGGTTTTTCTGATTCTGATTGGGCTGGGAATGCTGATGACAGAAAAAGCACCACTGGGGGGTGTTTTTATGTTGGAGCCAATCTTGTGGCTTGGATGAGTAAGAAGCAAATTCTGTTTCTTTATCCACTGCTGAGGCAGAATATATTGCTGCTGGGAGTTGTTGTTCTCAGCTCCTTTGGATGTAAAAGCTTTTGAGTGATTATGGGATTCCTCAAGATACCATGGTTATCTATTGTGATAATTCTAGTGCTATAGATATATCTAAGAATCCTGCTCAGCACTCTAAGACCAAACACATTGAACTTAGATATCACTTCATTAGGGATTTGGTTGAAAAGAAAATTGTTGTTCTTGAGTATATCCCTACTGATCGTCAAAATGCTGACATCTTTACCAAACCGCTTGATGGAAGTAAGTTTGAGACACTTCGTCAAGTGATTGGTGTGCTTCGGTGTCCCTAGTCTCTTTTGGCTTTCATGGTCCTTGTGCTTCATTGCTCATTTCTCTGTGACCATTGTTCTTTGGTGTTTTTTTCTAGGACTTGCATTGCATTACATTCATGCATTTCATTCTAGGATTTATTTGTTTTCTCTTTTAAAATTAAAAAAAAAAAAAGAAAAAAAAGAAAGAGAAAAGCAAATTGTGTTTTGCACTATTATTCTTGGTCTTTGAAAACAAGATTGGTCAATTTATTTACACATAACATGTCTTGTGTACCTTGTTTAGCTTTGATGAGCTTATTTATTGCACTTTACTAGTTGAAGCTTTGTAGTGCATGTTGTGTGGGAAAGATGTTTATGGTGTTTATCACTTTGTCTTAATTTTGAAGTCACATGTTATTTGACTGTCGGACTTGATTCTTTTGAGAAAGGCATAAATAACCATCTCACCACTGTTCACTAGCCAATCATGAACACCTTAATGCATATCATAAGATTTAGTGCTCAAGAAAGTGTAGCACATGCACAAAAAGAACATAAGGTGTAGCCTCGGTTAATTGCTTAATGATTAAAACTGGTGTGTACTATTAGACTTAATGCCAATTCACTTGATTAAAACTAGTGTGTACTATTAAGCTTGATGCCAAATTTCATCTAATTATGGGGCAAAATTCAAGAAACTTACATGATTGCAAGTTTATGTTCTAGGAGATGTGGGAGTTATATGATGTAACTCTTTAGGTGATAGTCTCTTTTGAATTCTATGTGATAGATTTTGTAGACTTTGTGATTTATTGCTATTAACATATCACCTCACATGTATCTCAAGGTTTTGCTAGTTGCACACACTACATAAGTTACTCTTTGTTAAACATTGTACATGTTATTGTGTGTGTTTTTGGTCTAACCAACCAAGTTTGAAAATACTTTGAGTATTATGCAAAATTCTTTTTGCTTGAGAATGTAAAGGGAGACTGGCTGAAATCTTTCTTTGGAGAAACTGGGATTAAAATTTGGGTTTTTGAAAAATCATTCCATATCATCTCATACTCATGCATTTTGTTTTGTCAATTTTAATGCTTTGAGGAGTTATTTTCAAAAACTGGTTTGAAATTTTCAAAACTGTGATTTTTCTCAAAATACTGTGAGTCGCTACCTGTTTCGATCGATCCAATCTGTTTTTCGATTGATAGATCGAAAATACTTAAAATTCTTTAAAAAAAAAATCTCGGATTGATTCGATCGATCGAATGTGATTTTCGATCAATCGAAAGTCGTGAATCAGGTTTTTTTTAAAACACTGTTCTTGACTGATTCAAACACTTTTTCAAAAAGTTTTCAAACTTTTCTTCTCTCCGACTAGGCAAGGTTCTACAGTCACTGTTCTTGACTGATTCAAACACTTTTTCAAAAAGTTTTCAAATTTTTCTTCTCTCTCCGACTAGGCAAGGTTCTACAGTCAATTTTTTGTCGTTTTCCTCCGAATTTTTTTGCAAAGATTCTCTTTCCTCAAGCCGGTAAGACTCTTTTGCCCTTTCTTTTGAGTTTATTTTCATATTTTCATGCATTTTTCATGCATTTTTCACTCAAATTTTCGGACCTTTTCTATTTGGGATTTTTGTTGATTCAAGACCTATTTTGTGAAATTGATCTATGGGTTTTTGTTGGGACATGATATAAACTTGTTCTTGGTGATTTAATTTGATCAATTTTGGGTTTTGTGAAAATTTGAATTTTCTAGGGTTTGCATTGAATCCAAATTGGGGATTTTGTTCAATTAGGTTGAAATTGATGAAATTGGCTTATTGTTTTGATGTAATTAGGCATTATAATCTGTGTGTTGTGTTATGTAATGCTCAATTCATCAATTTGTTTCAAAATTATCAAGTGGTTTTTCAAATTTTTGGGGTTTTTGTTAGAAACTCTATGCTCGAGCCAATTTTGTGCAATTGAACTTAAAATTGAACTTTATTAACTGCATTAGTACATACATCATGACATTATAACTGTTCATGCATCATATAGATTTTTGCTCTATATTTTTTTGTGCTAACTTGCAGTCTGCCCTTGGTTTTTGTTTTTTTTTTTTTTTGTTCTGTTGGTTTTCTCTTTGTGTCTCTGTCCTTTCCTTAGCACTATGCCTAGGAAGACTAGGGCTCGGAGGTCTATTCCCTCACCTACTCCTTCCCCACCTCCCTTTGACCGAGAGAGGTTTCCTAGTGAGAAAAACCAAGAGATTTATGATACACTGAACCTTAAAAGGAAGATTTGGTCTGAGTGTTTTGTCATCTTAGATGAGCTTGATCCTGCCATTAGGGAAAACTTTGAGCGTAGGGGCTGGTTACCCTTGGTGGATATTTCTGATCCTACTCCACCTGCTACCTTGATTAGAGAGTTCTTTTCGAACATCTCTATCGGCATCTATGATTCCAACACCTTGGTAAAGAGTTAGATACGAGGCGTAGAGTACACCATTACTCCTAAGGTAGTGGCTGATGCTCTAGGGGTACCTTTGGTACAGCACCCTGTTTATCCTTATGATGAGTCTCCTTTATTGAGTGATGTCATGTCTTACATCACTAGGTCTTCTATCCAGTGGGGTTCTGATCCTAGGATCACCACTGCTGAGCTTTCTGAGTTACATTATCTCTTCTTTAGGATAGCGTGTCACTCTTTCTGGCCCATTTCTCATCTTCACACCATTCCTCTCGAGCGGTGTGTATTTCTGTATGCTCTTGTCACTGATGCTTCTATCAGTTTTCCCCATTTGTTTCTTCGTTCTTTGAACGAAGTTTATAGGAGTTCATCTTCTTCTTATGCCCTTGTTCATCCTATTTCATTCATAGGATTTTGCTTTATCTTGATCTTCGTGGCTTTCCTTCCTCTGAGCCCGTTCATGTGATTGCTCCTATAGGTGCGTCTTTTCTTAGACAGAAGACTGCTCACCTACGAGTTGGCTCTAAACACCCTAGGTCTGCGCCTTCTAGTTTCGCACATCCTCCCTCTTCTTCTACAGGTCCTGCTGGTGAGGCTGTTCCTGATCCTGATGCTGCTGATGTTCCTCCACCTCCATCGGATGACTTTGATATACATCACACTTTGGAGACTGTCATGACCGTTCAAGCACTCATGGTCAGCTTTTGGTGGACTTATTTGATGAGATCTGTGCTTTGCGTGCTAATCTGGCGCATTTACGTTCGCCCTCACCACCTCCTTTTGATGATGGCTTGTGATTGCTCTTTGGCATTCCGTCACAAAAAGGGAGAGTAGTTTTTGTAGAGGAGTTTTGTAGTTAGCGGGAGACTTTTTGTTTTTGAGGAGCTAATGGAGATGTTAGATTGTATCTAGGTGCTTCACCTTGTATATTTTTTGGGGCTATTCATGTTAGAGGGAGTACCATTGTTTTTGATATACATGATATATTCTTGATTCTTGTTTTCTTTGGATTCACTGTTTATTGATTTATATTTCTGAGTTGTTCATTGATATATATCTTTATTATGTGTTGTGTGAATCATACAAGAATGTTATACCTGTCTATTTACTATTTTCTGCCACACATGCGTTTATGCGTTTGTTGAGTGTTTCAGGAATATATAGGTTGATTCAATTGAGCTGCTGTCTACACTTGCAACTGATGGATAGTAGTTAGGATTGAATTTTAGTTTTTATGATCATTGTTTTTGTAAAGGGTTTTCACTTGTAAACTTTGAGCTTTGTGTTTGTGTTTTGTCATGGATTGCCAAAGGGGGAGTTTGTTAGGTTCTAAAGATTTAGGAATTTATGTATTTAGAACTCTAATTTGTATTATTAGCAAACCATGATCAAAAAAGGTTGTTTAGTCTTGTTTAGGCTTGCTCAAAGTTGTGTCTTTCATGTAAAGTTGGAATTGAAAGGCTGCAGATGCATTGGTGCATTTTGGCCTGGCTCGATCGATCGAATCTCAGCCAGAATGCTTTTCTGCAGAATTTTCCAACTCAGCCCTAACTCATTAAATGTTTTGGGTTTTCTGTTTTTACCCTAGGTATAAAAAAAAAAACCCTAGCCACGTTTTTAGAGTTGCTCCTATTGTATTGTTGCTCATACTTTTCTGTTTTGTGTAAATCTCTTGTGAGATCTAGAGGAGCTTTCCTTTACACAAAGCTTAGGGTTTTCAAGGTAGAGATAGTATCAACATCTTGATGATCAACTCGGTTGCTACCATTGGAGCTTAAAGAATAACAAGCGTAGGTGCTTGTAGCTGATTGGAGAATCCAAGAAAGAAGGAGTCCGTGGATTCGAAGCTTGCACGTGGTCATGTCAGTAAGTTCTACTGGTAGGTAGCATTAGGAAGTCGAGCGGGGAGCTTGTAAGTCCTTTTGTATGAACTTCGATTCTTTCAGTATAGTGGATTCAGTTTACCTTGAGGATAGCTAAGTCAAATCCTCCCTAGGTTTTTACCGTGTGGTTTCCTGGGTGATCATATCTTGTGTTATTTATTATTCCGCTGCTTTATATTCTTGATATGATTGTGTGATTGTGATAACCTAGAATTGCATAAATTGACTAAGTTAATCACTTGGCTAATTAACTAGGTTAATCCAATTGTGGTTTAAGGGGTCTAAAACCGTTCAAAACTGATGAAGCACATCAAAAGCATACTTAGTCTGTGTTAGAGTGAGACCATAAGTGGATTTATTAATTTTAATGCCCAAGAAATAGTTAAGAGGTCCCAAATCCTTGAGTTCAAACACTTGACCAAGAGTTGTAATCAAATTAGGAATTTGGGTGGAATCATTCCTAGTAACAATGATGTCATCCACATATAAAAGGAGATAAATAATATGTGAACTGAGCAAAACATAAACAACGAGCTGTCAGCCATGGAGGCAGTGAAGCCTAGATGAAGCAAGTGGAATGCAAATCGTTCAAACCAAGCCCTTGGTGCTTGTTTGAGACCATAGAGAGACTTGTGAAGCTTGCAGACATAATCTGGATGAACAAGATCCACATATCCAGGGGGTTGATGCATATAGACCTCTTCTTTGAGAAATCCATGAAGAAATGCATTGGACACATCCAACTGTCTTAACTCCCATCTACAACTCACAGCAATAGCCAAAACTAGTCTCACTGTTGCAGGCTTAACCACAGGACTGAAGGTTTCATGAAAGTCCACACCAGCCTGTTGATGGAATCCTTTAGCTACAAGTCTGGCCTTATACCTAGAGATGGAACCATCACTGTTCAACTTAAGCTTGAACACCCATTTGCAGCCAACCAAGTTAACATGTGGGGGAGCAAGAACAAGAGACCATGTCTGCTATCTCTAAAGAGCCTAAAACTCAGTAGCCATTGCCTCACACCACCTGGGATACTTAGAAGCAATTTTAAAAGAAGGTTCTGTATAGGTATAATCAATGGTAGCCATATAGCAAAGTTTGGGATTAGGTTTGTTAATGCCACTCTTGGACCTAGTTTGCATAGGATGGGAATTGACGGTAGGAAGATGTAAAGGTACAGGTGGAGGTGAGTCATAGTGAGAGAGAGGTAAAGAAACAGGATCAGTGAGGGTGGAAATAGGATCAGGAACAGTGTCAGTGGCAATGGAAGGTAATGAAGAATGAGGAGAAGTGGAAGGAGAAGGAAAGGGAGTAGGATTGATATAAGTGAGAGGGATGAATCTGTATTATGTGTGTTTGAGTTAGAATGTGACAGACTAGGGGAGTGAGATGGATATGGACCAAGTAAGGAGGACTGATTAGTGGAGTGAAGATACAATTGATTTGACAACCAAGTAGGAACAATGGGAGTAAGAGTATTGGAGGACATAGATTGAACAGGTAATGCAGTAGGGAACTTGGACTCATCAAAAATTACATGTCTAGAAGTGTACACACAATTTGTAAGAGGATCAAGGCAAAGGTAACCTTTAGACTGAGAAGGATAGCCAATGAAGATGCACTCCCTAGTTCTAGGTTCAAGTTTATGAACTATGTAAGGTCTCAGATTTGGATAACAGGCACACCCAAAGGTTTTAAGATGATTGAGATTAGGGAAGGAAGAGTAAAGATTGAACCAAGGAGATTTCCAAGAAAGTATAGAAGTAGGAAGCAAATTGATCAAGGTAACAGCAGTCAGAGCTACAAAAGACCAAAAAGAGTAATCCAAAGAAGATTGAGACAGAAGAGTAATAACAGTTTCTATGATGTGCCTGTGTTTCCTCTCAACAACTCCATTTTGTTGAGGGGTATGAGGGCAAGAAATTTGATGAGAAATACCATGATTAGCCAAATAAGATTTGAATACATTGGAAGTAAATTCACCCCCTCCATCAAATCTAAATGTTTTGATTCTCAAAGAAAATTGAGTGGCAACCATAGCATTGAACTGAACAAACTTATCAAAAGCTTCAGATTTGGACTTTAGGAGATAAATCCAACTAAACCTAGAGTAGTGATCAACAAATAAGATGTAATACTTAAAACCATTGACAGATAGAGTAGGAGCAAGACCCCACAAATCAGAATGCACAAGTTCAAAAGGAGCAGAAGCTTTAAATTGAGAGTTTGGAAAAGGAATATTATGCATTTTACCATATAAGCAATGAGTACAAGTTGAAGTCACAAGACTAACATTATTCTGTACAGACTTGACATTTGGAAACAAACAATTGAGGACTTGATCATTAGGATGACCAAGTCTCATATGCCAAAGAGTCTTATTGAAATCAGAATACCTAGAAACATTATTACAGATTCTATGTAATGGAAAAAGCTGAGAAGCATGATGAGGATAGATAGGGTAAACTCCCCCTTCACTCCTGCCCTGGTAGAGAATTTTCCCTATGTCTAAGGCCTGGATGGAAATAATATTTTCATCAAAATAACACCAACAGTGGTTGTCATTACAAATTTTATGAACAGAAGCAAGGTTAGAGGCAATTGAGGGTACTCTAAGGACATTATTGAGTTGGATATCAGAGAAAGAAGATGGAATTAGAACAGTACCAGTATGAGTAATTGGTAAGTTTTGTCCATTACCCACAGTGAGGTGATCCTGAGTGGTGTATGGCTTAGGGAAGCTAAGCTGATTAAGACTAGCAGTGACATGATTAGTTGCTCCACTGTCAGCAAGCCAAGGTTGATCTTGATTGAAGCAAGCATTTGAGGCTGTGGCCATTGCTACAAGCTTTACAGGTGGATGCTTGCCTTGATAGGTATAATCCATTCTGTGATAACAATCTACAGCTAGATGACCAAGCTTTCCACAGATTTGGCATATAGTCCTATCTGATCTAGGACTACCTATACTGGATTGACCTTGCTGGAAGTGGTTGAAATGATTAAACTGAGAAAACTGACCATTTGAGCCTCTGCCACCTCTTCCTCCTCTATTATTGAAGTTCCCTCGGCCTCTACCTCTATTTTGGTTGTGATTATAACCATTACCATTTGACTTCTGATTAGTTGATGCAGCCATAGCAAAAATAGAGACTTTAACCTCTAAACCATCATTGAGAGATTCTTCTTCTGCATTCAACAAGGTTGATAGCTCATCAAAACCAAGCTGAGTACTCCTAGTCCTGATTGCTGATCTGAATGTATTGAACTCTTTTGGAAGTCCCTTAATTGCAATATGGAGCAATTCCTCATCATCCACAATAACTCCAACAGCCAATAATTTTATGGCAGTTCCACAACCAACAGTGAGTGCAAGCACAGATGGAGACAAAGTTGAACTTATAAAGGTAAGTAAGGCCTTTTCCTTTAATTTCCAAATCAAGAAGTCTGGATTCACAATTGCAGTGTATGATCCAGATAAATCCTTGAGAAATTTCTCAGGAACAAGCTGAGGCTCTTCAAGCAACTCATACAGAGAATAGGTTTCAAGAACCATGGAAATCTGATGTTTCCATACAATATAGTTTGTATTATCTAATTTTACTGTCATCATATTCGACATATTATAGAGAAGCAAAAGAGGCTGATTTACCAGACTTGGTGACATTAAGGAAGTGGATGAAGACGATGCCATTGTTGAGCTTGAGGCAGCCATAGTTGAAGATTGACTAGCAGCAGCAGTAGTGTGCTCTGATACCATGAAGAAAACTTAGAAACTAGTGAACTGAGTTCTTGAAGATTATCACCAGTTGAATCAACAAAGAAATACAAATCACAGAGAAAGAGAAGCTTTAAGAAAATGAAGGAAAGAGCAAGAAAGTAAGAGAAGAACTGAACAAGAGAGAGAGAGAGAGAGAGAATGAATAGAAGACTAGTATTCAATTTCAGTATTTTCTACATAATCATACACTCGAGCTCATTGAGCTATTTATATACAACAAGAATCTGCCTAAAATGCTTAAGTTAACACCCAAAGATATCTGTAACTAAAACCCTAAAATATCTGAAACTAAGTCCCTGGAAATTAGGAATTCTGTTAAGACTAACTAACTGAATCTTTGCTCCCAAACTACACAGACACTTGAGCAAAGCCAAGCGCACCGTTTTATTCAGTTTATGATGAAGTCATTCACTTAAGTAAAACGGTGCGTTTGGTGCATGTACACTTAAATGAAACGATGTGTTTTGTTTAATCAATACGCAGTCATTTTAGGCTTCTTCTTCAACCTTCTTCTTTTCAAACTCAGACTTCGTCTTCCTTACTTCAACACAAACCTCACACCTTCCATCCTCCACTACTTTACAACGAGCCAAGTTTTCTCGGGTTGGCAGAGCATTTTGACATGATCTCCACCCAAATACCTTGATCTTATTTGGAACCTTCATTTTCCACAAATGCCGCCAGACCATCCCATCCAAACCTGCCCTTGAGCACTCCCCTTTATCACTTTCCTGTCTTGAGATTTCTCTAGCAACGTGGTAGCCTAATCTCACAGAGTACTCCTCGCCCTTCGTGTGCAGCCAGATGATAATATCAGGGGCTTGTCTTCGACTTAATGGCATGCAAAGGATTGCCTTAGCATCATCTCTATGGAATTTGGCCTCAATTAATTCCCTATCCCATTCCTTAATTCTCCAATCAATAATATCAGACACCCTCCACTCCCATTCCTCCTCCAATGGTGGATGGATAACCATATTAGTTAGATGGTTTAAAATCCACTTGTCTGTGGTTACCCTTATGGAAGAACCATCTCCCACCCGCCAACAACAACCTTTCTTAAGTAAAGGTTGAGCTGCTATTAAACTTTTCCACACAAAAGAGCTGTTTGGGGCATCCGAAGCTTCTAAGAAATTGCATTGTGGGAAGTAACGTGCCTTGAAACATCTATACATTAGTGAGTCTTGTTCTTGTAGCAATCTCCACCCTTGCTTAGCTAGCATTGCCAAATTAAAATTCCTCAAATCTCTAAAACCCATACCCCCTTCCTTCTTAGGTTGAGACAACACATCCCAACTCTTCCAATGGATTTTTTTCTCATTCCCTATTTGACCCCACCAAAACTTTGCGCACATTGCATTTAATTCGTTACATAGCTTGATTGGCAATTGGAATACTCTCATTGTATAGGTTGGGATGGATTGGGCCACCACCTTAATCAACACTTCCTTTCCCGCTCTAGACAGTAGTTTCACCTTCCACCTTTGAATCTTCTTCCAAACTCTATCCTTTATGAAGGAGAAGGTACGATATTTTGCACGTCCCACCAATGTAGGTAGTCCCAAATAAGACTTAAAACGATCTACCTCCTTTACACCCAGCTCACTTTTGATAATCTCTCTTTGTACCCCTTTTGTGTTACTACTAAAATAAACAGACGACTTCTCAAAATTGATGCATTGGCCAGAAGATGCTGCATACAATTGTAAGATGTCTGAAATACACCTCACCTCCTCCTGTGTATCTCGGCAAAACAACAGTGAATCATTAGCAAATAAAAGATGAGAGATTGTTGGTGCTCTCCTCCCAATAGAAGCCCCATGAATTCTTCCTTCCGCCTTTGCTTTAGTTAGCAAAGCAGTAAACCCTTTTGCACATAGGAGGAACAAATAGGGAGATAAGGGGTCTCCTTGACGAAGCCCCCTTGATGGTGTGATATTACCAAATGCCTTGCCATTTATACGGACAGAATAGGATGGGGTAGAAACACAGGTCATAACCCGCTCAATCCATGCATCCGGGAACCCCAACTTGGCCATCATTTTTCTGAGAAAATCCCACTCCACCATATCATAAGCTTTACTGATATCCAGTTTTAGTGCTAGCATCCCGTTCTTCCCTGTTTTCCTGCAATGCATAGAATGAAGCGTCTCATACGCCACAAGCACATTGTCCGTTATAAGGCGTCCCGGAACAAAGGCACTTTGTGTATGAGAGATTAGTTGAGGGAGTATCTGTTTCAACCTTTTAGCCATAACTTTGGAAATGATTTTGTAAATGACATTACATAGGCTAATAGGTCTATAATCTGACATTTTTTTAGGCAACTTAACTTTTGGAATAAGTACTGATGGTGTTGGAGAAAAAGCTAACTTCCAACTTGTCCACATGCCTCATCCAAGAAAAGAAAGGGACCATTGAAAAACTCATTCAACAAACTCGTCCAAAGCAGTCTCGTCCGTCCTGAAGGACAGAGACGAGACATTGTAACAATGTCTTGTTTGCCCTTAAGGACGGACGGACAAGGCATTGTAATAGTGTCTCGTCCATCCTTAAGGACGGACGGACGAGATGAACGGGATTGCATCTGCTCTCAATAGACGTAATGTTTTATCATTACCAACCATTCTACAATAAACGGTTAAGGATGAAACCCCGAATGTTGTAACTTCCATAACAGTTATGGAGGTTACCTCATAGATCCGCGATGATAGGAGAAGTTACAAAGTAACTGCCTTAAGCAAGCACTATATAAAGGACTCACTTGCGGAAGGGTAAGGATTAAGACATCTTTTTCCATTTACAATTATTACTACGAACGATACTAACTTTGTCATCGGAGGATCTTAGACCGGGTCTCCACCGGTCACCTTTGATTATCTTTATTTTCCTTTCAGGCCCTGCATCAAAATCCGTATCATTCAACTTACTGATTTTCCAGGAAACATCAGTTGGCACCGTCTGTAGGAAACGATAATTGTTTTAAAATTTGTTTTTCCAAGACAAAAAGTTGATGGTTCGAACCAGATCGAGGGTTACCAGCCCTACTCATGAAGAAAGCAGGGATGCATCAAGTAACCCTCATCATGATCGCCAATCTGCACCGGTTATATAGACATCCTCTGTCCAACATATGCACTCTATGGCAGCTGCAATGGCGGAGTTAACTCGCCAAAACCAAGAACTATGGAGGGAGATTAATCTGAGAAGGCAGACACATGGAGAGCATGAAGAAGAACAATAAACTCGGAGTCAGGAGGACAGAGAGAATGTTGAACATGGAAGTCAATCAAGAGGTACCACCTCGTGAAGGGTACCTCATTTGGAAAAGGAGATGGGTCAAATGAAAAAGGCCATGGACGAAATGAAGGAGAATATTAAGAGGACAAACCCAATAGAAGACTTGGTTCATAGAACTGATTCTCCCTTTATGGCTTCCATCAACGGTCATCCCCTACCGCCAAAGTTTAAGATGCCTTCTTTAGATTCATATGATGGGAACCGAGATCTTTTTGACCACATTGCCACCTTCAAGACCACTATGCATCTCCAAGGAGTGCCGGATGAAATAATGTGTAGAGCCTTTCCTACCACCCTCAAGGGTCCAGCCAGAGCGTGGTTCAGCAAATTACCCCCTAACTCAAGAAGCCTTGACGGTTGACGAGATGGACGACAAATTGCTGTTAGCAGCCTTCCATAACGAAGTTCATTCAGATTTGTTCATCCACAAACTCTATGAGCAAAAGCCACAAACCGTGGCTGAACTCATCCATTCAGCTCAAAATTTCATGAATGCGAAAGATGCGATTATAGCTAAGAAAAGAAAGAGGACATAGAAAATGGAGACAAATCGCCACCCGGAATAAGGTCCTCATCCAAAGAAGGGACGGATGGATGACAGAAAAGACCGGGACAAGAAGACAGGTTCTTCAGCACGCAACCAGCAATATACTCCATTAAATATGCCACTTGAGCAAGTCTTGATGCAGATCAAAGATGAACCTTCACTGAAATGGCCAGAAAAAATGAAGGGGTATCCCAACAAGTGCAACAGGAACAAGTATTACCGCTTTCATAGGGATCATAGGCATGATACGGACGAGTGTTTTGATCTCAAGCATCAAATTGAGAACCTCATAAGACAAGGAAAGCTGAAGAATTTTCTTGGATAGGACCACAAGGATGAGAAATTGAAAGGGAAGGTAGAGGAATTATCACGACCACCACTAGGAGAAATAAAAGTTATCATTGGCAGAAGTTCAACAGGCCAGTCGTCCAAGTCAAGGAAGGCATACCTGAAGGTAGTGCAGAGCGTCCAACTTTCTGGACGATCACCAAAGGAAAGGTCCACGAGCGAGCAGGCGATCACTTTCACGGACGAGGATGCCAACAGAATTCACCATCCTCACGATAATGCTATTGTTATGACCTTGCTCATTGCTAACTACACAACTAGGAGAGTGCTGATAGATAATGGAAGCTCGGCAGACATTCTATATTATCCAGCCTTCCAGCAAATAAGGGTTGGACGAGACCAGCTTCGTCCAGTGCAGTCGCCTCTAGTAGGTTTTGGAGGAATGAAGGTACAGCCTGTAGGCACTGTTACATTACCACTAGTGGTGGGGGCATACCCACAACAGTTAACCACGAATGTGAATTTTCTGGTGGTAGATTGCTCGTCCTCTTATAATGCTATAATTGGAAGGCCGACTTTAAATAGGTAGAAGGCAGTCACATCTACCTACCACCTGTCAGTCAAGTTCCCCACGAAGCATGGGGTAGGGCAAGTACAGGGAGACCAATTAGCAGCAAGCGAGTGTTATTTAGCCATGTTAGCCATAGACGAGCAAATCCAGGCCATGAATATTGGAGAAAGAATCATGGCAGAACCCACTGAAGCATTGGAAGATATTTCCTTAGATGAAAATAACCCTGAGAGGTGTACCAGAGTTAGAGCAGACCTAGAAGAGAAAATTAAGAAAGATCTCGTCTAGTTTTTAAAGAGAAATATTGATGTTTTTGCCTGGAGTCATGAAGACATGCCGGGTATAAATCCTAATGTCATTACCCACCATCTGAATGTATGTCATTTATCCAAGCCAGTGCAACAAAAGAAGAGGGTGTTCGCCCCTAAAAGAGATAATGCTATCAAAGACGAAGTTCAAAAGTTGACTGTGGCGAAGTTCATTAAAGAAGTGTATTATCCAGATTGGTTAGCCAATGTAGTAATGGTCAAGCAGGTGAACGGCAAATGGAGAATGTGTGTAGATTTCACCGATCTAAACAAGGCTTGCCCTAAGGATAGTTACCCGCTGCCACATATTGACCAGTTGGTAGATTCAACTGCAGGCCACAAATTGCTTAGCTTCATGGATGCTTTCTCAGGATACAATCATATAAAGATGGATGAAGCAGACCAAAAGAAGACATCCTTTATCACCAGTCAAGGCCTGTTCTGTTATAAGGTGATGCCGTTCGGTTTAAAGAACGCGGGGGCAACATATCAGAGATTGGTTAACCACATGTTTCGTCCACAAATCGGGTGGAATGTGGAAGTGTATGTAGATGACATGTTGGTGAAGAGTCAGGACAAAGAAAAGCACCTAGATGATCTGCAGGAGACATTTGACACATTGAGGCAGTACCACATGAAGTTGAACCCTAGCAAATGCGCTTTTGGAGTATTTTTCTGGAAATTTCTTGGATTCATGGTTTCCCATAGAGGGATTGAAGCGAATCCTGACAAAATTCAAGCAATACTGGATATGAAGCCCCCGTGAAATATTAAAGAAGTCCAGTCCCTCACCGGACGAGTTGCTGCCCTTAACAGGTTTGTCTCTAAAGCTACTGACAAATATTTGCCATTTTTTAAAGTTCTTAAGAAAGCCTTTGAATGGACTAACGAGTGTCAAAAAGCTTTCGAAGATTTGAAGGCATATCTCACTAAAGCTCCCTTGCTAAGCTCGTCCATCCTGGGAGAAGAATTGTACTTGTATTTGGCAGTTACCCCACATGCAGTAAGTTCAACGCTGGTGGGAGTAGAAGGCAAGGTGCAGAGACCTGTGTATTATACAAGTAAAGTGCTGAGGGGAGCCGAAGGACGATATCCGTTAATGGAGAAATTGGCCTTCGCATTGATAACAGCTTCTAGGAAGCTAAGGCATTACTTCTAAGCTCATGTCATCAATGTCATGATGGATCATCCCCTCAAGAAAGCAATGAACAAGCTGGAGGCTGCAAGACGACTGATCCAATGGGCTGTCGAACTCAGTGAGTTTAATATCATATATCAACCAAGACTCGCCATAAAAGCTCAAGCTCTGGCAGATTTCATTGCAGAGTTTACCCCAAATTATAATGAATTAGATGAAGTGGAGAATGGGAAAAAATGGATTATCCATGTGGATGGTTCGTCTACACAGTATGCAGGAGGAATAGGTGTAGTCCTACAGTCCCCAGAAGGAGATAAGTTGAAATGCAAGGTTCGGCTGCAGTACCAGACGACAAATAATGAAGTTGAGTATAAAGCCCTCCTCAAAGGGCTGGAGTCGGCTAAGTCTGTAGAGGCAAAGTCAATACTCGCCTTGGGAGATTCTCAGTTGATCATGGGCCAAGTAAATGGGATGTATGAGGCTAAGGAAGACCGAATGAAAAGGTACCTTCATAGGGTAATACGCCTTATGAAAAAGTTTGAAGAAGCTGACTTTGTCCAAATCTCAAGAGAGGAGAACATGGAAACTGATACCTTAGCAAAAGAAGCCTCAGCGAATGAAGCCATGGACGAGTTTGACGAAATTTAGTACATACCAAGTATAGATATCCCAGAAGTACAACAAGTAGAAAGCAGAGGAACCTGGATGATCCCAATTGTATCATATTTGAAGGAAGGACGGCTCCTAGAAGGGAAAGATGAAGCTAGAAAGCTGAGGGTAAGATCGGCCAGATATGTTCTTATGAACGAAGTGCTATATAAAAGAGGTTTTTCTCAACCTTACCTTAGATGTCTAGCTCCCGATGAGGCGAACTACGTGTTGAGAGAAGTTCATGAAGGAGCATGTGGAACCATTCAGGAGCTCGGTCACTAGTCCATAAGGTCGTCCGTGCAGGATACTACTGGCCAAACATGCAAGCTGATGCTAAGGCATATGTCAAAGCTTGCAATCAATGCCAGTGATTTAGTAATGTCCCCAAACAACCATCGGAGTACCTTACCCCAATGACAGCTCCATGGCCCTTTGCATAATGGGGGCTAGACATCTTGGGTCCTTTTCCATTGGGCACGAGGCAAATGAAATTTCTAGTGGTTGGCATCGATTATTTCACCAAGTGGGTGGAAGCAGAGCCCTTAGCTAATATCACACAACAAAATGTCAAGAATTTTGTATGGAAGAACATTGTGTGCAGGTTTGGGGTGCCTAGAGTATTGGTATCCGATAATGGACGAAAATTTGATAATGCACTTTTTAAAGACTTTTGTGAACACTTTGGAATTCAAAATCACTACCCCTCACCCGCCCACCCACAAGCAAACGATCAGGCTGAAGTTGCAAACTGATCCTTATTGAAAATCATCAAAACTCGGCTTGAAAGGGCAAAAGGAGTATGGCCTGACGAGTTACCAAGTGTTCTATGGGCATATCGAATGACAGTGAGAACCCCTACGGGGGAAACTCCTTTCAAGCTAGCATACGAAACTGAAGCAGTCATACCTGCAAAGGTGCATATGGCCAACCACAGAGTAATGACGTATCAGGGTAAGGATAATGAGGAGCAATTCCGTTTAAGCCTTGATCTAATATATGAGGTAAGGACAAATGCAGAGCAAAGGACAGCAAAATACAAGAACCTCATGGTTAGGCAACATGATGCAATGGTAAAACCGAGGCATTTCAACATAGGAGATCTCGTCCTAAGAAGGGTTTCCTTGGCAACCAAGAACCCAGCTCATGGAAAATTGGGTCCTAATTAGGAAGGTCCCTATAGAGTTGTTAATTGTAAAAGACAAGGATCCTACTACTTGGAGACCCTAGACGGGAGGAAATTGGAGCATCCTTGGAATGTTGAGCACCTGAGGAGGTACTACCAATAAAATGCCAGCCTTGACGAGCCTGGAAACCGTTTATCTACTTGTCTATATACATAAGTTTGTCTACTTACGTATCTTTAGTGTTGTTTTGTTATTGTATTAAAGTTATGGACGAAGTTATGGTTTGGTTTGTATTTATTTTCCTAAAAGGCATGAACTTCTAAGTGTATGCCTCGTCTATGAACAATATTTTATGTTATGTACATAATGTTGTGTGAATTACTGATCTCCATATTACTAAAAGCTGAAAAACCCAAGACGAAAAAATTCTCTGGACGCGGAGATGTGGCGTCTAAAGAAACGGACGAAGCAAAGCCTATGCCTTGAGCAAACCACAGTAAGCCCAAGGCATACTCATCCATATAATGGACAAAGTAAAATGCAATACACATCCAGACTGTAGACGAGGAAATGCCTAGACAAGTGTTTTGAAGACCTAAAACAATCCAGTCTATGGACGAGAAAAATACAGGTCTTATCCTTATTAAACATGAAAATCAGCCAAGTCTAAGGATGGGTAATGCTGATGATTACCATTTCACATGGTGAAATTCCAATAAAAATGGTAAAAATTTATATATGAAATATGGACGAGTCAAGCACGGAGTATATAAAAACAAAAAATCTCGTCCTTGCATATATAAAAGAAAAATAACAGCATTCATTCAATTGTTTTGAGGGTGAACGATCAACGTTCAAACACCCTTGTAAAATTAAACTTGCTTAAAAACTCTTCCTAAAACTATGGCCAAGATAAATGTACTTAAAATACATGAAAAGGTCCTAAACAGTGGACCAAACAAAAGAAAGAATAGAAACTTGAAAAAGTTTCTAAGTCTGGGGAGCATTTGCATTGGAGGCGTCTTGAGGAGGTAGAGTTGAAGCATCGTCCTCAATATTGACGTCATCAGAGCTGATCTGAATAAGAGAACTAGTGTTAGCAGCAAGGTTAAGTTTGATTGAACTAAAGTCGACTTCAGGGAAGTTCTCAATAGCATCCATTCTGAAGTCCTCAAAACCAGCTGCATAATTACGATCCAGGGCGTCCGTGTACAGTTTAGACGATTTGAATTTAGCCACAGCGTCCTCTTTTGCCTCGGAGAGATGAGTACTCAACTCTTTGTTTGCCTCTGTAAATGGTCAATGCGAGTATCTTTCTCCGATGCATCAGTCCTTAGCTCCTGATTCAGCTTTTTATGCTCAGCGACTTCTTCCTTAGCTTTAGCAGCTACCCCAGCCCATTTTTTGCAGTCATCATTCACTTCTTAAATCTTTGTTTCCAACTGGACCCTCGTCTTGTCCAGTTCTGTTGCCTGTCTAGACGCCGTCATAAACTTGGACATGGCCTATAGAAAGGTAAAAACAAAGGATGGTTAAACGAAGAAAAATTGTTAAATAAACAAGGACGAGAAAAGAATATGAACATACCTTAAAGAGGTCATGGACGCCAGAGTGTTCAAACTCCTTTAAGCCTATGTCATAACAGACGTTTATGTCTTCGTCCAAGACAGCCATCTGAAAACGCTCCCAAGGTAGATCTTCATTCTCAATGATATTTGTAGAAGACTTTTCAGAAGGCTGAGATGAGCCAGGCGCAGTAAACTTAGACGAAGGAACCTTGGTCGAAGGAGCTTTGGACGGGGTGGACTCAATCGGAGTGGACGAATCCACTTCAACTATCTGAATAGAAGGCTGGGACTAGGGAGGTTTAGGCTTAACCCCTTGGATGAGCTGTGCTTCACTATTTTGTCTCGACGACTGGGGAGCCCCTCTAAATCAAGGATTTTTGGTAAGAATTTTCTTTTATCCCCAGCCGTAGGACGAATCTGTGTTTGAACCTCAAGACGGTCCTGAGGCTGAGCCTCAGGACGTTTTCCCTCACCCACAACGTCCTTCCCTTTGTTTCCTTTCATTGTTGACATTCCTAAGATAAGATAATAAACAGATCAGGAATGTATAACATTGAGTTTTCAAAAAAAAAAACACAACAAAACCTTTAAACTTAAAACTTACTTTTGTGCATAGTAACCTCGTGTGCAATAGCCTCGTTTGATGGTTCAGGACCAAAGCTCCACTTAGCAAGATGTCTCAGAGTGACTAGAGAACGAAAACTCCTGTCTGTGTGAAGACGAGCCCTGTGGACGCGGTCGCGATGAAATTTGCTCAAAGACAGACGTTTGAAGGCTACAATACAATAAGTAAGCAAAAGTTAGAAATTGCAGATAACAGAAAATAAAGAACAGAAAGGTAAATAAGGGGGAGGGACGTACCTTCAGGACGAAGGTTCCCTAAGTCCCTAGTATATGGAGGGAAGGGATCCCTACCAACATCCACAGGGTTCCCTGCCTAAAAGCCAGAGATAAAGATGTACTCCGTCTTCCATTTCCTATCAGACGAAGCTAGGGACTTGATTAACCTACAATCATTCGCCCTGACGGTGAACTGGTAAAAACCCTTGGACTGGCTTATTTCAGAAGGTTTATAACAATAAAGGAATTCGTCCACAGTGAGAGGACAATCCCCACCAAAAACTTCTCTCCACAAAATTTGCATGGAGATAATTAGTCTCCATGCATTGGGATTAAATTGACAAACACCTAAGCCTAACTTAACTAACAACTCTCTAGCAAATGCATTTAATGGAAACCTAAGGCCACCCAGGAAATAAGCTTCATAGACACCAATTCCAGAACGAGGATTACAACACCACTCTCCGTGGGCGGGCAGCCTAGGGTTAAACTTGTCCGAAATTTGGTACCAAGATTTAAGATTGCTCAGTCTTTGTTCATCCGTCTTGGAATGAACGCCTACTGCACAACTAAAGACGGTCTCCTCCTCGTCCGTCGGATTAGACGGGGGGACATTGGACGGGGACCCAGCTTGAGAGCCAAAAGCTTTCCTAAATTGCTCCTGGAAGACTTCAAGAGGGAACCCAGGGGCCCAAGAAGAATACTCCTCATCCGTGCTTCCCCTACTGACGTCACTAATACTACTAGAACTAGACTTATCACTACTGTTGTCATAATACTCATTTATATCCTTATCAATACTATCAGCGGACGAAGAAGCAACTGACATTTTTGATAAAAGAAACTTAAAACCTAAAGACGGAGAGAAGAAGAATACTTGGCTCTAGACAGACGAGGACTCTAGACGAAGAGAAACTCCTAGACGAAGCTATAGACGATGGATGTCAAGGAAGGAAATTTCTGGAATGAGGAAGGTTAAGGGAGGTATTCCACTATTTATAGGATGTTGATCTGGGCATTTAAAACGACAGCACTAATATGAGAATGACACGCGGCACCTATCTTGAAAAATTGAATCAACGAGACTAATTGCCAATAAAATATTAACACGTGGCATATTGATTCATTTGACACCAGTTATGTACGTCTAAGGACGTGTCGATAGGTCACCCAATTCGTTGAACGACCCATGTGGACAGGGGGCAACTAATGGTGTTGGAGAAAAAGCTAACTTCCAACTCGTCCACATGCCTCGTCCAAGAAAAGAAAGGGACCATTGAAAAACTCATTCAACAAACTCATCCAAAGCAGTCTCGTCCGTCCTAAAGGACAGAGACGAGACATTGTAACAATGTCTCGTCCGCCCTTAAGGACGGACAGACAAGGCATTGTAATAGTGTCTCGTCCATCCTTAAGGACGGACGGACGAGATGAATAGGATTGCATCTGCTCTCAACAGACGTAATGTTTTATCATTACCAACCGTTCTACAATAAACGGTTAAGGATGAAACCCCGAATGTTGTAACTTCCATAACAGTTATGGAGGTTACCTCATAGATCCACGATGACAGGAGAAGTTACAAAGTAACTGCCTTAAGCAAGCACTATATAAAGGACTCACTTGCGGAAGGGTAAGGATTAAGACATCTTTTTCCATTTACAATTATTACTACGAACGATACTAACTTTGTCATCGGAGGATCTTAGACCGGGTCTCCACTGGTCACTTTTGATTATCTTTATTTTCCTTTCAGGCCCTGCATCAGAATCCATATCATTCAACTTACTGATTTTCCAGGAAACATCAAGTACAATATGAGTATAGTTTAAATCAGAGTTCATGTTACCAGTAGTCAAAAAATATAGAACAGCAGCAACAACGTCATCACCAACAATATGCCAAAATTTTTGGTAAAAAAGAGCATTCATACCACCGAGTCCAGAAGCCTTTGTTGGTCCCATTTGGAACAATGCCGCTTTGATTTCATCAGCACTATACTCCTTGGATAATATCTCCTGCATCTCCCCATTCACCTTGTGTTGCACTGCATCTAGGCATTCATCCAATCTTTCACATGCACCTGATTTAAAAATATTCTCAAAGTACTCTGTCGCCACACCAACAATATCCTCAATTTCTTCCACCCAATTGTTGTGCTGGTCCTTGACACCCTGAATCATATTCCTCCTCTGCCGTTGTGAAGCTTTGGAGTGAAAATATTTGGTGTTTTTATCTCCATGTTTCAACCACGACATCCGTGATCGTTGGGCCCAATATATTTCCTGCTTAAGCAACAAATCATCAAGTTTCTTGCTAGCTTCCAAAATACTCTCACCATTCCCTTCCGTTGCCTCTTCCATGCTGAGTTGTTCAAGCTTCTTTTGTAGTATCTTAATTTCCTCAGCCTCGGGTTGTGTTTTGGTGGATCCCCAGGCAGCTAAGTCCTCCCCACACTTATTGATCTTTTCCTTTGCTCTATTCAAACCCGTATGGGTCCCTCCTGCGTTATGCCATGCCTCCAAAACTATTCTTTCACAATCTTCCCAAAGAAGCCACGACTCTTCAAACTTGAATGTCCGTGACATCCTACACTTGTTTCTCCAATCCTTCTTTATTTGTAGGATCAATGGACGGTGGTCAGAAGCATGGGAGAAAAGATGAGTCACCGTGCTTGCCGGAAATTCACCTCGCCATTCAGCATTGCTACTGCCCTGTCCAATCTCTCCCTTGTGTTTGCTGCCCCTAGCCGTTTATTGTTCCATGTGCATTTGTATCCAATGAAGCCTAAGTCAACAAGGTTGCAAGATTCCAGTGTCATGCGAAATTCATCCATCTGTTTGAATGAAGGTGGGAACCTACTTAGCTTTTCCGAAGAATGTAGTATTGCATTAAAATCACCGGTACAACACCAAGTGCCCTGCACCAGTGAAGAAAGATGAGACAACATCGCCCAAGTCTTGTGTTTTTGGCTTGCCTTCGGCCAACCATAACAGCACGTTAACATCCATGCGAACCCGTTCTCTTCAACCACCTTTGCGAGAATAAGGTTTTCCGTATGGTTTATTATATCGAGTTGAACCTGTGTCTTCCACAAGAGTGCCAACCCACCCCCAGAATTCGGTTTCTTCACTATCAACTTATTTTGAAATGGTAAGTCACCACACTTCTTATCAAATCCTTCTTTGTCAAGCCTGGTCTCCATCAAAAAGCACATCGTAGGAGCTTGATCCCGCACTAATTTGCGGAGGCTACGAACTGTCCAAAAGTTCCCCAGCCCTTGACAGTTTCATGATAATAGCCTCATTGTGCTCGGCAAGGGTGCTCCAACACCCCCGCCGTTTCATTCATCTGTTTTTCAGTCTGTCTTCTACCTCTCTTGTTTTCCTTACTTTCAGTCCCCACATCTGAATCATCCTCCAATTCATGCAGCCCTCGTTTGCCCAACAGGGGCTTAATAATATCTCCATCATTCCCTCTCGGCCCATATTCCACACGTGCAAGTCTTGTCCAAGTGGGCCTGGGTTTTTTTTCTTGCAGCCCAATCTGATTTATACCTGTCACGTGCACAGGGAGTGGCGTGGATAAGTTAGTCTCCACCTGTTTCGGTTCGGACATGACTGGGACATTTACAAGTTTTGAATCATCTCCGGCTGGCTTAGTAATTGACATGGACGTTCCCATGCATTCCATATTTATCCCATCCGTTACACTACGCTTATGACCCAAATCTGCCTCAATCCCATGATTTGCGCACGCATTTAATGCACCATTAGAGCTGTCCGTAACGTTCACTGCTTGGGATTCGCCGTCAACCTGCATGTCCTGACTGTTAGTGTCTCCGACCAGATCTACACCAGTTCTCCCATGCTGGTTCTCCGTGTTTGACTCCATTTTCCGTGAAAAGGATCGATACCGCCCCCCATTTGTTTTCAACCAGTCACCGTACTGGCAAACCGCCTCCCTACCATTAGGGGTGGCAAATAGGCGGGTTGGATCATAAATGGGTTGGGTCATAAGTGGGCTGGGTGTGTAATTATCCATTTATCCATTTATGACCCGTTTATATATAAATTAATTATCCATTACCAACCCAACCCATTTAATTAGTAACCCACCCATTTAACCCAATATGACCTAAATACCTCTAAAACTACTTGAATACCCTATTGACCTCCAAAATTACCAAAATACCCTTAAATACCTAAAATGATACAAATACTCCCTACACTTTCAAAATTACTAATATACCCTTGGACATCCAAAATTATCCCCAAAATCTCTAAAATGAATAAAATACTCATGAAACCTCTAAAATGACCAAAATACCCCTGTTATCTCTAAAATCACCATATATGCTTAAAAACCACTAAAATGACAAAAATATCTCCAAAATCTCTAAAATGACCAAAATACCCCCAAAAACCCAAAAAAGACCAAAATACCCTCGAAACCTAAAAATTACCAAAATACCTCCAAAACCTAAAAAATGACCAAAATACCCAAAAAATGACCAAAATACCCCCAAAAACCTAAAAATGACCAAAATACCCCCCAAAACCTAAAAAATTACCAAAATACCACCGAAACCTAAAAAAATTACCAAAATACCTTGAAACCTAAAAAATTATCGAAATACCCCCAAAACCTAAAAAATGACCAAAATAACCCCAAAACCCAAAAAATGACCAAAATACCCCCGAAACCTAAAAATTACCAAAATACCCCCAAAACCTAAAAAATGACCAAAATACCCTCAAAACCTAAAAATGACCAAAATACCCCCCAAAACCTAAAAAACAACCAAAATACCCCCGAAACCTTAAAAAAATTACCAAAATCCCTTGAAACCTAAAAAATTATCGAAATATCCCAAAAACCTAAAAAATGACCAAAATAACCTCAAAACCCAAAAAATGACCAAAATACCTCCAAAACTCAAAAAATGACCAAAATATTTCCAAAACCCAAAAATGACCAAAGTATCCCCCAAAACCCAAAAAATGACCAAAATACCACCGAAACAAAAAAAAATGACCAAAATACCCCCGAAACCTAAAAATGACCAAAATACTTCCAAAACCCAAAAAATGACCAAAATACCCTCGAAACGAAAAAATAACCAAAATACCTCCGAAACCTAAAACTGACCAAAATACCCCCCAAAATCCAAAAAACGACCAAAATACCCCTGAAACTCAAAAAATACGAAAATACCCTCGAAACCCAAGAAATGACCAAAATACCCTCAAAATCTAAAAATGACCAAAATACCCCCGAAACCTAAAAAATTACCAAAATACTTCTGAACCCTAGAAATTTACTGAAATAACCCAAAAATCTAAAAATTATTGAAATAACCCTAAAACTAAAAGATGACATAAATGTCCTCGTAACCTAAAAAATGAATAAAATACCCTTAGAATCTAAAAGATGATCAAAATAACCCCGAAACCTAAACAATTACCAAAATTCCCTCGAAACCTAAAAAATTACTGAAATTCCCTCGAAACCTATAAAATGACTGAAAGACTCTTAGAACCTTTAATTTGTCAAAAATATTCTCTAAACGTCCAAAATACCCTAAACCTCTATTTCGGTAATTTTAGATTTTTCTGGTGTATTTTGGTCATCTTACATGTTTAGCGGTATTTTGGTCATAATTTGGGCTTCAAGGGTTTTTATTGATCATTTTTTTAGGTTTTGGGGTTATTTTGGTCATTTTTTAGGTTTTTGGGATATTTCGATAATTTTTAGGTTTAGGGAGTATTTTGGTAATTTTTTAGGTTTATGGAGTATTTTGGTAATTTTTAGGTTTCGGGGGTATTTTGGTCATTTTTTTGGGTTTTGGGGTTATTTTGATAATTTTTTTAGGTTTTGGGGGTATTTCAATAATTTTTAAAGTTTTGGAGGTATTTTGGTAATTTTTTAGGTTTAGGATGTATTTTGGTAATTGTTAGGTTTTGGGGGTATTTCGATAATTTTTTTAGGTTTTTGGGGTATTTTGGTCATTGTTTTGGGTTTTGGGGTTATTTTAGTCATTTTTTAGGTCTTGGTGTATTTCATTCATTTTTTAGATTTCAGGGTATTTTGGTAATTTTTTAGGTTTCAGGGGTATTTCAGTCATTTTTTAGGTTTAGAGGGTATTTTGGTAATTTTTTAGGTTTAGGGTGTATTTTGGTAATTCTTAGGTTTTGAGTGTATTTCGGTCATTTTTTAAGTTTAGGGGGGTATTTTGGTAATTTTATGGGTTTTGGAGGTATTCAGTCATTATTTAGGTTACGGAGTAATCTGGTAATTTTTTCAGGTTTCGGGGGTATTTTAGTCATTTTGTAGGTTTTAGAGGTATTTTGGTTATTTTTTCGGTTTCGGGGGTATTTTGGTCATTTTTTATGTTTTGGAGGTATTTTGGTAATTTTTTGGATTTTGGGGGTATTTTGGTCATTTTAAGGTTTTTGGGGGTATTTTAGTCTTTTTTTGGGTTTCAGAGATATTTTGGTCATTTTTTGGGTTTTGGGGGTATTTTGGTCATTTTTTGAGTTTCGGGGGTATTTTAGTAATTTTTAGGTTTCGGGGGTATTTTGATCATTTTTTGGTAATTTTTAGGTTTTGGGGGGTATTTTGGTAATTTTTAGATTGGGGGGGTATTTTTTTTTTTCACTTTTTAGGTTTTGAGGGTATTTTGGTCATTTTGGGTTTTTGGGGTATTTTGGTCATATTTAGGTTTCTGGGGTATTTTGGTCATTTTTTGGGTTTTGGGGGTATTTTGGTCATTTTTAGATTTTGGAGGTATTTTTTTTTCATTTTTAGGTTTTAAGGGTATTTTGGTCTTTTTTTGGGTTTTGGGGGTATTTTGGTCATATTTAGGTTTCGGAGGTATTTTGGTCATATTTAGGTTTCGGGGGTATTTTGGTCATTTTTTGGGTTTTGGGAGTATTTTGGTAATATTTAGGTTTCGGGGGTATTTTGGTCATTTTTTGGGTTTAGGGGGTATTTTGGTAATTTTAAGATTTTTGGGGTATTTTGGTCATTTGTTGGATTTTGGGGATATTTTGGTCGTTTTTTAGGTTTTAGGGGGTATTTTGGTAATTCTTTGGGTTTTTTGGGTATTTTGGTCATTTTTTGGGTTTTGGGGGGTATTTTGGTAATTTTTTGGATTTTGGGAGTATTTTGGCCTTTTATTAGGTTTCAGGGGTATTTTGGTCATTTTTTAGAAATTTAGATTTTATGTTGTTTATTTAAATTTTAGATGGGTTTAGTGGGTATTAGTGGATTTATCCATTTAGACCCATCTAATTAAATAACCAAATGGGTCTTTACCCATTTAACCCAAATATTAAATGGGTTGGGTTAAGACTTATCCAAATAAGGTGGGTAATGGGTGGGTTCATGGATATGGGTAAAAATTGTCACCCCTACCTACCATTCTTCGTCTCTGGGCAAAATGCTTGGCGCAATGTTTAAGGTCATGCCCTAACACTCCACAAAAATGGCAAAATATTGGGAGCCGCTCGTACTTGAAAGAGACCCATGTTCGTTGGCTCTCTGAGCCTCCAAGAAATGCCCCCCCGCCTTAACGGCTTGGATGTTGGGAGCGCTACCTTCACCCTCATGAATAGATTCTGTATGTCCTATGCCCTTTTCTTCTCGACTTCAACTACCTCCCCCAAACGTTTCCCTATCTCCGCAGCAACTGTTGGGGATATCATATCAAAAGGTGCATCTCATATTTGTATCCACATAGCAATTGTCTCAAACTTAACATTAGCCGCTGTCATTCCTGGCTCCCACCGTCGAAGCATCAATGCTTGGTTATCAAAAGTCCAAGGTCCCCCCTTAAGCACTCGCTCCAACTCAAAGTCAGATTTAAACTGGAATTGGAACAAATTTGAACCCACCTCCATTATCCGTAATTCCTCGCCTAAACCCCAAGCTCTCCTCAAAGTATTCAGTGCCGCCTTCTTATTGAAAGGTTTACAAATAAGGAACTTTCCAATTAGACTCTGTGAGCATTCCTCTATATCTTTCGATCGAACCTCATCTGAAATCTCTATCACCTCCTCCTCTTCTAGAGTCAGCTTCATTTTCTCCATACAATGGATCACCTTGTCTGCCATTAGAGATACCCACAAACCGGCCAATCAAAGAAAATACAAACCCTCAATAAACCTAATTAAGGGAGGTAGTAAACTCGCATAGAAACGAGAGAGAGAGAGCTCCTATACTAGGAGAGCATGTTAATATAGAACAATCTTCTTTTTAGCTTATTATTAAGCATGTTTTGATATAAATTTAATGATAAATTGTTCATAACAATTTAAATTTTTTTTCCCTGATTGATCAAAATAGCTTTGGCTAACTATTAGAGTTGCATGCTTTGACCTATAAAAGAAGGCAGTATGTCTGTTTAGTTTTATTTTTATTTTTATCCATCATTAAATATGATTTGACATGATTTTTATCAATCTTTAAATTTTCTAATAAAGAACAATGACAAACAAGAACAAAGATATACTAAAAATATAGTATTATACCAATACAATTTATTATGTTATAAAATAATAATTTTTTTATTTAGGTGTTAACATTTTAAATTTGATAGTTATTATACCAATACAATTTATTCCTTTTGTTATTATAATAACTAGCATGTAATCCATGTAAATACATGGATGCATTTAAAATTAAACACAATTTTTATTTTAAAAATATAAATAATTAGTCAAATTATTTAAAAAAAAAAATAGCATCTAACGCATGCATTAATGCATACTTATAGATACATTTAAAACTAAACACAATTTTTATCATAAAAATATAAATAATTAGTCAAAATTTTTGTTTTAAGTAAACGTTATTAGTCACATATTAAAATTCTTACCTAAATTTAATACTACTTATGATAATTTTTTTTTTCTAATTTTTAATGAGATAGAATGAGTGGTGATTTTTGTTGAGTATATGTGATATTTTTTTTTAATTTTATACTTCATTAATATTCGATTCTTAGTATTTTGCACTCATTAAATCACTTGGCACAAAGATTAAAAAACTTAAGTGGACACATGGCACAAACTTAAGTGGATAATTATGGTGTGATCTTCACATAAATTTAGACACATAGCACAAAATTGGATTCTAATTTTCAAATTCTAATTGAACTTTCTTTAAGGTTTGCCTCTATATATATATATATATATATAGATTATTTATGTCGTTATTGTTTATCAGATAAAATATATATTTTATATGTTTATTATAAAATCATGTAACACATGACCTTTATGTGGCGTTTGGTACAGGGTAATGTTTTAAGATTCCTAGGAATGTTTAAAGATTCCCATGTTTGGTTGCAAATCATGCTAGGGAATCAAATGCCAGGGGAATCCTTAAACCCCTCTCAGTGGGAATGTGGATTCCCTTTAAAACAGGTGGGAATCCAGATTCCCAAGCTTAAAGGAAATTGTATGTTTTATAAATTGACAATTTTAACCCCTTTTTTTTAAATGACTTGGTAGTTCACATTCAAATCTAAGGATAGAATGGGAAAAATAAATAATTCATTTAAGATTCCTGGGAATAAACCAAACATAGGAATAACTACATTCTTATGAATGTGATTCCTAGGAATGTGATTCCTAGGAATCTGGATGCCAGAAGTAATGTGAATTCCCCCGTACCAAACGCCACATTAACTTGTTTAAAATAAATTTAAGTTTATACTCCCACGTATGATGTAACTCTCCAGCCCATGTTACGTACACAAACACATGCAAACAAGCAATCCTGTTTGCTCTTCTAATCAGGACCAATCCAGGATTTTAAGATAGTGAGAGCCGGAGTGAATATTAAAAAAAAAAAAAATACTCAGTATCAAATGTTCTTTTTTTTTTTTTTTTTTTTTATAACTTCATTTAAAATAATATAAATAATTCATTAAAATAATAAAGGAAACGAGAGAATTTAAGTTTTTTAATTGAATGAAGAGATATAATCTTAATAAAATACTGTATTTTATTTTATTTTTAACAATTTACTACAGTCGACTAGTATTTATATTAGTTTACTGTAATTGCAAAAAATTTAGCTTTAACTTCTCCAATAAAACATGATTTTCTGGTTCTTTTGTGGTAAAATAGTTTTTTTGTTGCTAAAATACAATTACAATTGTGAATATTTTTATTATTTTTGTTAAGTTTTTTGGTTGGATAGTTGTTATTTGGGTGAAACTAGTTAGACTTATTATAAAAAAAAAAAAGATCTAAAGTTTTGGAAGGGACCTAACTATAAAAATGAAAAATATTATAACTAAAAGAAAATAGACCCATGGGGCCCGGGCCTCTTGGGCCCCCACCTAGTCCGTCCTTGCCTCAAATGATATATATAATTGCACAATTCAGAAACTTCACAGAGCCATCAAAAAGGCTTTTTCCAATTCTTTCTTTATAATTTTCTCCTCCTTTTTTTTTTTTTTTGATGAAAATTTTGTTCTTAAGTTCTCTTCAAAAAGTGAAAGGTGGTGCATATTAGCATGAGTTTTAGCGTGAGATTCTGATGAATAAGTTCTTGTTGGTGAGTAGTTGATTATATATATTAGCTTTCTAGCTAGAACATCGGCAAACCATGGAAAGTGGGCATGAGAATTAAGAGGATCTGATTACAAGCGTGATCAAAGAAACGATATACGTTGCGGTGGGAATAGATGTGAAAGACTGCAAATCAACCCTGTTATGGGCTTTGCAGAACAACGGAGGAAAGACGATTTGCATCATTCATGTGCATCCACCTGCACAGCGGATCCCCAATGATTGTAAGTCCTAAAACTTGGATGTTTTGATAGGAATTCAGTTTTTGATGTGGTAAAAATTTATCTATTGTAATTGATCATTCGTGCTAGCTACTAGCTAGCTTAGAGCATAATGGCTTTTTAGTTGAGAAGAAGACTTTTTTCTCTGAATAGTTTAGTTTAGAAGTGTTATTGGTTGACTTTATTTGTGGAACTTCAAATTACGAACTTGATTTACAGTTATAAAATTTACTAGGGTTTGGTGTATTTTTATTGTTTTTTATTTTATTTTTTTATTTTATGGATTTCTACTAGAATCGTGAAACAAATTGAAAAGAAACTTCCGAAAATAATTCGGGAGAAATAAATTCGTAGTAAAATACTATTTTGGTCCCTAAACTTTAACAAATTCATTTTTCATCTCTAAACTTTGAAAAAAAAAATCTGATTACTAAGTTTAAGGATAAAAAAATAAAATAAAATAACTTTCTAAAATTTAGGGATGAAAAACAAATTTTTAGTAAAGTTTAAGGACCAAAATAGTATTTCACCCATTCAGAGAATTTAGTAATTAACTTGGCAAAAATTGGTCAATCTAACATATACAAATTTTAATTGAGATTTAAACTCTTGATCTGGTAATTAATATGTAGAAAGATGACTATGGAGAACTGGAGAATTAGTTGACTCAAAATTGCTATGGAGAACTGGAGATTTGCACGTTTGTCTTTATGATTTGGCTTTTTTTTTCAATGTTGCATGGTTTTCAGTATTTCAAAGTGAAATATATTTAAGCTTTTCTTATTTTGCAGTGGATGGAGTCTGCCCAGCAAGCTTAGTGGACGAAAAGATTGTAAGAGATTACCGGAAAACTGAAAGCCAAAATATGAATGAGATCCTAGAAGAATACCTTTCTATTTGTCATGGAGAGGGGGTAAATCTGTCAAATATTCTTAACAAATCTTCCTTACCCAAAAAAATAAGTTGATATACATAGTATTTTTTAAAATAATAACTCTTGAGAGATACAAAGCAATTCACAAAATATTTCATACCTGCCACGGTCTCAAGCTGTTAATAGTAGTTTAAAATGTATTGTTGGTGATCAACTTAGGTAAGAATTATTTAGTAAGAACTTGTCAACTCAATTATTTATGAAAAATATTGTGTCTATAACTTTATAGTATTATTTATTTTAAAATCATATCATATATTATATAATAAAAGTTAGGTCTAGAAGTTGTGGTTGCACCAAGTGGCTACTCTTACCAATTAGTACATAAATTAATTTTATAATATTTGTTAAGACATATTTCCTCAAATTAAGGGATAGTATTTAACAAATGTTTAATTTAAGTAAAAGCGTAAATCTTTATCATTTAAATTAAAAAAAAAATTAAATTCTATCAAACTAAAAGTATATTATAAAAAATTCTAAAATTAAATCCTAAACAACAACCCGTGTTTTCTTTCTCCAAAAAAAAAAAAAAAAAAAAACCGGTTTTGATTTATACTCTAACTAAGAGTCTATTTTCAATATTTTAAAAGCAACTAATTAGTAAATTAACATTTTCTTTCTATAAAAAAAAAAAAAAAAAAAAAACCTTTGACTCCTACTCCAACTAAAAGTCTATTATCGACATTTAAAAACAACTAATTAGTAAATTAATTTTATATTATTTTTATGATATATTTCTTCAAATTAAAGGATAATATTTAACAACTATTTAATTTAAATAAAACTAAAAGTTAACTAGCAAAATTTTCTAAACTTAAATCTCCCACAACTCACGTTTTTATTTTTGTTTTTTCCTCAAGTTGCATCTTATTAAATTAGTATTTTATTAGGATATTAAGTTACATATTAACAACCTTTTGACTTCTACTCCAACTAAAAGTCTATTATCAATATTTAAAAACAACTAATTAGTAAATTAATTTTATAATATATTTCCTCAAATTAAGGAATAATATTTAACAACTATTTAATTTAAATAAAACTAGAAGTCAACTATCAAACTTTTCTAAACTTAAATCTCACACCACCCACGTTTTTGTTTTAATTTTTTCCTCATGTTGCATTGAAAGGCCAACAATGACTTATGTAGTGACGGAGCTAAAACAATGTTTGGCAATGGAATTGGCTCGAAGGAATGAAGGGTTTGAGATTGGTGCAGATCAAATTAGTGGAATTAACAATGTGCATACTGGACAGACTCCCTTGGCAAGATAGTAACTGGCAAAATATGCAAAATCTCACTTGAATCTTTTCCAACTTAAACATACACTTTTCCATGGACAATGGCCTGTTATCACACTGCGCCCTTTGTGTGGTTTGTAATTGTATTCAGGGTTGGATCCCTTCAATTATGCTTGATAAATAAAAGGAAGTTGCTGAAGGAGATGGGGCAATCGTGGTCTAAGGTAAAGCCTTTTGGGTATTTTCAAAAAAAGAAAATTGAATATTATTATTATTATTATTATTATTATAGGCGTTATTTTGTATGTGTAAATTTTTTTATTATTATTAATTTTTGTATGTGTAACCTTTATTATTATTATTAACATTGTGGATAATTCTATTGTACCCCTTTTTTTTGGGGTACGGTAGCAACCTGCTATATCAAGTTACCAAAACATCACATTTGATGGTACCATCTTCACATTGTTTAGTACTAATATCATATGTGACTGTACTTTTGTCACATTCGATGGTTTCCTTATTTTTTCTCATATTCGATAGTACCATTCTCATATTGTGCAGTATCAACATCACATGTGACTGTATTTTTTCACATTCGGCTGTTCTTTTTTTTTTTGTCATATTTGATGGTACCATCCTCACATTGTGCAGTACCAACATCACATGTGACTGTGCTTTTGTCACATTCGGTGATTTCCTTATTTTTTTTCCTTACATTTGATGGTACCATCCTCACATTGTGCAATACCAACATCACATGTGATTGTACTTTTGTCACATTCAGTGATTCCCTTATTTTTTCACATTTGATGGTACCATCCTCATATTATGCAGTACCAACATCACATGTGACTGTACTTTTCTCACATTCGGTAGTTCTTTTCTTTTTTTTGCTTACATTTGATGATACCAACATCACATATGACTGTACTTTTGTCACATTCGGTGGTTCCCTTCTTTTTTCTCACATTTGATGGTATCATCATCACATTATGTAGTACCAACTACCAACATCACATGTGATTGTACTTTTGTCTCATTCAGTGGTTCCCTTATTTTTTTTCACATTTGATGGTACCATATTCACATTGTGTAGTACCAACATCACATGTACTATACTTTTGTCACATTCGGTGGTTTCCTTTTTTTTTTTTCTCACATTTAATAGTACCATCCTCATATTGTGCAGTACCAACGTCACATGTGACTATACTTCTGTCACATTCGGTGGTTCTCTTTTTTTTTTTTCCTTCACATTTGATAGTACCATCCTCACATTGTGCAGTACCAACATCATATGTGACTATACTTTTCTCACATTCGGTGGTTCCCTTATTTTTTTCACATCTGATAGTATCATCCTCACATTGTGCAGTACCAATATCACATGTGACTGTACTTTTGTCACATTCAGTGGTTCTTTTCTTTTTTTTTTCTTACATTTGATGATACCAATATCACATATGATTGTACTTATATCGCATTCGGTGGTTCCCTTTTTTTTTCTCACATTTGATGGTACTATCCTCACATTGTGTAGTACTAACTACCAACATCACATGTGATTGTACTTTTGTCACATTCAGTGGTTTCCTTATTTTTTTTCCTCACATTTGATGGTACCACCCTCACATTGTGTAGTACCAACATCACATGTGATTGTACTTTTGTCACATTCGGTGGTTCCCTTATTTTTTCACATTTGATAGTACCATCCTCATATTATGCAGTACCAACATCACATGTGACTGTACTTTTCTCACATTCAGTGGTTCCTTTATTGTTTTCTCATATTTAATGGTATCATCCTCATATTGTGTAATACCAACATCACATGTGACTGTCATTTTATCACATTTGGTGGTTCCCTTATTTTTTTCTCACATTTGATGGTGTCATCTTCACATTGTGTAGTACCAACATCACATGTAACTATACTTTTGTCACATTCGGTGGTTACCTTTTTTTCCCCCCCTTATTATATGTGACTGTACTAGTAACGTTGTTTATATTTTTTGGAAATATGTGTGGGTAAAAAATTGTATAAATACGTGTAATGTTGTTTAAATACTGAAAACTGTTATTCAAAATATACTATCAAACACCTTAATTTCGATACCATAAAATATTTGAAGCAATAGTGGGGCTCTATGCACATTAAAACCTAAAAAAGACTATAATGTCCCGAAAACCTAAAAATGACAATAAAAATGTTATACAACCACTCTATTTGTTTGATTTGAAACCCATTGATTTTAAAATTAATATATTTAAGAAAGCCTTGATTTGAAATCCATTGATTTTTAAATTCCTTATTTGGGTCTTTTTATGCAATGAAGGATTTGAAATTCCATTGTTTCGATCCCTAAAATTGGATTTGGATTTAAGATCAATAAAATAATTTTCCCAATTATTATTTTTCTTAAACTTTTTACATTTTAAATTTTAGTAATGAAGAAGCCATTCATAATCCAATTGCCAAGATGATGACTAAAAATCTGTCATATCAGCCAACTTTTTTTCTTTCTTTTTTTTTTTTTTTCCTTTTTTTTTTTGGCCAACTATTGACAACTAAAATATTCAATATCAACATAAAGAGAGAACCCAAATGCATGAGGTTTTTTTCACAACATTTAAAACTCAAACTAAAAAATTGTTTCAAAGTTCTTAACTGCTAAAAAGTTCTATATCAACAGAGACGATAAAGTATCCAAAATATGTGTTTTTTACACAAAATTCAAAACAAAGAGGCCATTGATACACTTGCCAACTAAAAAAATATCTTGCCAACTCTTGCCAACTAAAATATTTTAGAAAGAGAGTACCCAAAATACATGGGTTTTTTTTTTTTTTTTTTAACAACATTCAAAATCTCAAACTAAAAAACTTTTTCGAAGTGGATCTTTTTTACTCTTTTTTCTTTGGCAAGGCTCAATTGCATAACTTATTGATAACAAATGTTAACATGTTGTTGTGCAATGGGAGAATTCATCACTTTTCTCCTTCCTTAGTCACAACTTCAACTACATTGTCCATATATTTTGCACCAACACCAGTAGCTCTATCCCTCCCACACAAGATCTTGATGTCCTTCAATTGTCAATAACTTTGTTTTTATATCACATGCTTTTGTATTTTTCTAAGGAGAAAAAGAAGGAACAATGAGTTAACTTAAATAAAATAAATTGGACAATAAAACAAAGGAAAGGGGAAAAATAAAATAAAAAGCAAGACATTATGTGATGATTGTATTAGTGATAAACTTATATTTAATAGCTAACAATCTATACCCACAACATGGTAAGCACATCAAAAGACAAGTTCATATATAAGTGTGTGCATAATAGTTTTTTCGTTGAAGTTACTTGGAGAGACTGGATCTCTTCAGTCTTAGCAACTAGATAGCAAGGTGCTAATCCTACCAGTAAACTGTTAAATATACCAAATAGCATCATTAAACCATTAAACTGCACTAATTGAATATTGAAGACTACAATGCGATTTGCTCAAGTTTCGAAAAATATTTAAAAGATTCTAGATTATGAAACTTGACTAAATAATAAAAAAGTTAAAACAAAATGAGTAATGCTATTTTTAGTGAGTTTCTCACTTGTAAGATAATCCTCATTCAAGCAAAGTTTTCACTAGGAAATGAATATCATGGGAAAGGAAGGGTAAAAAAGTCTAAGCAATAATACCCTATGAATTTTAAAAATTATAGAAATCAATACATTACATGCAGTAGATAGAGTATGTTAATCCTGCAATCACTTCACAAGGTACAAGCCTGCATAAATGTCCTCAATGTCCTCTCCTGTTGACTTAGAAGTCAATGTGAAAGATATATCAATCCCTACAATCACTTTGAGTAGGCCTTGTACCACAACAGCAAAGTGAGCACTAGTCCCAGAAATGAGCCAAAATCTTTCATTCCTCCACCACTCTTCTAATCCAATACCAGCCCATTTCACCTCTAGGATAGCAAGTGAGATAAGGCATATGGTTATGATAAACACGTAGACCAAGAAGGTCACACTTAGAGTTTGCACAATGAAGTGGCCAGAGAAAGTTAAGAGTGCAGGGAGGAAACAATAGACAATGAGGAGTCCATACCAATATTAAGGTAAGCCATGCGTCGGAGAAATTTGAGTTGCCTAGAGTTTAGCTAAGGATTGTTTCTAGAGAAGAAAATCTACCACTATTAACAAGCTATAGCCAATACATATAGTACTAAAACTTAACTCTTATTCATTCATTCACAAGTCACAACCATTCACAAAAAATATATATATTTAACCTAATTTCAGTTTGGATAAAAAATCTAAAACAAAAGATCAATTGATAGAAGTAAAATTTTCCTGTAAAGGAAATACATGATTGAAGTAGAATAATCATGCACAACTCAGACAAAACACAAGCAGCCACCTAGCTTAAACAAACAAAATACTTCTGAGAATCTAGTAACCATTGTAAATGGAGAAAGATATCAAAGTCATCTCAATCAATAAATCACACATAGCTCACAAAGTCATTTCATCAAACACTTAATTTGCATTTTCAATTAATCCAACATTGAACTCTAAAAACATTAAAAAAAAAAAAAAAAAATTCCAACAATTCCTTAACACAAATAAACCAACCCAATTCTCTAAATCTCATATATAACTCCCAAAAAAAAAAAAAAAAAAGAAAAAAGAAAAAATTCAACAACATTGCCATTCCCAAGTCCTAGCTTTACCAATTGTTAGATTCTAAGAAATTAGGAACTAATATATTAGAACTTCAATATGTATATGTTGGCAAACCATGATCAAAATGTTTAGTCTAGATTTAGACTGCTCAAAGTATGTGTAGTTGTAAAGTTATAATCGAGTAACTGCAGGAAATTACTATTCAATTTTTGCAAGGCTCGATCGATCGAAACTCGTGCAGATTGTTTTTCTACATAATTTTTCAACTCAGCCCAAGCCCATATGACGTGTAGGGTTTTATGTTTTGCTTCAAGTATACAAAGAAAAACCCTAGCCACATTTTAGATGTTGTTGATATGCTGTGTGTGTGTGAATCTCTTATGAGATCTAGAGGTGTTTTCCTTCATACATATTTAGGGTTATTAAGATCAAGATTGATGTTGAGAGCTTGGTGATCGCTTTAGTTGCTATTTCAAGAACTTAAAGAAAAACACAAGTGGGAGTACTTGTGATTGCTGTGGACCAAGGAAAGAAGTAGTCCGTGGACACGGAGCTGTCACGTGGTCGTGGTAGTAAGTTTTCTACTCGAGGTAGCAATAGGATGTTAGTGGTCTAAGTTGCTATTGTAAAACTTCAATTCTTTCATAGTGAATCTGTTTTACCTTGAGGATAGTTAGATTAAATCCTTCCTAGGTTTTTTACCAGTTTGGTTTTCCTGAGTTATTATATCATTGTGTTCTTTATTTTCCGCATTGTTTACATGATATGATTTACTTTTGTTAACCTAGATTTGAATAATTTACCTAAGTAATCACTTGGCTAAATAACTAGCTTAAATAACTTGTGTTTTAAGGGGTCTAAAAACATACACCAATAAATACAGACCTAGATAGACAAATCCAAACTAAACCCACACAACCCAAATACAAACATAAAAACAAAACAAAACAAAATGGAGACAAAGCCACAAACAATAACTCATAGAAATACAGGAATCCATAGACAAACCCATAAAACCCCGTTGATATTTTGTGAAATCAGATTTAGTACTAAAGGAAAAGGGAGATACAGAGGTTTAAAAGAATGGACGAGTTGAGAGAGACATCTTAGAGTGAAACATAAATTACATGTAAGTAATCAAATTTGTTTGGTGACTAAGTGTCAGTTAGTACCAAATAGGAGGAAATTCCAAATCAACTTTCTAAACAAAGTTAGCAAACAACACCCAAATCTCCTATTAAAAAAAAAAAACCTAAATCAATCGATAAGCACAACTTGGATTAGTAACGGTGAATAAAAATTAAGACAACTTACATATATCTCATGCGTTGATAGTTAAACGGCTAAAATTGAAGAACCCAGCCTCTTTGGTGGGTTAGCCGTTGGGTTTCTTGTGGTCGGTTTGGAAGAGAAGAAGTGAGATGAAATAAGCAAGAGAAGAGACAGAAGAAGAGTAGAGAGAAGAGAGAAGCGTAGGAGAAGAGTCTAATTTGTTTATATATATATATATATATATATGTGTGTGTGTGTGTGTGTTACCTATTTTACCGGTTACTAGCATCCACTTATGAAACTAAAATTTAGGATTTCAAATGAATTAAGCTGCTGGGTTTAGTGTCTGCTAGTTTTTAGGAAAAAAATGTATTAAAAGTGCATAAAATATATTTAAATAGAGAGTGTGCTAACTTTTAGGAAAAAGTTTCTCAGGTAATCTTCTTTTTTTTTTTTTTCTTTTTTTTTTTTTTTTTTGTTCTTGAATTTTGTTGAATTTCAATTTTAACCCTAATTTTTTTTTAAGAATAAAGATTATCTAATTATATTAGGAGTATTTTTGACATTTTTTGAAATCATAACTAACTTTCTAAATCCTCTTAATATATAGAGATGAATGATCAAGATCAAAACACAATTGAATTAATGGTTTAGATTTAAGTGGGTACCATACCCCAAAAAAAATGAAGAGGGTAAAATAGAATAACCCTTAATATTGTATGTATTACAAAAGTGGAATAAAAAAGATGTCCATGTGTGCTGTATAAAGATTTCATCTTTCATATTTCGCATATCCGAAGTTTGAGATAAATTTGATGTCTAAATTTGTATGACATCATATTCTATATATCAAAAATTTGCCTAAAAATGTGATTGTCCTGAGTAGCTATATTCTCTATGCCATAAGTATCTATATACTTGTAAACTCTATTACCAAAAGTTTATTCTATGTAAAACTATATTACATTCTTCTTAAAAAAATAAAAATAAAAAAACATAAAACTCTATTACCTATGTTTTAAAAAATTTAAAATTCTATTTCAACTAAATCTCTATTACTATAAATTTTAAGTTTTTTAAATAAAATTTTAATATTTTGTTTTGAAAATTTTAATCATACATCATAGTATTATATTTTAATATAACAAAACTTGCACACTATATACTCTCTACTTCAAGTGGCTCAATAAATGTATGTACTAAGATAGTTAATTTAGATTTTCAAGTGACTCATTAATTATTATTATAATTTAAATAATAATTAATTTTTTTACATACAATAGTTAATTAATATTTGCATCACATAGACATACAATTGGTATGTTACAATTTTTTATATGTTTAATTGATTTATCAATTTTTTAACATTGCTCTATTTCTTATACATATGAATTTTTGTTTAATATTTAGTTGATGCCACCAATTTCTCGATTTAGATTTAATAAATATTAATCATAGACCCAAATAATGGGTGGGACAGTTACAACAAAGTCATTTTCATAAAGAGCTTGGTTCCTGCGACCTTGTTTTGTTATTGTAAAGTTGTAATTTACATCTATGTGTTTTGTTGGCTTTAATTCCGTACCAAATTTGATTGTAATTCTGTTCAATCTTTTGTACCTTGTATTTAATGTGGGATTTCATTGTAAGGGTTGTGTGTGAAAGAGAAAGTGTAAAGACTCAAGGCAATTTGAAGACTGAAGTGTTTTCGCGGGTAGCTCGTGAGTAAGCTTCCCGCGAAGTGATGCATGTGCTTCGCACATGACTGGAATGTGAAGAGTCAGGACAGGATGGAGACAACTGATTTTTCGCGAGTATCTCGCGGGTAAGGCCTTCTCGTGAGACACCCGTGAAACATTCTATTTTACTAGATTGTCATTTTTGATACACACTATCTGTACCCACACTATATATACTCACATTACCCACAGATGTTGAGGAGTGCTTCTGAGAGAAAACTCTAGCCACAAACCTTGAGAGTTAGAGATTGTTATACCCACAATTCTCTACACAATTGCTTGTGAATTTTGCTCAACTCCTACCTCTTCATTTACATGCCATTGAGATGTTAATAGCCCAAACACTTACCACACCCTTTCAGAGTGTTCAATGAGGTTTTGGTGCTACTAGGAAGCATTGGAAGAAGTCAGGCTTTGGCGGATGCAATCGAGCGTATGGCGGGATCCGGAAAACTAGACAAGACACGGTTCCAAGAAGCCTTGTTGAAGTAGGAGCTTGGAGGGCTTAGGTGCATCGGGTAGATTAGGCTTGGAGGGTCTCTTGCTAACCAATGTATCTCAACTGATTGTCTAGTGGATTGATTACCGCTTGGAGGGCGGCGGAGAGGTTTTACGTCGCGTACTTCGGTTTCCTCTTCAATAACACATTGGCGTGTTATCTTGTGTCTGCATACTTCTTCCATACTCTTTTACCTTTCATTTTACTACTGTGTTATAATGATTAAAGGTTAGAGTAGTCTGTTTGTTTACCCGCTCGCATTTACTCTTTTCCGCATTTAGTATTAAGTTAGAGTAAAATCATTCGAGTCGTAACTTTAATTTGGGAGTCTAAATAGCTCTTATGTTTTCACACATTTTCGAGCATTCAGTTATACTAACTATTTTGTGTACTTGTATGAAAATATATATGATCCTTCTTGTTGGTGAATAGAGAGGACAATAAATTTATATATAAAGGAATTTTTTTATGCTACGTTGAAAGATTTATACATTGACAAATGAGCTTCAAATGTCAATAGGAAAAAAAAATTCACGTGTTCAAGTGAATCATTTAAATGCTTAAAGAGAATCATAGTTATAGAATCTCTATATATATATCTAACTTAGAAATTGGTCTTCAAACTCAAGTTATATCATATCAAAACCCTATAATTGTGTAATTCACTCAAAAATTAAAATACTAATATCAATTAAAGAGAGAGAGAGAGAGAAAAAAAAAACATAAAAAAGTATAATACGACAAATCATTAAATTAAACAATTAAAAAAATAATATTACTTTTTCCATCTATAATTTTTAATAAATTCATATTTAGAATAGATATTCTCAATCTAAACCTGTCTTTTCTCATTCTTAAGTAAATGAACTGAATTAGATCGAAGCAATCTGAGTTGGACAGAAAGAACCGAAGTGGACCCAAATAGACCAAATAAATTAACGTGGATTGAATAGACTGACATGAACTAAATTAGACCAAACTAAACCGAATCATCGACCACATCACAAGCCCTTTCCAATCTCCATATCTTTCTAAAAAATAATGTAGTTAAAGCTGCAATAATAATGTGGAAAAGATAATGAAGAAAACTGCCGAGACATATATTAGAGATGATATTGTGAAAATGAGATTAAAATTTATGAGTTAAATCTGATGGGGTTTTAAAATAGAAATAGAAATAAAGGAATTAGGGAGATAAGGCGAGGTGGCTGAATTTCATTGGCCATTGGAGAATATCTAGGCTGTGATTTGTGGGGAGGGTTTTAATTAAGGTAAGAATTGGATCAATTCGTTAATAAAGCCCAATCCGTTTGTGTGCAAAATAAGCCCAGTCTGAGTTTGCTTAATCATGAACACTTAGGCCCAACGGAAACCCAGCACACTTAAGCCTTTTTCCCATCAGCTACAGCAGCCCAAAGTCCATCAAACCCACACACAAAGCCCAACTGGAATTAAATCCCCATTTAATTAAAACCTTAAACCCACTCCACTCAAATTCCCACCTAATGACCTAAACTAAAACAAACCAAGTCCATATCGAAGATTCAAAACCTTCAAATAAAATAAAACCAGCCCCCTTAAGCTTCTCAAAAAAAATAAATAAATAAATAAAACCAGCCCAACAGCTCACATGAATCCCAATTCAACCCCAAAACTTTCTAAAAATTAGAAGATGCTCACAACTTCACAAAATTATACTTCAACCGCAAAATTTTCCAAATCACATTTCGACCTCCAAAGTTTTCCAAATTTGCACATTGACTTAGAATCTTTCCATAATTATATTTTCACCTAGGTTTTTTTTAAGTACATCTTTGACCCCAAAACCTTCCAAAATTATATTTTGATTCTTAAAATTGCCCAAAAATTGCACAAAGGCCCTGAGGTCACAAAAATGGTTTTTCTTGTTTTTCCAAAAATAAAAATATTTCTCCAAGATCAATAATTTGTCAAATGACATTGTTTCAGCATTTTCTAAAAGCCTAATATTTATTTTCTTGTCATTTCATTGTAAAAATTGCAAGAATGCTATGTTATGCTTTGGCATGAGGTTAGCCATATTTAATTCTCTATGCAATTTATCTTCCTTGAAAATGCAATGCAATCACGTGCTTAGCAATGCTTTTTAATCTTGTTTTCTAAAATAAATTGTCACATATCATCTTAGGATAGCTTCCTATATACATTTCATGCATTCACATGTCACCATTGGCCGGGTAGGTTGCACATGTCATGCATCCACATGTCATCCTAGAATAGATACACGTCATTTTTTGCATGTCATCTTAGGATAAATACATCTCACTTCTCACATGTCATCTTAGGATAGATACATGTCATTTCTCACATGCCATCTTATGATAGATTATCAAAGGACAACTTTAATCATTATTTCATTTCATATGCAGATGCCTATGCACATGCATATCATTCTTTTTAAAATCAAATGCCAAATATTTTAAGTTGTTCTTTAAATTGAGATGTTTAAGATTAATTCAAAACAATGTACTATCCTTTTAGATAGGCATTGTGGAGTGCCTAATACATTACTCACACTTAATCGAGCATCCGAATCCATGTCTTCTAGTTCAAGAAATTTTCTTTTATTATCTATTTTAGCTTAGGTGCCCTTAGGGCTTTCTTAGTTAGTTTTGGAAGTGAAATTGATTAGACTTAGGTGACCAAACACACCTTAGAATCCCAATGGTCAGTGGTGACTCCTAAAATGTATATAATTAAAGAAGTTCACTTGCACACACTCCACCCTAGTGTACACATTGTCGCACTCTTTTTACATTTTTGCCCCAAACACATGCATCGCCGAATGAAAAGCCCTCAATAAATGGGGGATAATGTCGAACATAGCTAAAATCCAAGTACAACACTAACTCTCTCTTCCTCCTCCTCCTCTCTCTCTCTCTCTCTCTCTCTCTCTCTCTCTCTTCCTTTGGTTGTTTGAATCTTGTTGATGATGGATCCACTTTCTCTCTCATCTCTCTATTTTGATGATGGAGATTTGGTGGGACTAGATTTGGGTTTGGCTGACGTGGATATTAGGAGTTTGATGTTTACTCAATGGTTGATGGAAATTTTGTGGTGGAGTTAGGACATTGGCTGGTGTGATTTTGATTTCCTTGGTTTCATTGTGGAGTAGAAAATGGTTCGTTTTTTAAGAAACATTTCCTTTTGTTTTTCTTAGCTACCAAACACTACATGGAAGAGATGAGACTTTTTCAATGGATTTTCCTTTTGATTTTCTTAGCTTTTCTCTTTGATTTTCTAGGCTACCAAATGCAAAGTAGAAAAGTAATTACTTTTTTTCTTAAATTTTATTTTAAGAAAAAGAACCAAAGAAAGCACTGCTTATGTTTTTTATTTTAAGAAAAAGGGAGGAAAATTCATAGAATGAATCTTTGGGTCCATAAATGGATTATTCAAAATTTTAAGGTTTGGATAAGCAAAGAAAAAGAAAGTAGAGAAAGAGAGAGAGAGTTGGTGAGATTAGGAAAAAGAAAAGATGGGATAGATAGAGAGAACCATATCTAAGTTTCAAATTTGTCTTGAGAAAACTTTGTTATTAATGTCAAACATTAACACCGTTTGTGTTAAATGATTAAATTGGACATTTTTAAAAAGCTGTGGATGTGCTTGGTGTTTCCTCAAACCTCAGGGTAGTCTATTGTATTTTACCCTTTTTTAATTAAACAAATAAAAAATTTATAACATTCTTAACATTGATCTTAACTTTCTAGAGTAATATGATCATTTTATTTGATTTGGACCCATCTTGTGTTTCCACAAGTCATAATAGTTGAACCTTATCTAATTTGACCTAGTGGCAGCTTTCTCCTCGAGCTAAATGAGGATCACTTTTACACTTGAGCGGACTTTACAATTTCTATTCTAGGACATTTTCTCTTGTTTTTCTCCCATCCCTGTTCATGTGGGATCTCTCCTCTTTTATAGCCAGTTGATTTTCATCTCAGCCCTCCACTTGGAGGGCTACTATTCCTCTCCTAGATACTTGCCCCATCCTTGCATGGCTGTCGGTGATAGAGTAGGTTATAGGTCATATGGACACTATTCACTTGTCATTTTGGCATTAATAGCAGGCTGAGTTGTTGCACTACATTTAAAGTGGAGGTGATAGTTGCTTTACATGGAAGTTTCCTAGTCCTTTTGCTTGCATTTGTGATTGTTCTAACTTCGGTTCTCTTTCCTTCAGCTATGGAATTTTCCTCCTCGTCTTCCATAGGGTACCTTTTATGGGGAGTACATGGGCAAAGTGTACTCCTCGGGTTTTCTAGTATATTGGATATGTTAAGTATCTAGGCTAGGTTGAGCCTAGACTAATAGTGAATTGGGCCTGATCACTCTTCAAGCTCGTCCTAGCATAAGTGCCTCTCTTCGACCCCCCATGTATACTATATAATAAAAGTTAGGCTTAGAAAACGTGGTTACACTTAGTGACTTTACCAAATTGCAAAAAAATTTTAGATTTAAAAAAAAAAAAAAAGATTTAAAATTATTTTGTACTTATCTTCTTCTATAATTTCAAAGTTGATAAAAATATTAATTTGATTGCAATCCAAATTCTTCATCTAATTCTTTTCTTATTATAATTTATAAGTTGATAAAAAAAATCAATTTGATTACAATCCAAAATCTTCAACTAATCCTTATAATTTTAATTTTAATTTTTAAAAAAAAAAACTTCTTTTAGTGCTTAAATAAAACACTAAATTCTTTGGATTTCTTCACCCAACGTGACCCTTTTTATTTTTTATTTTTTTAATTTAAAATTTAGACTTCAACTTCACACTTCTACAAATTAGATTAACATTTGACTTTTTGCTCATATCAACTTCTTCAATGTGTAATGTATATTTATCAAATAATTCATAATGAATACCTACCATACGGTTCTTTTATATGTTCTTCTCTTTTTCTACCTACAATCTTGCGGGTATATATTTGTTTACTTTTTTTTTTTTTCCATTAAATTGAATAGGTTTTGTGTATTTTTAGTTTTATTTGACTTTAGTTTTATTTTTATTTTTATCAATCATTAAATATGGTTTGACATGATTTTTATCAATCATTAAATATACTAAAATAAATAATACACACACACACATATATATATATATATATAATACTTATATATGTATTATTTATTTCGATATTATTTATCAGATAAAATATATATATTCTATAAGTTTATTATAAAACCATGTAACATGCCAACCTTTAACTAGTTTAAAATAAATTTAAGTTTATACTCCCACGTATGATGTAACTCTCAGGCCCATGCTACATACACAAACACACGTAAACAATCGATCCTGTTTGCTCCTCTAATCATATACTATATAATTTGTACAATTCAGAAACTTCACAGAGCCATCAAAAAGGCTTTTTTCAATTCTTCTTTATAATTTTCTCCTCCTATTTTTATATATATTAGCTTTCTAGCTAGAACATCGGCAAACCATGGAAAGTGGGCATGAGAACTTGGAGGATCCGGTTACAAGTGTGATCAAAGAAACGATATACGTTGCGGTGGAAGCAGATGTGAAAGACTGCAAATCAACCCTGTTATGGGCTTTGCAGAACAATGGAGGGAAGAGGATTTGCATCATTCATGTGCATCCACCTGCACAGCGGATCCCCAATGATTGTAAGTCCTAAAATATACACACAGATCCACATACGAAAAGTTTATATTATATTTATATAAAACATGGAAGTTTTGATAGGAATTCAGTTTTTGATGTGGTAAAAATTGATCTATTGTAATTGATCATTCGTGCTAGCTACTAGCTAGCTTAGAGCTTTATGGCTTTTTAGTTGAGAAGAAGACTTTTTTTGCTGAATAGTTTAGTTTAGAAGTGTTATTGGTTGACTTTATCTGTGGAACTTCAAATTACGAACTTGATTTACAGTTATAAAATTTACTAGGGTATGGTGTATTTTTTTATTGTTTTTTATTTTTGTTTATTTATTTATTTATTTATTTTTTGCTAGAATCGTGAAACGAATTGAAAAGAAACTTCAACAAATAATTGGGGAGAAATAAATTCGGAGTAAAATACTATTTTGGTCTCTAAACTTTAACAAATTCATTTTTCGTTTCTAAACTATAAAAAATTTTATTTTTCATCTCTAAACTATTGAAAATGTCTTACTTTCGTCCTTAAGCTTAAAAAGAAAAATTCTTTTTTCATTCCTAAACTATTGATCAAACTTTATTTTTTTATTCCTATTTTTGTCTCTAAACTTTTGGAAAAAAAAAATTTAAAAACTTACCAAAATTTAGGGATAGAAAACAAATTTTTAGTAAAATTTAAGGACCAAAATATTATTTCACCCATTTAGAGAATTTATTAACTTTGGAAAAATTGGTCAATCTAACGTATACAAATTTTGATAGAGATTTTAAACTCATGATCTGATAATTAATATGAAGAAAGATTACTATGGAGAACTGGAGAATTAGTTGACTCAAAATTGCTATGGAGAACTGGAGAATTGCGCATTTGTCTTTATGATTTCGCTTTTTTTTCAATGTTGCATGGTTTTCAGTATTTCAAAGTGAAATATATTTATGCTTTTCTTATTTTGCAGTGGGTGGAGTCTGCCCAGCAAGCTTAGTGGACGAAAAGATTGTAGGAGATTACCGAAAAACAGAAAGACAAAATATGAATGGGATTCTATTTGTCATGGAGAGGGGGTAAATCTGTCAAATTAATGTTCTTAACAAATCTTCCTTACACAAAAAAATAAGTTGATACACATAGTATTTTTTAAAATAATAACTCTTGAGAGATAAATATCATTTCACAAAATATTTAATATCTGCCACGGTGTCAAGCTGTTAATAGTAGTTTAAAATGTACGGTTGGTGTTGAACTTAAGTAAGAATTATTTAGTAAAAACTTGGCAACTCAATTATTTATGAAAAATATTGTGTCTATAACTTTATAGCATTATTTATTTCAAAATCATATCATATAGTATATAATAAAAGTTGGGCCTAGTTGCACCAAGTAGCTATCCTCACTAATTAGTATATAAATTAATTTTATCATATTTGTTAAGATATATTTCCTCAAATTAAGGGATAGTATTTAACAAATGTTTAATTTATGTAAAAGATTAAATCTTTATTATTTAAAATTTAAAAAAAATTTAAATTCTATTCAAACTAAAATTCTATAATAAAAAATTCTAAAATTAAATCCTAAACAATAACCCATGTTTTCTTTCTTAAAAAAAAAAATAATTAAAAAAAAACCACGTTTTGTTATATACTCTAACTAAGAGTCTATTTTCAATATTTTAAAAACAACTAATTAGTAAATTAATATTTTTTTCTTAAAAAAAAAATATCTTTTGACTTCTACTCTAACTAAAAGTCTATTATCAACATTTAAAAACAATAATTAGTAAATTAATTCTATATTATTTTTATGATATATTTCTTCAAATTAAGGGATAATATTTAACAACTATTTAATTTAAATAAAACTAAAAGTCAACTATCAAAATTTCTAAACTTAAATCTCATACAACTCACGTTTTTGTTTTTGTTTTTTCCTCAAGTTGCATCTTATTAAATTAGTATTTTATAGGATATTAAGCTACACGACTCTTGACTAAAGAATAATATTTAATAATAATTTAATTTAGATAAAACTTATCATCTAAGTTTTAAAATTTTAAATTCTACTCCAACGAATAGTTCATTATCAAAATTTTCACACACACACACACATGCATGTATATATCCCTATAATTAAATCCAACACATACACCTCATGTTGTTGTTTTTTTTTTTTTTTTTTAATTTTTTTTTTCACTGTCTTTTTCCAAGATGCAACTTATGTTTATTTTTTAATCTAATAAGTTAATCTTACTTAGCGTGCATGATATTATTCCAAAGGAAGTTTATTATAAAAAAGCAAAACAGTGGACACCCATTTAAGTTCTTGGTTCTCTTATCTAAGTTTTTAATTTTTTTACTCTCATTAATTAGTAAATTAATTTTATATTATTTGTTAAGATATATTTCCCCAAATTAAGGGATAATAATTAACGATTGTCTAATTTTTTTTTTAAAAGAATTTATCATTTAAATTTTAACAAATTTAAATTCTATTCAACCTAAAAGTCTATTATAAAAAAAAAAAAATTAAAAACTTAAATCTCAAACATCAACCCACATTTCTTTCTTAAAAAAAAAAAAAAAAAAAAAAAAAACCCCATGTTTTGATTTTTTTTTCTAACTAAAAGTCTATTATCAATATATGAAGAACAACTAGTTAATAAATTAATTTTATACATTTATATTTCAACAAATTTAAATTCTATTCAAACTAAAAGACTATTATAAAATATTTCTAAACTTAAATATTTCAACAAATTTAAATTATATTCAAACTAAAAATCTATTACTCCCTCTATCCCAAATTGTTTAGCCTATTTAGAAAACCGAACTATTTAGGGGAATGTCGTTAAATGTCTTATTTGTTTTGTTTTGTTTTTTTGTTTTTGTTTTTGTTTTTTTGTTTTTTTTTTTTAAGTTAGAAGTTTTCTAAATTACCCTTAAACAAATTAATTTATAAAAAATTTAAACAACTATGCATATAAAAAAAATTCCAGTGTTCAATTTTGAAAGTTATTGTATATTACAAATTCTATTAGTGTACTACTCTTGCAATTGCAAACTCTATTGTCTTTAGACTACAAACTTATCTTTAAATTTAAATTCTACTGCAGCCAAGCCTCATTCAAAATTCAATATTTATCTTGAAATCAAATTTTAATATAACATTGTTAAATTCTATAGGGGCTTAATGGGAATGTTAATAAAATAATAGTATTTGACTTTTCAAAGAGAACTTAATTTTGAAATATCGCCAAATGGAATACAGCCCAAAGAATTTAGGACAGAATGAGTATAAAAAAATTATAAACTTAAATTCCAGAGAACAACCTACGTTTTCTTTCTCAAAAAAAAAAAAAAAAAAAAAATCACCTTTTAACTTCTATTCAAACTAAAAGTCTATTATTAACATTTTAAGATAAACTAATTACTAAATTAGTTTTATATTATTTTTTATGATATATTTCGTTAGATTAAGAGATAACATTTAACGCATGTTTAATTTAAATAAAACTAAAAGTCTATCATTAAAATTTTCTAAACTTAAATCTTACAGAACTTACGTTTTTGTTTTTGCTTCCCCCCCCCCCCCCCCCTCAAGTTGCATCTTACCAAATTAATATTTTATTAAAATATTAATCTACAAGATTTTTGACCAAGGCATAAGATTTAAAAATAATTTAATTTAGATAGAACCTTATCATCTAAGTTTTATAAATTTAAATTCTACTCCAACTAATAGTTTATTATCAAAATTTATATATAAGCCATGGGTATAATTTTTGATGGGCATGGAGAGAAACTTTCTAGGTCCCATTAGAATTTTATCATTTATTATTACTATTTATTTTTAAAAAAAATTAATTAATTTATTTTTAAAATTTAGCTTACATATAAATTTTTATCAAGCCATACATCACATGAGAATAACACTAGTTTCTTATATATTTCCACATTTTTGGGTCACCAAGTTTTGATTTTTGTTTTCAAATCTAGAAAATGGTTTCTTGAAAACTGCATGTGAAACCAATTTCAAAACACAATTTTGCCACATGTTTTGTTTGGCTCTTGTTTTTTCATATAGCTGTTTTTTTGTTCATCTTTGCTCAATTTCAATTTCCCCCTCTATTTCTTAACATAAAAATATCACAACCACCCCAGCATAAAAAATCACCATCACCGAAATATAAACAAACCTCCACAAAAGTCCTCTGGTTGTCCCAGAATCAACCCGAACCCCAAATCCCAACTCAAGCTATCAAATACAATTTCCCTTCTCCACCACACACCAATGTCACAAAAGTGAGCTTCCAACGACGATCAAAACCCAGAATCATAAACAAAAGAGAACCTTTGAGTCAAACAAAAGCAGAAAAATCACGGAGCTGGTTCTTGATGAAGATTTGGACTTTATATCAGCATTTCCCATTTGCCAAATAATAAGTCTAGAATAACTCACTAACTTTTTTCTTAAAAAAGAAAAGACAAAAAATTCAAGAATAACAATTTTTCTCACAATTTTTTTTTTCACAACTATTAGGTGACAAATTATTAGGTAATTATATAATACTCACAGAATTCGTATTTCTTCCTCTAATATGAATAGTAGGGATGTGAGAGAAGGAAGTATATATGCATTTTATGGTACTAGAGAGTATTTTATAATTTTGTTATTGATGGATCCATATGAGAATTAATGACAACTTGCCAAATTCAAATCAATAACTGTCCTCTTTTATTGGTTAATCCATATATAGGTTACAAGCATTAAAATTTTTAAATTTAGGGTATTAATTGTTCAAACTTTCAATAGATGGTTCAATGGTAACCACATTTTTTGTAATACCTCATATATGTGGTTTGAACATTGAACCCTACCTCTTCCTCCTCTAATATCTACCTATCTCAAAGAAAAATTAATCCAAGATTCCATTGGCATTGATGATTCCTTTTGAAATTTCAATTACTGAATTTTCAAATTTGTTGACTCTTTTTTTTTTTTTTTTTTTTGGCTGAATGAAATTATTGTTTTTTAAATCTAGGTACAGGCACAGGGCGTATGGATTGAAATGGGCGATGTAAGGAAGGGAATTGTAGAACTCATTTTTCTTAATGGGATCAAGGATCTTATAATGGGAGGAGCATTAGACAAGCATTATAAAGAGTATAAAGCACATAAAATGCTTTCCATTAATTTTTCATGTTTAATTCTCGTTCTATGTATAATACACCGTGGATGTCTACTGTCAATTTTTATTGCTTCAGAAATCAAAATATATACATTGTTTTTAGTGGGTCCTAACTGTAGACCATTTGGATGATGCAAATTAAGAAGTCCAGTGTTCAAAACATAAGGGAAACGGGGAACTAATGAATAGAATGCCTTAGTAGCACATCTAGAATTAGTTAGACTAAAAAATAATTAAACTAATAACTAAGGAATGAAATATATCTTTTCCATGATAAGTGAAGAATGAAATAAATCATTAATGAATAGATATACCATGCAATTTTGATATGCTAGTGTTTTTTTTTTTTTTCCCATTGCTTTAGAATATTTTGTACCAATGGGAATGGCAATGATTAATAGGTTCAGTTAGTTAATAGAACTCTTTCAAAAGATGGCTTGATTCCTTGTTTGTTAAGATTTTTGGTTTTAATTTATCATGTTGGTGATGATTCAATTCAAGTTTTCTATAATTTAACATCAATGATTTCTATATGATCTTGGAGAGCTCAGCATATCATTAAAAGTATTGACACCACTCAATGATGCAGGAAGATGGGCCTTAAGTCTAAGAAAGCTAAGTATGTGTACAAACGAGCACCTCTTTCTTGCCGTATACAATTTATTTGTAGCGGTCACTGTATCAATACCAGGTTTGCTTAACAGGGTTGCTAATTACATTTGGTAAAGTAACTATCAGTAATTGATCGTATAAATTTTTCTTTTCTTTTCTTTTTTATTGAGAAAGTTTCAACCTATAGTGTCAACTTCTGATGACAGCTTTTTATCATCAAACTAAGACACTTTGTCATTTATATAGGCTCAAAGATTGAACCCCATATCTCTTATTTGATAACAATAGATTTTAGCAGTTGAGCTAACTAGAATCCACAATATAAACTCAACTTAAATATGTTAAAGAGAATAGTTAAATGATTAAAATTTCCATTTCATAATAGTTTCAAGGTCTTGGAATAAGTGGTAATTTTTTGTTGAAGTGTGATTTACTTTCCACAAATTGAAGTCATAAATCAAAGAATTGATTGCTTAGAGTAAATCAAGAGATTGGACAATCAATTATATTGATATGAAATTCAAAATCATAATATCCATGTAATAAATTGATAATTGACTTACTTTTATATTATATAAATCCCATTATAAATATGGACATGGTTATTAGTATCTCGATCCGGATCTTAGGATCGTAAGATCTTAAGATCCGACATCCCAAAACAGTCTAGGATCTCACTATGATCTCTATTAAGGTCAAATCCATGTGGGATCTTGATCCGGATCTTAGGATCTTATAGGATTCTGATCCCATACCGATACTAAAGATCCTGTGATATAAAGGAAAAAAAAGGGGACATCCAAATACCCCAAATTGATAAAATAAAACGTAATGAATAGATTACTCAGTAGCCCTAACCCAAATAGATAAAAATTTAAATATAAATTTCCATTTTTCTTTTTCTTTTTTTGGCTATGTGACAATGATAAAGAAGTTCATACTATTAGTGATGAATCTAAGTTTGGTGATGCAAATGAAAATGAAGAGAATGAACCTCCAAACACAAAATTAAGAGATTTTGATGATTATCTAATGGATGATGCGGGTCATGTGGCTGCTAACAATGACAATAATGTTATTTATAATGATCAATTGTACTTTGAGAAACCCATCCAAGAGAGCCAAAATTTTGGAAGACATTTTCAAGTTATGGATTCAGTTTCTACAAGTTTTGCATTTCATCAAAGATTCATACACAACTTGAGGGGGAGTGTTGGATTTAGAAGTATGATTTACTTCTATAATAAATCGGTAGTTGACTTATTTTTAAATTCTATTAATCTCATTATAAATATGAGTTCTCTTGTAATGTGTTATCAATAAAGTGAATAAGATGTAACCATTTGAATTTTGGTGGTGTGGACATAGAGGTTTTGTTGATCGAACCACGTTGATCGATTCCGTTTTTGGGTAAATTGCAAATTACACCTCTAAAGTTTGGGAATGCTTTGATTTTATACCTTAAAATTTCAAAATTTGAGTTTTACATCCTAAAGTTTGGGGGTGTTTGAATTTTACATCCTAATATTTCAGAATTTGGATTTTAGTTCCTAAATTTTAGGGGTGTTTAGATTTTGCACTCTCAAATTCTGAAACTTCAAAGTATAAATCCAAATACCTCTAAATTGTAGGAAGTAAAATCTAATCACCTCTAAAACTTAGGGGGTTAAATCCAAATTTTGAAATGTTAGGGTGTAAAATCCAAATTCTGAAATGTTAGGGTGTAAAATCCAATCGCCCCCAAACTTCAGGGGTAAAATTTAAATTTTGAAACTTCAGGATATAATATCTAAACACTTGTAAACTTTAGTGGTGTAATTTGTAATTTACCCTCCATTCTTTATTTCTTATGTTTTCTTGTTTTCTTTTTGTTTCATGCTACAATATTTCAAACTTTGACATTTGTCATACTTAATAATAGCTTACTCTTATCACTAATGCAAGTGATCACAATAGGGAGGCAAAGCACTTGATATTACGGTCTACTACTTGGGAGCCTGATATGGACAAGATTGAATCTAGAACATCAAATTACTGGAGGTCAAAATCTGAACACAATAGGGACATCACTAAAGCTGGACCATTAAATCACTTGAGATCAGATCCTGATACACCGAGACGTCGGCAAGCCCAAGGAGAGTTGGCCATACACATGGTAAAGATTTTAAGTGCGTTTAGATTCAAATTTTTGTTTACTGCACTTTTTGTTCATTGCTTATTTGTCTATTTGTTAAAAGTGGTTCAAGTACTTTTGTCAATAGCAAAAAAGAGGTTTAAAACTTTAAATAGTTGTACAACAAGATCAAATAGATACAATAATTGACTATGTACTATGGTTGAAAAGTATATCAATGTAAACTTTAAAAGGTCCACAATCTTATACAAATTTCCAATAATCCAATCAATAGACCTAAGAGGAGAGAGGAAAAGAAAAGAATTTGAGGAAATGTTGGAAATACAAAAAGAACTTGATAATGTCTATTAATAACTACTATAATTATTAAATATCACATTTTAAAAAAAAATAAAAGAAAAAAAAAATCATGTTAGTTATGTTAAACTTTCTATTGCAATTCATGGGTTATGACTAATATCTGTAGGGGCCTTTGTTGTACTGTTGGGCTGAGCTCGCTCTAATGGGCTAAGGTCCGTTCTGCTATGGGTCCAGAAATTGGGTTTGGCCCACTATTCTAGCAGGACCTTGCTAAAGGGCCAGTTTTTGCACAAACCTAGCTTCCAAAAACAAAGACAACGACCATTAACAGATGTGTGTATATAAATTCACCAATGTTCGTTCGTGTTTATAGACTCAAGAGCAAATATCTTATGGTAGGATTATAAGTTACATTAGGAAAATTGATCAATGGTATAATTAACATAGACAACATAGCAGAATGCTAAATGATATATACGACATAATGTAGAAATAATACAGCAAAATGTAAGAACGACAGAGCAGAACGTGAAATGGTAAGTCTTTCTATAAGAACGAATTAAAAAGAACCCAAACCCCAACTTGGACAACCTTGTTATTGGGCCAAGCCATCAAAGTTATGCATTCTGGGGAATGGGCCTAGATGGCAACTTGTTGCTGCTTTTAGGATTTCAAAGAGTGGGTTTGTTGTAAGAGGGAGGGAAAGGTAGCCTATTGATGCATACCTTTCTACCGTGTCTACTCTCTTTTCATTCTATTTCACTTTTTTCTTTTCTTTTCTTTGTTATTTCTCTCTCAGTTCTCTCTATTTTCTTGCCTTAGTCGCTGTCCACTCTCTATTTATGGCTTCTATTCCTATTTATACTAGTTCAAGCCTATGTGATTTCTCTATTTTACCCCCATGGCTCACCAACCATTTTTGTCTACTGTGAGCACCTCTTCAAAGCTGCCTATTACCCTATTGGTTGTTCAATCACCACTACATCTGGGCATGCCTAATGCATTCTATCTCTTCCATTACCCATTTCACTATAGATTCCAATTTGTTTGGTTCTACTGTGAGCCTTTCCCCCCCTTGCTTGAACGGATAAGGATTTGTGTCTCTCTTCACTTACCTCTCTGGCATGCATCAAATGGTCCCAACTATCTACAACCCATTTTGGGTAAAGATGACATCCCAGCAAAGCATCTTCCAAAAGAGGCCCTAGTCGAAAATTGAAATTAGGCCCTTTTTCCCCCTCCACCAAACTACACCCTCTGTAAATCCCTTAACCGTGGGTCCACCTCCCTTGCATTGGCTGGGTACAGATTGGTAGTGCTTCGGCAATAGTGTGGTTATTTCACTACTCTCTGTTTTTTTTTTGTTTTCTTTCTTTTCCCACACTGTTTCTGTTCAACTTTGTCTTGTTCTGTTCCTGCATCCTTTCTATCCGCGCTTACCCTTTACAGAGGATGGCATGGACTTGTTGGGTTTACCCTATTTGTTAGGATTACTGTAATCATTGCACATGTACTTTCTATAATTACCTTGTGTACTCTAATAGTTGCTGCCATAGGATTCTGTTGGAGTTAGTTACATTGATAGGTGATAGGAGTTAGTTAAGTTGGTTAGTGACAGCTGGTGACAGCTGTGAGTAGTTAGTTAGTTACAGAGGGCAGAGTTGAGAGAGTGGTATAAGAATAGTAACAACTTGTACAAAAAGGGGAATCAAACAGTTTATGTCTCAATACTCTCTCTGTGTTTCCATTCTTTCCTTCAATTCTTTTCCTGTTCTTAGGAGGCCTAGCTAACCTCGAACTAGCTACAATCATCCAATTATTCCCGTTCTTTACACTATTCTTACCCTTCTTGGGCCTATGGGACTTCCTGCGTTAATTCTGGCCCATTGGGCCTTATTTCTTTTTCTCTTTTCTTTCAGACTTTTATGGCCCCTTGTTTCTGCCATTACTTACTAAACTCATTTTTCTCTATCTCTCTTTGTTGGTTACTAGGCTTTTCTGCAGTCCTTTTTTAATCAAAAAAGGGTATCAACATTCATCTTCCTGAGCATATGAATTGTTCTGCAATTTATATACAAATATTTTTGTTCTTTCTTTCGCGAGTTTTTTGAATAGTGGTCCCCATCCTTCCTCACTTTCTTCTGTCATAAACAATCCCTTCTTTTTAGGTTTCATTATTTGACAATTATTCCGACGCAACGCCTTCGCTTCATTTAATGCACTGCCTCTTTTGGGGAAACGTCTCGTCGCTTTCCTTCATTAACTACAACACAACTTTTTCTTTTCCTTCATTCTCTTTACTTTCCTCTTTTCATGAAATCTCCCTTTCTCTCTTCATTCTCCACTCCATCCTTCTTCTCACTTCTCGCACATTACCCACTTTCTCTTCATGTTGTCAGTGAAGAGTGAGAGTTCTTCCTACTGTAAAGGGAAAGAGGTTGCCATTGATCAGTCGCCTATCGAAAGTGAGGGAGGTGAAGAGGTCTTTCTCTTTGAATTAAAGCATTCTGAGGAGGAGGGGATGGCTCATGACCTCGATAGTGAGTGCCTTCCTTTTATAGACTCATGTACGATGTTCATTCACATTTTCCAATGGACCTGGTGACTACTTGTCCCCACCAGCGAATTGTGTTTGGCTATCTTTGGAGCAATGGGCCACCGATATGTCTTGGGCACTGCTGCTGACTACTATCCCCGATCTTGCCGTTTGCTGTGGAGAAACCTTACCGGTCCCCATTCTATTTAAGTTTGGGTCGAGTACATCATTGGGTTGGAAGGATTAGGTTGACCATGAACTTTCCAATGTGGGTTTCATGGAGGCGCTACAGCGGGCCGGCGTCTTGAAGGTCGTTTTTTCCTCACGAAGTTTAAAAAACTACCATGACAGGTTCCATCTCTTGCATTTGGTCCGTCTTTGGTGTAGCGTGACCCACAAATTCTTCCATTCCTAGGGAAACTAACGGTAACATTGGAAGATGTGGCTAATCAGTTACTACTTCCCATCCTTGGTGACATCAAACCTTCAGACATCCAACTTTCTACTGATGAGAAGGCCATGGAAGTAGAGTTGCATAAGGGGCTTGGCGGTGGCAACGCAAAGCTATCTAACTAGGTTAGGGCTTTTTCCAAGGCTTCTACTACTACTCGTCATGCTACCTTCATCATTTTTAGGTTATGTAAGTTTGTTTTTGGCTCCCATCCTCATTTTGCTATAAAGCCTGTATATTTTCGATTAGCCATTAAGATTTCTACTGGGGTGAGTTTTCTGTTGGCTTCTTTTTTCTTTGGCCATTTGTACATTCAGTTGGACATTTTGCAAAATGATGAGTAGGAAGGGGGTTCCTACCATATAGTCACCTCTTTTGTCCACAGCACGCACTATTCTGTAGAATTTTCTTTGGGAGAGCTGTTTTAGGCATTTGTCTAAGTGTAAGTCTGTTCACTATGCCAGGGAGAAGTTTCAGACTTGTCCCAAGGTGATCACTGATTTCTATGGGGGCTTTGTTAATTAGTTCCCTTTGGCCTTTCGTTGGGCTGGGTTGAAGCCCATTGGTCATCTTGTTGAGAAGTTTTTTGATAAGGAAGTGGGCTTTTCATGGAGGGCTTGAAGGAATTTTGGGGCTAGCTATACTTGTGCTGATTCGATGATAGGGCCTTTCATGAGTACTGCAAGTATAGCCACCCCTTCAGTTTCTTATGATGAGAGGGGACTCACATATCTAGCCACCACCAAAGCTGGATAGTTGCCCTATTTGGCTGATGAGGGGATAAGGTATGTGCATTATTCTGCACATAGGGTGAGAAGGCAGTTTGGCCTTGACCAAGATGTGCTTGATGATTTCACTTTGGTTCAAGATTCTACTACTTTGGTTCGCCTTTTTCTTCGTCCATATGCCTTTGATTATTAAAGGAAGCCCTTCATCATTGTCACCATTCCTAGCTTACAAAGAGTGTGTCACGCCCCAAACCCAAAAGGGTCCAAAGCATGATAAAAAAAACCATCAAGAGAGAAACTCTAGGAGATTTTTCTTTCCTTTTCCATATAATAAGAATATATAACCATACTGAAATCTCCACATTACAAGTCAGAGCTCTATAGCACATTCACAAACAACAACTAAAAATCATGTGCCTCCATATAATACATGAATATATTACAAAACTCCAAATAGATTACAGAAGGTCACAATCTTATCAAGAATAGACAACTCAACATCAAATCTAGGCCTACCACGCCTAAAGCTAACAAACCTGAAGTGCCCAACCTCCAATAGAGCTAATTACGACCTTGTTGAACATAGCAAGATTGAATCACCAGCCATTTACAGCAAAAGTCTCTCAATTTAACATAGCACTCCAATTACCACCAAATAAAGTAAGCTCCATACCCGAGGCATAGCTAATTGATCTAAAAAACTATCAGAGGATGCGATGAGCTAAAGCCCAATAAGTAGCATAATTAATAGGGGTGGGGAAAATGCAAGTCTCATGATAATGAGCATTTTACAAAATGTGTTATAATTTAGGAATTTCCGTTTTGATCATGCAAATCCATTTTTCTTAATAAAATGACAAGAATGATTAAAAAATGTAGCACCAAGCTTTCTCAAAATATTTCAACATGAAACTACGTACTATATACTGTGAGCTATCAAAACACCATTTGAAAACCTGAAAGTCTAACCCAAGGCCATATGACAAGCCACCATAAAGATGTTAGGTATGCCACGAAGACATCAGTTATGCCACGAAGACATCGATTATTCCACAAAGACATCAAATTATGCCACAAAGACATTAAGTTATGCCATGAAGACATCAAATTATGCCACGAAGACTTCAAACCACCATAAAGACAAGGTGCCAAGATACCAGTTTCACAAAGACTGCGGTATCTGGCTGGCGTAATCACACCTGTCACAGCACAAGGATAAAAACAACATAAAGCTCACAGCTAAATGAAATTGAAACATGTAGTTCATTTCTGAGTAGTTTCATAAAACTTTATAATATCCAAGCATTTCACAAAGTTCCCAAATTGTTCAAAATCATTTCTTGTCAACAAGATTTTCTATCAATTTCCCAAATAATACAAGTAAAGATAACACATCTTTAGTATTCCCAAATAATACGATAAATCCATGAAATCCACTATCAAGGGAATTCAAATATGCTTTTCTTTTCCATGCCAAATATTCATGCATTTCCTCATATGCAATATTAAACATGATGCGCTTTCATATATAATCATATATAGTAGGGTCACACCACAACACTTTTTAAGAAAACATAGTTCCACAAATAATTTTTCAAAATGTGTTTGACCCAAAAACAATGTTTATGCAACATGGTTATTTTCCAAAAATCCCATTAAGAAGCCACTTACCTTGCAACCGACAAAAAGTCTAATTCTCCAAGCTCCAAATGAGATTAGCTAGAACCTAAACAATACCAAGCAAGCCTATCACGATAAATATCAAGGTTGATATTGAATCTATCTACAAATTTTAGAAATCACTAAATAAGAATTTACTTAGGCAAGCCTAAGTATTCAACCTCACAAATAATGTATTCCACTTCCAAAATTTCTCAACAACTTAATTTACAAGGCATAGACTCCAATTTATAGACTTAAATCATGCAAGGTATTTTCTCTAACATCAAAACTTCAACATTTTATAAGTAGTTCCCACAAGATTTACACTACATCAACAAGAGACCCATGATACCAAAAATCACAATATCCTCCAAGACTAACAATTTAAATCTTTAACTAGCTCCAAATAAACAATAATAATTATATTTACCATCTATTTCACATTAGAGAGCCAAAACCCTCAAATTTTCACCATAACAAACCTTAGATTACCACCAATGTAGAAACCATAAACTCACTTATCAAATAAATCCACCAAGACCAAACCTTTACATATAAACACATGAATATAACTTCCAAAGCTCATAAATCACATGAATATCATTATCAAAACTTAGATTAAAAGGACCTCAAGAAAAAGCGTATAAACCCACTAAAAGATTTGGAATTTTTACCTCAAATCATAGAGATGAGTGAGCCTTAGCTTTTTCCTATGGAGTTATCAAGTAAACTTCGCCGGAAAAAGATGGCGGAGGTGGTGGTATGGAGGTACACCAATGGGAGTGAGAGGGAAGTGAGAGAGGAGTATGTGTTTGTGTGAAAAGAAAAGAAATGAAGACATAACAAAATAAGAGGGAGAGAAGGGCCAGTCAAAGAGGGAGAGATATTTGTGAGAATTGTGTGGTTGAGGGGAGTGGGGTAGGTGGGAGTCACATGGGTCTCTAAAGTCTGACCACATCATCTTCTTTTTTTGAACCTAGGGCGTTACAAATTGGGCCTCTGTACTACCCCTATGCATGCCTATTGCGAGGCTATTATGACTTCCTTTTGCAAAGATATCATGGGTAGCCATGGCTTCTCACTCATACCTCCTCAAGGCTTGCATGCTTTGCTTTCTCCGAACCCACACTTGTTCCCATCAGGTCTGTGATTGCATATGCCAAGAAGCAAAAAAGTTCGGGCATATTTGAGTGGCAGGAAGAGTAGCAAGGGTGGTTTTGGTATACAATTGAGTATCCCACGGATTAGGAGAGGAAAGTGAAAGTTGTGAACCCCTTTCCATCTGCACTGAAGAAGAGTTCGGCCTCTAAGCCTGCCAAGTCTAAATCTACCAAAAAGGGTACAGGTATTGTTACGGGTACCCTTAAGGTTTGTTCTGATATAGTTCCATACGTGGGGAACCTTTCCCCTATTGCTAATATAGTTCTTAAGAGCACTCTTTCTCCTACTGTGAGGTCTCGTTCCGCCAAGAAGTTTGCCACGGTCAGGCCCAAGCCTCCACTACCAAGACAACCTTTAGATGCTCCTCCCTCTAGCAGGACCCATGGCAATAAGAAGAAGACTTCTCCTTTAGTTTCGTCTGCCCCTTCTAAGAGAAGAGTATATTATCTCTAAATTTTCTCGTCCTTATTTTAGTGTTTTGATGTCTTTGCTTGCGACTAACTCTGTGTATGCACTTATTTCTTTTGCAGTCTAAAATCAAAGAGGTCACTTTTGCCACACGACCTATTATACTTGGCGAGGTCAGGGTAAGTCTCTCTTCCATTTTTGTTTCTTTTTTTGTGTGTATCATTACTTCGTACCTTGCTGTCTTTCTTTTCACTCTTCCTCTTACTCTTGTTATATTCAGATTAAGGTTGAGCCCATTTCTTCTTATGTTCCTATGAGCGAGGAGGCTCTCATTAGGCCTACTGTTGACACCGAGGCAACTTCTGCCAAGGATGGTATGCACGAGGAAGGAGAGGTTTCTACAGCGTCTGATGCTTCCATGAAGGGATCCTTTGTAGATGCCAAGATGATTGCAAATGAAATGGCTGCTGCCATTGCCGCTGCTGTTGGTTATGTTTCTACCAAGGCCCTGACTCCTTCACCAGAGTCAGTTCTTTCTGAGAAGGGTGCCCCTGTTGAAGAGAAGATTCCAGAGGGACCCGGTCTTGTTACCAAGGGGATTTATGTTGAGGTTTCCACTCCTCCAAGGGGCGATGCTTCTCCCATGGGTGCTCGGACTAAGGAGGCTCCTCTCACCACTCCTCCTGTCATATCCTCTAGCGACCCATTTGCTGCCCTTTCTCAGGAGGTTAGAGGTGGGCCTTCATTAGTGCTTACTCCATCTTCCATTCCCATGACTATAGGTATGAACTCTCTTCCTTTGCTTTTTCTTCTTTCTCTTCTCTCTCTCTCTCTCTCTCTCTCTCTCTCTCTCTTTTAAATTTTTTATTTTTTATTTTTTTATGTACGCTTCTTCTTACCATGAATGCCATCATGCCACGTAGGCTCTAAGGTCCCTGAGAAGCAAGAAGTTGCAGGTGTTCTTACAGAACCTACTCCTGCTGAATCTAGTAAGTTTACTTTTCAACTTTACCCACTCTCTCTAACCTTTTTTTTTCTTACCCTCAAGTCTTATGTGTCATCTTTCTGCCCTTTTTAGGTTTGTCGCATACTGAGGGAGCCCAGAGTGTTATGATGGAGGCTAGGAGTAGTTCTGCCATTGTTGTTGATCTTATGGAAGAGGTCACTTCTTTCTTTGTGCGTTTTGAGCAAGGGGAGAGCAATGATCTTGACCCCGTGGATTTTTGGGGTATCGGTCCTCCTCATGTGGACTTTCATGGATACCAAGTGCCCAAGGACTATCTAGATCATTTGCAAGCCATTTACCAGGATCATGGGGATTTCATGCAAAAGTTCCCCCTTGGTCGTTCTGCTAGGGAGCACTTCCTCAAGTTGTTGGGCTATGTTTTGAATGACATCCAACATAACTTTATTGACACGGTTTCTGCGGAGAAGATCCTACAGTGGAGGGCAGTGATCCAGGAGTTAATCCGTGTTAAGTTTGAGTTAGGCTTTGTTCTGAATCAACTTCGAGAGATTGCCCGTGTCTTCTTTAGGAGGAAGGTTCAGCCCGCTATTGATGCCATTGATGCCAGGATTGAGAACTTGAAAAAGGAGACAGCAGAGTTGGAGGCTCATCGTGCATGGCTTCTTTCTAGCCTGGCTACCCCTGATGATTCCCAGGATAATCCTCTTATTACCGGCCTTATGTGATTTCTGCTATGTACTTGACTATTTTATTTCTATAGTTATGATTAGCTATTCTGTGGTTTTCTCTTCTTTCTCTTTGCACAATACGTTTATTTTGCTTAGCACTTATTACTACTAGTATGTGACATTGTAGTGTTGCTATTGATGCTAGCTTGGATTATTAAACATATAAAACATTAGTTCGACCAGGACATTTGGAGGTACTAAAATAATTTTTCCTTACAATTTTTATAATATTGGCTATCTCAATTTTCTCATTACAGTGCTATTATATATATATATATATATGAGACAGCAAATAAATATTTACTACTGTTGACATCTTGAATAGATGACTTATGATGTCACTAAAGTCCATTGGTCTTTAACGAAATTGTTCCATATCAAAGACAAAACATTTTTGCTAATAATTATTCCAAAATTACCCACGTCACTATGTTTCAACAATTTTTGGAAAAGAAATTGCAAAATTTTCTTTGGCTGTCCCTGTTCAATCAAACCAAACACATAGATCAACACTATTAAAAGAACTAAAAGATCAGCAACCATTTCCAATAACTACACTTCAAAATGCCCCAGGAAATCATTCATGCTTGAAGCATATACTTATTCTTATTGTAAACAAATATGGATATCATAAGCATGTTTTAGGCTAAATTGAAAGCATGAAAACAAACCAGATATTGATGTGAACCATTTGGTGTTATTCAAAGTATGTCTACCAAACCACTTATAGAAATGCAGGTTTTTAAATTAAATCCTATTTTTTGTTACATGGTGCATATTTAGATAATCACATTCTAAATCTACCATTGTTGGTGATATTTAGTCTCATAGTTCTAAAAGGTCATCCAAAAGTCAACAAATCCAAACAACTAAAGGCCTATGATTATGGAATGAAAATTTAGGAGAAAGAAAATTTGAAAAATTACTCAAAGGTGATAGTCAGTACCAACTGAAAGTAAATTTTAGTTAAGTCAAGCATACGTTTACTATTTCCTAGGCCAAGATGTTTTTTGGCTTCAAGGTTCTCATTCTAGATGAAATTTGCAAATACTGCACCAACTAATTGTTAAATCTTAAAGTAAATAACAATTTGAGCTATTCTTTTAATCCTACTCTTGAATGAAAAATAAATACTATCATTCAAAATTTATGGATTTATATAATGACACACCAAATCTATCAAAGCATCAATCACAATTTCGCAGCTACTTAAGCCTCCAACAGCAACACCAACATTAGTTATGCAGCAACTTAAGTTGAGAATTATTGCCACCAACCATGAGCATTGGTCCAACCATCGTAAATCCTGAAAATTAGTCTCATTCTTAAAATAATAAAAAAATAAAAAGATCATTGCATCAAAGCAAATATTTGTCAAACTCAAATAGAATATTATGCAATAATAAATCATGACAGATCATAGTTAGCCTCTGCATCAAAATTTTCCATGTAGCTTGCATAATCCTACTTGTACAACTATAAGTAAATATCAGTGATAGTCATTCTAGTGTGGAGAATTATTTCCAAAAACCTTATACTTTGATTTTTTATGTTATACATAGTTGAGAAATATTTAAAACTCTAGAACTTTATTTCAACTTATTTTTCTTCATTTTCTTAGTAACCAAACAATAGGTAAAAAAAAGAAAAGGATTAATGCATCTATATCTATATCTATATATATATATAATAGCAAAAGACTTTTAAGGAGGTGTCGCCACATTTACAATTTAAGAGCGATAAATTATATTGCTTCATAACATTACCACACCGTTTGATAGCCTCTCAGTATAAAAAGAAAAATAACCGGTTAAAAGGCCTTTTCAAATGTTGCCACGTTTACAATTTTTTCTTAAAAAAACTGTACGTTGCGTCTGGAAGACTCACCTTTACATTAAAAAGCAGTAAATTGTGTTGGTTGGCAACGCACCGTGTGATAGCCTCTCACTCCCTCAGTATAAAAGGAAAAATAACCGGCCAAAATACAATTAAAAGGGTTGCAATACTTTAAAAAAAAAAAAAAAAACACTGGATACAGAGAGAAAAGTAGAGAGTTCTCCGTTCCCTCTTCAGACATAGAGCACCACTGCAAGCACACAGAGAAAGAAAAATCTATGGGCATCAACACCGTTAGGCTACATATCTGCCACCATCAGATCATCGGAATTGGCTCCGGTACGTTTTCCTCCATTTTTTTTAGATTTGGGAATGAAATATATTTTTTTATTAAGTTTTTTTGTTGGAACCGGCACTGGCACATTTTTTTTTTTTTAGACTCGGGTTTGCAATGTTACTTTTTATTGAGTTTTTTTGTTGTATGGGTTTAGATTTGATTTTGGCTTTGATTTGTTTTTGTTTTGGGTTTTTGGGTACTCCATGAATTTTTTTTTACTCAATTTTACGCTATTCTCTCAGTTGCACCGTTTTATAGTTTCTTCATGAAATTTCAGGTTTACTTTTGTACTTCCAGTTCTAATCTTAACAAAATCATTGGGATAAGTATAGAATTTAATGCTATGCTGATATTTCTTAAACCTTCCCTGCCGATCTGCTTTGCGCTCTGTTCTGTTTCTTCTCTGCAATAGAGTGCAAACCTGCCCACTTAGATTTCGGCCACCAAGACAGTTTAAAGTCACAACAGAAAGAGTTCTCAAGGGTTAGGGTTTTGGGGTTTTGAGAGAGAGGCAGAGAGGGAGAACAACTTACGAGTAGGGTTTGGGGATGCAATTGTGGAATAGTTTGATGATGCAGTTTCCAGATTTGGGTATGAAAGGTTACTTTTAATTATGTTTTTTTGTTGGATCGGTTTAGATTTGATTCATTTTTGTTTTGGGTTTTTGGATTCTCTATCAAAATGTTTTTTTCCTCAATTTTAAATATGGTTTAGGCTTTTGAAAGATTTGATTTTGATTTAGGGTTACGTTTTTGGTCCAGCACCACCCATCACCGGCTCCATTCAATCACAGCCTCAACGGTGATTTTGGTTTAGGGTTATGTTTCTCTGCTCTGTTAGTTGTATGCCACCATCACTTCTCTTCAACGGTATATTTGGAAGGTACGCATGATTTTCTTGGAACTTCTCACCTGCCCTTTATATATATATGTTTCCTTAAATCTTAAGTTAATTAGTTTATTTAGTCCAACTCAAGTATGGAGTAACTTTTTATTTATTTATTTATTGTTATTGTTACAAGGATTGATTTTGTAGCTATCTGAATTCTGGGCTGTACATGAACCATTAACAAATGCAGAATCCAGGTTTGATTCGTTGTGGTCCAAACCTTCATTTTTCAGGTTTAAATTTTCACTGAACTGCTGCATTACTTTTTACAATTCAACCCATATTTTCAACGTTTTCTTAGGCTTGGTTTGCGGTATTTCTTTCATCTTTCTCTGCTGCAATTTAAAATTGCTATGTTTTTTTTTTTTTTTTTGAGCAATCAAAAATAATGGCTGCAATGATGTGGATTGTCTTCTTTGCCATTTCACTAAGAATAGTTAGGTATACAAAATTGCTCACCACAACCAAGAAAGAAAACCAAAAATACATAAACTGATATCAAAGCAGTAGTAAAAGTGTTAAACTTGAAACTAAAATCTTATGAATAGTGGAGCTAAGGAAGATGTTTTGCATAGACCGTGCACCTGTAGAGCAGTAAAAGATAGAGCACACCAGTTACACATCACACGCATGATACAATGCACTCGAAATTCCACTAGACATGAATTGGATCTTACCTTCTGTAGTAGGAATTTAAAAGTAGGAAGTAAGGCTACAGTATTTGATGCAACAAGAAAAATAGTTTGCAATCTCTGCTCTAATGGTTAAGAGATGTCATTTTTGGGTTTCACATGCTGTGCAAACCAAAAACCAGCTCAACTAGATGACTTCATTATTTGGTTTCAACTGAGATTTTTGAACAATGGAAGGACATTTTTAAGTTCATAAAAAAAAAAAAAAAAATTGTTCCAATAAATCATTGAGGATGACTTTGAGATGAGAAAAGTTGCATAGATCACTATTATCCATAGAAACATCATGCGAACTTAAATTAAATTGAAGGGAGTAGATATATCATAGTCTCTAAAGAGAATAATTGCACAGATCACTATTACCCACAGAAATCCTTGGCATGTTAAATCAAATTAAAAGGACAAGAAATATCATAAAACCAAAAAGAACCCCCTCCAACAAAAAGATGACTCAATTTTACATTTCTCTAGAGAATGTGAGAAGGGCTACAGTATTTCTAATTGTAACATAATCCCCATCTCTTCTTCTGCCTAAAGAAAGAAAGAGCTTACATAGATATACAAAATTGTCACTACTGTTTCATCTTAGAGGCACCATATCACAATTCATGTAAGCGAGAAGTGAGATCAATGAAGATGTCTTCACTGCAAGGAATTGTGAGACCACCCATGGGATGATCAAACCCGAATTCTTCCTCAGCCTTACTTAGCAATTCCTTCTAATTGCTTTCTGAATGAGTAGGAGCGTTGAAGAATGTGCTTATTGCAACAGATTAGGCAAACTGATTAGAAAGCATAGTAAAAGAACAAAAAGGAGAGAATCCTAACAGTATATTTTATTACTGTAAACTAAGGTATTAAATTGCTTTAGATAGTGCAGAAATTGACCAAAAACCAAAAGCAGAATCATTATATATAAAATAGAGCATAAAACATTACTTTATGTTGTTAAATTTGAGTTTGGTATTGATTCAAAATTTGTAATATTTCATTTATATAAAATGGCCATGTTTTCTGAATTTTAGATAATTATAATTAATTATATGACACACAATCACATGTTTTATACGATCTCAGTTTCTAGCACCTCATTTATATTGACTCTTATCAGGATTTTTGTATTTATAATGACATATTTTCCCTCACATGTTAATTCAGATCAGTCATCCCTGACATATAAGACTTTTGGTTGCTATTCGAGAAGAACTATTGAATTAAATTGAAAGGTTAGGAAAGCCTAATTTTCCTTCGTAGCTATTATTTAGTTTATAACTCTTTGTCCTTTGTTAATGCCTGATTAAAAAAAAAGTAAAAGTAAAATAGTTTTAAAGATTATCAAATATGGACTCTCTGATTTTAAAAATAAATGCTAAAACTTATTTCTTTCCTTTACCATGATATGATAGCAAAAAGAAAAAAAGAAAGCAAGAAAGGAAAATGCAAGAGAAGCACATCTAAAAAGACGAATGCTAATGTTTGAGAAACTATTCAAAAGAAAATGGCATGAAAGAAAAAATAGTTTACAAAATAAACTTACCCAGGCTAGGAAATTCAGGGGAATGGTCATTGCTGAAAAGAAAAAAAAAAGAAAAGAAAAAAACGAAAAAAAAAAAAGGAGGGATAGAACGGCATTTACTCATGACTGCTCTTTGTTGCATTCACATGGTACAAGTATGAACTTTTATTCATCAAGAGGTTTGCTTCTCTTTCTGCCACTCTTTACTTATTAGTTCTTTAAACATTCTTTTTTAAAAATTTGAAAATAAAACTTACAATTCACATTTGATTATTAGATATCGATGTTGACATGGGCCATTCCTTTGGAGAAACTAGGTTGAACGTAAGTACAGATGATACTTTGGTAGAAGATGGGTCCAATTGTTGTGCTGCTGTTCAAGGAATCCATGAATAAGAAAATGAGTGGTTGTGAAGAATTTCCAAGTAAATGACTTGACTTAAATTTACAAGGAAAAAAAAAAAAAAAAAAACTTGACTTCCATTTTTGTTCATGTTATTAATGTTGTTCCCATATTTTAAAATTCATATAGGAAAATTTACTGAACCTTGGAATTTTGGCCCACCTTATGTATGTATGTATTGTGGTTCAATTTTATGGTATGAAGAGAGAACAGTAAAATCTGAGGCCTAGGAACTCAAAATTCTCTCTGTGTTGTATCTATTTAATTGTTAGTCTCTATCTTTCATACTATTGAATACTTTGTTTTGTAGAGTTATTTTGGAACTCCATGCATCCATCTTAATTTCATTAATTTTTGAATATAGGCTCAGGTTGTTGTTTTTCCTATTAAATAAGTAGTGTTGTACTCAAAGTTGTTGGTTTGTAAGTGAATGGTTTGATACAAGTGCTAATTTGAAGATTTTATTGATTAAGGTAGATCAAGATCTTTTTTTCATATTTAGGTGTGGCCATGTGGGTAGACTCACTACATGAATTTGAGTGTGTATGTGTTGAATTAGCAACATGTGGAGGATTTTTTTATATTATTTTTAAAATGTATTTGAACAATGGTAATTTACACAATCTGTTTAGTGCACTTTTTTTATAACCTGGATTTTTTTTCTTTTTTTACATGCTTTCTTTTTGTTTCCCTTAAAAGGTTGGATGAAATGCCATGTTGTCTTTTCCTCCCCCCCCCCCCCCCCCCCCCCCCCCCCCCTTTGATGGAAATCATGTTTTCTTTGGCAAGATGCTATATGGGATGCATAGAAGGATAAATTTAGTTACTGTTTTGGGATGTTATCCTATTTGGTCAAATAGAACTTTTAAATCCTCTATTATTGTTGAGATTTGCAGATTGTACATATTTGTTTTACTGTGGTTAAAAAAAGGTTAATTGATGAATTTTCTTAGAGATTATTATTATTGTAGATGTTTAAATGAAGCAGAGCATGAACACTGATTGAACCCTACTGAATTGTTATAGTAATGTTAACTATAGTAATTTTAACTATTGTCTGCCCAATTTTATACATAGTCTCTAATTTAAATGTTTTCTCTATTGTACATTTTTCCTTATATGTGGACCAGATATGCCAATTGAAGAGTGGTTAATAGTATTGCTAACATATAATTTATAAGATTTCCAATTGAAAATCAACATTTAAAAGAAAGTTTGACTATGATGAGAACTATTTTGGTACTTTATTTTTCTAGCTATGATCACACGTTTGGATTGTGGGCCATCTTTATTTATGATCGGTTTCGTCCTCCGCAACGCATGTCAGTACCATGTAAAATATTTTTTTACATCATTTTACAGTTGTGAGCAAATTTAAGACTCCAACGATATTGAAATTCTCAAGATATCCTAAAAGAAGGTATCTTTATTCTTTAATTTTAAGGTGGTAGTTCTAAATAAGTTGGCTTCCTGTCAAAATGATTGGATATGTAATTTTATGGTTGTGTTTTTTTTTTTTATAATTCCTTCATAAAGATAATGTTCAGATTCATTTTCATTGTCTAAGCATATATACTCTATTTTGTGACTTCATTATTCAACTCTAATATGAATGGGAATATTAAATTAAATAGTTAAAATTGAGTTTGGTATTAAACAAAGTTCATAAGTGTTTTTATGGTTCATTTATTTAAACACAAGAAGCTTTTCTGGATTTTAGATAATTATAATTGTTAAGTTGGTATACATACAGAAAATGAAATTTAGTTTCTAGAGCCTCATCCATTCTAAATACTTTTTTTTCCCCACATGTTTTTGTTAAAGCATAAAGGCAGATAAGAAAGATTATGATTTCTACAAAACGTATAAAGGGTCATTCATTGTAATAGTCACTTGAGCTATTGTGAAAAGTTATAAATTTAACATTTCACTGAAATAGAAGACTTGGAATGGAACTTAGAGACAAAGGTATCAATTGTACTTATACAACTTAAAAAATTTATATTAACCTTTATGTTTCTTTAAAAAATTCCTTTTATATTGCAACACATATTGATGACATGCAAAGTCAAGATTTTTAATGACAACATAAACATAGGGTATTATATTGCACGTCTTATATGAAAGACAAAGGCCAAACCTATCAAAGGATTTTTATGGTGGGTGTTGTAAAGCTGATCTCAAATCATAAAATGATTCCGCGCATTGCGCGGGTTAAACACTAGTATTACTAAAAGCTGAAGTGTAGCATTTATTGTTGCTGAGCTTCTGTTGCGCCACCTCATCGCCACATCATTGGCTATGTAATTATTATTTTTCTTATTTATTTTTTAATCTTATTTTGTAACAAAAAAATATAAATGGGTTATTGACTTTACATATTCATCTTGGACAGTTTTAACATTACATATAATTTTGCCTTTACATATTCATCTACTTTAATTTATAATTTATTTTTTATTCCTATTTTTTTTACCAACAACAAAAAATAATAGATTAGTGACTTTACACAATAAATTTATTATTATTATTTAAAAAAAATCACTTGCATTTGAAGCCCCTGTAATCGTTACATAAAATCTTTAAAAAAATATTTTGAAAAAATATAATCTATAATCTATTATAAAAGCTGAATCCTTAGAACTAATTGACACACAAAATGGTAACATGTGTCATTTTATTGAAACATAAGTGAATGTCATTTTGTTCTCTTTCTTTTCTCCGGCTCATCTTTCTTCAAATTGATTAAAAATTTGGCATTTTAGATTTTCATTCCAAAAGGATGGCATTTCAAATTAATTGGAAAAAAATAAAAATAAAATTTGGCATTGCAGATAACAACCGTCACCTACACTCCAGTCAAAGCGTTTTAGATACTTTTACTCCCTCATCCTTTCCACATCTCAATTAAATTTGAGTTCTCACGCCCAAGCACAACACAAAACCCACCTAAATTAGCTCTCTTGGCCTCCCTCTACACTTATTTAAAAGGGGAATATCAATGCTTTCTGTGGAGCTTCGGGGTCACACAAGTAAGCTCCCGCTAATTCTCTACACATGCAAAGTTTTATTAATAGCACTAAAAGTTAACCATTCCTTGTCCGTGGGGTTGAGCTTGACTTCCCAATTTGTTTTTTCTATCTTTATAGGACCATTATTGGTTGTTCAGGGGAGTTGAGTACTGCTTACACCCTCAAGTATTTGGAACAAGCTAGATGTGCACAGTGCCTTCATGTCAACGTCTCTCATATTCCTCATAAGTTAAATTGGAAAGCATGTAGAATTTTTTGGAATGCAACCAAGAGAGGTGACCAGGTTCTTGCTTCTATCAGAATTTGTAGTTCTTATCCGCGAAGTTTAGGGCACTATAATCTATTCAAATACTCCTCAAGGTACAGGTCTCGCTGTCTTTTTTTTCCTATGTTTTTTGACATTTAGTCTAATGCATGAACTAACATTATTACATATTCTCCATTGAAAGAAAGAAAAAAAAAAGTTATTTGTGTTTTGTATTTAGCTTAATGGTTTGTTAATTTTATTTTTATTTTTTAAATTTATAACTCTCATTGCTACATTTGAAATTTGTACCCCATTGCGAAATCCTCCTATAGAAATATAACATTGTAACATGTTCACTTTTGTTTACCTCAGTGACATTGCTATTATGTTATTTGTTGATTACTTAATTATTGCCATTATTGTTTTGTTAGATGGTTCAATTGTTGAATTATTATTATTCTATTATAGGTTAAAGCATCTAGCTATCTAATTTATGTTGGTTTTAGAGCTTAAGCAAACAACAATCTTATCTAGATAAATCTCTCAATGATCATGTGGAGCAAAAAACAATTTAAATTTCACCAATAGGCGAAGGAAGATCACATGTTGGATTGAATTGGAGAGAAGTAACTGGCAAATTTGTGTCTAAAAGCAGCTACCACCAGTTATAAGGAGTTTAATTCATATAATATGAGTACTCCATGTGATTTGAGAAATTTAACTAGATAACCGAATAGTTTTTAATTCTTATATTGTTTGGATTTGTAATGTGTCACCCATAAATAAGTAATTAAGTTTTCATGATTATTATTGAAATCTGTTTGGTGATTTCAACAAATGTATAACATAGTTTATGCATATTCATTTCACTAATACAATTAACATGAAACTATATATGTCACATATCGTGTGGTGACAAAATTACTAATAATTTAAATCTATATATATCTAAAAGTTGAAGCGTAGTATTTATTGTAGCTAAGCTCCTGTTGCGCCACCTTATTGCCATGTCATTGGTTATATAATTATTATTTTTCTTATTTATTTTTTATTCCTATTTTTTTTACAAAAAAATATAAATAGATTATTGACTTTATATATTCATCTTAAACAGTTTTAACATTACATATAATTTTGTCTTTACATATTCATCTACTTTAATTTAGAATTTATTTTTTATTCATATATTTTTTTTACAAACAAATATAAATAGATTTTTTTTTTTTTTTTTGAGAGAGAGTTTCAACCTATGGCGTCCGCTCTTGATGATAACTCTTTATCATCAAACCAAGACACCAATCAGTTTTTGGTGTAGGAGGGGATTGAATCCCAGATCTCTCATACAACCATCAGAGACTTTACCAGTTGAGCTAACTGGAACTCACGATATAAATAGATTATTGAGTGGTTTCAAACTTCACATATAATTTTGCCTTTATATATTCATCTACTTTAATTTAGAGGGTCATTCTAGATGTTTATAACTAAATAATGAAATCAATGAAGTATCAAAAACCAAAAACAATGTCTATACATATCTATACTATATATATTCATGGAAATTTTGTAATAAATTTTATAAAGCTCTTTATGCACTACATCTTTAGTATCTTTTTTGTTTTTTTGTTTTTTTATTTTGTTTTTTGGTGCAATTCTTATTTAATTTTTTCAACTTTTAATCTTCTTCAATCATTGTCTTTTTAGTTCAATCTTTCATCCCCTCCAATAAATTTTTTTTCTTTTTTTAAATTTTCATTTGATTTCCTTTAGATTTTTAAAAGTTTCCTTTATATCTTCTTAAATTCTATGGTTTCACTTTGTTCAATCTTTCATCTACTTCCACCATTCCTCTGCCATCTTAATTTTCATATAGATTTCTTCTTACATCATTTCCACCTCTCTCCCATATTCCTTCCAAGTGGCCCACGACAAAAAGGTCAATACTCTCTCTCTTTCTCCAATTTTTTTTCTTTTTTGGTGGATTTTTTTTATTATTTTATTGATTCAACTATTTTTTTTTCTACTAATGGCTTTTTATTTCATTTTTATTGTTGATTTAATTGTCACATCACATGTGTTTATCTTTTTGGTATTTGCATCGACTTTTATGCATATTTAGGTAGTTTGGTATTCTAATTTCCAATTACAAGTTATTTTTCTTTATCCCATTGGTTTGTTTTGATTTGGGATTATAATTATTTGTTTTGCAAGTTAGAATTTGATTTTTTTATCGTGATCAATTTAGATGTTAAACTATATGAGACTTTACTAATTTTTGTTTATTATTTAACCCTTTGGGGTGGACAAAGTACTCTTAATAGTTGTATAAGAAGTATTCTATAATGCTATTTATTAAGAGAGAAGCAAAGGTTTAGTCAAACAAAAATAATCGGGTGGATGATATATTTTAGCTTTTGCAATTGTATTTTAATTATTATTATTATTATTTTATAACAATACATATATAGAAATTTAATTCTTAGATTTTGCAAATAATTGTTTATCTGATAATATGTTTTGGGGGGACGAAATTGCAATTTCAACAAAGAAAATAACCTTAATAGATTATCAACAACAAATTGTTTTGCTAATTGGTTCAATTAATCATTGTTAAGTTTTGTTAATTTTTTAGTTACATTTTTTTGTGTTTGGATTGTAGGGTAGAAAAAATAGAGTTTTAGAAAGTTTGTTTAAAAATAAAAGAAATTTTTCCAAATTTTATATTCTTTTTAATGATTCACAAAATGTTATAAATAACTTCTATTAAAAAATGAATATTTTTGTTAACTTGTCTTTTGAATTTTTGAGAAATTTTTTTTTTGTTTTCATTTTGGTACTACAAAATTTATATTTATGATTTATGATTGTTCCTATAATGAATAAAAATATGAATGTTCAAATTTATATTTATGTCTATGATTGTTCCTATAATAAATAAAAATGTTATTATGAAATACATTACTATTTATTAAATTAATACAAATTGTAAAAAATAAATTTAATGAGACCATCCTAAAAATTTCATCACGCGCACGCGCGGGTTCGCGGCTAGTTATTTTAAAAATGAAAAATATAATAAGCTATTATATTAGTTAACAATATAGAATATGTTAAGAGTCATCAAGCAACGCCAGTGATGTTTCTACTGTAGTTGACTTGATGTCATATCTGTTATTGATGATGTTGTTTAACATACACCTGTCCTAAGCTGCTACATTAGAGTTAGGGAATTGTTAGTCTTTTACCGTAGAAGCTGTTAATATTTGTTAGTTAGTTTCTCTCCTAATCTTCTCTATTCTCTCTAAATTTTATTTCTCATTCTTTGAGGTCAGTTTCCTAAAATTTGGTATTTCTCTTAGAATCTAGTCACTCTTGGGTGGATTCTTATCAAAATAGCTTCTATTTTGACCATGTTGTGTGTTTGAAGTTAGTGGAATTCTTAAAATAATTAGATATGAATTACATATTATGTTAAAACTCTAATCATAAAAGTTTGTGAGAAGTAAAAGTGAAAATAATAATGAATTATGAATTGTTATAAAGTTAGTCCAAATGGTTTGGCAATTTGTAGTAGCAAATATTTCTTTGCACATAGGCTATTAGATTTTCTACCAAACATTACAACAAACATTTGGCATTCAAATATGCTTCAAAACACAGTTCTTATACATGGACAAGAGATGTTAGTAAAGAACTCAACCATGGATACCTTTATTTGATTTTTTTGTGAACATGTGGAAGAAGAACAATTGAATGTGTGAGAAGGGGACTCCATTTTCTGTGATATTGACTTATATGTATATATAATAAGTGGTTGGGATTTACTATAATGCTCTATGCTCACTATAAAACAGGTTACTCATTACATATCTGATGAGACAGGAGAGAGGTACCAGTCTCCAAAGTTGTGGGAATGTCCCTGCAATATCAAACCAGATTATTTTAAATATGTTAATAGTACTATAGAAAGTGAAATAGATTATTAAAAAAAAAAACAGCCATTATTGCCAAAAAAAAAAAAAAAACACACACACACACAAATTTTCCAATTCCTACATCTAAAGGCAACCAAAGGAAAAATACACACAAATACAAATCCACCAAAATTTAGGCACTTAAAAGCATATCAAGTAGAAAGACCTATGTGAGATAATGTGTGGAGCTAAAGTGTGTCTAATCAATTATTGGCCAACCATTGCAGGAGTAAAAGAAAAAGGGTTTGAAGGAGGGGTAGAGGGAGGAGTCCAAGAGATTCAAATATAAGGAAAATAGTTTTTTTTTTTTTTTTTAAGTGAAAGGAACAGGGTTGTAAATAAAAAGGAAAGAACCCAAATTGATTGAAACAACACAAGTTTGGCCTTTGTGGCATGTGCTGCTGAGAAAGACCAATAGAGAAAACCCAACCTTTCAATTCTTTTCATATAATTCTCCTCCTTTTTCACATCTTCTCCAACTGGAATTCGATCATGACCTTCTTTTTTTTCATCTCTCTCTCTCTCTCTATCTCAAGACTTAGCAGTGGAGAAGACACGAAATATTGTCATAGATGAGGATGAAGAATGGAAGAATTTGTGAGTTAACAAATTCCATAGTAGATAACTCAACAGACTCCATAGTAGATAAACACAATCACCTAGAGAAAAAAAAATTATACATTAATCATCAGCGATTATTGGCTACTTTAAAAAAGAAAAAGAAAAAGTTATATATCAAAATCCAACCTAAGTATTAAAACAATAAAACCCTCCAATTCAGCTAATTTGAACATTTTTCTCCGTAGATAGATACCCAGAGTACCAATCCATAGACAAAAACCTACCATGTAACGGCTCTGGCGGAGCAATGGCGGAGGAAACAAAGTTTTCCTATGGTTAGAAACTAATGGTAATGTCGGCCTTAAGATGTCTCCCTTTTTCCCCTACGCCCTATCAATCTCAAACAGTTTGTGTTTCTTAATAATGATACATTATTTAACGTTCCACACCGAACAATACTCATGAATCTATGTTTATTCACAGCCCCTGATAATATTATTTTCTCAATTTGATTGCAAACATACAAACTTGATTTTCATATTCAATTTTTCAAAGTTAGGTATTTTAAAATCAATTTTAATTTCTTTGCTTAAACAAATGAGGTTTTTTTTTTTTTTTTTTTTTTTCCGTCTCTTTTGGGCAGCTTTTTTGTTTTTTTGGGGTTTCTTTTTATCTTTCGTTGTGAATATGTTGGCTTAACTACCTAAATGGTATAAAGGCCAAACTACATACATTGAGTACTTTATTTGAAAGAAAAAAGAAAAGAAGAGGAAAATTGCATTAGAAAATAAAATCAAGAAGAAGTAAAACAATTAGGCTATGCGAACCTTTCAACTTGTTTGGGTAGTTGTTCTAGTGCAAAACAGTGTCAAAACAGGGCTCTTAAAATTGAATTATAATGTAATATTAGACACACTTGTCAATATATATTAAAAAGGGAATTGATGATACAAACCTTGAAACTTTTTTCAGTCATTCAAAGCAACAAACATACTGCCAAAGCCAATAATTGGTTGGAATTTTCAAAACCCACTACGTCTCCAACCCCATCAATCTATGAATTCAATTTCTAATTCACCCATCATCCAAGCCTATGCATAACGAATTAAAATTAATAATAGCCAATACAATAAAATTAGAAAAAGACAAAAATTATTAAATAGTCACCCAACAACGTTGTCAAGACATTGAAAAAAAAAAAAATTGAAACCTTAACTATTTTAATTAATATCTATTATCTGTTAATCATGCTAAAGAATAACTTACCCAAACTTATGCCTCAATCATAAGCAAATTGTAAATTGGAATACTCAAAACGAATTTAACCCAAATATCCAAAAGAAACACAGATAACTGATATTAAAAACCATTCTAAACCAAATTTCTTACTCAAAACTGATCAAAGCCAAAACCTGAATGCAATCCAATCCTATTTAATCAAAATACCCAGACCTAAATCATATTTAAACCAAATTTAAATAACCTAAAACAAAACACAATACAATTCCACAATAGTACACCCACCAATTAGCACCATTTTTGGTAGGGATAGAACCCAAACTATGTCGTATTTCATTCCCAAATCTAACAAATAAGGAAAGAAAGGAAGGGGAAAAAAAAAAAAAAAAAAACCTTTACCGGTGGTAGTTCCAACAGTCTGATGGTAAGCGCTTGTATATCTGTGTGCTTGCAGTTTCAGTGGTCGAAGTATGGCAAGGGAACAGGCGGTGGCAAGAAAACTAATGGTGATGGCCGGCCTTTAGTTATTTCTATCTTGGTGTGGCTTACAATTATAATCTCTTTTCTCTCGATCTCTCTTTCTCCTTCTCCATATAGCAATCATTTTGATTGTAATTTACTAATTTAAGCGGTTAGTTTTCTTTTTATACCGAGATGCTCTCAAACAGTTTTTTAATTGTAGTGAAACACTATAATTTATCACTTTTTAATTGTGAATGTGGCAAAATTTAAAGTAGGCAGTTTTTCCTATGTGGCAGCATCTCCTTTATTGCAGGAAAAGGCTTCTGCTTTTATATATAGTACTAGCCGCGGACCCACGCGATGCGTGGGAATATATAAATATTTTGTAATGGGGTGTAATATATAAAAATTAACAATTACTTCAAATATTATTTATTTTTAAAAAAATTCTACAAGTATTTTTCATCTTTTTATATCTACAAAGTACAAATATATCATACTATTATATTTTGTATGTTTGATTAATATTTTTTTAAGATAAACTATATTTTTCTAACTTCTATTGTAGTGTGTTATATTTGATATACAACTAAACTTTATAAGTTTTCAAATTTCTCATCTCTTAAGGAATAATGAGATTATCATAATAATAAAAATTCATCACAAAATTACAATGTTATCTTAACAAAAATTAAAATGAAACAAAAGGAATAAAAGACATACTTTATATAATTTATTACTCAAAATTGGTAAGTATATTCAAATTCATAGCCATGTAGAATATGTTTTGACATAAACTCAAATTCTTATTTCTAAAAAACTAAGTATTAACCCAAATCAAAATTCAACCAAAGCTTTAAAAGGGAGAGAGAAGACTCTATAATGGGAAATTAAAAATAAAAAAAATACCAAAACACATATTTAAATATCCATCAACCTTAATCAAAATTATAAGAAAGAACAAAAATCCACAAGAGAGGGAGAGAGAGAGAGTATTTACAATTTTTTGTGGGGAAAATATGGATTGAATGGAAGAAATGATATCAAATTTATACAAAATAAAATGGGGAGAAGAAGAGTCAAAATATAATATAGAGAAAATGATGAAGGAAGTATGACAGTAAAGTAGAGAGTAGTGGGAAGATAAAGATAGTCAAGTAGAGAATAGTGGGGAGATAAAGAGGTAAAAATTTAATAGACCCTCACTTATACTAATTTCCATCAAAGACCAAATTGTCAAACACATGCCATTGATTCTACTCATGTCCACTACACACATTCATCAACATGTCTATATACAAATCACGCACTTGCCATTACATTCATTTTATCAATGTTTTGAATTTCCACAAAGAATCAAAATAGTGCATATATGAATTGTAAGTGTGTGAGTCACTTATATTATCATGATGTTGTGGTCAAAGTTAGTGGCAAACTTATTGAACTCGACCAATTGTTTTTGCCTCAGAGAAGATGGCTATTAGCATTCCAAGTCATGAAGTTTAAATGCCTATGGGAAATTATCATAATGTATCAGCTGCTATGCCCCAAAAATAGCAGTTGCTCCTACCTTCATTGCATCACATCAGCTATATCATATTATGTTTAATAAGAGAAGAAATAGAAAAATATGAAATTTAAAACTCAAGTATAGGAGTATTGTTATGTTTTGTCTAAAACTCATGTACACGATATTCTAGACCTTCAATAGGAGACAATTCCAAAAAGAAAATCAAGTAGTTGAAAGAAAGTAGCATAATCCAAAATCTAAAACTAAAAACCCAACTGTTGTTCATGTACACAATATTATAGATAGATATTCAAGAATTAAAAACCAATTAGTTTCTCCATTCGCATAACAATTAGCTTAAAGCTAGATACTAATGGAATTTTAAAAGAATTCAGTTTTCTGAATTTCCTCACTCCTAAAATCCCAAACAATTTCTCAAAATCTAAACAATCCCCAAAGTTGTTCGTCAACCAAATAGGCCAACTAAGGTCCAAAACACAAAAATTCCAGCCACAACACAACAATCTACTTAAGCTTTTTTTTTTTTTTTTTCAAAACCAAACACACACACACACAAGGGAGAGGAAAATGGGTTCTAACACAAAGATACACCACAACTCCACTCAAAAGTCATGGTAACTTTTAAGGGAGGGCGGGGCAAGTTATACTACACACAACACACTCTTTTAAGCAATGTGTGACAATTAGAGTTTCATTTAAAGAAGTTAAGATGAAAAAATTTAAATTGTTACACCCCAAGTTCTATACAACAACAAAAATTTAAGCTTCAAACTGTACTTTGTTTTCTCTTCCATTGGCCCACAATTTCTGGGACACCAAACAGTCCAATTAAATAATAAACAACAAATTATTAATATAAGGAGAGAGAAATCTTATATAGCTAATGTGTGTTGAACCATAAAAAGCAAATTATCAAGCACCACCCAAGAAAAACAAAAAATTTATTCCCCTTTCCTTCAAAAGGTTATAAGAAAAAAAATAATTACCAATTGATTGGTATGAACTTCAATAGAATAAAAAGCTTCCAGTGATTGCAAGGCTTAATTGTTGCTATCTGTCAAGAAATTGACAAACAAAACAAAGATAAAAATGAAATTTAGGTCAACATATAAAACGATAGGAAAAGGAGAAACAATAACGATTTATCTTTGATAAAAATGAATAACATTCTTACTATAAAATAAATACCAAAACGGAAAACATCACATTGAAGTTAATTATCAGACAGAAAAACATTATGGCAAACATATTGAAAGTAACATTCCTGCAATCTAGAGAAGGGCAACCATAAAGCAATTTGTAACAAACATGATCAAATGCTCAATTCAAATCAATTTTGAAAAAGAAAAAACATATTTGAATAGTTTTGAGACCATGAAAACTCAAACTCATTCATCATGAAATCCCAAAATTGAATTACATTTTTTTTTCTAGTAATGAGATGGAAATAAATAAATAATAAGAATAATATAGAAATAACAAAAAGAACCATTAGTAGATGAAAAAAAAAAGTGGTTAAAACAATAAATAAAAAATAAATAAAAAAACCGAAAGAGAAATAAAATGGGAGAAAGAGAGAGACTATTGACCTTTTTGTCGTGGATAACTTGGGAAAAATAGGGGAGAGAGTTGTAAATGAAGTAATTAAGAAGAAATTTATATGAAAATTAAGATGGAAGAGAAAGGGTGGAGGTAGATGAAAGGTTGAATGAAGTGAAACTATTGAATTTAAGAAGATATAATGGAAATTTTTTTAAAATCTAAAGAAAATCAAATGAAAATTAAAAAAAATAAAATTATTTGGGGGGATGAAATATTGAACTAAAAAGACAATAATTGAAGAAGATGAAAAGTTGAACAAAGTAAGAATTGCAAATAAAGACCAAAAAAAAAAGAAAAGAAAAGATGCTAAAGATGTAGTGCATAAAGAACTTTATAAAATTTATTACAAAACTCCATTATTATATATAGTATAGATATGTATAGACATTATTTTTGGTTTTTTTATTCTTCATTGATAATATTATTTAGTTATAAACATCTAAATTAAAGTAGACAATTATGTAAAGGTAAAATTATATATAATGTTAAACCACCAAAGATGAATGTATAAAGTCAATAATCTATTTATATTTTTTTGTTAAACACGTTAGTAATATAAAAAATAGAAAGGTTTTAAATATTTAAAAAGAATTTTTAGTAGATTGTAATATAAAAAAAAAAATCTCAATATTTTATGTAACTTTTCCCATAAGATCAATATTGTTGACATCCTTTATATTCAAAAAACACTGAAACACATAAACAAAGAGATTAATTGTGCAGAATTGCAAGAGTATATACGTGATATTAGTATTTCATTTACAACATATACATGATATATACATGATTCATGGTCAGTTGGTATGAACCATTATTTACATCCTCTTCGATGATAGCAGCGACAATTTCAGTTTGCATTAGTAACTTAAAATCATTTTTAACAGCGACGCCATCTCTCCCCTATAGCCTTTAATTTCATGCACACTTCAAGCATTGTCAGTTGCTATGAACCGTAACAATTACATCCTCTTCAATGATAGTAGCGGCAAATTTAGGTTACATTAGTACCTCAAAATCTTCTTTAACAGCGAGGCCATCTCTCTAAACATAGCTACATTGGCCTTCTATAGGTACAAGGCTGAACACAACTACAAGAAATCCTAGGGAACTGAAGTATTTCACCATCATATCCTTTCTACAACAAAGATTTATCAATGACATCATACAAACCAAACGTTGATTTCAAAAAGTTATGAAAATTAGTTAAGAATTATAAACCTAAAGTAGAGATGCAAGTAAAATAAAAAATCAACACAAAGAGAGAGAGAGAGAGAGAGAGAGAGAGAGATAACCTTTTTTTTATGAGAAAAAACTATGCAGAGAATGGAAGAGAATGATGAATTTATAGTGAAATGGTGTGAATAAGAAGAGACAAAATAAGAGAAGATGAAAGGGAAGATGAAGAGCGATATTAAAGTAGATGGTAGTGGGGAGATGAAAAGGTAAGGGGGAGATGAAAAGGTAGGGGAGGGAGAAAGGTTGGAGTAAGTGGAAATATTAAAAAAAAAAAGTAAATATTAAAAAAATTAGAGAAAAATTGGAAAGAAATAGGATAATGACAGGGTAGAAGTTAATAAATAAGTAGTGGGTTGGATTTATTATAGGGTGATAGTAGAAGTAAATAAATAAGTAGTGGACTGCATTTATAGGAATGGAATTTATAGGGCTGAAAATTGTAAAAACCATTTTAAAATTGTAGGAAAAATTATATTACAAAAAAAAAAAAAAAAATGACGTGGGAGTTGATGTGGCGCAGCATGAGAGCAGCAGCATTAAACTCCACGCTTCAGCTTTTAGTAATATATAGATTAGATTCTACTAAGTCTAGTATAATTTTGGTTTGTAACTTATTACTACTTCTACTATAATGATTGACATGCTTTATAATACAATGTATTTTCTACTAATACCTCATTTGTCATGATGTCACTTTCATTACTTTCTTCTCTTCACGTGATAATGCTTACATTACAAAATATTGGATTACTTGCTTGTGACACGATATTCCTTACAAGGGCAATCACTTGGAGGAAATACAAAGAAAGGTAAAATTACATACTACTACATAAGCATAATACTATTTGAGCCATTTGCCATTGATGGGATACATCAAGTCATTCCCATTCACCCATTTGCATTGGCCTCCCTTATCACAAAGGGTCTTTCCCATTTGGGCATAAACTTGGATGTTCTCGCCAATCTTCTTCTGACATGTTGTGCCGTTCTCAACATTAGTTGTCCTTCTACAAATAGCCTCTCTTTTATGGCCTTTCCATAGGCTTCCACCGTCCTCTGCCTATGCCTGCGGCTATGCTCCTAGGCTTCTTCCCTCTTCTCATCTAATCCTTCCAAGTTTTTGCATCTTTCAACTAGGAACACATCTTTCTCGTTTCCTTTCTTTTGTGCATGGAGGACTCTCAAAGAAAGTATCATCAATTCTCTAGGGTTGACAGCTTCTGTTCCATATACCAGCGAGAAAGGGGAGAAACCTGTGGTAGACTTGGGTGAAATACGGTAAGCCCATTACGTGTCTGCCAGCCATCCCCCACTATATTCTTGACTCATTTTGCTAATGATCTTAATGAGGGTTTTGTTTGTTGCCTCAGCTTACCCATTCCCCTATGGGTAGTATGGTAAAAATCCAAATGTTTCCGTTTGAGGGAAGATTGACTGGTGCCACCAAATCCAGCCCCCAAGTGTGGAAAGGCCATGACGTTACCATACTCTATAGGCTTTGGGGATGGGTGTTGATAAGATTTGCTTATACCTGACACCTGTGGCACTTCTTTACAAATTCTACTATATCCCTCTTCAAACATGGCCAGTAATACCCCATCTGTAGAATGTACCTATACAACTTCTTCCTTCCTTGGTGTTCTCCGCACTCGTCAGAGTGCACTTCCTTCAACATCTCCTTGGCTTCCTTTGGACCCAGGCATCGTAGTGGGTCTCTGCCAAATCCTTTCCTGAATAGTATCCCCTCATGTAGGAAATAATGGGTTACCAACCTTTTAAGCTTGTACTTGCCTTCGTGTTTCCGCGGTAAAATTCTACCGGCCAAATATTCAACAAAAGGGTTTCTCCAATCTTCTTCAGTAGGCACAGCATAATTTTCCTTTCGATATACGGCCATCTGGCAGGCTTCACATTGACTTTGAGTCTAATTTTCCTCTTTGCTCATACTAGGCCAATAGAAACCTACTCTCTGCAGCTTGCGATATAAGCTAACTTCCTTGCAAAATCCACAGGTTCTGCTGTATACTTCTTCCAATTTCTTCTAGGCTTCTTTATGCCCAACACACCTCACTAGAATTCCACCAGGCATTCTGCGATAGAACTACCCTTTCACAAAGGCATAATCCTTCACACTCTTCAATCCTTCAATAGTCCTTTCACTTAACAAAGCTTCCTTTATGGGAATCCTCCAATCTTCCCCACATCCCCTTCTTTCGCAAACTTTTCCTTGAGTGTTTCGATAATGGGTTCCTTTCTCTTCCTAATCTCTACTGTGGTGCTATTCCTTTCTGTCAATATTGTATTTTGTCCAACCCTGATTCACGCGACAAAACAAAGACCATAAAAACCAAAAAAATTATAAAAGGTGCAAAATCATGGATTTCAAAGGAGAAGAGGGCAAAAATAAATACAACATGTTTGAAGGGTAAATCAAAAGATCACAACATTTGAAAAACCTGTTTTGCAGAAAATTTGACTAAAACCTTAAATTGGTATGGTCAAAAAGTTGAGTTTTTGATCCGACAGTTAGATCATATTTAATTTTGGATCACCTCGTAGGCAATATTTTTCCCTTCAAAAAGATAGTTTACGGGCCAAAATCAAAGTTAAAATGAATGAGATATCACAAAAATACCAAAATCCTAATAAAGTCTTCACTAAATTTTTCAGGAAAACTAGCAGTTTTTTACCCGACTGCGAGCAATAAACTATATCAATTGTGCAAGAATTGAAATGAAAACGCTAGACCATCTTGAATAACAGCTAATTTTCACCAAAAGGGCTCGACGATATCTGCTCCAAATTAAAAGATATGAATTTTTCAAGGAAAGACGTTCAAAATTTTTCAACTTTGTATCACCTCCCTTCTGAGTGTAATATATCGACGACCGTAGCTCCAAATCAAACAAAAATTAGAACCATTGGAAACTAGACAGCTAGAGCTTTCCATGCATATAAAATTCAAAGAAACCAGAGCTTAGAAAGGTCTCTAAACAGCCATGTGAATTTCAGACCAGAAATAAGGAAAAAGATAAAAAAGCTAACGAGGCAATGATGTGGCGGATAAGGATGGAGTTGGCATTGGTGTGCCAAGTGTCATGCTTCAAACCCAAAAGAGTCCAAAGTATGAGAAAAACATCTAAAAGTCATAACCACTATTAGATACAAAAGAATGAGTCAAGCCTACTCTAGGATGTATATCATCTAAATATCTCCATCACAAAAGTCCAACCCCCATTAGTAGCTAGTCTAACTACTACTAGCCACAAAAACTTGTCTCAAAATGATTGTTGCCTACTTTTAAAAAGTTTGTAAAGGAATGGGATGAGACAAAGCCCTTTAAGTAGTATAATCAATAGGGGTGGGGGAAATGTAAGTTTCATGATGATAAACAATTTACAAAGCATGTTTTAATTTGGGAAATTTCTAACTGAATATTGCAAGATCATTTTCAATAATAATATGACAAAAATGATCAAATAATGAAATACAGCTTCTCAAAGTAAATACCATGAAACTATATACTATAATCTGTGAGCACTAACAACATAATTTCCAAGCCATTAAATCTAATATAAGGTAAATTATCACAAAGATACCATACTACCACATAGACCAGTCAGGTGATCCACCTATCCACAACTAGCATGATATTGTCCTCTCTGGTACGCAGTCTCTTGTCCCCATGGGCAACAGCCTCTCCCATACCCTCAAAGTTTTGTCTCTCCACCCATGGCTAGTAAGGAGAACGCGTCAAATAGGACTTCTTTTGCATGTGGTCTTTTGGCCCCATGGGCAGCAACCTTACCTACACACAATCAAGGAACCTCTTCCCCCTATGGGCAGTAAGGAAGAACGTATCATCCAAAGTGAAAAGGCACTGACCTAGATCTGATTCCGCTGTCACAAAGACTACGAAAACCAAATCAGGTGATCATCAAGAAATCACACATGACATAGAGTTAAAACACCATAAAGCTCACAGGTTACATTCCCTTTCAAATATATAAGCTTATATCCAAGTGGTTTCAGATACATAACAATCAAAACTTCCATAAAGTTTGTAAAGTTTTCAATTTCATTCTTTGTCCAAAAAGGTTTCTATCTATTTCCCAAATAATACAAGACAAGATAAATAAGCACCTTTAAATTTTCCAATATACCATAAAATCCATGAAAGTCATCATCAAAGGTTAAATAAAAAATGCTCATATTTTCCATGCCAACAATTCATGCATTTCCCCATATGCAATACCAAATATGATGCTTTTTTCATGTATAATCATATATAATAAGGTCACAACACAACACTTTTTAAGAAAACATAATCCACAAATAATTTTCCAAAATGTGTTTGACCCAAAAATAATTCTCCCATTAAAAAACTACTTACCTTGCAATCCATAAAAAGCCTAATTCTCCGAGCTCCAAAGGATTTTAACTAGAGCCTAAACAATATCAAGCAAACCTATTATAATAAGCATAAAGCTTGAAATTGTATCTAGATACAAATTAGGAATTGCCAAATAAGCAATTAATTAGGCAAGCCTAATATTTAACCTCACAAATAATATATTCCACTTCCAAAGTTTCTCAAAAAATTAATTTACAAGGCATAGACTCCCATTATTCTCATAAATCATTCAAGGTATTATCTCTAACATCAAAACCTCCACACTTAATAAGTAGTTCTCACAAGATTTATATAATATCATCAAGAGACCCATGACACCAAAATCATAATATTCCCCAAGACAAACAATTTAGAAATTCAACTAACTCCAAATAATCAATAAAAATTATATTCACCATTGATTTCACATTAAAAAGCCAAAACCCCTAAATCTTCCCCACTTAGATAGCCATCATTGTAAAAATTATAAACCCACTTATCAAATAAATCCACCAAGACAAAATCAATACATGTAAACACATCTATATCTTCCTTCTTTTTTTTTTTTTTGAGGGAGACACATCTATATCTATATCTATCTAAAAGCCGAAACGTAGCATTTATTGTTGCTACGCTCTTGTTGAGCCACATCAGCGACCACATCATCTACCTATTTCTCTTTTCTCTCCGCTACATCCAATCATAACTTCTCTTTTACATTTTCATCTCTCCACTACTCTTAACCTTAATGTCACTCTTAATATATCTCTTCCTCTTCCTTTTATTTTGACTCTTCTTATCCCTCTTATATTACCATAAATATGAAATTCTCTATCTCATTCGATACAAATTTTCTCAAATGAAAAAGGTTATTACTCTCTCTCTCTCTCATGTTTTATTTTTGTGTGAATTTTTTATTTTTTGTATCTCTACTTTAGATTGATGTATTTATACGTTCTTTAGAATTTTACTTTGGGTTGCAATTATTTTTTTGTGTTTTTAAGTTATTATCTTTTTTTTTTCAATAATTGTTAAATGTTATTTTATTGCATATAAATATAGTTTGCAAGAATATAAAGTTATTCTATTATATATCATGGCTTGGATAATTTGGTATTTGACTTATGACTATATTTTTTATTTGATACTTCATTTTCTCATTTTATTTTCTATTTTTCTCTCAAAAAAGGTGATTACTCTCTCTCTCTCTCTCTCTCTCTCTCTCTCTCTCTCTCTCTCTCTCTCTCTCTATATATATATATATTCTTTTTTGCAACTTTTACTTTAGGTTGATGAATCATTGTATTTTTTATATAATACTATTTTTGGTTAATACAATTTGATAGTGTGTTTGATTTTTTAAGTTTTTTGTCACAAGTCTTCTCTCTTCCTCTTTTAGCTTTTGTTTGATTTTTTTTTTTTTACATAATAATTAGTTATTTTGGAAATGAGATTTTGAATTTATATCAAAATAAAATGTTGGCTATGTATTTGAATGTGTCTATCAACTATTAAAATTAAATAGCCCAAGATAAATATGTATAGACATTATTTTTATTTTTATTTTTCATTGATTTATTATTTAGTTATAATATCAAAATTAAAGTAAATGAATATGTAAAGTTAAAACTACCTAAGATGAATTTGTAAAGCCAATATATTTATATATTTAATATTTTCAAAAAATTAAAAGTAAAAAATAAATACTAAAAAGAATAATGATGTTGCCAATGATGTGACAAATGAGAAGGCTCAACTAGAGCGTAGTAACAAAAATGCGACTTGAACATCCAGTTAAAGGCAATAAAATCTTAATAAATAAAAGTGTATATAATAAAATAAAAAAAATTAGATCATGTTCTCTTGATGTTATATTGATTATTTTCTTTCATTTCGATAGTTGAAGTGTTCAATTTTAGACATAAATTCTATTTTTTTCCTACATATTATTTTAAATATTAAATTTATAATATGGTATAGTCACTTAGGAATGTTTAAGAAATATACAGTTCCAATTTCATGTATTTATATTAGTAAACAATACCCAATTAATAGTTCGAAGCTACTCCTATGATAAGAAAAATTATAAATATAATAATTTCTTTTTAAGAGAATGAAAATTTTGAATAATATATTTGAAACTCAAACAGATCAGTTGTACAAGAAAAAAAATTAGGAAAATATAACACACAATAACATAATTTATCAAAATATGGACTGCCTAAAAAATGAATAATATCAATCAAATAAATCCAAATAATAAAACGATGATATATTTTTTGGAATAAATAAATGAAAAATAATTTTAGAAAGTATTTAAGTTTTTGGGAGAATAAATTATTTTTCACAAAATTTAGAAAAAAAATTATATATTATATCATAACTAAAATATAATTATTTATTCGCACGCATCACGTGGGTATGTGACTAGTGAATATAACTTCCAAAGCTCATAAATCATGTAAAGTTATGATTTACAATTATGTTTTATGTTGGCTTTATTCCATGACAAAAAGTGTTGTAATTGCTTTAATTTTGTTCCTTGTATTTTGTGGGATTTTATTGTATTGGATTTAGTATTAAGTTGGTAAAGAATCGAGCACCTATTGGATAAACAAGTGGATTTCGCGAGTGTCTCGCGAGAAACTTACCCGCGAAAAAGTCACGTGAGAAGCACATGCTGGAAGCTGAAGAGTTGTGTCAAGCTGTCAATTTCATGAGTGTCTCACGAGAAAAGCCAACCCGAGAGATACCCATGAAACTCTCTGCCTGGAGGATTTTAAGTGTGACTTTCTTACCATTCACCCATACTATATATACCCTAATTACCCATAAAAATATAAGAGGTCATTCAGAAAGAAAAACCCTATATAGGTTTTCTACAACACAATACACTCATCTTTTAGAGAGAGAGAGCTACTCATCCTTAATGAGAAATCATTGTAGCATTTTCTCATTCCCTCTCCTATTACCATACTTTGAGAGGAAATTTGTACCCAAACACAACTCAACCTTTTAAAAGTGTAGAGAGTGTTTTAGAGCTTGGGAAGTTTTGGGGATTTTTCAAAAGAAGCCAGTGAGGCTTGGCAAATGCAATCAGACATATTGCGGGATCCAGAAAGTTAGAGAAGACATGACTCCGAGAAGTCTGTTGGTAGTAGGAGCTTGGAGGGCTCAAGTACATTGGATAGACTAGGCTTGAAGGGTCTTTTATTATTCGTGTACTCCAACTTTATTCTCTAGTGGATCGATTTCGACTTGGAGGGTCACGGTGAGGTTTTTCGCCGAGTTCTTCAGTTTCCTCTTCGATAACACGTCTTGGTGTTATCTTGTGTTTGCATCTCTCAATCTAGCTGTAATTTTTATTTGGGGGTCTAAACAAGCTCTTGTATTTTCACACAAATCCAAGCTTTCAAATCACATGAGTATCATTATCAAAGCTTAGAATAGAAAGCCTCTAGCAAAACCATATAAACCCATCAAAAACATTAGAAATGTTTACCTCAAATAAAAGATGTGAAGATGCAAAGGTTCCTAAGAAGTTTTTCCGGTGACCTTGTCGGAAAGATGATGGTGGAGATGGTGGTGTGGAGTGGGTACCATGGGAGAGTGTGAGGGAGTGATAGAGATGAGTGTTGAATGAAAAATAAAAAGTGGAGGATCCTATGTTGACCAGCCAAGAGAGTGAGATATAAGATGAAATTGTGTGGTGGGGAGGTAAAAGGGGTAAGTGGGTCACGTGAGAGTCTCAAAATATCTAACCATACTTTATTATTATTATTATTATTATTAAACTTTGGACAATAAACCAGGGTACACCAATGCTAACCTCTCCTTTCCCTCACTTTCCCTATAAATACCCCTTTTAAAAAAAAAAAAAAAAAATCATGTAGAAATTAGTGTAAGGTTGGATGCAAAAGTTTTGTGAGGAAAGAATAGAAAAAAAGTGAAAAAAAAAAAAAAAAGTGAAAGTCAAAAAAAGAAAGGGAAAAATCAAGAGAAAAACCCTGATTAAAAAAATCTCTCTCTTTCTCTCTAGGAAACCCCACACCAAAAACTCCATCCTTTCTCTGTTCTTATAACCTTTTGTGGGTAAGGATTTGGGGGTGGGTTTAGTTCATTTATAACTAAACCCATCCCACCTGTTTTGTATATTGTAATCATCTTTTCATATATGTATAAAAAATCTTTTCTTTACTTTGTTGTGTAAATAGTTGTTTTATTTGACTAAGTTCTTGCATATATTGTGTTTTTTCTAACCCCTTTCTTTTAATGCTTTTAATATTAATGTTAGATATTATATTTGTATTGTTCATCCTAGATGGGTATTGGACCATCATCCTAGTTCATGAACGGGAAGTACCCTTAGGGGATCCCATACCACCTAGGTATCTAGGACTTTATATATTTGCCTTTACATTATTTGTCATCCCTTTTATTTTCTTGCAACATCCTCATCCCCCTTTGCATATCTTGTAATCTCTTTTATTTTCTTGCAATATCCCTATCCCCCTTTACATTTCTTGCAATCCTTTTTATTTTTTTGCAACATCCCAATTCCATTTTACTTTTATTGCTTATATATGTGTGTGTGTGTGTGTGTGTGTGTGTGTGTGTGTGTGTGTATATGTATGTTTGTATATATATGTATGTATGTTTGTATCTACACACCTAAAAAGAAATGATTTTCTATTATGTGTATGTGTCACAAGAATGGTGATGGATTAAGAACTCCCACTTCTTTATGTTGAAGGATGCATAAGGCTTGAAAGGGATTAAACCCTATTTAATGGGGGGAAAAAAACATTTTAATCAACTTTACAATAAAAAAGAAAGAGGCAAAACATGAAGAAAAAAAATAAAGAAGAAAGAGGCGGCAGCAGTAAGCCAGTAAGATTTCCAAAAAAAGGAAAAAAAAAAAAAGCAATATTAAGAAATGAATGGGAGGGTAGATGGGTAATTTCACATACCAATAGGGATTAGCATCTTGAGCTTTCTAATGCCCTCTAGGGACATCACATGTCTATTCGTACTACCGTCAGAGCTAGCCCATATTTTTTCATACAAAATGTGGCAACATCCTTATTTGGTGCAATGGAATTTAAATGGGACAACACTACATACATTCTCAAATCTATGGAAACTAAATTTGACCCTAATTAAAATGAGTTGGATGTTTTATTTGAAATAGAGAGGATCATGATCAAGCTCTCCTAGTATTAAGGAACCAAGATCTCAATATAAAAGGACACCTTCTGTCTCTTCAGATGAGAAGCCTAATGACCCCATTTTTCACTCCTTTAAGCGAAGTGCTTTTATTTCTATATGAAGAAGTGAAATTGGACATCCAAACACTAATATTTGACAAGCCAATGAATTTCACGGTTTACTGCTATTTCATTACATTTCATAAATATAGGATTTTACTCATCATAAGTGCGGGATTTGTTTGAAAGGATGGCTCTATTGTTCGGCCCAAAATAAAACCAAGAATACCATGAATAACAGCTTTGGAGATTCTTAGTTTGACAATCCATGGGGATCACAACCTACCAGTGTAATTGTGAGTCTAATTCCCTCCCACATTCCTCTCACTTGGACTTTTGAGAAAACTTTCCACTATTAAAAAAGAAGTTACCAACGGTATTTGGTGAATCTCAATATAAATGAATAAGAAAAATACTAAAATACAAACAAATTTTTTGCAATTTTTTTTTACAAACTACTAATGTAAGAAGTGATTATTGCTAATGAATAATAGCATTTAGCAAGAACTCATTGCAGCCAATCCTTTCCTATCATTTGTGACACCTGACCTCAAGTAGTAAATTACCGCAAAATTACTAAAAAATAATGGATTAATGGTTATTATGACTTACTTTAAACCAACATCAGGTTATTGGTGAAACAGATATATGGATGAGCCCAACCTACTGAAAACCCCAACATAAGTGCAATGGGCCTGCAATTTTAAGAAGACCACCATTCTGGGCCTTAAACAATGAAGAAAATTAAAAAAATGAAATAAGGATTGAAGATCGCAAGGGACCTAGGCCAATTGCAGCTATTTCTAACCAATCAAAATATGACACCTATAGCAGTAATCAGCTTATGAGAAAGTTAGAAACTGTAGCTGTCCTCAGCAAACAACAGCTATACATCACAGCCTGAATACAGAGTCAAAACTCTCCCACTTGTGAAAACCTACAAAATATGAAGTTGTAAGATATTCTTACACACGCAAATTGGTTATCTTGTGATCTATTGTTGACTTTAGAAGTGTAAGAAGAAAATCCAAGCCTGAGATCTGGCTTTTTTTTCAAAACAGAAAGCCTAAATTTAGAAAACAATCCCAACCAAAATAACCCAATTGATCATTTTGAAGCCAACCTTTCCAACCCTCTAGAGGCAAAGGCAAACAAGACCCACATATCAAATCATAGTCCCACATCACTATTTCTGTTTTTGAAGGTCATAATAAACAATGTAACAAAAGGGAAAAAACTAGCACACATGGTGTGTTTTATACCTACTGAAAATATTCACTTAAAATATAATTTAAAGTTAATCAATTTTTAGTATAGACGGAGATTGAACTCAAATCTCTTATATAACCATAAAAAATTTTTCTAGTTAAACTAATCGGAACCCACTGAGCTGTGTGGATTTAATACACTAAGTGCACAATAAACATTACCTATATATCATAAAATACGAGGAGAAGAAATGGTTTTAGATGAAGAGAAGGGTTATAAGGGAACATTTAGTATTACTTTTTTTTTAAGTATAATTTTTTAACACTATTTTTTAGTATGTATAATACTTTTAAATAATCTCATTTTCAAAATAATTAATTAATTAATTAAACCCAATATACAAAAGTTATGCCAATTGGAAGCCCGCCCCACATGCCAAAAAAGAAGCATAAAATAGGCGGTGAGACTTGTCATTTGTATCATGGTTCTCACTAGAGAAAGTCAAGCTATATCTAGCAGAACCCATTATGAAAATCACAAAACTAACCCACATCATCATACCCTAATTATCAATTTCATCATGAATAATATCATTAGCTGCATAACCCTTATGATTTATTGTAATTTTCAAATGTTTTTATGCAGCCTGCCAAAAAAGAAGCATAAACACGTGCTATGCAATGAGGTTGGAGTGATTTCCAAGGGCACGCTTTGGGTTGAATCAAGGAGACAGGACCACTGGCTGGGGCTCACAAGTCTTAGAGAATGTCCCTTGCATTGGTTAGCTAAGCAAATTACATTAAAAAAAGCCATAAAGATAACTAAGAAAGTGAGCTTTAACTACATAGATCACTTTAAACAACAATATAACAAAGTGCCAATCACTTTCTTGGCATTCATCTTAATCATAAGTGTTATAATTGCTAAGCCTTTTTGTACAGAAAAGGTTCATGAATAGCTTAGCAAATTCCACCCCTTATTACCACTTCCACTATAATCATCTTCCTTCATTGAACAAAACACAATGATGGTAGAAGCAGCAAAAGCAAAACTAATAAAGGGTAACATACAGTGAAGCCAAAAAATTCTGCTTGCTGTTGGGCGGTGGGTCTCATGATGGTGATAATTAGGAAAAAACCATGATCATCAGTTAAAGAGTTAAGAACATAGTAGACCACATAGACATATAATAATGAAAATTCTGATATGGGCCACAATAGATTTTTCAAACTTATTTTTTTTGGGGCTAGAAAATGGGATTTGGGATGTTAATGATTGGTACCGAAATGATGTTGAATATGATTAGGGGATCTTTGGTTAAAGTATCTTAATGCAGCTTAAGGGACTTGATGGTACAATGGATTTTTTTTTTTTTTTTTTCTTTGGTTGGTCATTGTTTTCAACTCTGGGAATGGTGGATATGGTTAGGGTTTTGGAGTGGTAGATGGGTTTGCATGGGAAAAGAAGGGTTAAAAGAAAAGGCAAAGTCTGCAGGAGGACAATAATTCATTGTGTCAAGTTTGTGGCCTAGACTTTCTAGTGCTTTGACTTGTGACCTGAGAAACTTGAGGTAGTTTGCAGCCTCATCAAGCATTGATGCAGTGTCCATCTTGCTTCCACCAGGAACCAGCCTCTGCAAAACCCTAATTCTCTCACTGATTCTCTCCCTTCTTTGCCTTGCAGCCACAGTTTGTGGATCTGTGGATATTTTAACATTCTTCCTCTTTGGCTTTTCCATCACCTCCAAACCCAAGCTCACTGGCCTAAAAGCTGCAGCCCTATAAATCATTTCCTTCATTTGTGCAATGGCCTCTGGATCAGGTTCTTCAATAGAAGATGATACTGATGAAGTTGACTGTTGAAAGTTGATGTTGGATGAGCTTGGTTGCTTCTCTGATCTGGGTTTTTTGGATTTTGGTGGATTCTCAGAGATGAGTTTAAAACCACCTTCTGAATTATCTGAATGACCATTTTGAAGAAGATCAAGACAATGATAGTTTGGAACAGCTGCCTTGAGCTCAGTTTGATCATTGCTTCTCTTTGTAGAAACAGGCTTGCATTCTTGGACTTTTTTTCCGTGATTGACATAGAGATCCGAGGAACTTTGAGACACAGTCTCATCAATCTCATTTACAGGGCAGTGTTGCATGTCATTGTTTCTTGCATTATTGGAGGCATTATTCTCGGACTCACCTGATGAAGCTGCACTGCCAGAACCAAAGTTCCATAAGTTTCTGCAGTCAGAGAATAACATGGAAATCCCATCATCTTCGGCCGATGTGTCTGTGTTGCTATTGGTAGCTGAGAGCAAGCAATCCAATGACTCAAGTGAGCATGTTGTTGCTTGAGCCTGGCCCTTTTGTAAGCCATTAATGACTTGTGATTGGAGTGGCAACCTAAAACCCCCCAGGACATATCTCGGTGGGTTCATGCTGTAAGGCCTATTGATCAAAGAAGACGGATATAATTGATCAGATGTTAAACTTGTCCCAGCTCCTAATTCTGCAACCATTGTTTCTTCACGTAACATCATAGCTTCTTGCTGGTGGGATAAGTTGGTCATGTTTGACTCAGCTCTCACTGAATCCAATAGGACAGCTGGTGGCTGAATCATGTCACTCACTCTTTCAGAATTTGTATAATTATGAGATGTTTGAGCGTGTTGGAGCACCTGAATTGGATTGAACAAGCTGGAATTTGAGTTGGACAGAACGAAGCTTTCTTCAAGACCATGATGGTGATTACTCCACAAGGATGGCGTGTTTGTGCCTTGTGAGCCATCCCAACCCAAACCATCCATTGATAATTACTAATATTCAATATGACAAAGTAAGTAACTCAGTCAAAAAAATATGATCAAGAAAGAGAGGACATGAATATGAGATAAATCAAATAAACCATCAGATTCATGAGAGATATGTCATAGTAATATATGCCAAATATCTTTGCAAAAGAAATGCATTTGTATGAACAAAAAAAAAAAAAAAAAAGTGTTGTACATAGGACTTACCAATTCCAGGATTAGCTGCCTTCTAAAGAGGAATACCCAAGAACAAGTCAAGTCACTTGTTTGAGTCTTTTTTATGCCAATAAGAGAAGGAAAATGATCAAATTAGCCTCAGCTTTATAGCAACTTGTGCCCAATCTGGTACTGGAGCTAACCAACCTCTTTAATCCAATATCATGAAAACTGTGACCATAGAAACGGAAAAACCAATGCAAACGTCAGTTTGAGCAGACAAATTTTGTCCACTATTATAATGAAGACAACCCCAAAGAAACTCAAAAGAAACCGCTTCAAGAATTCATACTAGCTAGTAAACATGAAAATAAAAGCATCCCAAGAAAGAGAGAGGACAGAATAAGTATATAACAGAAAGTTGGCTTTCTTTGATTTAAATTGCATTCCAAATTAAATACGCAAAAGAAAGAAAACAAAGAAGGTTTTTTTTTTTTTTTCACCTTGAGCTGCCATGGAGAGCCAAAATTGATAGTGTTTTGTTTGTTGAAAGGTATGCTTATATAGATGGGAAGAACAAATGGTTCAAGTTTATAATGCAACAAATATTGGTAAGAGTACTTGAGCATGTATGATATGAGAAAGGGAGAAGCCTAATAAAATATACTGTTAATAGTTGAATGAAGTATAATGGGGTTTGAAAAAGATAAGGCTTTTTAGTCAGCTTGGTGGGGTGTGAGAGTATAATATATTTTTGCAGATGGGGAGCATGAGATTTCAGAGAAGCATTTTAAATCTTAACTGGTTTAATTGTTTAATACATACTATATGGATTTATGTATTTCTTTAAGTGGGGAAAGTCTGACCTCCTTTTGTTGCTTATGTTTTGCTATTCCATGCGCACTGTAAAGTTTCAATAAAACTGCAGTGAGAATGAAAATTAAAGCATCTTTAACAGTACCACTTTCTTCTTAAAAGGATTTCCTTTAATCATAGTTTTAATCATAACCTTTACTGCTTCACTTTCTACTACAGTACTTTTTATTTTGGTGAGAAGATGTACCTGGTACCACTCTTTTTCTTAAAAGATTTCAATTACTCCTAACTTTGAGCAATCTGTCATTTTTATAACCGTCCATAGGATGGAAACAAAAGTCTAAAGCTTTATTGCAAAATTTGTCCTATTGAACTATTTGTGGGTTGTGACGGTATGTATATAGACAATTTTATGAGTTCAAATCTTATTATTAGACTTCACTTTAAAACAAACAAAAACAAAAACAAACGCATTATGATGGGATGTAAAGTTAGACATTTTTTGTTTTACTAGTTATAGGTCTGTGACAAAAGGTTACCATTAATAGGGGGATTTACTTGTTTTTATGTGTACTTTTCATCCGTGCAATAGAACGATGTCAAATCATTAGCTTCATGCCTTCATGATAAACGAGGTGTAATGGTTACAGACAATTAAACTCTTAACTAGCAAGGACAATAATCACCTGTCAATTTTAGCTTGAGAGTTCCGCATGTACATGTAACAATTGGACAAAATAAATGCTTATGTTTCCTCCAGCAACATTATACCTAGGTAGATTAAATGTGTACCTCTGTTGATGTACATAGTGAAATAAGTACATTTCACAAACACTATAGTACATGAAAAACCTGAAAAAAGATATGTGGGTATGAATCTTAGGATTACCATTTTGAACAAAAAAAAAAAAACTGGCAGTGGCACTGGGATGTTTAGAGCATAAAAGATATTGCCAGGCAAGCAGAGGTAGGCAATAGCAGAGAGAAGATATAGCAGAAGCAACTTGCTAAATGTTAACAGAAATTTGTCTCTTCAAAACCTTGATTTTTCACTTTATTTTTATCAAAAGAGAGAGAAACAGAAAGGTATCAGCTGGGTTCTGAAACCTACCCACATGCGCCCCACGATTACAGCTCAGTGAATGGGTTCCCATGGTATTTGCTTATAACATCTCTAATTGTCAACTCTCATGTATTTCTTCACTTCTCTGCAGATCAACATACAAATAAGTAAAACTTAGATTTCTTGAAAGAAATTTAAGGAAAACGCAAGAGAAAGGGTGAGAGAATTTAAAGACTAAAAAATACCTAACCAGTCATATTCCTTTGCAGTATTGAATTGACAAGTAATTATTCAGTTTTTCAATATTTGTTTTCACTCTATTCAATTTTTTCGAGATTAGTTTTCATTCTTCTCCTGTAATAACAGGTTTTATTAATTAAATTTATGACGAGATGGATCCACTATTTATGACAGATGGGTTCCATCATTTATAAGAGAGAATAGGCATTAGTCTCTTGATTTGACACCACTTTTTGTTTCTTTCTTACCAAATTTGAAACCCTATTGATATATCACACAATGACATAAAATTTTGAGAGAGAGAATAAATAAAACCTACGCAAACTGGAAGTTATAGGGACAACTTGTTCAAGATTTTTGTAAGCTGACTCAATGATGAACTATGTGTCACCAAATTTGGCCCTACTCGTTTGTAGTTTGAATAAAGATGTCAATTATGAGCTCACATTGAACATAGCCTAGTATTACTAATACATGTACCTAAAGGTAATCAACGTGAACCCACCAAAGTTCTAAGGTTTCGATTGATTTAATGCTTTTCCATTACTAAAACTTTTATGTCGAAGTCATATATAGTGTCATCTTTTGTTCCTCCCCTCACTATCTTTATAGGAGCATATACTTAAAATGTCCGTTCTAAAATAATGACTCCTTACTATCATGTCAAAGACTCAAAATAGTAATGGATTTTTATTTTTTATTTTTCATTACCAAGGGAAATTGAATACATGTTCACTATTTAACTATGAAATATTTTACCAATCATGAATAGACTAAGTTAGACACTTAACAATTCTCCTATGGTTAGCCAAAAGAAAAGATATAGTACTATTTCAATCTTTCTTCTTCTGTTTTGTCCCCCATTTTCTTAACATAATTTCATAAGAAATTCCATCTTGTTAATTGAAACAATACCGAAATAATAATAATAATAATAATAGCCGATGTTCAAGATCATAAGTAATAGTTCATGATCTTCTTGTAATTCCAAACTGAAAATTACATGGGAAGTAATAAACATAAACCATAGTAATTAACCTGATTTCATTTACAAATCATTTTGGTTGTCGAACATTCACATGTCTTATTATAAAGATTGCAAGTAGCCACATTAAACCTTTAAGACTCAAGAGTAGCATTATATAGGCTTCCAAAATATTCCAGTCTTTCTCACACAAAATTTTTCTCTAAATCAATTTGGAAGAATTTCTTTCAATTTATTATGTGGTGATTTAAAATACTATCCATTTATATTATTTAAACATGTCACATAACTAAGTCATCTAACTAAAACAACACATGATGATCATTTTAATTGTCATATAGTAGGTTAGAGGAAGATAGTTCCAAATCAATTTGGAACTGAATTTTTTCCCTTGAAATGTATCTTCTTCTATTAGTGAAAAGTTTTAAAGGTATTAGACCTCTTGACGTGTCCCACTGCAATTTACTAGTGGAAACGAACATATAAAGTAACCCAAAGATTATTGGTAACTTAATTATTTTTAAAATGATATATATATATATATATATATATATATATATATATATTATTAGTAACTATTAAATTTTTTTTTTAAAATTTATTTATCATTCTTATTGTGTTTTTACTACCATGTTTATCTGGTCATTCATAAATTATATATCTTGCCAATGCAACGAGTTAAAATTATTTTTGAATTACTAATTCTGCAAACCATTCTATAATGTAGAATCACCATTTAAGTTGGTTTAACA